>BGZK01000014.1:0-1273115 GCA_005406025.1 Eumeta japonica
TATGGTTTTACTGGAGGCCAATAGCCTGGCTACAATACGAACGTTGTATTAAAACCATAATTATAGAGATTTTTCTCATTCCCCGGTTTGTTCTCTAATCGGTCCGTCATTCCTGATGTTTTAGGCTACTCTAGGGAATATGACGTCGTTGGTGATGCACTACGTCAGCATGCAATTGAAAGCATCAAGCTCTTAGATGGTTGATAACAGTGATTTATGTTCATCTGTGCCATAACCTAAGCACGTGATAGTGAATCTCTATCATTATTAATATATATATATATATATATATATATATATATATATATATATATATATATATATATATATATAAATCTGAAATATCATTAAAATATTAACAGTTGTAAACACAACTTATACAATAATCGTACTTACTAATTAGGTCGAACATGTCTCGACGATAAAACCAAATACAAATAATATAGTCAACGAAAATAGACGGTTCTTTCATAGACGTATGTACTATTCGGGAGGTAAAAAATGACTCAGTGTATATTTTGTCTAGGTCTTACATTTTATGATAGCATTTTGCAGTGCTAAAGAAAAGGAAGGGAAGGAACATCCTTTATCATCTGACCTTTCACCCGAAATGTCATAACACAAGGTCACTGCCAAATGCAAAGAGAACAAGTAGCGATCATTTTGTTATTGGAAGACAATAAGTCGTATTTTTTATAATCTACACGAGCTGTTCTATAACAAGATATCAGTGAAGTGGTTTAATATTATTTTAAACATTTAGTATTGTTTTTTGGTTGAATGTATGAAAAGAATTATATTATATTTTTCTTCATAATGATGAAGCTTAATGTAGTGATCACCTAAGATTAAAATTAATATGAATCTTTAATTTCATAATATCGGTGAAAATATACATGAAAGAACTTGATGATTTCTAAAGTGTATAGATTATAGTAATATAAAACTTTCTTATTATTTATATAGTAAAATAAGATGACGACAAATTAACATATTTTTGATGAACATAATACTTTTATATCATTTACTAAAAATAAATTAAAATATAATAAACATAATTATTTTTGGAATAGGTTTAATCTACTATATGATTTGCCATTACAGCTAATTTTAAGATTTGTATAAATATAAAACAAAGAATAATTATAAAAAACAAAAAGGGAACTCTATTAGTATAAGAACAGTCTGTATTGTTAAGCGACTGAATAATGTGACAACGCAAGAAATATGGGACCAGTGTTGATATGGTCTATTTCTTTTAAGTAGGTTTATGTATCGGTTTATAATGATACTTTAAATGAAGAAATACAAAATACTAATCGAATACTCATTATAGTACGTGATTGAGCACCTATTGCAAACATACTAAATTTTGCTAATCGGAAATAGGAAATACCATCCTTTTTCATAGTTTTTATTTTTGCATTTTTAACAGAACACTTCGGCGTCGGAGAACGGAAGGTGCGCCGAAACTGCACCGACTGCGACGAGGGACGAGTGCTACACCGCCTGCTTGAGCACTCGTTTACTGCGGCCGTTTAAGAGCGCGGGGCTGCGGATCTTCTCTATTTCATAGATCAATGGGTTCTTTGTATTACCAGCGCGTACAATTCTATTGTTTATGGATAATTATCAAAATATTTCTTCTGCTTTTAATCGATCCATAGCCAATTGTAGACTTTTTCGACAATTTTATCCTTAAATTGCGAGATATTGTGGGGCGATAGCATGGGATTTCTCAGAATCTGTTTATCATCGAAAATGAACAACGAACACAAGCTGTACATACGTTATTTA
Source organism: Eumeta japonica (assembly GCA_005406025.1). Classification (NCBI taxonomy): domain Eukaryota; kingdom Metazoa; phylum Arthropoda; class Insecta; order Lepidoptera; family Psychidae; genus Eumeta; species Eumeta japonica. The sequence goes on from BGZK01000014.1 coordinate 1,798, forward strand.
TGTATGGCGGGTAATTATTAAGTCGTTAACGATAATTTATTCGAGAGAGAGGTCGCGCGCGCGCCGCCCACGCGTATCCCATTGATCCTAGATCTATATCGATCGTTTAATGTTAAAAACTTTTTCGAGAAATTTTTTGAAATCGCATTTGTATTTCCAGAACTGAAGGCAAAAAAAAAGGAATTAAATAAAGATTTGAATTTTTTCCGAAATAATTTTCTTATTGAGATTGTTTTTATTAAAATTTTATCATTCCCAACTACAACTATAGTTATGCTTAACGTGATTATTTTACTATAAATGCGTAACACCCGTTTATTAGATGAAATTAAAGCACGTTTTAAAAAATGAATAAATTGGGAAAACTTACAAAATACGTAAATTTTGTATAAAAAAGAAGCGATTTTATTATGTTATTATAGTTTTATAACAGCCGGTAAGATTCGTGTTTACAACCTATGCGTATAGTTTTCCATTTGATCATAGTCTCCATGCTGCGTTGACCCAATATCGACAACTTCGCTTAAAAAATGGATGAATCTTCTGTGATATGCAGTTTTTATACGAACTACTTCTAGTCTAGTTATTAACCAGAGACCGCCACTAGCCTCGATACTGAAGAAACTTTGGTATTCTTCCAGAGCATAACATCGTGGAGATCGCCTCTACGTGATAAACACTTGAAGCGAAACGAGATACGTGTAACGCTCGTAACGGGACCGACGGCGTTTGGATCAAGATCTGTGCAATTGACGAGACGCGGACGTCTGTGAGGCGGGCGGCGCCCGCGCGCGGCCGCCTACGCCGCCGCAGGGAATTATCGTGTTCACATATTCACATGTTAATCGTTTCCTGTAAATCTTTATATGAGGTTCTGGTACCTATAGGTTATATGGGTTTTAATCGCCAATTTAACCTGAGCAATATAACCTTACAATCTTTTTACTTCGATCCCTTTTAGTTCCCGTTGCCGGTCGGCGACTACTAGAGGCTGTTGTCACGAAAGCGCTGAAAATGTCCAGAACCGACATCTCAACGTGGAGCCGTGGACTGAATTAATTTAACTTAAGTTAAACAGCCGTCGGTGAATTGAAGGTGGTCAAAATCAAATCCAGTACTTTCTGGTTTTAATGCGACACTATTAACCACTGAGTCACGACCGCACATTGACCGCAATAAAAAATAATATTATTACCCAAATGTAATAAATCTAAGGGGCACCAATAATAACTAGATTACAAATTACTATTGAGTGTTATTATTCTAACTTATCTTCCACACCTGATTATTACGTAGCATAGTGTAGACAATTGCACAGTGCGAGGTTGCTAACCACGGTCCGTAATTTTCGCTAAACAACCGCGAATTAAGGCAATTTGTAAGTAGTTGTCGATATCGAAGCGCTCGATGCCGACGCGACTAGTAATGGCTGGCGGCCGTCTGCAATAGTGCTGCATATTAGATGTCGATAAAATATCATGACAGTCGAGTTGTAAAGGATTGTTTGTACGCAATTACCAAAGAAGAGCATTGGAACCATATTGGATTTTGCCTTTTCATTGTCATTTAATAAAAAATTATGTTTAGACATGAAAACTGTATACCGTCGAATGAATTTACCAGTATAATAAACTTTGAATAATAATAAACATGAAAAATAATAAACATTTAATTTTTATAGATATGAAATTCATAAATAAAGAAAAGATTTATGTTAGTTAAAGATCTTCTTCCCAAACGTTACCTTAAAATATTCAAAATACCTGAGCTTGGACAGCTAATATAAAACATTACTTAAATGGCTAGTTAATTATTGTAATGTTACAAGTAAAAGAAAATAAAATGTATTCAATCTGTTCTCTAGTATGTGTTTACAAAATCGTATTCGCCAATGGCTACATATTAAATTACTAGCTCTAGTTCAATACGCTAGATAAATAAAATTGTGCACAGCGTCTTTATCGAGCTCTACAATTAAATGTTTTTACACAGATGGTTTTACAGCCCTTAGAGAATTCAGTTTCATATACTCGTGATAGAGGTACGGACACAAAAATTACGTCGAATCAAAATTTTGTCGAAGAATCAACTCTATTCGTGTCCATGAACCTATACGTCTATAATAATTGACACGATGCAGTAATGCGATCTCGCATTCCACTAACTAACAAATAAGCTTATATAAGATATAACCTAACAACGTAAGTTGTTAGGTTATATCAAGTAAGTTAGCAAATATAACACAGAATTCCGATTGGTGCGCAATGACGTATCGATTAGTCGTTCAATGCAATTAAGTGGTTAATCACGTGTTGTAAACATATCTGATACTGATACACGAACTTCTGAAGACTTGTATTTTTACATGTCAAGTAAACTTTTTACGAATTTTAATATATGTAATTTTTTGTGAAAATTGTGGATCTTAAAACAGTTTTACGGTCCACAATTTTTACAACAGTCACTTTATAAATTTGTAAAATCGTACTCAATATTTTTCGATCGCAAAAGTAGTGCCGGTCGACAATAGTCACTTTACGCAAATAAATTAATGGTCATAGTCGACCGTCCGTTTTTATCGACATCGCGCACGCCTTGCAACTAGCAGCAGTTTCACACCTGCGGCCGAGTCGGCAAATTGATTTGAGAGCGTGTCGTCGGCGATCATCCGCGAACCGGCAAATTGCGGTCGTCGCGTCCACTCCGAGGAGCACGGGAATCGCAGAAACTGGAAACTGAAGCGGGCAACGGCGCAGACGGTGGAGACGCGGGTGTAAAAATACTTATGCGGTTGATGGGTCAGACGGGTGCTATTGGATGATCGTCCGCGTGACATTATTCAGTTACTGATTTTGAAGTTTATTGATGACACTTTAGTAACTTTGAGACAGTAACGCCTTTTAAATATGTCGGCTCTTGTACAAAAGCTATAAATCTAAAATAAAAACAATGTATGTGTATTTGTTTAATATTACAGAACTATATTTTATGAAAATGTTTGCAAAAAATTGTATAGTAATTAGCAATCATACTGATTGTGAATTATGTAGAATCACATTGTTGTTTGAAAGTGCATGAATATAAGTTATTATGCGACGATCTAAATAATGCTTATGTTATGTTTAGGCCTGGTAATTGTAGATATTTATAAATCAAATTAAAGTTAAGAACTCTGATTTAAGAACATGGAATTTTGTGACCTTATTTTAGCAAATTATCAGCATTGATGACGGATATATATCGTATTCTTTGGATTTAAAGTCAAAAAGCATCAAAATTGATCAGGACTGAGTAGAACATGCACTCGCACTCATTTCTGGATTAATTAATGGTGAATTACTTTTATGTTAATTTTCGAATATTCATAGATAATCGAAGATAACAGCATACTTATACTTAATGATTTACAATCACGTCTCAGTGATCATGTGAATATTTTAGCGAAGAAACCGTCCATTAGTGGCTGTTATTACAGCATGTGACAAACGCATGCAAAGATGAGGAATGTTAAGTATTGGTCTTAATAGTATTTCACTTTAAAGGAACATGATAAATATTTAATATAAATTTCTTACTATAATTTTTAATTAATTTGTTGTTAAACTTTTGGAACATTAACTTTACTAATTTTATTTCATATCATCGTAGGTAAAATTAGTATATTAATTTGTTTTCATTTTATTCTTTGCGAAAAAAATATTAGAGTTCAATTTGGCATAATGTGAATAGCGTTAACTAGATGGCGTTATTATTGGTGAGTACGCTAAATGGTGTCAGTCACGCGAGGGCCACACGCGCGGCCGCACGCCCACTCTAATCGCTCCTGTTTATCTCGAATTAACTGAATCGCTTCTGAACAATTTAATGTAAGACTGCTTTGTATTGCGATTTTGTTGACAGAATGTCTTTATAAATAAACATAAATTGCACGTAGAAAATGTTTAATGAATCATAAATGTCGTTTTGTTTTAAAACCTTAATAATAATATAATTTAAAAATAAAACTAAGCTCTGATAAAAGCCAAATATTATACAATATGACAAAGAGAAATCAAGGGTATGGTGCTAATATATGTGGATATTTGAATACCCACAAGTGTAGTTGACTCGTTGCATTGAAATTCAAAGGCATTGTATTTTGTCGTTGCTTCAATAATTAACGTCACTTCATTTCTTCCTTACACAAATTGCAATTCACACAGACAAACTACATGTATCATTTGTAAAGTTAATAACATAGTAGGTAATATTTAAAACTTCACTAAATCGGTACTCGTTCGATTTTCAATAGCTCTTATCCAAATATAAGCTTCCATTGCATTTTCTGTTTTGCTCTTAATTTGGTGGTAATTTGAATTAATAACCAAACACGAGTACGTAACTATGGGTATTTCCTCATGTGAGGAGGATTCACAGCTTAGCAACGGAAGTGGTTATAGCACGACCATCTGCAACGCAGGGAATACGAGTTTGCACTGACCAATGTTTTTTATTTTTATTAATATATTGGTTGATCTATCGATCACCACACGCTGTAACAATCAAAGAAATCATCGGGGTCAATCCTGTACACCGCAGAAGGTTCTGCAGAGGTTTCGACTCTATATGAAAATCCTAGCATGCATCGGTTTTATATGGGAACTGTCACCCAATAGCCTAGTCTCGACAGCAACTCGTACCCTGTATCGGTGGGTTACATGAATTGTACAAGCAAATGACTCGATGACCACATCTGTGACCATACCGTCTACCATTGATATTTCAGAATAATGGTTCAATATCTATCGATAATAAAAGACTGCGTAGACATTAAAAAGTATATAAGAAATTTATTCATTAAACGACATAAAGTTTGCGTCATATTTGATAGATTCGAATGTGCGATTACTGTGCAGTAACTTTAAAATGCAAACACGTGGCGTTCGGATGATTTTTTTCATACTTAAATTTTAATACAAATAGAAATCAATTAAAATATTTATAGTAAAATAGTCAAATTGTAGAACTTCATCTGTAGAAAATCATCTACCCTTCGAGCTGGCGTCAAACAAAACGGTCAAGGGCGCCTAAAAATGTTAACATCCGAGAGGCCTAAGAGAGCAAAGAGGAATTAATTAGATGAAAAAAACTGGACGCGATCGTAAAATTGTCGAGTGCTCATAAAAAAATAATGTTCCGACAACAGACGACTTGTCCGTAATGAAATTATTCAGTATTATAAGATAAATGAAGCAGTGGTCCTATTCTCACGGTATTAGACTTGCTTAGCGTATGAAAAAATACAAACAGAAAACGCCTGTCATCGGTTTAGATTATTCGTAAGAAAAATATAAGAGACTACAAGTTATATAACAAAAATATACGTAATATTATACTAGTCATTTGGTTCCTTTGATTTCTAAGCATAGTGGTGATTAAACATTGACATTTAATTAAAAATAAGAGCGTATGTATTTTTTTGGTCAGTGCCTTAATGAGATCAGCTTTGGGCATAAGGTAAACAAGATCGTTAATTGTTAATTAATTGTAAAATGTATCATTAGCAACATGCTGCTTGTTTGTGGAGAGAAAATAAGTAAATTATTATTAAGATGCACACTGATTACTCTACGTCGTTACTTTAAATTTATAAGTATATACAAACGTTGTAGATACAGATAAATTAACAATAGTTATTTTAAAAACCACTTTTTTTTAATTTTCAATGTACTTTGTTGAGACTAATTAACGAATTTGAAATGCTGATGCAAGTTCTTAGTTATGATTTATTCCATATGCCTTTACAGTCGCGTCTTCTTAGAATAGAGGCCCGCGTGATCAGACCCACGTTTCATAATTACGGTGAAAGTTCTATTCTAATCTGTCAAAACTCGATCCGGTTTGGGGACTCCGCGATTACTAGAAGTCATTTTGGGATATACGTACGTCCAATCCACAGAATTTAATGAACCCTTTCCGGTATCTTCAGCTACAAACAAATCGCGGCGGCTGTAGCTTCAAGATTTCCTGTTTGTCAATTTTGTGTAGTGCCGTTGCGGTTTTCCGGAATGTGATTTCGTTTTCTCGGTAACGCATGCAAATACTAGGACTTTACCCAAATGACTCCTACGTATATACGTGCATGCTTGCATGCTCATGCGCACGTATTACACAAATTTTACAGTCGATAATGCCAAACACATCAAATCGGTATCGGCATCGAGACTTGCGACAAAAACGGGTACTTAAATTATGAAACGACCGTATTTTCTTTTTGTTAGCGCCATTAACGTTTCTCATGAACTTTCCATTTGGCGACAAAGAGCGTGACCGATCACGAATTTTGTAGGGTCTGTATCGTCCGACGGTGTGTCCGATGATGTAACCAATGACAAAACGGCTGAATCGATTCGGTATCGATTCACGAACGTTCCGCGACATTGTTCACGGCGCGGCGTGACCGATTTCACGTGTTCCGCGCTCCGAGTTTGAACAGGTGGGGCGACAAAGGCGCTGCCGGGGAAGACGGCGCGGCACCGGCCGCAGCGACCGGACGGCGCCGGTGGTTACCTACCCGTGAGGCGAATGAAAAATTGAGGCCGTCATTATCGGAATTCACAAATGAGGCACGAAAACAGGCTGACGCCATCACATGCCTTAAATTACAAAAATATAACCGAAACATAAGTACAGTGCGAATGAGTGTCGGGTCGTGGTTTAAAGAAAATAAGAGGGATTTGCGCACGGCCACGCCTCGGAGGTGCAGATGTTGAAAATAAGAAGGACAGGACAAATATGTTACCCAATCTCTATATCAATAATGCACTTCGATAAAAAGTCGCCGCGTTTATACTAAATAAAAAAGAACATTCCATCGGTTAGATATATTTTAAAATATGCATTCTATTGCCAATTAATATTGAGTTAATTGACAATGATAAAAAAATGTCAGGAAAAGTGTGAATAGGACACACATTCTAAGGGTTCCGTACAAATATAATTATGTACGTACTACGTACATAAATAAATGTAATCATCTATCAAAAATGTCGATGATTTTTGATGCCCGTTTTCGATACCGATACTGGTGAAATATTGGAGCCAGGAATTTTGTAACTTGCTTTTATCTCCAAAAATTTTGGAGCTTTCTTAAAACATCCAATTTTATGAAAATCTTAAGTTTTCATAACGAGGTTGAAAAATGTTCTACCACATATTAGTTTACAGCATGTTCCATACTTCGATTGTAAATGTAAGTTTGTAATCACAAAAAAATATTTTTTTAATTGATATAACTACAAACTATCGATTTTAAACTTTTTTCCTTTACTCGTGCTGTTTTTTACTAGTAGCTTTTTCTTGCCAAAGTTCATAATTGTAAGTCAATGGGAAGCAACCTATAAGCTTTGATTTACTTGCAAGTTTCAAAATACAAAGCATAAATGGCTTTGTTGTGACCGTGTTTTTGATTATATTCACTCGGAAGCTGGATTTTTTGCAGCTTCAAAAGACCGCAGCCATAAGTATTTGATGTTAATTTCAACTCTATACCTTTACGCGTTCCTGAAAAAAAAAATGGTCATGATAGACGAACAACGAAGCGCTCCTATAAGGGTTCCTTTTTTCCCTAAAATCATTACAGTTTAAACAAACGACGGAAATGTATTTAATTACAATTATACATAAAAAACTTTAAAGAAAATGTTTGCTTATACTGAACCAGTTATGCGTCTCTACGTTTAATCATCCAACCAGATTGCATTGCCGTTTTTAATTTCCCGTTCGTTTAATTTATATTCCCTGTATTAAACACAATTACAAAATCTCGAACAAATATACACATAATATGTTAATTACTTGCTTAAAAAATTACGTCCATTCCTCATTATCTCGGCACTATATTGTAACGCTCAGGGGCAATAAAACGTGACGTAATTTGCATACGACCTTGTGATTGGTCGGAAATTTCGCGTCGATTCGCTAGTGATGGACGACGTGATCTCGCGCACGTATCGTTATAATGTCAGTGATGTGGTTTCTGTCTGATTTACGATTTTATGTCGATATGGTTTACATCGGATAACTATTTTATTACTACAGTGGAATCTCAATAACTCGAATGTCAAGGGAAATGCAAAAAAAAATCGAGTTAACGAGTTTTCCACTTAACAAGAACTTCGAAATACATATGACTATGTCGACAAAGAACAAAAACGTTCACAGCTTTGTTACTTAGAAAGTTTCATGAATGTATTCATTCATTGCATGTGTACAAGACAAAAACGATAGATTAGAAGCTTCGAACCCGAACATTCATTTTGGATTTATTGCTATTATTTCGGGGAAGTCCAAGTAACACGTCATTATATTTTACCAACTGCGACTAACGGAGTCTCCTTTTTCAAATTCGAGTTATAGAGTATAAATATGTATTATCAATACTTCGTAGGGAAATAACATTTTGCTCGAGTTACAAAGTCTAAATAAATCGAGATACCGCGTATTTAGGGGTTTATCGGAAGGGAATGGCAATTTTTTTCGACTTACTGAGGATTTCGACTTAACGAGGTTCGAGTTATTGAGATTCCACTGTATTTCATTTCACAATTTTAAACTATTACAAATTAAGAAGTAGAATAAGCAAAAGAATTACAAAAAAATCAAAAGATAAGCAAAATTTTCACTGAAATTTAAATTAATCGATGAGAAAACATTCAACATTCATATTCAATGATAATAAAATAATTCCTTTAGAAATCAAAACAAAAATGAAATTATTAACTGAATATTCAATTTACTTTATCTTGTTTCATTAATTTCGAATTGAAATATTCTTTAAAATTAAAAAATAGTGAACATTGTATATGTATTACCAACATACAAGGTTAAAACAAATATGCAGTATAAATTTCTAAAAATCCTTCAATCACGAAGTACTACAAACTAAGCTCATACTAAAAAATTAGTTTGTATCGATCGTAATAGTACCTGATTTATTATGTAAACCCATTTAATATTTGTCTGTCTATTGTCGCCATAATTTTATACACGCGAAATACTTATCGACTTGGCTCTAATCTCATTAACATATTCAACAGCATAGGAACCATCGATTACGATGTAATGAATTATCATACGAATGTTGAATTATAGACATAAGGAATGGCTGTCTTTTATGGAGTCTGACGTTTGTGACAAATCGACAACAATAAAACGCTATCACAATAATTTACTGGATCATGCTAATATATAGCTTAGTGGTCGTTTTTGAAACGCTATAACCTTACTGAGAATTATTTAGATGGGCAGTATTTCTAAAGAGCGTATACGCGATTATTGCCCCAAAATTTATTACCAAGTTCATCTTAGTATTTCATGACAAATATTACAAGCAAACGGTTAATTAAATTCATGTAGATTGTGTAGATGGTCTACTTTTTATAGTATCTTTTTTTTACTGCCATAGTTGTGTAGATTTATTTGTGATCGGTGTGATCGTTAGTTGGTAAAATATTAGATCGCCTAATCAAAATTGAAACATAAATTTTGATTTGAATATTTAATTGTGGGAGTAGTCTAGGTGTAATCGTTTACTCATAAAAGAAAATAGCTTTGCTTGTAATAAAAGCTTTAAAAATTATTTATTTTAGTAAGTCAGCATTAGTATTGTCTTGAACTTTGGAAGTATACTGCAATTAGAGAATTGGATTTGTAATATTCGTTAAATATATTATTGTAATTAATTAAAAAAGAAATAAAGAAAACAAAAGACATCATTGAAATAAATATTTTTACATTATTCAAAACACAAAATTATACTATCATGCGATATCATACGTTACGCAGTAATAGACGTGCCTAAGCACTATTAAAAACTCAGAATCAGATTTACGACGTCACGGCTCAGTAAGACTTATTTATTTAATACATTAATATTTATTGCAAAATTTAACAAAACACATTATTTCATTTAAATTTTTATCGATAAATCCAATCCACTATGCACATCCCTAGCGGCATTATCCCAATAGAGCGTGACCTCCCGGCTTCGCTACATCGTGCACTTTACTCGCGACAAACGCTTCTCGAACTTTCGACAAGATATACATGTATTTACATAATTGTTTTTTTTTCACAAGCGACGAATTTTGTTGGAACCAAGGGCCTAGGTTTCGGTCGGCAACTATAAAATAATCGGCCATAGAACACTGTGACGGTTATCTATTTACTCTATGATATTATAGATTACGGTCGTTAACGACCAATGTGAAGGTCACATCAAAATCTTTTAGGATTTTGTACTAGCAGACTATATATACAATAAAATGCTTTATAAACACTATGTTAGTCTATGGTCTCTTTACTTTTAAACATAAAAAATGTATTGAATATTTTGTGCTACGATTTATTACGACTTTCATTGCCGAGTTATTGTACAGAAAAGCCACGTCAGTTTCGATCGGCATTTGGTGATGTAGGTTTTCTCTTTTGCAACTATAAATAATATGATTGGTACAACAAGTGCAATTTTCATACAGGCCGTCTTTCGACAGCTGTCACCAGAGAAATTAAATAATACAGTTTTTTACAGAGCAGACGTCCGCGTTATTTTCATGCAAAATTTTGATCGCGTGCGTCACTGACTGTCGCCCGGTAACGCATGCGTATCACACTACATCAGGCGATCTGTTATTACTTGTAAATGACTTGCTACTTATTCTCTTTAGCTGTTACCGAATTTAACACCGAACAGACGGCATCATCACCCATTGAATAGACATTACGAACAGACATACCGATTTCCTATTTAGATGTTGAAATTTTAAAATTTTAATGATGCAGTTAATTCCTCCACATTACATTTCTGTGATGTTATTGCAGTAATGTAGCCTGCATCTGTAGCGGCGACAGCAGCGGCGGAAATCGTTTATACGCAACTGAGCATCCATCTCGACAAGTCTTTGCGTGCAAACCACTTGGTATATAAACTGTATTGTATAATAGCATCATTAATATTTTTCGCAGTCATCAAATTCCCTTTCAGGAACTTCAGACATCCTGTCAGGACCTGCCGATGCCCTATCAGGACGTCGGGCGAATGTAATAACGCAGTAGCGACGGCGGACAAGAGGCCTACGTGGTAACAACTCCGTCGCTATCGATATAAATTTTTTACCGATCGTGACTCAGGCGCTCGACACAATTGCCTAATCGGACAAGTGCAAATAAAATCGGCTAAAAATTTCTTGCTTCGTCATACCGATTCGGCGTTCGATATAGCAGAATATAGCAGATTTTTTTTTCTTGTGAATCAGTTAAAGTCTAGTTTCAGTACTTTCCTAGACGTCGCCCGCGATCGTAGAAATCCAGATCTTGATAATACTCACATTTTTATAACCGCTCGGCAAAAATGGAGAGCATTTCTTCGGGCTCGAGAAAACCTTTAAGTCGCATGCAGTTGTAGACGTGTCCAGTATCGTTATCTATGTTTAACTATTGATAAAGTGTTAAGAGAATTTATGGGTTATAGGCTACTAAAATTATTACTTTTATAACATAAAGGGGGTATAAAAGGGTGTTGAACTTGAGGGACACTTCCCGAATTAAAGGTTTGAAAACGGGTAATCATATACTAGATCGCAAAATCGATAACACTATTAAAACATATGTCAAAACGTCATCGGGCTGGTGTAAACGGCCTGCGCGTTATTGTTGTGAATTAGCGTTGCCTACAATTATAAATTGGTGTAGCCTGAGACCGCATTTAACTAGGCCGTTTATGTGGATGTCATTGCAAAGAGCTGGACGATAGTCATAAGGATTCGAGACGAAACGAAAAAATATCCGCCGAAGTATATGTAAAAATCGATATTAAATTGAGAATTACAAAAAAGTTAAAGATATCGTCTCATATCAGTCGGAAGGAGGTGCGGAATTGTAAAAAAAAAAACACAAATCGGAGCAAAACTCGCATCAAAAGGAATTTGAAAAACCTAATAAGTCCAGTGCCGAGCATTTGTTAAGATCTTATGTGTATTTTTCACGGAAATCGTAGTGCGCGCGCCTTGACTACGCTTTTGTGAATTTCTTATATCGATATTTGAGCTTTAAAAAAATCTATTCAATTTGTATTCAATACGATAATAAATTTTTTACTCAACTTCATACTGCGATAAAGAATAACGCAATGGGTCTTGAGTTATCACTCATGCTAAAACATATTACCTAGCATTGTAACGTGTTATATAATAATAACTTTTGGACACACGAAGGTCACTGTTTATAGTACGTTTCTTAATAGATTTGCATATCTCCTCGCCGTCAGTATTATTTTACATATTTTTCCTAACAAAAGATTAACACAATGTAACGTCGTGTTCACAGTATACGCAAATAATTATTTGCGTACATAGTAATTATAATTACTATGTACGATACGGTTTTACCGGTACTGACTGGCAACTCATTGATGACGTCTTTGAAAGTCAATAGTACAGAAACAGATTGACAGAAATCAATCATAAATATTTAGGATATTGTAGGCTCTACTATAGTAGAGCATCAAAAAATAAGTTTGACTCTTTTCAGTGTTCCCCTCCACGGAAATCTTTAGTAAAAGGCGAAAGATTTATGCGTTTTGAAGGGAAACCGGAGTGAAGAGCATGCGCAGTCGCGGCGTGACCCCTACGTCGGCGGGCGCGCACTCCATGCGATACGAGGTGCCAATGGCGACATCTGTTATCTACAACGAACACTAAGACACTTGTCAAATATAACGGCGACTTGAAAAGTCATACATAATGAGTTTTTAGGATTCCGAACTAAAACGGCAAAAAAGAAGCCCTTATAATATCGTTATGTCCGTCCGTCCGTATGTCACAGACATTTTATTCAAAAACTACAAGACGTATATTGACCAAATTTATGCTGTAGGTGTCTTGTACAAGCTGCTACTTATTTTGGTGGTTAAATAACAAAAATAAATATTTTTAGGAGGGCACTCCATACATGAGAAAAATTGTTTTCAGCAAACATCGAAGAATGGCATGTATTTCTTTTTATATTTCAAATCTTTTAAAAACATTTTAAGGTTTTTAAGCAATTTTTCTGATTACGTTAATAATTTCGAAAATAATCGCTCCGATAGTTAAAGAAATTGTTTCTCCCTCCTCTCTATTTTCTAAACCGTATGTCAAAAAAAATGAAAAAAATAATGAAGGCAATGCTTACTAAGATAATGAAGGTAACAACTTTCAAGGAAAGTAACTTTCAAAATAACTTTCAAAGAAAGTTATTTTGGCCAGAATAACTGTTTATGAGTTATTGCCGAAAACTGCGCATCTGTATAAAAAAGACTAAGTGCTATAAAGATACGCTCTTTTACTGATGCACTTTAATTTATACTATTTTAATGGTAATAGTCGACATACCTATTTGTTTCTTTAGTTATTGGCGACTAAAGTACTTATAACTATTCTGTGCGGTAAACATGGAAAAAGTGTAACAAGGTACTTTTTTTTCAGTAGTGCATTTCTTTGTAATAATGATTTCGGAACCTTATAATAAGCATGGTCCGACATGCTCTTGGCCAATTTTTTTTCTTATTCTCGGCCAGTTTTCAGTTATTTTTCGCATAGACATTTTGCCCCTTTTTAATAATACGTCAAATTATTGAAATTCGTCAAAGGTTATGAAAATAAAGCGAATGAGCTGTTTCTCCAAAATAAAATATTTATATCAATGAAAACGAACCGATCCATTATGATTTTAATGGCACGAAACACAGATTACGGGCCGATTTCATCGCGCGCCGTCAATCTGTCACTCGCATTTAATCGTCCGTCAGTTCATATTCACATATATGTAAATGCGAGTCAGTGAGCGATTGCCACTTGACGGACTGTTAAAAATTTAACAATCCGTGATAGAATCGTTTCTGTGTTAGTATACATAGATCGAAAATTGGACAAGCACAATTCCCATAAAACACTTCTATTTCTCGTGTTCGCATTTTTATGGGATCCATTTAAGTCAGATCAGACAGACGTCAGCGTTAAAGTGTTAGTTAAAGTGATGATACAAACATCAATACAAACGTTAGTCAAAACGATTTATAGAATACAGATGTATTCAACATGACGCGATTGTACTTTTGATATATGAATGCACATTTTTAAGTACCGATTTTGTTTGCTCCGTGCAATGAAGTGGACATTAATTCCTGGATCCAATGGAAAAATTGAATTATTATTCCTAGATTCCTAGAAAATTCATAGGTGGTTTATTAAGATCGTACCTACCTTACAGCCACAACCGGAAGTACTATACTGTGATAGGCTCTTAGGATTAGCGATGTGATTGCAGCCACGGCGCCGCCAATGGACGATTATTAAGTTTTTATTTACGTTTGTTTAAATTTTCTTAAGTGAGTTAAGTACGTTAAAGTTTTCCAACTGTTCCGTTTTCAGATACAACAGTAAATTAATTTATTGTTGTAACTCCAGATTCATTGTTTTCACAGAACGTAATTAATAGATATAATTGAAACGGTAGGGCCAAATATGTAAAAACTAATAAACAACTTTGTGATAGAGCTATACCTGTATCACAATAAATACAGTATTGTACATTTAATTGCCATCAAAAATATTAGCGCTCTATGATATATTCACGAAAATTTATAATTTGTACCAATTTATTAGGGAAAGCTTCATAAAACGGCAACACTCGAACGACCGTCGTCCACGCAAAGCCTAGATAGGCACTGTCTTTGGATACGTCAAATTTCAACGTTTTCATCGTTACGATATGCTAACACATTTTAAAAAATAAATATTTGATAGCTACTTTGTATTATTAAAACCGGGGTACAAAATTAGTTCATATAAACCCGGCTTATTGCTATCCATTGGGTGCATACTGCTTAATGACGAGACGACATCGATTTTTTTGCATACCGTGCAACGAGAAAAAACAGTGTCTCGTACGGTCTCCAGAATAAAATTCGAAGTATGTGCAAAGTGTAAAAATAATTAATATCTGTCGAAATATGTTGTTTGTGATTAATACTGGAAACACAAATCTAAGCATACATGCATAAATTAGAATCTAATACAGGAAATATTTAGGAGATTTTTTTTTAATTAATCTTTTTCTTAGCTAACATATCTATCGTCAATTTCCTTTCAATAATAATAATAATAATAATATCTTCGGACAAATATACACAGCACCGTCTGGTCCCAAACTAAGCAACGAGGCTTGTATTATGGGTACCAGACCGTTGATATACTACATACATACTTTTTTTTTATAAATATATACGTATAATACATAGAAACACCCAGACTCAAGACAAACATTAATTTTTAATCAAATAAATAAATGTTTGTCTTGTGCGGGAATCGAACCCACGACCCCAGCGCGACAGGTAGGGTCACTACCACTGCGCCAATCAGGCAGTCTTTCAATAATTCCTTCCAATCTCTAAGTCTTTTCTACACACCCTTTTCTACTCTACCATCTATGTCTTCTTGTAAATGACCCTGTTTATGTCCATATCTCTTTCGAAACCACTCCATAGCTACTAAATAGAAATCGCATCCCCCACTACATTGATCCTACTTTTATATTCGGTCGCATTAAACTTTTCCTGGCGTGAGATATAGGACAGTCAAATGAGCTTAACTGAAGACATTTTTCAGTACGTATAGTAAGTATAGTAAGCAAGGCCCCATTCATTTTTTTACGTATTTACACTCCTTTCAAATATCTACCATGCATAGCCTCCTTTGCATATGGGAAACCAAAATATATAAAGTTTTTTAACTTGTATAACTTTCTCACACCCCATTAATGTATAGTATTTAATTAACTATGTTTTGTGATGGCGAAATCAGTATAGAAAATTGTTTTTCTATTTCGGTGTTTTTTCGAAATAGAGGACTCACATAAAACGATTGCTAAAATACCCTAATAAAGAAAAACATTTAAAGATAAGTACTACGTCGAGATTTGTGGTTTCTACCCACACCCTTCTGGAAAATAGGAATGAGCTTTATGTGTACATATATATATATATATATATATATATATATATATATATAAATTTAATTTTCGTTTGTACAAAATTGCAAGTCTTTTGAAATTCTTTACCAATTGTTTTGAAGTTTTTATATAGTGTTGTATTCAAATCTAGACTAGCACCTGAACCTGACTTCATTTGCGTGTTTGTACTATTGAGACGGACTGCTACATGATATTTTTAGTCTTTCATTCATAAAAAACTACACTTTCCCCGAGTAATATACCTTATGTTTTATTTTGACACTTCCATTTGCACCGTCTTCGTCCAAACGGAAGCTAAAAAATAAAGGCGGAGAGCAGAAACGAGAGTCGAAACCGGAATCAAAAAACTGAAAATATAACCAGACTCGAATTGGAGTATGGAACCGGAGCTGGAAGTCAACAGCGTGGCCGGAATCGTAATCAGGATAAGTGCTGTAAATAGAATTGTAAACCGGTACGAGATTTGAATTAACGGCAACATCGATCGATGAAGGAAATCGTGCGGGCGAAGCTGCGGGCAGAAAACTACTTAGTCATAAAAATATATAACTTGCTTTTTCTATCGATAAAAAAACTAACCTATCTTGTATTGTCTTCCAAGACGTTGACCCATGTCTTAAATAAATTATATTTTCAATATCAATATTATTTCTAGTAAAATAGAAACTTTTCTCAATTATTCATAGTGTTTCCCTTTTACCCTCGTTTTAATAGCAAGAGATTCTTTACCTGATATCGAAATGACATCGCTACTTAATCCCATTTATGCTATCGCGAGTATAGTAGCGGACATTGAGTATACGCAAATACAAAACAAACCGCGTCTAGTTAGCGAAAAGGGCGAAACGAGTGACGCGCGCTCTTACTGCAAGCAGTAACAACTGACGGATTACTTAAGACTATCCTTCAAGTAGGCACACCCTCTTATGCAGCTCTCTTCGATACGGCTGCGAACGCGGAAGAAACTCGTGCGCATAACAGCACTTCGAGAGCACAACACGTCGAGATCCGTACTTAGCAGCTATCAGTGCTAAGTACGGATCTCGACATCGGGAAGCAAACCAATATGACCCAAATCCATAGATATTATGAAACAGTGTCTTTCGTCTGTTTCGTAGTTTGTAAATCTAGTTTTATTTCACTCTATTAAAAGTTGCATCACAAGAAAACACATAAGAATAAAATTTCAGAATGACAGGAACTACTGCACTTTCAGCATTATTTTAACACCTTGAAGTTAGTAAATAAATAGATTGAGAAAGGCATATCTAGAACGAAACGGATATATCTCGGTTAACTTCAAGCGATTAACTAAATAAACTCGGTTAACTAAGCAAAGTTAATAAACCGTTTAAGGGACAATGTATGCGATGTTATAATATAATCCTAGCTGAAATTTAAAATTTGGCATTTTATGAATTTAAACGTTTCGTTAAAAGAAAGTTATATGGCGAGAGCTATTGAAAGGGGCTGACTACCTTAATGAAAAAACCCATGGGATTGAACTACTCGGCTATCAGGTTGCTTCATGTTATTACTAAGTGTTGTACGAAATTATTATTTATTCAATATTTTGTATGGATGAGTAAAAAAGAGCAAACCTTGAGTTTCTTGCCCATTCTTCTCATGGTGAATCAGTATTTGGAATGGGTGGTAATTTTAATGTCGAAAACAGTTGTTTATGACGTTTTTCAGGTGTAATTTCTATTACCTACGAAATCAAGATATTTTTGATTTGATTGATTTGATTTAACGCGAGTTTCAAATCGCACACGTGGTATCGTACACAATCAGGCAGTACAGTATATTATAAATATATAACATGCACTGTGCAATATTTTTATAAGAAAGAGTTATTAATTGAAATGGCAATTTGCTCATTATTTGGCTGTTAAAAATGGAAAATTATTAAAAAGAATACGTACTTTAATGAGAATTTTATTAATCTTACAAACGATTTCCAAAAGCACATCAAAAAAGCACATATTTAACGCGAGACCGTAAGTACAAATAAGCTAATGCTTTATTATCGTATAAGGTGTACTGCCTCATTTCAATAACAAACATTATTGATCAATAATGTCTTTTCAATGAACTAATACATACCAGTTAATGATCCCATGTCTTGTGAGTTATTGTTTGCAGAATTCCATCAGATCAACGGAACTTTAAAAACAGAAATGGTCAGGGGAAAAATAAGTCGTTACAGGCAAATAAATAACACTACAACGACAAGTGCAACCAAATAGGATATAACTAAAGCGTCGACGGTGACGCGAATAAAATAAATACTCGCTTAATATAACCTAACAACCCGCAATATAACCTAACCAGTGACATATGGAAGTGACACATGAAAAGTAGAAGTTGTAAAAAACCATGAAAAAATGTACAAAGAATTCTTTCACAACTTCCGTATTCTAAAAAGTGACAAGATCGTTTTTATAGCATTTTATGTTACCCTAAAAATAATTTCAAAAATTCTCGCTTGCGACGTTCACGAAACCACGAATTTTATGCTTATTTTGTGTTTTATGTCCGTCCATAAAAACTAAGTTCCGATGCAAATACGTCGCCGTAAGTATAGCTGAATACACAGAGAGCGATCTGACAATATTATTAATTGTATTCGTTTTTGCACAGCGGGCAGTTATCTTGCAGCTCTATGGATTTCCCTAAGTTTATGCGCTAAATAAACATGCACTGATATAAACATGTCGAGATCTTGAAATGCTATATTTGAAACCTTTATGACGTAATAAATCGTAAGCAGAAGCGAGTCAGTGACTTAATGTGTTTTAAGTTGAATGAAAACCTATCTGTGACGTAGCTTACTGCCATGCAATAGGAACTTGTACTCCTATCACAAAAGAGAATAAAATTTATGGAATACTCAACATTACTTCTATTAAATATTTAAAATATTTACAGAAAATAATTTTTTGTCAATATTGTAATAAAACATATCAGATATCAATAAAATGTATTTCATTTAAAATATAGTAAATAAGAGTCTGCATAAACATTTATATTTTGGGTAATATATTTACATATTAACAGGAGAACATTTAGCGTAATAAAATATTTTTTTATATTAATAATTTAAATATGTTGTTTCATATAGTCACAAAATGTTAATTTCCTCCTAGGGTATTTGAAGATAAACGAAAAATATTTTACCCATGATATGTATGTTTTATAAAAATTAAAGATAAGTAATCGTGAAATATTAAATTATTACAATTGAACAAATCGTAAATAATAAAAAATGCATAAGAAACATTATTTAATTTAATCAAATAATTAAATTGGAATATAGTTTTTTGAAAGGCCATTATCCCTTGTAGCTTCAATAATAAATAGCACGAGAGGGCTTAGTATGATGCTCCTAAGAAAATTCTCTCTAGAGAGATGTCCTTTTCATTTATTACGTTACGCGAGAAGACTATAGAGAGACTCTTGTCTACCGCGTCATGCTAGGCCCGCTGGGCACTTACGGGGCCTGGAACCAGCAACGTAAGCTGTCGCTACTACTACAGCGACAAATACTTCTGTCACTTTTTTCACACCTTTTTTGTATTATTTGAGATAGCATGTACATGCGTTTGTGTACCTGTGTGCGTGTTCGCGTGTCTGAGAAGGGGTATGTATGAAATTGATAATAAAAATTCATAGCAAGTTTTAAGCCCCCGGCTCACCCTGCGTGGACAGGAAGTAGATTCTTTCACTGTTTATTTCGAGCGATCACGCTATCGGCCAGGATACCGATCTCGATCCTGTTCTCGATTCTAATCTTGATCCGCTCTTCGTTCCGATTCAGGCCTCGATGTAGGTTCCGTCTTTGCTACGTTCACTTGTATGAAGCCGCAAGCAAAAAGCTAGCATCTTTATGAATTATAGCTTATATCTTATTTTGATATATAAACCTTATAATTTGTGAAACGTTTATAGGCAAATGCGAGGAAAAATCTCAATATTCAGTCAAGCAATAGGACTAAAATGATTTACGATGGACCGCGAAAAAGCCAGAGACGACGGGCCACTGTCGCTCGACCGGCCGGCCTCCTGCCGGGCGGTGCCTACCGCGATACAAACGACTCATAAGTTTCACAATCATCGACAAAATATCAAATACGATATAAGTAAATTCGTACTGCAATATTTGAAAAGTATCTCGCCTGTAAATTCGTTACGAATTAAAACTCTTGATTTTTATAACATTTTATTTATTTCCCGGAGCTAATTATCTCGGTTCACTGTCCCAACAGACATCGGGCTGATCTCACTAAAGTAGAGAAAACAAACGCAACAGTCACATTCTCGAGATGGTATCGGATTAGCGGGCGGTTTCCGGGTAATTTTGTGGATTTCCAACTATTAATAATTGCTTCGCGTTAAAAGGGACTTCACTAAGCTCGATTTCACTACGCTTCACTTCACTACACTAAAACAGGTTAATGAAACTTAGGCGAAAGTTTTTAATGATTTAGCCGGAAAACTTATGTATAGAGTTTGTATTCTCAGACGCATTGCGACAACTCGTATTTTTGAAATTATTGGTGAAACTATTAATGAATATAAAATGAAATCTGTGTCAATTCCAAAGGACACGTTTATGTACGGACTGCAATAAAATTAGGTACAAAAAATATTTGGCGTCAAGTTCGTACATTTATCAAATGTTTCCAATAGATTCAAAATAGGACGCCAACAGTAGTCATAAAAATAACCGCTTAATGATTGACTACAAACAAGCGATACGTCATTAGAAATGATTATAAAAAACCAGTGACCATAAAAACATTTAGCCGCATAAACGTAATAGTAGATACAGCTCATCAACTCTATGTGTAATTTTATTGGCGAACGCTTTTCGTAATTCACCTATTTATTAATTTAACGAGGAGTATATTAAAAAATACGTTGAATGTATTTTATACAAAGAAAAATTATTACATCCCTTGTAAAGTCAATATTCGGAAAACGGTACCAATAATATTAAAAACCATCTATTTCTATTTGAAGTGTTAAAAAACAGTTTTATTCTTTTAACTTTACAAGGAATGTCGTGTTAAATTGTCGAAGGACAACGTAAAAGTATTAAGTTCATAGCTAACCTGTTAAATACTACAACGAAAATTATAATAGTTCGATTATCTAATTGTCGCGTTTGATTCTATAATTTGCTCCATTGCCATGTCCCGCTTCGACGGGCCCTTAAGCCCGATGCAGATTCAAGAATTCAAACCTTCAGCTCCATTTATATGCTATCGTTCCTTTTTGTACATAAATTAAAAAAAATAACTCGTGTAATAGAAAATGATAGTTACATATTGCATTCGAAACGTACACGCGATGACCTCTTAGCGCAGATACAGTCGCGCAAGGCCACTGACTTATAATTTTGGAAATGCATTCTATGATCGATATCAACTGCCTCCGAGACGCGTGTGCAAATATCACCATATGAATATCTATAATCTATACCTAACTAATATCTAGTGCAGTATGAAAGCGTGTTCTGACCGGGCAGTGCGCTTTGCAGAACTTCAGACCCCATCGCACATTCTGGCCTACCTTCACCGATATGCAAATTTTATCAATATTATTCTTCCAATATTGAACAAGTTGTAATAATCCATATTTCAAATTTATATAAAGTCATATAAATTTGAAATATGGATTATATATATAATTTTATAATTTTAGTATTATATATATATATATAATTTTAGTATTTTGTAATTTATAGAATTTTTTATTTTCGTGACACATCTAGGTATTATCGCGAATGGTTTTAGGCGTGCGCCCTCCCTGCTCCGCATGATTATGCGAGTCGTACTATGTCGTCTGTCGCGCTGTCTCGTTATGCGTTTCACGATCGAGTGACTGACGGCTGCGCCCGGTGAAACTACTGGGTAATAAATTGGTGCAATACATGTACCATTTTTAGTCATAGCGGGATTATAAATCGTAGTGAACGAGGAGTTCAATATGTAAATCCGTGAGAATGATAAACGGGCTTTCTTATAGCTTTTGTCTTTTATCTGTTTCTTTACGAAAAATCAAATATATCTATGGATATAGATTATTTTTAAACTCTCTTTGAGATAATATATATGGCGACTGACGATGTTTATTGTTTTTTAAAACTTTTTAAGGGATAAACAATTCACTAAAATTAGGTGATCACCACCACCCATGGACGCCCGCAATCCCAAGGGGTCACTAATGCGTTGCCGGGTTTTTAGGAAAGAATAGGCTCTTTTCTGGAAGACCCCCTTGGGAATTATGAGTGTCATTGTTCTGCAGGAGATAGTTGTGACGTGTGTTCTCTTTTAAAAGAAGGTATGTGTCTGTGTCTGTATGGGTGCCTTAACCATAATCTAAATTGGGTGAATAGTTGACCTAAGCACTAAATCTTTTATATTTACGATGTTGTGGCCTATCATAGAACTTATGTACGATTGTAATACCTATCAAAGGAATTTTTAGTATGAACCTGCTGCCTCTAGTAGTACTTGAATTATGATGCTTTCTGGCCATAGCATTCTTAAGTGTGATGCTGTTGTATATATAATAGAACTTTAAAGTACACACCCGTTTCGTAGTACTTAAGTAAGTACACATGATGCTGATGCGCAAATCATAGCAATTTTAAGTATGTGCTGTTGCCTGAAGCATTGAGTATCCTAGACGTCTGACCTGGCTGTGGTAGTATTACGAGTAATCGGTACCCAAAATTTATTTTGGAACACTCAATCGGAACGAACATTTCATTGTTATTTCCCTCTGATCGCAAAAGGCAATACGAATTGAACAAAGCAAACAAACAATATTTTTAAAAACATTTATTTATTGATGACGTGCCTTCGGGCAATTGAAAAAAAATGTCTACATTTTCTTTAAAACGAGTACTGCAACTTGGTGCAGGTAAAGAGAGCACGTAAGTAAGGGATATCAGTCTTAAATTTCATTTTTTTAATATAATTTTATGTAATTCAAGGATTATCATGATAAAGGGGCCATAAATTATAATATCTAGATCGGTTGTCGCGTCCCTTGTAATTACTACATTACGACACTTACGGTAATTGACTAAGTTAGCCGCTATACTCTGAACGGCACGTTGATGTAAACTATAAAAAATTTTAATTAAAAAAAATAAATCTGAAATAACTTAATATTATACAGAATGGTTGTGGTGATTTCCCACTGATTTTTTAAATCTAATTAAAAATGAATATTTTTCATTATAGATTTGAGTTTTTTAAATTTATCACAGATATTAATAATGGTCATACGTCGCTAAATATACCAATAATATATACGTAATTTTCCTAACATACAACATTCGTATTTTCTTAGAATATATTTTTATTGTACATAAGAGCTACTATATAATATATGAGTAAATCGTATTCCTACTGCTCTTTTTTGTAATTGATAACACTGATTTACAAAATTTTAATTTTTGTCTGTTGCCTTGTACTTTATTATGGTTTTTATTTCCTTATGGCGTGTTATTTCCAAATCTACCCTTGTAAGTTTTTGTGCAGCTCAAATGACTTTATTGTTAATTTTCATCATTTAAGCGTTTTTGTTTGTTGATAACATACATGTTTCATTTTGATCACATTAATTTTGAAAGTTTCTGCAACATGAGTACTTCGAGAAAAAGTTTTGTAAATGAATCCAAATCATTTGGATTCATCATTGGACAAATGATTCCAAATAATGTTTGATGCATCTGTGTAATTTTTAAATGAAATTCTTAGTAAATTTATCTATTTTTTCTGATTGTAGATACCTGAAACTCTAAAACTAGAGCTCATCAATAAATTCCACTTATATATTTGTACTCAGCATGCCATTGTATAGCCAACAGCAGTTAAAATTTTCTCGCCGACAAATACATTGTAAACTAGTGATATATATAATTCACCCATTTGTTTTTAATTTCTCTGGCCGGATAAGAAAATACATAAAAATCAATTCGACACATTTTTGGACAGAGGGCGCACGCGCGTCTGATCGGAGTATACGGGGCGATTGTCGGACTGCCGAATAAATAATATTTATTAAAATCTGTACAGGGTCGTCGCACCCGGATTAGGTGTCGCGTCTCTGCGTCAGGGTTGCCACATTACTGAAAGTGTTTCTCTATTTTCTTACAAAACTGCCTGATAATTTGAAACTTCATCGTGGTTATGTTAATATGGTTATCTTGTATATAGGAAATTTTATTTTTTAAGTATTAACAAAAACGAAAATAAGCAATGTAGTAAGAAATGTGAGCGATACGGTCCAAACTTGACTAATATTGAAGAATTGAATATATTGATCGGGAAGGAAGATTCCGATATGTTATTAATAAAGAAGAAAGGTTTTTTGAGGTCTGAATTCTAACTTATACCTATACATAATTGAAGCGTCGCCAACCCTAGAGTGTGTCGAGTGAAGACGTAAAAAGGGTGACAACTTCACGGTACAAATTATATCCTTATGGCGTCCGACAGGCGTTGGGCGCGGCGCGGGCGCACTAAATAACGAACTATCTATCTATGGAAAGATCTTAATATATGTTGATGGGGCGACGATACAACCGATTTGTGAACTCGACCGCGCCATTACACTAGATAATTATCTGTGATAAGGCCTCGCCGTGTTTGTCGCTCTGTACGTATATCCGTTTTAAAGGAATAATACTTTGATGTATTGACTTTTTGTCACATAGCACTTGTTATTTTTCAAATATTTTTTTTATTTTCGAACTAAAAACTATATATAAGTTTTGTTAACATATCTAGCTAAAATATCAATTTATTTTGGCAAAAAACATTTTAAAAAATAGTAAATTATAAAAATACATAATTTGAATATTTCGATGTTACAAATTTAACTTTTTCACCAAAACTTTTCATATATAATTAGTTGAAATACATTTAGTTTAGTTTATAAAAGTACTAAATGTTTGCCTGTCGCAAAAACCGATTAGCAATTATGAAATAACCTATTATTTCTTAGAATTGTAAATAATAAGTTATTATTTAAAATCCTTTTCTTAAACCAATACGTTATTATTATTATCTTTATTACATATTGGTTTAAGGAAAGGACTGATAAAATGCGTGTAAAAATTAAAAGATGGTACTTGATTAATACGGATAGTAAAATTTGTGAGTAGAATTATCTAAGCCGATTGACATAGGTAATAAAAAATAGTTAAATCAAAAACGTTTTAAAAATAATAATAAATTGTAAGGATTTAAGATTAATTGCCATCTTTTTCTTGCGATAAGGAGTTTAACATGTATTTTACACGGTACAATTAAACAAGACGGTACAACTTCTTAGTTTCTGTCTCTCTGTATGACTGACAACTAAAAAAATCAAATTTTAGCGATTCTGTCGTTATATATTTCAAAAATAATATCACTGCACTCATTTTCTTAATGAAAAAAAAAAATGAAATAAAGCAATCGAATATGGTATAAAGAAGACCTCATTAAAACAACATTAATTATCCTCGTTTTGGTGAATGGTCCGATCAAAGCAACATCCCGAGTCCTGCGCAGTTGGAGAAATGACTATGGGAGTAGAAGCGAACTGTGCGTCTGAAATTCAAATTAATGTTTGCACTGAAAATATCGAGAGGACCTCCAATTACACAGCGGCCCGGAGCGGTGGAGGTGCGTGCATAATTATTTCAGCTTTTGCAAGGTCGATGACTTTATAATATACGTATATTTGTTTACACACATATGTGTATGTGAAATATCGATCCGAAATACCTAAAATTGTTATTTGGATTGGGATTTTAAATCATTTTAAAAACTCGACGTGTTTTTTCAAATCTCCTAAATACAAATACTATTTCAAATATTCAAATTGGCCGAAACTGTAGACACAATATATAATAAATAGTAGTCCAAACTGCCTCGAATTGTATATACGTTAAATAACAAATACACACTGTTTCAAATGTTGTATTGTTCAATTCTCATCACCTTCTGCGACGTCAGGAGTACGACGAAAATGCCTTCGTCTTTAGAAGGTGTCGACTGAGACGCCAAAGGATATGTAACTTATAATGAGTGTGAGGAAAAATGTTCACTTCACTTTTCATAATTAAAAATCTATACACGTCAAACTTCAATAGCTGTTCACGATAAAATATGGTATAATTTTATTTACACACGATTTTGAAAGATGTATTTCAGTTTAAGCCCGAAGAATTAACTATTACAATGGATTTATTAAGTCATTAAAATTTATAAAATATGTCGATGCTACGTAACGAAAGTCAATCAGACTGTGACAACATTAGAAAAGTGCAGACAGGTGGATTGCTTTAATTGCATAATAAAGTCAAATGATTAATAAAAGCTTAAGCACGTCTGTCGCTCGTTCGGGACGTAGCTACTGAACTGATTTCAATGGAATGTAGAATCCAAGAATTTTAAATCATTCAGGAAAATATAGAATAATATGTTTTATGTTACAAAATAGAACACGATCGACACTGCCATCGCAACGTCAGGGTCGAATTTGAAACAAAGTCCGTGATGGCGTCACAGTCTTCCATACGTACGAAAATATTAAAAGATGATTTATTACGTTATTCATTGTCAGATTTACGTTTATTTTCAAGATCTCGATGAAGTTTCTATTCAAGCGTGGTTTAGACGAGAAAAATTGAAATATTCTTATTAGTCCTACGGAAATTTTGGACTTTTTCAATTTAAAAAACATAACTATTGTTAATACTGATTGTATGTGGAATTAAAACCGGAAAAAGCCATCGATCCACAGATCCTTTTGTAAGAATAAAAGGATCTGTGAAGATCGTATTTGTTATACAAATATAGATGTGTGACATTCCATTGAGAATGTTTGGGAATTTAAACTCGCATCCCGAAACACGCGTCCTGACCGCCTCCCGAATGAGCTGACACGACATCCGGCCGGCGCGCGCGCAACACGAGCGGCAGGCCGCCGTCCAATTAAACATATTATGCTAAAGTATGACGGAGATGCGCGACGCCGTCGGCTCTGGATAAACAAACGCGGCTGGAAGCAAAACATCGATATTTCCTTCGACGGGTAATCTGCACTGTAAAATGCCTAGTGATGGGCATACGAACACGTCGATATCGATATATCCTAAGATATATTAAAATAGCTTCGGTACATCGGAGGATCTGTTCATTCACAGATCACACATGTACTTTTAAATTGTAAATGCTTAATACAATTTTTTTCAACGTATTATTACAAACCTAATTCGAACTATTGTATACAATAAAACTATGCTATCCAAAATGGTTCATTAACTAATATAGATGTATTTGTATCCATTTCAAAATTGAACAAATAATATTAACTTTAATATCTATATATAACAGTGCATATATTCTAAAATAATTGACAATGGCAAAAAGTACAGAATGAAATCTGTGGACAAATAATCTGACACGCATGTAACGTTTTGTAAATGTAACTAAGTAATATCATAAATTAATGTTGAGTACGTCTTATCCGTTGAAACATGAATATCAACAAACATTATTTATTTATTAATATGAATCTGCTTTATTTTGCATTAATTACTAAAAATTAAATGTTATTTTACTATAATGTAATAAAATGTATGTGGTTATATTGCATAACTAAAAAACGTTTCTTGCAACTGCACATAATTTTATGTCAATTGCAAGAAACTTCTTTAGTTTTAATGACGCCTTCGCACATCCACAACGGCGATCCGACCGGCGACTTAATAATTCATGAATTTTAATGGCCATAATGCCACTAAATAAGTGAGCGTCAATACGTCTATTAAAATCAACAACTTTCCTTGCAGCTAACGGTAAGTCTTCTATTATACTTTTTATAACCGTTTAGCAATATTAAATACTACATCATTAATATTAATTTATGAATCTCTCAAATATACACAGCTTTTCAAGCGTTGAGATTTGCAGAAGCTACTTCATCGTGTTTAGGGATTTTCTCCATACATCTTCATTCGTCTAGCGCGCAGGCGCCGGGCGGCCGAGGTGAGCTTAGCTGATTGTGAGTCTAAGCTGTAATGCGACAGACGATATTTCGATCGACGAGTGGACGCTAATGCAAAATATGAGTTCAGGCAGAATACTCCTAAGCCCATCATACATCTTTTCCCTACGTATAGTTTTTTTTTGGTTGCCACAACAAAAAATTATGTTTCATTTTCTATAACAAAATTATCCTATGTAATTTTTATCCTATGTTACTTTTACTATGTATAATAACCTATGTTACTTTTTTCAGCTTCCTTTAAGCACAATCTACAATTATAAATATTGTAATAATTAAGAAATATTGACTACATCAAATTTTCCCTACCTACATAGTTTTTTTTAGTTACCACAATTCAATTCTCTGGATAGGGATTCGTAAGGGGAAGAACATATTCGAGGGTCAGCGGTGGCTTGTGTGCTGCATGTTAACGCATGTTGTAGGCAAGCGTCTAAATATGGACTTCCGCGAATTAACACATACAATAGAATAAATATACGTCAAATTTAATTAGAATTTAGTACTTTATTGCTGAATTAAATGCTTGTGGTGTCGTGTGGTGATTTGCGGGGAATTCACAAATGAGACATACATACAACTAATAGCCCGTGTACAATTTTTGAATTGGTTCGGTCCGTAATAGTTTCCACTTCGTATTGAATGGCC
Source organism: Eumeta japonica (assembly GCA_005406025.1). Lineage (NCBI taxonomy): Eukaryota > Metazoa > Arthropoda > Insecta > Lepidoptera > Psychidae > Eumeta > Eumeta japonica. The sequence continues at coordinate 30,574 of BGZK01000014.1, forward strand.
CCATTATGCAATCGTGCGATCTATGGAATGCGCTCGCGTCGCTGCGACGTCGCTGAACTACCCGCCGCGTATGCACTTGAGTAAGATCTCAGAGGTCTATTCTGTAATCTCAGTTTATCCGTGATTGGCCGTGATCAGCACGATAGTTTGATATTTAAATAATGTGTTTGCGTATATTCATATGTGTGAATGAAGTCGCAGGCGTAAAACTAGTTCGTATATCATATTTGAGAACGAAAGAACAAATTATTTTTTATTAACCTTTGTTTTTTTATACTGTCTAACACTAACTTTTTTTTCCTTCCTGTTCGATATAAAATAAAAGGTAGCGAATGGATTCACTAAATGTATATATGTCTCCGGTTTTAATCGCCCTACTGCTCACGTAAGCCTTTTATTTCGTATTGAGGGGTTTAGAACATAAAGCCTCCACGGTGCCCTCGGGCGGGTCGGGGGCAGTCAACGACCGTTGTCGTCGACAAATCATAAAGGCCGGGTCCGGCGGTTCAACTATTCTCCGAGGCACTGGGCGTGTGATGTGTTTTGATTTAAGTTAAAAACTCATCGGTCAATTCGCCCTCGGTCAGGATCGAACCCAGTATCTCAGGGTTCAGAAGGCAACGAACTTAAGCTCTGAGCTACCACCATTCACATTCTCCAACAATTAAATCCGCATTGTTACGTTCTTCAGAATTATAACTGTTACTATTATATTGTAGATTTGGTCACTGGTAGACATAGCAATGTTTACGGCAAAATTCATAGCGTATATAGATGCATTGCACATATGAGCGAGCGAAGCCGCGGCCGTTGTTCGTCGTAAACACATAAATATTGAGAAAAATCAGCATAAGAAACGCTTAAAAATGTATACACGTCGCTAATCGCAATTGATACTGCAGAATAGCCCACGCCGCTTTAAAACCATAGACTTATGAATTAACCAAAGGGGTCCCACGACAGTCTTTGAATAAATTTATTGTGCGGACCTTAGAAATTGTTGTCCATGCCTTAAAGTGAACCATAAATCTATGGTGCCGTTGTTCACGTGTAATTTAAGGGCGGGATTTGCGCAGTGGCTTATATATTTTAATGCACGATAAGCCGATGAACAGTTAAAGGCGATTTATAACTGAATTAAACTGCAGTTAAATCGGTTTCTCTTTCTGAGGAGATCTGGGTTACGATTACATGAGAAAATTGTTATTTATATTCAAATTAACTGTAAGTTACTTATTATTATTATATAAAATTAAATATTAATAGTAGTACTTATTACTGTTCACAATAAATATGTTTGTACTACATTTTTTTTATTTAAAAATATTGGTTTTCAATCGGATTCTATTAAAATAATTATTACTTTGTATTTAACTATTTTAAAATTTCAGATAAAGTGTTAAAGATGTTTATGAACAATATAATAATTTAATTACGATTCCATAATACTACGATACATATCGCATACAAATTGAAAACAGATGATAAACGTATTTTATTATTTTCTACCATCTATTTATATTATTTTTTTTTTTTTTGCGAGAAAGTACTTAATATAACCACACAAAGTATTAATTTCAGATAGAGGATCGACGGATCTTAAGCTCTCCATATTCTATTCAAGAGGTGTTACAGAGGTGATATAGAAGCGAGCTGCATATTCTATTCAAGACCGTTGTCACCGACGCCTCGTCACACAGCGAATAGTTTGTTATGACTTAGGTCAAAAACTTATTCGTCGATTCGCCCATCGTCAAGATCGAGCACGGTATGTTCGATAGCAAGAAACACTTGCACCACTGAGCCACGATCGCTCATTATGATTATCATCGGGGCCCAGCAAATCAGCAGCTAAAATGGTGGTACCGTCGATTATTGCAGTATATAGGGCAAATGCGTAGTTTTATTTCAGTACGGACGTGGTCCCGCCAAACTACGGAGCGTGGGGTGAGAGTACGATTTTAAACACCAAATAATAGGAAAGAATCAGTTGTAAATAATGTTAGGTTTTACGGCTTGAATTCCGATAGGAAAATAAAGGCGAGAACAAAATATGTACGTATAAAATGTATTGGTTACTTTCATCGAAGACTAACAAAGTTATCGGTCTAGCGAATACTATTACATACTTGCATGAAACAGGAATGTTCTAATTCTAGCCTACGATAGCTTTATGTGATTCGTTATGTAAAACTTTTATATTCTAATTAACATAAACAAATTTGGGGTCGCTTTAAAACCCATTTTAACACAATCGGTAATGACATTGATTTGTGGTACTGGACCCTCTCCACCGATTCCGCCCTGCATTTGACCGGTGTCTTCATACCATTATATAAACAAAAAAAAAATCTAATAAAACCAAGAGTTTATTACGAACATAATACACGTATATTTCGCTACAAACAGGTGTCCCTTCGTCACGCCAAAACAAAAACGCTCGCCGCTCAGAGGATTTGTATTCTCGTCCCGTATCTAAGAATAAGAGTTTTCGCTATCAATAGCCTATCAGGATTGAAACATATATCAAAGTGACCCATTTATTTTTAACCGGAGCCCTAAGCCGCCGAGGTCGTCGACCCGCCGCTCCGTCCGAGTCCAGATTGTTATCGTCGGGAAGGTTGTGACGTGGACATCTTAAATTTTAACGATTACAAAATATTATTGTTTATTCCCCGGCCGGCGCTCTTTGATATTGTCTCGTCTCGTCGGTGGGGGCGATCCGGCACAGCATTCGCTCGCTATCGAGAGAAGAATTTTTTTTAGATATTCGATAACGGGTCCATATATAAAAAAATATTGTTCGATAAGAAATGTTGGCGCGTTGCGTTAGGTTCTGATAGAGGTTAAGCAATAGCTCGAGTAAGTCACGTCAGTGTTAAACGACGTTTAATGATGAATAATAAAGCTGAGGAAGTATGTCTGTATGTGTATTGTTGTTAATAATGCTCAATTTAAAATTCTTTTCAAATCCTTCTACTGCTGGCTAACGATCTCCAACTAGCCTTCGCTTTGACATCCGATGCGACGTAATTTTTAATTTCTCTATTACTGATTACGTGAAACTTTCTTGTGGTTTTTCTAGCCTCCTTCGTCCGTCTAATCTACCTTCTATTTTTACGTATATTATTGTTTTTACAAAATCATCACGTCTTGTAAGATGTCCCAGCATTTTTGTTCTCCTATTCTCAACCGTAAAAAGCAACCTGTTTTTCTTGGCCATGTTCAACTCCTCATTCTTCATCATTTCTGACCAGCTTATTCATTCCATTTTCTTCCAGCACTATATTCCGAACACCCCCGATTTCCCCGTCCCTCTGAGCCGTCTTCGTAAATTCTATATCCACACATTCCAAATCCGTAAAGAGCCGTATTGCAGATATACTTCTTAATCGGGATTCTCCATTTGCTGCTTGATATTCTGCCTTTGAACCTAGATTATGCCTAGATTATTTTTAGCGTTAAAGACTATTTTTGTCAGTAACAGCTATCGTACAACATTGAGATGTAGCAGAGTAGGGTAGATACAATCCATTTTTCAGGCTGTTGTGACTGAACTAAAATACATAACTTTGTCATCAAAAGTGTCAAATATTCTTTTTATCGCGATATATTAATAAAGCGGAATAATTGAATGCGAAATTTAGGAAAGATGGTCCGATGTTATCATGTTGCAAAGATATGGTTTAAGAAAAAATTGCTGATTTACAGTATATTGTTTTGCTTAATTTCTTGAAGGCATTTTATTAAATAAGTTCAATTCGTCGCCCGTCATGGACGCCTACTGCAGTGTGTAAGCATATCAAAGCATATAGTCAAATCATAACATTCTTAGAGGTGATAACAAAAATCTTATAGAGTTAACAAAAAAAAAAAACAGTTCTTGTATTTATGACGCCGTCAATTAAAATTTCGATTTAGATCGTTAGGTGTGTCTGATTCAATACTATTATTTACATGATAGTGGGTTAGGCGGGTTTAAGTGTGTAGACGCCTCTTAACTAAGATGTCAAGGAGACGGAACGAATTAATCACAACCAATCCTGTAGACTTTTCTTGTCTCCAACCACCAGTAGACTCTATAAGAACTGCTCATAACAGTCTACAGCTTCGAAAGACGAGAATATGGATGTATCTTAGGAAAGTTATTTTCCCTTTTTTTTTAATCAGTGAACTTGCCTGATATAGAGATGGGTGATAACTTCAACCAGGTATTAACTAGTTTCGACTTGTTGACTGTTCTTCATGCCACGCAAAAAACCTAAATGTTAAAGTGCCAAATTAATTAGTTTCTCTTTAAATAATAAAGGTTCAGATATCTGCATCATTAAATTTATAACGGCAACGGAAGTCAAATAACAATTACCATTCTATCACGTTCCAAGCTCTGCGTACATCACTCAATCAAGTTCGTTATGCATCATTCCCGCACATTTACACTTTACACTTCATTTGTCCGCCAGCGCCGATAAGCCTTCTCTGAAACGGGTCTATAAGGGCGCGTTCACAGATTTACTTTATTTTTTTTAATATTTGCTAAAAATCGTCATTTTCAATGTGCTTATATGTAATTCGATGACTTTTTTTAACTCTATAGAAAAAAAAACTATAGAGTTAAAGAAAGGCGTCTTAATTTGAACACAATAAGATGTGGGTACCAGTTTTAGAAAATCTTTCCGTTCGGAGGAAGTTACGGCTAACTGTGATTTTTCTGTACAGTTTTGTATTAATAATTGGATCGATCAAAATCCAAATGCCTAAAGTTACGGCAAAGCCGATGAAAGGTGCTGAGCTTAAGGACGCGCTGTGCAGTGTCAATAATGTTGGATCTCAATGTTCGGATCCCATTTTCATAATACGCATTATAAAACAATATCAGCCAAATCTTTTCTCAGAATGGCTACCTAGTGGGGTACGTAATGATACTTTATATGAAATATATTTAAATGAAAAGTAATAAACTTTAAATTTATCTAGTATTAAATAAATCAAATAAATATGCAGTTAATACTTAATTTTTAATCCGAACAGGAATTCATTCCATTGTAATGTTATAACGAGGCTAAGTGTATATATTTAGAGGGGTCTAAACTATAAAAAAATGAGTTTTAGAATTTTTGTGAGTCAGTCCTCGATCTGACTCTGTTCTGTAGAACGTGTGAATATTAATTACTGTAATCAACACGAAGAAAGTAAAGATTTCTAATATACTAATAATGAAAATGTTAATCGTTACTGTAAGACGGTGATACAGTTGTTAATTTAAAAATGTATTTTAAAATCGACTACATGATTAGTATTTTTTTACTATATATTATAATATTCCCAACATAGTTCTAAATGCTTGCAAAATATGAAATTTAATATCATCCGTGTGGAAAGGCCTGCATACTATATTGGAGTCGATGTTTGTACCAAATTATTTTTTATCATTACAAAACACTGAATGCCCAATAAGAAGAATTTTTTAAAAGAATTACGTCGAACTCAAGTCGAAATTAATGCGCGGAATATGGTTTACAATTACATTTTTGTTAATTTTACTACGTAAACTGGATTTTTTTAGCCGTCGTTATACGTAATAGCGTAAATATTTTTATTAGATATTTTTATGCCTGTCTTACGTGAATGTACTTCTGAATATATTATCTTAATTTACCTTTTACACTGTTATGTTTAACAAATAAATGTTCTTTTGATCACTATGTTATAGCGTATTTTATGTCTTAAAACGTAATAATAAACACACATAAGCAAAAGAAATATTTAAAGATCGGATTTAATATACATAATATAAAACTTAATAGAGTTTTATTTTAATTTAATTAAGATTCATTGAATAAAAAATGATCGTAGAATTTAAGTGCGAACAAAAAGTAACACAATTCGTTCACTTTTCAAAACCTATCTGCTACGTACAATTCAATGAAAATAGTACGGTATGTCTGATGTCTATGAATAAAAGAGCAGTGCGCAGAAAAAATGCAATATCCATTAACCTCGCAAGACGACAAGGAAGCGCCCACGATACATGGTGACAGTTGAGCGAACATGCACACGGTACGCTGTTAAGTCACGTCAGCGACACTACAAAACCACGGGTTGATACATTGTCTACTTAATTTCGACCAAATAACTAAGTTGTCGCTTGCCGAGAGATCAGTAAAGTTGTTCATGAACTCGAAAGTGAACGCGTTGTTCATGCTAATACTGGCTGGGAAATACAGTTTGATGTAATGTATTCGTTTTTATATTTACAACAACACTCCCATGAACTTATACATTAGGTGTACAGCACGTACGATAAATTAAAAATTGACACAATATCAGCTTTTGCGCGTTATTATCCCGACAGATGCGTATAAAAATGAAAACAAATTTAATTTTCAGTGTATTTAACAAGTCAAATTTACATATTGAATACATAGGCTGAGATAGTTTATAATTTTTTCAGTGATAAACTTATCGATTTATCAATAAAATATTATTATTACTGGGATAAATTCATTTTTTACCTTATATTTATTACGCTTATAATGTACTTATATAACAGTAAAGGAAGCCAAACCTGTACATTAAATATTTCTTTTATACTGGTGGTTTTAAAATTATTGTCTGTTTGTCTGTATATTTATCTATTTATTTGTCGAAGCATCACTATAAACTAATGGATTGATTTAACTTAGGATATAAGTTATCACAGTATATCCCCAAGGGGCTAGACAAAGCATATTCAAATTTTTCACTGTCTTTTATTTTAATTACTTACTGAATATATCTGGAAAAACGGTACGTGCTTATCGTTAAATTTTTTGACAGTAAAAGTGTCACGGAAAAATGTGTCCAACTATTTATAATATTTATATTTTCTTTTATATGAATAAAGTTTATGAAATAGAAAAAAATCTATGAGAAGAAAAACATTGTGTTTGAAGAAGACACCATGACATGACTACTAAGATTCACTACGAAAGACAACAAAGAAACGAAGGACAGCTTTCGCGTCTTTCTAAAGCGTTGTTGTTTTTCATAACCACTACGCGAACAAAGTCGCAGGAAGCAACTAGTATAGAAATATAAATCAAAATATCAAACACATTAGAGGAACGAACAAAATCGATTAGTTTAAACCTATCGCTTCTCATGCTTAAATATCTATTGTAATGTTGTTTGCGTAAATAAAAAAGTCATTAAATATCAAATGCAATATATTTCTGGAAAGTTCCATTTCTTGAATGTATCCACGTCCACGGTATCGGACTTTCTATAGCTTCCCATATCTCGAAGCTGAAACAGTGTGGTGTGGAGTTGTATTACTTATACTCCCACCGCTGGGAGTACAACTCCACACTGTCTCCTTTAAAAGTATAAGCTCAATTTGTGATGCATATTTTAAATTCCCTTTTTGTATACCTTGTCAACTGTGTGACAACATAACAATGTTAAATTGAAGAGAGAAAACGTTTATATTTTATTCTCGCAGATGAGTTATTATAAGTCTCTGTATGTGGCAGCGGTCCAATCAGAGTAACTTAAAAGGATGGAGTCTATATCGTTAAGACTTCAAAATTACGGTAGCCGAGGGCGCGCGCCGACAAAGCTTCTCATCTTACCGTAATTGTGACGTCATAGCGATGCCGACTCGGTTCTTTTAAGTTAACGTGAATGCCAAAGTATTGCGAACTCGAATGCACAGTGCCTCTACATCGCAGGCGGACGCGGCTACGGATATGCTTTGGCACTGGCTAGCTGAGCTGGCCCAAGTCATTGCCAGAATATTTGCCTGGTCGTACATACGATGATAATCCCCATCGACGGGGTTGCGATTGGATATCAAAAAACTATATGACGCGACTGACGAATGTCAATTAAGAAAATAGACGTATGCATTCGTAAAAATTCTGTCAAAGTCAAAGCTATGATGTCGGCCCACCTATTTTAGGATTAAATTGAAGATGTAACGGTATGACTTGATCGCCGCCCGCGCACATCCCATTTTCTGAGACCGAAGCACTTTTTATACTTCCACCGATCTGGGCTCCACTATAAATCCGGTTGCGATCACCATGAATTATGAGACATATAAACAGAAAGTGAGAGACCCGGTTTTTATTAGCGATCCATCTATCGACATCCTCGAATTAGTAGAGACAGAAATAATACTTTTATGATGCGACCGTTCGCTGTTACCACCATTTCCGATTGCCAACATAAAATATTTTATGTTTGCTCCACGGAATTCCTTAAATAGTCGGCGACGTTGCGCACGCGCAGATCGGAATTTATTAAAGCGCCGATTTTTACAGTCTTCGAGTAATTTCTATACCCACCGATTGTTAGGATCCATAATAAGAAGTAATTGGAGGTCATTAATAATAACTTATTTCTAAATACTCCCAGAACTATTTTATAGCCAACAGATTTTTTGGTTTATTCTGACAGTAGTGTGTAAAGCGTTTTTTTTTTATTGTACTTTAAGGAACAAACGAAAATGTGAGCCGACAGAGAATAGGAACCACCGCCGCCCGTGGACCCTCGCAATCCCAGAAGAGTCACCAGTGCATTCCGGCGTTTTAGGAAGGAATAGAATATCTGATGGAGGAGAACTGCGTCACCGAAACTCTTACTCACTGAACGAAATACAACAGTGGAAGCTCTTGTTCACGCCTGTACGTCAGAGTGCGGTACCTCACCAACCGGAGCCGCCCATTTTCATGCTACAGCCAAGACTAAAGCCTGGTTCTACTATACACCTACACAGATAGGTTTACCATAATAGTGAACGTCACTAAGCTTCTGTTACTGAAGCTACTAAAGTATATGCAAAATCGAGGCCATTCTCCATTGTCAAGAGTTACGCGTCCTTTATTTTCGTCATTTAAGAACCATTTCGACTGTTTTACATTCATACTTATACATCTGTACATCTGTTTAGAATAACCACGAGAATCGTTTAATAGGAACTATACTGTCTTACATACACATATCGGTTTGTAGTTTTCTATTTTGAAGTGAATAGACGCGAAGTTTCCTCGTTTATCACTCGAGAGATGCACGCCGCTGGCGAGAAGCTCGTCCGTGCGCGGCGGTGGCGGAGGAAGTCGCCGCGGTTGCACCGTCTCGGGAGACTTCTAGTGCATTAAGGTGTCGTCGAAAGCTGGCGCCGGTGAGCTTACATGAAAATAGATAAGCCTCGTAGCGGCGAAGCCGTAAAATCTATAAGGGTACGGCCACGGTGACACGGTAATGGCTGTGCGTGCTCGGCCGAAACGAGCTCGGAACGCCGTAAAATATTCACGTTTTACTGCGCGGCCGGGCACCTCCTTTGTTTAAGAGCTTTTAAATGCGCTCCAATGCTATTTCACTAAACTAATAAAACTTCCGCAATACCGATAGCTATTCAATGAACTCTCAATATGAGAGAATTTCAAAGGCGTGACGCGTATTGCGATAAGATTACGTATCCACACCATACTGTTACAACGGAATTACAAAAGGTAATTATAAATATATAGAATTAACAAGGCACATTAACCTTGGGAGTCACTTATGAATATTATTCATATTTAGAGGCACATACCGTTCTGATATGTTTGGTTGATTACTAGGTAATCAATAAAATTAATTGACTTTCAGCGGCCTTTTTTGCTCACGGCTTATTTTGTAAAACTATTCAATACATATCGTCAACCGCCCACTTCGCGTATTTTCATTTATGATTTATTGCCAGCCCCATAGGAATCAACCTTCACCTTCATAATGAATTGGTCTAGAAGGAACACTATCTTGCTGTTGTTTCCCTGCTCCTCATTCAATCGCCTTCAAGTCCAAATGTCGATCTTGGCTTTGCCTTGGGCATTGGCGTTAGTGATGGCCGACTATTGTTTGTACTGTTAAGTCAATATTAAGTGCATACTCATGCAAAAATATCCTACATCATATTTCTCAGGATATTATAACAACTGTGCAAAACTTAATCCTGAGTCGTTCTACCATTGGAATCTGATTAAAAGACAGACGTACATACAAAACAATGAAATAAACATACTTTAACATCCATATTATTAATCCACAAGAAGGACAGACGTGTCAATTATTAATTTTAAATGTAGGATGCAACTATATAACATAAATACATACATTTCAAACACGGATACAAAATATGCACGAAGATAAACGTATAATAGTTAAACACGTACAGGATATAATTCAATATTTGCTTAAAAGTTGGCCGAATACCGTCATCACAACTGTCTGAAGGTTGAGCAAACTGACGGTGGTGACGATGATATTAAGTTCATACTCAATATTCAGAACAGTTTTACATATGTTTTTTTAATATATATGTAATCCTTTTGAAGATATGATCTCAAATTCTTTTTGTGATGTTTACAGACGCCAGTATTACATTGACTATTTTCTACACAATATTGTAAAATAGTCTCATACCATAGATACGCATATTTGAAAAATGTACATCGTACGTTTAACTTCATAGTAGCAAAAGTAACGCACGCCTAAAGCAACAATGTAAGCGATCTACTTTTTCATGGGAAAAGATGTAATTGTAATTCAACGATAAATGCAATATTGTATCATGTGTTTTTATTTAAATATAGTCTAATGTTGTATTTTGGCTTTTGTTAATAGTTCAAAGTAGTGATTACAAAAAAATATTGAATTTCAACACATACCGAAGGTGACTCCGCTCTTGAAAAAAAAAACTATAACTTTTTTTCCATGATTTTAAGTGGTGATTTTAATGTACACTTTAGTTCACCGAAATCTAAGCCGGACAGAACTTTTTTAAATGATAAACTCCAACTCGAAATGAACACAGACCCAAATGTTTCGACAACTGACAGTTGTACTGTTATTGAGGCAATTTTTTTCAACTGTTTTTAAATAATTTTAAATAACAAGTATTTGTCTCAAATTTTCATTATCATAAGTCTATTGTCTCCGCTTTCTCCCAAATTGACAAAAATAACTGTTTTCAATGAAAAATTGCATTACTCTAAGTATTAATAAAATAAAATACGATTTTCATTAAAAAGAATTATTCTTCGTTACGAAAAATCATTTCAGATAATACCTGAATCATTTTTTTCAGGAAATAATGTTAATGTGACTATTACCGAGGTGAGATGTTGGACGTTACACGTCATAAGCGACTACTGTAAGGCTCGCTCGTTTTATTATTTTCTTTCTAAGCACATTCCGAAATATATTTAATTTCTACAGGATCTTTCGTAAACATAGATTGCAAAATTTGATGAAAATATGTATCCCATCCGCCATTTTATGTATATAACGCATATATGAAAAGCCAATAAGTGAAAAGTACGATAAAACCGAAAAGCGTTACGTATTACGAAATATCGACGTTAAGTATACGAATAAACGAGCCATCAAAAGACTGCGAAAAAACTGAACGCTAAGTGGTAAATCGATGATTTAAGGCCGCGGCCGGCCCGCGCGGTTATAAACATCAGCAGAATTTAGAGTCGCGCGATTGTTTCCTACGCGTAGAAATAGCGGCTGTACAACGACACGACAGAAGGTCATAACCGCCTACTTGATGCAAGGGAAATTGGACCGTATCGTAGTCGCATTACACTTATTTGATATTTACATACAAAATTTGTTTCTCTGACTTAAATACTATAGGGATAACTAGATGCCGTGTCGGTCGTCATAGCAGAAAATCAATTGGCGACCATAAAGCCATGCAGCCGGTACGGGTGTCTAGGACGGTCATATGATTGCTATAAATTGAGCGGCGGCGCGGTCAGCATTGGCAGAGCCGGCCGTCACGTACGCGCGCGGTGTGTCACTGACCTAACCTGAAAACTTGAAATTTTTACAGTTAGCGGCCGCGGCGATCTCACAATGAGAGATTTATTGCGTGCGAGGTTGCTCTGTAAGAGCGTGGAAAATCGTCTCGTAAACACCACGGTCGGATCCTTTAAGACGGCACATTCATAGCGGATTCTCTATGCGTAAGATTTTTCACGTGGACACCGCTTATCCGAAACAAATCTCTTGTCGAAGGTAGCGCTTCGACTCGGCGCGTGCGCCGCTCGCTCCGGACGCGCGATGTTCCGAGTTCCCGTTTCTTAGTACGATCTCCGTAACACGTTTGCAAATGAATATTCCCAGCTTTTTGTCTTTCTTGGTATTCAGGTCGTATTCCTAGCAAAAAAAAGAAATTGATCTAGTTCACGTACTTGTTCCTTTTTTTAAGAAGAATAACTTTTTTTTAACGGACTTTGCGAAACGACTTATTTTCAATTTAGGTAAAATAGCAAAATTTTAAAATTAACGTTTCTAATATTTCATTACAATTTCTACTGTTTACTGAACAGAAAAAAAAGACACGTTCTAGTTTCCATCTTTAAAGAGCGCAAAATATTTGCTAAAAATTTTGCCAGCATATTTCTAGACGCCGGATGGTTGGAGTTGCCTTGTCATCGTAATGAAATAAATTTCTTACTTTGTACAGTTTCTTCGCAAAGTTACTATCAATTACTAGTTTAAATAATATAATATAAATGATTATTATTAAAATATTCATATCGACATTTTTGTTTGAAATACCGCACTAGGCCTTTTCAACGTGCGTATGTTTTTACAAGCAAAAATGTTTCACAAGGGGGAAAAGTAACCATAAACAAAACAAACACGCGTCGTGTTTCAGAGCGGGCGCGCCGCGTGACGTCCTTCCCGCCGTGCCGCGGCTGTGCCACTGCAGCTAATACTGGTGCTAAAAATATATCTACCTATGTTTTTCAAAGTTAATGGATACTGAAAGTTTTATAATTTGTATTGTGTGCTACAAAATCATTATTGTATTCTATTGCCCTTTGCATGCTATTAAATTTAGTATAATTGTCAATTAAAAAAATGACATAGGCCGTTATTTACGCGCGCAAGCGCAGAGATATTAGCAAGCCCGTTCGGACGGCCTAGACTTCTAACAACATAAATAGAAAAAATAAGAATACGTCTGGCCATAGTAATTAAAAAGATATATCCACTCGGAACACAACGTCATGTATAGTCATAATAACAAATAAAAGTAGAATTGACTCAATATAAATATATTTTGCACTTTCTTCTTCACTGTTTGTCAATTGTTCAAGTACTTTGAATATTGCTCAAACTCTGGAATCCACGTTAGATATAATTCTCATCAACTTACACTTCATAGAAAATAAAGTTTAATTTGTCGCTAACAGATTTAGGGGTATTCCTTATTAGGGGTATTCCCACCACCTCATTTTGAAGTCACTTTTAAAATAAAATTTACGTTCCACGTCTTCCTTTTAACGGATTTTAGCCCAAACAACCGTCAAAGGGACGACATGGAAGGTAAATTTTATTTTGAAAGTGACCGTTTGTTAAATGTTAGTTTAAAAGGAGGTGGTGGAAGAGGCCCTCAAATACTTTTCTCACTACCTCATACACGACATACGTTCCGCAGCTTCATTGACTAACAGTGAATTAAATCGAAATGGGAATTTAAATAAAAAAAATATGAGAAACATCTCCACATCTGCGCAAATCGCCAGAAACGAAAAGAGAAATGTGTTTTACGGACAATTCGTATTCAGCCGTCCGCTAGGACGTTTCTAACGCGCGCGCGCAACACCCGAGAGAAATCAACGACGCCCGACTTGACTAAATTTGCATAATCCGTGTAGGTACTTAATTGTTTAGGCTGTTTTATCTTCGAGATCGTTATCATAACGTTGCACCGGAGCGGCCATAGGTTTTGTATCGAAATAAATATAAAACACTAGGAATCACCCACGAAAGAGCTAACTAGCTCCTTTCGGGTTATTGCTATTTGTATAATATTCATTACAGCAAACTTAGCGGTTGTTTTATGCAAATTACATTCTCGTAGAAAATACAGTAAATGCAAAACAGAATACTAATAGATAAAAATTCACACTCAACAGTTTCTCCATCGTAATAAAGGTAAGGCTTTTAGAGAAAGAGAACAGAAAAACCTAATTGTCTTTTACGTTTCATTGAGTTAAAACTTAATATTTACAAAAATAGGCTGGTGTTAACGTAAACTTTGTTATTTCAAAATCGTCGTTATTGCAACGGGTTGTTGTTTAACAAAACTCTGTTATACGTAAGGCGCACTGAATATTTTTGGAATAAATAAGAAAAAGTTACTATGAATGGTCAAAAATGAATTTATTATTTCTCAAAATATTCACCGTTAGCATAAATGGATTTTTTCGTACGAATACACTTCATTTGCGCGCCACTTTGTTTGGTTTCGGCTCCTCTTGATAGAATTATACGGTCGGTTGTTGCTTTGTTTTGGGGTCGTAGCAATAAATCTATGTTTTGTCACCTGTTACTATGACCCGCACTAAATTTGACGCCCCTTCCATGAATCTAGCAAGCACGGCATTACACCAAGTAACGCGGCCCCGTTTTTTAAGCCTCAGTCAAATTGTATGGGATCCACCGCGGACACAGCTTTTACATACCCAAATCTTTGTGTAGGATTGATTGTATTTGACTCATGCCTATCCCTAAGAATGCCCGAATCTCGTAGTACGTCACATGTTTTCGATCATACGGCGCAGAGCATCGTTGTCTTTGTTGTTTACAGCGTTAAATTCGTCTCTGAGATTAACACGAACGCGCTCGAATTGTGTAAAATCGTAAAATAATATAATACGAAAATTTTCACAACGTAAATCCATAGCGATGAAGACACGCAATATTTAAAATGACGCCACAATGGTAAAAGAATTGACAGTTACATGAAACAAACTGTAGTCTACAGCCAAGGAGTTCCATCTTCAAATGTAGCAATTACTTTTTAGATATTGTTTATGTAAGTGACCAATTTCAGAAACTTTAGTGCGCCCCACGTATTCACATAAACGAAAACGTGTACTTCTCTTTTGGAAGTATAGTTTGAGAGCGATGTAGCTCACTAGCGGAATTTGGTAAATACCTAACTAACCTAGAACTAACTAACTAACTAACCTAACCTAGAACTACTTGTAAATACCTAAATACCACACAGAGTGGTCTCCAGCATTTAAACGATGAACATTTAGCGAACGTCACAAGGACCAGAATATATACGTACAAATCTTCACGCATTATTGGAATCTACAATTTTTATAATTAACAGCTACGCACGCCTGAAGATCGTCTATCTTCAGACACGCGTAGCTGTGAATCATCGTAAGTCGCTGCTTATCTTCAGAACTGAGTCCCCTCCACAACAGATTACTTGTACAAATCCGGATTTTATTAGCACACTTTTCAAGCTCCTGTTTTGTACACCACAAATTGAATTTACTGCATTCGTTGAATTTTAGAATTATTTGCAGTGTAATTTGAAATTAGCAAAAGCTTTTCATAGAAATGTTCGTACAAAAATAAATAAGATATTTACGATATGAACAAATTTTATGACTAAAGCTTTGGAAGATTTATATTACAGATAAAATGTGTCACATGTTAATGTGACATTTTATTTGTAACAGGAATGGTTTAAGCTGACCACGAAATAAATCCTTGTCCATACATTACCCATAATTATTACGAATAAAAGTAGGAAATGAAGTCACGAACACTGCGTTTAAAAGCAGGTATAAATAAAATAGTTCAAGTTGCGAAAGAAAACACCTTTAAACCTTATCTCTAAGAGTCAATCAATCGCAGCAATTAAAGAGGATGCAAAATGCCGGATTCCTGTTTGAGATGCGCGGGCGTTTGTAAATGCTGAGCAGCGGGACACGAGTCCTCGCACGATGAATCGATAAAAGATCTATAAGTTTTGATGGAGTAACCAGTTTTAGACTAAGAAATCATCAAACCAATTCCGATATTGTTTATCCATTGAATGACACAATAGGTACGCCTATTGTGTCATTCAATGGATGCTAATTCGGAATAAATAAGAAAATTATATACACCATGGAATAACCTTTATTTGAATATAATATTAGCTTTACTCAGATTAGATAAGTAACTGACATGCGTTTTAAATTAAAAAAAAAAAAACCTAATTTAATAATATGATCTCGTTATGAATGCATTACAGAGATGCATTCATAACAGATAACAACAAAGCATCGATGATTCGCTGATGATATCTATTCGTGTCAGAAGAACTTGAGCAAATGCTGAGTAAGCTAAATTAAACGTATTATAAAGAAGTTAGATAACATTAAAGTGATAATAAAAATTGTTATTTAATCGTCATGGGCGAAAATTCTTCCGAAGCTATTTCAAGTTATAGCTCCATCGAATAGACTCTGAAGAGATATTAATAATAATGGCGACAGAATATTTTGATTGGTTCGACTTTTTTAACAAAGCTTTACCTTGAGCTTTAGTTATATTTTAAGGCATGAAGACCAAAGCAGGCTGCTGGTAGACTGGGACAACCAATATGGTGACAAGCATTCTATGCCTAACTTCACAGAGTTAAGATTTAAATGATGATTAAATTATAGCAAAATTCGCAATACAGTATGCTCAGATTCGCATTTACCTGTGGAGTTTAATTGGGTAAGATCGGCTGCAAAAAGCGGAAAATCAAGCTCATTCGCGAATTTCATAAGATATTTATTAGTTACATCGGAGTGTAACACAAGATGATACAAAAATCTTTTATTAGTAATTTTTTTTAATTTTTATTAAACATGTTGCTCAATAGATTATTAAGACAAAATTCTGTTGTAACATACTCTATTATGTAATATATTATATATTTTAATGGTTTTGAGCTTCGTTTCTTTTCAAAACCTGCTCATATTTTTTAGGTTGGTCTAACTTCAAACTGTCTATCTGGTATATATTATTGTCCATAAAACGACAAACACACAACCGGAGTTTTTTACACCAGATAGGAACCAAGTTCCTTATTATAAAAATATTAATTTCAAGTTCTATTCGAGGTATAAAGAAAATAATTATTCGGGTATACATTTTTTATTATGATTTTTTTATCGATAAAAATAAAAATAATCGTAAATGTATACATATACAACCACAAAACTAAAACACGTGATAATCATACACATTATTGTATGATTACCAAACAAACAAAAATACGTGTTACATAAGCAACACATGTTTTATAAAAATAAATATAAATTTATATAATGATAATATATAAATTAAAATTTATTTAAAACATTTGACATCTAAATGTCAAATACTTTAAATAAATTTTTAATTTTACTTACATAGTATTTGACGACTTCATACAATTGTCAATCACCATTTCTGTAGATTGACTTTCTATCCCTGTATTTAATTCACTTTCCATTATTCAAAATGTTTTCTATGAAATTAATTCACAAAATAACTTAATACGAACTCAAGCCATGCTTAGATCATGAAAAGTTAGTGGAATGATATAATAATAATAGCAAACTGCAATAATAATACCAGTCATCACGTAGACCATACATCAGACACTGTACAGCCTCATACGTGGACTATACATAAAAGCCTCACGCTTTTATTTAACGTTACGGACGTTTTTTGCCGGCTAGGGTACCCTCCGCAACGCCTTATAAGGAACTTCGTTCCAAAATTGCAAATGATTTTAGCAAATCCATTTGTAGGGATAATAGTTTTAGTGTATTATGTGAAACATTAAAACTGCAATTTTTGCGATATTATAATTTAAAAACTGGACACGCAGTTCATTGGCAATTTATCGCTTTACCTGCCCCAAGGCCATCGATAGATAATGCGGATATTAAATAGGGTTGGCGATACGCAAATCGCCGGACGCTCAGCGCTAACGACAACATAATAGAGGTGATTTACTCGACGCGACAACTATTATGGGCTTTACACGATTACGTGTTTTAATATGGTCTAAGGAACAGGTTTCCTCGTCTCGAGGTTTATCATTTATGGGTGTAAAATTACCATTTGCGAGATCTCACTACGGCACATTGAGTCGGACAAAATATTGGATATGAATTTGTGATTTGGTTTGAATCTGATTATACGACGTACTTTTTTATCGTATACGTTTTCACCAAAAATCGTTCATCACTGTGCGGCTGGAGATTTAATTTAGAAAATGTGATATGAGAGTTTTGTGATGAAGGCAAGTGAACCTTAAAGTTGATTAATACTTCTAATATTAAACAATAACAAACTCAACATATGATCATTAGCGTAAAAAATAAACAAAATAATTGCTACAGGTTGTTCAAAGTACTGGAAGCTAACAAATCGTGAACAACAACGATTACGGCGTGAGTTTCAATATGTTTCTATCACCCTTCCTAACACTTGGCTGTGCAAACGATATGGACTCACTGAAATATTATCCGAAACGACTATGGGAAGAAGTATTCTATATGTTAGATAAAAAGTGGCAGGATAAATGTTATTAGAATACATTAGAGTCAGAATTAATATAGCAGATATTTTAATTAGTATAGACCAGCGAAAATGGCGCTGGATACGACGTACAATTTGTAAAAAATACGTTAATTGGGGATAAAACCACCAAAAATTTACATCCAAGGGATGATGAACAAATGAGAGGAAGACAATGAAAAAGACGAAACAGATGACATCAAATTCGCAGCTACAGGACAGTATCTTTAGATAGATATTCTTGTAAAAAACTAGAAGAGCTTACAGACGTAACTTCTGCTCAAGGATGTCTTCTCGCGATCAAAGAGATTGTTTCTAAAAAATAATAATCGAATAGTAGAAAATGTGAATCTTCCGTGCAAATGTTTAATTTTTTTCGCAGTACAACGTTCGATTGCTCTCACGTAATCCATCTGAAATAACCTCAACTATAGGAACGCCGAGTCTTACGCGTGACCCTAAAACGAGCGACCGCATCAACTTGTCGCTTCTAGGCTTACAACCGCGGCGGCTCTTTGGCGCCGACTAAACCACGTATTGGATTACTCTCGAATCTATTTATAATTCTATCTTATGCTAAACCGTTTGCCCTGACTTCACTCGAAAGGGAATAAATTAAAACTCGTTCATAGGTAGCATTTACGAACTGTTAAATAATAGTATATTGATGAGCTGAACGGTATATAATAAAAATATTTTTTTTTAATAACAATGGAACCATCACGTTTCTCAGCATGGGCGTAATGTAGTGGTCCTACTTATGTGATGTTCGTTCACTAGGGTGGTGTTCAAATATTTTTTAACGCGACCATCACGAATGTTCATCCGTGGCCACAATGTTTTGCAGATCCGTAATAAGTGTGACAGAGATTTTCTAATATCAGTTTGGGCTTTCTTCAAATTTTTTAAAGTTTTTTCTAATGTAAAAAATTAAGTGCCATTTAGTTATTATTTTCTTTCTTGGCAGGTTTTCATCAGACCATTGCTGGGGTGCACCGATATTTTTTTTTTCATTTTCCAAATTGCGAGGTTCGTACATTACGCCCTCAACGCTGGCCGATTGCAGGTCGGGGGCTGACAACGACCGTCGTCACCGACGCGATGACCTTGTCCGAGACGGAAGACTTAATGTTCCTCCGAGGTACAAAACGAATGGTATTCAAATTGACTCAAGTTAACAACTCATAGACGCTCGCGCGCGGTCAAGAATCGAAACGGGTACCTTCTGGTTTGAGCCGACCCTATTAATAACTCCGCTTCGCTTTCATGTTACATCTTTCAACGATGAATGAAAACGCCACCGCGAAATTCCCACGTCAGAAAAAGCTCAGCCGAATCATCAACGGCATGTGCAGTCCCCAGGCTCTGCCTTCTCTTGTTTGAGCACACCCACATCCAATAGTGGAAGTTGTGGGATATTATTTGGATCGTGGAAGTTGTTCCGAGCCAGCTTTTATATCGATATAAACGAATCAGAGAACGAACACCTATTTTTAGACGTTATTGAATTCTTTCGCATTGCAATAAAAAAACTATAACGACTATTTATTTAAACTAAAATAGTTTTCAATTTATTGTTTCGTTTGTGGACCACATAAGACACCGATCAAATACGAAGCCGTAAACTATCTCTCGGAATAAGCGTTCATTACAATGTTGCCGAATGACAGCTCGAAATAAATGTTTGCGTTAGCAAATTTGAATGAATAAAACAACAGCGCAGACCGCGGACGGCGCATGCGCCCGAACAAGCGGACTCGGTTGATGGCAAATAATGCCTTAATTTGTGTGACACTTATTTAGTGAACGAAATACGTTGTTATGGCGTTCTCGAAAATTTGGCGCAAACCCAGGAAAATCGTTTCGCGAGGGAATGCAGTTTATATAGATTTGATATATCCCTATGAGAACAATGAGAATGACGTTATAGTCTGTTCACAAGAGGCGATCGTCACTGCTGTAATAAGATTTTTCGCGGCCCTCGATGATAATACCTATGTTTTCGTTGATAAGCTCATGATATTACAGCATATGTATATGCCTTCAGTTGTAACTTTTTACAAACTTACGCAAAAAGCGACTAATATCCGCGTCAAAAATGGAAAATTAAGAAAAACGAATAAAAATAATTAGACTTTTGATTAAAATAACGTTATATAGATTGAACATGTAATAAAAAAAATAGAGGTATAAAAGCATAATTCAATACTCTTTTAAATTTGATTTGTAGATTTTGTTTACTTTTTATTATCAGGACCAAATTCCCCGGCTCTTATTGTTAACATTGTTCGCAAATGTGGCTAAATTCAGTCGAAAATTGTGAATCACACAAATGCTTGTCGATTTTGTGTGCGGGCGTTGCGCATTATTTATAGTGTTAGAATAGTGACATTCACAAATAAGTGTCGACGTTATTATTTAGACAATGCGAATCTGGGTGAAACAGGTCATAAAGTTAGTGTATAAACGCCGACAGCTAATAGAAATGACAACTGTACCTTTAATACCAACACATCTGCAATACTTCAATCAAATCGACAGTTAACATCGATAAATCTTTTTAATCAACCAAATCTTTATTATAATTTAAAAATGTATATCTACTTCAGGGTACATTACAAAGAAACATTATTACTGTTATTTCCGTTGCCGTTAGTCTGGCTTCAAAAATAACAGCACTCCATGTATTTCCGTGAAAGTCGCGGACGATCGATATCCAGCATCGGCGACAGTCGAGTAGAACAACCATCACGATGGTCGACAACAACGAGGGCAGCTCAGAGGCCAGTGCACTGTCCTGCAGCGTCATGGTAGGTCAGTTCGAAGCCAGATCCGTATAGGTTCAATTGGAGAGTTGACTGACGCTGAGAATATTCGTCGAAAAGAAAAGGTTAAATATAAACCAATTTAAATACTACAGGCGCGTATATATATATATATATATATATATATATATATATATATATATATATATATATATATATATATATATATATATATATATATATATATATAGGTATTACGCATCATTATCAGTCTATTAGGTTTAAACACATGCTAATCGCTTAAATGCATTTAATTGTATAAATATTATCTTGTTTGAAAGAAGATGTAGTGCTTAGTGTACAAAAAGGTATGTTGCGGTGGTTTGGCCGTCTGGAAAGGGCGAATGAAAGTTAGACTGAGGAAATAAATGTATGGAGCGAATGTGTACGTTGAACGGCAAGGGACGCCCTTGAAAATCCAATGCGGACCAAATTGATCATACATTAAAAAAGAGCCAAATTTTAAGTACCCAAAACAGAAAAGCTTGCGTAAGAAGATTGATGGATTGATCAGCTAAGCAAGAGAGATATGCAAAGATCCGTACTATGTGGAAACCTATAATCTCTGGCTACGCTTCTGGGAAATAGGCGCGAGTTTATATTATTAATATTTCAGTATGTTACCATACAAGGCAGACAATAATATACGTCATTTGTATTCAATTTTGATAACTTCAGACCGTACTAACTTCACGGTGTTTTACGTTGGCGCGTCACGCGCGTAACATGAAAACACTCTGCTCTCCTTTTCCTAATGTGCCAGAAGAACGAAACCAAATTAAAAATCGGTAAAATAAAACATTAGATTAAATTTAAAAGCGGTAGACAAAATAGATCTTAAGACTGAATAGAAATAGATCAAAGATTCTTTGCTATCACTTTCTACCGGACATAGCAATGACAACACACAATACCACACGCTTGGACATAACGAAATGTAACGAGAATTGCGAGCCTGGCCGAACACGCTATTTCGTCGCGTCATTTATATTAGAAAGGGCCTAACTTCGGCCACTAAGCCATACCTCGATGATTCTTCGCAGGCGTCGCCTGCCTTTAAGCGGGGTCTCTTTAAGAATTATTGCTCGATCAATGTCTCGAAATTTAAATAGCAGCAACATAGTTGCGAATAGAGCGTAAGCTTAAAATATTTGAACAATGATTTTTTTAACGCCTGGCCCGGCGCCAGGCTACCGGCCTTGGGGCTGGACCACCGCAGACGGCGGCGCACGGGCAGAAACACACACACATACACACACAAATATGCATGCAAACACACGCAGTTACAAGCACGCGACACACGTATGCAAGCACTTTTCATAATTTATTTCGTGCAACGAGTGGTTAAGTGAAAATTGGTTTCGCATCCCGTTGTGGAGCGCTGTATTCACTGTTTAAATCGAGTACAAGAAGTTGTTTGCAACGTTTCCCGTTGTATAGTCAACGTTTGCCTGCAACATGTGTTAGCACACAGTATGCAGGCTACTGCTGACTCTCAAATCTGTTCTTCCACTACGAATCTCTATTGAATATTGAATATTGATTCGAGGGGATTGACAGATATCGAACACCTAATTAGATATCAATATTTTATTTATCTTAGTCCGCTAATTAGTTATAATGTTATTTCTATATGCGTTTAATATCACATCACGTAGCAATAATATCATAACTATTCAGTAGAATAAGATAAATAAATAATTATTAACACTTGCTTAGGTGTTCGACATCTGTCAATCCTCACAAATCAATATTCAATTTGTTGCATAGGGATTCGCTGACGGATTTGAAGGTCAGCGATGGGTTGCATAGTTGCATGCTGCACGTTAGAACATGCTGCAGGGAAACGTCTAATTATGGATTTCCGTGAATTAACACCCCACGCAATAGAATACACATATCGTTGCATAAATAATACTTGTACTTTACAATTTCCATATAAATGTAGTTTTATACATTTCCATATAAGCGACATTTGCGCTCTACAAGTTGCCATGTGATAGTCATTTCAAAAAGCACATTAGTAGTAGCAAAAATTTCATTCATACACGATCTTTGGCTGTGCTTTAAATGCACATAAAAAAAAACATCTCGTTGGGAAATTTGTAATCATTTGTCTTTTCGTGTTTGTAACTTGAGTAAAATATACCGGATAAATTTATTATTTAAGTTAATCTATGAATTTTCACCGAGTCTACAATTACAGCTTATAATGTTATGTTTATGACACATTTGCTTTTTATTTTAAATACTATTTCATCCTCATAAAAAATATGAACAAGCGTCCATAATATACTATAGATGTACGTGACGTCACACTCGCATAAACTTTTCCTCCTTTTCATACTAATTATATCAAAATAAATCTGCATCTTTTGTAACTGTTAACTCAACGATTTATTCATTACGATTTCATCGCTTTTGATCTACTACAGTTGCATAATAATACAATATTCAAGCACTGCGCGACTGCATTTCATTGTAGTCATTTTGTATTTGTTTAAAGGTTTCTGAAAACATAGTACAACTCATACCATAGTCATGCGTCATGCTTATTTGTATAGTTATTTATATTTTATTCGCTCGAATATGTCCATTATATTCTACGTACAAAAATATATCATCAACAATAGACGTGAGCCTACATAAACAGACCAAGAACATAATAAAAAAAATGACACCTGCCATACGGTAGTTTAAATATATGTAGACAATTTATTTTTCCTTGAGATCCATAATAAATATACACGTCTTCCACAGCTTACTTTATGAGCGGTATTCAGACAAATAAATTGTAACAATGGGGACTTCGAATTCCAGAAATATCGTTAATCGTCAGGCGAAAATATAAATAGACTACAATTCCGATTTTTACAACTGGCGTTGTCGAAATATACCTTCATTTTATGTGTGTCTGTGTGTGTGAGTGAATGAGACAAAGAGAGAAGTTACTTGTGGAATCGATACATTGAGACAGTTATCCAAAATGAAAAAACTTTTCTTTCGCGGCGACGATAATTTCGTCAATAATCGGCATCAATTTTCATCGGTATTTATATCTTAATTTACTTCATGCTACCGTTTATCGATTGTATGAATAATCGAAAATAGCCGATTCGGGCAGCGAGGGGCGGACAGTCTGTAAGCTGATGCACCTGCCCGGCACTGCCTGAAATTGACGCTTTCGAGGTCCGGTTGTACGGGTCTATGCAAGATCTATGCCATATTCCGCCACCTCTACCGGCTGTGGTCGATCCCCAACGCTACCGCTACCACCACCCGCTACACAATTACCCCAACGCCGCACGACACGACCCGTAAATTTCAATTTCTGGCAATAATAAAATACTCACTTTTTTGTATTGACTTAAAAGAGTAGCAGCATACGAACTTACCTGCAACAAAATGGAAAATATTATCAATTAACTAAATATCTAATTAATATTTATTATACATCACGATGTTAAAATAAGTGCAGATCTTGAATCGTACTCAATATTTAATCACGATGAAAACACGAAAACCTTTGAGTGTATTATAAAGATTCTGAAAAAATTCAATACGCATCAAATTCTAGTCAAAGTATAATTTTAATTAATGCCTAAATTCCATTGTGATAACTTGTTTACTAGAAAAATGTTTAAACAGACGTTAATAATAAAAAAAAACCGTTTATAGTATATATTAATAAAATCGTCAACAGCGAATGCAATAAAATGAATCGAAATTAGGTCATATACGGCACCTAACACAATTTGAGACAAATTTGAACGTACGCACACGCATCTTATATATCTTAAAATGAAATTAGAAGTGTAGTGAAAACATATGTTCGCGTCTTGTTATGATCATTGAAACTGTATTTTAATTGCATTTCTATGAATCATGAAGTCAAAATCTGGACTGATGCTTTTAAAGTGCATCTGTGCTATCGGTACGATTAATATGCACTTCAAATTTATGCAGATATTAGAATTATTGTATGCATTGAAACTTTAACAACGAATTCGTAAAACACAGACGTCTGAAACGATCTATTTTAATCTAGAATTTCACGAAAGGCCTTGAAAGAAGGTCGTCGACACCGACCGGCAGCGGCGGCGCGGGCGCAGGGTTGCGTGACTGAAGGAAAAAAAAAAAAATAGTTTTTTAAACACATACGCACAAATTAACGGTACAGTCTAAATTAACCCTACAACGACTTTATCATGTCAACTTTAGTTATTTATATCACCATCACCACTGCCTCACCTGTTGGCAGTTATACGAGTGAAGAGCATGAAATCTTGATATATTGAACATCGGATGTGGTTATGAGACAGAATATAAGTTCCTTTGCTGCTGGGATACGTAACGAAGGACAAGAATATGTGGGCGACCGGTTCTCTATAAGCTGCATGTAAATAAAATCCAAAAAACCACATAAGGTGCTGACACATTTCAGAGATTTTGATGCAACTTGTTTATGGAAATCAATTAATACAATCGATCGATATCAATTTATGCCGAAACAGAGTTGACACGTGAGACTAGTCACATTGTTTATATTGAAAAATAAATAATTTTTGGCGTCACATTCCTTTCTTGCCGCTCATTCCACTGCTTTCAAACTGCAATAACATGTTTTATCTAGCTTTACGCTATGATCTAGTAGCTTTTCGCTGTATTTTAGAAATGAAGAATATTTTGATTTATGGGAAAACAGATGAAGATGAAAAGCTAAATAAATTATTAAACAACCCGACAGCAAACAATAAAACGAAGGAGCGAGAAGGATCAAGTGTAAAGTTATTCTTTCTTATTAATACTAATCAACAGTATTTGATTTACAGCCAACAGGCTGTCGGAGGGCCTATATACTGATTGATAAAGATGGGTCGAAGGCCCGTAACCACTATAGCGTTTAAAATAACGCATGGGTTCAAAAGCAGTATTTTGATAGCCCATGCTGTTAATCTTTTTGTCTTTCCTTTTTTTTTGCGCTCCAATTTTTAATGATTCATTATTTGGAGATCAACGTCATCACTAGTCTAATATGTACAGTCGCATTCACGCAACCGCTATCAGCTAATCACCGTTGTTACGCGCAAATCAGCATAAATCACGCAATGAGACTGCGCAAAATATGCGCTTACGCATTCCGTTATCGAGCTGCAAGGCGCCAGAACACCGCGGGGTCGTCGACCCCTTATCTGCGACTCGGTTATAAAGCCGCTATCAGGCATCGGTGAACGATTGTCTTTATATTGCCGGATGTTTGGAATAAAAATGAGAAATTGAGGCACAACGAATGCGTTTGTCACGAAGACGGAGTGTTTTGGTAATGCGCTGTATTTATTTCATCGTACACTCTATTTAGGATGAAGTTATTATTTGGGATAAGTTGCAACTTGACGTTGTTGATCTATGGACAGACATAGAATTTTATAAATAATGAATTTATTGTGATAATAAATATATTATTCGTATTGGTGGAAATGCATTCCTCCTTTATCGTGAATATTCGATCATAATTTTTTTTTATATATAACTAATGTTTGCATACAATAATATCAGGCACGACTTTGTCTTTTAAGTGACGCAAAAATTATGCGAATGTTATATAGCATAGATTAGATTAGTACTTATGTATCGGATAGAAGTCTGCAATATAATACAACCGTGTAAAATGCAGGGAATAGAAGCACGCCAAAGCCACGAAAAGACTTTATCGTTGTCTATTCTTTGTGTAATGAACGATATATAACAATTTAATATTACGTATGCTACCATACGTAGTCAATGCTATTTAACATATGTTCGCAAACAGCACGAGCCATACCAGAACGTAAACAGTGAGAACTATATCAAAAAATGACATATAGCCATCGCTTTCCGTTGCGAGAAAATTACTGCAGTCGCAGAGCGGGTAGAGCAGCCTCGGCCCGCCCGGCAGCTGTCCCCGTATTTTCAATATGACAGTTTTATATCTACCAGCGGTGTACGCACGCGTTCTACACTCCATAGTTATAGCTGGTGATGATTTTTTAATCCTATAACATTTTTAACCTATAACTTGTCGTCGGAATGTCGGAACAATTTCAGAAAAAAAATCTCAAAACACCGTAGTCATATGCTAGTTATTTACACGACTTTAGTTATATACAGTCAGAACTATCCGACTAATACTGGGCGCTCTTAAGAAACGTAATTATTGTTATACTGTTTGTTTATTGCATCCCGATGTAATAAACAAACAATATAACAATAAAAAATAAATAATAATTTTGATATTAGTCGATGACAAATGTATGTTACGAGTTCGATACCAGGCTTTTATAGCTCCATTGCAGAAGTGCATCCTTCTTCCACAAACTCATTTCAAATAGACAGGTTTGGAAATCGAACCATCAAAACTGACTCAATAGGTATGAATTGAGAGCTGTCAATGCCACGGCATGGGACCGACCGAATCAATACGCTCTCCAAAGAACAAGGCAAGTGGATTGATTTAAGAAATTATGGTCGGGGTCAAACCCGTTACCTTCCGCTGTAAGGCCGGGTCTAACCTGAAATGATCGTAACTCTATTAATCAGAACATCGCACGATCACGTCGACCGCATGCACGACGGCTTTTCAGAGGTTTCCTTGTAGGCGGGAAATAGGGTGATAGATCGCATGATAGATCACTCGTAATGTTTTCGCTTCGCCTGGTTAATTCCTTGTCTTATAGTGTTTCTTGACGTAGTTGAGATAGAAAATTGGTTGCCTGTAAAGTCGGTATACGGGCGAAAGTTTTACGTGACAACGACTTTGAGTGGTAAAATCATTTTAATGTGAATATTCATTCGTATAGTAGGAAGAAGGATGAAATAATAGTAACAATTTAAAACATTTATTTATACAAAGAATTATATTTAAAACATTAATTTATACAAAGAATCTCGCACTGAACTTCATATTAACAAAATTTTATTTTACCTTTACACATACATACGTATTTATATACAAATATACATACAATAACTTGCAATACATTTGCGTACAATGAAACAGCGTTTACTACAACTTAACTTGTTCCTATCTGAGTGGAAGGGACGCGTGCCTTTCACTTTTTATGTCTGTCTCTCTCGCTCTTAGGCGGGCTAACCATGCCCGAGTGGAAGGGACGCGTGCCTCTCACTCGCTCTCATTGTGAGCGCATAACGTGAGCGGAGCGTAACGCAGTTTCTTGAAGTGTCACCCGGCAAACCAATTTATAAGACGTTGTCACGTCAAAAGAAATAACAAAATTGGCCGAATAAAATTGAAACGCCTTATTGTATACACGTATTTTGTCACTCCAAAGAAATATGTGGTCATCGCTGAAAGAAACTACGAATTTAAACACAAAACTTTCTCTCTTTGAGTCTAATTTATGTTTTTTTTCTAGAAACTTGATTCAATAAACGTGTTCTCTAGTATCATTTCCCCATGCACTGTATTTTTTTGTATTTAGGATTTTCTTCTAATAGGTCAAACTCAAAGTTGAGTAAGAACGCTTCTCAGCTGAAAGGTCTCACCGTCGCTCTCGAGTTGTATTGTTGTATCAGATTTCTAATAGCCCCACTGCTAAGACATCCTCCCAGAACCTTTTATTACTGATCGAGGGCCTATCATCTAAAGCCTTCTACGGTGTCCGACTGTGGATTGGGGGACTGGGAGGGGGAAGGGGTCTCCTCCTTTTATATTACGGGTAAGTATAAATAAATAATGAAACTGAGAAACTGATCAAAGATTTACATCTACTACCTATAAATCTAAAACCTTTCGCATAATACTCACAAGCAGAGATACCATTCATGTAACAAAATCACTAAGTTACGCACAAAACGTTTTAGTAAATATTTGAACAAATCGCCAAATACATATACCAGCACATACAAAAAGTACCATGTAAAAAGATGCAAATTTATTTACACGCATTAGGATAACAATAAGAAGTATTTGAACAGACTATACAAATCCGCTTGTAAAAATGTCCCTAGGAGATCAGCAAACACACGTCTACGACCATTGACGCCAGGGTAGGATTTCACGGATACGATTTATGGAGTTAGGTTTTGTGCCGTGTTTACATTACACAAGTTCAGCGATGAGAATAGCGATTATTTTCCTAAAAATAACCACAGAGATTATTTTCCTAAAAATAACTCTCAATATAACCATAGAGCAAGTGGCTAAAAATGTATGTGATCTGATGTTATCGTGGTGAAAAACCACATCTTTTCTGTTGATCGATTCCGGCTGTTTTTTTCTTTATTTTTTGCTCGAGTCTCATTAACTGTTGGCAGGAGAGATTTGAAATGACTGTTTTATCCGGCGGTAAAAGCTCATAAGGAATAATGTCCTTCCAGTCCTACCATACACATAGCATCAATTTATTGCGAATTAATCCGAGTTCCGCTACAGTTTGTGGAGCGTTTTTGCCTTTTTTCAGTGATCTTTTCGCACGTTCTTGTCTAATGCAATCTATTTTTCATCACCAATGATCAATGTTTTCAAAAACAGTTTGACTTTATTATCTTTCAATAGACAATCACAAATGAGTAAATAAATAATTAGATTTCTTTAAGTGATCTCTTGATTATTACTTTGTCAAGTGATTATTACGTTGCATAAAATCCCATCAATTAGGATTTCGGTTTTGTCAAAGAAAGTTTTGTGCCATGATAAGTTAAAGAAATTGAATACCTTATATAAGAATCCGAGAATCGATCTATCTTTCTAAAAGGTAAAAACAGACTGCGGAGTTTTGTTAACTTTCGTCAGTGATTAGATCGTAAGCTAGTGGAAATGAATAATATTTTGTAATTCACACCTAACCCTCCATCAGAGAAAAAATAATTATTATTATAACAAGGATACATTATAGATTTACAAATATCCTAACAGATTAATGATCACCACTAAGTCTAAACAATAAATTATCTATGAGAAAAAACAAACACTACTTGAATTTTATCCACCACGTGAAAAAATTCTAGTCTTTATAAAATAATGCATATTGCAGATAAACATTATTATGTCATATTTCAGTGAGACCATAAATATTTTATAAAACATACATAATTTGCATTAATAAAAGTTACGCATGTTTGGAAAAAAAACAACAAGTTATTTCTTAAAACTACACATAACATTCAAATGAGGATGGATCTGTGACACGGAGTCGGCACTGAATATGATTAATTAATTGTTCAGTCTGACATATTTGCTTTGATTACAGATAAAATTACAGGCGTTTCATCTAAACAAGCGAGACGCCTCTAAAGAGATAAATCTTTCTAGTTTGCCCTCTTTATGATGAACGATAGTGGTAAAAAAATAAAATGATAAAAAAAATGATGTGAATCGGATAATATACGAATTATATGCACTAAATCCAGGGAAAGTAAGTTTTAGGCGAACATACGCATATACATTAAAAACCTTTCGTAATGAACGAATGAAAGCAGAAA
The DNA here is from genome assembly GCA_005406025.1 of Eumeta japonica. Taxonomy (NCBI): domain Eukaryota; kingdom Metazoa; phylum Arthropoda; class Insecta; order Lepidoptera; family Psychidae; genus Eumeta; species Eumeta japonica. Next base: position 61,281 of record BGZK01000014.1, read on the forward strand.
CAAGACAATTCAAATCTGTGAAGCAATCATCTGATTCTTTCAAAAAATGATCAATGATCTCGTTCGTAAACATTCAAAGAAAATGAATAAGCTATTCAAAATCTTGTAATGATATTAGATGAGTAAACAGTTTGGAATATTTTGATAAGGGATAAACTTTTTGTGCAGATTCGAGTCGTGTAATATTTTGCAAATATAAATCTAAAGGAAAAGATTTAAAACGAAATCAGTGGGCTTTCATAAAAAGTGTCGGTTTTTAATTTTTAAGCTCAACCTAAGTTTGTAACTTGAGTGCAACATGCAAAGCAACTATATATCATACTCTGTTGTATACAATAAACGAAATCTTTGATTAAGCGTAGTTCTTCGAAAGATATTGTATGAAATATGAGTCTTTGTATACACCAAAGAAAGTGACAAATTTTTCGCAAGTATGACATTGTTATCTATCACCATTAATTTATGTATGTATTTTCGTGGCTAGGCGTTTTAAGACTGTCTACTCAGCCGGCGACCCTTGCCGTGGTCAGAAATGTTTAAGATAATTATTTAGGCGTTTTTATGAAAAATATTCTACTCCGGAAACGACAGAGAAAGTAGTTCATAAAATCAAAATGGTTACTTGTACAAAGGTTTTGAAATGGCCTAACTACAAAATGACCACCCATGGTAAAAAACAAATTAAAATTATTTCAGTATTACACAATATTACATATTGTAGAATCAGGCTTATTATGCGCGTACAGCAGATATAGAAACTTCCATAATTTTTATGTATATCTCAGAGCAAAGGATTTGGATCTTAGATTACATTGTTGGTAAACTCTGTGCGATGATTATCCAAGAAAAATTCTTAATGATTAAAACTTCTTTTGAACTGTAACATATATTCCCAAAACCCTTCAAGAAGCTTTGACAATTCGCTTATTGGCTGTATATACGTTTATATGACAACGGAAATTCGAAACGTGATCATTTATTGATAGCAAAAGTAACGTTTGATCGATGTGGCCAGAGAGAAAATGGCAACGGCCACTTCTGGATTAATGAATATGATATTCGTATTCTTCTTAAGTTACGACGCGAATAAGAATCATCGCGAAAAAGTAATAAAGACATTCATGTTAGCCATAAACCCACCAAAAAAAACGCGACCTTTATGGAAATTTTCAAACACCCTAAAATTTTCTGAATAACTGAGACTTTATGGAAAATGTATACATCCCAATACATAAATAAACTAAAACAACGTTTCTCGTCTAAAATCATGAAATTATAGGGTTGTAAGTAACTATAGACTATTTATCGCCGCTTGCGCCCGCCAACGTGGCGCGGGCCTTAGTGATGTAATCGTATACGAGGTGCGCGCGCCCAGGCGAACTTTTTTCGAAAGCTTTCTTTTGCTCCCTCCTTTTGTCCTCGACCCTAGAACAAAAGTGGAGAGTTATGCATTTGCTTCGACTTTTGCACTGACTTTTACTCGTTGTTTTTTTGTGGAGTCTCCTTGCAAGCCTACCTGTCCGCCCGTAAGTTCACTTACAGCTCGAAAACCACTCGCCAGAAATTTTTATGTTATATAAACGTTCTCTGCCCAGAACTTATTAAATGAAAAAGAGAAAAATAAAAGAAAGTACAGTCTGTTGAGTCAAAGAATTTTAATGTCTTAGATAGGTATGAAGACCTCAATTGGAATGGGAATCGAGATCAGGACTAAGAACGCGATCGAGAGCGAATTAGGAAACGAGACTGGATCTGATTTGTAGCTACTACCACAGTGTGAATGGTAAAAGGGTTTCACAGCAAGCACGTTTCGGTGTTCATATGAAGATATGGTCCCCACGCTTATGTGCAGTGGTGAAAGTTTGATGTGGCAGAAGAAAAATAAAAGTAGAATTGATACAGTGAAGATGTGATCTCTGCGTAGTAACTAAGAAGTTTGTATGAAAGGTAGATGTAGGAACAGTTATGTCAGAGAACAATATGGATTGTAAGATGTAACGATTAGAGTAAAGAAAGAAATATTGCGGTGGTTTGCCTACCTGTAAAGGATGAATAAAAGTGGACGGACAGAAAAAAATTATAGAGCGAATGTGTGTAATGGAAGGGTCAGCAAGGGTCAAGTTCTTCAGAAGGTTCAAATTCAAATTTAAATTCAAAATATCTTTATTTCGTAGGTTATAACACTTAAAATACGTCATTCCATTTAAAAAAAATTAAGATTTATAATATTGCTTCTTTTTTTTATCTACTACGATCATCATTATAGAAAATCTTGCGCAGATCGGATTAGTGGCATATTAAAAAAGAGCCAAATTTCAAGATTCGAGGATTAAACCTACCCATCTAGCAAATAGAGGTGAGCATATAAATGAAAAAAAAAAAGTCATAATAATAGGTAAACAATCAAATAAATGTATGAAAATTTATGTACATATAAAAATACATAGTTTATACATAAAAATATATAGCTTATATTATAAACCAAATAAATTAATATACGTATACATAACAAAAATATATATTTGCTTTGATCGTGTACAGTAAGAAATACCAAAATAATGAATCATTGGATAATTGCAATATTTCCATTGTTTGAGAGTTTTTTATTATCTCTTTGCGAGCTATATCCTTGACACGAGCTTTTGTCACAGACTGAGAGGTACGGACGTTAAACCTCCACAGCGTGGATTGGGAACAACTAGTCTTCTCTTTACGTCCTGTGCTGCTGCTGCTGTGACCCGAGTCAAAATCTTAGCGGTCGATTTTCCCGTGATCAGAATTCGAATCTAGCACCCTTCTGACTCAAAGCTATCGCGTGACCGCTCATCCGATACCGCTCTTTATACTTCCATAAGCAGTTTAAATGTTACGAGTTACAACCACGAATGCTTTGCCGGTCGCAAGCGGTCATAAAAGAAAAAAAACTACCCGCTAAACTTAAACGCGACTAGAAGGAGATTCTCCTAGTTGAAGTGGAAACAATAACAAACATCATTATGACTTCTTTAGTCGCGTTATCGCTCTAACGTTAAAAGTCATTTGTTGACCTGTACCCTCAAATTATTCATGCGACCGACAAGATTGTGACGATTGCGAACACTATTTGTAAGATTCCTTTACATCGATGCCTTAATTTGTAACATGTTCTTCACTAATGCTAATGGAACATCGATGTATTATGATCTATAAATTATGTCAACAGATGCAGCGACATTAGCGTACAGTAGTACGGTCGATGAAGTGCGAAATAATAAACGTAAACATTAGCCGTATTATTATTGCGATTAGAGAATTCTCATATAGAAGCGTACTAGAAAAGATATTTATTGTTTGGAACATTTATGTGATAATTTTAATATCTTACATATAATCATAAAATTAATAATAAAACGTCAGTGATTAATAAAGAGTTGTATTTTTGTCTGTCAGTGTTTTAATTCACTCAAAGGAGCCATGTTTATATTTTATATTGTAAACTATTAAAAAAATATATAATGTAGAATGAGTTTCATCACATTTTACTAAAGGCGAATTAAAAAATACTTACTTGCAGGGGAAATCTAAATATTTATATGCCATGCAATTTTGACGTGACAACGTCTTATAAATTGGTTTGCCGGGTGACACTTCAAGAAACTGCGTTACGCTCCGCTCACGTTATGCGCTCACAATGAGAGCGAGTGAGAGGCACGCGTCCCTTCCACTCGGGCATGGTTAGCCCGCCTAAGAGCAGAGAGACAGACATAAAAGTGAAAGGCACGCGTCCCTTCCACTCAGATAGGAACAAGTTAAGTTGTAGTAAACGCTGTTTCATTGTACGCAAATGTATTGCAAGTTATTGTATGTATATTTGTATATAAATACGTATGTATGTGTAAAGGTAAAATAAAATTTTGTTAATATGAAATTCAGTGCGAGATTCTTTGTATAAATTAATGTTTTAAATATAATTCTTTGTATAAATAAATGTTTTAAATTGTTACTATTATTTCATCCTTCTTCCTACTATACGAATGAATATTCACATTAAAATGATTTTACCACTCAAAGTCGTTGTCACGTAAAACTTTCGCCCGTATACCGACTTTACAGGCAACCAATTTTTTTTTTTTTTAGCATATTCGAGGAACAAACCATCAGGAGAACCATCAGAGAGTAGATGGCCCCTGCCGATCATAGACACTCACAACTCTAGGAGGAGTCACCGTTGCGTTAGCGGCCTCTTGGGAAGGAATACAATATCTAAAGAAAAAGAGATCGGGCTGTTGGAGGAGGGAAAGGGGGGAGTGGGCCAGCGGAACTCTAACTCACTGGACGAAACGCAGCAGCGGAAGCTGCTACTTCACGTCCGTATTCTGTGAGAGTGTGGTGTTGCGCGGGTCGAGCTGGCCCATTCAGAAAAAGTTTAATAAATATAAACATGACTATATAATTATTATACAGTAACCAACATATGCATTTTAGTCTGTCTGTCTAGATCTCACAGTACCTTGAAAAATGGGAAAGGAATAATAAATAACAACAACACAACGTGAAATTGACAGATTCAAAATCATTAACATGCAAATTCATGATTTTCACACTTTCAGTCCGTTGCGAAGAATTGATGCAAATATTACATTTAATTATTCCTAATATTTAACAATCGGAAATGTTTCTTTACTTGGACGTCGGTCTGCTTCGGTAATAGAGTTAGCAGGCACCGTGTATGAGCGTGCGAAAATTGCACGTTTTGTCGGGCGATAGAGCAGTAAAAAAAAAAATTAAGAAGGAAGAAAAAAACATATAAGCATATTTTTCCAAGACGAAAATCTTTGTACAATGTGAGTGGTAGTCATGATATAGAAATACCAGGCTGAGACCCTTCATGTTGAGGAGGCGCCCCACGATCATATAGATTTAAGGGAGAGGCTCACGTCTAGTAGGGGCGTGCAATGACTGAAACGACAGCTGAAAATTAATGAATACTAAACTGTTGAAAGGGTGTACGGTGCTGATAGACCAGAAGACCATCTAAAGCTAAGAACTCCAGCAGCGTGCTCTCAACCTTCTTGTCTCCATGACATTATAATGAAGACTTTTTTAAGGGATACGATCGCAACTACGAAGCAATTGTGATCTTTATTTTGCAAACAAGGTTCAAGAGTGCGAAATTTTATTACAATTTTACGTTTGTCAAGACCTGTCAAAGTGTAATTTTAATAGGCAAACCTTATCCGAAAAATAAAAAAAAATTAACATTAATAACTTCCGATCTAGTCAAATAAGAGTTTTGATAAACGCCACCCTAATCAATACATTAAGGTATATAATTATTGCCTTCATCTGTGTAATGTTGGCAACGTTTAGCTCACAGAAGCGGTATATAAAATCACTTAGTTTTATTTGAATTTGCAGTATGAATATTAAAATAATTATTTAATTCAGATAGACTAATATATAATACTACGCGACCCGTACGAATACTTCGCATCGACAGTGGTCAGTTACGTAATTCGATAAAGAAGAAATAAGTAAATGTAAATATTTTTACCTATTTTAAATATTTTTTTCTAAAAAATAATATTTTATTCTATAAAACATAATTAGTCTTATATTAATATTATATACAGTATTAAATCAAGTACTACAGAGGTATTTTTTTTATTTTTTCATATATTTATACATTTTTTTTCATAAATATAAATATTAGAATTGCAATTGTTTGACGGAAATGAACTCTATATCATTTCAACTTATTTTTCGTTACTAAAAGGAAAAATTATCTTCAAAATGGCGCATCAAACATCAAGTTTGATAATGTATCGGGAGATATTTCATACAAATAAAAAACACCTTAGAAAAATAATATATATAATGATGACTGACCACATCGAACAGCTAGCTCATTGTACGTCAGCGAAAAACGTTCAACGCACGTCGCTGAGCACGTGACTGTACATACAGACAGAAAGCCTTCAGTTACAGAGGTACAACTAACGTATGAGGTAGACGTCATGAACGCGTTATTAATGGTGAAAATTATCATTGTGAAAAGTCATATTTGCGTAATTCGCCGATTCACTGACTCGGCCCCCGCGAACGAGATGCTGTGAGTCGCCCAAGGACAGTCGCGTTTGTCTAAAATGATTAATAGCCACGTTGCTGATTCTGTGACCCGAATGGGGCCGCGCCCATCGCCATGGCCGATATATGGTTTCGTGATGTCAGGAAAAAAACCGGCCAAGAGTATGTCAGACCATGCGCAATGTACAATGGGCACCGAAGCCTTTACTACAAAGAAATGCACTACAGATGAAAAAGCTACGTTGTTAAATTTTTTCCCATGTTTCCCGTACAGAATATCTATAAGTACTTTAATCGCTTATAACTAAAGAAAGGTCGTCGACTATTACTCTTAAAATAGCATAAACTAAAAAGCATCAGCAAAAAAGCGTATCTTCGTGGCACTTATGTCCTATTGTTGAGCAACGCAGTTATTCGGCAATAACTCAGAAGTATATCCGATTATGTTCAAAGTAATTTTTGTTGAAAGTATTTCTTGAGCGTTTACCTTTGTAATTTTTTTTTCATACTTTTTAAACTTACGGTTAAAAAAATAAAATGGAGGGGGGGCACAATTTATGCTACTTTCAGAGTGCTTATTTCCAAAAATATTCACTTAATCAAAAAAATTGTTTAGAAATCTTAACGTGTTTTAAAAGACCTGTCAAAATATTTTGCTCAAAAAAAAATTTCAGCTTCATTTGTTTAGTGGAGTGCCTCCCTAGAAATATTTATTTTTATCATTTAACTACTAAACTAAGCTGCGGTTCATACAAGACACCTACACTATAACTTTCATCGATATGGATTTTGTAGTTTTTAAGTAAAATGCCTGTGACGTACGGCCGGCGGACGGACGGACATAACTAAACTATAAAGGTTCCCTTTTTTACCCTTTTGGCTCGGAAACCTAAACAGTTAGGACAGGAACGTAGGTATTCAATCTACACATTGCTAAAGTGATAACTTTCCTCAATAACGTGTAAAATGAAGTTCAGTATTGACAAAAGGCCATGCTTTTACGCCGACGATTTCGTGAAGTTTAAAAATCTAATTAAATAAGGGTCATGAATAAACCTTTGAAGGTTTACGACCTACCCGAGAAACAGGTAAACTTTTAATCGAAATTAAAATTGTAACAGTAGGGCCGGCCGTTCGCGAGCCGCGTAACATTTCGAAGCGTTGAAAGTTCACGGCGGCCGTTAAAGAAGTCGGAGAGCGAAAGTTGAACGAACTGCGGAACGTGATGTTTTCAAGGATGACGAAGGTCAGGGCTTCCGGCCGGCGGGCGCCCGCGCGCGCGCCGCCCCTCAATATTCATGAGCCCGCGGCGCCGGCTCCGCGCTGATAAAATTTTCAATTACCGGGGCCGCTCCTGAATCCAGCGTTCCGCCGTTTCCGCAGGTGATTTTCCAGGCTTCGAAATCGCTATCGTGTTTACGCAGGCGCCGTCAGAATGCCGTCTGTTATTACTCTGTGAGAGGATATTGTTGTTAGCCATTAACAAAAGTCCCCGCATAATCTATGACCTAACCAAACAATCTCGTTTTAAAGACTGATATAAATATCGAATATTTTTTATATGTTAAAAGAATATGTTTATGTTTATACATATATTTATTTTATCTTAATTTATTATTAACGATAATCGCTATTTGGTCGCAATATTATAATTATCAGACGCAAAATATTTTATCGTTATTCTCGTATTACTTCGAACATATGTAATTATGAAAATCCTTTTACTGTAATTTATAAAGTTTCGTTAATGATTCAAAAATGCTTCTTATTTTGACACTTAATTAAGTAATTCATTATTAAATATTTAATTCATAACGCAAGGTAGTAAAAAAGTACAATCCAAGCCGTAGCAATGGAGCTTCTCCAAACAGATTGTCTTCATTCGGCACAATTTATTTCCGTGCCATCGGCTACAAAAGTTACATTACATTCCCCACCGGAAAAACAAAAATAAAACATTTTTTTTCTTTTAATGTAGACCTGCCTATCTACTTAATGTCTAATTATTTTTTTGAATAATATAAAGTGTTGAGAGGTTTTTGGCTTTTTTAATTGTTAATACAGGAACATGGTGTAATTCAATGTGTCAAAAATTTTGATTGATACTAAAAGAACAAAAATTTACATGTTCTCAAAGTTGAGAATAAAAATATTAGCCTGATTGAAGTCCTTTCGTACGAGAAAAATAGGGGCTAGCTAGGGTTGATGAATGATGATTTTACATTTCATTTTAGTTATTATCATAAATTAATGTTATGCAACAAAAATTAAACTTATGCTAACTTGGTACATTTGACAACAAAAAAAAAAATCAACACATTTTATATTGACTCGACAACCATATTGTTAGCAATAATGTTTTTTTTAGACCACACAAATAGCTTATTACCAACAAAATTACCAACAAGCGTACGTCCGTACTCGCCGAAAGACGGCGTGCGATTAACTGTTTAACTCGATCCATTCTAAATTCAAAATTTTAAAACGAGCGCATTCGGACACGTACGGTGGCCATCGTTAAGTGCGTGCACTATGTTTAACTCCGATGAAGTTATCAAATTTGGTGGGCGTGTTTTACGAAATCAAGGATGATTGGCCAATGTTTACTTTGTGGTGCATGTTGTATAATTTTATTGGCATTATCGAGTGATTTGAGCGAATTAGCCGTCGGGGCTGTACTTTTTTTTTTATTGAAAAAGTTAGCATGAATTCGATGTTAGGCATTATAAAGCGATGATGATGTTCGAGCCGAGATGAAACAATGACGTGATTTTTAAGGAACGAACGTTTTAGGTAATAGTGTTTTAAATATGCCACCGATGATACCAAATTATCGAAGCGCGATTGTTTTATCCTAAAATGCAATTCATTTCACTATCAGTTCTTGGGCCATTTTTTTTTTTAGTATGTGGTTTTGGTTTTCTTTTATGAAAATTTGAACTGTTTATCGAAGTTACCATGTACATATGTCTCTGATAAAAATCGGCTTAAGATTTTGATATTACACAACATAACGCACTTGAAAGTTTCGAATTCCGGTTCTAAAGGTGATCCATCTCGACACGTGGCGACACCGCTTACTTGTCAGCTCATAATTGATCATCATCCAAAAGAAAAGAAACAGCAATCAACATTAATAGAGATATATCTAACGTTATTTTTGGTTTCTTAATAGTGCAAGAGAAGCATAATTATATAGAGTAGCTATTATAATTATATTTTCTTATGGCATTTACGTATATCCTGCGTTTTAGTTAATTTTGTGGTTCCGTTTACTTTATCTCGACAAGATTTTTATCCATTATTTTATTTATATTTTATTATTAATATGTTTATGTTATGGACTGCATTTGATCCGAAATTTTAAATACATATCATTCTAAACCATTTCAAGTGTTCATTTTTTTTTCAATTTTAAAAACACATTTCCTAGTCAGCATCAGACCCCTCTTCAACCACCGTATTGCATTTTCTGGTGATGCATCCTTTTTTTTTTATTTTAGGGTACAAAAATTCATGCGATGCAAAAATGGGGACTGCAACAAGGGTGACCTATCATTTCAATTTTGACCTCGTAAGAGTGACTGTACAACGATCAAAAAATTGCTTGCAATTAAAATTTTGTATGCATTATTTCTAGCTCGATTCATTTTGAAATAACCACACGGTCGATTGCCACTTCGTTTCTAAATAATAAGATTAATCTATGATCCCATAATCACCCGTAATGATATTATAATTGTGCTGAGACGAACCAGGTTCAAATTATGATGTCAAGTCACGACACCATTCTACATGAACGCGCTTCTGAGACTTCTGAGATTGTGCGGTGACCAGTGTGAAACTAACCTCATTATGCGAAGATGCCCCCTGTACAATTTCATGCACACTCCCGATATAATCTGCTGTACATGATATATACCTCTTTATATGCAATGGGCCTATGTTTTTTTATTAAATGTTCCACCGCCAGCACACTTAATTCCATAACAGTCGTTGAGGGGGGCCACATGTTTCTTCGTCGGGCAAATTTACTCGACTACGCTCAGATTCATTGCACCAGCGTTAAACAGCCGTTCTCTAGAAAAGCTTATCGTCTTTGAACACAATTAGAAGTCTGTCAAATGGCGAAATCTCTCTGGTTTTAGCCGAGATGTGTAATGATACAAAAATCATCGTGCGAAAAAATTCTTGTAGTAAAATTCATTTTTTAGTGCCCAGAAATATTGTAATTATGCTTGTAAAAACGAAAGAAATTTGAAAGTTGAATATCCGTATTTTTCTCTCTTAAATATTCGAATTTTATAAGTCAGTTAAAACCAGCCAGTGTCCCTTCGTTAAAAATTATCTTTCGCATAATATGTTCCGTAGCTTTGTAGATAATCATATTTCATGACCTTCCATGACATCAGTACAGTTTAGATTATTATGAATCTAATTCATAATTAAATAGAAGAGGATATTATATAGTTTTAAGACGAATGATCGAGTTCCTTACAAATAACGGTGCTTTCGGGGACGGCCGCGTTAAGCAAGAATAATGCGGTAGGTAGACTGGTAGGTTACTCCACAATTTGTGTAATGAAAATCAGATAAATTCGAAAGTGTACATTGACCCCGCCGTGCTGTATGCATGAAAGGAATTTTTATACGTTCAAAAAATGCCAATATCACCGGCCCGTATCTTTAAAAAAGCTACTTCGAAATTGTAGCCCGCCGGGTGTAGGAACGGCGCCGAACGAGAAAAGCGCTTTTAAGAGTTGACTGCGACTTTTGGTTCAGAATAAGTTTTAGTTATCGTATGCGATATAGGTGTTGCTATTAAAATGTTATTTTAGAATAACAAGTTTGATTAATGCTATGACAACATTTCGAGAACGGAGAAGAGTGTGGTTTTAAACATGTAGCGGACTAGTACAGAAAGAATTTTATCTTGGTTTGACCACCTAGAAAGGATGAAGAAAGTAACAGGCGAAGTATGTGCGTGATCGAAGAGTCGGCCAGGGTCGCCTTAAAAATATCATACAGATCGTAATGGTGGCGTATTGAAAAAGAGCCAAATTTTACGTACACGTAAACGACGTGCTTGCATGAAGATATTGATGGATATCAGTGAAGCAGGAGATGTATGCAAGGATCGTACCATGTGGAAGTTTTGGTCTGTCCTTGAATATATAATGAAAAATACCTCGATATTATGAAAACGATTCATGAAAAAAATACATATTTTTCTTCTTAGTTGTGTGCAAGTATTACAAGTAATAAAATATTTATATCTGGCAATTTAGGTTGTAAAAGAAGGAAGTAAATATTCATAACAATATAAAAAATAATTATTATAGATTCCGAAACCAGCGAAAAGTACCCATGTTACAGACAGATAGACGTGTATCGACGAACTGGCAGAAACCTATATATCAAATCTCAAAGGACAAACAAGAAAACGATTATTCTATAAACGAATTGCGTGTTAAAAAAACAAGTCGGTAATTATAGCAATCGTAATCAATTTAAGGCGGTCTAGACACGACCGTCGCGTGCGCAACCACATTAAAAAGCCACGGTCAGATCTAAATTTTCAATGCCGAGCACAATATTAACGTCTGACAGGTTTCCAAGTGATAGTTTCTGAAAAATATGTGTGGAAGGCTATTACTGGGAAAAATAATGCAACATGACAATAAAACTATATACTATAGACATTTAAAAAAATACAAAAGCAATTAAACGATTTTTTTATAATAAATTATCAAGCAATTATTTTTTTTTGATAATAATTTTTTTCTAACCCAAAAAATAAATTAGTAATCACCGATCGCATAAGTTAAGATAAAATATGTCGTATTAAACTATAACGAGACACTTCTAATAAACAAAATATTAAATACAAAAATATCTAATTTTGTAGGATTTCCTTCAAACGCATAATGCAATAATCGCTTCGTCAATTGAATTCGAACTGAATTGTTATGTCCATAAATTTTTTGAATCCGGCGCAGTACTTCAGGGAAAATGTTCACAAACGGTGGATCACGCCGGCGATCATTATACACAGATTGCCGTAGGTTATCCGGTTGTTTATTAGAAATAATAAATGGTACTCGATGTTGTCGCAGCTTTACCCGTATTGGATGTCGATCGTAAGAGGATCGGCGGGCGAGCGCTAACGGGCCGCGCGGCCACATCCTTAAACTGATTCTAATTTCCTACCGCGATAGGGGAACAATACCGATATCAACGTATGGATGAGTCTATTGAAAATATATGTATTATTTTCGAATAAGGCGAGCATTTTTTTTAATCTCCACAAACTCAAAAAAAAATTATACTTTTGTCCATATATTTTTTATTTAATATTTTTCATTTCACATAATCTTTTAGATCATTATTATTATTAAGAATAAATGAAGCTAGAGTTTTTATTCAGGCAATTAGTTCAAACATTTTTATTTCTACACAAATTGAATAAAAGTTTTATAAAGGATATGACATCGTGAAGGATTTGTTATTATAGGCGTTTGTTATTAAAAAAAGATAACGTAAATAATAATCTAATAAGGGTTCGAAGAATATTTAAATGTAATAATTTTATATTTTAAAAAATATTCTATTTTATACCTCAAAATTGGTCAATTTTACACAAAATCTAAAAATCTTACTCAATAAGTCTCATACACCAAGTTTCATACCGTACGTGCGATGTGAGATCGTGACGAGGCCGTAACAAGCATGTCCACAATACGACTGTCCGATAGAAGACGCGCAATGAGATCCCTTAAATCACAACAAATGAAAATATTTATTGACCCAAAAGCGCCGGCGCAAGTGAATTATGTTGTAAATGCCCCATAAAGTGGAGGCTCAGCCGTATTAATGTTTGTTTAATGGGCCACCGGGCCACCCGGAGCGTCGCGACCTACTTCAAAGAATTTTTATTTATTTATTTTTATTTCAATAATTAATATAAGCATTTAATAAACAATAAAGAAGCTACATAATGTACGTGTTATATTGCACAGTCTAAACCTTAGCAAGGTGGTTTGACAGTGATAGTGTCAAATACTGTCCCTCTCTCGTCTATGGTGCTGCTATTCATCCTCTAAGGTTGTCCTGTCTTTAGTATTGTGGAAATAAACTTTTCCATAATTCTATAGTCTCTCAGTCCTATACATTTCGTCGGTCACTTTTATAACGCTCAAGGAAAAAATGGTACAGGCCAAGTCTTATACTTTGTAGACCTCTGCATTACAATATATTTCAAGAAAAAACTTTACTTAATATTTACCTTAAAGGTTGTGAGACAAAGCTCTCCTAGGCGTAAGATACAAAACCGAAACTTGACCTACTCATAGAATTAATGGAGTTTGGTAATGTTTGTGTAATATAATAATTGTTATTATAGTATTACACAAACACATCATTTTATTCAACGTGTCGTTATTTATCTACTTCCAAATGAATTAATATATGGATATTATCTTTACAGTTTTTCGCAAAATAGATATCTTCCTTCTTTTTAGAACAAAGTAACCATAAAAAAAATATATCATTGAAAATATACTTATAAATAATATAGACACAAGCCTAATATATGTTCCGCCAGACTACAAGTGCGGGCGCGATCGAATGGTCCGGTCGCGCGGAGCGCTGCGGCGCAGTACTCACGAATCAGTTGTTCTAAGGTTATCAGTACGACATTTCTACGTTATGTTTTAAGTTATTTTTTTCAGAAACGGCTACCTCAACGACTATCGTTTATTGTCAAAATTGATTTATAAGGAGAAAAGATTTGAATATTGGCAAAAATAGCCATGATATAATCCATACTGTATACATCATTTGAAGAATATTATAAAAAAACTTCTAAAAATGAATGTACAGTTAGGTATTCTTATGAGCGTACGTACATGTGTGCATTTGTGTGTGTGTGTGTGTGTGTGTGTGTGTGTGTGTGTGTGTGTGTGTGTGTGTGTGTGTGTGCGCGTGAGCGCGTGCGTGCTACGTGTGGGTCTCTATGTGCGTGTGTGCGCGCACGCGAGCAAGATAAGGATGTGTTTATGTATGTAATTCTTGCACAAATTTTAGTGTGCACTCTACCATAGTAACAGCTACATTAAATAATCGTAAACATTTGTTAGTAAGCGCCCACATGCCAGCTTTATGGACTTTTAACCTATAAAGCTGATTTTATGTAGTTTTAATGCGACATAAAATGGTCACATATTTGGTAACATTTTGCAACACATTTTATCTAATTAATTACTTTTTGTTACATTATTTCCGGTAAGCTTTCTATAGGCGAACGTATTTATAGAAAATCCTTACAGATCTGATTAACTAAGCTAAGTGCTAAGACTCCATTAGGATCGCTTCGCACATAGCATCATTGTGTGTGGCACCAGGCTAAAGCACAATCGTTAAAGTGGCACTTCGTTAAAAGTGATACACGAAACAATTCTGCGTGACTCGTTTCACACGAAATCTTCTGTCGCGTCATCGCCGCAATAGCATGCCTGATCAGTCGTATTAATTGCAATTGCTTCAATCATGCCAACATCAAACGCGGCCGTGCTCGGACCGTGTTGTTGTGCGAGTGGCCTACGCGTTTGCCTATCTAACTATTAATAGTACCTACCAATTTCTCTACGTAGATATCTAATCTTTAAATTTGTCACCTATCATATTAAAACCTTGTTGATCTTACATGCTATTTATAATCCCAGCTCGACCGGTGAAAAACTGATGCCGAAGACCTCATTTTTTACATGATTTCACTTTAGAAAGTCTTCAAATATACCATATTATGTACCAGTTGATATCATTATTAAAAATTAAACTTTATATATTATATTAAATAACAACACGCAGTTGTGATTTTGAAACTTCTATATATGATACAGAATTGGTTAGGCGTCACCGTGTTTTTTGGAATATCATAAATAGCTTTTCTCCGGTGACTCCAATTGAAAATTCGAAGCACACGCTGTTGTACATGAGATGTTTGAGAAATAGGTGACTGAAAATTTCGCAAAAAAAATACACGACATATGAGCACTACAAGTGATGGTAGCCTCGTAGGCAGTCAATTGGATGTAAGTCGTTGGTCACGGACGTAACCACCGCCTTAGTGGTGAAAGCCGTCGGGTGCCAACAACCGGAGGGCTTAAAATACAAGCTCATCAAGTTTAAATAAATAAATAATGTGAGTGCATGATTATACAGTTGAAATTTATATACGACATAACTCAAAAAACTCTAAGTTTGATGTCTAATCGATCGACTTGTTATTTGTCATTAGTTTCTTAGCTTATTGATAGAGTCTAGGTATATTGTCATATTGAGAACAGGCCCTAGATATGTTTTTGACTTTACATTATGATTTGTTATCTATCTAAAACTAGAAAATTTTGTTAATTCTGATGAAAATGGGGGGTGTAATATTCATATTTTGTTATGGATATTATAAAAGTTCATCAGGTTTCCCAATTTGTGCCTAATATTTTTGCTCCATCCAAATTTTTTCTTGATGTTTAGACATTTCCTAGTATTTCTATGAAATAGCAACACCTAATTACTTTCGTGGCAAAATATTGTAACCGCTTAAATTCTTCTGAATTTAGTTGCCGAATCATTAAATGGAATTTCATCGAAGATAATCTTCGCACGCCATTTTTCCTTTTCACGACCGAAGTTCCGTTTAAAAAGATGGATCCTTTTTAAAAGGAACAGGGTCGCCAGTAAAGGGTTCAGCGGAGGAGGCACAAAGCGGCCGCCTTATCAGCTGGATGCTTTACGAGCCATAAACAACTCATGCGGGGCGCTTGGCAAACAAATTTCGTAACAGCTCCGATGACGGTGGGAAACTATGGATGTGAACCGGCTCGATGAGCAATTTACCATGCTCAATTGAACTGAGCAATCTGTATGGAGAAGTTCGGGACGAAAAAAAATATTTAAATCAATCTCATTGACAACATAAGGGCACTTGTCACATTGTATGTAAAAATGAAGAAATAATGAGTTGTTTATGTTTAAAACTCTGTTTGTTTGTTGAACAATAATGTCACTCATTTGCATAATAAGCCCATTACACTGTTTTGCAAATCACATCCTCTTACTTCATGTACGATTTTATTTATTGTCTTCTTCCATTTCTTTTTTTCTAATAGAATAATATTTATAAAAATAATAAAAAAGTTAACTTTTTAATCGAATATTGGAAAAAAAAATTAATTCGCATCCTCAATATCCCATCGCGAGTCATTAACAAAATCTGTTATCTGCGAGTGGTGCATCAGGAGGTAAGGCAATCATTAGGCCTTGGTTTCAGACTGTAACAACTCACGTGTTTTAAATTATTTTTATTTATAGCCCCTTCATCGAATATTAAACAGTGGCACACGATCGCGTAATTTACTGGACAGTTAATTTTTTGTACGTTTATTTAATTCTTGAGGATTTTGTATGATAAGGTTATATCTGTATGGCTTGATCTCGGCCTAGTTCCTAACAGGTTTATGCCGCATATGATTATCATAAATCTTTGAGAAAATATGGTGAATGCGAACATGTATTTGTCGATATAACAAAATATGTATATGGATATAAGCAGCACTTTCTTTCAGCATTTCTTTTCGTCTATGTAATTATGTGCAAAAAAAAGTGTAAACTACTATATAGAATACCTTTATGACAAAAATTACTCTTTAAAATTTTAAGGTGTACCTTCCGACAATCTTTTTATTTTAGATTAAGATGCTTGGACCATAGATCGTCCGTACTAGCGCGGAGTAGGTGAGTGACTGCTAAAGGCCGTCGTCACCAACTAGTGACCAATGGCATGACCACATCCGGGCCCAAAGGTTTCGACACTGTGTTTAACACGCTCTCTGAGGTACGAAGCGAGCACTTTCATTTGACTTAAATTAAAACGTATTGATCAATAATCATGATCAGAATCGAAACCGGTACGCTCCGGTACGAAAGTCAATATCCTTACCGAATGACCCACCATCGTGTGATAATGAGTAATTAATAACTATTATTTTATATTATTTGACTATTTTTATGTCAAAGTTTTGCACGCTTAACGCTTTGCGTGTATCGTTCAAATGACGTACGATGAGTCGATGCCTTTCCGCGTGAACATACGCACCGCATTAATCGAACGTGCGGCCACGACGGGTTGCTGCTCTATTTAATCCGCGCGCAACTACATAGATTGACTTTACGGCCACTTATCGCTCTCCCGCGCCCGCCATAAACTAGTGATGAGAACCGCTCGATAGTCTATGCCGTTCCAAATTTGTCGATAATCACCATTAATTCGGGGCAATAAAAATTTTACAGCCCTCTCCGAGCGAATTCGGGCGAAATTTTAGATTAGGCAGTAGTAAAATTTTTTTATGTAAATTGCCTTTTGAGTGCGGCGCGTCTGTGCGCACGCACCGCCCGGCAGGACCGGCCGGTGGATCACCAATAAACTTTTATCAGCTCCTTGCCCGCATCCTTCTTGTTTATTCGTTTTTACCAGAGATATGCGCGTGTAATAAAATGGTAATATAAATAAGGAAATGCTCGATATGGTCAGTTCTGAGTTTAATTTTTTTATTTTGTCTGGAAGCGCCATGTTACACAGCCCCTTGGGATGTTCTGCGTTGAACGCTATTAGAGGTTTTTGTCAAAAATTATCGAATATGAGCAATAAGTAAAAAAAGTACCATTTTTTTTTATGACTACAGTAGCAGCCATTATTTGACTGTCGACAATTAATATTAACTATCGCAACATGAAAAGTATGAAAAATTACAAATTCAAGTCGAATGATTACATACTTTCGGTAGACACATCAACATGAAGAGTAGGGATTTTTTTTATTGTTTGTCGTTTATTATCGATACATCAGATAAGCAAAATGGAACTACGTGGATAACATACGAATAAGTTTACTAACGAATGGTGTCTGCTAAAACTGATGATATATGAACAGTAAACAATGGTCCAAAAACAGTGATGAAATACAGATAGATATTTTTAATTACAGGTCTATAAATTCGAAAGCACGCAAGTAACATTTAACACCAATTAAATGCTGATAAAGTACATCTTTTGGCTAGCAGCGGACTACTCTCATATATATCTAAAATAGGAGGGTAGTTGCATTATTTTGCATGAAGAATGACTTACTATCTACATACAATGTCACAATACTTAAAAAAAAAGAAGAAATGATATATACTTTGTAAAATCAATTTGTTTGTAATTAGAAACAAGAAAAGAATTTGAAATATTAGTTTTTGTATAAACAAACTCTGTATAAAACAAACTCCGTATTTTTGTTTAAAAGCAGTCGAAATAATTTTAAGTAAAAGTTAGATGCGGCCAGGAGCAATGTAAATCAAAACTAAAGTATACAGAGTACTAAAATAAATTCGCTGAAACGGAGTGCAAGATACTCGCAGGTCGACGAACTTACAGCGGTTTTGGTGTTTCTAGCGAGTACACCTGGCTCAGTGGTTACAGCCACTAAAGGCGGTGTACGACGTCAAAATAGCAATGTGTCTGGGAAACAGTTATTGACTGTTATATGGAATTGTGACAACTTCTCGTGGACGAAAATTGCGATTATTTTACATAATCATAAAAAAATAGTTAAAGAGGAAAGGTGCAAATATGCCGGTTAGCAGTCACTATTATAAACGTAAACTAGTGATTAAAATGAAATAGTGTTATAAAATTTTGAGTCATGCAAAATACTTTTTCCAAAATAAAAACTTAGTAACGATATTAAACCGACGTTAAAGTATTATTTTTTATGGGTAGAGAGATGGTTCTTAATTTAGAGTGTGAGCATCGACCTCGAATCAAACCGGTTTCGATTCTAACTACTAGCGATTTGCCCAATTAATTTTATTTAAAGTCAACTCACTTGTTTCCTATATCGGAAAACACGTTAAGCTGTCGGTGCCGGATGTGGTAAGACGACATCAGTTTTTAACAGCCTCTAATCCACGCTGAGACAGCGTCAAGCGGGCTTATGGTCCAAATTTCTCAATAAAAATATTACAAACGTGGGAGCGTATGCCTCAACAGTAGAATAATTTTAAAGGATTGCTAATGGCAAAGAACATTTTCTATGACTATTTGCTATGCCTGATTTGTGAATAAAATTTGGTAAAATAAAAATGACTAGAAAACAAAAAAATTGTATCCGGTAATTATAGCCCGTTAAGTTATGAAAATAAATTACAAAAATATAAATTGATGAACATATTGCAGGTAATTTTTGTTTTCGTGTTTCTTCCCTATAAGTTTAAATATTTTGTATACATATTTCGATCTAAAATCAGCCGACAACATCGCCTTAACGAATCTCTAAATATCTAAAGATAACAAGCCAGAACGCGAGAATAGCCAAATATTTATGGGCTTTTGCTGATACACTCGATTAACACTCACCTTACGGCTTTTCTCTTAGGCTATCATAATAATTTGTTGCCGGCCATACTAATTATGGCGGCTAATTTAATCTCGGCGTCAGAGCCGGGGACAGTCGAACGCTGCACGAGCCGTCGCGTGGAATTAATGCCGCATATTATTATTGCCTATCGCGGAGAGATGGAATCGGCCAGGAGCAATGCGGGCGGAAATGAACAGAGGAACGCAGGATGCTCAGAACTGGGTATAGAACTAGCCGCGAGCGATTAGACCTAGCATATGCCGCGCACAAATGGCATTGCGATTCGTCGCTGATTTTCTGCAGTATTTGTTACCGTTAACTAGACAAATGACGGCACCTGGCGGACCCGTTACAGGCTCGTTAAGTCACAGTTAACGACGAATGTTATAAATATATACCTTCAGTATTACACTGTTATGTGTGTTACGTTTTGTCCTTTTTTCCTTATAGGTACAAAATTATAAATATTCATGAGATGTATCTATATTAACTAATTAATAAATAATTATTAATAGTGATTATTTCGTAGAATATTCATTATCGTCTAAATTTTTAAATTAAAATTACATAATAAATGCTATACAAAAAGTTAAAGGGAATAATAACGGCCTAGTGGCTGTCATATCCCTCTTTGGTTCAGGACAAGCGAGTTCTAGCCCTAGTCATCTGCATCATTGAATGCTTTTCTGATTCCTGTGCAAAATTAAATGTCACTTTAATTACTTGCATCAGCGATTTTTTAATGGTGCTTAATGTAACACTATATGGCAAAGGAGGTTCGTCGCGGTATCAAGACAAGTGAAGTTCTTAATATATATTAGCGTGAAGAACATATTTTCTTCGACGATATAGCCGTGGGACATTTTATAGCTTGTCTCAAACATGACTTGACAATTGATGATTTGACTTTGTGCATAAAATTTTATGTGTGCGTAATAGATATTTTTAGATTAGATTTTTACGAAACATTTAAAAGGACAGAGAATTAGAAACGTAAATTTTTTTACCGGTGTTTTTCTCTCGCCTTTCACAAATTTGTTTTTAATCTTTTAGCCGTTTAAACTTTTATTTTAAAATGACTACAGAAGTTTAAAATTTGAACAGCGCTGTAATATCTTGTATACATTTAAAACAATTTTCTGCAGCAGCTTACCGAAGTTACAGCTCATGGCCGCATGACAGAAGTGTGGCATAAGGAATGACTAATTTAACATTTATTTATATACAAGTAATTTTTAAATTTTACACTAGACGTGCGAACATATATTTCCTGTGTAAAAAATGTTCGGTGACAACAAGAGAGAGATGAATATAGTTGTCTCTTAGATGCCCTACGGGGCGTTATAACTGGACTGTGTGAAGCGCTTTTTAACGCTAGAGACCAAAGTTTTTTCTTAATTCACTAGTCATTTTTGGGGTTCCGCACACGATGGGTACCAAACAGAACCTACTATTAAGGCTGCGCTATCCGTCCGTCCGTCTGTCCCTCTGTTTGTCACAAGGCTTATATCTTTTGAACTATAATAAATAGACACTTCAAAGTTTCACACTGTGTATTACTATAATAACAAATAATAAAAATGAAATAAACTCTTAAATTGAAAGGGTTCGCAATACAAGAATTATGTTTTTTTGTTCGATCTTAGTTTTTGTTCTAGGTTTTTCTTTGACTAAATTTAAAAAATATGTAATGACAAATACTGTACGGGGTACGGAACCCTTTGTGTGCGAATCTGGCCCGTTTTTTTAAATCTATATTAAAAGCATTCCCTGAACAAATAGATATGACATAAAGAAATCAATAATTAACCGTCGATGCAGACATAACCACATAAACGAGCCTGTCTAAACGCAACTCGTAAAAAGTAAGTTTACAACATTTATTTGTCGTAAACTATACCAGTAGTTAATATGGAATATGCGATGGTTCTCGTACGGGGCGCGGCCGACCGCCCGGCTAGTCGGACTAATCAAGCCTTCGCTGTTGATTGACAAACAGTTCTCTGCGCTTTAAGGGTTCCGTGAAAGCACTGCATGCACGATTTTATACACCAATAATCGTAGAAACAAAGTTCAACAGTACATTTACGTATTTAAAAATAGACAATAGATTAAACTATTTATCGAAAAGCCGATCTGCATATATGGCTATCGGGTTGTATATTGTTTCTCTGTTGTGCAATCATATAATAATAATATAGCTATACTAAATGCATGACTGCCTGGTTGGCGCGATTGGTAGTGACCCTACTTGCTGCGCTGAACGCGTGGGTTCGATTCCCGCACAAACATTTATTTGATTAAAAAAGAATGTTTGTCTCGAGTCCGGGTTGTTTCTACAATATGTATATATTTACAAAAAAGAAGTATAATTTAGGATCAGATGGCGATATATCTGTGAAATTTGTATCAAGATATTATTATTATTCAGTATCAGCTCTTAACATCTCTTCTACGTACACACAGCGATGCAGTTAAGTGCATAATAACCACATATCAATGCGGAAAGTGTCGACACAGCACACTATAGTTAAATTGTAAATGTAATCGGATTTAATGCATTATGAAAAACGATACATAGGAGAACGTAAATTTACGGCCTTTACACAATAATATTGCTAAGAGACTCTAAATTCATTAAATTACTGTCAGATTTTTGTTGTTAAATACACTGTTTCAGAATATTTACATTTAAATGCACACAATATTTACATCAGAAGTTTATGTAATAATCTATCATTTTCTTCTCATGTATTAGCAACGAATACTATCGACGATTAAGAATTCTCCTTTATATGTTAAATAGTTAATCTAAAATTGTGGCGAAAATACTAGGTGCAAATGCTGCGAATACAAAAATACCCGTTGAAATATTTTATTAAAATGACATTAACTAACGGCAAGCGCGTTTGGTTATCCGTCATGGGCTCTTGATCCCTGCCCTTATGCATTATAGTGAAAGTTGGGCATCGCAGAATAGAATTAATGCGGTGGAGATGCGATCTCTGTGGAACAGTGATGTCAGAGAGCGGTGTAGTTTGAAAGAAGATGTAGTGACTAGAACAGAAGAAAGTCTGTTGCAGTGGTTTGAACATCTAGAAAGGATGAATGAGAGTAGAATGGCAGAACAAATTTGCAGAGCGAACGTGTGTGATGATACAAAAGTCAACAAGAATTACCCTAAAAATCTTATGCAGACCAAATTTGTTGTATATTAAAGAAGAGCCCAATTTTAAACACCCGAAACGGAGCTTGCACGTAACGACGTCAGTGAAGCAAGAGAAATATATAAAGATCGTACCATAGAGAGATATGCAAAAATCGTCCCATATGGAAGTCTGTAATCTCTGCCTAACTGTTTGGCTAATATGCGTGAGTTTACAACAATAAAAATAAACAATGATACGTAGATACGTTGAAAACAGTACACTAACACGACACCGCTATAATATTGCGTGTCAGACGGCAATTCGGTTGAAAGGATGTAAATCAAAACAGTTCCCATTACGATACGTTAAGTGACCGTTTACATTATCCTGATTCATCTTCTTGATGCATTCTAATGGACAGTCTGGAAAGGCTAACTTCAGGGCAATTCGTTAATGGCGTGAAATCGTTGTAACGTTCAATTTTATAGGTTATCATATCTTATGCACATAAGATTCTGTCAGTCGCTAAGCAATCTTAGTTTGTTATGCGATATGAATTTAGTGCCTAAAGTTTTTTTTCGTATTGCAGATTACAGTATACGGCATAGGTCTGTTTATTGCGGCCGACCGCCGTTAAGTTGGTTACAGACTGGGAAATGATAAACTTTCATTTAAGTAGGTATTGCCTGTGACTCTGACATCACAGACCTAGAATAATTATAAACTCTGTTGATTTGTTTATATGAAGTTAGGGTCCTTTTTTCATCTTTCTAAACAAGCTTTTGACGTTATAGTGTAACGTTTTGTATTCTACTTTATATATTGCACGCTGAGCGGTACAATTCTGAAAATTTAAATTAAAAAAATTTGATCCAAAGTTTTTCTCATAATGTGATAATAAATAAACAAATAAAACACGTTCCACAGTCATATTTTTTTTTTATAAAAAAAAATGTATTTTTATTGAATTGTCCTCAAGTACAGTATAACGCATGAAACTTTGACGCTGTGAAGTTAGTCACAAAAACGTCGCAATGGCGTAAAATAGGCGTGTGGGGGAGAGGGCAGAAGGCTCAAGGAGGAACCTGTGTACTGCATCATTCGCAGGCAATTCAAAGCGGCAGAGTTTTGTGCGTTGTACTGTATTTCAAAATGAAATTAATGAGAAAATTTAAGTAAGCTTTACATGCTGTTCAGTTATACGCCTAAGAATATCTGTGCTGCAACGTAAAAAGTATAAAAAAAACTTAATTCTGTACAAAAACTGCACAATTAGTTCACTATCTTATTGTATTTCCTCCCAGAAAAACACACGCTGTTTCCTACATTTTTTTTATTGTTTGGTAACGCCAATGGACTCGTTTCGTTCGCCCGCGCGGGTAACGAAAGATTTCTTTCATCTTTTATATCGACAAATTACATTGTTGATCATTATCCTGAGCTTGTTCCTGCTTCCGATTTCAATCCTGGTCCCGCTTTTAACTCCGATTCTGCTTTCTATCTAGATTCCGGTTCTGTTCAAAATATATATAATGAAAAAAAAAAATAGGAGCGAAACGGGATACAAATAATCCTAAATTTTTCTCCGAGGTACAAACTATTATTTTATTTAATTCTATGAAATTCTGTTCAGTAATTTTTGCGGAGTTCCAAAACATACAAATTCAAAGAAAAAATGTACAAAGTATTTAAATATATTCTGGCAACGTTTTTAATACCCCCTAAAATAGAGAGGTGTTTGAAACGTCTTCTCAATACTTATTATATACAATATTGAAATATGTAGTGATATTTTCGTCCTTCTGTTTTATTATGCTTATAGATTTATATCAAAATTTTTAAAATGGGAAATATTTCAATCTCATAAAGCAACAGCAATTGCCTCTGACGTAAAACTATTTGCAAGGCATACATCGTCCACAACGGTAAATCCGCACCAGAGCACAATAACAAGTCGCATCGTCTGTGCTTACATCAAACAAAAAAAAAACTTGTCACAACTTTTAACACACTCTTAGCTCCGACTCCGTTCGTTTACCGATCGGGTAGATTAAAAATTGTACGGAACCGTTAGGAGAAGATACGCTATCTCGCCAAACATACCTGGCCTGCCAGCGACTGGCAGCTCTGTTATTGCGGCCGTTGGCCGTCATTACATTTCGTTAATCTCGGAAGCATTAACGTTCAATCTGAAATATTTGTTTAGAAGGTCCGTTACAGCTATCGGTAATAGGCGCCATTGTCAGGGGCTTTAGTTCCAATTTGTTGCCTTTTTTTTTTAAATATTTTAGATAAATGTTCAACAATTACTCGGTAATATTAGAAAGTTATTACGAACGGGTTGTCCTTTCCGATCTAGAACACCCCAGAAGATACTATGGAAAAACTTAAAAATTTAAAAGCTTCAAATATTCTGGTAGTCGGAACCATTGGGTAACTCTGTATTAAAGTATGGATGCAACCAGGAAACCCAGCCTCAATGAAAACTATGAGAGATTTGTTCCTTGTCGGCGATTGAAATTAGACATTCGGCGGGATAGGAGAGCTTAGTGTGTTATGTCCGTATTAATAGAGCACACTTAAGTGCGAGTTCCATCTTGAGAGCGGAAAGAGCAAAGCTGTTTTGCGGCGGTGTGCTTCAAACTATCATTTGAAATAATTAACTAATAACAGTTAAAAATTAAACACATCAAAGTACGTCGTTATAACTTCACAATTGACAATTGACTAAGTTTGTCATAAATATTGACAATGATATTTGTGACGTTAATTTAATATCAGAAATGCCAATATCTGTAAGATTACCGATATTTTGACATATTCAGTTTTTAACTTTAACAGTTAGTAGTTAACTATTGCAAACGAGAGTTTGAGGCACACCGCCGATACTGTTTCGCTATAAAAAGTGATATGTGTCTAGTTCCCATGTTATTTCTTGAAATGGCTCATGATTTGAGTGAGGTTTGTCGATCCGGGTCTTAGTGGCTGAGTGGTCAGAGCGTTGGCTTCGAATTCAAAAGCCATACGGCATTCGAATCCTGTCTAGAACTACGAAATGATCAATAAGGTTTTTTCATTTAAGGTGAATCAAGCTCGTTCTGTGCCCCACCCGTATTGGACAAGCGTGGAGAGTTTAAAATACTCACATTCTGAATTAACAAGTGGTGGAAGGGAGTGTCTACAGTGCGGTGTACAAAATCGACATAAAAATACAAAATTCTTATCCTCTACTTCAACGTATTTCTTTAATATTAAATTAGTGTGAAATGACACAAAAATTGCTAAGCTTTGATCTCTAATCAGCAGAACGCACGTATATAGTTTTCTTTAATATGAAAACATTGTAAATTGAATGTACGATTATGTTCCCAATAGATCTATTTATATGTACTGCGTACGACGGTATCATACTTATTAGGAATACTTGTATTTGAATGTATTATAGGCATTTTTAAAACGTTTTGGAAATCTCAATATCGTGTGTAAATCTTATGTTCCATTGACCACATGGCATTGAATTTTTTAAATCACTAATACGTGTCACTCGACGCAGGCATTTGTATTTATTGAAGCGAACATCGGTTCGGTATCATTAGTAGAAAATTGATCTGAATAAAAAGTTGCAAATTGTAAAGCGAAAAGTTCACAAGGAGATTTGATCTTTACAGTATTGTACAACAGAGTCGCAATTCGTCTACGAAAATGGCGAATATAAAATGCAAAAGTGCGAGACACAAAGTCACCTTGATCGAGTTTTGACGAGTGCTTACGCAACGAGGGGCCGTTGAACTCGTTTGTTTGAAATTAACCGAAACGGGGAACTAGGGACGTTTTATGTGCATTCACGTTGTCGACTCAATAGGGACGTGCTAAATGATTTATCGATGAAGCCGTCGGTTTTTAGTTATGACACGTGACGAATTTGGAAATGGACGAATACCATGGTGATGTTTTTATTTAGTGTTTATAATTTTTGTACAAAAAAGGTAGGTTTCTTTTTAATATCTTATAACAGAGCTTGTAATATAACACTTAAAATACGTCATAACATTCTAAGAATTCGCCAGTTTATCCTGTTGTTACTCGTCTCAAAGACAGATTTTCGGTCAAGAAGAAGCAAATCCTCTTAAGGGTGGCTCATTTCAAATTTAATCATATGCAATGAAGTAAAATAATATTACAAAAAAATGAGCGTGCAGCGCTGTACACGTGATAGAAGTGAAATTTGATAAACTTAGAAACGTCATTACGGACATTAATTTTAATAACTTTAATATATTTATATAAGAATTCTTCATAGACATAATTAAGTAGTCACAAATGTAAAAAACGTAAACAATTACAAAACACAACAGTAAGTATTACAATAATTACACAAATCACGGCACCTTAGCTGTTCATATACAGTATCTGGCGCATATATCTACAACGCGCGCATGCGCAACACTTTTTCATTCTATCGGTTTGTAGCGTTGTTTATACGTCGCTCTCTATTGCTCCACTCCCGCGGCATCGAAATGTATAGCTCCGTTTCCCCTTCTTTCTACATTGTATCTTTGTTTTCGCTTCATGTAAAGAAATGTGCCTAAACGTGACGCGACTTTAAATTCCACACCCAATTTTAGTCCAAACATGTATTGTTGAATTGCTGCTTAAGAAGCTTCATTTAAAAAAAAACTCTAAAAAGTCAAGCTGGTTTAATGTACACGTATAAAGCATACAATAATTTATCTTCGTAATTTTCATTATGTCCTATTTTACTCCGATGTGGTATTTCACGGCACGCAGCTCTAAAACAGAGCACAAAAGTAGTCGGTTCTCAAACATCCAATTTCCAATTACTTCGCTCTTCGCTTTCCTAGAACGTGTCACTTTCTGAGCGCAGTGAGTGGCCAGATTTAGCGCACGGAGATAGCTTTGCCGCGGGCGGGACGACTCGCGAGCGTCATTTGCAACTGATTCATTGCATTATGATCGCATTAATTATGATAATAGCGATACGGGACTATTCCGAATCAGGTTAAACTGCTTAGGTTATTAAAGGGCCAGTCGAAGGCAATTATCGAGCTTGCGACTTGAACTCCGCAAATACAATTGGGTTCAATTTGATCAAATTAAGTGTGGGTCATTCGAGCGAATGATAACCACGGAGAAGAGAGATGAACGAGATGACCGGTTAAGATCAAGTTTATGAAATTCAAAAAGGTTTCATTTATACTACTTTTCTTGAGAGTATGAATTCAATCGATAGACAAAATTTTGGGTAATCTTAGAAATGAAATTTTTAAAACCTTTTATTTGAGTACCTAACTAAAATAATGTACGATCATCACCAAAATCTAATCAATCCTAATGCTTAAAAATTTCAAAAAATATTGCAGTTTATTTAAATCGATCAGTACAAATGAGACATGTCGTTGGATACAAATTAAGTCGATTGATTACTGCAAAATGAGATTCACTATCTTAAATGAGTTTTATTTACTATGCCGTTTGAGCTTAATGTATATGCGTGCGTGTATATAAGTATATAGATATTTTTTAAGCCCAAAAATTGCGGGAAGTTTTAAGATTAGCCCGTAGTTACCAAGACTTTTTTAATGATACGTTGTAGACAGACATACTAGTGATCTATTTTAAAAGCCATAATGTTATTGCATTAATACTGTTCAGGTTATAAAACACATTGACGTAAGTGATTCCCACATAAGTGGGAACTTATGTGTAAATAAAATGATTGCAAATTCTTCGATTAAATTAGAAATTTTTAATGCTGTTCTAAAAGTGATGTATATGTTGTTAATCAGGTAGAAGTATATGTATCTATTTTTTAATATAATACACAAATGTTAATCTTATCTTTTCACAACATAAGCTCCAATTCTACATACTTGGATAGAGATAAAAGAAACTTATTGTTTTGTTTTATTAAACTGAACTACCTGAGCGGTAAATCGTCAAAAACTGATCAAGGTAGAAGACGGACTCCTGCGACCGGAATTCCATTTGGCGAATGAAATTTAATGAGGTTTTGAACTACAATTTATAATCTTTTTTTAGTGTTTACTGTTTCAGTACATGTATGTCGAATATCACACATACATTACAATACCTTGAACCTAGTTGTTTTTGCGGTAGAGCTGGTAACAAAATCCGTCTTAAAAAGAAGACTTATTATACATGGTGCAATGTTATGCTATCACAGAAGAAAAAGGTTTCAAACATTTCGTAACGGTACCTACAAGCACATGTAGAACCAAAAAAAATTCTATTGCCCCTTTAAACCAATGAATTATATATCATATTTGGATTGTAAAAGCCCTTAACTCGTGTTCCTTTAATAACCCTTGACAGATGGACAGCAGACGGACGGACTGACGACTTTGCTACAACGATAGGGTTCCGTTTAATTCTTTAAGTATAGAACCCTAAAAGTACGATGAAACACGGAAATTTCCATAAGTGAAAGTGAGTACAATTTAAAGTGACAAGCTTTGTGAAAAAGCCCTTCATTACTTCAGCAATGATAAAGGTGTACATAAAGGTACAAAAGCGAATATGTCTTAAACGTTTTATGTGAAATATGCATCGTTTAATTCAAAATATGGACAAATTTTAATATCTGCATAGATCGAAATCGAAGGGCGCATAAATTTTACCACACTCTCGCCTTTACGCCGTTTACGTAAGAAGAAGAAGAAGAAGTAATATATCGAGATATCTACCTACTACTACATGAGAGGCTTTTTAAAATCCCGTTACATTTAAATGGTTACGTAAACACGGCGCACGCACTCGACTGCTCCGCGCGCCGCCTACCGGCGCGACGACGGAAACCAAATGCAATTCACAGGTGTCGCATAATTTACACAACAGAACGTTACGTTACGATAAAAATATAGATTATATCGATTATGATACGAAAGGTCAGAAATAGATTTCATCTTATCGGAGTGTTTGTCTCAAGGATTAAATAGAGCTTCTCACACGGAGCGATATTTAAATCTGGGGAGCCTGCAATAAAATTTCAACTCATAAAAACAAATGTTGTCCGTCTCGAAAGGTCGGATCCGAGCGGGGTCATGGAGATTATGACCCCACCGGGCTGGTCTTTGTCTTACTATTGTTACTATTGTAATGAAAGTTGGTCGAGTCCTGATTCGATCCCGTACGCGTGACCTCCTGACTCGAAGGCCGCATCCGCCCTTGTTCTTTTGTTAAAATTTTCTGAAGCGTAAACTTTTACAGGCACGTTAAGCGATTTTCGGATGGGTAAAATCTTATAAGTTGTTACTCACATTTCATATAACTGTTGATAAAATAAATATTCTACTTTATTATAATCAATCATGCACGGATTGAACTGTTCATTACGGACATAAACCATTTTCGCAATGTCAAAGCTGTGAAAACTTCAAATAAATAAACATCAAAATGTATATTGATTTTCATTTGTGATATCACATATCACTGAGGATTATAGATATTTTCTTTTGTTATTAAAATATACTGCTATACACAAATAACTGGAAAAGCTGCAATAGCGACAGCTTAACGCAATCCCCCTCTCTTAACGTTATCGAAAAATGTGCCAAAAATTTGGATAGCGGGGTCATTGAACTTGGTCAGGCATAAGCGGCGGACGAACTAATCCTTCTATATTAAGTAGGGTATTTTACCTCATGTTTTCGTAACGCCATGGCGGGGTCACACATTCCCACAATATTGATTCAAATCGTGGGATTGGCCGTAGTGGATGTGAACGTTGAATGAACGACGATTCTTTTATAAATACGGAAAATCTTTTTTAACACGTATAATTTCATTAAAATTTAACAACTTTTAACGCAACCGCACATTCAGCTATTTGGCCCGATAGACGTCGTTGTGTCTGTTCAGAGAAGTGGCGTGTCCGTAAAGTATTAGCGAGTTGTAGCAAAATGGATCCCGGAAAAATATTCTCTCTCTGTTCCAACACCCGTCTATACAAATTTTCATGACGATCCGTTTAATGGTGCAGAATTTGGCGCCCCGCAGGTTTCTCTGCTGGCTGTTAATTTTACTTCACTATGATCTACAGTTACAACAAAGTGGTCAGCACTAATTGAATATGCCAACGAAAACTAGTATATGTCAACTTTTATGATGAGGGGATAAACGGTGTACGAACCTATCAATTTCACATACCGACATCCAATTTTATGTGTATATTTTTTTATCTAAAAAGAGGTGACGATGTCGAGGCGATGGTCACCCGTCATCTCGGCAAAGCCGTGTTCACAAACACGATACATTTATTTAACAGTAGTTTCTGCGATTTTACGACACGTTTCCATTGCCAGTTGTACAAGAAAAAAAATGCTTTTTCCTTTTTAATTAATTTATTTACGTAGTACTTTTTTTTATCTTGAATTTGTTTTGAATATACATTTTAATTCAGTATACATATATACATTAAAACCTCTTTTGAATTGAAATCATTTTCAATAACAATGCACCACACGCATTTCCAAGCCATCAGCGTAAATAGATATGTCCCATTTAGTTAAAAAAACGTATCACTGCATATATCCCCAAATTATTAAATTGACGTACACGCATCGACATGGGTGTACTCAGCTTTTGCCCTAGGGGGGGCAAGTCAGACTTTTTTAGGTCAGGTCGTGTAAACGGAGCGTAATATATTATAGAACATACAATTTTCTTGCAGCTGCCCTCCCCTGCCCCCCTTGGGTATGCCCATACGCATCGATTTGAATTTGAATAAGACGTGCGTTTTGATTTCCAGAGAGTAATCACAGACAAGAATGAATAACAATTAGTATTGCCCACACACGTACAGACGTTATGGCTCAAGTAACACGTGTAGTGACATTATTAAAACGTTTTGCTATAGAAAAGACATGAGTATAGTTTGATGATTCGAGCACCTTCATTTACCGATTTGGGAATTTAAATTTTATCGTATTCACGCATACGTTTTGATTTTGATAACGCAATATTTAATAAGTGTTTTAATTGATTGTATCTAACTCGTAAATTGCTATTTCCTGCTAATATACCGACATCTAGTGACGGATGTGTTGATACGTACTTACAAATTAAAACACAGATTGATGTATCAATAATCAATATTCATTATGATGACCAATGAATACATTTCTTGTCCATTTCACTAAAGTGTTTCCTGAACTACTGAAGGGAGTTCAATAAATCCTCGATATACGTTTTAACCCCTTTCCGTACACTTTTAAATAACAACCATATACATTTATTTATAGGCAATAAAAAAAGAATTATAAAAAATAATTTGTTTTTCTGTGAATGTCAAACACAAATGTTACCAACACTATTAGAATATTTTTGTTTTTAATGATATTCGACCACAGAAATGATTGCTTGCAGCAGTTGGTAGTGACCCTACTAATTGCATTGGAGGCGTGAGATCGATTTCTGCACAAGACAAATGTTTATTTGACTAGAAATGAATGCTTGTCTTGAGTCCGAATGTTTATTATGAGTATATATTTATAAGGAAAAAGTATATATGTATTATATCAACTACCTGGTACCCATAGTTCTAGACTTGTCGCTTAATTTGGGAAGAGGTAGTTATGTGTGCATGTGCGAAGATATTTTATTATTATTGTGCTGTTATTAAATTTATAACCAGATGAAGTAAAAATCAAAAATGCATGAAAAGAGAAATGGATGCTGTTTACTCTTTGCTCCTTTGTTTTCTACTAGTCAAAAAGTGTAGGAGTAAAGTTAAAGATGGTAAACAGTGCCTCTAAGACGACCCTCGTGCCGGCCGGCCCGTATAAGTCTCTTCACGGGAAATTGTACGAAAAGTAGAGACGATTGCATGGAAGACGATAGAGTGAAGAACAAGTCGACAGCTGAGAAAGTTTTCCTTTCCGAGCACATCTATTACGTCATTCATAACGTGTTAACACAATAATCATTTCAATGAAGGCACGCCACGTCCCCTACCCAACTGCAGCTGACGTTTCGTTGGATCGGGCTACAAAGCATACAAATACTAACAACAATATAGGCGATCTGTGTTTATAATCCATTTTTTTTTATTATCTTTGAATAAACTTGTAGGTTAAACTATGAAGGGGTGTTTAATTTAAATCTTAAACAACCGATTTAATCTATCAAAAGCGACCGCGAGACGGACGCCGCGAATGTTGACCTTGCATTAGAAACAAACACGTGTGGAAATGTTTTTTACAGTTTGTGGGGTTATACATGGAAAATCCATACGCACTCATCAATGAGATTCGTGTTGAAAAATAAATTAAAATTACATTTCATTTCTTTGTTTCTATTTCTTATGTTGTGAATTTATTGAACGCCCCTCATACTCTATATCCGGACGTAACGCGTCGCGTGACTATGGACACGTGCCGTCCACGGACGTGACGGGCCCTCGCCACATAAACCTAGTTCATTAACGGGGGTACACCACGACGACGATAAACGCAGGACCGTCTTCGGTGTACCGTCCTGAAGTAACACATTAGTATAGTCCTTTGAACCTACTTTAACGACTGGGTAGGTTATCTGCGTAAAGTACGCGCTTTTCATCATTTTCACGTAGGTCGTAAAACGAGCGATCGCATGCGGTTTTACCTCTGAAAATTCCTATTGAATGGAAAGAGCGGCGCTGGTTTAGCGGTTAAAGGTATCGCCTTCGGACCAGGAGGCACTTAGGTTCGATCCTGACCGCGGGGGAAAGAAATTACAAATTTCAATACGCACAAACAGATAGATAACATATTAGTTCTTTGTAACATCTCATATGTATTAATCAACTCGATCAGCATACGAGAGTGGTTGAGCCCATACCGTTGGCAAATTTGGCTGCAGCACGAAAACGGCTCGATCGGTGAATATCACACTCTCACAGAATAAACAGAAGCGAAATAGAAGTTTTCTTCCATTGAGTTTCGTCCAGCGAGTGAGTTTTGCGGCGGCCCACCCTCCTCCATCACCCCCCCTTCCACCTTGATTATCCTACTCCAGCATCCATCGGCTCATTCCCTACTCGCATCAGATACGCTATTTCCTAGCCAAGAAACTGTTAATGCAATGGCTTCTCTGCTATAAAAAATATGTAACTATATTTCTAGTATTGAATCGTCTTGTAATCGATGATGACAATGTAGGTTAAATTTTTGAGGATTGTTTTTGTTGTGTTTATTTTCGGGTCAGGCAGTTGATTAATATATTTGGTACAAACTATGGGTTTCAGAAATACGGAAACAAATCAAACAACAATATCAGAGTCACGATTTCTTAACATTATTTAACAAACGAAAATGCTAAATAACTAGCTGAAATTATACAGACATACGTCACCAAATTTGTGAAATTTCGTGCATTTTGGTGTGCAATTCGAGGAACGGAGTGATTGGTTTAATTGGACTAAAGTTAAATGCTCATTGCAGTTTAAGCTTGGTCAGAACTAAACCCGGTTCTTTCAAATTAAAGAGCAACGCCTTGACCGCTCGCCCATCACCACTCAATGAAATTTTATGTTCCAAATAAATGTTAAATTGTTTTTATTTGTGAAAGTATAAATAAATACATTTACTTTATGATTTAAATTCGAGTAAATGAAATATAATAAAAAAACATATATTTAAGGGTTAAACATTTTTATTTTGTAATAATCAAAAAGATTTTTTTGCATTCTACATCCAAGTTCACACGTTTACGGCAATCCACCTTTTCCATCTAATTTATACCGAATTTGCATAAATAATGTCGAGCGCTCATGTAACCTTAATTAAGGGGTAATTAATTAGACAACCGAAACGTGGATTGATTAACAATAGGGCCTATTTAATTTATCGTTTTATTTAGTATTTTTAAGAGACGTATATGTATTTCTGGTATTAAGTTTATGTGTACATTCGAGTGACATTTTTCCTTCTACACAGTTCGGTGGGCCTATTTTTATTTTTCATTTCCGTATTCGATAAAATGACGTTAATAATGCTTAATCGTTACAATACTCTTGATCTAATGGATTGTTATCGTTTATAAGCTAGCTTATCTCATATACACAGAAGGACTAACAAGTATATTTACCTCATTATACTTGATGATATGATACGTCTTGTTCAATGATGTTTTCTTTAGTTTCATGAAAAAAATGATTTCATAACAGTGTTTGATAATACATCCTGATTGTTGATGTCAGTGTATAATCAGAATTTATAATACATAATATTTTAGTCACTGTTTCAAATAACTATTTGAAAAGCATTTGTGCTATGCACTATTTCTGAAATAAATGCACTTTTAAAAAAATGTCATTAATCCTAAAAAAGAGTATATAAATTTAAATTACTTTATTTTTTTCTATTTAAAAATGTGTAAAAAAACCAAAAATTCAAAACGCCTTTAAAGAAATTTTTCCACTATAAGTTTAAGAGCGGTAAAATCGAATCGATAACACATAGAGAAAAATCCACTTAACTGACATACAGTTATTAAATAAATAATAAGTATCTTTTAGCTTTTATTTATATGTGTTATTTAAAAAACACGGCGAATCGCTCACAAATTCTTCTGTCAGCTGACGCATAAGCAACACACCGATACGCAGCTGACAGGAGTTAGGTACTTTCTACTAAAGCGACCGCTAACGGCCCGTTACGAATACATCAGCGTCAGTGGCTGATCACTATTTTCTAGAGCATGTGTCGCGGTTGAAATACGCGCCGCGCGCTAAGGGCCGGCCCGCCGACGGACCCTAACTAACCGACCGGGCGATTTATTTTCCCTTATCTAAATTAATAAATATTAAATTTTCCATCGGAAATTATTTTTATTTTTTAACATTCAACCCGTCTCCACCCTCACACCCTTAATTTGTAAGCGACGCGTTTTAATATGATTTCTTATCGTAGTAACCTCATGTAAAAGGATTATAGGGAAAATAAAATGAAGTTACAGATTTTGTTAAGAAACTATAAAGAGACCTTCTAATTTCTAGGTTGCTTACAAACGCTTACAAATCCTAAATTTGTAAGCGCTGACGACCGGGATCGGTTCATTTTTAACCGACTTCAGAAAAAGGACGACGTTTTCAATCATCTTTTTTGACGTATGTTATGCGAATATTCCGCTATTTTACGAACCGCTTTTAGACATCCTTTTTTTTCAGTATCCTATAGTAAAAACTGCGTAAATGTGACTTGCAATTTACTGCTTTTTTTTGTCCATTGAATATGTATTGCCTAAATCTTCGAGTGTGCTGAAAAATTTTTTCACTCGTATTACCAAAAATAAAAGTGTTATACAACATTACGCGCGCTAAACAGTTGTTTTTTTTTCATCAACTTCTAAAGCTCAAATTCTTAGTCAAATGTTTGCGTAGCTCGTTGTCGCGCCGTGGGTGTTCCGATTGTGTTTCTACTGAATATCATTGCATTACGATTCATAATGCACCGGTAATATGTGCACGCGTGGGTGCAATAATATTGCAGGAGGAAAAAATTACGACATCCAAAACCAATTTACGTGGGCAATTTATGCGCATAGAGGTTGGTTTGCGATCGCCTCAATGCTTTGTACCAATATTTTGATGTGTCGTCCATTCAAGCTAGTGACTTGAAATTTTCTCTGTTTGTTTAATGATGCGTTATTGGCCAGAGAGATATTCCGTTTGAAAGTCACCATCGATTGTTAGCTTTTCATAATTGAAATGGATAAAACCTAAAAAAAATTTTTAGCGTTAGGAAGTGTGCACAAAAATAAAATTTGGCATTGCGTAAACATATCTTAATTAATATTAAACGTTACTAAAAGCAATATAAATTCTATGAAATAAAGTAAAAGTTGTACCGATAGTAATTAATCGTTAATTTTAGTTGTTATTTTTTTTTTATTTTTATTTATTTCTAAGTCGTTTTCTGTCTTTGCTAGCCAATTCCGTACATGAGAACAGTCGCACTTGTAATGGCCTTGAGACACAATTTCAACCAATTGATCTTGTATAATCTTAATGATTACGTTAATTAATCTTAAAAGATAAATAACGCTGAATGTAATCGTCAATGGAACCACAATAAGCAAAGTCTGTATACGCTTTATAGTTTAAGACCAACGATAATCTCGTCTTGGATTTGATAGGTATTGAAAACCGTTTTGGATAGCGCGTAGTGTCATATGAATTTATACGCAATGTGTAATTTTAAGTTCAAAATATTCCTCAACCCCTGCTCACTATGATCCAAATGGCGTGAGAGTCGTTTGAAATCACAACGCTAATACTACGTGTATATAAGTGACAAAATGTCGTTTGCACAAATTGATACTGTACTATTGAAGAACATTATTGATATTCGTAAGTTAGGTTAGATTTCGATCACACAATTGTAAAGACATGCTCTCCCAATTTTACTTTAAATCGAGAGCCTTGGACTTAACCCTCCAAGCTGGCTCTGCGCAGATGTCCATCTTCTAATCGACTAATCAATAATTCGGTAACCACGCCCGGGACCGAAGGCTTAATGCGTTTAATGACGTTTTATTTCGTAGGATGACTGAAATAGATTAAAATTTAACTTATTTAGAAATAATTATCAATAAGGTATTCAAATATAAAATGTCCTTAATTATTGGAAATCTTATGCGATTTTTTTTAAAATAATAATAATTTTCATAGATTATATGACGTAGTCGTGACAAACGATGGCCAGTTCTGCAGAAGGCGGATTTCCAGCTGTAGCTGCCAATATACCCGAAGAACACTTCCACCGACTACAACAATGTTTCACTGACAAAATGGAACTGGAAACAATCAGGGCAAACGATTCGGAACAAGATTTTAGATCGACTGCAATCGCAAAAAATGTGTGTTTGATAAACACAATGAGTTGGCCGTAATGAGTTCTAAGTCGATCCGCAGGCACAGGCCGCCCTTCGCATAGGACCGGCATAAAATGGAGCTACGGGATAATGGGCGGGCGGCTGAGGCGATTGAACGCATGCCGGCTTTGAATTCCGGTATCGTTTGTGTAAGGCATTGAGCACTCTCATCCTTTTAAAGGGTGGCTCATTAGTTAAGAGCATCGACCTCGAATCAGAAGATATAGTACAACGCACGAAACTCTGCCGCTCCGAATTGCCTGCGAATGGTGTACTGCACAGGCACAACGCTCCCCGACTCTTCCTCTTTCTCCCCCGCGTCTCTGTGTAACGCCATTGCAACGCTTTCGTGGCTGACTTCACAGCGGCAGTTTCGCGCGTTGCACACGACGATAAGCGACCCGATATCTCATGAAACTGTTTCGTTCATTAATGGCTCCATATTTATTTTGGCTATGCATGATGAAATTAGAAAAGACCTACCCTTACGTTTCTTGATCAAACTTCTCGAGGCAAAACCGCCTTCCGAACCGGTGGTGAAGTGTGAATTTGGAAAAAAAAATTATGACGTGTTTTCAAATGTTAATGATTTAAGATAATTTAAATTTGTACTTTACCAGGTCCTATTTTAACCGGGGTGAGTCGATAAATAGGTTTTTAAATTAAACGGTGTTAAACCGCTCGCTCCGTGGCTCGACAGCAAGTAAAGCGGTCGGTCCCGGACGTCATTAGCACGAATGGCGTTCTGACCTCGCGCCGGGCCCGCGAGGGGGGGTCTTAAAAGTGCAAGCGCCTCCACCCGCGCGACAGTAGGTCACGGCAGACCCGCTACGGAGCGCCGTCTGCCCCGCCGCCGTCACGGCATAACTGATGTCTACACTTGGCGTAATTGTTAAGTTTAGATTAAAATTGTTTTGTTTGTCACATAACTTTCGTTTACTTAGAAGAAAATGTGACGTACTAATGGGCTGAGGACGGTCTGAAGAAATGTGTCTGGGGACATAATCGAATAAATCGGTTCCGTTCACATCTTGACGGTTGCAAGTCTTATTTCTTACTTCTCACAATTATAACCCAGGAATTAGCACCACTACATTAAAATATTGCTTATTACACCAAAAATAAATATCAATGCATTTCGTTTTGGAAACCACGTGCGTTCCGAATCATTACCACGTCGGTGACAAAGGAAAAAAAAACAAAGTTTTACATGATCACCGCCATTCGCATAACTTCGTCTCGATAATGCACACCGTACACGTATCTGTTCAATTTATTGTCTATGTTTACAGAGTCGCGGATAAGCAAGCGAATGCACTTTCGAATTCGACACGGTCCATTGCGCTTGCAGTGCGGCATCACTTTGCAGGTGTCGCCGCCGAGACGTCACGTATTCGTGCGGGATATCGAGCGGGGTCCTTGCACTTTAAATGAGAAAAAGGCGACAGCGCAAAGACAATTTCTCACGAGTGCATTGTACATGTTAACACCGTCGAAACAGAAAATCATAGAGTTATAACTCCGAACAAATTAACGTTCATTCGTGTCACACAACTCGCACAAAGTACATACTCGTAAACCAAATAAATCTCTTACAAAGGACCTTACCATTATTTTCTTTAGATGTAATTTCGAGTTATACTGTTATTTCTTAATCGAAGAGAAGGAAAGAGAAAGAATGAAGATACTCGTTGACGACAGAAAGAGAAAGAATAAGGTCACGTGGTGAACATCTGTACGGCGGCGAAGCCAATATTGTATGCCGCGCCTACTACGAAGACAATTGCGTTTGGTCATTTTGTTCATGTAGGAATACTTCTATGCCTTTCTATTTCGATGGCTAACACACTATTTCTCGATGACCACACCCGCGAGCGCCGTTCAATATACTTTTTGATAAACGCAAACAGGCAGTCACCGTAGAGGGAGACTTAAAATGATAATTAAAGAAAATGATTAATTTCTTCTGTGTATTTGCTACTTTTCAATAATTCTGTTTCTCTATATATATTTTTTTAAATTCTCTAATCAACATTCATGTATACAAAATAAAATACAATAAATAAAAAAAAATGTACTCGGGTGCTAAATGCAACTGCTCCGAAAACTTGATATAATAAATTAATTATCACCGAAAAATACATAAAATGATAAACAAACATAAATTCAATTCAAGTACTATCCAATTATACCAAATTTAGCTATGGGAACCCTATTATTGTATAGACATGCTGGAGACAAAATTTTCCCGATTCTCTTAATTATATAGATGAATTTCTTCTTAAAAACCTTTTCGAATTGTATATCCTATTGGTAGTGGATTATATATAAAAGGTTTCTTAAAAAAATTGATTAGATTTTTTTTTTAAACCACGCAACTTTCGTTGCATTATCGGCGCGTTGTTACATAACATTGACTTATGAAAAAATACATTAACAAATGTAAGTAACCATCTAATTCAGAAATTTACATTAAGCTTATTTACATAGAAACATACATTTTGTGTAACTAAAACCGGGAGCAAAATGCAATTTACGTTGGCTTTCATAGTTACTTTATAAAAAAAAAACATATTTATTAAGGAATTCTGTTTCCAGGGGCGGGCGGAGTCGCGAGCAAAAGCTTAAGTAAATGATGATTACCGTGCATGCATCGACAGCGATAAAATACCGTAAACGAGGGGTGGTACTACAAATTATCTACAGACAGACGGACGCGTGAACCGCTTTTCGATAAGAAAGCCATATTAGTCGCGGTGTATGACTGGGCCGTCCGTCATATATGACATGATACTTCGGATAACAA
Source organism: Eumeta japonica (assembly GCA_005406025.1). NCBI lineage: Eukaryota > Metazoa > Arthropoda > Insecta > Lepidoptera > Psychidae > Eumeta > Eumeta japonica. The sequence goes on from BGZK01000014.1 coordinate 101,653, forward strand.
CTTCAAGCGTTTGTATTTTATTATTAAATATACTACTTTTGTGTTATAGTTTTTAAGCAGTTTATATACTATTTGTCTATACTCTGTCTGTTAAAAAATGTTTTTTTTTAGATAGTGCTTCAATATACGAAATATGAAATAGAAATTGGAATATAACAGAATTTACTGTAGAGTAAAAATGTGACAACATTTTAACAACGAATTTCAACTGTCATATCTGATCTACATGTATTATTATAGGTGATAATAGTTTATAGCATTAATATTAATAATTTTGTTTATTTGCATTTTGATCATGGGATCTTTACGGAATCACCTTGCATTTTAAGGACGTGTACCGACTGAGAATTAAGTGACCTCGATTTGTGGAGTCAATGTGCCACTGTAGTTTTTTTCACAAGGTTTCATGTGAGATTATATCGCTAAAGTTTCATATCGGTCTCGGTGTACATCCTGAGAGCTAGGAACAAGAAATAATCACAGATAAGGTAATACACACTGAAACTCGACATTGTTAGGCGTGAAATTTTTTGATATCGATTCCAAATCTGTTGAATCCGTTTCATCATATTCAATCAAAGATGTAATTACTACGTAACTGACTGTCAGCGCTCAAGATGACAGCCGGGGCGTGTCCCGGCCAGGACGCTCTTACCGTACGGTGTTACCATTACCGGCAAAGGTAATTATACTTCATATTAAGCCTATCGCTCATATTTTAATTAACTCCCTAGATGTGTTTCAAGCTCGCCAAACGGAATTGGATTCAGCTCGTTAATCAGCTTTAAACTCAGAGTGTGTTGCTTACTTTTGCATTAAGCAGAAAATAAATAAGCTTTTCTATTTTGATGTTCAGAGTTATTATTATCGTTATAGGAAAGACTGTATTTAGATGGTGTCCAATAGATTGCAATGCCAGGCTTCAGCAGCATTGCTAGCAGCTATGGTGCTGTTGTTCTATCACCGTTCTAGGTCTGTCAGAAGCTCATCCTTTATTATACGCCTATTTTTCAGAAGGGACGGCGGACTATAGATTTTCACATGATATGATCTTTGTGCGTCTCTCTTGCTTCATTAACATTCATTCATCAATCTTTTTATCAAAGCTCGTGGATTTCGGATGCTTAAAATTTCGCCCTTTTTCAATACGTCACCAATGTGGTCTGCATAGGATTTTCTAGGGCGACTCTTGTCGACCTTTTCATCACATACATTCGCTCTATAGATTTGTTTTGTCAGTCTACTTTAATTCATTCCGTCCAAATAGATGAATTCCACAAGTCTAAACTTAAGATGTTTATTTCGCCATCAATCGGTAGACGGACATCATTATTGTTTCGAAGAGTTTTATAACACTTACAATAAGAGGAAGAGTTCTCTGGAAATCCTTGTTCCGGTAAATAAAGAAATTTCAGATCTATGGCATCACGGAAAGGATTTTTTTTCGTTTGTACATTTATTTCTAAATATGTAATATTACTAGTGATAGTCAGGATACTAAATGGGTTCGAACCAGTCACACATTAATAAGTCTCCTGACGAGAATAAACGAACTTGAGATATGCACGCAAACTGCATTTTCAGCGGAATACCAGTCTCGGTGAATGCACCGGGACGTGCAACACTAAATCAATCGGTGTCCGCTCTGAAGAGAATAAATTTGTCGAGATGCCATTGTAAATTAGCGCTTATTTGATGTTCCAGTTAATTCGCCAGGAGCGAAGGTGCTATTCATGCATGCAGGCCCGTTCGGGGTGATGCACTAGTTTGATGCATTTATAGAGATACATTCTAAAACTAACAGTCAATAAAAATATCTAGTTTTGAATCAGTATAGGGTGTTGCTTGATTGCATTGAAATTTAGCCTTTTTTTATTTTATGAAATCAGATAACTTGCACTCACAGTTGCAGAAAATTATTTGTCCAAAACAAGCGGACTGATATGGAAAAATATGAAAAGCATTTAAAACGTTTGAGTGGTTTTGATGATTGCCTATAAAATACGAACCCGGGTAGGTTAGAAGTGTCAAAAAAAAGTAATTCTGTGACTTGTATTTTAAGCAATGCGAACACCTAGCTACTTGCGTTATGTAGGCTTAAAAACTACCTGGCATATTAGCAATTAACAGCATCTGCAGATACCTATGCACTTTGATATCTATGTCTGATTTAGTCACTCCACTGCATGTATACCTCTTCCCACAATCGTACTTGAAATCAAAGGAGTTGGAAGTCAACCCTTCCACCTGTTTCAGTGCAGGTTGTGAATCATGGATGAACAGTTGAGTGTCGTCACTGACGTGGTGAGAAAATCCGAAATGGATGCCTCAATGAGCTCTTCTAGAAATCAGATGGTTTCATTCTTGAAATTTCATTTTCACTTGGTTTAAGAACTTATGGGTCAATTGGCATGTGGTCATAAACTTAATCCATTTTCCTGACCGCTCGTCCGCCAACACTCTAAAATCCAGACAACTGTATTTTTTTCGATAAATATTCATTTTATACTAGGCCGTGTAAATTAACCTGTAAAAGTAAATTAATCTATAAAAACTAATAAACGCCAAATTCCATCGTGTGATTTAAACGAAACGTTACTTTTAACTGTTTTATAATAACCATCGAAATATCTAACACCGACGTTTACATACCAAACCAGATCGGCATCGACAACACGACCACGGCTGAGGAAAAATACAGCCGAGGATTAGAATATCTTAGTCAGAACTTCGTTCCGATTCAACAAATAACTTCCGAGTGGCGAAACTAAAGAAACACAGATATCTTAGTGACTATAAAAATCTTACTCGTTCACGGGACTATTCGAACGTCCGCCGGCGTTCACAAACACGAAGCGGCCCATCGACGTCGCCTTAAATTAAAGACTCGGTCGTGAAATGTAAATACATTGAAAGCGAGACGCCATTAACCCAATAATAAATAATATTGACCAAAACGTATTGGGAGGTCACGTTTACGATCCGTGCATATATAATACCGAATTTGAGTAAAAGTCAAGACATACTGATGATTCTAGAACCCTGGTATAGTTCAAGATGTGATTGTAAATATAGCTGCCAGCTCTACGGCGGTCATTGATAATTTTATATAAAACATTATATAATTAATTACATATTATATGATTTATAATATATTATATAAATTTATTTTATATTAGATAATTTTATTCACCAGCAATTGCGTCAGTGATACGAATATATGAAACTAGTGCACAATGAGGTATAATTATATTTATGTTTATAAAAAATAACTTGTTTTGAACATCCTTTTGTGTATTGTTTTATTTTTGTGCATATTATTGTTGTCCTTTAAATTTTCAGTGACGACAATTCTACTAATATCTCATAAATCGTCATACTTATAATAGAAGAAGTAGCTCCTGATAAATTATATATATACAAAAATTGCTCGTTTAAAGGTAATCGGACAGATCTAATTTTGTTAAACATTTAATAGAAACCGGTTATAAACCCCACAAGTTCTATGTTTTACATGTTTGTAAGAAGGGGTTACGTTTGAATGTTTTGAAATCTTTTTGAAATTTTAAAACATAAAGATAATAATAATATGCTCAATAAGCAAATTGATATTTATAAATTGCCATTATTGGGCGCTTGCCTGTAACTATTCGGGTAATGTTTGGTGATGGTTAGTCTGTGACAATCGACAGGCATGTCTATTGGTGATAGTCTATGCCTCCTAGTAGAGGCGCTTTTGTCACCCTTTGACGTATTGCTCAGTGCACGACTGCATGTCAGATGAGGACGTTGGGAGGGTATCTGTCGGTTGTTCTACCTCTCCTTACGCCCTGGAAGATATGACTGTCTACATTTCTTCTGAGGATGTGCCTAGTTAGCATGAAACGTACGTAGAAATAACAATATAACTATCAGCAGACTAATATAAATAAACAATTAACATTTTCTTAGGTGTTAGATATCTGTCAACCTCTCCAATTCAATTAGTTCAATAGGGATTCATAGTGGAAGAACAAATCCGAGGGTCAGCGATGGGTTGCATGCTGGATGTCAACACATGTTGCAGGCAAACGTCTAATTATGTATTTCCTAGAATTAACACCCCACGCAACAGAATCTGTCTATAGCCCTTTATTTTCTCCGCCTATTATTAAACCTCTCTGTGCCCATACTTTAAATATTTTTATTACATATCAAACGTTTTCATCGAAAACATCATAACAACAATGTATTACAACAAGCTAACGACAGACGGACGGACGGTAGCGACGCTCGCCGCCGGCTTACCGCGGCTCGGCTGCCTAATGGCTCTTCAACGGGACTCCGCCGATGCGGCTTACGCTAAGTAATTGATATATAGCGTTTTGATTCTGACATTCGACATTAGCTTGATGTAGACCACGATATCTGTTTAGATCAAATAGATGAAACGTTCCTGAATATCTAATAGAGAATAATAAAATTAAAAATATTAAATGTACCACTTATCAAACAAACACTTAGCGATTTTGCTAATATTAAATGCAAAATATTAAATGTGCCACTTATCAAACTAAAACTTAGCGATTTTGCTAAGTTTTTGTTTGATAAGTGGTACATATAATATTTTAATTTTATTATTCTCCATTAAATGTATAATACAGTTGTGAGAAGGTACCATTTTGTAATAATGTCCGGTATAAAACTCTAGATAAAATAGAAGAAAGTCAAAAATTAGTATCTATAGTATTCCATTGGTGCATAAAATCAAAAACCGGACACAATTACAATCTCATAGCGCTTTATTTTTTCATTTCAAATCATATTTTATACACGAAGCTTACATCGCACTGAACCATTATTGCGTAAGTTTAGATTCCACGAAACGAGTGTTTGGTACTCGACTTCGAGTAAACGCAAACACGCGTGCGCAAATACTCGACCGGTGCGACGTATTTAGAGCGACGTAAGTGTCGGAATGGCGTGCCCGGCGTCGGCGCAACTTACGTTGTATGCGATCTGCACTTAACTTAATCCCAAAACGAAACAACACGAAAACGAACTCCAACGCATTTGGAATGGTTATAATAATAATATCTCGGAAAATATAATTTAATATTTTGTATGAGCATTAAATTATATTTTTGTTATATGTTTGATGTGATTTATGTTTTAGTCATTATTTAAAATGTATAGAATGTGTGCGTGTGATTCTTTGGAATTTATAGCCTGACAGTCTGATTTAACTTAATGTTGAATGTCATATACCTACAGCTATCAATAACACCAAAAAAAAAAGAAACAATTATAAACAATGAGATTAGGGTTTTCCAAATTAAACCATAACTCTGTTAATTAATTTATATTACAATTAAATAATAGACTATTTTTGACATTAAGTATAATGATATTACAATTTATTATATTTTTATAGATTATAAAAAGACAGACGTTTTTATGTCATTAAAGATATTTATAGAGACCGAAAACTATTAAAATCGAAAACGGGACAAGCAAAAATTCGAATATGTGCATTTTTTAAAAGGAAAACTTTGGATATGTTTTTTGGATTTGTTAGATCTAAACAAGTCCTGCAAAAAAGTCCGCGACATCATATGTCTACCTTCTAAGGATGATCCACTGTAAACATTTTAGTCTTTGAAATGACACTGGCGGTCGAAGGCGGGCGGCTGCCGGAGATAGCGAGGGTAGCACGATTGATATAAAAACGCTACTAGTTTAAATAAAAAAAAAAAAACTTATAGAATAATAATGTAGTCCACGAGGGCGCAGCCACGAGCGCAGCTAGTCAGGAAATGTTATGGATGAGATCCTTGACCCGCTTAAAATTGACACGCCAAATTCACCAGATAGCCGACGATAGTTAGCAACAGCCGAAATACAGTAGCGTGTAAGTGATTCGAGATAAGCCGCAATGTAACAACTCGTTATCAGTCAAATAACTGGGTGGTCGCCGTAATTTATAAAGATTGCCGAATTCGCCCACTGGCTGGAATCGACTCCGCTGAACTGTAAGGTGAAGGCGAACGCGGCGGTACGAAATGCGCGCCGATGGATAAGCGCCCGTTTTAGTTGATAACGTATTTTTTTTTGCCTTATCCGAAATCACAGTATACTTTTTTTACTTCGAGTAACGTAGACGACCTTAATGATGCCTTCGGAGTCGAAAATCGGAAAGTGCGAAACAAAAGACCACTCTTATACGGCGTGATATTTCTGTGTGTGCCCGTTTGAGACACGGAGTTGGAATCGATCAATAGCGATTTAATATACCAATATTTATCTGACGTCTTCGTACGAAACGTCAACAAATGACAATATCCACTTCTTTAATGGCATAAATTTAGAATAGACTCCTGTTGACCGACGATTGTGAGGTGTTTCGCTGCATCGAAATAGAGTTTACACGGCATTTGACATTATGATATTTTCCAACAAGGGGCAGGATCTGCGCGAAGTCCAGACAATAACTGGATGCGCAAAGTTAAAACCTGCACTTTTGTTGATATCATTATGATACTAAGCTCCGTCGTGGTTTATGGATAACTATAAACAAATGAGTATGCTGATAAACATAATTTCAGGTTGTGTTTGTTACTGAATACACACTTCTGACCCCCACGGCTTCTGCAAACGACGTACTTCTTTAGTATTTAACTTTTGATTGAATAAAATAAAAAATATTGGAATGAAATATTAAAAATAAGATTATAGTGGTATCTTACGTATTTAACAAGAATTTATTTTTTTCAAATATCCGAGTGGTCGTGAGCTCAGCGGTCAATAGCGGTCCGATTCTAACCAAGGGTTAATAAAAAATCTATATAATTAAAACAATAAGAACAAAATTGTGTTCAGCTTAACTATATGATAATATAGGTTTTTATAGTTAAACTTGATATCATCAAAATTTTTGTGATGATGATTCTAATATTTTTCATTAACTTTTCGGAGTAGTTCTATTTAATACCGGAGGTCATTTCATTATTTTTTATTTATTTTATTTTGTTTACATGAATGTGGCTGAGAGTCAACTACCAATTATTATTATTAAATTATTAATATATATATTAAAATAAAGTAAAAGATAGCAATTATTCAAATGAAACTAAAGATTTTGTTTAATTTTTATTTCAATTCTCGAAGCTCACATAGCGACTGCTGGCTGCTAGTGAGTTTTTAAGTCCAATTGAAGCAGTCGCGCTTTCTCGGAGAGCGGGACGAGACGCATTAAGCCGCTGGTCCAGGATACTGTCATTGATTGCTGCCGAGGGTCATGGGCAGCTTCCCACACGCATTAGGCCAGCGTGGCAGATCTAAGCTTCTCAATATAAAAAGATAGTGAAAGGGTGCACCTCAGCAATGGAGTGATTAAGACCTGACCAAATACAGCTGGTTTCAAACAAATCGGTAGCTGTGACGTGAGCTGCGAGCACGGTTCTGCGGAGGCACAACCCCTGTAACAGGGGTGACACTTAAAATCTGCTACTGCGACGCGACTTGTGACTAGCTTCTTAGCCGTCAAATCATTTTGAATTCACCGATAATAAGGATTCGGGGTTCTGTATACGCAGGCGATGACACGCGCACGCAAGTAATCAGTTTCACGAGTACCCAAGACCCAGACTAAATGACGTTAAAATCATGAAAAAAAAAGAAATAAAGGTGCACACACACGACATTTGTGAACTTCCACATTACAACGGTACGACTATCGTGCATTCATTCGAGGATGCAACTATTCCGACTGTCAGATAGCTATCAGTAAGTTAATATAATATACTAATTGCGGACTTCCCTCCATCGCTAACACATTCATAAGCTAGGCGGTCTAAGTTAAGACTAAGGGCTAAGTCATTAAAACGTCGCCCTAGCTGGTAGTTAATTTCGTCTAGACCGCAAGAAATGCTCAGTTACACAAATCTGAAAGCTTTGCGTTGACGAACGAACAACTTTTATTAATACTTCACATTGCAGATGATCGAAAACAATGGATGAGGCAACTGCACTGTCATAGTGCTTGATTTTAGACCGGCCTGTTTGAATACAAGGTAAATTTTGATGTACTACAGTACTCATATTGAAAATCAATAAATACTAGAAATTTCGTATTTTTAGAAGTGTTTTAAATTATTATTTTTTAACTCAACTAACCAAATTGTTTTTAAATCTCATTTCGGTCAACGTCCATTAAATAGTAACGGATTACATGTATTACTAAAAAGTTAACCTTTACTTCATATACTGAAAAGGGGGTCATCAACGTCTTATTTCTTTAAATAATTCCGTCCTCAACTTTAGAACTAATTAGTTTTATACTGGATCCAAAAAAAATAAATTTCAAATCAATATAGTAATGGTAATAAGAGATTTCGGTCACTGGTCAATCTCTGGCGGATTATAAAAATGATAATTTTCACATTTGTCATAGTTTAAGAGGATTTATGAATAAATCCCGATGACATTAGTTTGTTACTGAATCAATTCAACAGCACTAACTTATACATAAATCTTCAAGACTACAATTACTAGTACATTAATTGCACTGTATTTAAGTGTCATCAACGTCAGATACATTCGTATTGTTTGAATACAAGATAATTTTATCTGGACATAGATGATTCTAGACGCGAGTGGCCGCCGGACCGGAGCAGTGGCAAAAACTGAGGCAGCTCGTGACCGATCTCCAAAGAGCGGCAATGGGCGTCTGCCATGTGATCTAAAAAGAGAACCGGTTACCGGCGCCGGGCGCGGACGTGAAAAAATAGCAATATCATTAATTACTAGAAGATTCACGCCGTGCGATACGAACATAAATTAATATTTTGATGATTAATCACCGTTCGATATCGAGTCCGATTTCGTTGCGGTGTCGATGCCGATTTGACTCGCTTACAGTGCTCGAACGTAAATTAAATCATATTACCGAGTGATGATGATTGCGAGTGAATGATGATGATGAAGAGATGCTTAAACGTGTTTGAAAATTAAAAGCATCAGTCTAGACAAATCATCTTGTTGGTTATCTTGAACGGTTGTATTCGTAACATGTTCCGATCGTAATCAATTATAACGGAATAGACCGATGCGTTTCCTTCGTGTGATTTCGCAAGGACATTCGAAAATTTGGCACACTAAGCGCTTTCGTTCCCGTGAGCCTGCTTTGTTCGCATGTGCCCCCGCGCAGACGCACCGGCACCACGGCGTGCGACAAAAACTAAAATTATTCGAAGGCTGCACGTTAAATATATCTACATCATTGAACCGTCACTTTAAAACAATCATTATACAGAGGTATAAGAAATTTTAATATACGCTTTTCGAACGCAATTAACTTTTAAAATCATTTGAACATTTTTATCGTCTGTATTTCCACCGCCCAGACGGAAGGTTTTGAACTACAAATCTATATCCGAAAAGCTTTAAATACGTCGTTGACATCGTGTACATACAAAAATTTCGTACACGAGGCTAGTGTGTACGAAAGCGGAGCTCGGTTCTTTAACAACTTCTCCGTGTGCGCGGTATCGGATAAGCCGCCGCGCCGTATTAGATAAATAAACAAATTAACATAATCAACCTTAAAATATCGGCAATTGTATACAACCTAAGAACGCGATCCTGGCGTTCTTCTATCAAAAATACTTTTACTAACGGTAGAACCGATAAGATACACGACCAGGTGAGAAACGCTTTGAATAATTTTATGGAAAATATCAAAAACCAAACGGGAAATAAAAAGCCGTACCACAACGACAAAATACCGAGTCGGTGCACGACACGGGAATAGAGATAGCACGCGGTTCATATGTCTGAGATACTCTTATCTTCACTAATAGCTTGATGAGAATTTTATTTCGTTTATGAAAACAATAATTACATAATTAATTTTGGTGATATCATTTCTTTTTCGAAGTGTTTCAAACAAAATGTAAAACATAAAACTAATTTCACTATTATAATAAAATTAACTTCATTTTTAAATATCTAATTAATATAGGTCTTTGTACAAACTGTGTAAGGTCATATTGCTAGGCTAATGTATTGTGGTCTTAGAAAACGATGTTAAACCGTACTTTGTCTCTAGATTCATCGAGACCCTTTATAGTTATGTCCCGGCTGGCGCGATGTGTTTCGTGAATTTGGTTGTTTCCTCTTTTCCGGTTTGAAAATTCTGGTCTAAATGTCATCGCAATGTTTTCCCTTACCTTTTAAATAAGTACTAATACATATTTTTAATTTACACTAGGATTCAAAAATAAACTTTCAGTAGTGCAGCACAACTCGCGTCTTCTACGCCACATGCTCGGGCGCGCGCTAGCCACTTAAATTTACATAAGCAAAAAAATAATACAAGCACTTAACAATAAATAAACTATATTCCATTAAGCTGATCGAAAAACACGTATATCAAACAATCATTTCTCATTGCCAGTTTCGACGCAATCACACCTGCAATCTAATACCGCATGTGTAAAATTATTTCCACATGAGGCCCCTTTACCTTATCCATCGCTGCACTCCAGTGCAACACACATCCGCGGCGGTTCCCGTTAACGCATTCACAACTTTGAACGCATACGCACACCGAGTTTATGTTCCACTACAAATTAACACTTACTTTGACACCGGAAACGGAACGCGATTTTAATACTAAAAATGGGTTGGTTAACTTACGATATCAGCTTTAAACCGTGGATATACGTCACCATCAGAATTGAAGAAGTGTCTTTATGTTTAACTTTTTCGCCTCCTGCTTGCAAAGTAGAATAAGGTTTTCGTAATGTGACAAATGAATATGTATGAAGATGTGTGATGTCACAGTTAGAAGTTTCTTAAACTGTAGCATCCGCGTGTGACTTCTCGCGTGGCCCATCCTACCACGATGTTACATATCTGGCTCGGTTCTCATTCCAGTTTGCTACTGATCTCGATAACGATCCCTTACTTATCTCCGTCCCTATGATATATATATATATATATATATATATATATATATATATATATATATATATATATATATATATATATATATATATATATATATATAAGACAATGAGGAATGTTTCGTCTCTAGCATATCTATATGATCATGTTTTCTTTTATAATTAAATTTGATATCATCGGAAGGGTCTTGAATTAAACTTGTGCCGTCTCATGGTTTCATATGTTTTTCGGCAATATTTCTACTGTAAAATTTTCTTAGTAGTTCTATATAGCGGCAGAAGTGATTTGATTTATTTTATTTTGTATACATGCATGTTGAGAGTCCAATATCGGTTATTATTATTATTAAATTAAGTTCAAAATTACTTAGTAAATAAAAAATATTTAGACAACAAAAATCATTAAGAAATTAAAAAATGGTGAAATACATGAATTCAAATGAAGAGTTTATAGAAATTTCGTTTCAAAATTGGAATTTAAGAAAATAACTAAAAATCAGCAGTCACATAGTCACTGCTGGTTTTTAATAAATATTATTATGACAAGTACCAATCAATTTCAATACTTTCAAATGTCTATTTTAAAAATATTCACCTTAAACGTTGGAGCTGATTTTTGTCAATAAAAATTTGAGTTAAGTGGAATGTCCCATAGAATGCTATTGTTTACACGTTGTCCACGACAGTGTTGTATCGGGGACGTTTTCTAGAAACTATTTACACAGCGCACGCAAATTATTTATTCTAACGACTGGCATTTCTCGAACTTGACTAACACGTAATCAACCGATTAAGTATAAATTATGAAGTCTGCATAAATTTTGTATACTTAGCGGAAAAAATACTCCATCCGACCATAATTAAATCCGTTCTGTCTTGTCAACTAATCACACACATCTATTTTGTCTATTATATTGGAAGGTGACGACAAGTTTAGGGTCGGCCATAACTTAACGGGTTGCCTAAACATAATGGCTAAAACAGTTGTAATTTATTTTCTTTGCATTTATCTACCAATTTTTCTTCGAAATCCTTAGTAGTATTTATATGAGACAAAAGGCATACCTACTACAAATAGAAGCACGCACTATCAACGTAGTAAGTTTCATCCAAATTAATTTTTCATCATACAAAATGATAATATTAGTTATTTAGACTTAGGCTGTGTGTATATGGTACACAAATTAAATATCGGTTTAATTTTGCAATGACAGGCAGACACACAATTTATTTATCTATAAATTTCGTTATAAAATAAAATTGTTGAAAGATTTTTTTTAACTTGCAGAACATAGAATCTATGAGACCTATCGAGAAAAAGTTTATAGCGTAATAAAATTCAGTAAAACACAATTTAAAGCCCTCATTAAATTCACGATTTCTGGTAACAGCACCACATTAATAAACAGCACTTTATACTAAACATAAAAAACATACATTAAATATGACTCACGACGCAAAAATCAAAAGAGCGCGAAACACTAAATTATATTGCTCAATAATTGCTTTTTAGAGCACATGACTTGAATATCTGGTAATAGTCTGTCTACCACAGACTATAAAATTAAAAGAATAAACAGGAGCTGCAAAAAACGCGTTCAAAGAGTATGTTTTTATTGCCATTTTCAAAGTAGATCACTATATTTCATACGGGATATCTAAATATGTAGACAGTTTTTGTTGAATACAGAATAAAATTTCTTTTGATTTTCGACTATTACATCGTGAATGTTTCAATAATAGTAACTCTATGGTTTATAGTTCTAGGCCTTCGTTTAACCGTTGGATGAATTAATGAATGACGTCGATCCATCTGCTACTCGCCTTATCCCATCCGTGGTCTGAATGCGTATTCGTAATTTCCCATCGATTTTTTGATAACTTGGCTTTTTCTTTTAGACTTTGCTTATCTGATTTTATATGTGCAAATTGTTTGTTAAAGGGGATGTTTCACGGATGTATGGACTCCGGCCTGCACCTTGTACATAACTAATTTCAAAACACCATTAAAAACCTATAGTGTTTTACCTATCATTTTGGCGTATTTTAGCTTAGTTTTTTTTTGTACCAAGCTACTAAGCACATAATTATATGCAATACTTAATTTTAAAAATAAAGATGGCGTCGATGACATTATAAATATTCATGAGTACGTCCGGCGGACAGAAAGAGATAGAGTCACACGAGGGAAAGAGAAGATAGCAGTGCACTCTCTTTCTTTGTATGACTGCATCTCTTTCTGTCCACCGGACATGCACACCTATGAATATAGACTTTATGCTGGAAGAATCAATACTAAAGATTCAAGGAAAACCAAAGATTATATAAAGCTGTATTTATAAGTGTATATATTTAACTCATAAAATAATCTGGTATGACAAGATTTTCCATTATAATTTTGTTATGAAGTTATGTTTTATGGTACATTTAATTTATGATTGACAGTTAACGACTATCGGCACGAACACAATGCTTTTGTATAAAAGCAAATACTTAAAACTTATTTTATTAAATTATCAATGATTTATAGAATTTTTATTGGATTTTATAATATTTATATAAAAGCTTATAAAATATTTTAACATTTTATATAATTGGCAATAAGTAGTATTTTTCGTACCACACTGGAACTTAAAAAAATAATGTCATTATTGTCCGATGTATCGATGTATTGTGTCAAGAATTTTGAATCAGATACTTTTGCCTAAAATGTATTAAATTTCTCATGTTTAGGTTGTCCCTCGTCATTTGTAGCAGAATTTCGCGTGAAGTGATAAAATGACTATTTTTCAAAAACAAAGTATACGAGTAATGAAAAAATCTACGTGATTAAAATTTAATTAAAACAAAGGAAGGCTAAATTTTAAGCATTCACAACCGACGAGCTTACATGAAAAGATCGATGGATGTCAGTATAGCAAGAGATGTACTCAAGGATGGCATCGCATTATATACAAGTTTAGGGGCTCTGTCTACTTTTCACGGGAAACAGTAAGTGAGTTTATAACATTATTATGAACATAAATACAAACCTCCTCACATGGATAAAAAGTGTGAAAAAATATGTTAATCATAAAAATTGTCATTTTGAAAACTCTGAAAACGCTTACACGCCCCGAAAAGAAAAACAACAGAAGCAAATACAACAGCTCACTGCAACGGGTGACTGCGACACGTGTGTTCGATCGGGATTGTCAATATTCAACGCGATCCGAAGACGGATTATCGATGACAACTTTCTACCGGACAATGGAACGAGACAGGTCTGACGATCATTGTATGTTAAAGATGTGCATTCGAAAATGGGAAACTGACACATATCTACATAGTGGAACGCGCGTCGGACGCGTCGAACGGTGCGACCGCATCTGCTGTCGGGAAACTTGCTGAAATGCCACTTTTTTGAAAATGTAAGCCTCAATAAAACCGATGAGAGGGGAAAAAAAACAAAACTACCCACTATTCGATCTAGAAATACTCAAAAATACCTGTGCTAATACATTTTTAAGCTCGAAGAAAAGAATGAATATGAAAAACTCTTTCAAATGTAACGAACGCTATTTTGATTAATCGATTTGTTTAGAAATAATTTAAAAGAAAATGTCACAGAATTCCAAATCTGAGATCGACTATGAATCTGAAAATTATTTAAAAAAACAAAACATTTTTCGAAAATTTTTTACAATCGTATCTCTCAAACGGATCAACCGATTTTGATCTCGTTTGCGGTATTCAATACAATTTTCTAAGCACAAAAAACTGTAATTTAAATTCCATAAATCGATCCTACGAGAAAATTAAAATTAAATAGCCTTTATAGGCTATTCGAAAATATTTTCATTTAAGAAAAACAATATTTTTCAGTATATGCAATGAAAACTACACCTATGTTTCAAATAAAAATCTATTAAAAATATGATTTAGTATTTTTAAAGAGAGGCACACGGTAGAATAGCTTATTTCGCTACAAAAAAAAATTTAAAATCTTCGATATTTATAACGCTCTTTTGGATTTAATCTTCTATTTAAATGGACACATGGATTCATCTTTTCAATACCAATTGTTAAAAACACAAATCTAATTTTCGTACTTGGGATAAAAAAAATGAACACGAAGTGTCGTTTTAAAGATAATGTACAAATACACGAAGGAGATCAAAAACAAAAAAAGCCGCGACCCAGCAAAAGGAAAATTAATAAACAAATCATTTTATTAAGGTTCAAACCGCTTTACTTCAACTGTCGCCTTTATTAACGTTCACTGTTTCCGTTTTCTACATTCCCAAGTCGTTACAAAACTTTTAATGACATTATATAAGTGTATAAAACGGCCCGTTCACGCTATCGCCACCAATTTGTACGGCGGACCGTGTTTTACATACATTAAGGGGAAATTAGGCAACGTTTTGATGGACTAATTAAGTGTATGCAACTATTAAAATAAATAGTTACTTCTGGGCGGATGAGCTCGCGGCCGTGTGTTTACGTCTGGCGGCCCGTAAGTTATAATCGCGTGACAGACGGACGGGCAAAAAAAAATATGTAGGCCTATTAACCGATTCGTCTAATGTAAACCGTGATGTCTGTCTGTTTTCCTCTTGGTTCACGATTTCGAGATAAATTAATGGGTGTGTTGTAAACGAGCACCGTGATACCGCCATTTCCACGAACGAATCGATGGTTAGACAAAAATAGAGGTAAAAATTTAGGGCTGCCCAAACTATATTTTATGTTCTTTATTCAAATGACCCGCAAGATATGAAAAATGTTTATAAGCGTTTAATATCTAAAGTCTTCAAAACCGTGTTTAAGACAAAAAAATCTGGATAAGTCTGAAAATCTGAAAAATACACGTAATTCGTGCACTATATTTTTTAGTGTCTAAATAAATTACATTTAAGAACATTTTCATAGGAATTTGTAATGAATTCGAAACAATAAAAAGTAAATTGGAACACAACAATGTTATTAGTTCAATAAATAAAATCTGAGGAGGTTTGAGGAGGGCTAACTTACTATTCATCAGGATCCCGAATTGTGGACGTAAATAGTTCCACCCCAATTTGACCCATTTCCCAAATTAAATAGTCCCCGCCATAATAAATCAGACAGATCGCATCGACGACGTCGACTTTCCACCGGATTAATTACTGTGGATCCTGAGATAAGATCCGAGATCCATAGATCCTGGAGTCTTTTGTTATAAAATTTGTCGTAAACCGCCCTTGCCGCCCGCCGCGCCGCGTTGTCTTGATGAAGCAATTAGTTTATAGACGTGTATTAATAAATCACCCATTTTAGTGATAAATAAATCAGGATCAGGGCTCTTCTATTTTAACTGATGGTTAAAGCTTCAGCCGGTTTCTTATTAGAGTTAGGGGATATAGAAGGAGAAGAGACTGCTGCGTTTTGTAGTATGATGTTTGTGTAAAAGTATGTCATATTTTTTATGCTTTGAAACGGAACGCAGATTGTGTACAAACGGAATAAACAAGATAGAAAAAGATAGAACAAGAAAGGGAGAAAAGATAATGATGACATCATTATTATTAAGAACCAAACTGCAGTAACGATAGCTAGCAAGTATTCTTAACTTATGGACCTGCAAGAAAATTTAAGTGTAAGAACCTAATATAACTCGTTTTAAGTATTCAATTCCTATATATTTCTAATGCAATCTTTATTATTTATGTACCATCAGCCTATCAACTTACGCGGCTTCGTTTATATATCAATATCATTATGTATGACTATTATTTATAACAAAAAAAATCTTATTTTTTTCTGTCATTATTAGCTCTAACTCTGGTCGTGATAAATATCTACGGATATAATTTATGCCTATTATACATACAAATAACATCTTTGTAAACTACGTACGGTAAGTGTTGAAAATAAATTTTTTATTTACCATTTTAATACGCTTTAATTGACTTGACTTATATAATAATATGTATGTATATGGTTGTGTGTGTGTGTGTGTGTGTGTGTTTGTGTGCGTTTGTGTATGTATGTTTATATGTATGTGGGAATATGATGGTATTATTTTACTCAGTTTCCATCCACTTCTGGACGTCTGAACAATTTGAAATTTAGCAGACTTATTGAGAGCCACTGACAATTGCAAAGTTTTAGAAAAGTATATTTAAAATCGATATTTTTATATCAAAAAAATATAAAAAATTTAACGAAGGTAACGATTAACAAATACTTTTAACGACAATTATTTGATACATAGTCGGATATACTATTTTTAAGTTATTGTCCAAAAATTACGCTTCTCAACAAAAGGATGTAAGTGCCATGAAGGTACGCTCTTTTGCTGATGTAATTTAGTTTATACTAGTTTAAAAGTGATAGTCGACACACCCATTTCTCTTTTTAGTTATAAGCGACTAAAGTGCTTATAACTATTCTGTGCGGGAAACACAGAAAAACTGTAACAACGTACTTTTTTCACCTGTAGTGTATTTCTTTGTAATAAAGGCTTCGGAACTCTATAATGAGCATGGTTCGATATGCTCTTGGCCAGTTTTTAAATTTTGAGCTTATTCATTTTTAATTTCATGATTATCGTTCACGAAATTTACGATTTTCGACTTTATTATAAGAAAAGCCTTTGAAAATGTTTCATCAATTCAGAACACAAATCTACTATCATTTACTTTTTTTTTTCTATTTTCCCTCGGACTAACCCCACACACGACGTCTTCGAAAATCAAGTAACAAACAAAATTCCAGCTTTGTGCGTTTAACGATGTGCGAGAAAACGGCCCGTGACGGACAGAGGGACCGATACCATGACGGCCATCAAAGTGTTTCGTATTTCCTATTTTAGTACGATTTACTAGATATTGAAGTTGATGGAACGCTATGTTAAGATGTCGTAAATATATATATATGTTTTGTATGCAATAACAAATTGTTAACGTACTATTAAAAAAATTCCTAAATTATCTAATCTATATGTATAATAAAACAGTGCAGAGGAAAAAATGTGTACATTAAATATATTTAAGAAAAACTACTCCAGGGATATAAAAAAAGTCGACAGAATAATTTTCATAGTTTTTTACAAAATTTCGTCTGTCTGTATGGCTGTGAATTTGTTTGCGAACTCTGTAAAAATTATTGGACTGAATTTGTTGAAATTTGGTATGTAACCCGGTTTTGGTTTTGGTTTATACCCGGGAGTAACATATGGAATAGTTTTTATTCGGTTTTTCTGCTGATTCTTGTACATTATGTATATTTTTCAGAAAAATTACAGATGACGCTAGAGCTACATGCAGGAAATCGAGATCATGATGAACAGAATGTCATTAGTTGATTTAAAAGATGTAGGACGCAGATTGACGTCCACGTGGGCAGAGCTGCGGGCGAAAGCTAGCAAAAAATATATCCATAAATTGAATAAGCAAATAGAACATTAATTTTAAGAAAAGGAAGACTTATTTGATCGTACAGAAATAAATTTTAATGTATGATAAAAAAAAAACTTGTATTTACATCACAGTTAATATACCACTAAGTAGAATAAATAAATAAAAATAGTGCATAAATCTTATATACAATGAATCACTCTTTATTTACAAAATATTCCGTTTTGCAAATATTTATCTTCAATTACGGCCATCAAAATATCATCCAGACGATATGAGGATTTCTTACTAACAGCCGAGCATGGCGCGAGCTTCACCGCCAAAAATGATCCCTAAAACGATGGCGCTGTACGTCACAGTCCGCGACCGCCCGGACCAGTTCGACTGTCGATGCAGCTGTGACCGCGCCAGACACCACGCGCCCGCGCAGACGGGTCAGACGTGTGAACGACCGTGATGTGCCTAACTTTTTTTTATTGAGTGTACGATAGCGATTTCGATCAATTTAAACACCGCAAAAAAAATCCGTTCTATATATTTTTTAACTTCGATTCGGGCTTTTAACTTTTTATGGTATGCTATTGATTTTAAACTTTCTATGTCGTTTACATTGTGATTTCCAAAACGAGTTCCAGCTTGAAGGCTTTCATGCGATGAACGTTAAAATGATTATTTTTTTGTGCTGTTCATGATGCAAGTTCCGGCTTTCGTGGATTTATTTGGTATAAACTCGGTCTGAAATAAGATAATATGATAATTTTTGTCAAATTAAGACATTTTCATTTTTAATAATCGAAAAATATGTTTAACAAAGTGAATAAATACAAGACGAGTAAGATGATTCATGAAGATCGATTGTACTTTGATATATTTAAAATAAAATGTCTTACAAATCGGCAAACTTTCAAAATTTTGCAGTCATTAAGGAATAAAAAAAAATTGTAATCTAATTGAAACATGTATAAATAGAGTATGATAATTAACACGAGTTATATAACATTATTGCCTACAAAAAGACAAAAATGGGCAATCGCAAAACGTTGGATATAAAACGCTGCATTTATTCTATTATTTTGAAATTCGGTTGCTATCGAGTTTTTGATTCAAGCCAGTCAACAAATACTTAATATAAAAAAAAAATCTAAATTTTAGTAGTTGTTCAACTTGATTTTACAGCCACACTTGTTGATTATATTTGATAAAAACCACAAAATATTTGTTGATTAATATTCTGCATTTTCGACGATATGCCTTAATGAAATCAAAATTTTGAATGTATCTATTAAATTGAGCTAAATTTTTTTGTTTTAGCCATTGAACGTTCGCTGTGCCGTGCTGCACAGATTTACAAATTTTTATACCTATAACCTGATTCGCATACTTTGTCGGTCGTTAAACTGCTTAATGGAGACCACCCCTCGATATGATATCAGATTTCAGATCGAATCAAATTATGAATATCTTTATTTCGTAGGCAATGAAATTACACTTGAAATACGTCATTAATAAATTTTTTTCGACATTACCGCCCATTCCAAATGCTGATTCACCGAGAGAAGAATGGGCAAGAAACTCAAGGCTTGCTCTTTTTGCTCACTGATACAAAGGACTGAATAATTAATGATTTAGTCGAAATTTAAGAATAATATGAAGTTCCTTGATAGCCGAGCAGTTCACTTCTAAAAGCTTTTTCCATTAATATACAGACATGGTATAATAGTTCTTGCCATATTTTTAACGAAACGTTTAAATACAAAAAATGGCAAATTTTGTATTTCAGCTGAGATCTTATTATAAAAGTGCACACATAGCCCCTTAAATGTTTGTTAACTTTTCTTAGACGGATTATGTCTAGTGTTAATGTTATGAATGTCGCTCCTTCTTTGAAACGCTTCTATATGTCTCTTGACATATACCAGGTTTTCGTATATGTATTGTGATGCTAAGGCTAGGATATTAATTTGCTCAAAATTTTCTCTGAGAGATATTTATAATCGCCATTTGAAAATCCATTTTTCCCAATGTTGATTCGTTCCACGAGCGATGTAGCCTGCTCATTGCTAACTTCCTGAGTCTCTGAACTATGTGGGTTAATCTATTTCTTCAGTAAATTATCAACATCAGCTTATGGGTTTAAACCAGGCGTATAACGCTTGACAGAGTAGCGTGTTCTTACGCATCCAACTTAGCAGAAACGTCACGATCTAACGGCATTCGAAACCTTTTACATTCACAGCGTACATCTCGCCTGCCGGAGCGCGGACAGCGGCACACGACGTTATCTACCTAACTGGACGTCTGCGGGGTGCGTCGTCGTCGGTTTACGGCGAATTCGTAATTACGGCATTGTCTCTTACGCGGTGTGTTACTCCAGTCGGCGGTTCATCGCACCCGACACCTTCGGCCTTCGGCGTAAACGGCCGCCCGACGACGATTGCCGGCGCGTAACTCATCGGGAAACGATTAGACATCCCGACCGCGGGCCGCGCTCGTCCCCCTAACGACTCTGTTACCGCGGCGTTCTGAACTCGACACGGAGTACAATAATTTTTTTTATTGTACTCCGTGTCAAACACTTTTTTTTATATATTAGACGAACATCGAACACGCGATTAGGCGTGTTTATCTAATAAATTGATGATTTATAATGACATTAAAAAATATTGTTCTGACATCGTAAAACGTAAATATGTTAAAAAGCAACGTGTCTATGACACTGTTGGTGTTACGAATGTACTTTAGCCATCAAAGCATAAAATTCAACGGACATAATGTCTGTTCTTTACAATTTCAGGAAAGAAAGTTTTTGTTGGAATTGTTTAAAATTATATGTATCGAGATGCAATACAATACCTAGAAAAGACCTATCATTGTAAATAGATTCTATTGGTATAATCTAAATACTCACTAATAATAATTAATTATCTATTATTCATTTATTCCTCAATTACAAGTTTAAATTTAATTAAACAAACGTTTTAATGCAAGCCATGCCGTGCAATGTAATGAGGGAGGGACCTACGACGATAAATAAATTTTATCCCCAAAGCCTAAATATCCTCCAAACTTAAATTGTTTTAAAAATTATGATAGGTATGACAATCGTTTTAAATTTGTTTAGACACTGGCCAAAGTATAGCAAACTTTTATTAGACTACAAATTATCTAATAATTTTTGACTAGCAAATGAATTGTATTTTGGTTGTCGATAACTGTAATATCGGCGTCAGATTTGGTAGTATGTCATGATTATTGAAACGAGAAATAGATAGACATTTGAAATATAAAAAAACACGATGATTCAAAAACAAGAATATGCAATACATCGTTTTACATGTACATAAATATTTGTTATTTTATTATCCTCCTATATCCAACCTGTAAAATCGTTTATATTAATTAGGACTGCCCAGTAGCGGTACATTATATGCATCATTAAAACAATAAAAATAATCAGACTTTCTACTTTGCATAATTAATGTCGTAATAAATTCTCACATCTGTTTCAATTCTGATATAAATGGAATTACTTGATGCCGTCGTAAGTTATTAAACCATTTATAGAAAATAAATAAACGTGTGACATTATTACGATATGAACACTCGAAAAACAAGGTACAAAACGTTTGTACCTTGTTTTGTACCAAACGTCCTGTCTGTGTATGTACGTACGATCAAATGTTTGCGCGCATCGAAAGTGGTCCGACGAGATCGAAGTAGCTCGTGCTTGACTAAGAAAAATTTTGGCAAAAATGCCGGTTCGAGTAAAACCAGATTTGATTGTAATGCCAGCGCCCCTAACTGACTTATGTCGTATTTCGCCAGACGTATTATCGAATTAATTGACAATGTTATAGCTTGTCTTGAGAGGATTATCTGTGAATAATATATTCGATTAGGTATGCAGTAAAAAAATGTATGGATTGTATTGTATGAGGTGTTAATTCGCGGAAATCCATAGTAGACGCTTGCCTGCAACATGTATTAACATGCAGCATGCAACCCACCGCTGACCCTCGAATCTGCCTCTCACTACGAATCTCTATCCAAATGATTGAATATTGATTCCAGAGGATTGACAGATATCGAACACCTAAGCAAGTGTTATTTATTACTATAATTATCTAATTCCGCCAACTATTAAATTGTTTAGTTCTACGTACGTTTCATGCCAACAAGGCACATCTTCAGGAAATTGCCGACAGTCACATCCACCAGGGTGCAAGGAGCGTTAAAACAACCAACACAACCTCGTTAGACAGGCCGCTGTCATGCAATGGTCAAAGAGCGACGAAAACATTATTAAGACAGCCACAGATCACCACCGATAGACATGCTTGTCAAATGTCACAGACTAACCATCACCAACATTACCCAAGTAGTTACAGGCAAGCGTCCAATAATGGCGATTTATAAACGTCAATTTGGTCGTTGAGCATATTATTATTATCTTTATGTTTTAAAATTTCGAAGGATTCCAAAACATTCAAACGTAACCTTCTCACACACATGCAAGACATCGAATTTGTGATCATTATTAAGCTTATGACCGGTTTCTAATAGATGTTTAGCAAAATGGGATCTGTCTGATTTATTATTTTAAAGGCCGAAATATGTTCTTTATATCTTTTTCAAAGCAACGTCCGGTTTGTCCTATATATATTGATTTACAGTCATCACAAGTTAATTTATAAATTCCAGATTTTTTATTATTGTGTAATTTATCTTTATTGTTACATAAAGTTTTCAAATTATTATTTGTTTTAAAGGCCGTATAAATATTATGTTTTTTTAATAATCTTGAAATTTTCTCCGAAATTGTACCAAAATATGTCAAACTAGCTATATATTTCTTTTGATCTTTAGATTGTGTTGGATAGATACTTTTATTTATAATACTTTTTTGGTTTTTATTAATGAGTCCATCAATACATTTTTTGCTATATCCGTTTGCCAATGCTATACTGTAAATGGTATTTAATTCTAAAGGAAATTATGATTATTAAGGGTATGGTGAATAACCGATGTATCATTGATTTATAAGCCGCCAATTTGTGTTGCCATGGATGACAAGAAGAAATGGGTATTGTAATATCTGTGCACGTGGGTTTTCTATATATTTTAAATTCATGTCTATTATTTTTTCTGGTTAAGGTCAAATCTAAAAATTTATAGAATTGTTTGTTTCTTCCTCTAGTTTAAATTGAATTTTGGGGTGTATGCCATTAATATAATTTTGAAACAGATCTAATTCTATTGAATTACCCAGCCAACATAATAATATCGTCCACATATCTAAAATAATACAGGATATTATTATTGTTTACTATGTGCTTAATTTCGAATTCATCCATAAAAATTTCGGCCATTAATGGACTTAAAGGTGAACCCATAGCTAGACCTTCTTTTGTATATAAAATTGATTATTATAACGGAAATAATTTTGATTCATGCACAATTCTGTTAATTTTAAGATATCGTCCTTCTCGCCTGGATGTAGTTTTTGTTTATCTAACTTATCTTTTATAATTGTTAAGCATTCTCTAAAGGGAACATTAGTAAATAAACTGTCTACGTCAAATGAGATAAATTTGCTATTGTTTGGAAGGACAATATCTTTAATTTTGTTAACCAGGTCTAAACTATTAACCAAACCATATTTTGGGTTGAATGAAATTTTCTTTTATTATATCATTTATGTATTTAGCTAATCTATATGTTGGCGCCTGCACATACGATACCACCGGACGAACCGGCTCACCCTCTTTATGTACTTTTGGCAAACCATACAATCTAGGGGCCTGTGGATTCATCGGTATCAAATTTCTTTTTCTGATTCTTTAGTCAATAAAAATTTTGAAAACGATAAATTTTGTTTAACTTCCGCAATATATTTATTGGTGGGATCATATTTTAATTTTTGAAATTCTTTTCGTTATTAATTATATTATTAACCTTAGTATTGTAATCCGACTTGTTCATTATTACAATAGCGTTCCCTTTATCGGCTTTACTAATAACTATATTTTCTTTCAATATTTTTGTTTTAATGATATTAACGTTTTATGATCTACATTGTATACATAGTCCGAAATGGTATTACTATTATTAAATTTTATTAAATCCGAAATTTTGTATTTTATGGACTCGTTACATTTACTTTTGTGCAGAGATATTTCAGTATCTATCGCCAGTGTCTCATTTCGCGTTTTATTATTCGAATTTTTATGAAATTATATTTTATTCCTTTATTAAGAAGCGATTCTTCATTTTATTAAGTTTTATATTTGATAAATTTTTATTCTCGGATAGAAGGAGCAATTAGTTTTTATTGTTTTGGTTCGAATTGTCAGCGTGATTAGACTGTTTTGATCTATCACTAAACGTTGTATAAATAAAAAAATAAAAAAAAAAAAAAATAAATTAATTTAATTACAACGTTTAGTGATAGATCAAAACAGTCTAATCACGCTGACAATTCGAACAAAACAATAAAACTAATTGCTCCTTCTATCCGAGAATAAAAATTTATCAAATATAAAACTTAATAAAAATGAAGAATCGCTTCTTAATAAAGGAATAAAATATAATTTCATAAAAATTCGAATAATAAAACGCGAAATGAGACACTGGCGATAGATACTGAAATATCTCTGCACAAAAGTAAATGTAACGAGTCCATAAAATACAAAATTCGGATTTAATAAAATTTAATAATAGTAATACCATTTCGGACTATGTATACAATGTAGATCATAAAACGTTAATATCATTAAAACAAAAATATTGAAAGAAAATATAGTTATTAGTAAAGCCGATAAAGGAACGCTATTGTAATAATGAACAAGTCGGATTACAATACTAAGGTTAATAATATAATTAATAACGAAAAAATTTCAAAATTAAAATATGATCCACCAATAAATATATTGCGGAAGTTAAACAAAATTTATCGTTTTCAAAATTTTATTGACTAAAGAATCAGAAAAAGAAATTTGATACCGATGAATCCACAGGCCTAGATTGTATGGTTTGCCAAAAGTACATAAAGAGGGTGAGCCGGTTCGTCCGGTGGTATCATATGTGCAGGCATAACATATAGATTAGCTAAATACATAAATGATATAATAAAAGAAAATTTCATTCAACAAAATATGGTTTGGTTAATAGTTTAGACCTGGTTAACAAAATTAAAGATATTGTCCTTCCAAACAATAGCAAATTTATCTCATTTGACGTAGACAGTTTATTTACTAATGTTCCCTTTAGAGAATGAAAATTATAGATAAACAGCTACATCCCGAGAAGGACGATATCTTAAAATTAACAGAATTGTGCATGAATCAAAATTATTTCCGTTATAATAATCAATTTTATACAAAAAGAAGGTCTAGCTATGGGTTCACCTTTAAGTCCATTAATGGCCGAAATTTTATGGATGAATTCGAAATTAAGCACATAGTAAACAATAATAATATCCTGTATTATTTTAGATATGTGGACGATATTATTATGTGTTGGCTGGGTAATTCAATAGAATTAGATCTGTTTCAAAATTATATTAATGGCATACCAAAATTCAATTTAAACTAGAGGAAGAAACAAACAATTCTATAAATTTTTAGATTTGACCTTAACCAGAAAAAAATAGACATGAATTTAAAATATATAGAAACCCACGTGCACAGATATTACAATACCCATTTCTTCTTGTCATCCATGGCAAATTGGGCTTATAAATCAATATACATCGGTTATTCACCATACCAATAATCATAATTTCAGAATTAAATACCATTTACAGTATAGCATTGGCAAACGGATATAGCAAAAATGTATTGATGGACTCATTAATAAAAACAAAAAAGTATTATAAATAAAAGTATCTATCAACACAATCTAAAGATCAAAAGAAATATATAGCTAGTTTGACATATTTTGGTACAATTTCGGAGAAAATTTCAAGATTATTAAAAAACATAATATTTATACGGCCTTTAAAACAAATAATAATTTGAAAACTTTATGTAACAATAAAGATAAATTACAATAATAAAATCTGGAATTTATAAATTAACTTGTGATGACTGTAAATCAATATATATAGGACAAACCGGACGTTGCTTTGAAAAAGATATAAAGCATATTTCGGCCTTTAAAATAATAAATCAGACAGATCCCATTTTGCTAAACATCTATTAGAAACCGGTCATAAGCAATAATGATCACAAATTCGATGTCTTGTATGTGTGAAGGGGTTACGTTTGAATGTTTTGGAATCCTTCGAAATTTTAAAACATAAAGATAATAATAATAACGACCAAATTGACGTTTATAAATCGCCATTATTGGACGCTTGCCTGTAACTACTGGTAATGTTGGTGATGGTTAGTCTGTGACATTTGACAAGCATGTCTATCGGTGGTGATCTGTGGCTGTCTTAATAATGTTTTCGTCGCTCTTTGACCATTGCATGACAGCGGCCTGTCTAACGAGGTTGTGTTGGTTGTTTTAACGCTCCTTGCACCCTGGTGGATGTGACTGTCGGCAATTTCCTGAAGATGTGCCTTGTTGGCATGAAACGTAGTAGAACTAAACAATTTAATAGTTGGCGGAATTAGATAATTATAGTAATAAATAACACTTGCTTAGGTGTTCGATATCTGTCAATCCTCTGGAATCAATATTCAATCATTTGGATAGAGATTCGTAGTGGAGAGGCAGATTCGAGGGTCAGCGGTGGGTTGCATGCTGCATGTTAATACATGTTGCAGGCAAGCGTCATGTATGGATTGTTGAAGACGTATATATTTACATACATTCTACGCGTCGTGGATCGGTAAAACTTGTTTGACGTGCATAATAATAATTCCAAAGTTTCTTAAACAATATCGTATCGTTTGTACAGTTTGTTTGTTTTTGATTTGAATAGGTTGTGCAAATGCACAATTTGTTGAAGTCGAGAACAATGATTATTTTATTTATTTATTTACTACTGGATATACATTCTATAGAGGTGCATAACACCTGAACGTGGAAACCAGAAAATGCAAAAGTTACGATATTATAGTATCTTAACATAAACATTGAGTTTACCATATAAAGTACAAAATTACAATTATTCCAACAAACTTAATATACTAAAGTAACGAAGCAAAGAAAGAGACCAATGTACACTAAACATAATAGTCCAATTACAATTTTTTTGAACAGTCTAGATTTTCCACATAGGTAGTTTAGTGAAGTATTTAATTGCTACAAAGTACGCATTTTTGGTACTAATAGTTTTATTCATTTTTGTAAAGTTATCTGTTTAGCTCGAGTATTAAGTTGTCTTTCGTGATGTAATAATTTACACTCATTATAATAATATGTTAGAGCGTCAACAGTGAGGGAATCCTTTATTATTAAAGGTGCCATCAAACACAGTTCTTCTATGCAATTTCTTTTTTCAAATACAAACAATATTATTATACCTTTGATAGCATTTGTTTACTGTCTAATCGACGACAAGGTGCTTTATACAATCAACCTTTTTTTTTTCAGTGCCGTATATACATTTGGCTAGGAACGTTCTTCCATACACTCTCTCCACTCGAGTACTTATCTAAAAAGCTGACAGCTGTCTAATTGGAAATGACAACGACGACTGACTGCGCTGGACAGCATCGGTGGTAATTTAGCTTCTTCGACTATTGTAAATGACAACGACGACTGACTTCACTGGACAGCATCGGTGCTAATTTAGCTTCTTCGACTATTGTAAATGACAACGACGACTGACTGCACTGGACAGCATCGGTGCTAATTTAGCTTCTTCGACTATTGTAAATGACAACGACGACTGACTTCACTGGACAGCATCGGTGCTAATTTAACTTCTTCGACTTTTAGTTAAACGTTATGGTGAGATCGAATTAGTACAATTATCGTTTTTAATACAATTATGAAACTACTAGTGATTTGGAGCGAAGCTTCTTAACGAATATTTGACATGAGGGGCTTAACTCGAAAAAATTGAATCGCCACGGAATCCTGTAACGAAACTAACAACGCTCCTCATTGAGTGGGCAACTCATAATTTTTGTTATCCATGAGAATGAGCGAGACAAGGTGCTAGGAAATGAAACTGTTGCCGGTCTCACCGCCGCTCTGTTGTAATATGCACATTTATGTATTAGAGTTGATTCGAGTATTGAGAACTACGTATGTATACTTGATCTCACTCTGTCCTGCCGTTTATTCCTGTAATCTGTGTTTTTTTTTAATAAGTATTAGACATAATGTCGTTTAAACAAAGACTAAGGCAACCCAAATTTGATGCAACCTTACAATTTATATTAATACTATTTTAATTTTAAAATGAATAATATTGCCTGCCATGCCTGCGTATTTTTGAATTTTTTTTTCAATATTAAGCTTCACTTCTGTCGGTGTCCCACTTTTATTTTTTTAATCTGATTGGGACCATTACTTTATGTACTATTTTTTGAAACTCGATTCGGATCAAGCAATGATTACATTGCAAGATGTAGCAATACAACTTACGGTTCAGAGACAACAGATTCAAACGCTTCTTACAAGGATGGACAAATTCAACGAGGACATGTTTAATAGATACTGATCATATGAATTATTGCCGTTAATAAATCGAACACATCTAATAAAAATTGCCACAGGCTATATTGGTAACGGTCAATGGTCTCGCACAGTGAGGGAGTTTCTGACAGTTAATTAAAAAGTGAAATGGTTTTCAACTATCTCAACAAATAGCGAGATTAAAATTTAATTTTATTAGGGGTGACGCCACGTTTTTATATTCTTCCTCAGTTTTTCAAACAACAAAGTAATTTGGAAAAATCAACCAATTACCAAAAACACTATTAATACGATTTTAAGGGCCAAACAAGCACATGAGCCATCAGAGAGTAGATGATTATCGTCACCCATGGACATCGCAACACCAGAGGGGCCACTAGTTCTTTGTCGGCCTTTCAAGAACAAACAGCCTCTTTTTTTGAAGACCCCCATGTTGGTTTTGATAGGGAATACCGCTGATGATAGATTATTCCACAGTTTTACCGTACTTAGCTGAAAATGTGGACGGCCTTATGGTACCGCTCGTGACCTTTGACGATATCGAGGACTTGAATTCTTAAATCAAGGATGAGGGAAATAGAATTGTATTTTATCAGTTCTTCGATATCTCTGCAATATCTCTTAAACATCTATCGCTTTAATATTTAACAATCCACATTCTATCAATATCTAGGCACTTTTGCACTCGGGCCTGAGCCCTTGACAACTTTCTTCCTAACACTCTACTTCCTATTCTCTTGTTTCTCGCCAGATCAGCTTTTCGACAATATTCGACAAACAAATTTCAACTATAACGCGAACCCACATTCGCGCGACTGAGCACGGAGGCTGGATGCCTCACCTGCCACCTACCCCTAGCTCATCTACCGTAATATAATCTATATTTTCTTTTCCTAATTAGCTCTCAGGAAATCCCTAATTAAGTTACGTCGTACATCCATCAAACCAGTTTCAATGAAAGCAACCGATCTGGCCGCGGATCGCGATCTTCGATGAACTCGTTCGTAAGGAGTGTGTTACACAAATTGCTACATTGAAGTGTCGGGCCATCAATCCGGCTGTCAACGGGCGCCGGCGCATTAATATTAATGGTGTTATTTCACCTTAAATCTCCCTCTACAGCGTAGTCTTCCGGACGACATCGCTTTAAAATCGATCTTGAACTCGTTCGAGCGGTCGCTTTATGGTTCGGTGAAAAAATGTTCTTTTTTTGATTGCGTAATTTTCTTACTTATGAAACCACCGCTTCATCAATTAGGTGTTTGTACTCCGTGTTTGTATCGAATAATCGTTAAAACACGGAGTGTGCATTACATTTGTTGATACACCGATCTACAGCATTTTTGCACATGGGACAAATATACCTTATTTTTATTGCTTTTATAACTACAAATAATAATAAGAACAAAAAATTGTATTTGATTTTGTGTGAAAGAAATGCAAAAGACCAACTAAATAAAAATACATAAAATTTGTACATCGAACTGATTTATTAAAAGATAACGAACGTCCATTTATGATTTATTTCTTTTAAAATAATAGTCCAATGTTTAAAAATGAACATACTTGCTTTTCCTTTCATGTTCAACACAAGTTTGGCTATCAACCATCAAATGTGATCTCCCCATCACACTTTCAGTGTCTGGCCTCGGTAACGTCTCTCAAATTCCATTAGGTCTTGATGGAAGCGTTCCCCTTGTTCTTCCGAATAAGCTCCCATATTATCCTTAAATATAAATTTAAGGATAAATATAAATATAAATTTAAGGATAATATGGGGATTAAATATAAATTTGGATAACCAAATGAGAATTTAACATGTGCATTTGTAGAGACATCCCACATCCGATGTTACAAAAATTCAAAACTATGTCAGTATTCAGCTTGTTGTGATTTTCAGTTCTATGCTGTCCAAGGAAACCATAGATTACAGACATAAATTGGGCGCGAAAATCAAAAATGGTCGAATCGCTATAACGTTTTTGAAAGCAAATATTTTCAATGTTCAATCGCAGTTTTTATATATCCTTGCTTATCCGATCGGAATATATTAAATATATTGGAAGCGCACGACATTTTAATTTTTTTGTTAACCGGGGTTAGACATTCGTATAAATGATTGAAGTATAATTTGAATTCGAGAGTAAATATTCATCGATTCCATGTTCAATGGGAATGTCGTACAAGACCTTGAAAACAATATTAAAATATTATACTGTTTTGTTAAAAAGCAGTAAGTATGATTTCTCGATTACTCAAAATGACAAGAATCAATGACACAAGTTACAAATGTACAAAATAAAGTAACTGTAAAAAATATAAAATAGTAACAATTTATCGACACTTAGCGTAATCAGTTATAATATTCATTCTATGAATATTTGTTGAATCACCATTGCCGATCGTTTGACGCAAAGCCGTCTTAAAATAAATCCTGTAAACGCCTATCGATTGTAAGCTAAGAGCTAACATGCTATTTTATCGTCGTATAAGAGCTCGAAAACCATCTTAACAGCATTTTAACGGTTATGAGCGAACGAGAGAAGCCGTTGATGTTTCCATCGAGAAGTCGAAGTCGGATCGTGACCATTAATCTGTTCGCTTGACTACGATCCGGTCTAGACGAATGGAACTTCGCGAGCGAGATTCTGCTAATGCATGACTGCATTTGTTCTGTATGCAGTCTGAGTGTGCTCAAATTCGTTTACGCTGCTGGAATTCCTATCGGTCGACCAGAAACTCTATAGAGCAGATGCGTTTTTAATTATCAATTTTTGCCCAATAAAATTGATGGCTATCGACCCGCAGTATGATAGTAGAGTTCAAATTGACGGCTTAATTGGTCGTAGTTGACTGTATAGTAGACAGTATCAGATTGGCGATGGTCGAGCGATTAGTGCGTTGTATTCATATAGGTGTATTCCAGGTTCTAATCCCTGACACAGACAAAATGACCAATGACTTTTAAACTTAAGTCAAAATACACGCTCCGTGTCGCGTAGAACACATTAAGCCGTCAGTACTCAACAGCCCTAATCCACACCGATCCAGCAGGGGAGGCTTAAGTTTCAACGTCGTCGATCTGATATAAAAAGATAGTGAGAGGATGTGTTTTTGTTATGGTGCAATAATACTCTACTCGACGAGCCAACAGCTCAAACATCACTAAAACTCGGACGAAAAACTGTTAATAAACAGCGTTGAGTAACCCATAGCAGCACTGGTACCACTGTCTAATCGTTAACGACTGGTTCACGACTCGCAACGCCGTTTGAGACCGTCTGCATTAAGACTGTAAAACTGAACAGATAATAGTTCTTTTGATTTCAGCTCAATGTTAAGCAGCAAACGGCTCTCGAACAGGTCTGTTTAGGCTTTCACATAGTTAATCGTCCCCAGTTTCTATAGTATGCTTCATCCTAAGCCGTTGTATATAAATCCATATTTGAAGAAAAAAAAAATTCGAAATTCTTTATTTACATCTCATGTACAATTTTTGCAAGGGTTGCGAGTCCGTCCTTGTATGTTGATAAAACCTGTACTAGGAGAGGAACGCTCTTCCCGTGTTATACTTTTCGCTAACAAAATGTAGTAGTGCAAATGATGTGAAGTTGTGCGAGTGCGCATGCGCGAACGTGTGCGTCTATTTGTGCGTGCGCTTGTACGTGCGCGATCACATATTCTTGCTGCTTGGTCGCGCGCGATTTGCGTGCAGGTGCGTGTTTAATTTGCGGAAGTAGTTTGTTGATATAAAAGAATGATATGTTTGTTGTTTATTTAAAAAAGAAAATACTTTAAAGAGAAAAAGGAGTAACGATAAATCTATAGAATTATTAATGTAACAGGTTCTAGACAGTTTAGTAAAAAGACGCATACGAGTGGACGTTATTCATAAATTGGTCCGCTTCTGCAAACAATCGGCCGTGGGTACCTGCCACACGTGCGATACCGGGAACGTTTAGCCCACGCGTGACGATTGTTCGCCGTCCGTCGTCCGCGCCGCGCCATCGGCGACCACGCGATTTTATGCTCGCCCGTCTGCGCCCGCGGCGGACCAATTCTGTAACCTCAAAACGATTCAATCGTCATAGTAACGATGTTAAAATTACATCAGCCGAAAGCGTCCGGCGGCAAACTCTTACCCTAACATTATTTTGACGTCATAACGATATCGACCGAAACGTTGTAAGCTTACAGAATCGGTCGGCAGCAACTAAATCAGGGGTAGGATCCGCGGCGAATGTCGTGCGATAGGGAATCCCAATGAGCGTGCTCATGCACGCGAACTGGAGTTAAGTATCACGCGTAACCGATTTTTAGTATTCCAGTGGTATGTAAATTCAGCTAATATTAATAAGGTTAATTAATCGAATAATTATGGCCACGGCAAAGAATTTTGCAAATTTCTTTCTTAATAAATTTTAGAACGATTTTGAAAAAAAATATTTTTTTTTCTTTGCGAAGTATCATATACATGTCTAGTATTTCAAACGATCAATGTTTTTGAGGTACAAACATATGAATTTTTTTTAACACGATTATTGTTATTTCGAACAAGAGACAGTTCGTACTAAACAGTGCATAAAATATTCCTGATTACGTAAAAAATCAAACAATTAACGTTTTTCATATTCAATTTTATTACGTTTCATGACGTATTTATTATCAAAAAACTAGTGCTAGCCGATCTCGTGCACCGAAGGACTGTTTACTAAAACACAATATGTTTGTCAATTACCAGTGAAGGATATTATTTTCATCCATTCGTTTGCGGATTCTCAGCACGAACCCACTCACATTTGGCCGACTTTTATTTGTTGTTTTCCTTAAGTTTGCACTTTGCCAAGTTTGACACTTGTGTATGTTACCGTCTTTACGATAGAACAAAAATAACATAAATAAACTGACAAGCAATAAGTAAGCACGCACGTACTTACTCGGTATAAATTTATACTGGACGGTGAAACGAGCCAAAACGAAGGAAATTATATATACTTCTTTTAGATTTTCCGGTAATATATACGTAAAGAACTATTTTCTGTATTTTTCCTAAAATTTCTTTCAGGCACAGTAGTTTCGGAAGTAGGAGAGAAACGGTCACATTGTCGAATGGTCAATGGTTTCGTCTATTTTTTTAAATAACTGTAAAAGTATTTAGTTTAGAATTATAAACAAATATATATTCAAGATCCTCACAAAAAAACTTTTGGCAGAGCTCAGGGTACAGTTTGCAAAGCTTTTTAATTGGTATTATAATTTACCCTCCAAAAGTAACAGTCTCATGTAAAATTCATTTACTTACGTTATACGTCCGTGTTTGGCTGACAGACATACACATACCTACCGAATGTCATCTTAATCGGTCCAGTAAATACAGAAAAAATTGGCTGTGACAGACGGACAGACGGATCGACACACTAGTGATTCTATAACAGTTCCGTTTTTTTTTTTCATTTGGAGGTGTAGAACCCTAAAAAAACAAATTTCCTACTTCCGCATTTGTGTAAATAACCATTAATAACAATAGATGTTATGCAAAAAAAAAAATTATTTAAAATAAATTATTAAGGCAGTAATTTCTTTGTTATGTGAAAGCAACACCAGTTTACTTGATACTATATATTTACAAAAATTTTCCTTGTTTATATTCTGCATTGATTTTTTTTTAATAATTGCAGCTTTTTAAAAAATCAGATTGTTCTACATTCCAGACTCCCTTCGTTTTTTTTTCCGAAATTGAAAATTATCAACCGCAGGACGTGCATCAAAAAAGTTAATAAAAGGTACTATCACCCGACTGCGATGAATTTTGTATCAATAAGGAAGTTTGTCCTACGCTACAACCGATACATTATTTTGGAGATAATTCACCAACATGATCAGCTACAATAAATGCTTGTATGTACACTTTTTTAACACAATTACATCATCATTCGTACCATATTGTGGTGGCTGAGCTAGGTGTAGGTGGCATGAGGCATCCGGCCTCCGTGCTCGGTCGCGCGAACGTAGGCTCGCGTTTCATTTGTGTTTGAATTAAAATTATATATAGAATTATAAAATAATAGTCAGGGTGAAACAGTTGAGAGTCAGTCGGGGATAGGAAGAAAGGGTTGACAAGGGTTCACGCTCAAGTACAAAACCCTCCATAGTAATAGAAAGTGGCTTGTTAAATATTGATGTGGTAGATTGAGTGTATACGAGATTCATACACAGTGAAAGTGAAGAACTGATCAAATAAACATAGTAAAAGTCCTCTTTTCTTTAATTGAAGAATTGAAGTCTCTGGTACCCTTAACGCTCACGAGGGGTTCCGTTCGAGCTACAATGTCATAATATTATTGTGGCAGGCGTAGTGAAGAAATAAGCAAAAAAAAAATATCATGTTCTTAAACAAAAACTGAAATTACATCGAGATAAAAATGCGAAAGAAGCTCCGGGCAAAGGCTACTTCTACAAATTCAAATAAAAATTCAATTAATGATACGTCAACGGTTACATAGATATTCTCACAGAACAATTTACTGTTGAAGAAAAAACCTCACAAACGAAGACGTATCCACGGCGAGGAAACGACTATCACTCCATTTCTGTTCTGTTAAAAGTATTAAAAAAAAGCCTAAAGCGGCCATAGACAGCAGTCACGTCACGATCGTCCTACTGCTCCGCGTGTCGCCGGCCACAGCCTGCGCGGTCGGACGTCAGATGGTAGAGCAGATCGCCTAGTATCGCTTTCGGTCTAATCCGTTACGCGGCTAACGGAACGAACTTGTAGATGCATCTCGTCGCTCTGTGTGGTGTACGTGCCATGGAATCGATATTGTGTATAAATATTATCACATTTAAATAACAACTCATTTGGCGTGTACTCAGTTTTTGTAACTGATTGTCTTAATTACATTTTTTTTAAGTGAACATAATACTTGTTGGCGTTCCTCATTGAAGTTGAAAAAACGCAACGGTTTTGGATTGAATTTAATTTTTTTTAGTACGGTTTTATTTTTTGAGACCGTACAACGTAGGAAACTGAGTACACAATCGGATTTACGATAACTCCAAATGAATGAAAGTTAATTATTACTATTAAGTCTTGAACTTTGAATGAAAATATAAAATTAATGGCATCAGATCAGCAAGCATTAAGCTAAATATCTTTTCCTGATCTTTTCCATAGGAAATTGTAGAAGAAAGTCGTGTGCAAAACGCGCGTCACATTCTAAAGAGTGATAATAAGGTATGTTTTACTTTGTTTGTATACATACATAAGCCTATAAAAGCACCTGACGTCGCCAGGAGCCACTGCACGGAGCACAGGTCCCAAGTGTGACGCATAGATAGCCCCAGCGTCGCTGGTTTGAGGTGTGACGTGCGAAACAAGTGATTACGGTATTCTTCACCGAATAGACAGTAATCGCAGATAAATAAATTACATTCAAATATTCTAGACATAAATAGTTAAAAATCTAAATAATTCTGATACACTTTTCATTATAAAATAATCAATATATACAGGCTTTAAGAGATGTGTTTTTTGTTTTGGTGCAACGTGTCAATAGTCTATACTAATAGTTTCATAATTCTTATTCTGGAAAGCTTCAAAATAGTACGTTAATTGACTCAAAAAATAAGAACAATGTATTAATAGTTAATAATCAGTTAAGTAATTATTAATCAATCATCTATTACTAAATAATTAATTAAAAACTATATGTGAATATAAGAACTAAAAAAATTAATTATAAATATCAGTAAATAATTAATAATCAAAAACATTAATAATCTATGTTAAAACTAAATAACACACATTACATTAGCAGTACGAAACCGATTCGCGCTTGGCCTCTTTTTTTTCGGTCTCCTACATTGTCGCACATGTTCGTCGCATCATAAAACAAACGTGATGGACACATTTTAGCAAGTTTGACGACATTTAAAGTACTTACTTCCTGAAACACGTTTTTTTTTTAATTCCCAACGGAGACGTTTTTTTTTTTAATTGAAACAATTTCGTCTTGTCTATGCCTGCCAGATGTTCTAATCGCTAATTTCGTACAATTAAAACGCAACACTTGCCTAATTCAATTAAAATGTTTTTCGGTTAGTACAATCGCCTGCAAAAGCTAACTGATCCTGCTCGTTTATTAGGATTCTATTGTGTAATTTAATAATAGTAATTTGTAATTGAAAGTTGGTTTTGATATAATTAGTCGTTTAGCGAATAGAGATTAGCGGGCCGAGACAAGCGGCAAATCGTTTTTATGTAGGGCGCACTGAAAATTTTTGAAATGAATGAGAAAAAAATACTATGAACAGTATTTATTGTTTATATATAAACAAAAATACACTTTTTCATGCGAATAAACCAAATTTTAAAACATCTATGCCACTACCCCCCCTGGTGACCTCAGAAACATACTCATACTCTTCGACGGACCCTTCTATTGACGAAAATCGTTGATCGCGTGATTGACTCCTAAATTTAGGAAGAAATAAAAATCACAAGGTTCCAGGTCCGAACGCAGGGTGGCTCATAAGTTTTACCTTTTTGTCCTTCAAAAATTTATTTGTCTGTTGGGCCGTGTGAGAACTCACACTGTCGTGGTGCAAGATGGTACGACGTTTACGGTTATTTTTACGGAGTTCGTCAAAAACTTCCGGCAAACAAATGGTCGTGTACCAATCACTATTCACGGTACGATAATTCTCCAAAGCAAAATTAGCCACGTGTCCAGTTTTATTAAGAAAAGAGGCAATCATCCGCTTAGAAGCACTTCATTCGCGCACAACTTTGATCGGTTTCGGCACATCTCGATAGACCCATACATACCCCGGACCCATATTATAAAGTTGAATAATTTTTCTAGAACTTTTTGTAAGATATATCGTAGAAGTGGTGCCTTGCAAGAATTTACATAAAAAAAAGTATTTTAAAAAATATAGAAAAATCAAAGAGAACTAATATATCAATCATATTTCACTATTTTTATTGGTGGAAATTGAT
This sequence comes from Eumeta japonica, assembly GCA_005406025.1. NCBI lineage: Eukaryota > Metazoa > Arthropoda > Insecta > Lepidoptera > Psychidae > Eumeta > Eumeta japonica. The sequence continues at coordinate 139,581 of BGZK01000014.1, forward strand.
AACAAAAACAATATTTTTGGTTTCATGTATCAGTATAGATGTGTAGAGTAATGGGTGAGTTCTATAATAACAAATAATGTTTGTGACTAATTAGTTATTAGTAAGTAACTTTAATTATAATCAATAGTGACAATTATTAATTGGTGAGTAATTTCAATAATCACGAACAGTGTTTTTTTTAATTAGTTTATTATTTGTGAAGGTTATCAAAATTCGCATTGCCATATCACACATGACTGACGATCCGGACACAAGTGAATGGAAATTTCAAATCGACGACATTACATTAACGGAGTATAAAATAATTTCGTTTTACAATGTCGAAAAATTTATATATATAAAGAAGGATGTGTATATTATGAAATCGATAGACTCGGAAACTATTTGACCGATCATTATGAAAATTGGTATGTCTATGTATTTTTTCACGGAGAAGGTTTTTATGCTATCCCCATTGACGTAGCTCGCCACCAGGCGGAGCTCCGACAGAGACAATAAAAAAATTAAAACGGTTGCTAAGCAACAATTGCTTTTTATATATAGTGAAGGATCAGACTGCTGATTGACGTTCCGAACGCATTTGCTGTGCAGTTTTTTTTTTTCGGATAACATGATGAGTGGAATTCAAATATATTTCAACAATTCTCGAATGCTGATATTTTCACTTCAATTTTCCTCAGCGAATTAATGATCACCGTCAATATTAACATTTCCATCCGTGTGTGAATAGTAGGTTCAATTGGATTAGATACATTGTGAGATTCGGATTGCTGATTGACATCTAATAAATTCAAACGCATTCTTCACTTCGTTCCCGTACAATTATACCTCCAAAGCGACAAGCACTTGGCCGATCTACACATCGAGCACGGCAGAAAAGAGCACTACGAGCCTAAGAATCGGAAGAGCAGGGAAATCTTCGAGTGTACGCCGCTGAGACCGGCTCGTCTGAATCATCTGAACAACGAGAAGTGAGGTTAGAAACTCGAATACGTACCGAGTACTCGGGCCCATTCGTCTGAGACGACTGAACAACGGGAAAGAAGGCTGCGAAATGTTCGAATAAGCACCGCTCGATCAAGACGAACACTGCACGCTGATTTAAATCTTGGCGCATTCCATTATGACAGTAATGATCATTACAGTTTTCATCCAAGTGTCGTCGTATGTCAAATGGCTGGACCGATTGGGATGAAATTTTCTACGTATATTCCAATGGGTCCCTGAGTGATTTCAAAATACAATTGGACCCGGTAGGTAGCGCTGCTGTCGACATATCGCTTGAAGCTTTTCCGGGCAGGACGATGTCTGTCGGGACAGCTAGTACTCACAGTAATAAAAATAAAAGTGATGGCGAACACTAATAACGTACGACAACTAGAAATTAATTTAAAAATATGTTAAATTAACTATTTTATATATAAACATTATTCATATGTTTTAATAAGTTACATAAAATAAAAAAAAATCAATAAATATTAATGTTATAAATCACACTAAAATACTTTGCATGAACGATTCCAATTCAAATTCAGATTTTGTGGGTTACAAAATAATACTTGAACTACATTATAACATCAACACACAAATGACTACGGTATTTAAAAAAAAATACTAGTTCGTGAAGCAGTTGTATCTTAAAAATAACGAGCAAAAAACTTGAGAGTACCTCTTTCCAAACCAAAATCGTGCACGATCACATTCATGTGCAGAAGTACCGAGTGCAAAAAAGAAACAAACCTGTAGGAAGTCGAGCTGGTTGTGACCGCGAACGTTTATGCTCTAAGTATTCAGAAATCGTAATACCCTTTTTTACGAAGCCTTCGCTTAATCAAGTCCCGTTGTTGAGTATGTATAAGGGTAAACTTTGTATATCCACAGTGACGTTTCTGTGTGTACGCACAGAGTGCTCAGAGCTCTGGTATTTGGCGATGAGCTGATCCATTTACCATTTCTAATTTAAGTCGCAGAACTGACAGTGTTTGAGACCCGCCAAATAAATGTAAACACGTTCTCATAATGCCGATGAGACATTCTCGGAATCGCTTTGCGATCCGTCTAAAAAAATGTTATTTTAATTATCCCTCCTGCCGATGACATTTATCTTAACACGCGTCTTCGATTTTTGATGTCGATGCACCGTACAGAAATCGTCGTATAAAAAATCAGAGACGTCAGTTACTAAACCTCTTAAGTTGTTTATGTCGATTTGCACATGAATAGACGTGTTAATGCAAATTAAGGGACCTAACAACAAACATACCAACACATTCACCAGTTTTATTACTACTTCTATATATAAATATGTGTTTGTATGAGTTATAAAACTGCGTGTTTATGCGTTCCGGATTTGCATCCGTATATTATTTTTGACAATATAAACAATTCATAATTCAGTTATATTCGTCATTGGTTATTAAACAAAACTATACTATTATGCCTGAAGACGTGTATGTACATTTTTACAAAAAGTAAAACGGAACTAATTATCAACAAAAAAAAATTCGTTCCTGATTTCATGAAATCAAAAGAATTTTCGATTGCGCTAAATCCGAATGCGTCTCCGAATAAACGCAGGAGAGATCGGTGTCCAAGAATTACGATATCAAAAGAATAAAAAAAAAATCGGGCTACAACGCGAGCCGACGGATTACAAGGCGTACTACAGTACAGTGAAGCTCTTATAAACTGAAAATAATTGACGCAATCAACGCCCGGTGGCCGAAGCGGCGAGACGCGATACATCGCCGCAAATAACCGGTGGCTTTTAAATAGCGCAATCTGGCCGAATTGACCGCAAGGAAGTAGTGGAGGATGCAGAGTGAAGAAAGTGATAGAAGGGACGTGGTAGAAAGTGAGAGAAGGTATAATCTCGGTTTCAAACTAAATATACATTTGCATATGGGATAAGAAGCAATCAATCATGAGCCGATTCGCACACTGAGGGTTCCGTGCGATACAATATTTAAATATGGAATAGTCATCAGTAATTTACGATTCTAGATTTTGAGAAAAGTAAAGTTTAGATTTTTTTTGTGTATTTCCTTCAGAATCTTCGATTTAATTTTTCTATCTAGACATAAAAACTAATATATTGTGTTTTATCGTGCGTAGACTAAATGGGCCGGAGACATGTTTAAATTATTTTTTTACATTTTAGTGGAGGCTACAGTTGGTTTTTTTTTGTCAGATACGAGCCACGGACGAAACGATCAATGAATTTTTCACTAAAGTCAAATTAAACCAATTGATCCATACTTCAAAAAGCGCATTAAGCCATCAGTCTTGGATGTTGCGAGTGCATTATGGATGACAGTCATCAGCGGCTACATACCCACAACGGGCCAGCGTGAAGAGTTTGGCGTTCAAACTCCTCAGTCTAAGATAAAAAGGAAAGATTTTTTCAACAATCACGTGATTAAAACCAGAAATGGCAACAGTACGTTGACCATTTAGAACTAATATAGCATTTGAAACTAAAGCTTATTTTGCAATGTTTGTTAGAAATATTTGTTTTTTTTATTATGCCTCCGGTCTCTTTCGTCGTAACGCTATAAAATATGTACTAGTTTTTATATGTAGTTATTAATACCTTATTAATATAGTCATCTAGTAGGTATATTGAAACAATGTGTATGTATATATTTATATATTTATATATATATATATATATATATATTTTCGTAGATGCTCACTAAGAGCGGACTTTAAGCAAATCCTATTCAAAAAAAATGTTTTCATCATTTTATATATAGACGGGCGGAGCTTCGGTCAAAAGCTAGTAACGTATAACTGTCAAATGAGCATTATTCCAAAAATTTTAGGTATATTTTCAGAATTGTGACATTTGGAAAATTAACATTTAGTAAGTATTCAAAAAAAAAAAACAAATCGTATTACTATTAGGCGCAACCATGAAAATGAGCGAATCACCCCGCCGCCTCTAGCGCATTCTAAACCACGCCAAGAATTATGTCAGACGGGCCGCCCGATATAAAGTAGATTTTTTTTCGCGAAAGCGATTTACAAGACTCCTTCATCGCGAGTGCACGCCGGCTGTTTACGACTTCGCCACATAAAATGTCTTCAATAATGAAAAAAGTCTCAATTAATTCAGAGCAAATCTGCGGGATTTAGTAAGTCAAAAGTTTAAGGGAAAGGCAAATTCAATTACAATGCGATTCGACGACGTTGAATGGTAGTAATCCCGAAAAATTCATATGACGTATTGGGTCAATGGATCGATACGAAAATATTAACAAAATATAATAAACCGAAAAGGAAATGTTTAATGTCTTTATGTGAAAAAAAAAGAATTTTTCGATATGTATATTGAGAACTTCTATTAAAGTTAATTACAGTAAATAAGAAGGTCTGGAATTTTTTTTCTTGATCGGAACGTGCAAGTAGAGTACAACGAAAACTGCCCAGTACAAGGTATAAGTGGCGATGAGAATTGTTACCGCGAGCTTGAAGAGTGAAAGTGGTCGCCGAACTTCGACGATTTATTATGAATGTACCCGATCGCTACGTACGCTAATAACAGCGTCGTATCACACGAGGCGGATGACTCAAACGCCGGCTCGCGACCTTTAGTTTGTCCCTCGCCGAGGAACGAGTGACACGGACGAAGGTAAAACAAACAAACGACTTCGCGCTTCCATTCATGACCACCACAGCCTAAAATTCAGAATAGCCCCGCAAACGACGCATTCCGTAACGTTACCCTATCAATCGATCAATCTTTGACTTGGTATGGAATTAAAAAAACATTTATTTCAAGCCCGCGTCCATTTTCTGCGCGCACGTTCAAAAACCACGACGCTGCCGCAGGCGGTCGCTCTAAACCGATAGGCACACATGCTCTATTAGGCGCTAAACTAACCTCAGCGACGGCACGTTGACACATCTAAAATAAGCTAATGATGATGCATGTAATAACACGTGTTAGCGACATCGAAACCGTCGACACGAGTGCGCCGTGGCCGTTCATGTAGTTGTTTTGTCGGAACTTCATATTTGCTTTCAACAGCGGCGAGTTCCATGTTCCGTTGTTTATGGCGTTTCTTAATCCTTGTTCGGGCAGTAAAATACGGAATGTTCCGAATTCGATCGCTCGCAATAAAATACTTTGTAGTTTTATAGAGAAGTATAATCATGTTCATATATTATGATTCATATTTATGTATTTTCCGAGAAATAATTATTCGTTTTCGTAAATCGATCTAAATTTTAATTTTCATTACCTCGCGGCGAAAATACTTCACTTACAAATGTAGAAAGATTATTCATATAATTTTAAATTGATTTTTGGAAAAAGAGTGCAAGAAAATAATGAGACTGTAAAATTTTTGTCAAAAACAATATGTATATTCCATGGATACAAATTTAGACATAACATAAATTCCTATATTGTACCTTATGTCTGATGCCGCTAATATTAGATGTTGTATGTTACTTACATACTAGGAGCATGAAAGTATCAAAAATCGATAGCTCACAATTCTGCTCCAACTGAAAATTGACTATCCTGTTTGTTAGAGAAAGACATAAAAAAAGTCAATGGCAAAACTTAAGGAAAACGCCTGCGCTACAAAGGGATCACGAATTTTTGTATTTAATACTTAGATAAAGTATTAATCAAAACTTATTTGTATGCTTGCTCGTTAAGTTTTCTATACTTAAGATTTATCCCGAAATAAAAGCAGTCGGATAGGGCTTACAACAGCTTAGATGTTGGTGATCGTTTAATGATACTACACGCTCTATGGACACTAAGGTCGTGAATGCAGTTGCCGCGTACGTGATTGGGGCTCTATTTAAAAAAAAACGTCACTAGTATGGCTTTCACTATGTAAGAGTACTCCGCTCAGTCTTAAACTACTTAAGGATTAATTCCTTAATAATTAGTTCTCGAAATCGAAGACGTAAGAAACAGAAGGTAGCGTCCTGCCCTGCATCGCCGAATGTTCTTCTTACCCCTTCCGGATAAAGAACATTACCACATGTAGTAGAGGAATACATTCTGTACAAAAGCCACGAAACCTGCGATGGGAGATTATATAGGTCAGAACTCTAGAAAATAGGGCATTTTTTAGGGTTCCATGTCATATAATGATAAAACACATAACCTTTATAACAACTCTCATATATCTGTTTATACGACAGCAGTTTTTTTTTTAATTTAATTTTTCCGTTCATTTTCATGACCACTCCGTCCTCCACCAATAATCTCCTTCTTCATCACCTTACTCCTCCTCCATCACCCTATTCACTTCTTCGTTTCATTTCTGGGGTTGCGAGTTTCCATGAGTGGCGATGACCACCCACTCTCTGGTGGCTTACATGCTCGTATGTCCATCGAAAATATTATAAGAAAATCTCAGGACGAATCAACTTGAAATTTGCCATATCTATCATCGATACACAATTAATGTACACTATTTTTGAAAAGTACAAAAATGCTTTATATACTTTGTCCTTTTTTATACATTTTAATACCGAAATAAATTCATTATATGTCAATAATAAATTTATTTTGGGAATATGCAACAATGATGAGTTCTAAAATTACGAATAATACGAAAGTACGCAAGCCTTACAAGACACTGCCCAGAAGTAATTCGCATTTTTTTTTCATAAATAGTCTTCTAAATATGTTAATATAGTACGTGTGCATAAAAATACAAACCAAAGCTTTGCGTGCGAAACTATCGTTTTATGTTATTTTCGTTTCACGAAAACTTTTCACGTACAAATTCAACAAGAACGTAACATTTTTGAAACTTTATGATTACTGAATTACCTCATTGTGCCACATTCAGCTAATGATGCCTCGATTTACAGCAACATGTTAATAATAAAGTTCGTTAACGAGAATAAAGTACGATATAATCGAGTATCTGAACATCTCAAGCCAAAAAAAGAAAAAAAAAACATCTTTAATATGTCTACTGCCAGTTCAATAGACCTGGCGCATATTCATTGCGCGTGATAAATCATCAGCACTTACATTTTAAATTAAGCCACACCAAATCAAAGCTATACAATTTCACTTTCCGCGCATTCTATTGTGTATCGCGCCGTCTGTTATTTTCACTGGTCACATTCGGCGTGTTCTAGGAATACTTATAAATTGTGTAATTTATTACGTCGTTTTTTATTTTATTAGGTGTAAATTAATTTTATGGCCGCGCATCGTTTTCTTGGAGTATTTGGAAGGGTTTATTTTATTTTTTTTCCGTCTGTAAATTCTGAACGATCTATTCCTGAAGATGAACGGTATTTTGAAAAGCTAATGTGTAATAAAAGATCGGCCGAACCCGACACACTGGAGCATCAACAATGCTGTAACTTTAAGCTTTATGAAATAAAAGTAGGTACGTAGCAAAAATAAATCAACACTTACATCAAAAAAGTAAAACAACACACAACATTATTGAAAAAAGCGATCCAAATTAATAATCATTTCAGTTAGATATTCATTTCGTTATAGCATTCTGTGGCGAAAGTTGAACATAATATGTTATATTCTCTTCGTAGCAGGAACGCGTTTCAATGATTTTATATACATAGTTTCTTAGATAAAACTGGCACTGAAGTACTCTAAAATATTTTTATAGGTACATTATACAATAAACCGATAGTTAATCGCTTTATCAATCTTGATCAATTCAATTTTGACAGGGCACCGAAGGGCTAGACCCGGGAAAGCCAGCTCGCAATTGTCTTCCAATAACAAAATACAATAAAAAGAAAACAATTTGTAAAATCTAATGTAAGTAAATATTAGAGCGAGAGAGAGAGAGACAGACAGACAGAGAAAGTTGTCGGGACTAACGGAGCTAGCGCAATGATTTTAATTTGAAATCAAGTGAAGGTAACGGATGATAAAGCAAAGATAAAAATTCCAGCTAAAGATTTACATAAAGAATATGTATGTCTAATTACAAATGTTAATAATAAACGAGGAGAATGTTCAGTTTCTATGTGGAAGACGGTAATTTCAAGGTTCTTCTGTCACATGGAATAATTTTTGTAATCGACAGGACTGAACTCAGTGAAGTAAGTAGTTCGACAGGTAAATTCCCGCAAACTCAAATTCAAATAAACCGTTATTTCATAGGTCATGAACAAAACTTGAAAGACGTCACTATATTTTAGAATATTCTTAGGAATGTTTTTTTAGGAAATTTAGAATATAAATTTTTAGGAATTTACATTTTACTACTTAACCACTTTACCACTCGTTCAGAAGGGAATTTTCCCTTGGGAAAAACGATCAAAAAACTTGAGGGTAGTTCTTGTAAAATTTAAATATATTATGTTATACAATCAAACATGTATAAATATTGCAAATATAACAAAGCAGCAAGAATTCGCGCCGGTTATGTCCATAAATATTTGTCCTCTAAAAAATTCGCAAATTGTATAATACCCTTTTTTAACAATAATTTGCTTAATAACGGTAATAAATACGTTTAAGGGTATATTTTGCATATTGTCTGGGACCTTATTGACGAATATGCGCACACTAAAGCCCCTAAATCAAATCGTGACTTTATGTAGTCGACTAACATATAAACTAAGTTTATTTTTATTTCTTGTATTGAACTCTTTGTCGTTACTTTTTTCGAATATTTCTTTTTACTTTTTTACATGTTTTGATGTACGTAATTTGTAATTCACTATTTGATATCAATGTAATCAGATGTAAAACAGTGGATTACAAATTATATAAAAATAAATTAAATAATAAATTTTAAGAGAGGGAGAAAGTCGCATGGAGAGGGCATAACGTTTTTCGTTATATTACGATTTCTACCAGTCGACTTCTACCGCAAGGCGCGTTAAAAAAACTTCGTTCCAATGGATGTGGATTGGTTCCAAATAGATTGTATGTAAGATCACTGTTTCTACATATTTTAACATGATGAAATCTTTATACTTTTTACTAAAATTATTGGAATTAATTTAAAAGGTTTAAAGCGCATGTCAATGTAATGATAATTATTTTGTTATCATTTTGTTTAACTATTTTTTCTTCTTTTTTAAAAACATGTAATATACATCCTAGTGCCAACAACTAATTAATATAATATGATCATTGGTTATCACTTTTATTCAATTAAGTCAATTAACAACTAATTGATGTTCGTGTTAATTGGTGCCACGAAATGATGCAAAGATTTGCCGGTGGTAATTCAAATGTCTGTATACGATATAGTTACAGGTGACGTAATCTGGTTTTGCTGTTACGATCCCGAAATCAAAAGACAGTCTACTCTGTGGGTATTTCCCTTCGAGGAGTTGCCTATTAAAGTAAAACGAAGTCGAATGGTCAGAAAAAAAGATGGTGGCCTCTTTCTTCGGAATGACAGGTCATTATGCAAGAATTTTTCTAGAAGATAAAAAATACAATAGTCACTGCAGGCGGTATACTAAGAATTGTTTGCCTCTTGTTTTGTCGGTAAAATCGGTAAAAACGATCTCATAGTAGGATTCTCCTCCGTCATGTTAATTTCTCACCACATACCGCCAGACAAACGATATAACTATTTGGGGGCGTTGGGTATAGAAATATTGGCTCATCCACATTACAGCTCCATATCGCATCATGCGATTCGGTTTATTTCCTAAAATAAAAGGAAAACTTCAAAAGTGGTTTACGGACGCCGAGGAAGCAGCGGCTGCACATGAAAAAGCCGTCGAAGCAACTTCTAACTGCGAGTGGGCAAAGTGTTTCTTTCAGTGGTTTCATCCAATACAGCGATACATTGATATCAATGGACACCATTTTGAAAAACAATCATAATTCATGACTAGCTAATTTGCTCAGTTTTTGATTTTCTAAAAACTTTCAGATTAACCCACGTATGTCCCGTATAACGCCAGTGAAAATCCTCGTTTTGAATATGCAATTTTTTTTCCTCGTCGACCGTTAAATACAAATGCGAACTTTACTAACCCGCTTTGGTGCGGCCGGCGCGGATATTTTTTTTTCTAGCGGCAACGTAATTTTTAGCTTTCGGCCGCCGCCGCCGATAAAGCGGTGATTATATAGACGCTTTAGAGCAGGACCACACGGCGCAGATAGCTCGAGGCGAATTGTGATTGCCTACCGGTACGCGATCACTTACACGGCAATGCCATAGGTAGCAAATTTGATACAATTAAAAAAAGACACAGTAGTCGATCCCAGGGAAAATGAAAACCAGAAACGATATCTAAATCGAATTAAAAAGTGAATGAAACACCTTAAGCGGTGTTGAGGACTTAGACACATATGTTAGAGCTCTATTAAATATTAAGATTAAATTTATCAATAAATAGAAGAGGGACTGCTGATGATCTACCCGTACATATTTATTTATATCTATTAATGATAGATTTATTAGTAACATATCTATAATGATAGATAGATAGTAATTTTTTTGTCATTTTACCAAAAAACTGTCAAACTTTTTTAAATTTTTTATTCATCGTCATGTAGTCCTTGTCCATGAGCAACTTTAGAAAGCTTAATCGACCATCTAGACTTAGCTCACGACACCAGAGCGAATTCGCATTTTCGCCGAAAATGGACCCTTACTGAAGCGATCGAAAAAAATTGCGGTTTGGCCGTGTCGTAAACACGATTGTGTGTACTACGTGAACGTAATGTATAATGTTATGTTTGAACGAATTATATGTATAATTTTTTTTCAATACTAAGAAGTCTTTCGGATTTCGAGTAGTTATAAACGTAGTTGCTACTAAACGTGTCTTTAATAATCCATGTATATACAGTCCAGCGTAGATACAGAAGCGATTACATCGTCCCCTTGGATAGCCTCGGTCGCCCCGGCCGCAGTTGTACTGGCGCCGTCGTTGATCTGCTCGGACGCCTTCATTCTTTAAGTCCCCGGCAGTCGTGTAGTGTTTTATGGGTATCCCTAGATTGTTCTTGTAATGCTCTTTCCAACCGTATACGATCTCTATATTTTGATTTGGCTTTTGACGATTATAGGCCGATATTGCATTATTTATTTCAATTTTTACCTTATATATACATATATATTTCTAAATTACATTACACTTTACACACACACTCACACACACATATGTGTGTGGTGTGTGTGTGTGCGTGTGCATGCTGTGTGTGTATATCTTTTTTACATATATTTTATATACGCAATCGATTTGAATCGATAGATTTTGACAAGAGCTGATGATTGAAAACTAAACTAAGATAGTAGCTTCTCAAAATTTATACAAATAATAATTTTTATGACCGCAGCGAAACGACATCATAATAGCGGTTCTTCCCCCTCTGCTGCGCGTAAAGCTTTACAGTTCTCACTACACGTAAAAGATTCTTTGATCCCTCAGCTAATGAGTGGTGTAACTAAATTTTGGATGTAGATGATGCATGTATAGCTGTAGCATCAAACTGTATCCCCCGATTTGGTCATCAGGTTTCTGAATTGCCTCCCACTACGGAAGCAAATTTAAGGGTGTATTCCCTTCAAAACATTGTTAATGTTAAAAACGTAATAAACAATAACAACAAACCGACCAGTAGACAGCCCTGAACGGTAAAATATATTAGATTTGGCGTCGCGCTGTTAGGCCTTGTAATCAGATAGGCGCATCTGTTATTAGTTAGCAATTTAAACGTCTATCGCCTGACGGTGTAATCACGGCGTACACACAGTTGGTAATTTGCTTTTTTTTCCGTTATGATCGCCTAACGATGCTCTTGTCAAAACTCAACCATCGGCCTTTGTCGATTTCACACGAGTAACATGCGTTGCAATGTTCTGTTAATGTTTTGCGCCGACTCCTTTTTTTCTTCTCCTCGGCCGTTGTCTATGGTCGTACACTCTTTTTGCGCAATCATAAAATAATGGGTTTTTTACGTGCGCAATCTCGATTGCGATCTTTATTGCGATTTAAGTTCAATATTTGAATGTAGGTTGTTCGCAACCAACGGCACAGTTCGTGTTATGTCCTAAAAATTCCTATGAATCACTCGTGAGTTTATGATTTCGGGAATAATTTGGGGACCAATACTGGATGTAGCTGGACTGCCTGCCGCTGCGATCGACGATGCAGCTTGAACAATACGCTGAGCTTTCAGTTTCAGTTAACAACTTTCTTGCTATTTTTGAATCTATAAAAAATATTAAAAAATGCGGGATTGTGATATTTTTTTCTGATTAATAAAAGGTCAAAATTATTTTGGAGATTAACAATTGTTTACTTTAAGGAAATTGCATTATTATTAAAGTTATCCCGAATACATTGCGCACAGCTACCTAATTAAAAATGTCATTAATAAAATATCGAAATCACGACAAAATAATAATCTATATAAGTTTAGATGCATCGATACATTCGCCCATTTGCAATCTTCTTTACTGCATCTTTTCAAATCGCATGACGTATTTTCTGTTCGTGAATAATTTAAATAGGACCAAATGCAACGAGAATGTCCAAATTAAACACGATTACGAATTAACTGACGCGGGCGATCGCCTATCGTGGTAAATTTAAACTTTGCGCTTTGTAAGCTAAACACATTTAGAGTACTATAAAGGTCACAGACGATGTAAATAGTTTTCAAACCGCATTACTGTTAAAACCCCAGAAAAAATCTATTAAAAAGAAACGAACATTTTTTTTTAATTTGAGAATAAAGGAAACATTGATCCAAAGCGACAAGAGACTTAACGGTGTTATAGTGACAAATATATCAATAAGTAAAAGAATGCCAAAAGATAGGCGTATGTACTGACTGTAGGCGCTGTTGCCGTCGGTGGTGCCGTTGACGGTGCCGTCGGGCAGCAGCTGCAGGTATCTGTTCTTGAGGAACATTTGTATTTCGCGCGAAGTGCCGGTGATGTGGCTGAGGTTGGCGGAGCGCTGGGCGCGCGGCTCGGCGGGAGCGGGCGCGGGCGCGGGCACGGCCGCGCAGCTCACCGCCAGCGCCAGCGCCAGCCCCGCGGCCAGCACGCTGCGCCCGCCCGCGCGCGCCGCCCTGCCGCGCGCCCCGCCCCGCCGCGCCCATGGCCACGCGCCGCCGTCACCGCCGCCGCCGCTGCCGCCGCCGCAGCTCACTGCTCGTGCTGGCGTCCGAGAGCGCGCCCACCGCCGCCCGAGCGTAACCACCACCCGCACGCGCGCGCGCGCCCTCTGTCCATGGCGCGGCGCACCGCACCCACCTATGTTATACGGGATCTGCAACAACAAACACTCCTAAGAACCGACAGCCTAAAAAACATCGGACGAGACCGGGCAAAAGTCGCGCCTTAAAGACTTTGGTATAGACTTAATAAAACTTATGTAAATATTCATTATTATTACGGTATCCGTACGTCAAGACGTAGGTCCCCGAGACTTTAAATGCGTACATCTAACGTAGATCTAGAGAACGTAAACCTCGCTACCTTTTATATTTCGTTATGACTTAAGTATTCCATTTGGATTTGGCTAAAACGAACATAAGAGGTAGAGCCGAGGCGTAGCAAACATCGGAACATGTGGATTCGTATATTTATCTATGGTTTATTTACTTTTACTGGCTTTAAACTTTCTATCGCAGACAAAAGATAAAAGAGCGATACTGAGTGAAATGTAACATTCACACTCTAGATTCCACATCTAATTCTTACTGCTACTGATAGAAGAATTTGCTTAAAATAACAAGCGCGCATACCGATAGCGGCGCACGACAAAGTCAGAAGTAACGTTCAAAGCTAACAGTGTAATAATTATCACGACACCGCAAAGATGGAATTCGGAAGCCGCCGGCGCAGGGCAAACATTGACATTGCAGCGGAGACAATGGCGGCGGGCGGGGCTTACTACGAAGCGTAAATACTCGTGAATGTCAAGTTGAAGCCGTTGATGCCGGCGGCGAGTGGCAGCTCCACCGGAAGATAAGTCGTCACGCGGCCGCACAGCTACTGATGTCGATCGAATTCGATCGCGTTCAACTGACGTGTACGCCGGTGGCTCAGTGGTTGAATGTGTCGTCTTGGAATCGGAAGTTACAGGGTTCGATCCCGGCTGCGGGCGAATTGGTCAATTTATTTTATTAACTTAAACCTAGATGTACCTACTACACGCTCCGTGCGTCAGAAACCACAATTAAGTTATTGGCTCCGGACGTTAAAATCGCATTGATAACGGCAACGGTCATCAGCCTCCCAACTCGTACTTGTGCAGCGCGGAGGGTTGAGAGGTCCAATCCCAAAAGTATTAATTTTAACAGAAGCAAATGGTAACAATCCTTACGCCCGATTGTCTTCTCTGCGAAGGCAGCTAACTTTACTAAAATGTATACATTCAAATGAGCATTCAACTATACTAAATTCACTCATAACAGCACTACTTGTAGCCATTGAACCGCAATAGTTAATCTATAAAAGTAAGGTTTTATAGATTAACTATAAGTTAGTTATAGTTAATAGTTATAAAATACTAAAATTTCAGATTGTAACTGAATACAAAGTATTTTAAAGTAACGCCTATTTCAAAATATTTTGTATTTAGTTACAATCTGAAATTGTCAGAAGGTAAAAAAAGACCAGAGATCTCCATTAATGTTATTACTCCCCTTGTTTCATTGGCATTTTTAATTGTCTCATACAATTTGGACCTGTCTTAATGTACCACCATTTTGGAAGGTATGAAGTTTCCTAGGACGTCCCTTGCCGATACTTTATCACGAACGATCACTTTATATTTCTTTCTTCGATTAATTTATATTCACTCATCCTTTTAAAATAGCCAAACAACTTCAGCCTTTTTCGTCTCTAAATCTAACACCGTAATCAAAACTTTATAGCAGTTAAACTCACTTTTTTTTAATATTCCAAAATTGTCATTTTAAAGCTTTTTGAAATGAAACTTTTTCAATAATCGAAAATTAGACGAAAATTGAGAGTGAAATTTCAAGGACGTGTCACGTTTAGGCAGATTTCGTTCATGAAAGAGGAGAAAGATATAATGTAGAGAAAAGGAGAAAACGAGCTATACGTACCGACGCTGCAGGAATGGAGCAAAAGACAATAATGTATACACAACGATACAAAGCGATAGATTAAGATATTATTGCGCATGTGCGCGCTGTAAATGTACTTTTTTAGAAGCTATATATGAGTAGCTGAGTTACCACGCGAAATTAATATTTATCATTATGTTCTGTAATTATTTATATTTTTTTACGTTTGAGTCTTGCGACTATTTGATTATATTCGTTAAGAGTTATAATTAAGTATACTTAAAGTATAAAATTTATCAATGATGATGTTTCTGATATTAAGGAGTTCAACTTCTATCA
This sequence comes from Eumeta japonica, assembly GCA_005406025.1. Taxonomy (NCBI): domain Eukaryota; kingdom Metazoa; phylum Arthropoda; class Insecta; order Lepidoptera; family Psychidae; genus Eumeta; species Eumeta japonica. The sequence goes on from BGZK01000014.1 coordinate 154,909, forward strand.
TTACATTTTTTTCAAACCATACAACAATGTGGTTTAAAACAACGCACGCGATCCGTTGCACAAAACACGCATACATCTTAAAGCCCGATTAAACAGCATCTATTTTTCGCTTTTTCAAACAAACGCTTTAATACGATCTTTGTCTCCATTAACAGGAACAAATTAGAAAGAAAATCGCTGTGCTTCCATCCAAAGAGAATGGATTCAGTCCGAGCAATTTGGCCGTTAAGTCGGCTAAACTGAACGCGAACTGTAGCGTTGAACTTTGTAGATCCGTTGAAAGTTTTGGAACGAAACGGCGATTTGGTTGCGCGTTGGGAGATCCGATTTCAGTTTAGACATAATTTACATACTGTATGATTATGAATAAATTATACGTATGGTCATGGAGTCCCGAGGATTCAGAACAATGCATACAGTAGATAAATTAAGCGGACCCCTAACGTGTCTTCAAAGCGGCAATTTCCTCATAATTTATATCAAATTTTGTACGATCACGAATTATTTTTGGTCAATTTTAGATAAAATTATGTGCAATAAATATATATATATATATCTTTAATTTGTACGGTGCACTACCGATGCCTAGATGGCGCAGCTTAGTAACGGCGATTAAATCAGAGATTAAAGCGGTTTGTTGTCATTGGACAGGACTCACCGTGATTATTTGTACATTATTTTAAAATATTGTAAATAGGAATTGGCAATTTAAATAATAGACTTTAAATGTCGTTTTATAAAACCGTTTCTCCACACTTATTAGGAATTGTAAATCTCAAATAAACAATGGCATTGCTCTGTAAATCAAAGGTTTTATATTAAAATTTTAAATACACTAATGATTACACTATTTAACAATAATCATAGTCTTTTTACCTTAAATCAAATAAACGACATTTAGTCTTTTATTTAAATATATATATGTATAATTAATCTTTAAAGTAAGTCTTTCACAATAATATTCTAAAATGTACTTAAAAAAAAACAAATAAACTTTTTTATTTCACAAAAGATACATGTAGATAAGTGATTTCTACTATGTTGAATTTCAAGTCAATAATAAGTCATTGCGAAAACTACCTCCATACAACCAGCTGGACTGACGAACAGATAGATCTGAAATTTCACTACACGAAAACACCGTATTGCCTCTTACGTGCGGAACCTTAAAAAAAGGATAAATCGAAACCAAAAATATCTTTATTACGCTTAAAAAGAGAAAGCAACACGGTACTCGACCTTAGGTATATTCAAATCCAGTCTGAATAAGAAGGTCTGCGTCGGGCCTAGGCCACGGCTCTTTGTACATCGACAGGCGATAGAACCGGTCCAGCGGAAAGCGTACGAAATATTTCGGCGCAGCTAGCGGCGCGCGCGCACTGTCAACCGACATCGAATATTTGCTCCTGCCGAGTTATTGCTCTGGTGTCGTCCGACTGCGCAGCGCCCGCGATAGCGGACTGAAACGAATAGGCGAACGTGGTCACCTGATTAATAGAATGGGACCGCGATACGCATCTACATATGAATACGTATAAATGATTATCTCTTTGTCCGAGCATAAGCTAAGAAGTACCGAACGTACCGGTATGGGAATTTGACCATTCGACGCGTAATCATTTGTAGACGATTTCAGACTATTCATGTTTTAACTTCCGTACATCCTTTACATTTTTTTAAAATATATCTTCATAACCTATAACTCTCGACAAAGCGGGCAGACGACCGCTGTTATATACGTACATATAATACAAATGTTTCTTTTTTTCCGGACATCGGTTAAAACTGAACAAATCATTTCGTACTCACTTCACCGTTTTGTTGTGGTTTACTTTCACAATCCAGAACGTTCGGTGAAGCGGGCGGGTGACGACCACTGCATGTTATATAGATGCACCCGGCAATAAAAAACATGGTGAAGAAATGGGAGGCCCAACACGAGCTGCGGTCGCACATTCATTGTAGTCTGTCGCTTGGTGCTCAAAGGCTGTGTCAAACCACAGCGAAGATCTTATTGAATCTTCGAAGTACGAACGGACCGAAGCGGTTGATCGATCGCGGTCGACTGACGGTTGATGCGAGTGCATTTTACCCCGACGGCGGCGAAGACAAAGGATTATGATGATTGGCTCCCTTTTATGAGGACGTTTGTCATCATTGAAGATTCATCTACATACATCAACGAAAATATATGAGCAAGTTTTCGTACAACAATGATTATGGAGGAAGGTGTGTGGAAATCAAAAAATAATTAGCCTAAAACTATAACCACATAAATATTGAAAAAAATTAGCATTTATATATATATAATCCATTTGCATAAATTAGCACTTACATGATTTATGCATGTGTTATCAATTTCTGTACACAAAATAAACGTAGCAAATTTATCAAAGATTGCCATTGGAGAGCTACAGTTTTTTATCTAAAACCAGTTCATTTGCAATCCGCATACATTTAGCCAGATACCGAGGGGACCGGGCGTATCGACTTGTATAGTTTCTCGTTTGAAATTTTACCTATTATATATTTCTCTGCTTTTATTCTTATGTTTTCATGTGTCCTATAATTACTTATATCCAATTACATTCCGCTGACGTGCTTAAGGCATTAATGTCATACATTGAAACACACATTGGTTCGTTCGGAATATTAAATGTGATCGACAAATTATGTAAATGATGACACCGTTGGATGTCTAATGCTTTACGTTCAAGTGTTCTTTTTATTATAATATTCGGTTATTTTACAAATATTCTAAAGTCATTAATGAAATTAATTTTTTACTTATATCGAAATCAATAGTTACATATAAATTAAGCGATTAAGTGTTGGATGCACCATCTGATATTTTTCTACCTGATATAAGACTCTTAAATATGTTTCCTCGAATGAATGAAAATGACGATAAAAAAGCAAATCGAAACGTACAAATAAAATACTAATGCTGAAATACAGTCAAGTGTAAATTGGAAAGTTAAGAAACAGTTTAGTCACTTCTAAAACAATTAGAATCGAACACCGTGAAATTCTTAATTGCGACAGAGCATTTATTTGTAAAGGAAAACAAACTTGAACCGACTTTCTATCGAGACGGTACAAAATGGCGGTCGCTTTTTTTTTTTAATTGTTCATAGGTCACTTTGTCGTAATCTATCTATTATACGCAGTAAAACACACTTTTATTTTCCTAATATTCGAAAACAACGATAACAATTTTCTTATAATTTCAACTTTTAAAACAATCTTTATTGCTTAATCTTAAAACTAATAGAGCGGTGAGTGCTATGGTATTAGCAGTAACAATTTTAATGCAGCATGTTGGACAATAAATCGCTGAGCGGCGGCGGTGACGGCTACGCACCAGGGGCAGTGCACACAAACATTTTTGGATGTGTGTGACTTGTGTAGGTATGCACAAAATTATGACATTATTCATGCTAAGCTTTGATAGTAACACTAACTTTCGCCTCACGGCTCCGTCCGCGTGGACTTTAATAATGGTATACTGATGAAACACTAGTGCGTAAGATATGAACTACCGCCGAGCTCGGAATTGTTTTTTTTTTATATTAAAACTGTCTGTCTGTTTGTGATTAAGGGCCTTAGAATCCGATGGTCGAAACCTCACCACGGACGATCGGCCGATGAGTTTACAACTTGAACAGAATTAAAACCACTCGCTCTGTGCCTCTGAGCGCACGTTGAGTCGCCGCTTTCGAATGGCATCGTGACAAGTATTGTCAGCAGCGCCCCGCGCCGATCCGATCGGCGTGATAAATTCATACATTCCTTCATGTTTTAAATACAACGATTCCATTCAGGTCGCATTCCCGATTTCAGTAGCAATCCTTAGTCCGATTTTGATTCATATTTCGATAATGATCGTGATCCACGGCTCTCAGTTCCAATTTATGTTTCGCTCTGACATAAATAAAGCACCTTTCGCGTTTCTACATGACTTGAACTATATCTGTACAAAATTTTACTCCGATTGGATGGACAGTTGAAGCGTGAAAGCTATACAAAAAAATCACTTACGCATTTGTAATATTATTCGGATCCAGACATCGGACAAAACTTCTTTATACCCGTCCCATCGCTACGGTTTCGCCAAACGGCATCCGCGTGTCATACATAGTCTATCGGGTGTCGAATCGACATAACTAACCCGAACATCGATTCTGACAGCGATAAGTTTATTGCGAACGACGCACCTCCAACTGCTTTATCGCGGTGTTCGTTTATGTAAATTGCTCAATCGACTGAATGCTTTATTGTATTTTAATCTGCTTCGTTATCAATCGCGTCGACATTAATTTCAACGATTCCCCAAAAGAACGACTAGTCCGTTTCGAATTCCGGCCAAGGCCACGTATTTCTTTAGTTTCCTCAGTTTTTACACAACACCACCCTATGCTCGCTCGTTAATCTCTCGATGATGTCAATGGCTATACTTGAAAACAGAGTATGTGCGGACCGAGGTCTTGTATCCAAGATCGCACAGTAATTAATTTTGCCCGACTGCGAAAAACACTGTTTATTATGTATGCATGTATTTATTTATATATAGCAGAACCTATAGTATTGAATTCGATTCTTCAAACGTTCTCCGATCCATACACAATATTTTTAAATTACTTCGCAATACTCTGCATAGGTCTTTGATCCACGCTAGGCTCCGATCTACGATCAACAGTGATGCGATTTAAATGAATACGTTATATTTTCTCAAAGCATTAAAAAATTGATGTTCTCGTTTACAAAACCATTTTTTTACTTAAAAACACAATCAACTACGGTTATTTTTAAGATGATTATATAAAAATATTCAAAATGAGGATTATTTAAATTCGTCGTCGTTTTTCAAAATTACAGTAATATAGAATACAGGCATTACAAATTCTGTGATAGAGATAAAGTAAAGAATTTTCGGTAGGATTTTATTTTGTATAAAAAAAATACTTTAAAATTTTCTTTCAAGAAATATTTATAGCACATTATTCATTAAGCTTATTTGACTTGTGATGTTATGTACTTTACATTTACTTTAACAAATTCAAAATTTTAATGTCCTGTAAGCAAATATTTTTTAAGCTCCATCCTAAGATAGGGTAATGGGGAATAGTAGTACAACTTTCTTTTGAATGTGGTTTTACAAACGCTAAAACGTGTATTCGAAGCTCATGAATACCGATTGAAACTCGGGTAAAAATAAAATTTTCAAATTCAAAATATTTTTATTTCGTAGTTAATTAAATAATAAATACATCACAATTTTTTTTTGCCAAACCCCCTCCCCCCAGGAGAACTACATTTTTTTAATCTTAGCTTACATAACCAATATAAATACAAAACTGAATGAAGCAGTTCGTTAAAAAGTTAAGCTGGCTATGCCTATGGATCTATGGTCTACTAAGTATTCAAGAATTTTATAATACCCTTTTTATATGGAGTATATATTCAGTAAGTATTTTAAATTTGTATAAGGGTAAATCTTGTATATCCCCTAGGACCGTATTGCACATGCGCACGCAGAGCACCTTAAACGAATACGTGACTTTGCACAGTCGACTAACATGTAAACACAGTTCATTTCTATTTCTGGTACTGAGTTTCTGTTTAGAGGTACTAATTTATCGGTACGCCTAAACATTATTTTTCCTTAATAACATCTCCCATCCCAAAAACCACGTAATCTCAAAGTAAAGTTATGACTCAGTGTACGTGAACATTGTCGACATTAATAATTGTGGTCGTCGGACGGTTTCATTCACAGTCTTAATTAAAATGTCGCCATAACGTTGCCGCGTGTATTTATCATGCGCAAGAGTTCATTTATATATAAATTATTGCCCTGACCATTCACTTTTTTTTTTATAACATTATCAATTCATAAAAGCAATTTGTTTACAGTGTCGCGACATTTTTATCTGAACCGAGAGAAACTCTTGCTCTCATTGATTACAGAATATGTACATAAGTGCACGTAATCTTGGCGAATATTATATTTGTTCTACTTGTATTGCTGCTGTACTGGTTTGTAAAGAAAGCTGATAAAGGTGTTACATTGTAATCCATCACTAAATTTCAAAATTTTAAATACTGTTATTTACTTTTTTTGGTTATGGATTTCGTTCTATAGTAAAGATAGATTTAATGTTTCTCTTGGATTCTAGTCGATTTTTGTTTTGGAAATATTTTTTGACCTTGACTTTCTGACTCGACTTTCTTAAAATAATTAAATCATACAAATTTATTGTACACATTTAACTGTACAAATTATTATAACATTAATATTTTTCTTTTATGACTACTGTTAAGGTACTCGTAACCATAAAAAGATACTTTTGCCTTTGAGTAGGTATTTAAACTTGTTATCTACCGAGTTCACATAAAATGATAATCCGAGCAGCGAAATCGTTCACTAATCTTCAGTATCATCTTTGGTCAGCTAATTTGTTTTAGCATTTTCTACACTAACGCCCTTCAAGTGAATCTTCGATTTAATTTTTATTTTTTTATTTATCCATAAGCTCACACCTATTTCCCAGAAAGGTGGGCAGGTACCACACTTTTCCACATGGTTACGATCTATGCATATGTCTCACTTCATTGACAACCGTCAATATTTTCATGAAAGCTCGCCAGTGATTTATCGGGTGATAAAAACTTGGCCCTTCTTTGCCTTTATGTACATATTACACTAGATATTGCTCGCGGCCCCGTCTGTATGTACTTATAATCAATTCTTTCATCTTGGGTATCGACCGATAAGTCTCATTATGATTTCAATCATGATACTGATCGCTATCCCGTTTTAGATTCTGATCTCGACGCCAATTTTTTCCCATTCTAAATTCCGATAGCAGTTTCGCTTATGATTCCACACCCAGCCTCGATCTAAGAACATTCCGATTTCGGGCCCGCTCTCCAATCTGATTTCGATATCTACTTCTCATTCCAATTTCCGTCGCGGTCTTGATTTTCATTTTAGTCCCACACTTGATTTCGATTCCGGTTCCGTTTTCAATTTCAAATCCTCTCGATCCTTCTCGCTATTCCACTTGCGATTTCCATTCCGCTACCGGCCACAATTCCGACTTGGAGAAACCCAGGGTTAGTGCTAGTATCGAAATAAAATTTAGACAATATTATTTAAAAATAGCCTAGCTTGTTATAAGTGAAAGAAGAGTTTTTAAAATCTAAAATAGGACAAAATCGTAAATGAAATCAAGACGAAATGTTACTTATCTATTTTAATCAGGAGGTTTGTTATTGATGAAGGAATATTTAAAATCGGTTGAGTAATACAGGTTAAATAGGGTACAAGTGATAGTTTTTTCATATACCCTCCCGTTCGAGAGTATAAGTAGCCAGTTTCTTAGTAAATAGATGAATTAATAGTTTGGGCATGCGAAGAAAATGAAAAAATACACACTCATAGAAAATAGTCTATCCCTGTGCAAATTTGATTATGATCTATTGTTTTCGGGGATTAACTCGGAAAAAAAAATAAACACATACTTTATCGACAGACAGATTAGGTACGTTGTGAAATAATAATGGCTTTTTTTTATAAAAATATTTACCTATATTTTTTACTAAATAAAAAAAGTATCCTATTTCTTATTCTAGGAGGTAATCTACTTCTATTTAAAAGTTGATTACAATCTATTCAGTTGTTTCGGAGATAAGCCCGGACAAACAAACATACAGACCCTTTATCGAAATCATGTAAAATTTATCATTTGCGCAATTACGTGTTTTTTAATATACCAATTTTTATTAAGATCAATCCAATTCTAAGACATGCAGACAGACCGACATACATTTTAAAAATTGTTGAATTGGGGTTAGTGAGTTAGTTGTATAACGAAAATCTATCAAAAAATTTGACGAAAAAATTTAATGTACAGATACACACTACAAATTTATACAGTAGTATTAGATGTAACAAGACATTTGACTAAAGAAAATAGAAATGTACTCATTAACGCATGCTCTGTGGGTAATTTACAATAATTTCTTATTAGTGTAAAAATATTGTAATATTTGAAATTACAACATCTTTCTGTCATTACTTACAATTAAAAAAAAAAAGAAATAGAAATGTAGTATGGAATCGTCTAAAAAATATCAAATTTCCAATTTTAAATTACAATAATTAAATCGATCATCACATTGTTAAACACATTAAAATATTTTAATATCACGACGATAGAATTACATATTTCATTAATGGATTCTCGCAGTGAAGACATCCATTCGAATCCGTTATAATTTTATTAATGGTAATGCTGAGAGTTGCTTTTTCAATTTGTGTGCGCATATTAAGAGTGCTCATTTTTCTATATCTAATATAAAACGGATAAGTGTGGTTTCTGTACATAAATAGAAAAATTGAATGAATTGAATGAACAAAAATTGAAAAACAATATGCAATTAAAACAGTTTAACATATTTAATAAATAAAGTAATTTTAATCAATTCACAGCTAAGTAATTCGCTTTTTACCACCGCGTCGTTCTCTTATACTAATATCATAAAATGTCAAATTATTTATTTGTTTGATTATTCATACGAAGCGATTAGAAAACTACTGAGCTAATTTCAAAACTGCCATGAATTTAATTTAAATTATTGTTAAAATAAGCTATAATTATTTATGAAAAATAAAGTTCAGTGAGGCTTAGTAATTTTTGTAACTAAAATAAGAGGAAAAAAATTGTGCATGACAGCTTACACGTGCGAATGAAGTTTATTTTTCAAGAATAAGTTGTCAAATTAATTAAGTAAATAAATGGAATATATTTTCAAGGAATTGATACAACTTATAACATAAGTCACGTAATAAAACTTAGAAACTGCAAAATTCCACATTAAACGATTGGTAAAAATGACGATAACGTTTAACATCATATACATCGAAAGCTTAACGTATCTACGTTAAAACAAAAGGTCTATAGCTCAGGAATGGAAGAAGAAACTTGTGTTCCATATAATATCCGCGAACATTTTGCGCGGAAGGGCAATATAACGACTTCACTTTTTGTTAACATTAACATGTTAATTTCGCACCCCATGTAATTTGTATACCGCGGTCTATATAATATAAAAATCGATTCTTATGGAGAATTCCCAAAATTTCCCAAAGGTGCGTAAGCGAGGCAGACATCCGGTCGTTCGTCGGGGCGAGATCTCTCTGTGTCAGTTCTGTGAATCAGTGCAGCGGCCGACCATTATTTATGTGATTGATCCGACGGGATGGGCGTACGTCCATCACACAAGCGTTCGCACTGTATTTTTAGAGCGAATATCTTTTCAAACTGTAATTGAACAACACTTTCGTATCGAAATATTTGCTTTTCCGACGTCATTGCGAAGGACGTCACGTGAAATCTCACTTCTCAATTCTCCCTCATGGTGTTTCTCAATCGCAGCACACCGATTGAAAATATATTATGAATCACATCTACAAAAATTATAAAAGACTTTTCTGAATAGGCATCCTTTCTTTGCGATTAACTTTACCATAAGCTACTAGGCGGACAGTGTAAATTTTTCCCCAATCCTCCTATTCTATCATATTTATATGTCTTGAAATAAATGTTGCAACAGACTTCAGGACCCGAGAGCAGTAACATAAATATTATTGAGAAACCAAATTGCACTCAGCATGTGAGGAAAAACCGCAACACCATGAAGTTAGCCGTGAATCGTATATTCGCTGGATATGCTCGTGAGTGACCTAGACCGTTGATATAGCAAAAAGCATAAACCCATTCTGTACACTTTGTATTCATACATAACCATCACATCTAATCTCATTCCCCGCGGCCATGTGGTGCACTACAACAACCTTTCTGAGCTGAATCATCGGTCTATTCGCTCGACACTAGTTCTATTACATATTGCCTTAAAGGCGTCCAGTCGATCTCGAGCCTTCAGCTTATCGACTACGTGTACATTTTCTTTCGCCTCCGGTTTCGTTTTTAATTCTGTCTGTCAGCACTTTCAGTGCAGTTGCAGTGGAAGAATATATGTCTATGGCATGTCAACAATAACAGTAAGTATGTAGGTACGTAATACACGTGTAATTTGAAATACAACATGCTAATCAATGGGAAACAATTGGTCTTATTTACACATACTTAGATCAGACTCGATCGTTCAAAAAGCACTAGTCTCTACACATGTTAAGTAATTAAAAATGTAAATTATCTTTAATAAAAAGAGTGAAAGGAAATGGTAAATAAGATCTGAAAACTTCAACAAAAAGTGATAAAGTTATTAAAAAATATTGTATCACGATTATGTGCTTACTTTAAAGTCGTTATTTCGATCAAGTCAAAGAAATAAAAATTCTGCAATGCAAAATATTGAAAATTAAACGAATAGGTATAATAATAATCACGCAAGTTATTTGTTATAATATTTATTCACGCAAGTTATAATATTTATATTTACTCATAATACATAAAGTTTGTAAGTTACAGGTGTAAAGTAATGCAATCCTTCTGCTTGTGTCTTCGTGATAGATTTCAGATGCATTTTAAGACCCAAGCATGCATTTCATATAAGGAGATGATAGCTCATTTGCATAAACGTGATTAGCGGGAGAGACTACGATAAAAGCGATATTTCCTAGTACCTGGTTTTTGAGTATTGTTACGGTCCGATAACAAATATCGACGATCCCGACGCGGGGGGTACCGGTGTATGCGAATTCATGAACTCAAAAAATTAATCGACTCGCAAGAAGCATACACAATAGACGCGAGTCAAAAATAAAGTTTGAGACAATTAGCAACAATCTCATACTTATTCGCTGCCTACAAAATGGCCGGCTCGATTTATTGCATTGAATTCGTCCTTCTCGAAATACAGAAAGCACATTCGACGCATAGAATTTAAAATGCACAATTTACGATTAAAAAACAAACGTACGCGGAAGTTTAATGTAAAAGTAGATTCGCTTTGCAATTACCGGGGCGCGTGCGGCGTCGCGGGCGCCCCTTATTTATAGTGCCGCGGACGGCCTCACGGCCAATGTCTTTCGGCGGCCCGGAGGCGCTGCCTGCCGGCTGCTCGTCGACGCTTACGATTTTTGAGTCATACGCCGCCTAAAATATTAAGATTTTCATGAATTAGCGAACGTGAAAAATGCGCAGACGCGCGCCGTCCGTCCGTCTGTAAATATAAATATTTTTGACACACTTATGTTTTAACCTCGGCCAGGCTCGGATCGAACGCCACCTCGCCTGCCGGCGTGTGCACTCTGCGCGCGCGACCTTCTATAGGCGTGGACGGTCGTATCGTTGACTTTCTCCGTTGGCCATGATTTCTTTTCTACGTTAATCGTCAATTTTCAACATTAACGACACGCATAAATATAACGAAATATTTGTAATGATTTAACGGCTACGAAATATTTATCCGATGCGGAAGGCGACTGCTAAAAATGGATATTTGTGAAAATCGTTGTTTCCAAGTAGATAACAAAGGTGCAGTTTTTAATAGTTGCATCAAGTGGACACATTACTTCCATCAAACATAAAATTGAAAACCGCAAAATTGTAATCAGGAAAAAAGTGTAAAAATAGTTAGTATATGCAAGTTTTAGGATCTTAAAAGTTTAGGAAAATTCGAATGTATTCCTTTAACAATAATTTATTAGTATATTACCACTAATTACAGGGACGGCGACACCTAATTTCGTTCAGATCTCGTCATAGGATTGCCGTGAATCTAGCAATTCTACTCAACCCTCTGAATTCATCTGTTCGTTGCCCCGGTTCAAATTTTCGCGTCGCGTCACTCTGCTAACTCGTCGCAGCCTGACGCAGCCGTCATCGACGCATAGACAACCTGAATAAGTACCACGCGCTCGCCGCAATCACTACCGTTCTACCTTCTCTCTTACCCGAGCTAAGCGCGAACAGAAATTCCGTGTCGACCGATCAGCGCGATAACGAGCGATCGACGCGAGTTCACGTACGGATAGATGCGTGATTTACATGTTTCGTCGCGCTAATTAGTCCACCGTGGTATGTCATAGTCTATGCCGTTCCAACGATAATAGAAGCGGCCCGCGCTCCGTGTGATCTTATGCCAAATAACGACAGAGTCGCAATAAACGTGTCACGCGAAACCGTAGATACGATTACGGGCGTTAACCCCTTATTATTGCGATTGTCTATCGCTATCTGCGCTGACGTAACGCGAGCGATGGTGCGCTAAAAATTGTACAGCCCACAGATAATAGGCCGTCTGTCTATCGAATTGGCACGGCTGTAAATACGGTAGATTCAAATATATCTTTGTTTCATAGATCATTGAATAACACTCGAGATGAATCATTAAATTTTAAGAAATTTTTAGTCATTCTCAAGGAAGTTTTAACTTCCAGAAGAATGAGTAAGAAACTTTACAAATTTTATCCTGTATAACCACAATAATTACAAACCAATGCATAAGCGGCAGAACTAAGTTCTGCCGAATTGGAAATTTAGTAATACTTCGTTTTTCTATAACTCCATTAAGCTTGTTATCTAAGATACTTTACAAAAATACAGTATCTTAGCACTACTTAATACTACTACAGTAATATTAGTAATTCTTCATTACGTACTTAAATATAATCAAGTTTCACATTCGAAAGTGAATACTTAATACATTTTTATACATTCCTTTGCATTAAAAATTAATTTATTTACAATGAACCATTTATTCTTTTATTTTCGAGATACCGACGTTCACATCGTCATAAGCTAGCTGATGTGCTTTAACTCTGAATAACACTGAGGTGTCATCTGCAAACAGTACTATCTCGAGAACTAACAAGGCTATGTAAATCATTTATATAGACTACTTTGTTGAACAAGCGCTACGTCAGCGTCGATTGTTGAACGACTCCGTGTGAAACTGAACTGTGTTTTTTTTATATTGTAGCGAAAAAATGTACAGAATATGGACAAGACTTAGCAGCTTCCACTATTTTGTTTCGTCCGGTGAGTAAGGGTTCCACGCCCTCTTCCCTTTTCATTGACCCGATTTAGTTCCATTAGATATTCTATTCCTTCCCAAAAAGCGAGGAAAGCGCTGATGACTCTTCTGGGGTTAGGAGCGTGCATGGGCGACGGTAACCATGTCATTTCTGATGCCTCGCAACACAACTGTCGAGTCTATCGCAACAAGACGAACAACGGTTGTTGTACGACCGGGTAGTCCGTAATAAAGTTTCGGACTACCCGAACCGATACTTGGCCGGTATCAAAAACGGGCAAAAATAGTCGTGACTCCAATGGACGAGTCGTTGGGTAATGATTGGTGATGGTTAGTCTGTGACAATGGATAGGCATGTCTATTGGTGATAGTCTATGGCTGCTGGTAGAGGAGCTTTTGTTACCCTTTGACGTATTGCCCAGTGCATGACTGCATGTCACATGAGGTGGCTGGGAGAGCATCTGTCTATTGTTTTAATACTCCTTATTACCCCTTGGTGAATGTGACTGTTAGCATTGCCCTGAGGATGTGCCCAGTTGGCATGAAAAATACCTATAAATAACAATATATCTATTAGCGGACTAAGACAAATTATCAATTAACACTTGCTCAGGTGTTCGATATCTGTCAATCCTCTCGAATCAATATTCAATTCGACAGAGAAGGATCTGTAGTGAAAGAACATATTTCTAGGGTAAGCTGTGGGTTACACGTTGCATGTTAATGCATATTGCAGGCAAGTGTCTAATTATTTATGGATTACCGCGAATTAACACTTCACACAATAGAATGCCCAATACGAAATATCTACGTACATAATTAAGCCTATAAGGAATTTTCGCAGTGCGGGTCCTTTTCGCACTCGTCCTGTGTTTCAATGTGAGTGGAAACAGGCCGGCTATCGACAGCGAATTCACACGACAGACGCGGAAACGGTTCTAAAGTCGCCACGCAGTAACTAACGAATTGGGCCGCTCCACTGCGCCGTCAGCCCTCGCGTAGCTACAAGCCGAATATAGCAGCTCTGTCTAACAAATGACCGCCATGAGTCCGGATAACAAAAACACATGAATAATTCAAGGCGGCGGGAACGGGGCAGACTCAAAAATCCAGCTGATGCAATTTATCGTCGAGCTTATTTATATACAGTGGATCGCTGCATTGCTGAGCAGTCGATACTAGATTTTTATGTATAATAAAATAACGAGACTGCTATCTGTGTGTAGCACGTTTTTCAAATAGAAAAAAATAGGTCCACTTCAGTTAAAGAGATAACGGTTTTGTACCTCAGTACAAGGCGAAATATTTTATTGTATGTTTGCTTTTTATGTAGAGACGTAGTTTAAATCTTCAATAGGAAAATACCAAACTGGTAATAATTTTTTTATTGCATATGGTTAGAAGGAAATCGCAATATTAAAGTATGTATTGTCCAATTATATTTCAAAATAATTGCAAGTGTTTCTTTTTTAATGTTTTTTTTTAATTAATAAGGTCAGACCTACTTTCAAAAAAACAAGTCAGAGACCACGGACTTTCACATGTTACAAGCTTTACATGTCTCTCTTGGTACACTGACATACATTAAACATTTCATACCAATAGTATGGTGCTTAAAATTAGGCCTTTCTCTGATCTGCCATCATTTAGGTCTATTTGTTTTTTTAGAACGTCCCTTGCCGGACCTTCTCTCACACGCATTCGCCAAATAGATTTTTTTCATCAGTCTACTTTCCTTCATCCTTCCCAGTATATTCAAAAGGCTTTTTTGGTAAACTTCTTATTGTATGTTTCTCTCATGTCGTAAAGCTTAAGTAGTGCTTGGACTGAATAGACGATTAATAATAACCTCCAATCCTGTTTCAATATGACGTAATGAAACTGATGAAATAAAAGTTTTTATGAGAATTTGGCAGTCTGTTATTCGAGTTAAATCATAAACATAATGTCCAATGTTTTGCTAAACATGCCAAATTTATCTGAATAACTTCTCTAAACGAATCTAAAAAAAAAGCAAAGAGGAATACAGTTTACATTTGTTGACCCGTACGAAAAGCTATAAGTTGTTGTTATTTGGGCTTCGTCTTAAAAGTATCATTATATCTCATTTGATTGTGAGAGTATTATAAAATTTTCAATAACTTTGAAAACAATCCAGACTGACGTCTCTTTTCAACATCATTACATACTTGAAATCCATAAAGAGTATTTGGAAGACCACATACAAAATATGGTAAAATAAGATTAATATTTATGCTACGTGCACACAGGCGAAGCCGCGATCGCCGCTAGTGTCATGTAGTAGATATAACACTCAGAATGCTTGTTCTAGGCAAAGCGCTTCCGACGTTTATGGTGGCCATAACTCAGCGACGCGGGCTAGCGTCGGGGAAACGAGTGAACAAACACGATAAAGCCGTGTCTAAACACTTCAAAATCACATTTAAACTACAATAGTCCTTCCTATTAAGCAGTCGACGTGGCGACGGAGTGAAATTCGCGATCAACGACTCGCTGAGAACAATCGTTCCTTATCGCCGTCGGCCCCTTCTATAGATATTTGCTTTTCTTTACAAGCAGGCACCGACTGTTTTCTCGTTTTCTCTTTTTGAACCAGGACGTGCCGCTGGCGGCTCAGGGGCGAACGAAGTCGGTTTTGAACCAAAAGTTGCTGGATTCGATCCCGATCATAAATAAATTAGCTAATGACCATCATCTAAGTTGAATCACACAAACTACACGCTCCGTGCTTCGTAGACCACGTTTGATGCTGAAGGTTGTCGTGCACTGGTGACAATGGCCGTCAGCGGCACTCGACAGGTCAGTGTGGAGGACCTGAAGTCTATGGGTGAAGTCTAACAGAAGTGTATTGATAAATGTTACTCGAATGATGCTCAATCTCAAGAAGTAACGTGGGAGCGAGACACATATTACTTTCTATAGCGAAACAGTACAACTGTCTTGCTCTATCCACTCTCAAGATGGAACGCCGCACTTAAGTGTGTTTATTAATACTACCCCCTCAGTTCAAAATGGAAACTTTTTGGGAGGATGTGCCTCGGCAGTGGTGTAATTAAAAACTTGACAGAACAAAACAAGACATATGATGATATATATTAATACACATTAGTATAATATTAGTAATAGTATTAGTACGAAATACATTTGTTAGGTTGTTCGTCGTGTCAACCACTCCATAACGAAAGAACCGGCATGACATGAGGGTAATATCCGTAGGTACGACAACAGAAAAGACGTTATTGAAATGGCTTTTTTTTACTTCAGTTAGCCTTCTGACAAGTAGTTTTAGTAAGAAGTAGAGTAATGGATTTTTTCACTTGTATTGAAATACTTATAATACAAGAAATAACAAAATCATCCTACATTTTAATGTACATGGGATTTTGAAGGAAAACGAGTATTCAAGCCGACAGGGAGTAAGTAGGTGCTCGCCGTCGCCAATCGACACAAGCTAAAGCAAACCCAGGAGCGTGACTAGGGTGTTGCCGGCCTTTTGGAGAGAAATAGATTTTCTTGAACATCCTTTGTTATAGTCGTTTGGGAATACCGCCGATGGTAGATAATTCCAGAGTTTTACCACACTTGGCAGAAAATTGGGCATAAAACGTACGGTGGTAAAACAACACCCATAGAGATAGATGGTGACGATGGTATTTCTAATGGACGGAATGGAGACAGAATTAGGCAGGAAGAAGATTGAATAATTCTTCGGAGTTGTTTAAATAAGACGAAATAAATAATAATATAGAAAATAAATAATTCTTCGGAGTTCTAAGGTTGAATGTTTCTCCCCATAAAGTATACTTACAACAATGAGGTATTAATTATAGTTATTTGAATAGAAAAACTATGAAATAAATGTAAGAATACCCAAGATACGAGTCTTTAAAATTATTTGTTAGACAGTCAGGGTATTATAACACATTGACGTCAAATTACAGTAATGCCTTCTACGATAATTGTAAAATTCGTTTCAAAGATATAGCAAAGATCTTTGAAACTCATTGAAGATTTCTTGAATTCTTCTTATCTTTAATCGTTGTAAATATTATTATTTATTCTGTTACTGCAGAATTATCCCGGTCAAGCCGTCACTCAAGCGAATTCAAACAAACGGTGCGTGACTGTGCCGTCACACTGCCTACGATCCCGATTGTGACGCACAGTTTATAAAATTTCCTCCCTTTTTAAAAATTTACATGAAGCAAGATTTACTCGCTTTCGAAAATTAAATGCCACTACAAGAGTGTAAGTGTTATTGTAAAAAGTTTATAAATAAGTATATTACACCACATATTTTAATTAAACACTCGATAGACTGAAATATTATAATAAAATTATTTTTTGCTTATTTATTAGATTCTGTACAAATGGCTTCAACCCATGGCTCCGCCTGAATAAACATAGGATAAATCCTTCACCTAAGACACAAAGCCATCGGTCTTCCAATGATAATCCCGGTCCCGGTCTATTCTCGATTTAAATTCATATTCCACTTTATGTTCCGGTTCTCTTTAAAATTTCAATACCAATTCTCCTCTCGACCCCAATCCGTTCCTGTATCGATTTGATTCGTGTTTTCGCTCTTGATTTCAATCCCGGTCCCATTTTCAATTCTAAATCTCTCCCAAACTATGCAATTTGACGGGATAAAAGCATCTTAGAATACATGTTCACATTATATCAACCCACAAACCAAAGACTAAGATCGGTTTATCAATTACAGGGTCAGATATCGCACGTGCAATAGCTATTTCACAGAAACTGTGCATTTTTTTGTTTTGAGATAAAAGGCGACCTGTCTCGCTCTTCAGTTCAGAAAAAAAAACACGTCAATACACTGTTGCGTGAAATAAGGACAAACCAACAAACATATTTTCGCATTAACAATATCATTAGTGGAGATCTATTCTACACTACCATAAAATAAACGAAGAAGACGATCTTTAAAACGACATTAAATTGACGAGCACACATGAATCATACATTAAACAAGACAACCTTGATCATTCCATTTCAGAAACATATAAAATACAATTGTACGAATATACCAAGTCAACTAAGAAAAATTTTATGACATCACACTCGTCTGTATCAATATGTTCCATTGAGGGTGACGCCCCAAATGATCTACAGCCGAGCCGCCTGTGATCTAGACTAGACTAGAATAGTTCCTGTGTCGGCGCGGGCGCAAATATCGTAGCTAATTCTGTACCAGCGACCGCAGTTACGCATTGTATGACTACCGGTACACATTTTTTTGTAGTTATGTGACGCGTTTACAAGAGTTTCGAAAGCAACTAATGAAAGAGATATATATATATATAACTTAATTTAACCGTTTATTGCTAAATCTAAAAGTCTAAAAATGTATTTACTCGTTTCGACATTATATATTTTATTACTTATATGACATATACAGTAAACATAGTATCTAGAAACATTATCGGTATAAATGTTAGTGCACAATATAAACTTTAAAATAAACAATTTTATTAAAACTAAAACTGAATAAGCTCACGGTATCTGAATATTTTAAGTCCTCTTCGATGAAAGCTATCTATTGACATAATCATTAAAGTGCAAGTCTGTAAATATCGGAGTCAAAATTTAAATATTATTTACATATATTTTTTCGTATTTAAAAAGATAGTGTTGAATTACGTAAGCATTTCAAATATTTTAAAAATACAGGAGTTTTATGTAGAAAACATATACTAACTGCATACACATACAAACCAAAGCATATGTATGTTCAAACTGTTTTACGAGTAAAGACACACTAAATGCACTAAGACTGGAAATATAAGATATCTGAAATCTTAAATATAACTATCACTCTAGACACCCATATACACGTGCAGGTATTACGCGTGCCTTGGAGAGAAAAAAAAACTAGTTTGCTAAAAAAGTCCACAATGTTAGTAACCGGCTATCAAAATTTTAAAATCTAGGTTACATTTTCCCTCCAAGGAAATACCTACTCCTCAAAGAGTAAACTTTGGCTGTTCATACAGCACAATAAGCACAATATAACATCTCAAAATCTTCTAAAGCATCTTGTGAAATCCGTTAAGAAATTAGTGCACAACGATTTGGAACCGAATATGGAAATTTACAATCACATTATCGAGATAGAAACTGCTTTAGTTTCGCAATATAATTTTAAATAATACAATGTTGTATGTAAATCGATTGTATTAAAACACATCGCTACATTTGGTCCAATGCAGAAAAGTAAAATACGTGTCTCGACAAAAAAGTCTAAGCGGTTCGTCTATGAATACGTTATTGTATTATATATTGGTCAAAAGATATTTTATCTGCCAAAAGGTTGATGGCCGACCTTCTTAAAATTAAATACATAATATCATTGATACAAGTCGTTAAACGGGAATCTAATAATTATTTGTAACTCGGTATGAATATATACGACTTGTAATGTAAAGTTTGGTTTATGTAGATTGTTTATCTAGTTCCAGTAGTTCTTGTGAATCTGTGATAGATGACGTAATTGAGAAATTCCTTATATTTGAAATGTTCTCACTCATATTACTCACTACTGTATAACATTTTCTTTTTAATTTCTAAGTAGGCAAGTCGTCTTAAAGAAATGTAAAACACGATTATTATTATTGCATAAATGTCCTTGTTACCTTGATTCCTTCTTTGATTATCAGTCTTGTCTGCCAATGAAATTTTTGTTATAAATATATGTAAAGTATCACATTTACCACAACGCAAATCCTAGTCTTTGCTCACTCTTAAATCACTCTCAAATATGTAAACAATGCTAATGCCATGATGTCATTGGGCGGACGATTGCATTAGCAGTTGTCTGGCTGGATCAAGGAAATGTCATTTTTTATAGCGTTATTTTGTTTAAATATAAATATTTAAACACAGTTAAGTAAGCCTCGTGGAATCACTTCCGTGTTCTGTGAAATTGTCTTATTTCGACTTTTATTTGATTTCATACCCTCAATGATGGTTACTTAACCTATATCGAGTTTTAACGAATTGTGTACGGTTTTGTAGAGTACATTTTAGATTTCATCAGAGTTTAGATAATTTTTTGTCTATATCTAATTCAAATTTAAGTTTAAATTTGAATAGTAAAATGACCTTATCAGATATTGTTTTCATATCTAAATGTAATATTTTCTATATCTGAAAACATAGTCCAAGTCCACAAAATTGTTAAAAGCAATCGTTACAGTATTTTCGACAGTCTTTTCGGGACGTAAAAATTTGGTATTCTTTTATATTTTGCATTTTATTTTATACAGTATAATTGTTAGATGAAACATACAAATTTTAAATTTTCCAAGTTCAATGCAATATTATGTGAGAAACATGCAATAGTTGTATAAAAACAACTATTAACGTAAATATAACGTCTAAAATTAATGGAATATAAAAGAAGTAAGCAGTAGTATACAACAACAAAAGAGAGGAGAAAATCTTGTTAAGAGGAATAACAAAATGTAGACATTGCCAAATTGGTGACACATCAAACAAGGGCTAAATTTTATGCACCCCCAGCCGAGGAGCCGGTACGAAACGATTAATGACCGACGGCGAAGCGAGAGATGTATTGTATGTGTAAAGTTCTAAACATGTTTGGAACAGCCTTGATTTTATAAGTAAAATAAAAGAAATATTACGAAAACCAGTCTTGTGAAAAAAACACTAAATGAAATAAGTAATATAATATTTCCCTATAGAGCGTTGTACCAATATAAGCGTACAATAATACAGTGGATATTAAAAACATTACTTTCTTTTTATTGTCACGTTTTAAGCTAGTTAAATTAGAATCCAAATTATTTATACCACACTCTCACGGAAACGGGTGTTAAGTAGCAGCTACCGCTTTTGGGTTTCGTCCGTGAGCGAGAGTTCCGGTGACCCACTCCCCATCTTCTTCCTCATTATCCTGATCCCCCGTCCATTAGATACCCCCATTCCCTTCAGAGAGGCGGGCAACGCAATGGTAACTCCTCTGGTATTGCGAGTGTTCATGGGCGGCGGTGACCGTTTAATCTCCGATGGCGCGTTTGCTCGTTAACCCCTCGAACAGTAAAAAAAAACAATACAATCGAAATATAAAATCATCACACTGACACATGTACTAGTAACTTTCGCGGAAACATCGAACACACGAAATTTTAATTCGCGCACCGTAACGCGATAACCGGAGTAATGACTTATCCTTCAGCTGAACAAATAATTAACGCTGACTGTATGTACCTACAGCCAGTATTATTCGTAGCACCAAAACGAAACCAAAAACTGCAGAAGTGAAGACTTAAGTTTCTAAAAATATTTAGAATCGCGGTTGTTGTCAGTAGACGTTTGTTATGTTTGGTCAAGACACGTGTGGCGAAGCAATGAAGTCGTTTAATTTACGCGAGAAAACTAAATTAAACAGGGCGAGTCTTTGTTCTTGCGTGAGACCGCACCGTCGGTCCCAACTAACGTATGGATTAACGCATTTAGACGCTGTGTTCAAGTTAATCTTATTGTAATTACGATAATTACTGATACTACTAGAGCAATTGCGCCAACCGAGCCCGTACGTAAGTAACACATGCTCGATCCGTCTTCAAACTAAACTTCCACACTTTTTCATCATTAGACTATTGTGAGATGAAACTTTTTTAGCGTGGGTGAGTCTGGAATTTCGGCAATGGAAACCGTAACAGAAAAAGGGGGTGGCACAGCCGCAGCTCTTGACGGTCAAAGTCCCCGTTGGGGACGATCACTTAACGGTTTATGGCTTTTTTGGGCTACGGCCGTAGGACGCACGAATGTACATGTACAGCGTATACTTTTTGCTATTTTCATATACTTGCTGTTAGCGCGTGTTCTTACATCGGGTCGAGAAATTTCAAGAGAAAGATTTGTCCATTTATATTATTTTACAAAAATTTTGATGAAAGTGAACAAATAAATTAATAAAATAGATGCATTATTACTCTATATATATATATATATACATACATATATATATATATATATATATATATATATATATATATATATATATATATATATATATATATATATATATATAAAAACAATTAGCAAGTAAGTTTCACTTCTTCCGTGAGCTCTTAACGAGTTTCATTGCGCTCATTTTTCTTACTTGTGCAAAGTTGGTAAAGGAGAACAAATTATAATTCAATGCAATTCGCATAAAAAACTGTGCTCGAACAGCTCAACATTCTAGTCACTAAAGTCGCTACATACCTTTTCTAATTTTTTCAGTGTGATGGCGCTTGTTCGTGAAAATTAGACAGGACATATAGTTTGTTTAACCATAATCGAAATTGTTGAAGCCGTTACGTTATATATATATTAAACGACCACTGTTTATGACCATATATATACACAAACATTGGTCGCTTAATGGTATAAGATAATGTATGGTTTGCGTCTCCAATATACTTTATGCATCATATCCGACTTAGTTGTTATACTCATTAAAAGACAAACTATTCACACGTGTAATATTACATTGTCATTTAGTCCTGAATTAGTTGCTAATCGAAAACAGGATCTACAATGGGATCCATGAGATCTCCTAGGATGTAGGTATTGGTATTTAGTAATCTTTCTCAGTATTCATGACTTCTTTGAAAATTGTACAACATTTTTATATGCATGGTCTTCTGATTATACAATACATATCCGTAGGCAAAGCACTTTCTAACCCGATCGAGAATCGAACCTAGGACCTCTCTAATCTGACAGGAGATTCTTATCCGTTACGAAATGGAGGGGATAAAAAAAACAACGGATTTTAAAAATATATTTGGGTATTTGAATTCAAAAGTATACGTTAGTAATACTTTCTAAACACAACTACAAAGAAATCGATGTCGATGATCGCATCAGACGGACGTAGAGCATATACCGATGACTATATTTAACTGTATGCTGTAGAGTAGTCGCCCGTGCCCGTCTGGCCGGGTCAGAATTAAAATTGAGCACGATTGTTTCCCATTTCGATTCTGATGTAGCTCTCTATTCCGATACTGGGATCCGATGTCGTTCTTGGTCTCGCTTTGGACATTGCTGACATTTTTGTAATATCCTTTAAGCAAAATAATCCATCTCTCTTTTTAAAGATTACAATCCGTTCAGCCGTTCCAAGCATTAACCGGAAAAATGAAATTCACTAAATTTTATTATACAATATGTATAAGAGTTGAGTACAACTTAATTGATCGCTTAAAGCTATTGAAATTTCATCTTTAAATACATAACGTATTGACGAAATTCCCACACGGGCCCGAGGCGTAAGCTTTACCAACCCTTGATAATCGAGCGGTTTTAAACGCCCGCTACTCAAACTAGGGTTTCGACACGTTACAGATTGTACAAAAATTAACAGACTCCTGGTCGCATGCAAATTGACAAATGAATATATAAATAATTCAAATTAAGATCACTCCGAAGAAGAGTACTCATTAGCAGATCCCAAAGTTGGACCGGCGCGGGGGACTTAAAGCACGAGACCCTCGATTTGAAATGAAGACTTTAAAACGTAGGCGTCAGCGTTGTTGTAAAAACTCGACACAAATACCGACGGGAGTTTGAAGATTAAATATATGCTCACTAACTGACGCGGATAGTACCTATGTATTCATACGTAATTCATTCATTCGTGACATTAAAGAAGTGAAATGCATTTTAAGTAAAGTGCATTCAAAAACAAAATAAATACCGTATTTTATAAATCAAAAATATCACCTTTGTATAATTACAAACGTAACTAAACTATATCGACAAGTCGGTCTGACGTGGTCGACCGGATTACTTTCTTTAGTGTTGCGGCTGACGAATGTACGCCGAACCGAAGGGCAATAAATGTCGATCAGACGAAGGCGACCGATCGGCCGACCGATCGGCCACCTAATCGTCGGAACGCTGTCGGTTGCCGTTCGGAACCAAAACTCCTTTCTCGTAATAAAGACATTTTAAAAAGGTTTCACAGTTCCACACATGTTGCACTACTGCTGAACACTACAATTTCTCTTGTATATTGTATACGAGTGATGTAGTTGAATAGTTATCTAAAATTCATTAGTCTGCCTTCCTTCTGTACATTCTGCTATATTTTTTTTTAATCGACGTTCCTAATTTAAAAAGATTATTTGACGAATCGAGTGCAGTCTATGGCGGTCTAGATTGACTCCATTCATTATCTGGACGGTCATTGTCAGATCATGCCTTCGTCAATTTCGAGCAGAGAATCAATGGTCTAATATAAAAACGAATGTATGAAAATATGGAGAATTTTTAAGGCTTTTCTCCGATTTAAACCGCAGTGTATGATTATAGAATATATTACTATATGTAAGCCAAAAATATGAAAGAGTATTGAACTGTTATGCAATCCCAGTGGCGAACCAATTTACATAGACATAAATAGAGCAGACTCTTCGTCAAGCGCAATCATACAAGTAATTTAGCTGTAGGTAAACAAATCCGAGAACAGAATATAGCATTCAGATTACGATGCATATCTATCGATGTCGACATCGTTAATACTGAAAATTAAAATAGCAAAAAAAAAAGTGATAATTTCTCCGCTACTAAGGAAGCCTCGCAAATCGTGGGCCGGAAAATCGTTTCCGCTTAGTGCCGGCCGGACACGTTTTAGAATCGGCATTCTTCACGCGCATCGACAAAACGAAAGACCGCCGAGCGTGAACCGGCACCGAACGGGTTCTATTGTCAGGATTTTCCGGCGCATCTCCACAGCCCAGATTCTCGTTTAAAATCTAGGCACTCCGTTTCGGTAACAGGCTAGAAATTAGAAAGTCTCTTCTCGGTATGCTATCTAACGTCCGAACCGCGTCCGCCGACTGTTGTAGAGTTTTCTACGCAGATATAAAATGCTTTCTACATTTCGAATCATAAGAATAACGAAACGGTCACGAGCATTGCGGTGATCTCAGATTACGCGTATAAATACGTGGATAATCGAACTTCGCATCTTATTTTAGTTGCTTATGTTCATATTAAACAATAAATATTTAGGTACTTACATAATACACATACACCACATGATATGCATAATTTACCTGCTCTTTGATTAAAAACGTTACGTAGCAGCGCCATCTGGCCAATTTGAAACGTCACGTTAAGCCCACTGGTACTTCGGCACGAAGGCCAATAGAAGACCAGCAATGCAATCACTTAAAAGTTGTTAGGGATGGTGCTACAAAGCAAGGTTTAGAATTTTTTGGCATAATTACGTTCTTCCAGATGAGACACATATATGTATAATTTTGTTAAATCAAAATTTTATCAAAGTACAAATCGCCATCAAATTCGTTAGAGCTGTTTCGAAAATACCGATTTATCAATTTATAAATTAAATTTATAAATAGAAAATAATTATCGCAATACTTAAAGCAATAAATCCACTAACATATACTGACCCTCGCTGGCGGACATCGAGGATAAAAGTCGGACAAACAAAACAGACAATTCAGCCGAACCTGTCGCGTGTGTCTGACACCGTAGAAGGTCATTAGTGGGCGTCGGACACTGAAGATAACGCGATGAAATAACACGTAATCAAAAATAATATGTCAATATCGAACAATCAAAAATATCCGGGTTTGATATCGATGGCGAAGTGTGATTGTATAGACCAGAAGTCATCTAGGAGAATAGATGAAACCTACATTCTCGTAATGACAAGATACGTTTTTGAAGTTGTTCAAGAACTGGGTGTCATATTGTCCTTTCCTTTGGCCTGTTATTTATTTTAATTAATTTATAGGACTTATGCACATTAATAAGCATATTATGGAATTCCAAATAGATTAGTTATGATATATTGAGTTTTTATATTATCCATTTATAAAAGACATTTAGAAAAGTAGGATGATACTGGTTTTCTATGTTCCACAATGAATCTATGTACACAAATCTGAATTTTAACTCCTTATAGTTTGAAATTCTCATTAGAAGTCGATGTATCAATTAAAACAGAGATAACATACATGTAACACGATGTGTTGCAAGATAACCATAAATGCGGATCGCAGAATCAACATGGTAATATATTCTGTACTTTTCCTTTTCCTTAAGTTTTCTTCGTTAAGTATCGTACATCAACGGGGAATCGACTCCGGCGCAGTTTTCACGGCGAACGGCCACCCTTCGCCATTGATTCCTCCAAATATGTAATTACAATACTTCTGACATATAGGAAGTGCGGCGTACCATTCTCACCGACATCAAAGGGAAGACAAGAGAGCCAACCTATCCTAGTTCCATTCTAAATGCGTCCGCGAGACGTCAGTGCTGCCAAAACACTAAAAATTGCCGAACGAAAATATTTTCCGCTTTCTAATTGCCCGCTCGGTCTGTTATTTTAGTTTCAAACGTCACGGGTTCAACAACACCCCGTTATCAAGCCGTCTTGAAAGACTTGAATGCGCCGACATTGCGATCGAAAGAAACGTAGGTAAACGGCACGCCGCCAGCGCAGCCCGTGATAAGCGAATGCGCCGGCGCACGTTCATAAAGTGACACAAAGTGACTATAAAAATTTAAAACGAATTGATTAAACGGACGATGTCGCCGCCCGCAGTTGTGAATTGTTGCGAATCGAGATTTACTTTGTAGCGTTGATTTGATGAAACGTATCACTTATATATCCATACAACAATATTTATATACTATCATATATATGTCTATGCGCATGTTATACTAGATATGCTAGTATATATCACAAGTATCTATTTGCCATGTCGCCTGTTTGTAATTTACCTTCTTTTATTATAAGCTGGGCGTCAATTATGCCCTAAAATTGTAATCGAATTATTTTGGCCCAAAATTGCTAAGACAACTACCATAGCCAGGAACAGCGGAACCAAAGAAATCAGGAAATAAACAGAAGAATCAGTCACACCTTATAAATAGTAAAGTTGAAGTGGCAATGGCCAAGCTACATCCCTAGTAGCAGCGATAACAGTCAGGGAGGAAATATTCTAGAGTGGCGACCAAGAACTGAACATCAAGCGTGGGACGGCCTGCCACAAGGTGCGCTGATGACCTGGTATAAGTGTCTGGCCGCCATACGTTGAAGGTGGCTCAGAATCGTCGTGGATATCTAATGGGAAGACTTCTATCTAAAAGCAGATTTCCAGTGGCTAAAACCAAGAAAAGCCTTCCACGATGACCAGAAATAAGAGGCTGTTCACGACTTATTTCGCCCAGATATCACGATGTCCGGGCAGTCGGCTTAACGTACCCTTCGAGGCGGTAACGATTGTTTTTATTTGGTACAAATTAAACAACTCGTCGGCTATTATACCCGTGGTCATGAGCACAACCCAGTACCTTCTGATTCGAATAAAGCATTGATCGTTCGGCCACTAGCGTTTTTATCTACACAATTCATACTCCTGGACTACTTTTACCAAGGTATTGAGTTAAACGCTGGCCCAATACATCTATGAAAACTAGTAAATTTTCACAGACACACAAGGACCACGACGTTCTTCAATCTCTGAGGTTGCTACAGACTACAGAGGACCTAGATTATTTAATCTACGTCTGAACATATTTTCATATACATACAAAAATATAGTTGTTTAAAGTCAAATTTAATAATGTCGCTTTCACCAATACGATTACGAAAATAAAGTACCTAGGTACTTATAGACGATATGCCCGATATTATTTTTGTCACGAAATAAGGTCATTGCAAATATTTGAGCAGCTTATCAGCAGACTGCCAGTTACTATAGACGTTCATTTATATAATATGTAATAAGAGTGTATAATTTATATGCGAGAATGAATTTGTTTGCATCAGCGCTATATATTTCAACCGAACGCCCGATTGAATTCGGCGCTAATATTTAGTTTACATCATAGAAATGCATATATATAGACGTACAAACTTTACTTACTTCAGGCAAGTTTTGACCGCAATTTGTCTCGCATGGACTTTACAAAAATACGTTTACCCATTTATCGTATCGGACAGCGCGGCTAACGGCATCGAAGGGCCGCTACAGCTATCCGAACGTGTCGAAATCGCGAACGCGACAGGTATCGTAACCGAGGGAAGGAGCGTCATCCAAGCGACACGCGATACGAACATAACATACTTTTGTATTCACATGAACCTGAACAATTAAATGTTTTCAATTTTAAAAATATACTTACTTCGAGAGCCTGATTCAGTTTGTCCGTGAGGTTTTTAAAATTACAAGTATTCTAAAATGTATTTAAAAACCATTAATGGGATACCCTCATACATCGAAATACATCCAAAAGACTACACTCTATTTTAATCCTATCGTGAAATATGGGTATGAGACAAATAGGTAGACAGATGCGTTTGAACTTATGAAAATTTTTAACAAATCGCCGACAGTAATGTTAACAGCTCGACGGCGCGAAGTATTTGCCGACTGATTTATAATCTCCTAATGGATATCTAGCCGAGAAATCAAAATATTAATCATTAAAATAGTAAAAGTCACAATTTATATCATTGAGATGTCTCCTAGGGACGAAAACAAAATTGCTATTGCACCGAATAAAAAGTTACGATTTATCGTGATTTATTTAATGTGCAGTCAACGACACGCAATATAAAAATCCTCACAAAAAAATCGCTTGCAACGATGCATACAGGCTCCACCTGGCGGAGTAAGAATTACCCGTTGAAAAGTAGAATTATAATTTTAAACGGAAGACTGAGATAGTATCGCAAAGGGTTATGAAATGGGATGGTATAATATACCCACCAGTTCGAGAGGCCACAATCTCTTAATGTCGATCGAATCGTGATAGCGGTTATTCATACAATGAAGCTCTTACAAGAGGACAGTTGCGCCACCTATCCCGTTACCGCTTTTCGTTTGTAATTACCTGCATTATAATTAATTGCGGCCAGTTCATGCTTATCAATGAAATGCAACCTTGGAGCGAGACGTCCTACGTTTTACGTAATCGGATATCGTAAAGCAGATCATTTAATTACCTGAGATAACACGCTTTTACTTTTTATTTCGAACACTTTTTTTGCTTATAATCATAAGCAAACATTGTTCAACAAATTATCAGGCACTCAAAAGCTCACCAGAAAATTTGCTGACGTACTATCAAACGTGTCGCACATTCGCTTACGTTAAAAGTATTCGCGAAAGTGAAATAAACCGTTCAATATAGAAGCTACAAACACTTTAAGGCCACCGTTATCGAGTCATTTGGCAGAATAATCAGGCTCCCACTCTATTTTGAACAAGAAAAGAACACTACGTTCGGTTACCACCGTCTTATGCGAGTTTCCGGTGTTCATACGTATTCTAGAATTTTAGTTTCCTCATGGAGATCGCGCTCGTCAAAATCTAAGCCGACATCCTATTAATGAAGGCATCTTAAAGAATTAACAATTATTTATAGCATCGACATTTAGAATTGAAGAATATAGATATACAAGTTATATAGTATATATTATGTAACCAATAATGAAATACAAGACAGTTATATGTTAAGAAAACTTCATCTGTTGCTTTATTTATAATCAACATTTATTTTCTTATTCATCAACATTTATTTTCTTATTCATACGTCTAAACTGGAAATTAAAACAATTTAGTTATTTACTTACGAATGTATGTATTTTAATAAATATCAGTTACACGACTTGCGATAATTGATTTTATTTATAAGGGAAGAGAAATGTTCGTAACGAGGTCGGTGTGACTGTCAACAGAAAAAAAAATTCATGGATACAACGTTGCAGACGGACGTACCGACTGTGGGTAAACAGGGCCGGCCGCATGTCGCCCATCGGCGGGTTCAACAGTCCGGGCGGGCGCTCAGGTGCACGCGGCCGTTCTAAATCGGAACAGTTCCGTCCCGGCCGCGTCTTTTTTTGAGTTTTGGCAAAGCCTCGCGAGCGCACCCGCCTACTACGGGCCGGAGCACGTGCCGCCGGCGACGCGGGCGACGCCGGCGTGCGGACATTCAACAACACGTACCAGTTTGAAAATATCAGTCGGCCATTTCGAGTTGCACGGGTGCAGTTCTGTGTTGTCGCATACACGGGCGCATACACATTTATTGATGAAACATAAACGTGGGCTAGGCATAGCAAAAAAAGTGAATTATAGATCTACAAACCGGCAGTGAGAGAAAAATAGGCGCGTTCAGTATAAGATGCGCAAATATGTCGCGTGAAAGGGCAACGTAACATCTTCACTTTTGGTTTACACTCGTTTTCGCTTCCCATTCGAATTGCGTACCGCAGGCTGTATATGAAAATCGCTTCTCCAGGAGTAAAACTACAAACGAATCCAACAAATAATAGTAATAACAAATCGTCGTGAGGCATATTCAAACAATAATGGTCGGGCCTAAAAACTTATTAAATATTCGTATTGAACATCGCGTAACACTTTGTGTCTACCCTAATATGGGAGTGTTGTTATGCAGGCGACCGCAATACGTCAATTCCGGTATATTTATTTTGTTTTTTTTTTATTTTAAAGCATGAAAACCCGGTTCCGTTGTCTAGTTTTAAACCAGTAATGACAGCAGTCGTAAACGATGTATATGTTGACGGAATTTTCAGCAACTTCATCATCGTTCCCGGAACTTTAGTTACACTTTCAGTATTAATAACTTCAATATTAAGCAATGGTATCTTTACATATTTTAAAGAACAACTACTCCCTGTTTGCATGTCTGCCTTTCCGTTTGTTTGGGCGTTTATAGCTTAAGAACTTGATAAGATTTGGCCTGAGCCCCTCCCTTATTAACCTCGTTTTAGTGAAAGAACGTGTTAAATTTTATCTTGTTTTCTTTCCATTTTGTACTGTTTATTGTGAAAAAAAATTACGTGATATTCGTCGAGCCCCTCCACCGCCGTAAAATTGGGTGAGATTCGGCTTGACCCCCTCAAGCGCCGCAAGTAACTAATGGATGCCCCCTTATCCATACCGAACACGATCGATGATAAGAATATAGCAAAAAAATATTTGTCAAAAATTTTGAGCGAAATCTCACGTGAGGGGCGGGACAGTTAATTCCCAACTCACCAAATCTCACCCAAGGGGGTTGGTCAGAACTAAAAAAAAAAAAACACTTTACGTAATTAATGGACAGCCCTTCGTCGTACAAAATGAGTAAAAGTTGATCCGTACGTGTATAGACCTTATTTATATATAATTAGCCAAATCACACACAAAAGATCACAGAACAGATAAATTATAAATTATTACAGTAGCATTGTTTAAACATCGCGGTGCGGGTTAGTTGCCTAACAATTGAATCGTAACGCACGCAAGTCAAACAACTAGCATTTCTAAGCGGACCGGTGTGTGTTTACAAATAAATTCATTTTATGTAAATTAACTAACACAAACGGCGTTCTCGGAACTCGGTTCGTGTGAAAATCGGTTTTGCTAACAACACGATTATTCACGCCTACCTCCGCCATGGGCTGCGATTTCTCTAATTTCAACTGGCCGCGCCTGCGCAGACTTCCTGAACTGATCTGCATGACGAGCGACGTGCAATATTAATAATTATAATGAGGAAAATTATCTGAGATCTTTCTGTAACTTTATGCGACAAGTTTCAGCAACATGAAACCTTTTTTATTAGAGGAGCAACCCTCTACTCATTTTCATAATTAAGGGCAAGGAGCGAAGGGTTTAAGTTATTTTTTCCGGATGTATGTTGTAAGATGTAAATAAATCAGATACGTACATAAATGCTGTTTAGTTCAATATTAAAAGTTACACGTTTGTTCTCTTGTCGAGGTGTCGTTCGTTGCATTACTGTATTTGTTAAATTGTAGAACTATAGGTTCTTCGAATCTCCATACATTTATTAGCCTATTTATTAGGTCGAGGAATTATTTTTTCTTATTGTATAAGGAAAAACTTGCAGTTAAATCTCTTTGATCATGGTGTTTGTATCTGACTAGTTTTTATAAAATTAAATAAATAACATTTTAAAACAATTAAAAAATAAAAACGAAAAACGGTATCCCGCCATTTTTTATTGTTTTTCTCTCCCCAAAAAAAGTGAACCTAACGTAGAAATTCGATACATTTTGAAGTTTTTTTACAAAAAATGGAAAAGAGACATAAGCTACAAAAAACTATGAAACGTTCATGGACCTAATACACTGTCGATAAGAGTAATTCAAAACTGGGTTAAGCATTTCAGTTTGGTAATTTTGAAGTCAAAGATGAATCTCGCTTTAATCGACCTGTCATAGATAAAGTCGATGTCATTTTGGAAAACGTAGAGCAGGATCGGCATATTAGTTCTTACGGCGTAGCCGAAGAGCTGGGAATTGACCACAAAACAGTTTTGTCCCATTTAAAAAAAAGCTGGATAAGCAAAAAAGCTCGATTCTTGGGTCTCTCGCGAGCTCACTGAA
The DNA here is from genome assembly GCA_005406025.1 of Eumeta japonica. NCBI lineage: Eukaryota > Metazoa > Arthropoda > Insecta > Lepidoptera > Psychidae > Eumeta > Eumeta japonica. The sequence continues at coordinate 187,385 of BGZK01000014.1, forward strand.
AGAAATTTAATGAATCTTGTACTCATTGCGATTCTGTATTGAAACGTAAAGAAAACGAAGCGTTGTTAAAAAGATTGATCACTGCAGATGAAAAATAGATTACCTACGACGAGAACGTGCGATGAAGATTATGGTCAAAAGGCAATTACAACGGAAACGGGAGATTAATTCGTAATAAGTTGATACTATAATGTAAGGAAATATTGGAAGGGCATTATTCATTATGAGCTTTCACCGCCAAGCAAAACCATCAATTCGGATCTCTACTGCCAACAGCTGATGAGACTCAAGCGAGAAGTAGAGAAAAACGGCCGGAATCGATCAATAGAAAGGGTGTGCTTTTGCATCATGATAACGCCAGACCACACACGTCTTTAGACACTCAGCAAACATTAAGAAAGTTTGGTTAGGAAGTGCTAATACATCCAACATATAGCCCTGACCTTGCACCCTCAGATTTTCACCTGTTTCGGTCTCTTCAGAATTGTTTAGGTAGTGTTAGGTTAACATTAGGAGAGAACTGTCAAAATTACTTGTCGCAGTTTTTTGACCAGAATTCTCACAATTCCTATGGCAATGGGATTGTGTCAGTATCTACAAAATGGCAACAAGTTGTTGAACAAAATGACATATGTGTATTATAATTAAATATAAATAAAATATGTTGAAAAATTATCTTAAATTTGTATATAAAATACGAAAAAACTTTTTCCCCGACCTCATATATATTAAGTAAGAAAGTACAATTAAGTTGTATATCATATACTTGATAACTGTCTCAAGATTCTCAAGAAAAATTTAACAATCGCGCATGGTCACTAATTATAATCGCATTACCTCTTTACTGCTTTATATGCGACTTTTAAGCATGTCTTTTACAAGATATAACAAATAAGGCAAAAGCCCTTAGCAACGTCGGATGAAGTCAGATCCATCGCGTAGTATTACCATAATAGGGTTTTAACATGTTCCCGCGCAGACTCCACGGGAGCTTAGCGTGAATGGAAAGGCGTTATCAAGTATCGTGCATCGTGCTAGTACATTTCCCTCTCCTTGACTTTCATTGGAGTAATTTATTATCTTGAAAGCAGAATTGCTAGTTAATTAATCCGCTATTGGTAATGTTCGGCTTTAAATCAATTACCTAACGCTTATTTATAAACTGAAGCATTATTGCCTAAGTCTTGCGTTAATGAACGACAGTATCAGACAATTTAAGTATGCGGTCAGAAGTGTCCTCGTCTACAAATCGTCAGATAAGTTGATATTTTTACACCACGTACCGCTGTTGGAATTTTGTTTATGAAAAATTGTAGGTTATATTAATTACATCCCGATAACAATTACAAGTAACAAATAAATGTCAGTAATCGATAAAAGAAAGATAAAGGCAATGAATCCCTGAAATCTAATCATTAAAAGATAAAAGATTTATTCGTGATATAAGCAATTAAAATTTATCGGTACACTGACGTACAAAGTCTTCTAAAACCACCAAAGCAATGCTCCGATCGTAAGCAAAAAACCAGCTCGCAGTGAATGGATTGTGATAAAAGCGCAGAAAAAAATCGTTACAATAGAATCGTGTTTGTTTTTTGTGATAGCGAAATTCTCTGTTGCTACTCGAAGTTAATCATTATGGATCTATAGATCATTACCGCTCGGGGATTTATTATTGAAGAGCATTGGTTAAGAATTTTACAGCTCTTGATTAAAGCAATCAAACCGCATTTAAACATTAGTCTTAAGCGTGATTATCAAGTATATAACTATAATTATAAAATGAAACTAATCTAGTAATGATCTATTGATCGCGTACGGGTTCTGATTAGTCTAGATTATGCGACACGATCTAAGTTTCATCTAGAAATTGATCACAAGTGAAAGTAATATTAAAACTAATCAACAGTTGATTAGAATATTAGCCTTTGATTACATATTAAATACCCGTTCTATAGAGGCAAAAGCGGCAATTTAATACAAAAAAAAATGATAATTTATCTAAATAAATTTTATATAATAATCGCAGATAACTTTAATAATTATTTTATGAAATAAGTTTAAACTTAACAAATGAATCCACATAAACAATAAGATCGATGATGAGTCACAAAATTCCAGTTAATTTATATTAAAGACACATAAGAGAAGTTAAAATATAAAATGAGATAATAAGTTAAATCACAACACACACGGCTTCACAATGATCTATACAAACAGGGTACTCCACCGAAAGGTATACACTAAGTAGGCCAACAATACTGGTCGTATTTGTGTAGTACTATAAGTAAGGTAATTCATAATAAATCAAGTAACCTTTCCAGACAATTATTAAAGTGTCTATTATAAACGAATAATTTTTTTGCAATATTTGCTTTTTCGTAACAAGGATTCAAACGATCGACACGATTTTTTTTAATCTTTTTATTTTATTTTGAATGTTGCCTTTTGAACCATACTTTGTAGTATAAAATATATATAGTGTAACACACGGGCAATATGCAGAAACAATGAAATTTGGATTTCATCTTGTTATGCTATATGCTAAATAAGTTGCAGAATCTTGGGATTCTGCAACTTTAGCATATTTGAATTGTCGAATTAATAATGCTTAAGATACATCCGAAAAACAGATCGCTCCCATAGGTGACGCTATAAGCAGACGATGAAAGCGTAACACCACAACGGTGAAATCAGTTTTAATACAATCGGAATCAAAGCAGCAATAAACACTATTAAACACTGTGCGCCTGCGACGAGATTGTGTGACGGCTGGACTTAGTTGTCGAGCTATAAAATAGAAATAAAAACCGTGTCCTCGCCAGACGAAGCGTGTTCGTATGTTTGGCCAGATCCTACACAGTGTCATCTTAGAAGGCAGGCGTTTGTGTAAATACGGGCGGATTTATGTTAGGTGGTATTTAGAACGGTTTCTGTTAAGGGCTTTCTCGTGTTTATCGGATACATAAAAATGAAAGTTATGATTTTAGAATTCACGACACTTTAAAAATGCCGTTGACTGTTGACGTTTAAAGGAAGACAATGGTTAGATGTTAATTAGTTTGTTACATTTTTGGATTAATGGATTACGTTTGCTTTGCAATTTCAGTGAGCTAATGAGAATTTTAGTTTTAAAGAATGTGAGTGACCGCGAATTTCGATTTGAATGTCAACTGATTTTGATTGATTTACATCTCGGAGCATAGTTTGTTTTTATTTTTTTTAGGTATTCACATTTTTCAGATTCATTTTCATATGTTACAACTCCGCTGCATCAAAACATTGTAAGTCCCGTATCCACTACCTTCAACCGTCGCGTTCGTTGTTTTTCGTCGCTCGTTTTTATCGTAATTAGTGTTACTAACTTTTCCAAATGCGACACGCGTATTTCCAAGTCTATCTCCGAAATGAGGTTTGTGAGGTCTTAAAACACGTCTGAAGATTGAATAAAATCAACGCCGGGCTTAAGCAAAGATCAACGAACCCGTGGTGGTAACTTTTTTTTTTCGTCTTATAATTCCACTTTACTTTGGCAATTGACTTCAATTTGTCGGTGTTCTATTCGGCAGCTTCTGTCATGCCGCAGCCGTTACGCATCTAGGTTGTCCTTTTTTAAAGACTAGAATTTATAGACCAAAGCGTCGTAGAAAAGCTCCGTTCTTAATTAGCTTCGCTGTTCTATTCTCATCGTTTTGGTCGCTGTGTTAAAAAATACCATTTCAATTTTTCACGTTGGTTTTTTCATTCTTTGCATATGTAAGATTTACTTAAAGAGAGTATTTACAGTTATAATGTCTCGATTAAAATTTATGAACATATGTTAACATCACCTATATGACAACTCTTAATTACTGATCATGATAATCACAGTTTAGCACTTTTGTTTATATTTCGTTAAGGCCTTCAAATAACAGACAATAAATGGACACTACCGATGGTACCGCGTTGGATCTTCAGGAGAATTAACTATTGAGTCTTTAACTTAAGTCAAATTAAACCGCTGGCTCAGTGCCTCGAAAAACAAGCTAAGCCGTTAAACCCGGATGTGCCATATTGAGACGACGGTTGTTAGCAGCCCTTAAACTGTACTGAACCAATTTGTGGGCTTAAAAACTAACGAACTAACAAGGCTGAACGAAACCTCTCAGTTCGAGATAATTGAATTGTGGGAGAATATACTAAAACCCGACTAAACAAACGAAAATTTTCCATCTACATTGGAAAAAAAATCAACACTATATTCAAACAAATAGGACGAATAGGACACGATTGAGAGTGCATTGAAAAACAAAAGTGCATTGCACTGTCCCAGTTGTCTCAAAGAGTAGCGCCAGACTATTTTACACCTTATTCTATCTACGATACGTATCACGTTATTCTGAAAGTGAACTGTGTGCAGAAATCGTCGCCCCAAATGCTGTAGTAATAAATAAATTGATCTGTTTTGCGAGCACGTCCAGAGCCGCTGGAGGTGTTAGACGCGGTCTACGCTCGTAGTGATAGTGATACGAGGTATCTGACCTTCAGCCATTCGGGAAACATATGGGAAAATTATCTTAATTTCCGTACGACGGTGAAACGTAAATTTCATATACCAATCTACATGTATTAATCGATACCGTTGACGCATACTAATACGATATTTCTTACCTTACCTCAAACCCGTTTCTGAACGGCGTTGACGATACTGACAAGTGAAAACTTGGGAGTGGTTTTTACTCGATTCCTATACACGGTTCAAGATAAGAAGTGTTAATTCGATGCGATGCAAATGACTGTGTTACCGGTAAGAAGTGTTTTGAGAACGCCCGATATCCGAGTAAAATTTTCCTATAATTTCGAAAGCGTTACGGAGAATTCCGTCGGCCGTCTGATAAAGCTATACTTTTATTAACCCATATATCGAGGAAACCTGTTCTGCGGTCCCGTAGTTGATTAATTCAATAATTTTGATTATGGGCCACCGATTCGCCTTCCTCTACATAGATGTATACTTATAACCCATATATCATTGTTCATGGTAAGTTATTTTTATGCTATACGATTTGCCGAGGGTATTTTTAACTTTTCACTATGAAAATTGAGATTTTTTTTATGAAATTGGAAAGTTGCAGTTTTCAGTCCAATTTTCGAAAATCCAAGTTCCACCAGATTTATGGTTCTAGAAATTTATTTCAAGAATTTTTCGCGTGATGTTTGTATGTCTATATTGTTGGACAAATTTATATCAAAAAGTGTTTTTTAGAATATTTTTTAATCTACTCTGTTGATAAATTAAAAAATAGAACCAGCTATTTTTAGTAAGAAATAATGTCAATCTTTGCAAAATACATCAAAATCAGTGGGTTCGTTCGACAGATATTGTTAGCGGAAAATTCGAAAAAAATGGTTTTTTTCCAAAATACTAGATGAACTAATGTTGAGTACTCGGTCACCTTTTTCTGCTTAAAAAACCACATCGAATGCCATAAATCGAACGACGCATTCAAAAGATATAGTAGTTGAAGAATTAAAAAAATATCGTTTTTTTACGCATATAGATTTTTGAACTCGAAGAACTCAAAGCACATTTGAACTATATTTTTAAGTTCGAAAAACTTGAACGCTAAAATTGATTGTTTCAGCGTGATGAAATCAATAATTTATCGCTACCTTACTTTTGAACAGTTTGAGCTAGAAAGTAGTAAAAGGTTTTAGGGATAGTACTCAGGGTCAACCGTCTTTAAAAATTTTTAAGCTTGTAAACTCATAAAAAATATTTGTAACTCAAAATGCTCAAAGACACATCCATAAATAGTCGTATAACAGAAAATTTAAGGGATATCTGCAGGGTCAACCAAAACCAATAACTTCCCGATTTCCGAAATTTCTCAATTTTCTTAGCGGAAAGTTAAAAATAATAGAGTTAATAATATAAGCATTTTCCACGTTTTGTAACTCAAATTTTAAATGATAAAAGTAAAAAAAAATGTTTATGTTATGGACTTATTCATCACTGCCAAAAATTAGACAAAAAAGGAAATAAGAAAACTGAAAAATGCACGAGCCATTATTTCGCTGTGAGATATCTTTTAACGGGATCGCACGATGCGATCGACATGCAGGCAGAGACGGTCTTATTTCACCGACGACGTTAGTTAGTGTCGCCACATGTGCACTCTAAACATACCTCGCTAGGTCCCGCCGCCGGCACGGTTTTAGGTCGCGCGTTACGTAACAATTGAATAATGGCACCGACCGACGTGCGCACGCGCATCTGATGGAAAACTACTTTTATATACATGCAGTACAATTAATTACATTTTTAAGGAAATTGGTAAATTTTTAAGTGTGCCAAAATTTAACATTTATTAAATTTAAGGAGATTTGATACGATATATCTATAATGCAAATTTGAATCTATAGTGTGCTATTTATTTATCTGATGAGAATTTTGCAAGAAAAAAAAATTGTGATTTATGATGTTTAAAAAAAGAAATTCTGTTACAATTAACGGGCTATGGTATCGACATGCACACTTCAAACAATAATTTTATATTATAATACTTATTTCCAGGGTTTTATACCTAAAATGAATCCTTACTGAATCCCTCTGTATCTTGTCCGTCTGTATAACAAGATCCTTTTTCTAAAGAAAATGAAGAAGCAGCAAGTTGAAGTTAATATCAAATATTTAAATCTACTATTTCTTGAAACTCTAGAAAAATGGGCCTCATCTGTGGAAAAACAATAATGATTAGAATTCGGGGAGATTTTACGAGACCCTTATCCTCGTTTTGAGCTCACATAATGAAGTCCCCCACGTTAGAAAATCCGTACTAGAGAAGTAAGTAAATAGTGCCGTGATATATGCAGGTTTATAAATTAGTTTATTTAATGTTTTTTTTTTAAGATTTTAAATATAAAATAGAAATCATTGTAACAAAAATGATGAATTTGTTTTGCTTTTATTAGGCGCTGCTTGGTTTTTTAAGTACAGCGACATCTGTAGTCTTTATAAAGTACCATCGTTTTCGCTTACATCTACCCATTTGGAAAAGTGTGAAGATTTTGGTAATTCAATAATAAATCGGATAATAAACATACATAAAACACTATCCATTCAAAAAAAATCCATTTAAGCCGTTTTTTTCATACTTTCACACAGAGCTTCAACTTAAACAAGAAACGGATATAAGTGCGTATAATAATATCTAAGAGCCTACTCCTTCATATATTGAAAAATAGACTATGACTCTTAAACATAAGTATGACGACTTCAGATATTTGTGGGTCGATGAAGGGGGATTTATTTATTAAGGATTTATTATTTATAAAAAAGTATCTGTTTTTATTCACATACTGTTTTATGTATTTTTTATTGTTTGTAGTACAAACAATAAAAAATAACATATATAACAATAATAAATCCAAAATCTCTTTGGATTGTGAAATAAATTACTAGTCTTCGATTAGTGTTCGTAAAGAATACTGTACCATAGCGAGTTTGAGATTTAAAAACATATCCTTTAAGCTTTTTTTTCTTGGATGCTGTTGCAATTATTATTTTAAAATTTATTACGGAAGTACATGCGGATTAATTAAACATGAATTTATTGAGTCCCATTTTATGGTTAAAAACGAACAAGCTAATATTCAGTCAGTTTTTCTTTTATAATGAAGTGGATGTCGTTGGACACACTATGTTTCAAAATCTTTGATTTTCATACTGCGAATATGAGATGTGAGTTCCTATCGTCCTTATCGAGCCTTATTAAAGCATTATAGCGGATGTTACAATAAAACTTTTCACTCAAGTAATTGTTTTTAAAGAAGCAACGGATTGCTCTATAAATTCTTTTACGGATTATTATCGCACATTGCGTCTTTTTTTACTAATAAAACAATATTCTAAATAAAATATGTGATTTTCGTAAATTCTAATATTTATTGGCTAAAACTTAAGCTCGTATTAGTTCATATTGAACGTTTTATTTGATGCAGTATAAAAAACCGGACAAGTGCGAGTTGAATTCGCATGAAAAGGTTCAGTACGATGAATGTACTACCATGTACTTTTAAATTTGACCCAAGTTTATTTGAGCATACTAAAACAACTACAAACTGGCTGTGACAAACGAACATACATACCTACAAAGGGTCCTGTACGGGTTCCGTGTCATTTTGTCCGGAAGTAAGAAAGCCTTAGAATGTTTTAAGACGTAGAGATTGCAGCGTACCTTAAAAATGTGAGCACATCTACATTGCTTTAGATATCATTGCAAGAACAAGATCTTATTTTTTTTCTACTAAGAAATGAAATTGTCAATTATTTTCTGCTGCTTCAATATGTTTTCAATCTTAATTAAAAAAAAAAGAAACTTGCAACACTTTATACATGATGGAAATAAAACTAACTGAGAAACGTCATTGCTGACAAAAATTTTAAAAGCTTTAATATACTTACATTATAATAATTCTTTAGAGATATAATTAAACAGTCACAGGATACAAACGTGAAAAACGTAAATAATCACAAAACACAATGATAAGCATTAATTACACAAGGCGCGGTACGTCTACAACGCGCGCATGTGCGACACTATCTCAATGCTTACCATTGTATCTTTGTGTACAGTACAATACACGAAACTCTGCCGCTGTGAAGTTAGTCACGAAAGCGTCGCAATGACGTAAAATTGGCACGCAGGGGTGAAGAAGGAAGGGTTGGGAAGTGTTGAACTTGCACAATTACATCATTCGCAAGCGATTCGGACCGGCAAAATATCGTGCGTTGTACTGTATATGTCGCTCTCTATTGCAACACTACCGTGGTGTCGCAATATACAGTTCTCTTTCTCGTTCTTTTTGTGTTATATCTTTCTTCTCTCTCATGTAACGGGATGTGCCTAAATGTGACGCGTCCTTGAAATTAGATTATCGATCCTCGTTCAATTATATTATATCAATCATCGAATCGCCGCCTAAGAAGTTTCACTTCAAAAGGCATTTTGTGCAACAAACGCGACACGATGTACGATCACAAATTCGTCCGGGGAAGGGATTCATTAAGGGCTGGTGTGTCTGTCGATCAATCCGGCGCTTGTTATCGGTTTTTTCCGCTTTACTTTCGTCGGGCCGGCGCGCCATTCGGCCGGTTTCCGAGTCGTACGTGCACATTCTTCAACTCGCACCGCCTCAAAATTGGGGTTAATTGAGTTTTAAATCGAAATATTGACTTAGGTTATATTTACGATGGGATTATTTTGCCTAGTAAAATGGCTTTACTCTAATGCGACCATTCCGATTCTAACTAAAAAATCGTACATAAGAGAAACAATTTCTTCACTTCAAATTTTTGTATTTACATCAAAAAACGAATACAAATGGTTAAACGTGTTTTACCCAAATTGTTATTTATTCATCCATTTAAAAATTACTTTATTCATTTTGCAGTACAAACTCGAAATGTTTAATTGATGAATTCTTTCTTTATAACTTAATTTAAGTTTCATTGAAATGAATACAATTTTGGTTCTTGAATATATTTTGTCCAGTCTAGTATTAAGTACATCCTTTTTTGTACATGCAAAGGTGACCGAGTTTCAGGATGTCCGATTCTCAATACGCAGGTTCAGCTTCGAAAATATCCCCTTGACATATTCTAAAAAGGTATGTACATTTTGTTCATTCTATAATACAGCTGACTAACATTGAAGGAATGCATCAAAGCGGAACCACACACGGAGGGTGGGTGCAAAATCATGTTGGTTCGACACAACTACGTAATCATGTTCATCGAGTACGTCATTCCTCTGGCTACCTCATATGGAAAACGATCTTGTGCAGTTACACATAAACAAATAGGTATATACATCAAATAAATAGTCATATCAAAAGGTGATGATAGTCCAGACCACGAGCGAATTGGCGAATGAATTTTAACCTTAAGTCAAATTAAACCGCTCGCTTCTGTGTCGGAGAACACATTAGTTGGGCGTTAACTAGTGAGTTAACAAAACAGTTGGGCTCTGTTGAAAATAAAGGTTTTCAACAGAGCCCAACTCAATAGACCATCGCGGACGGTTGAAGGCATGCATCAACAATGGCGTGAACGAAATCTGAAACGAGATACGTAAAGATACTCCTAAGTAGTCGGTGGCCTTTGACCCCTCTCTGACCACGTAAGGTAAACACCAACATTTAAATTTCGGATTGTTTTTTTTTTCATAGTAAATCACTGTAACAATCCAATATGAAAATAAGTATTAAAGTTATAATTTTTCGATGTAGAACTGTGAATAAATAAAAAATTAATCCATTATTTCTGCTTAATATTCTTATTAGATCTTAATCAGTAACATAAAGTCGGTAGTTCAGCTAAACTAATGATTTTATACTTTTTAAAGGTGCGATGTGGGTGTTTTGGTTCTGTTTGTATTTAACGGATGAAAAAGATTTAGCGCGACAATAATTGATGTATAATGAGACAATAAATGTAAAAATATCGCTTCAACACTCAAATACGAGAATGGGATAGTTTATTTATTATTTAATTTATTTAACTTAAAATTGACATATAAATAAAAGTTGGGAGAGTTCAAAATTGCACGTATTTTTAAATAAGTATTATAAGAAATAAAGTATGAATGTATTAAATTATTAATCAGATTATACCACAAAACTTTGACGTCATGCTTCAGTAATTATTTGGGCAATATGTTATACATAAAAATATGCATTTTGTTAAAAAGATAAACGAAAAAATGATACTATTTCGTGTTCTTCAGTCGATTTTAAAATCGACTGAAAAAAATTGGTTAAATTCAATTTCTTTTCATATTTTTCATCAAAAATGTATACGGGAGGGGACGGGGGGGGGACAACAATGGATGCAAATTCCCTTCTTTCATATTTCGTAAAAGTTTTGAAAAATTCTTACATTATATCATGGATATGATGTAAGAAATTTGCGATATTATTATGATCGTTTATATTGATCTACAATTTGCTCATGTAACATTTGAACGGCCCCTGATAAACGAACAAAATCAAACGAAACACAAAATCAGGTATGTATGTATATTTCAAATATGCAACCTTGACCTGAATCCAAGGTTCAATTTATGAGGATATCATCTTCTTGGACGTCCTACCAAGCCTGCAGACCATGGAGTGAGGCGAGGGCATCTATATGAGGATTATCGGTCTCTGTTTTAACATAGAGATCCAAATAAAAATTTCTAATAAAATACGCGATAACCATAAAGAGGATGGTGGTTATGAAGTTTTTGACCGACTGCATGTATGTGTACCTAAAGTTTTTGGTACATTAATGCTTTTTTATTCTACTCCCAGTACATATGATATTTATGTTTGTCAAATTATTTACAATAATAGAAAAAGTGCATAACAACGATTCAATATAATTACATATTTATTTTATTTTCTTGTAACACCGACAACGTCCATGCTGTAAAGGCAGACAGTTCTGAATTAGAATCGGTGATAAAGGAAAATATCTCTCTCCTTCTTTTATAACGTTCTCCAGATGAAAGTATACAATTTTTAGATGTCTGATATATATGTCTATGTGTTGGTATGCAGATTCCTAAATGTGGTCACCTTATAATAACCAGTGCAGGGTTGCCCATAAATTCATGAGCATTATTGTAATAAACAATACTGAGGAGTCTACCCACAGCCGGTGAATTGAAACATGATCACAATTCCTTTCATTAAAACAATGCATAATCCGAAAAAGAAGGGATTCGTAGATAAAAAAACATTATGATTTGATTGATATTGATTTGCTTGAGAGGAAAGATAATAGTGCAACATTTCTGTGGATCGTACTGGCTGGTTATAATAGGTTTTTCTTTTAAAGAAACACGAAGCCTTAACGACAACTGTCTGTCAAGACAATGACGTACGGAAATCTTATCGGTCTATATAGAATGCATCAAGTCTGACTGCCTGTCCTCCTGTACATGCATTATGCAATAACTTTTATTCTTTGAAATGCATGTTGTTTTTTCTTAACACAGAGATAACTTATATTTCGAAACATCGTTTAGAATAGATTATATTTCGGAGCTTTCGAGAAATCCTTAGGGATGGAAGATAAAAGATGTATTAAGTTCAAAGAACAGAGGTTTTAAAATTAGTTTCTAAACACTTTTCTATAAGTCAATGATTCATACAAAACAAGTAGTTGTATCATCGCCATATTCATACGCATAGATCACAGCTTTGATAAAAGGATCCTAAAAATCATTTCTTTCATCAGGTTGTAGTACAACGGTGTAGTAAAAATGTAGTACAAAAATATTTTAGGCCTCAACATGCAAAAAGCGTTTCCTTAAGTTTATTTTAAAGAATAAATATCTGTATTTAACTTTATTTCCAATAATGGACTAATGGCATTAAAATAGAATATGTATTCCAAAATCCGAATTAAGAAAACAGCGACGGTAGTAGGGTTTGCATTATACGCAAAAATTTACTCTGCATTTCCGTATATCATTGCTAAATCAAAGAATTCGAAAGTTCAAAGGTTATTAGAAATAATCTTATCTCACGGGAAATAATACCCAATGAATACTATAATCACATATTGATATTATACGATAAATATATTTATGACTAATTTAAAAAATAGCACAATGAAAAAATTGCAAGAGGAATATATCACGAAATAATTTATTCACAATAGAAATAATATTTTGTAGTGGTTGTAATTTGTTTTGTGTAACTTTTAGATAAAATAAGAAAAATATAGAATGTATTTGCAAAATAACTGTTTACTTAAAGAAAATTCCCCTATGCGTTTTACCGAATTAAACATTGATTTAATTTTTCTATTATCGAATCAAACATTAAATAATTTAATTAAAAATTAAAAAAATAAATAAATAATGTTTCATGAGTTTTCTAGTTTCGATTGCTTATAAGTTATTTTTCGATATTTAATTATTTTACTGAGAGGCATTTTTCTGTTTTGCATTTACGACGCGTAGTTCAGGGTAGGTGTCGTGTGGGTGCACTATGTCTTTTTCGCTACACCACGTACAAAAACGATTGAAATTATCTCGTATTATGAGCCGAGATGCACGGCTCCGCCAAAGTAGGCCACAGCCTTCTATTATTTAAAACATTTTCAACCTTCGTTTCGAGCGTTGGAACGATACAGTTTTGTCAGCCGAATCCTTGGATAGGAAGGTTCTATTTTTTCAGATGGATGCTATAATCGGGACAGCAGATAGCTGATAACGTATCGTAGTGTATGCTTTCTTCGCGTTATCAGGTACTCGGTCAAATCAGTGCTAGAGGCGCGATAGCGCGGGCGTGGGACCAATTACCTACTTGAAATAATTTTAGGAGCTTTGGGAATTTTCGGCGAGGTCGCGTGCCGGTCGGTGCACGCGCGTGTTGCCAGCATCCGGGCCGTCCGAATTCTTAAAAGATTCGCAACGAAGGTAACGATGCGATTAGCGGTCTATTTTATAGTTTCGAATTTGGGTCGACGTATCATACACGCATCGTACGAGACGCATTCGATCGAATCGTCAGACGGCGTCTGACAATCTTTAGACCATACATGCTTCGAGTGAAAAATCATTAGTCTATTTATTATAATTACAAATATCCAATGAATTTTTATAAAATTTCTAATAAGAAAAAACGATGAAGAACAGTCAACGACGAATATACCTTTACGTTCGTTTAGATGACTCGACTCATGTAAACATCATGTCGACATGCGGTCAAATTAAAATCCACATTTTCTTAGAAGTGTATGATAATATTAAATAAAATAGCGCTTACATAACGGCCGGCAGCGAGTCCGGCGTATCATTCAAACAATATTTCTGGTGGAATTTTGGCACGTGGCGGGGTACGGACAGATGGCGTATTCTAACCGTACACGTTTCGAATGACTAATATTTTTTATCTCACAGGTGCATTACCCCATTAACGTCGGCGCATAAATTGAAACCGACGCATCGACGAGGCGCGGACCGCTCAGAGCGAACGGTACGCGATCAAAAATCACTCACCGGCACTCGGTTATCCTTCCGGAGACCGCTGGTGGCGGGCGGCGACAGATCTCGACGGCACCGGCGACACGTTCCCGCGCACGAATATCCGCCGCGCTATCGCGTCTCGGCGAGGTGTCGGGTTGTCGCTTGCGGTTTTCGTACGCGCGCAACTCGGACCCGACACGGCTGTATCGATGCACTGAACAATGCGGCACTACAGTGTCGGATCGCGGGCGCGTTTCCCTGAGAGCCGACTGCACTGGCACTGTAATGGTGACACGTATCGTCGCGCCGATACGAGGCCGCTTGCGGAAACCTGGCGTATATACCTAGAAGATTACGTTTCTTTTGTCCTTTCTAAACTTTTTTTCCATTTCCAAAAGTGTACACGTTTTCATAGAGTAATATTTAATTGGATATGAACTAATAGTAACGAGCGAGCCGAAAATTTTTGATTTTGAACGTGCTATCAAACCGCCCGAGCGCACATCGATTCCGAATTCGAATCGACATTCGCCGGCGCTGATGAAAATCGGTGTGGTCGTTCCTTCCGATTGTCTGTTTATCGCGGATCGACCGGCGGGCGCGTTAACACGACGACGTCGCAGATCGACAGCGGGCAATTAGCCGATCCGTGTCAAGCGCGATATCTTTTCTTTCCCGGCGAACTTTTCGCTCGGCGAATTTCGTAACGCGCCGTGTCGAAGCTCCGGCTGCGGCCGAATCCTGGCGCCGGCCGTTACGTCGACGTCACGTGGAAAGGAACACTTTTGCTCGTGCACATTTTCACCTGCCGATTTAATCCGACCTTCGGGCGTTATGCAATTTCGGCCGGCGAACTCGATTCGCGATCGACGATATGTGTCGGCATCGATTTTTTTTATCGACTACTCTAGTTCGGTTATACATATATAACAAAAAAAAAATTAAATGTTACTCTATGATTTCGTGGTGGTGCGTTACCTATTCTAGATTTCGCGTCGCAGCCCGCACGAAAGGGTCGTGCGCCGACGTGCGTATCCGACCGCGTGTCGCGTGCTACTGAACTAAGCGGGCCGCCGGCCGGCGGACCGCGGCGATAACTGGAGTGCCGAGGAAAGCTCCGCACAGCTGATGATCCAGCTTCCGAACACCTCTATCGTCTCGTGACCGTAAATCATTTTTTTTTTCACGAAGCCTTTTAAATATCGAATGCGAAACTTCAAGACGTCGAAGGCCGTGATGAGAGGAACGAAATGAATCGGTTTCGACACCGAAAAAGATGTAAAATTAATGATCTATCACACATTTCAACATGTTTGAATGTAGCGTCGACATAAAAAAAAACATGGACAACGTAAATATTCATTGAAAAATCACTATTTAATTTAATATTTTTTCGTTACAAAGTGTAACAATTGCAGTTTAAAAAAATTAAATGACAAGACAGCTCTTTACCTTCTCAGGTGACAATAAAATTGTAATATTTATTTTATGTTCATAAATTAAATAATCGTTCATTTTAAAGGGTTTAAAACTATTGGCAATAACAACTTTGTATGCGTGAAGTATGAGTGAAGTTTATATTTTAGTATATCTTTCGCTTCTGTAATATCAGATCAGTATCATTAAAACTGTGAACAATCGGTCGATAATTATCAATCGAAACGATTATACAATACAGATAATACATAAATTATGACAGATGTCTATCGATGAATCTATACAAATGGTTAATGATAAATTTCTGTGCGTTCGGGAAGGGTGAACTCATCAGGATCTGATCATCGACTACAATCAAAAAATTCACTAAACAAAATTAAACTGTGTAAAGCTTTTGTAAGGATTTCTAGAAGACAACCAACTCGATATTCTAAACACTACACTTTTTCTGCCAAAACCTAAAATCTAAATACACCGCACGTTCTCAGCGCTATTGGTATTATTACACGTATAACATAGTATTATAATTTTATTGTAAGCGGATATGGTTTTCTGAATTTCAAATGTTGTTCCACTTTTCAATTGTACAATATATGATTGAAATAAGGAAATTTTAATTTTTACATATTTCGATTATACATTAATAAGACGGGAGAGAATCGTCTGGCGAGATTTGAATACAAAAAAACGGGAGTGAAGATCGAATTTAAACTATTTAGTCAGTATTACATATGTTTGCAGTACAACGCACGAAACTCTACCGCTGTGAAGTTCGTCACGAAAGCGTCGCAATGGCGTAAAATGGGAACGCGGCGGAAAAGAAGGAAGCGTTGGGGAGCGTAATACTTGCGCAGTATATCATTCGCAGCCAATTCAGAGCGGCAAAGTTTCGTGCGTGGTACTAAACCAATGCTATTAAAGGCAAGCAATGTTCTGCCGAGCTTCCGCGAGACCGTCCGTATAGTTTATTTATTTATAAACTCACGTCCATTTCTCAGAAGGGTAGGCAGAGACTAAGGATTTCCTTTACTCGGGATTCATATCCATTTTAGGAGCCTGTGGATATAAAACATCGAATTAAATTAAAAATTACCATTTAACTACTACTGAAAATATTAAATACTAGCTGGCCCAATAGACCTTGTTCTATCTACTTCTATTTTTCTATTAGATAACATGCCCATGTAGTATATGTCCTCATTTTTACCTACATAGATATTCAATAAATGTCTTCATCTCTTACATCGATCATCTTGATCGCGATCCTGGCCTCAGTTTCGATTTTAATCCCGGTGCTGTGTCTGGTTGCGATCTTGGTCACGCTGTCGATTTTGGTCCTGGTACCATTCTCGATTCTACTACCAGTTCCGTTTTCAATTATCTGTTACAAACAGCTTCGACTTGGATGAATCTTAGTATCAAAACAAACTATTCTAAAACCACATTACTTTGCCTGTGTTTATGTTTCTATATATGATAGTATTTTTAGAATCGGCTCAGTTTTATAAGCACGTGGCTTCGCCTGCGTAGGCTAAAGTGTGGTTTTCTTTATCGGTTTTAAGCACCTTTATCTTCTGATATCGTATACTGGAATAAAATGTAATAGATGCATGCCCATCTTCAGGCTACAAGCTATGCCTCAGGTAAATTTCATCAAACTGGACAGTGATACAGTCATGAAAATATAACATAACAAATATACAGACACCAGGTACACTTCATATACTTTTGAACTCTTGCCTGCAGCTCCGCCCTCTTAAACAGATTAATATTAGTAATAGCTATCGCATCGCGGCTCCTCCAATCACGCCCTCGCTCCTGATATGTTTCCATCACGTTTTGTTCTTAAATAATTATATTTAAGAATGACAATTTACATCTATACTGGTATTAAATACCTATACCGGTTCTTAATAATTCCTCCTGAATCGCAAACGACCAACTAAATTAATAAGAGAAAACTAAGGCTTCGCTCGTATGGACATAGAATGAATTGCTACATCTTTTGTATGGACTGATGACGTTATACCCATCGTGTTCACGATTCCGCTCCGCGATTTCGACTTCATCTCGTTCTATATCCTGATTTCGGTTCTGCTTACGATATCGATCCCGATCCAACTTTGATTTATTCCTGCTAAAAAGTCTAAATATTTCCGATTTAAAAATACCCTAAATATAACCTCGTAAGTTCCTCCATAGGTCACTCTTTTGTTAGTCTCACAAAAGAGTGACCTACTAGCAGATTCAGACAAACTCAGGCATTGGTATGAGTCAAGTGCACAAAACTATAATTTAGCCGTCAGAAAGCTTTGTACTCGATGGATAACTCATAATATGACCAAAGCCCAAAAACATTGTAATATTAATCGGTACCGCGAAATGATACAACAATTTCCCGGCGGTGACTCAAATAATGTATACGACATAGTTATAGGTGACGAAATCTAGATTTATTGTTACTATTCCGAAACCAAAGGACAGTGCTGCTCAGTGGGTGTTTCCGTACTTTTTGATCCGAAACGATAACTTCTCGTTCCATAACAAATACGAAACGAATCGATACCTGTGAAAATTGATACAAAAAGGTGGTCGAGTGTACGCCGGGTCGCATGTAGTGCATGGTCCCTTCTTCCATATATACTAACGTTATCCGTACCTCGATATTTTACTTAATTCTTAAAGAACGTAATTGTCATCTTTTTGTATGGGCATACAGAACGATGGCAATTAACCTCAAATTATAGTTCCGGTTAGTTTGGATTTCCATTTATTTCCGAGTTTGGATAGTTCCATGTTTTGATAAGCTCCTTCGTTGACAAACGTGTCTGGTGTCCTATGCGGGTGTGCATTGTCCCTCGAACCGCATTCGAAAGGCCACGGTACCCGCGTACAATGAGGGCAGTATTCTTCAGTGCTTATCGTGTGGCGCCAGTTCGAGCAAGTACATAAAACCCGATATTTAATTTTTTTTCCTTTGTTGTATCCACGGATAGCCAGTGCGACACAGTTCAAGCGCGGCCACATGTGGAAGGGGATCGTCTCGGCCTCTACAGTACAACGCACGAAACTCTGCCGCTCTGAATTGCCTGTGAACGATTCAATGCGCAGGTTCACCGCAACCTGACCCCTTCTTCTTCTTTTTCGCCACCTTTGGGTTATTATTTTACACTATTGCGATGTTTTCCTAATTAACTTCACAGCGGCAGAGTTTCGTGCGTTGCAGTGTACGTTCGTTCGCTATCTATTGGAGGTCCACTTTTCGTTTAATAGACCTTTTAGTTATTTTTACTTAATTTAAACACATACGCTTCGCGTATTATATATCTATTAATAATCATCGTTAGCCTACTGCTCAGTAGGCTAGTTTTATACTCCATTATTTCATCATATATTTAAAAAATACTCATCTTTATTTCAACCGGAATTTTGTCGCCCTTAGAGACACTCGACATCTGACGTTATCGGTTAAGAGTCCTCGACATAAGTCAGCGCGGTCAGCATCCCTGTGGCTTCTGACCACTCGCGATGAAGCCGTCAAAGCCTTCACGCTATTGGCTATTCTGTTCAGACGTATAAGGGTTTTATAGTGCGTTTCAATCCTGAACTATCAACGCTCAAGGATGCAGCGGAATTTTTCGCCGTTTTTACCGCGGTAAGAAACAATATATAAATATATGAAGAAAATTAAAAAAAAAAGAATACTCTTAATTTTATCGTTCGGGATTTGTAAGTATTACTTTTCAGAATTATTATTACACAAAAGAATTCTCTTTGTGCTTAATCTGACTTAGTCACGAACAAAATCTAATTTTGGCGTCTTCTTTGGGAAGTCATTTAGATAATAAAAAGAAACTTTTATTACATCATATGATATATCAAATGTATGGATTTGTCGTGAGAAAAAAAATATACAATATATATTATAAGTACAAATAAGTTTCCGCCGTTTTAAAAGAAATGGCATGACACGAGGCTTACCTTAGAATTAGCAGACGATAACCGGCTTGAAAATTAGGTTACTCATTGAAAAACAACATGACCCTATCATATTATTAACGTCATATTAGCATCACATATTTTTTTTATCCAAAAATATTTAAATTTGAGCCAAATAAGCGTCATTTGCAGGAACGTTATATTTTTTTAAGCTATTGCATAGCTTCTATCGCGGGCCTTGAGCGTGAAGACAGAATCCAGAAATTCCGTAACGAAAATAACCTAACACCCCCCACTCCGACCGGCACATCGGTGATAATTTTTACTTTTGCCATCTATCGATGAATAGCAGAACTTTTAATGACTTGCGTGAAATATCACGCTTGACTCTTTAGTTCAGCAACTCGCCTCTAGGTGGCATTGGTTGTATCGGCGTTACTGCGCATGCGTAATCCCCCTCTTCGTCCCGCAATCTGGTGACTCATGCCTGCTGAGTTTCGGAGTTAGGGCACCTCCTCTTTGTATTTACTTCATGGTACGACTGTACGAAGCTCGCACGAATCGAGACGAGCTGCTCCGAAATCGGACGAATACGTAATCAGCTATTTGTGAGAAAGTATATAGGTGTATAGGTATCTATCATCTATGTACAACAGTGAATATCTGTACTCGTATAATTTGTGTACAAAGTGTTTTTAATATGAATAAACAAAGTGCATTTATTAAATTATATATTCAATATATAATATTCAATGATAAATATTCCTGAATAACCTACATGTACTGTAAGATTATAAAAATATTTTGAACAATATTAACTTCTCATTTATTTAATAAAAGAATAAAAATTGTTTTCTTATCGGTCTCCACGCTCAAAAAGTGTAACTTGAATTAATATCAAAGAAAAAAAAACAAAGGAAATAAAATACTGTATAAATAAATAATTATAATTGCATAAGTTGATAAAAAATACTATGCAATAGTTTTACCGCGGCAGTCCCCGAGTGTTTTTCAGATTTCTTATCTAAAAATACATATAAACACCAATTTTGATTTCCATTTTATTCATGCCAATAGAATGACGGGAGTTCGCCATTCAATTGGTAAAAAACTCATTTAAATGTTTGCCAAGTCGCGCCATATTAAATTTAAATACATTACTGTACTTTAAAATAACAATATTATTTAGATTTAGACCGGTAGCGGTGTCGAAGTTGAAAACAAGACGGGGAGCAAAATTGATGGCCAAGACCAGGCCGGAGTTAAATTGAGCGTGGGATGAATTAATTATTTTATTTTTACAAAATAAGAAGGAATTGTTTGCCCACGGTTACGTCCAAATTGGAATTGTGACTGGTAACAGAATCAGAATTGAAAAAGAGACGAGGAACACAATCGAGATCGGGACCAGGATTACAATCGAAATCGGAAGCGGAGCTGAAATCGAGAACTGGACTAGGGTCGAAAACGAGTGAGGAGACGGGGCCAGGAACTAAAGTGTGACCGGGATCGGAATCGGAAACGAGAACGGATTGAGAATGACATCGATCGATGGAGAGGAAGAAGAAATTTATTCTTTGTCCATGCTGGCGGAGCTATGAGCATTAACTAGATGGCCAATTCACCCACAGGTAAGGGCAGAACAACGTCTGTCGGGCCAGCTTAGTGTATATATTAGTTTGAGCGCTGTCATAGTAGCATCTTACATTTATATCCACTCAATCTCGTAACCACCAATTCATTAAATTTACCAAAGTGTTCCTAACCTTAGTTTCTTCTTTTAGTGCTGTGATTAATAAAATTTTGTAATCACATTGTACCAACTTTCATAAAATACCGTAATAAGTTCATTGGCTTCATCCTGATGTCGATATCAGAAGACTGTTCATAGTAGGGTTTATTGAGTTTTACATATATTTTTAGGGTTTTAGCCCTATTTATCGGCGTAGAGACTGACTCAAATTAACCTCGGATTGCGTAAAGTTATAAACAGATACTATGAGTAAATTAGTATCGTTGAAGGTAGAATTTCTGTTTATCTATTTAACTTAATATGAATTCTAAATATCCAATTACGTTCCCTTTTAAATAATGAAATACGACGAGAATATATGATCGAAATAGCTTAATTATGCCGAGACATCTTACAACAAATATAATTACGTAAAAGTTACGACAATTTTTTTAAGTGCATGAAAAAGAAATACAGGCGAACCGAGTACCTCTTCTTTTTTTTTGAAGTCGACCAATATTATAGGGTCATATTATGGCCGCGTACACTACCTATTTTACTCTTATCCAGCCACGATTGTACATGCAATTTATAATTGGCGATTATAGGAGGTGATAGCTCGCGAGCAAATTTAAGACGCTTTATTTGCAAAATGACAGGGTTATTATGTTGGAAGTCTTTTTATAAAAATATATTTTTAGATAACTAATTTGATGTATAGAACTAAAATATATTTTCAATAGATCTAACTAAGAAATAAATATTAATAGAAAAGTTCAAAATTAAATA
Source organism: Eumeta japonica (assembly GCA_005406025.1). NCBI lineage: Eukaryota > Metazoa > Arthropoda > Insecta > Lepidoptera > Psychidae > Eumeta > Eumeta japonica. Next base: position 209,288 of record BGZK01000014.1, read on the forward strand.
TGCCATGAAACATATTTAACTTTCGACGACTAATGTGATTGCTATCTTGTCTTCACTTCTAATTTGCTTTGCACGTGGAAGTTTAAAGATGGGATTTTAGGAGGATTTTCGGCAAACTATGAGCGAGGCCTTATATATCATTTTTTTTCCAAATTTTAGACCCCGTAGTTTTAAACATAAAGGGGAAATAATCTATTTTTGTATATAAACTGCACATATTAAAATGATAAATATATATATATATATATATATATATATGTATATGTGTGTAATCTTACGTTCACAGAACCCTAATTATAGGGTATTGCCAATCCTAAAGTGGTTGGCAATACGAAAAGTAACCTGGAAATATGTAAAATTTTGTCGTTGATTCCAATTGAACTAACATTGGACGATTACAGTTCATCTATGCAAGCATTGATAACGCAAACCTGTTTGTGAACCAGTTTTCTTTGCTATACACTATTAAAAATTCAAACAAAACACGTCCAACCACTATGTAATACTCATAATAATTATTTAATAACGATCACAAAAGCAGAAATAAATTTTAAATTTTCTGTAATTCATTCAAACATATTAGACATCTGGCCTAGATTACATAACTATAGCTCTCTTATTTCTGAACAATACTGGGTGCTCTATGATTCGCCATGGATACTAATATTCAAAACACGTGGATTGAGATTTCTTTCCTACGTGGTGTGTATATTATTTTTATATGACCGTACGTTTTAAATTTCTGCCATCGTTTCGCAAAAAGCTCAATGCATCTATCAAGCTATTTCGTTTGTTGTCTTTTAAGAAAAAAAATGCAACTTCCATCGCGAAAAACAGACTAAGGTTCTAAACTTTCTTTGTACATGTGGTAAAAAACTGTTCATTCGCGATGATTAAGAAAAAATATAACAAAAATTAATTTAAATAATTAAAATATCATAAAAAACGTGATTAGTATGTTTGTGACCGAATACACCACCCTACACAAATAGTACCCGTTTATAGTAATAAGTGTGTGTGCATGTTGATCAAAGGACATGGTAGTAGCCCCACCAAGTTTCACAAATACCCACCATCGAAAAACTTTTTGTAGAATCAATTCGTGGCACTTTTGAACTTTCATATTTCTATTAGAAATACAAGCGAAAACTTAAAAATGATGATACACCTTGTATCCAATGTACTTAAGTAAATTTATAAATTACTATAACATAATAAATATACTATTAAATAATAAATACGGCTTAAGAAATATCTGTCATATTTGGTCACGTAATCACTCACTGATCATCAAAACTTTAAGGTAATCAACATCAAAATTTTAATAAAGTACCCCAACCTCGAATTTGAGATATAATTACTATTCCGAATGAAATGTCGAAAGAGCATGAACTTCATGCATATACAATTATATACATATCGTATTGTGTGAGGTGTTAATTCGCGGAAATCCATAGTAGACGTGCTACTAGCTAGTTTGACATATTTTGGTACAATTTCGGAGAAAATTTCAAGATTATTAAAAAAACATAATATTTATACGGCCTTTAAAACAAATAATAAATTGAAAATTTTATGTAACAATAAAGATAAATTACACAATAATAAAAAAACTGGAATTTATAAATTAACTTGTGATGATTGTAAATCAATATATATAGGACAAACCGGACGTTGCTTTGAACAAATATACAAAGAACATATTTCGGCCTTTAGAAATAATAAATCAGACAGATCCCATTTTGCTAAACATCTAATAGAAACCGGTCATAAGCATAATAACGATCACAAATACGATGTCTTGCATGTGTGTGAGAAAGGGTTACGTTTAAATGTTTTGGAATCCTTCGAAATTTTAAAACATAAAGAAAATAATAATATGCTCAACGACCAAATTGACGTTTATAAATCTCCATTATTGGACGCTTGCCTGTAACCATTTGGGTAATGTTGTTGATGGTTAGTCTGTGACATTTGACAAGCATGTCTATCGGTGGTGGTCTGTGGCTGCCTTAAGAATGTTTTCGTCGCTCTTTGACCATTGCATGACAGCGGCCTTCCTAACGAGGTTGTGTTGGTTGTTTTAACGCTCCTTGCACCCTGGTGGATGTGACTGTCGGCAATTTCCTGAGGATGTGCTTGTTGGCAAAAAAACGTACGTAGAGATAACAATTTAACGGTTGTCGGAATTAGATAATTATAAAAATAAATAACACTTGCTTAGGTATTCGATATCTGTCAATCCTCTGGAATCAATATTCAATCATTTGGATAGAGATTCGTAGTGGAGAGGCAGATTCGAGGGTCAGCGGTAGGTTGCATGCTGCATGTTAATGTATGTTGCAGGCAAGCGTCAATTATATACAATTATACATATTTTATTTATTTTATATTTATTATCCATACATTTTTTTTTTGCGATTTATACTCTAAATATTCATGCAAAATTCTAAGAAATTTCATTTTGTGTCTATTCAAAGCTCCTTTTATTTGTTTTGATTATCATGTGCTTCACACAAGTCGGCGTCCGCGTCATACTTAAGCTTATAATCGTGCGCTCCCGAATTAATTGTATATTTTCATAATAACATGTGCGTGTTTATATTAAAACATTTGTCTTTACTGCATCGTTAGTACTCTGTTATTACGCAATATTAATGTACATTGTATAATTAACACACTTACTGGATTATCAACCGGGCCAACATCCGTTCCGGCTGAGTTTCAGCTGTATAAGAAGAAGTGCAAAATCGGTTCGACCTGTACGAAAACAAACGGAACCTAATTGTAGTCTAAAAATATAAGACTAGTCTAACGATAAATATATTAGCATTATAACAAAAATTTGTACAGTAATAACAAGAAATAATAATTCAAAAAAACATTTCAACAGAAAATCATAAATCACAGAATTAGCTGGATGAAGTTTCAAGTTTAACGGCCGGTTACACCAAATATAAAATTTTAATTCGTGAACGTAATTCGTAATATCTGACAGATAATGCATGGACAATCTGACAAATGTTACGGATTACGTTTATCAATTACCTTCTCACTTGTGGTGCAACCCGCCGTCAAAGAAACACAAAAATACCATCAATGTGTTTTAATCCTAACAACCGTTAAAAGGAAAACGTGTACGAAAAATTAATTATTACAGTGACTTTTTGATAAACGTCGGTTTAAAAAGAGATCGTGGAAGAGGCTCTAATACAAAACGAAACCTTTATTTTTGTAATTCCTCTCTTTTTTCATAATCCCATTCTAGATTGATAAATTGCTAGCCAAGTACACGTTATGGGCTACAAGCAACAGTCGTTGTCTATATGGTGATAACAGCGGGTGAAGTTCAACCACTCGCTGTACACGGAGCAAGTGGTTCAACTTCATTTAAGTTGGAAATCCATTTCCCGACCCACCGGTGATAAGGTTTGGAACCCAAATAGAACCCAAAGTCTTTTGAGCGCAAGGCAAGACGCTGGGTTAGGGTCACAGTCGGCATCCAAGCGCTGCATTCATTTAAATTTGCATACACGTTAAGTGTATAATTATTATGTGATATCGCTTGGAGAAAAAATGGGATACGTTTTATTGTGATACACTGCATAAAGGGTGTATCAGACGCATTAATTACTATAATATAATTAATAAATTATGCTAGTGGAAAATATAGAATTATCTTAGAATTAGAAAGACACATCTTTCTGTCGAAGCATTTAGCTCTTGAGGCAAAAACTTTAGAACGTATAGTAATTGTTCATGGTCTTTAGCATAACATAGAATATTCTTTATTTTTGCAGTCACTTGTTCAACACTTTGCTAATTATTTACAGATCTATGGTGTAGCTGGAAAATATATTCTAAAACATTATGAATACAAAAGTCGACCGAATTTACAGTACTTGCGCGCTACTGCCTACAAGTTAAATTTCAATATCACTGTCTAATTGTCGAAATTAAATAGGGAGCGAAAACTAGAGCGGAACTGAAAAATCTCGACCGAGATGAAAATCTCTGAAATAATTAGAATTTTAAGCGCAAACCTAGATGATACTGGAATGTAATAGATACAAAAAAAAAACATTAAAACATGAGGTAATTTACTCTGTGCTAACGCGAGTGAAGCCGTAGATAAAAGGTAGTTCACGACAAAGACGAACAGGATTTTTTGTAAGTGGCTATGCGTCCGCAGCCATAAATAAAATTTTCAAAATTACATTAACCACAACCATCGTAACGGCATAGTTTCTATTTAATGCGCGACTACATTTATTTATAAAGCTGTAAGTCAGAGTACCTACATTACTAAGTAAGTCGCACGTGTATTATAGTAATAATGTTTTTTTCATTTGCTCCAGAATAGGGTAGGAAGGTAAAATTATGCCAAAGGAAGTTGTGACAAGAAAAATTATCGTGGCTGACTGGAATCTAAGATAGGGCCAACCCGCGTTAAAGGTTTCTAAACAACCAACCCTTAGCGCCTCAATATCACATGACTTAATTTTGTTTTCATAGTTTTAAAAGTGCATATTTTACAACTAGATAGACTTAGAAGACAACTTAGATATATAACATTTAATACGAGAGGTGTGTCAGCTTGAACTGGGTATTACTTCTATATGTGTATGATATATGTGAAAAGACGTGTAAGTATTGTATGTTTGAGTGTTTCTTCAGGTGCGTGCGTTAATCAAAAACACGTGTAGGAGGCGATAACTTTCAGACAATTTCCCATTTAACCAAATCATAAAAAAAGGATCAAATAATTAAAATATACAACAAAAACTGTATTACCAAATTCAAGCAATAACTTTTAAAATAATCTCAGTGACCTCATGTGTTTGTTATTGTAGAAGCTGTGTAACTGTTTGTTTTTATATCCATACCAAGTTAAAGAACATATTGATGAATGTTTATTTACTTTATGGAACAGGTGTGGTCCCAATTATTCGAAGCAACTTTGCGCAAACGCCTTTGAAACCTTGTTCGAAGAGGACACCTATCTATGGTTTAATTTTAGGAGCCACCGAATGTGAGCATCGAGGATAAAATTCAGGATGAAAAGCCGTGTTTGTTATGTCTAGAATCATGTGTCAGATGTCTAGAAGGAAGGAAAGAACTAAACTTCAGCACTAAACTTTGATGTCGTTCCAAGTTAATAATTCTTTTATTTTACACATACAACCCCAAGACGTAACGCAATAAAACCAAAAGGGATTGGCAAAGGGGGCAATAGACATCTTTAGAGAAGTTTTACCGGCGATGTGGCAGTGTTTTATATAATATAAGAGCTCATACGGCGGGTCGGTTTTAAAATAACAACGTAATTAAAGTGATTCGTAAGATTTGACAGACTGTCCATACATTATCAATCAAATCTTACGGATTGCGTTCGCGAATTGCGTTATAACTTTTAATAGAACCTGCCGTATGATTCCTATCTGTATGAGTGCATCAATGAGGGCTGGAAGCTACAGTAGCGACATAAACTATAGAAGTTATATAAAAGCCTACAATTAATAGATACCATCAAGATATTTATGTTCATAAGCTTTCTGCAATTTAGAATATAAACATTTGTTTTAATCGTTACGTATATGGGCGACTATGTTTTATTCTTTGACGGATCTAAGTGTACTTATCGTAGAAAAATTTATGTATTTAGACTTAATTGCACTCAGGATTAAATCATTATTCCTCAAGCACGTACCAAGTGAATCCAATCCATAGTATGTAGGAAATAATCCAAAACAACTTTTTGCACTAAAAAAGAGGACTTTGTTGTCAGAAAAAGCTAACATTTTCTCATTCGGAAAATTTATTTGATGTATACGAAAAGTGGGTTAGAACCGAGATAGTCCTCCAGGACACATCGTAGGTTATCGAAAGGGCACTACTGATGCTATTGACAGTGTAAACATATCGTAAACCTCGAGGCAAATAATCTATGATACAGTTGCGTGCCTCTGATATCTCGTTTTATTCAAGATTAAGGGAACAGACTCGGTTTATGGGTGGTGAAGAGTCTTTACTTGAGTGAAATTATACAACTCTCTCGGACCCTTGGAGAACACGTTAAGCCGTTGATTGCGGACGTGGCGATCGCGTTAGTGGCATTGGTCGTCAGCGGCTCCCGACCCACACTAGGCCAGTCTCAAGGGCCGGGAGTCAAATTCTGCAATCGGAATCAATCAATGAAGTGAACTTAAAATCATTTCACTGCTATTAATTATACGGCAAAAGGACTCCATAGCGATTTATATAAAGAACTGGCACTGGCTAAAAGACAAAGCTTTTTCGACAGGAAACCCTAAACATATTCAAAATCAAGAATAGTATTTTCTCATTCCGATCCGGAGCGTAACGACAGTAAGTACTATTTCTCTAAATAAAATGGTGACCTTTTTTTCGAACGCAGCCGGCGGCAGGTGCTAATCTTGTGACCGCGTTTTCACAGCTCTCTTCCGACAGATAATCTAGTCTTATCTGCCGGTGCATTCCGCTGTAATGTTTGCGACATCTTGTGGCAGTCGTTCGAAAGTCACTCCTGTCATTAGTCTGAACTATGTAACATCCTTCTAATATACAATTACTCTATGAAACTGACTGCCGAAGCGGTGAATTGCGCCAGAAACATTTCACAATATCGTAAAACGTAAAAACGCGAAAAAGAATATGTATATGAAACATATGTACCGACACATAAAATTACGTCACAGGCGTAATTTAATGCACCATTAAGTTACATCACTATGCAGTGGTAGTTATAAAAAAGTGCAATGCAAAAACTGTGGAGTACGGTAGTTTCCGAATTATCCGTAGCTTTTTCTGTTGCGTTTTTATGATTTCGTAATTCAAGTTTTTGATGCAATGCGCTTGCTGAAAGTGATTTTAATGTTACTTCTTAAAAAACGGTCGATAAGAAAACGATCGATAGATTTATTTAATATTTAGCTATTTTAATTATTAATGAATTTCAGTTTTTAATCTGATCTAAAATACGTAGTCAGACTGCCAAATACATACGTACCTAAATCATTTATTACACTTCCTATATAGGTATTTAAATATTTTCATGAATTCGTCCCAATGAAACTCGAATATTACAATAAATTTATCATTGAAATATCTAATATTTTACCAGTATTAGATAAATTGGCGTTTCTGTAAATATTAAAAATATACGGAAAACAATTAATTGCATACTAAACCTAAATCTTATTTGACTTCATAAAACATGATTGATATTAAATTCATGTAGCCCATGAGGTAACCTCACTAGTAGAAAAAATTGACATAAAATGGAGCATCATTTTCAATCAGATCTACTAAATATGTAATGAAAAAGAATTGTAGATTATGTTCTAAAAATTTCATGATTTTAGAAAATCCTTAGACGAATGAAAAAAGACCGTCGAGTCAATACCAATATTCTAATATTAAAATACATATTTTATAAAGTATTATAGTACACAGGCCACTACAAATGAGCCTAGTCACTTATACATTCCTCAGGCATGACCGGAATGTACCTATGACAAATTATTAAAGAATAGAAATAAAAAGAGGCGACCGGCAAAGGCAGAGAATAATTATTCAATTAAAACTCGCATAAAGCAAATGTCACAGTTTCCACAGCAAATGACAATAACGAAGCACCTCCGCGCCGCTACGGGGCTGACGCGTCTAGTGACGCCACCGCACAGAAATTACGCAATTAACTTCTGAAAGACAAAGAAAAGAACGCTTAAGACAACGCGGCAAGCGTTATTAGGCAATCTCGCAAAGAATGTATTACGATACAATTCACTTGGAAATAAACAGTTCGACCAGCATCTGTGAGTTAGGCTGCAAAGAAATCAATAGAGTTTTTCAATTGTGGACAATAACATCATAAATGAGATATTATGGGATCACTTCTCGGCTGTCATATTATGGTAGGTTTCATGTAGGCAGTTGGCTAAACTGTGCTAAGAATAGCTATATAAAATATAATGTAATTTAGCTAGGGCATTATTTTTTTTAGCCTATAATTGCACGCATAAGCGTAGAGTTGAGGTAGTGCTCTACTCTCGCCTTACAAAAATCAAGTGATTTTTTGAACTAAAAGGGTCTCTATTTATTTTTCATTTGCAGTCGTAGTTCAACATGAACTATTATTTATGCAATTTGATAACTTAGTAAACGGCGTGCGTGATCTAACTTAAAAAGTGGACTGATTTGTGGGTTAGCTTGTATAGCTTTAAATCTGTGTACACATTTCCACAAAAAAATGGCACATAAGTACCTGTGTTCACAAAACATAGACCTATATGCAAATTAAAAATATTATGGTGCGTCAATTTTTAATCTGCTGCATTTTTTAATCCAACTGAATTTGTTTTTTAAAAAAAGGCATTATACTATCGTAAGTTTTTGTTCTTATCCGTTTTAGGGTTCCATTCCTTCTCATTTGAACGACGGTATGAGCTATAGGATCACTTGTGTGTCTATCTATCACTCTGTCTCAATCAGTTCTTCTTGCAATCTACCATGTCTAATGGCAATACTGGATTATTACTGGATTAATGCCAAAAAGTTGGTAATCGTATGAATTTCTAACCCAAACGCGGAAGTGGAATGAAAATATATGAATTTCGAATGCGGGGGTGGGTTCCTTTTGGAGGAAAATTAGAGAATTAATGGGAAACATTTTGCAAACTGCACGGCGTGCCGTATAAAATGAAAAGGCTTATTGTGAGGGTCTCCAATATTTTTAAAATGTAATTTCAAAATAAATAGTTTCATATATTTAAGAAAATAGATAAAAATTGACGATCAACCCATAACTTCCGAAACTAAACAACTTAAAATTTTGAAAAAAAAAAATACTGAAAATAGTTCTTTACTTACAGATTACAAGAACATCTATAAGAAGTCTATGGTATTAAAAAAGATGGCAAATCCCTCAATATAGTGCATATAAACTTACATTTGCAGTTATTATAGTTACCACAAACAAATTTTGATCAGACTGAAAAATAAATGATAGATAATAAACTCATCGTATGGAACTCTCTCCATGTGACTTCAACTTGCATTTTCCTAGTTTTTTTCTTTTATAAATTTCTATATATATGTATTTTACTTTACTATACTATGCATCGTATAATTGCTTGTTTTTGAACTTTTAAGTTACTTTTTCAATTAATCAAATTAAGGAATTTTGTATCATGGTAAAATACTGTTACAAAATGCGCTCGTGAGTTAAAAATAAAACGGCACAATAATTCTCTTATAAAAAAATATATGCGAGAATTAAATTTTTAAAATAAACAAGCCCCGCGCGCCGCGCGCTGACCTTTGTTTTCATCGATGCCTTTGATGATTATTTAAATCCTATTTTAAGTAGCTTTACTCTGTGGGGTGGAATTTTTGAATCTCGTTTCTTTGTGTCGAATGTAACATGTTTACGTTTTATTTTGCTGTTTACTTCGTGCACTTTCTAGAGGCCATTCGGCAAGTATAAATAGAGAAGTGCGGCGCGAAAGAGTTAGAGTTTTAGTTTCGCGATCGGAACGAAAATAAGTCAAGTCACCAACTGGTTCCGTAGCGATCTATTACGATTTTGTATCTTTAAGCATGCGCCTTATACCTTCTACTTAGTTCCTTTCATTCAATGTCAAACTACGAACATCCGATAGGGTCATTTCGTAACAGTATTTTCATATTAAGCCAGATGAAGAATTATTCTGCTCGCAACATCGATTTTAAAAAGATATGGAAGGTAAAAATGAAAAATTAAAGCACATTTGTTTTATTAGTTTTAAAAGTCCTATTTTTTGGCCATATTCAAAATAATTAATGCGATTACAATATTTTTTCCTAAAGGCGAAGAAAAATAAAACTGTTAGATATATTATAAACAATTAAGAATCCCTATATTGTTAGCGATTGATGAAGATTACCTAATGGTTAAAAATAGAGCTGACGTAATTTACAATATATATACTATATCTTATAGAATTCGAAGTAGTAACATAACTTTTGCGACAGAATAATATTAACGAAATTGGAAAATCTAAAGTAATTAAAATGGAAATTCATTTTTTTTTCAATTAACTATATAGGATATACCATATTATATCATCATATTATATTAATGAACATTAAATTAAACATTACGAGATAATAATAATTTTATAAAGCCGAACTTTTTTATTCTTAATTTTATGTTATAAAAATTTATGATTAATCATAAAAGAGGAAGATTAGCGAATGTTACCAATAACAATATTTTTAAGGAAAAATTAAAAATTGGAAAGTGAAAAAAGAGAAACTATTCCAACCCAACCTCTTCGAAACAGGTCATTGCGAAGAGATATATTTACTTACTACTGAAGACCGCCACTATTTATGAGAAATCCCCTTGTTATTGTCTATGATTATATTTGTATTAAGTATAATTTAACGATTCTGAATTACACAGCCATTCTTAATAGAAAACTACGTATTGAAATTATAAAGATAATTATTTAAAAAGTTATATTATTCGATTTTATTACAAGTGATCATGTTCTTTACAGGTTTTGGGTCACTGATGGAATCGGTTTTCTAAACTATTTTGACGTTTTTTTTTTCGTTCCTATTACATTTAAATAATTTTTGAAGCGGAAAAAATAAATTTTCCCATTTCCGTGTACTAACGAGATTGAAGCAAAAGAAGTAGTTAATAATGAGAGGCAAAAAAAATGTTCTATCGTAGAGCACTCTCAAATGCTAAGCATTATGAGTATTGCAAAAGTTATTAAAGAATAAAGAATTAGCACAAAAAACATGTCATTCGGTAAACAAAAAATGTAAAAAAAGGGTCGATTGTGCTAATTAAAGACGCCCCAAACAATAAATTTTATGAACTATATAATTTGACATATTTATTTAATGTGGTCGAACGTTACCGAATACGACTGCCAAAAACTAATAAAACGACCGATAAACGAAGAATTTATTGATATGAACGTATAAACCTAATTTTCTATAATATTATACGTTTAATCACTTTTATAGTGTGTGGAAAATAATTTTAAAAATTTATTTTTGTATTTATGCCTCTAAGTTACCCATGTTGTTTAAATCATTGAAGATAGTTTAATGAATCTTAAAATAACAGGAAAATGTATTTACGCTATTTTGCATTCATTTTCTTCTTTAATTTTAAATCTGAGTCTGTTATTTGATTAGTAGAACTATATCTATTTAACATTTGTATACGTCGATAAAGGTTTTATCGTGTCCAATATAAGATATTGTCATATATATGGAATACTGTCGAAAACTAATCGTAAAATCCTTTTTATGTTTCATTTTGTAAAAGATTGATTTATTATCCTTTTGTTTGATGTCAAGCCTTTATCGGCCCATTACAGACTGTCACTAAATACGTTATTGTTATTCGAGATTCAATTCGATAATTCTAATTAAAAAAAATACAAAATTTCAGTATGAACAAAGGATCAATCATTACCAATCATTACTTATTTACTGACAATAAATTAGTGATGATTGGTAATCTAATAACTTTTCACAATTTAAATTGAAAAATTTTCATGCAATTAGAAAGTTACTGTTTACACCCCAATTTCTAAAATCGAGTTATCACTAGATCTTGATTTTTACGAACCTAGGAATCTATTTCGACCATTTTCCGAGTAATGTGTGTGTGTGTGTGTGTGAAACGTCGTTTACGTCATTCGAAAGAAATCCACTCAACTTAAACTTCCTGAAACTTAGAACTAGTTTCTCCCGGTACATTGGAGTAATCTCAAAATAAAATTGCTAAAAAATTTTTTTAAATAACTTTTAGACTATTCTGTTGATCAATACCAAGATCTAATCAGCAGTTTTCCTCAAACAACCACAAACTGCCGTAAATTGCATTAAAATAGTTTGATTTGTCCAAAACATTTTTAGAAAATTTTTAAAAAGTATTTTTCAATTTTTATTAATTGTTCTACCGATAAATTATAAAATTTATTCAGTTGTTTTCTTTAAAAAAGTTGATCGTTGCTAAATTGATCGCAATCGGTTCATTTGTTCAAGATGTATTTGTTGGAGAAATATCTTTCAAACGTTGTTTTAGAAAATATTTCTTAATATAAATTGATGAATTCTAAAATTTAAGTAGTAGTTCTCTTTAGAAAAGGTCATCGATTTTCACAAATTGCATCAAAATCGCATGGTTCATAAACGAAATTAAGTTAAAAAGACATAGTTGACGAAAAATTAGAAAAAAAGCTTTTTCCAAAATCTTTGTTTTTGTTTAAAAAACTAAGTTGAATGCCATAAAGCAAATTAAAATCAAAAGGGGCTATCCATAAATTATGTCAATAAATTATAAGGTTTTTGTCTCTCTCCCCCCCCCCCCTTCTTATCACAGGTGGTCACACGTAAATGAAAACAGCAGTTTTACAATTTTTTGTTCAAAATACTTTAAATATAGGACAAAACAAAAACATAAACTTTTTCGTTCCCGTATTTCAGATTTTACGCCATAAAGTTTTGACCTGCTCCCTATCGCGCATTGTCACATTTCATTGACCGCTCCTCCCCAACGTTTGACGTAATTTATGAATGGCCTTATTCACCCATGAATTAAAAAACGAAAATTATTTCTTACATTTCAAATAATGATTATATGCCCTAAAATTTAGTTAGAATGACGGACCCTTCTGAAAATTTATTCGTTACTAAAACTATGAGGCTTTTGTAATTATAATAAAGATTAAGCCCGTTTTATAAATACACTGAATACACATAATAATAAACTTGTAATTGATTAATCACGATATGAGTAACTTATTATATTCGTTTATATAAACAATTCGTTTTAATAATAATTATTTTAAAATATGACAGTCCCTTGACAGCCTCACTCTCCTCCCATCAGTACACTTCTCCACCATCTATTCATTCCTCCTTCTATCAGATATTCTATCCCCACCCAAGAGGCTAGCCTTTCACTGATGACACATCTGAAATTACGAGTGTACATGGACGGTGGTGGCCGCCTGCTCTCTAGTGTATCGCTTGTTCGTTTCCCTCTCTATAATGCTAAGAAACAAATTGAGAATGCTCTGTTTGATTCAATCAAATGAAAAATTTTTCGAAAATTATTTTTGTATTTTTATTTCATAAATTTTGTGTAATAGGGTCCTTGAACTTGCATGAAGTTTAAAGATAAGTTTTGTTAATATGAGTGTTATGTTTACGATATTGATGTTTTTTAAATTAAGATTGTGTGTGATTAGTATTTAATATTAATATAATTTTTACATAAATTGTACATCATGTAGTAATAATGTCTATCGTTAATTACTTTTGCTTTATATTTTGCTTTATTTTTTTTTAATAAGCCAAAAATGTTGACTTTCTCACTTTTCTTTGAATTTTCTTGGTTTAACTAGAAGCTATAATATCGAAAACAACATTTTTTTTTGGTTTTTTCTTTCAGATGGAAATTGCGACCTGCATCTTTCCCGCCGCACGACACATGCACGCTCGAGGCGCCTTGGCGAAATCCTTGTACCAGGAATAATATGACATGTATTTTAATGAAAAAATTTGAGAAGACTGTAGAAATATATAACAATAAAACATAAAAGTTTCGTTTCAATCGAATATTTATTTCCTTCCCAAAAAAAATCCTCGAAAAAATCGATGTTTTGAAGCCTCTAAAGCAGGCTTCCCCCTTAAACTACGGTAGGCATAACTTAAACGGTATAATTCAGTAAATCAATAAAAATGAATACGGTTCGATTATCGCATTCTAATAATTTTAATTTACTGTTAAAGTATAATAAAAAAACTTACCAACAAACTTGCGGTTTATTATAGGTTGTTGTTAAGTCTTCTTCAGACATATTACATATCCAAATATTTGATAGAATTATTTACCAAGTATCAGATAACAAAGTCAACTACTGGGTAGCCCAAATGGCAATCTAAAGGCCATTTTTATCACTCTGTTGTAATTTCGTGTAGTAAAACTAAGTAAAATAATTTATAATACTGGGAAAATGTAAATACTAATGTTTATACGTTAAGCCCACTCACGCATTTCTTTTACATATAACTCCAAAATGTCATAAAGTTTGGAGAACATTTTAAATGGGACAGCGGTTCTTTTCAATCAAATAATCGCCTCATTCAACCTTATGCACATGTCGATGATAACAAAGCCATTTTAAAATATTTTAAAACGTAAGGGTTAATCGCGTAAGGACATTAATATTTCATGTAATAATAAAATTGATAATGATGACAGTAACAATTAATTTTGTATCAACAGCGACTCAACAGCATAATAAAAGGAAAATGAGAAATTGCGACTGGTAACAAAGATTTGTTAAGTTGCCAGATACCGATGTAAATATATTGGTATTAAGCGGATTTTTCACGTCTAACATTGATTTTAGATTAAAAGTTGAATCTACACTAATTTATTTTTACCATGTTTTAGTTTTTATATTTTATGCTATATATAAATTGTTATTAATATTATAAAAAAGGTCATTGTGGATGGTCTTACTACTATATTTTATGGCATGGATAATTGCTTATATTCACCCAATTACTTACCACAAATACGGTTGTAAAAAAAATAATTTCTTATCAATCAAACACGTACAAGACATTAGATTAATTTGGAGATATTAAATTGCATTCCAAGAAGCAATGCCTGTATTAAAAATCTTTTTGTTGTTAACTTTAAATCGGTGTAAAGTCTTCGATTAAAAGAAATAAAACTCATATGACTTTTATATGGAAAAGTAGTAATATTTTTTTAGTCGAAAAAAGATTGTTGTAGTTTAATATGTACCTACATATCTACTTCCGTATTATATTGTAGATGTAAAATAATAAATTTCAATGGTATCATAATCATGTATGCAGGAGCATGTGATATTAGATAAATGTTACATATTATGTGTAGATAAAAGAAATAGCACATATTTTTTTTAATATTATATGGAATTCTCGCTTCTGTATCTGGCTATATTAATTGCCATGTGCCGGCTTTGTGTTTTTCTGTTTTTATTTTTAGCAATATGTTCCTCTATTTAATGATATTGCTTTTGTGGTAATGTTTAAAATTTTAGTAGCCACATTAACAAACAAGAATACAATACGTTTTAAAGCAAAGAAAATTTTACCCATCAAAGATTTGTGTTTATCGTACTATCGAACTAAACATGAAGGTTAGTGTTTACCATCTGCAACTCAAAATTAGTTTTCTTTTTCTAGAGAATACAGACGTGATAAAGTTCGTTTAAACGTAAATATTAATAATAACGCTTGTGTTAGATTAAGAAAGCTGTAAAACTATATGATTCTAATTTTAAATGTAGAAAGTAAAAATTTACAAATTCTAACCTTATTTTTCCAAAATTATTGTTTAATTCCGTGTTACCGACACTTAATGTAGCTTAAAGCTCAGAGGTCAATCAATGACATTCTTAGTACCTAATATTGCAGTCTGCCCTTCACTTTTAAGTTCACATATGATACTACCGTCGATACATGTTTTCAAGTGACCTTGCTCTGAATTCTGTGTAATACATAGCTTTCAATGTAATTAAGTATTATTTAAGTATAGCAATGAATATTTAGTTTTGTCTGAGTTGTTTTATTAATCTTTTATTACACTATTTGTGAAATGCATGTCTATTCTATAATTGATAGTATAAAATCATAGTATTAACAACAAAAACCATAAATTTTCGAAAAAGCTTGAGATAAACTTTTCATGTATTGTTATTTTGTTCTATTATTACGTGACTAGATTGTTTTTAACATTCAATTTAGGATAAACTTTTATATCTTGCGATTTACACACATTTATGCTTAGCAGATTGGTCATTTGTGGAAAGCCATATTTTAATTAGTTTTTTATTGACCTATTCAATAAAAAAACTATTTTTGAATGTAAAAAAGAACTTTTATTTTTTCAATGTTGGAATTTTTCTTTTGTGTCCAGATATAAAGGCGGTACCTTTTTGTACAAGGTAGTACTTTTATATAATTACTATTAATTATTCCAGGTTGGAACCCATGATGGTGTTTTTCACTGTGATGAGGTGCTAGCTTGCTACATGCTGAAACAACTTCCCGAATACAAAAATGCTGAAATTATTCGCACTAGAGAAACTGAGAAATTAAAAGAATGTGATATTGTTGTCGACGTTGGAGCAGAATTTGATCATGAAAACCGAAGATATGACCATCACCAGAGAGAATTCAAAGAAACGTTAAGTTCTCTCAGACCTGAACTAGGTGATAAGTATAAAATTAAGTGAGTGAACATTGATCAATTTCACTTTAAATTTGTTATATTTATGTTAGTATTGTTATGTACTGATGAAAGTAATGATCAAAATTGTACACTTGTATATGCTAGTAAGAAATAATGCAGCCAAGTTGTCATCTCTTCTAACCTTTTTTAAAAATTTAAATTTTCAGATTAAGTTCAGCTGGTTTAGTGTATGCTTATTATGGTGAAGAAGTTATTAAGCAATTGGTTCCTGCAAACTGTGAATTAAAAACTGAAAATCTTAAATTAATATACAGAAAAGTTTATGAAAATTTCATTGAAGAAATAGATGCCATAGACAATGGAGTGCCGATGACCGATGAAGAGCCTAAGTACAAAATTAGAACTCATATAAGTGCTCGAGTGGGTCGATTAAATCCAGAATGGAACTCTAAGCAAGAACAGAACATAGATGAAATTTTCCAGAAAGCTATGAAATTAGTGAGCGAAGAATTTTTATATACTTTACATTATTTCGTAAATATTTGGTTGCCAGCTAGAGATTTTGTTAGATCTGCTTTAGAGAGTCGTTTCGAAACACACAAATCTGGTGAAATAGTGGAGTTTAAAGAGAGATTCCCATGGAAAGAACATCTATTCGATCTTGAAACTGAATTAGGTATGCAAAATGAGATCAAGTATGTCATATTCAATGACAAACCAAATTCATGGAGAGTACAAGCGGTACCTGTGAACCCTACTAGTTTTGTTACGAGGTTAGTTTCAATTTACATTAAATCTTTAAAATTCACAAAGGCTAGAAATATTTCAATATATATCTTTGTATAAATATTTTTTTTGTGCATGTGTGTTGTTGAACTCCTCTTAAAAAGCTGGATTTATTATGATGAAGTTTTTAATGTTTGGGTAGATCCTCGGATGATTCAGATTCACAATTGGACCCGATAGGTGGTGCTGCGGTTGGATTTTGAGATTCTTTTAAATTTTGTTTTGATAAAATTTAAAATGATCAACTGATCATTAAAATAAAAAAATCATAATTATTTACCTTCTGAGAATAGTTCATTGATATGTTTGTATACCATAGGTATTTTCAATGTCAAATTCTGTGATACTTGGCATATGCCAATAAATAAAATAATATTTATTGTGATAGAATGGTAATTTAACTTTAATTGAAGTATTGTCCATCACTAGCAACTACTTTTTCCAATTTTCAGGCAGCATTCAGATTCCAAGTCCGAAGAACTTGTTATCTTTTCAAGCTATCCACGAATCAACCTAATTTTGATATCTTCATATGATGTAAACCGCTGCTCTGACAGAGCATGTGCGTTGACCAGAACAGATGATAGTCGAGCAGTTGCAATGTCTGGTGAATATGGCAGGTGGGGTAGTACTTCCCAATCAAGTATTTCCAAATAGTTTTCACGGGACCGCTACATGTGGATGAGCATTATCATGTAGAAGAATAATTTTGTCATGTCTGAAGTAGTATTGAGGCGTTTTTCCTTCAGAGCTCAGCTCAATCTCATTAATTGTGTTTGGTATAGAGTTCCAGTGATTGTTTTGCTTGGATTAAGCAACTCGTAATACACCACACCCAGCTGATTCCACCAAATACGCATGAGTTTTTCCATGAATATTCGGTTTTACTGTGGATGTTGACGTATGGCCAGTTAGTCCCCATTATTGTCTTCTTTTGGATTATCATAATGTATCTACTTTTCATCACCAGTGACGAGTCGATGTAAAAACTTATTTTTGTGCCTAGCTAGCAGCATTTCACTCATGCATAATCAACATTCAACATTGCTCAGCTCTAACTCGTATGGAACCCAATTACCTTGTTTATGAATAATTCCTAATGATTTAAAACTATACAGAGCTGCTTGCTGAGTGACTTCTAAAGTAAGTGCAAGTTCCTTTTGTGTTTGAGGCGAATCTTCCTCAATTCTGCATCCTCATAAATTTTAGTCTTCCACTGCGATCTTAGTTTCCTCCGTCAAAATCATCATTTTAAACTTTTGAAACCACTCATGACATGTTCTCTAAGCTCAATGCAGCCTCATTATATGTTTCTAGAGTAATTGTTGTGCCTCAGCTG
This sequence comes from Eumeta japonica, assembly GCA_005406025.1. Taxonomy (NCBI): domain Eukaryota; kingdom Metazoa; phylum Arthropoda; class Insecta; order Lepidoptera; family Psychidae; genus Eumeta; species Eumeta japonica. Next base: position 227,704 of record BGZK01000014.1, read on the forward strand.
CAGATTTTTTAATTAAAAGTTTTCGTAAATGACTCTTATTTGGTATAAATTTAGACATTTTGAATAAAAAATATGTATGCTAACATGATAGGGTTATGTTGTTCTTGAATGAGCAACCTAATTTTCAAACGGTTATCTATGAATTCTAACTTAAGCCTCGTGCCATGCCATCTCTCTCAAAATGGCAGAAAGTTTTTTGTACTTCTAATGTATTTCAATAAATATGAAATAGAATATATTTCACAATGATCGTCAAGAAATTACACTTATTTTTGAATCTTGTTTTGCTCGTGACGTAATTAAAAAAATGTCAAACTCAATGTCAAATGTCACTTAGTGTATAATTTATCAAAATAATGTTTGCTGAGCCTGCTAGTAGCAGGCAAGCCAATATCATTGGGCAGGATGTCTGTTGGATCACTGTGTACTGTAAAACTGTAACTGACTGAGAAATATTTCCTAATAGAGGTCTTATGACTGTGACAAAAGGCAAAAAAATGATTTTTGGAACTATTTGTTTGTGTATTTGTTCATACATCACATAAAAACTATTGCATAGATTTACAGTTTTGACTGGTGTATTACTGAAGGTCTAACTTAAAAAATAGGACATGTTTCATCTTGATATATGCGTAGAAAGTGAGATACATGCAAAATTCTCAAACTAGAATTTATGACTGAATATAGGATATTATTTTTAGAATTATATGTTTATATGATTTTAAATCACATCACACTCTTATTATTTACACCTTTAGATATTGATATGATAAGATATCATGGTAGACATAGCATGATTGGTTCATACAAAACATGTAGGAATTTGTTGTATATCTGTGCAGATGGAGCAGTTGTAAAAACTAAAAAAAATGTATATATATATTTATATTTATCATAATGAGCCTTTCATTTGTAATGATGCACTTGATGCGGTATTTTTTAATTTTTCAAAGTAACATTTTGCATATGAATGCGATATTTCCATCATTAAACTACCTCACTCTGTTTTCTGTTGTTTTGTTACATTAATGTAACTTTAATAACAGCTCTAATGCAGATAGATGTAAGCACTGGCATTCTAATGCTGACATTGTATGTTTGTTACAAGATGTACAATAACAATTTTTCAAACATTTCAGATCTCCTCTCAAAAAGAATGGTGGGGCGTCGGGACGAGTTGCTCAGTGATGTGGCAGGCATATCTGATTGCATATTCTGTCATGCGACCGGCTTCATTGGTGGAAATCGAAATCGGGACGGCTATGGAAATGGCTGTATGCAGTTTAGGTGAAAAAGTATAATAATAGGTATTTTTGTGGAGAAAATGGGATTTTGTAACGGAACTTTAGTAATATTGATTCTATTCTCTGTAATGTCATTAAAATTTTGAACATAAAATATTTTAATCGAAAATCAATGAACCCTTAACTTCTTTATCAAAATTTTCAAATATGAACAATGTATGTTTTATGCAACAATTTGGTTTTTCTTAACAGTTTTTTTTTTATTTACCACAATTTAGTAAACCAATTGCAAAAATTTCATTATTTTACTAACTTATGAGATTATAATTTTGATGAGTTTAAATTAACCATATGAATTATAAAACTTTATGATTTCATGTGTTGTGGTTAAAGTACCATTAAAACATAGAAAAGTAACAACATATAAAGGGTACAGGCAATAATAATACAAAAACCAGTATTTATGTTTATAATGGCAACACTGTTTTTGTGTATGTTTGTGTAATAAAAACCCTGCATACTTTTTGCAGGGTTTTTTGTAGGATGTGATCATACATCATATATTCGAGAACAGGTATACAACAACTATGCATGTTAATGGCAATTTCATTAATGTTTAATAGTTTTTCTTCAAAACGAGGAAAATCATGAGTAAATATAATATTGAATTCCTCATTTTGTACTAAATATATATTTAAATAAGTTTAATATAAATTTGAATCCTGGTTTTTGCACAGATGACTCTTTAGACTGATTTTTATTAAAGGTTATTATTAACTATAAGCATGCTAATAAAGTTATTTCATTGTTTAAGAATATCCTAAGATAAAAAATATTAAAATTTATTAATTTCAAATTACAAATGGTTAGAGACTTAATATTTCTTTGTAAACGTTCATAAATAAACGAATGTGGACTACTATATGTGTTACGGACAGCCGTGCACTGAATGTTAAAAATATTTTTTTGTCTTACACGGGCTTAGGTTAAGTATTATTTGTAATTTACTATACATGTGTGTGATTTATTAAAGGATTTTGTTTGTTTTATTTTATTACCCGGGTAGGGATTAGTTATAAGAAATTTTATTTTATCTATTTTCGTGTATTTAGTTTGTATATCAGTATATTTTAAAACTCGATTGAAATGTAATGTGCGTGTGAGTTGCATACGGAATTGTGCTTTGGTGGGGAGGATCAATAATAGGCCTAGAGCCGCGGCGGTCGTTACGGCACGGCCGCAAAGTGATTTGCGCCCGTGCGCGGGAACACTTCCCGGCGAGTTGACTCCCGGCAGCGGCCCGCGGTACACGCCTTGGCGTGGCGCGGCGGGACCGGACGCCAGCTCACAAGGATATCCACGTCTCCCGCGAGTGCGAACAACCTCCGGCAACTATGCCGTCGAGGTCGCGCTCGATGCCCACGGGGGCCAACGCAGGCCATCCTGCGTGCGTGTGTGCTGCCGAACACGCGCGCTGTGCGCCGCGCTACGCGCTGCGCCCCGGACCGGCCTGCATATTTTGTGACTACCCTCAATTTATTGAGATCCCGGAGATACACCCCACCGCACCAAAGCTGCTGTCGCCGCATTTTAATTCATTAAAATGCAGGCGGCTCGGCACCGCGGCCAATAAGGACATGTACAGTACTGGCACGGCCACCCCAGCGCTCACGGAGGCCTCACGGTGTCCGACGCCGCGCGCCTACCATGCTGCAGACGGCGGTGCGCTTGCCCGGACGTCGTGAGATCAATTACTTCAATTGCGAACCGACGCTTCGGGGCCCTCGCCGATCGGAAAACCACCCTGACGAGGGCCAGAAGAAGAGGGCGGCTCGCCGACGCGTACTGCTTCGGCTGCGGCACGTGGATGCGTGGATAGCCTGATCAGAGGTCGGCGGCGCGCTCGGTTAGATCTACGCCTAGCGGGTCACCGATGCGTGCCGCCTTGATCCGGTCGGCGTCCACCAGCGGTCGGCTGCGTGTGCAGCTTGAGCTGCGCCTCCCTCCCACCCTCGTCGAGCACCAACCGATCAAGTCGGATGCCCCCTCCACCTGCCGGCTGCGCATGCGCGATGACCGCGCGCGCCCGCGGGCGGTGCGGCGACGGCACCGGCATGATTCCAGAACAATGGTTCTAACCATTGCCACCTGATCCGTCGGGGTCCTATCCCCGACGAGAAGACGCCCGGGCATGAGGCAACGCCTCCGTCCCGTACCTACACCCACAGACAAGGGTGTGGAAGCCCCACGAACAAACACTTCCCGGCGCTAGTGGCGCCAACGCATACTGAAATGCAAAGTGTATGACCCTAATTAAAATGTATGCAACTCACATGTGCAACGGATACACCATCTATAAAATACAACTAGAGTGGTGCATCCGACACAGTTACATTCAACCGTCACCTATGAAGCTTAGCTGAAATAAAGAAGTTGTTACGCTTGAGAAAGAACGCTGTCCATAATTTGCCCACCACACCGCAGAAATCCGTTCTCTGAAGCTCGTGAAGAAAAGCAGTCTGAAGTGCGGGCGTACGCGGCGATAACATAAATCGCCGTTACACTGTTTTTGTCTGTACCCTTTTATGTAGAATACAAAGAGTGAGCAGTGTCATTACAGTGTTTGGTAGCATATCAACAAGCATAATGTTTAAAAGTCATTAAAACCAACAAAATGTGTCCAAACTCGAAGGGTTACCAGTAACTGTTGAAAAGTTCCACTATTCCCGTCCTGACTCCATCATTACCAAGTGGAAATTATCATAGTTATATTTTCACGGCTAGTTTGGAAACAATCGGTTTAGAGAGTAGTAGAAAAAGCTATTGCAAGAAAAAGATAGTAACAAACTAATACATGGGGTCAACCTAAATAAAACTGTTTACAAAATGGAATTTGTTACTTGCACAAGTACTTACACATATATTAAAATAAAGATAACTGAAGAATGTGAAAATAGTAATTTCGCCAGTATCTGGCACTCAAGTGTAGTTAGTGGGTGATGATGAGCTTGATCGCGAATTTTAAGCATATATTCGTTCAACCTTCACCCAGTCGCAATGACCGAAAGGGACAGGGATCAGAAATTACAGGAGGTAAGTGTAGGTTCTAGTCTGGATTAAGAGTAATGCAAGTGTAGAGCAAGCCAGTATGCATGCAACCTTTAGCCAGAAACGAGTCGAGATAAGTAATAAATACTGTAGTCTGTCAGTAAATACAGTGAGAAGGTAAGTTTCTTCTCTCTTTGTTTTTCGTTTGGTGTAGAATTGCTTTCTGGAAGTTGGTATAGTTCATCCGTAACCTTTTAGTTTCTACTTTGCTCCATGCTAATGCGGCCTATTCTTTTTGGTTCCTCTTGTAATAACTCGTATGCAGTCTGAGAAATCTTCCTTTCCTAATTTGTTTTTTTTTTAATTTTTCATTCTTTATTTTCTATGCTTGACATAAGAGTTTCAGTGTTCATTTATGAATTTGTAGAATTCGCCCGCAGCCTTCTTAATTTCTAATTTGATCTGTATTAATGTGGTCTGTTGTCCTTGGTTCCAGTGTTGTCATAGCTAGTGTCTTGGCTGAGCGAGTCTTAAGGCTATGACTTGCTTTCTGTTATAGATATTAAATCAGAGTTGAGTGGATGATGTTGAGTTCTTCAAGCGAACTTCTTTCTTTTTTCGAAAATAGATATTTTTTAGTCAATCTTTCATTGTTTTTAAGGTTCTGAGCTAAAGTGGCAAAAACGGAATCCTTATAGGTTCGTCATGTTCGCTCGTCTGTCCGTCTGTATGTCATAGACATTTTTACTTAAAACTACAAGATGTATATTGACGAAATTCGGAGTATAGGTGCAGCGCCGGCCTAGGGGTAGAGCGAGTGGAGCGGTTGCTCTAGGCGCCATGTAACTAGGGGCGCTAAAAAACCAAGTGCAAAAGACAATTTTAAGCATAAAATTAAATTTTGATGCTTATCATGATTATGAAGCTGAATTAGAATTTCTGGAAAATTAGAGCACTGACTTGAGGGCGCTGAACAATCTCGCTCCATCCCGATTAAAGCTGGGGCCGGCGCTGTATAGGTGCCTTGTATGAGATGCTACTTAGTTTCGTACTTAAACATCAAAAATAAATATTTCTAGGGGGGCATTTCTTACATGTAACAGAAGCTGAAATTTTTTTTTTTCAACAAACCAACATGTGAAGCATATTTCTAGTTCTTTTAAAAACACTGAGGTTCCTAAGCAAGTTTTATGACTAATTGAATATTTTTTTAAATAATCACTTCGAAAGTAGCAGAAATTGCGTCCAGCCCCGATATTTTCTAAATCATATATCCAAAAAATATGAAAAAAATAAAATATAAAACTAAAGCTTAATAAATGCTTTGAACGAAAATTGTTATAAACATAATCGGATATACCGTTTTTGAGTTATTACCGTTAAAGTGCGATTCTCAACAAAAGACGTAAGTACTATGAACATACGCTTTTTGCTGGTGCACCATAGTTTAGTGCTTATGCCTATTATGTGTGGAGAACATGGAAAAAAGTTTAACAACGTAGTTTTATGTGTTCCTTTATTGTAGTGACAGCTTCGAAACCTACAGTGAACATTGTCCGTCATACTCTTAGCCGATTTTGTTTATTCGCTTCATGCAGGCATAGAACTTCATAAAATTCATCAGCACCATTTTTGATTTCTGCTTTGCTCTCTGTTAATATCGCCCGTTCTTGGTTAATGTAGCAATAACTCCTGTCTTGTCTATGCGAGTCTCACATTTTGAAAGGAGAGTCAATTTTCGGTCAATTATGCGAAATCTTATAGTGGAGTTAAAGAGATGGTGTCCAGCTCTTCTAAAAATAAATCATCCTTTCTTCCATTAATTTTTCACTCTTCTTTTTCCTCGCCTGGTGCAGATTTTCAGTATCCATTCCGAAAAATGGTAAACTTCATCCACAGCCTTTTTATTCTCTACTTTGCTCTGTGCTAATGTGGTCCATTCTTTTTGTTCCTGCTGTATAAGTGCGTGTCTTGTGTGGATGAATCCCTCAAGTGAAATCAGCTTTCTACTGTAGTACATCTTAAAGCGCAGTTAAATAGATAGTTACGAGCTCTTCTAAAAGGAGATCCTGTTCACTTCGTTTTTTTTCTATCGACCTTTTATTCTTCATTTTTTTCGTTTCTTGTGCTTAATAAGTAATAGTTCGTGTATTTCTTTTATAAATACATATTATATAAAAATACCCTGTGGAATCGATCATGGATCTTTTCGCAAATCTTCGTTTTGAAAATATTTGCCAAACCATAGTCATTGAAGCTATTTCCAGGCAAAATAGTTTAGAACGTGTTCTAAATTCATGATCTTCAACCTTGCGAAAGCTAACGGATGTTCATCACGCTGTGTCCCTTCAGCTAAGGCGCTGAAGCGCAGCCGCGATGCAGTCGTTGTACATGCACGGTTAGGTATTTTGTTTATACGCTGTTTTTAGATTGCAGTTACAGTATAAGTGTTTCTTTTACGATATTGACGTTTTTGGAACTAAGATTGTGTGTGATTAATAATGAAGTGTTTAATAACAATGTCTTTCACTGCTATCGAATACGCAAATATGATTTATTGTTGGGGAGTTTGCAGAGGTGACATTGCTGTGGCTCTAAGACTTTATAGCGAAACCTATCCTGACAACAACCTGCAAATCTGCAAGTAATATTGCGTGCTGTGTATCGTTTACGCATGATGGTAAACTGATAATGTTTGTTTAGAGGGAGTGAAATACGTGGAAAATCAAAGAGCAATTTAATAATACTATCGGCGACCTTTACATCACTGAAACTTATCGGTTTACTTAAATTTCCACAAAACAGATCGAAAAAATCAACAGACTTGCCCTTACAAAATTCATGAAGGCAACATTTTGGAAGAGCAGATCTCCGAAAAATTCCATCATGATACAATACTTTAATGGTGCCAGTAAATAATTACTGGATATACAATAAAAGGAGACGAATGATTAAAATCCTGTGTTAAAATAACTAAATTCACTTTTACTCATGAAGCTATAATATATCCTAAATTTTATTTTGATACTACCATTTACCCTGGCTTTATTCTAATCGGAATCGTGACCGGTAGTAAAATTTAAATTGTAAGCGAGACGTGGAGCAGAATTAACACTCGAGACCAGGATCGGGACCAAGATCCAAATCGAATGTGGTACTAGAAATAGTAGATGAGTACTTCCTTCTACCCACTTCCTTCAGACAATGTCGGCAAGATACTGAGTCGTTTACCACGCATGGCTGTTCGCGTCCCCTGTATTGAACTCCCTGATGAGATGTTACTTCGCATAATCGTATCAAAAATAATTCGGTGAAAAGCCTTTTTCAGCTCTCCACGGACACAGTGGGCGGAAGTTGAAAAATATGTAAACCACACCCAGTTTTTTTTATGGGGGCGTCACCTCCAGGTGACACGGCATTGTAGTTAAGACTGAAGAACACACGCGATTTTTCTACTTTTAGTTAGGAATAAAGCCTCAGGTTTATAATAATATTTATTACGTATATATAAAAATATAACAATTATTTATTGTGAAAGCTGTACTAACACTTTAAATGCAAGCCGATATTGCATTTGGCTTACATTTTTCTAGTGCGTTGGTGACAATATCTTTGTTGAGAGCACTGAACTTCCGAGTGATCGTCCGCACTTCCTGAGGTCCTCACCGGGCAGGTACTCTTATCTGCACAGGAACGCCACAAGCAGAATTACGGGACGTAGGTTTTCCATATTTTTGTAGGTAAAAGAGTTACCTTTCGCTGGAAATCGCAATAGGTCTATTTGTTTTCTGACTGTCTTTTGATCAGCAATTCAGAAACATTCGACGGCACTCATCACCTCTTGAGAGTTAGTAAAACTTCTTCATCACGTTCTCCTTTACTACAACTAGTAAAGGAGTATTTGTGACATTCCATACCATTTTTATGGTATCTCCTTTTTTTCTTCGGTGGCACGTCGATTTCTCGTTCTTCCAGGTCATTTTCTCCAGAAATGAAGGTCTCTTTTGTAGCTCTACTTGAGATCGAAGCATACGACTGGGAAGATGAAGAATAGTAGCTTCGTTTTCATTCCCACTTTCTTCGTTAGTCACCATTACTAAGAATGAATTCAGAGCAGTAGAATTATTATACATTGGAATCTCAATAACTCAAACCTCGTTTAGTCGAAATCCTTAGTAAGTCAAAAAAAATTGCCATTTCCTTCCGATGAACCCCTAAATACGCGGTATCTCGAATTATTTAGACTTTGAACTCGAACAAAATGTTATTTCCCTACGAAGTATTGATAATACATATTTATACTCTATAACTCGAATTTCAAAGGGAGACTCCGTAAGTCGTAGTTGGTAAAATATAATGACATCATACTTAGAATTCCCCGAAATAATAGCAATAAATTCCAAAATGAATGTTCGGGTTTTCAGGGATTCTAATCTATTGTTTTTGCCGTGTACAAAACTTTCTAAGTAACACAGCTGTGAACGTTATGTTTGTTCCGTTATGTTTGATTTTTTTTAGTGTACAGTTTATTTCATTAATATGTAATTTGATTTAATATGCAAAAATATACATATATAAAACGTAAGTCGAAATTTCAGCAGTTAAGTGATATGTCTCGAAGTTCGTGTTAAGTCGAAACTCGTTAACTCGATTTTTGCATTTCCCTTGATATTCGAGTTATTGAGATTCCGCTGTATTGCCCAGTGTCACCCTCGGGTGACACGGTATGTTTCAACGTTGTAACAATGGTGTTATAAGTTATTATCATTGTAATATACATTTGCATTATAGCTTATATATTCATTTACATTTCGCAAAACAACGAATGAATTTGTCAAATGACATAATGGTTAGTGTTAGCAGACAAAATAATGAATAGTGTTACTAATTGATTTTGCTACAGCAATGGTAGGATTTAAATAAAGTTCCAACGTGGTAGAAAAATATATTCACTTTCTCGTCACCTACAAGTGACACTGGGAATCAAAGTTAAAGACTTATTCTGGTTTTGGAGTAATCTATAAATATATAAAAGTCTTATGTCATGCAGGTGGTACAAAATAGAAATCAATAGGAAAAGTTAAAATTACTGCCTTGTTAAACACAAAATGTAAATGTGGAACTGTTTTAGGAAAACTGAAGCGTCAAACTGTTGCTGACGATCTGAAGGCTTCCGTAATGCAGAATCAGGCAATTGCACAGTATTACGATAATAAAAGGAAACGAGAAGAAGTGATAGCTGCCCTCAAAAGAAGAAGTTAGCGTTAGAAATACTACAACTAAAGACAAATATGTGCCTAGATGAATCCGAAGACAAAGTAAATGTAAATAAAGAACTAGTTTAAAAGATTTGTGTATCTTTTAATTGTTTTTGCCGTCATGAAAGTTGTCCTACAGGAACTAATTACATAAAATAATTATTAATTAATGTTTGACGTTCCTGGATCTGATGTATGGCATGATTTTCTGGGATATCCTCATACAATATATTACATATTATGACTTGGGATTTCTATTTCGGGCTCCAAGTCCTCCAAACCCATTTTCGGCATATATCATTGCAACACTGATGTAATGACAACAGCCTGGGTTGTTGCAAAACAAAGCCTAATTTTTAATGAAAGAACTGGGAATCGTCTTTTCCAGACTCCAAAACATCTGTAAAGAAATTTATTTGTTTAATATTATCTACCTGTTTCAATACAAATAAGACTGAGTTTTGATGATTTACCTTTCTATAATATTTCTAGTTTTCATGTGAGCTCTGTTGTAGTTTATTTCATTCTGAGATACTGGAGTGAGTAAAGGGGTAAGAAGGTAGGGTTTGCAACTATCACCGATCAACCATCTATTGCCATAAACCCCATTTTCACACTGAGCTGAAAACAAAGGTTAAAACCATTGTTAATGTATGAAGACAGCGATGATACCAATGCATAAAACTACAATCATAATCATAAAACTGTAAGGGTATAGGGTTGCAGGGCTGTAGGGTTTCATTATGCATATTTTAAGTTGATGTTTGGAATAATATAACTTACTTCGTACCTAACTCAGAATTATTGAAAATGGTAGCATCATGAGTTGATCCAGGCCAACGTGCCACAACATTTAAAAATACAAATTTGCGTCACATACACCTTGCACGTTCATAGAAAAACTGACTTTCTATTTCGAAATTCTTCTCCAATATTTGAATCTGTTCAGAAGACGTGTTTGTTAGTAACGATAGGCAGTTTGAGCTCTTTAAAGCAAATTTTAATAAATGAATGGTAGGTAGATGCTTACTTGGTGATTGCATCAGAATATGTGTGCCATCACTTGCACCTAATACGAAAATCTCGCAATATTATAGAAGTCCTCTGTAGTATTTCTATGGACGTATATATATTTTGGGTACAATCTAGCAATAGCCTTTGATACATCTCTCACTATACGTGAGGCAGCTGATTTTGAGACTCCTATGTAGTCACCTACTGCCACCAATTGATGTAGAGACGATATTCCGTAGTTTCTGAAAATAAAAATAGAGTTGAACATACTTCTGATTCTTTAGTATATCCTCAAAAGTAACTTGTACAATGTAAGAATAATAACATGAAAACAAATAGGTACGGCAATAACTTATCTTACTTTGTTGAGGTTACTTTTAAAATGGATATATTTCTTTAAGTAAATTATCCACTTCACTTTTATTTAATCGAAATCTGTATTCAAACTCATAATCATTGTATTTATGTAAGTAATTAATGTGTTCTGCATACGATCTGGACGTAACATTTTCCTCAGACTCCCAATCACTCAATTACTCCAAAGCAATATCGTCGCTGGAACTTGGTCCGACATTTTTTCTACTAATTGACTTTTATTTTATAAAAATCAAACTGAAAACTATTTTACTTCTGCTTCACTTAGTTTTGGGGTAAAATATCTCACAAAATCACGGATTAAGCTTTAGATTACTAAAGATAGCCAACTTAACTGACACTGAGATAATATTCATATAGAGACGCGCTAACTGTCAATTCCATACAAATCGCTATCTTTAGTAAGCTATCCTCCAGTCCCAACGGTAGATCGCAACTCAGGATAGGATTGCCTATCAACGATAGACTTATTGGGACAGAAATATTACAGATATATAGCTTTTTCTATCTCTAGTATGGCAAAACCAGAGATAGATTGAATATTGAGAACGACCGTAAGTGTTCGATTTCTAACAGCGGCGTTTACAACGTTTTTCACGAGGAGATCGTTCGTTCAGTGCGGTTCATAGAACGATTTTTACCATTCTTTCTCACACTCCACCTATATGTGGTACGTCCGGAGGTTACATTTCCAAGTGATTTTTGTGTAACTTACCTTACTTCTTCAGTGGCGTCCCTCAGTTCAGCATCGGTTTTGGTGAAATTTGTTACATTGTCTGAAAATATCACCGTTGGACTGCTCGCCGTGCCATTTAATGGCGTGATATTAGAGTATAGGCGTTGGGGCGTGTCTCGATATCGGCGGCCGCGCGGACATTGTTTGAACACGGCAAATCTGTCTTTTAGCATGTAGGCCTTTTGGCACCACCTTTTGGCTATACCGCGGCAGGTGATCCGTCATCGACCAGTTTATGCTCGGTAACCATGGATCTATCACGTCGTACAAATGCAACTGGCACTTTCATAATTATTTGGGACATTATTCACAAGAAACCAAAACGAAAGTTCGTTCGTGGATGAAGACATTGTTTATGAATAGAAGGCAACATGGTGGTGTGTGACTTATGGAAGACATGAAATACGAAGTTAATGATACAATAAAAAAATCATAAAAATGACATCAGAAGATTTCCAATATTTAAAAATTAATTTAGCCTAGTATAAAAAAATGTACACTTATTTTCGAGAAGCCATCTCATTAAACGACAGACAATATTACTTGAAATTTTTAGTAACTGGGGACAAGTAGTAGTGAAGATATTGCATACTAGTTGTCTGCAATATCTTTTTCAAGTATTTTACTCGAAATCTTTTGGTTTGGCCTCTCGCATAGAATAGTAGTAGAATGTGCGTTTGGCATATTAACACAAAACTTTAGAATATTCTTGAGGCCCTCTGAAACCGATTTAAATAATATTATTAAAATTTTAAAGGCTGCAGGTTGCTTGCATAACTTGTTGCAGAATAAAGAAGGGGCACATACATTCGAAAACAAACAGTTTTCGGAAACTACAGAAGTATTCATACCCGTGCATCCGAATAGACATAGGGCAGACTTGGCTTCGTCTAATGTAAGAACACATCAAAATGTAAGCAATGAAATTCTTACCATCTGTTCCCGTCTTTTCTTGAATTTTTCTCCATACTACCTCTTTTTTGAACGCATTTTTATAATCTACATTATATAATTCGGGGTAATTTCTGATTAAATTCAAAATATTCTCGGTATCCATAATGCTAAAATCTGTCCGTACCGAGCAGAACAGGAGATGACGCGTTGCGATGCGAAACGCCACTAGCAAATCGTCTGCGTCGATGTAGGGGAGGGCGGGGTTCTAAGTGCCGGTTTTCAAATACCGTGTAATAAAAACGTCGAAAAAAGGTCTGGGCTCCAAAACTTCAAAAATTGTTCTAGTTACATATTATGGAACCGTATTTCTTAAATTATCTACAAATTTCGGATCAGGATATTTTTGTGTGGAAAGTGGGCAGGGACAACCGATCCCATCATGGGACTGGTTGTTCCAACGTTGAGTAAGTTGTTCCGATAACAATTGTAGTCATTTATAGGTACGTATTAATCAAACACAAACACTTGAATCAAATATTCCTGTAATATTTATTAAAAACAAGGCTTACAGGTTTTACGTAAATTTACTATTTTTGACAAATAAATCAACAAAATCAACTTTATAAACTTACATTTTATAATGTAGATTGAGATCAATCAACTATCATTAGCTCAAATAAGTAATTAGGAAGATTTATCACCAGAATTGCAATTTAGAGGAATATAAAAATCAACATTGTCTGAGTCCAAACATTTTAAATGTGCCCAGTTCTTACATAAGATGCACTCAATCTATTGCTCTCGTGATTGTGAATTAGAGTAGGAATCGCTGCACATTAAACAATATCATTCAAGGCCGTCAGGTGCACTGTCACTTTCCAGATGATTTTTCCTTTCCGATTCCCTGTCTTTTCGACTTTATTTTCCTTTGTATGACTTTTGCTTTTCTTACCTTTTTTTCAGCTAAAACGTTCTTTTTTACTTAAATTAATTACCTGCCTTGTCAACGGGGTGAATTTTATGATCCGCGGCACGATCAACCTATGGAACTTAGAGCCCCAAATTCTGTTTTCAAGGTTGTCTTATATTCTCATAAAATAGATTACACTACGTCTGTAATATATAAAACAAAACAATCTATATATTTTTTCCAACAAATTAATCCAAGTTGCACATCGATAGCTATAAAATTCTTCAAAACAGACCAAAAATTTACAACACCAAAATATTTACTTACGCGACATGACTTTACCTTCAATCGACAACCGTCGGCCTACCGTCAAGGCGTCACTAAAGTGGCTGCCAAACGAAGACTAAGCTGGAAACATATTATCGCACGCGACTGACGGACGCGGCTGACAGTCGCGACAGATACTCGTAAGTGCATGCACATTAGGACGTGACTTACGCGCGCGTTCCAACGCCTTTCCACATAGAACTGTAGACGAAAAACATGTCGAGTAGTGAAAGTGAGGATGATTTTCTCGAATTAGCGGCGGCTGCTTCATGTTGTCCACAGAAGGAAAATAAAAGAAGCGTGTGGGTTCCTAACACAAATAAAGATAGAACCGAGTGTGGTGAATTCCACACCTTGTATCTTCATTTATTAAATGATGAACGTCGGTATAAACTTTATTTGAGAATGAATGAGGATCAATTTAATTTTTGCTAAATCTAATCAAAAATGATATTGAAAAAGAATTAACACAGTTTCGTACTCCTATATCAGCAAAGGAGCGTTTAGTGGTTGCTTTGAGGTAAGTAAATAAAACAGAAGAATTATTAAGATATTATTTAATAAGCTTCAAATTATTTAACCATTGAATTTGAATGAAAAACGTTCAATATTATTATTTCTTCTTTTAAAATTAAACATTTTTAAGAACAATATGTGCAGGGTTTTAGGATGTTTGTGAATTTGTGGAGTGAAAGTCGAATGTTCGAAATCGGAAGCTGTATGGAATGCGATCTGTGATGAAGGTGAAAACTGAGGTATGAATTGAGGGGAAACTTGCTGAGTGACAGGAGGTGCGTTATGGGGTGAGGTTGACAATTGAGGTTCGAACTGTAGGGAATAAGCTTGCTTAGTGACTGGAAGAGAAGGTGAGTATACATCTGAGGTGAGGGTGACGACTGCGGTGTGAACTGTGGAGAAGAAACTTGCTGAGTGACATGAGGAGCAGGTGAGTATACCATCTGAGGTGAGAGTGACGACTGCGGTGCGAACTGTGGGGAAGAGACTTGCTGAGTGACAGGAGGAGCAGGTGAGTATACCATCTGAGGTGAGGGTGACGACTGCGGTGCGAACTGTGGGGAAGAAACTTGCTGAGTGACACGAGGAGCAGGTGAGTATACCATCTGAGGTGAGGGTGACGACTGCGGTGCGAACTGTGGGGAAGAAACTTGCTGAGTGACGAGGAGCAGGTGAGTATACCATCTGAGGTGAGGGTGACGACTGCGGTGCGAACTGTGGGGAAGAAACTTGATGAGTGACAGTGGGGTAGGTGAGTATGCGATCTGAGGTGAGGGTGACGACTGCGGTGCGAACTGTGGGGAAGAAACTTGCTGAGTGACATGAGCAGTGGTGAGGTTGCGATTTGGGATGAGAGTGACGACGGAACTGCAGACTGTGAGGAATCTTGGGAGTGAAAGGAAAAGCAGGTGACAAATGAGGCGTGAATCGAGGGCGAGGTGTTTGGAGAGAAGTGAGAGTGTCAAAATTGGGTGAATGAGGAGAAATGTATGGCGGTTGAAGGGTGAAGATGTTGAACTATTAGTTGAAAATGTTGAAATAGAAGCTCCGTCACTTTCCAAACACATTTTATTTCTATCTCGTGGACCATTTTCATAATATTAAATTTCAATTTAACCTGCTCAACTTTGGAAACTACAGTCTCAGCAATACTATTAAAAATAGGTCTATATCACTTTTTCTGATCTCCTCTGAGATCTTGCTTTCATTAACTTTATCATGTCTTCATGATAATTATTTATATACCGTTTTGCTGGGTGCCATTTTCATTTATGGATTCTTCACTTATCTCACCAGACGATTCATTAGTCTCATGCGAGAATTCTCCAACTGATGCTGCAATGGTGTTTCTATTCGCCATAAATGGCAGCAAAAGGCCATCTCATCTTCGAATTTCCATTTTTGAAATTTTTACCCCTTGCCGGTCACTGTCTTCCTTCTAGACATAGCATGGATAAATGAGTTGCGAAGGAGATTCCATTTGTTTTGCATTCATAGCTGCAATAAAATAAACATTCGAATGAGATTGGTTGACTTATTAATTAGGTTCCTTTATTTTTTTTTGGTTTTGCAACCGGAGAATCATTTCGATCACTAGGATTTAGATACAGAATGGGGTTCAGCACAGTAAGAAGTATTGTTCAAGATGTCAGTATTGCTGTTTGGAAAAATTTGAAAGATATATTTATGCAAAACCTACTAAAAGAAAGTGGAAGCAAATTGCTAAAGCATATAAAGATAAATGGCAGTTCCCTAACTGTATAGGCAGTTTAGATGGCAAACACGTTATGTTGTTTTGCCCAAAAAATGGAGGGTCATCATTCTACAATTATAAAAACAGACATTCCGTGGTTCTTTTAGCACTGGTCGACGCCAATTACAAGTTTATTTATGTTGATGTTGGTGCATTTGGACGTAATAGTGATGGGGGTGTATTTGCTCGATCAACACTAGGAATTTCTTTGGCGACGAACACTACAGATGTTCCAGAAGATATTCCTCTGGAAAATTGTGGGGAACCCATGCCGTATGTTATTGTTGGAGACCAAGCATTTCCGTTAAAACGACATTTAATGAGACCATATAGTAAAGAAACTGCCTCTATCGACATAAAGAAAAAAACTTTAATTATAGATTATCTCGTGCTAGAAGGACTGTGGAAAACGCATTTGGCATTTTAGCAGCAAGATGGCGGATATTTCATACTGATATTGGAAGTTCAACCCGAATATGTCGATAAAATTATTTTAGCGCTGTTGTTTTGCACAACATGCTACATTAACGAAGACGATAATTTTTAAAGAACAACACATAATGGTACACCAGAAAACTTTATATCATTGGAAGGTACTCGTCCAAATTCTACCCAAGAAGCATTTGCTGTGCGTGACAAATTTAGTGACTATTTTATTTCTGAAAATGGGCTTGTCCCTTGGCTAAATGTAGATAGAAATTAAATTGTATTACTTAAATAAGCAATAAACCTGTATTATTTATTTGAAAAATATCTACCTCGACTTCGTTCGCGTAGTTTGGAAGCGAAACTTCAATTGGTGAGAGTCTCTCAATCTTAATTAATCAGTCCACAATCTTTGGGGTAATACTAGTAGTAAGGTCAAATATGTGTTATTTAAAGTAAAAACATGAGAATAGATTCAGGCGGTTAGACGGTTTCTTAATTTAACATGTACGATTTGAGGGTGGGGGGTCAAGTCGCCTGACTCCCCACCTAGGACCGCGCCTGATTGGTAATAAATTTGTTCGGCTATCTCGTGAGAACACGGTTATTTTCAGGATAAAAATAGCCTGTGTGTTATTCTAATGTGTATTCTATCTGTATACGACGTTTCATTAAAATCTGTGTTCAGCAGTTTTGCGTGATTGAGTCACAACATTCAAACTAACACAAAAACTGTGACATTTAAATGTTAGGAGGATAGTACAAAGTACATAGTACATACAAAGTACAAAATACATAGGATTTAGTATTTATCTATAGAGTACTTCCTTTTCAGTTTTGCCAATGAAATAAATAAATACTCACCCGTTATATTTAGTTCGGCAGCTATTTGCTCCCAGGCTTCTTGCTTTTGTGATGCATTTTTGTAATTTTTCAATTTGGAGTTAAACAGCAACTCCTGCTGCGAACACTTTATTATTCGTTCGTCCATTTTCGTATACATAGGTACGCACGTGCGAGCTCAAGCTAATTCCGCGTCCTTCTGACGCACGTGTCCCGCAACCCGTGCATACCGTCCGCGGACGTTTTCGGCTGAAATGATCGGTTTGTCGGACATCCGATGCTCAAAATCATCAAGGTTACATTCGCTACTTATGTCCGATAGTTTACACAATTGGTACATTCATTAACTAAATACCTATAAGTCGTGGCTGTCAGCCGCGACCGTCCTGCGTCCGATAATGTGTTTCCAACTTAATATGATGTTTTGCGACACACTTCACACTTATTGCTATCTCTTTTGCGAAGCGAAGCATCAGAAACAACACAAATCCGGCACTTTGATCCCCGGCTTCACCTAATAGCCGCTATTAAATAGCGATTTCTCAGCTACGTGCAAAACAGTAGCGATATAGGGATGCTAGTATATAAATCTCACTATATTTTGAGCGAAACAGCAAATACTGTGATATAACTGACAGTTTTTCGCAGTTTCATTGTCGTTTATGAAGGCGTAGGTGTACTAACGCCCTGAATCCGGAATCAAGGTTGCCTTTGGTGATTATGTGATATAATTGAAGAAAATGATTTTGAAAATATTTTGCTCTTGATGCACATTTTAGTACATATGCATTCTCTTTTAGTAATTGATTGATAGCTTTCCATTGATGAATATTTTCAAGTGAATGTGTTTAGCCTTTTCAATGATACATTTCAATGTTCTCTTTACAGGCGGTGTGCCAGTTGTTTCTTTAACAATATGTAAACATGTCTCAACACTATCATACAACGCAATAATAGTATTGCGACATGTTTACATATTTTCTAAACACATCATAGGAGACTTTTACTTACGTCATTTGTACCAATAATGATTCGAACAAAATATCTCATTTATTTTTATGTATTCACTATATATTTAGACTTTAAAAGTGATGTTAGTGGACATTTTCCACTAGAGCTGAAAGTAAAATTTTCTTTCATCATGTTATATCCTTTTCTTTGCTTTAATGCACACATTGATTCTTCTCTGTCATCAAATAAATATTGAATAACGTGTTGATGTTGATTAATACAAGGTGATTTCGGTATGTTGTCCAGTTTTAAATATCTTGGCGCAGCTTCAGCGGTGTCTACGATCACATTATCTTGTATAACACCCATGATTTGCTTTCGTAATTACATAGTCTAAAAGAAGTATATAAAAGTGTATTACTACATCGTGAAATTACACACATCTATTATAGTCATATTAATTAAATAAACTATCAACAATATCTTTGTTTTACTGTAAAACATTTATAATGAAGATTGATTTTGGTGGGAGCTTAGATAATAATTGTTTAGTAAACCATTTTCTTATAATATTTATATGATTCATAACAGCAACAGCATGCGAAGCCACTGGAAAGTAAATGGTCCACGCCGCCCATGAAAACCACCAACCGGGGAGTCATAATTGCATGGCCTTAAAAGCCATGTTTGTAGTTATCAGAATTCCATTCTATCATTTTGAAGAAACCTTTGGCTTGTACCGACGTTTTTTAACTTTCATCAAGTTATTTTTGTAGGTGAGATTAAAATATATAAAGCACAACACTTGAATACCGCATTTATCAAGTGCTTTCCAATTGCCCTCTCTTCTAGACCATCAATTATCGAATACCGCAAAATTCTATGCAAACTTTCTTTTTACCCATAAAACTTTTATCTACTCAAATATTATATTCCAATGAAATTTCATAATACCGTATTGTTTAATAAAAATACAATATTTCAAATGCGTTTTCATAGGAAATAGGAGTTACAAATGTGCTGTTTAGCCAAGAAATTGGAGTGGTGATGGCTGTACTTACGTACAAGTGAGCTTATGGTAATTTTATGGATTCTTAGAAATTAAATATTTGATGTTTTTGTATTTAATTCTTTATTGTGATTAAATGCTGCTAAATCATTGGGTTAATTGGTTGAAACTTATATTAACAAATCTAATTAACAATTTTTTTTTAATTAAGAAAGAATTGTAAAATTTATCCTTCTACTTTTATATTGTACAATAATGCTTTTATTGTAAAATATATAAGTGGAACTATTAAAACTCAACAAGTTGCTAACGATGTCATAACGCGAATCATATGTAGCAATGTTAGTTTTCAATAAATTACTTGTAGCCAAACGGCTTTTTCTTTTAATGCTTTCATTGTTTCAGAATTGTCATTCTTTTAATTCGAACAAAAACGATTTCTGCAGTTTTTATAATCACTAAAGACATGATATGGAGGATTAATAATGCCTTTTCATCGCCTTACTATAATAATGACAATTTCTGAGAAGTAATAAGCATCCTTAGAAGTAATGGTCATTTTGTATCAGTAGCTTGTTATTTGTACTTGTACAAGTAATTTTGAACAGTGGTTCTTTAAAATAAAGTTTCTGCGCTCCTCTTCAATGATCTAGTCCTCACATTTATATACTTATATAAAATATAAAACAAACACTTTAGTATGTAATAAATTCTTTAAATTTAAGTTAGTTATAGTATCTAATAAATTCCACTATTACAAACTCATTCTTTTTTACTATACTTTTTAACCCCACCAATTTCCTTCAGTATCTGTGGTTGAGTTAACAAATAATCATAAAATTGGTCACATTTCGATATCTATGTTATAGATAGTTTTGATGATTGCGGCTAATGTTATTGATTGTGATCGATTTCTTTCTTTTGACCACTGTGAATTTATGAGAGAAAAAAACTCTCTCGACATTAGCATTATGACCCGGTATACTAAATACATATTCCGTCACCTTTTTCCGTAGTTCTGCATACTGTTCCTTGGAAATGCATTGCTTGAAATGTGTTAGCCACAAGGCGTTTAGGAGGTATAGGACGCACAGTCCAGTCAGAAAGTCGCATTGTACATGTCGGAAGTATGTATGTACCCATAGAGAATGAATTATTCTCAAGACAGTACTTCCAAAAATCAAAAATTTCAGCTGATAATAACCGCCTATTGGCATTTTAAAGTTAATATTTTAGGAATCTTCGGAAATTTGAGTAAAATAATAAAATAAAATTATTATTTTTGATATCCTTGTAAAATTAATAAGAATTCCGGCAACGTAGCAAATCCAACGACATTTGCGCGTGAGTCCGTTGCACGTACTTTCTTTAACCTATTTCATTGAAACTTTAAATTTCCAGCACAACCCACCATTTGCTACGTTGCCGTCAACATATCCCATTTTAGCTATGGCTGAATATTTTTTTAAATTTACATTTTTCAAACTTAATTGTTTCTATAACTAGGTACCATTAACATGATATTATTTTCTCAATAATTTTAGCAATTTTTTTATACACACTGAGTTTTTCAAACCTTTGTCATTATTTTTTCGTGAGTAGGTGTGAGACCTAATATGCCATTACAATGTTAAATTGCCTATTTTTAATCACGTTTTATAAAACAACTATAAACCCTAGGTCTCTGAAATTTTCACAAACACCTGTTAAATTAAATTTTGACGATAATTAAATTTTTTAATTGATCTAATTATTTCGACTTAACTCCTATACCTCCTTAAGCTGTCGTCTTTTGAGTAGGATTCAAATTTGTGCTAAAATTTTACCAATTAATCCACTCATCAAATAATTTTTCATTGTTAATTTCAATGCCGTGATCTTTTAAAAAGACCAAAGATTTTTCACTGTTGCTCCAATCCAAAACCGTCGCAGGTTTTTTGTTCAAACAGTGTAAGTAGAAAAGTGATTATAAATTTTTACAATTATGCCCATAGAATTCCACTTCTGTGAGCAGAATGTCACATCCATGGTGAACAGCATTATTGAGTACATGAGCAGGGTCACCAATACCTATAATGTCTTTGCCTAATTTATGCTTCAGTTTAAAAATTTGTTTCAGCTCTTTTTCTAACACCAAAGTTTGTATATCTCCCGAGAATGCTATACATTTTTCTGTTATATTGTATTATATATTTTTACTTTTATAATTTACATTATTTAATGGCAATATAACTTTTCTTTTCCTTTTTCTCTATTAAGTAAAAATGTCAATTGATGAGTATTCAATAATATAAAATTATAAATATTTAGAAATGTAAACTACAATTAGAAGTTACTTATGTAAAATGTATTCATATTTATATGTAGATTTTACATGATATTAAAAATTATTTTTAATAGAAAGTGATGTTTTTTAGGACCAAGCTTGCAGTTGTTAATATCATCATTTAAAATTCCTTAAATTTAATAGCTCAATGCTGAGCATTTTGAGGCTTATCTTTTCAGGGTCATTTGAACAGCGCGTTTTAAATTTCGAGTATAAATTATCAATACATAACTTTCGGGAAAAATCTATGTTTGGCAACCCTGAGGTTGTGAAAGTTTCAACCGCATACACAAGTCGGTCTTAACCCCAAGATGTGTCAATAGATGCTTCACATCAGGGCCCAATGGCTGTGCAGGTAAATGGTTAGCAACAAATAAAACAAATACTAGGTCAGTTGCTTAATATTGTATTGTTATACCTATATAGAATAGTTTCACATATTAAATACAATTCAAAATATCATACCGAAAGTTTACTTGAACATTTATTTCCATTTTCTTCTTCAGATCTTTCCGTTAAATGTGGTCTATCCTCTTTGTCTACAATTTCAGAATCTTTATTTGTATTAGTTGAAATCTGTACAGCCACTGGATCATCATCTGCAGGCACAGGAGCACAGCTGTCATAATCATCATCATCAACATCATCTTTTACTGCACATTCATCATTTTCCCCATCGTATTTCTCTGCTGAATTTTCATCAGGTTCATAATGATGCTTACGTAACTTTTCTAACCATAGACCCATGGAGTTGCCCTCTACTTCACCCTTTACTATGTTGGGATAAATATGGTCACTTTTAAATTTTTGTACAACCTCCTCATATTCTTCCCAAGCCAATGTTTCATGGCTATGTTTGAATTTTGAGTCGTAGCTATCATAATGTACCTAAAATTATAAGGAATAATAAGTGTTTATTATTAATATCCATTTGATTTATGAAATAACACAGCAACAATTGTTATTTCAAGACACTAACCTAACTTCATTCCATTGTATAAGAATTCTTAAAGTTGAAAAAATTAAAAAAATTTCTCCTGATTTACCCATCACTGTTATTTCTTCAAAGATTATTTGGATTGTAATGTCTTGTCAGAATAATAGTGTATTCAATGAGTACTAATTCAAAAAGTTGAGAAGAGATAAGTTTGGGAGGTAATTTCGACATCTAACATTTTTTTAATATTTATGGAGAATCATTAACAAATAAATAAATAATAAGAATAGTTTATAAAAATATCAGAATTTCAAACATACATTGTTATAGGGAATGGGACAGAGTAATCATTCGTTCAACATTTGTATAAAGTTAAAATAATGATATAGGTCTATAAAAAATTGTTGGAAGACTATAAAAAATTAGAAAATGCCCAAGTGTACATCTCATAATATTCATTTAAATTTTGACAAGAAACAAAAATAATGTACACTTAAGATTTGATAGTAAAAAAAATTAAAACTGATACCTAGAGTATATTATTACAACTATTGCAACTCAATCTCTTCAAAATGATACATTTACTTACTACTGGAGTTTGCCACAATGTGAAATACAACCTAAGGTTATATTTTGTATTAAATATAATTTAACGACACCGAAAATTACTTGTCATATGTAATTCTAAAGCTAATTAACAAAAAGCTAAATTAATATATTTTTGCAAGTGATTGTGTTTTAACTTTCACGGTTACTTGATTGGAAAGTTTTCTAATCTATTTTATGGTTTTTGATTCTATAAAATTAAATATTTTTTTGAAGCTGACAAAATCAATCTTAATTAAATTATCTGTACAATGGTATGCAAATTTTCACATTTTTGTACACTAATGAGAATACAGAAATACAAACAGTTGCTGACAAGAGGCAAAAAATTTCTTTTCGATCATAAAGCACTCTCAAACACTTTACACACAAGCCGCACAAATAGTATAATGTACCTAAGTTACTATTTCTTTGCTCCTTGTTTTATAATAACTTATTAGTTTAATAAAAAACTATGTTAAGCGTCGTCATCCCTTTGTAAACATTTAAAAGGTATGGAAGGCTACTACACACCATATCAAGGACAAGACCAAGACCTGGTGCAGTTGGAATCAGTACTTTGTCTTTGGTAAATGCTCTATCAAAAGTCTCTTGGTCCGTGTGTCCCCTCATGACCGCTATCACTAGACCCACCATCTTCCTGATTTGGTGCAGCATAAAACTCTGGCCCTGTAAAAATAAAGCATTATTTGTATATGTAGAATTTGACTTGTTATCAACTCAAGGAAAAAAAGTCCAAAATTCATAGTAAAAATGAGTATATATATATATATAAACTTTGAATATTAATCTATAATTTTTGAAGATAACATAAGTCGATTTTATATAAAATACATTTAGTTAAAAAAATCATTTAGTAAATATTCTAACTCCTTTAAATGTTACTTAAATATTCATAAAAAAAGAAACAGTATATATTTACATGAATCTCTAAATATCAACTTTTACATAATACAATAAATTTCTATGTAGTTTGGCTGGATAAGTGATGTGCAAATGCCATATGTTCAGAGGTATCCAAATCATTTTCTTATGTGTTCAAAAATATTTAGAAGTTTAGAGGATAGATTTTTTTGAAATATCACTATTATTTTCACAATTTCAGATAATCTAAGTTTACATAATTACTTTCAAATGCCAGAAACTCAATTCTCAATTCAAAAATATATTCAAGATTTACACACACGCAATACTGACATCCTTCTAAAAACTGTCAGAAAATCCCGATTTTCAATAATTGGATTGAACATAATATTTTCCTCAATTTTCCAAAAACATTCAATTTTTCAGCAGCAATGTAAAAAAAGTTCTATATCCGGAACTAATAAAAGTCTATATACATGAGGGTGATTCAGATATTTTTCAATGTAAAGTATCAAAAGTTTACTTCGCTAGCAATATTAAACATTAGAAAGGTTGACATATATGATCATATACCATATGGAATTGGTCTTTCTGCAAATATTCATAATCTTCTTTTTTAGAACAACTTTGCCAAAGAAACCATAGTCATTGAAGTATCCGTTCCTGAGAAAAATAGGTCAAAACAAACATGTAATCTCACGAGATACATCCTTAAGTGATGCGCACATGATGCGCTCCCCCGCCCATCCCTGTCAAACCCGCCTACACGTCAAAGACCTGCACACAGGCGTCAGCGAATCGTGGCGCATCGACACTGGTTGACGTGCTGCAGACGACCGCGCGCCGTCAATTACCGGACACGCGATTTTAGATGTTTAGGCATTTTATTATAGTGTTATATTAAAATATTGATGTTTTTGAAACTAAGACTGTGTGTGATTAATGTTTAACTGTTTAATAACAATGCTATTAAATACTGCTATTGAATATGCAAACATCATTTATTGTTAGGTAGTTTGTATAGATCACCTGTGAGTCCGTAAGTTGCGTAAGTATCGTTTATGCGATAATTTGCCTTATTTGTTTAGAGGTGAATGGAATATATGTGTAAAATCAGAGACTAATAATACCTTCGGCGATCTTTACATCGCCTCATGCGGCGCGCAGCGCGTGAGACCGCGACTACGAGCCGCACGTCGCGCAGAGCCGTCTGGCCGAGTAGGATTTTCTCTTTATCAATTTATTTTATTTATTAACATATTTTCAATTATATATTTTTACTATATTGGCAAAGTTGTTCTAAAAAGGAAGGAGACTATCAATATTTGCGGAAAGATGCATGATTGATTCCATCGCGTATATAGAGACTTTGGTTTATAAGAGTGGGGCCAGGTTATGAAAAAAACATAATCAAAGAAAGAGGTACATTTCTAGTATAATATATTACACAGCTTACCTTAACTAATAGCACAGCAAATTCCATACCACATTCAACAAACACTTTGTCAACAGTAAAACTATACATGTACCGTGATGATGAAGGGTCCTGGTAGAATCTGGAAAAAATTAGAGTAAATTTGAAAGGAAATGAACATACTATAAAAATCAACAGATGCTATTTCAAGATTCCATATCTAAAATGCAAAAACTGCAATTTAATAGGAAACTTTAGGTCCATCTATCAATCTGAATGTTACAGCTGTTATTTATTTACAAAACCCCAAAAGCCACATTTATTTTAAAATTCTTTCACTCATATTGCATGTATGTTTGCGGTTGAAATTTAGAAAGTTTATATACATTTATTTATATTTGAGATATATCAAGAGCTCAAGAAACATTTTTGACTTTATGCACTGCTTAGGGTATCATTTCAAATAGAAATTTGAAATGATACCCTAAGCAGTACATAAAGTCAAAAATGTTGATTTAACATAGAAATAACATTTCTATGTTAAATTGTCAAAATTATACATATCTTTAATTTCTAGTTTCATCACCTTTTTACTGACATCTAAAAATTTATAAAAAGTACAATCAAGCCCTCTCCACCTTTCTTATTAAAATTTATGGATTTTATAAATGTTGTAAATAAGTGTACAAGAAAAATTTCATAAATAAAAGTTTCAAATATTCATAAATTTTCAAGGAAATTATTATTAGCTGTTCAACAGACTCTACTCCTAAAGGATGGGTGTCAAAAGACATATTTTCCCCTGAATAATTTTTGGTTTTTATGTAGATATTAACTAAAGGTGATTGTAATTAAGGTAAAAGTCAAATGTCAAATATTTTAATATGTATGTGACAAGAAATTATCAAGTTTAACAAGGTAAGCAAGTTAACAAAATTATTTTAACAAATTATAGTCAAGTTAACAAATCATATTATCATTAATTAATTTGGAAAATATTAAAAACATTTGATCTGAGTTTTCATTATCATTATTTATCAGACCACTGCGAAGTAGCGGCATCTAAGATGTAGTCACCATAATTGACCATATGCGATTTTTTTCTTCCAAGTACCTGTTGTAACCTAAATACCAGAGAATGATCGCCTGTTATGACTTATGTATACGTTTGTGCAACATATGAGCACACTGGATTAACACTTTAATTTTTGTATATATTATTGTTTACAATATGCTACATCAAATATGTAAAAGACAAAGGATTGAGAGATTGCACAGATATATAAAAAAATGTAAAAACTATAAAAATAATCAATTTATGAAAAAAATCCTTAAAATACTCAATTTTAAATCATAAACAAAAACGAGTACATAGTCTAGTATTGAAAAACTTATTAAGTGAGTTCTGTACTATTATTGGATTTTCCATGATTTACAGGGGAAATTATTTAGGCTATTGACACCCATCCTTTGTAAGCTGCTTATAACCTCTTTTTAAAATAGCATATTTTAAAAAACTTGGTCAGTCAATGAATGTACTTACTTTTTCTCTGTGAAATTGTGATAACTTTTTGTTCCTTTGTATAAACTGAACATTTTATTAACTTTTTCTAATTTCTCCTCCGATATCCTATAAGACGTCCTCTGTTCTTCGGTAACATTTGAATCAAATATATAAGTAGGCAATGTGTAACTATATGTTCTGGCGCTGCATTTTAATTTTGAATTGAACTTGTTAGTGACTCTTTTCACACCAAAAACTTTTATGCAGTCTGGTAGCCTTTTGTTTATTTCATCCACATTAGTGTCAAGAGCTGCAAAAGAAAAAAAAACACTAACTTACACCAGTTTTCCAATTAAGTGATGAATAAGTTATTTAGATACATCTATGTAAATAGAATGCTATAAATATATATATATATATATATATATCATTTGAAAACTTAAACCATAATAACACTCGTATGTTACTGAATTAACACTTTACATAGAGCTAAATGAGAGTAGTTTTTCGACAGTTTTCTTATAAAGCTAGTTTCGAGATTCTGTGATCAAAGGCAAAAAATTGGAACCTATATAGTTTCATCATGTCCATCCATATATTACAGTTCTATAACTCTGCCACTTTTGATCGATTCTGATGAAATTTACAGGCCGGTATCTTATGTGAACAGTCATGGAAGTTTGTAATGAGATTAAAAAAAAGTTTAGGGACAGATGCTAGCGATTAGTTTTATGTAAGACTAGACTATAGGTATATATATAACTGATAGATAAAAATTGCGCTTCGACGAGTGCACGAGGACTGCTAATGTAACTTGTACGAGTTACGAGCTAATATGCCTGACGCGTGAAACAAAATATAGTTTATAGATATGTATCGAGTAATGAGTCCGTTCTCGTGCACCGCACGTGCGAAGCGAAGATTATAGAGAGCGCCCGCTGATTGACGAAATTCGTAGGCCGGCATTGGCGGTGACGGCGGCCATGATGAATGGATGACCTCCGTTATGAGTATAGTTTCACTGTATCTATGACGCGTTAATTATTGTTTTTTTAAATTAAGTAATTGTTTTTTATTTTTGTTTTGGTTCTATTCTATACTGTGTGTACAGTGTGTGGTGTGAGTGAAAATGAGCATAAAAATTGATTATATTAAAGAAAATAACAAAACTTTTCAAAATAAAGTTGATATAAATTGGCCAGAACGTCAAGACCCTTATCAAAAATTAAAACAAGGGTGCAAATCGAAAAATAAAGCACTTACACAAAGTTTCAAAAGTGAAATGTATAACAGAAAGAAATGGTTGTATGAATGTGAACGTCCTAATGCATTCTTTTGTTTTTCGTGCATTATTTTTGGCGGAGAATCAATTTAGACAGAAACTGTAATCAAGAATTTGACGCATTTGAATGAAAATTAAAGAAACATGATTTTTCGCAAGTACACCTACAAAATGTAATTGAGTTTGCCTGTGTTAGGCACGGCTGACATTCGTAATCAGCTAAATTCTGTGTATAGAAGCAATATCCAAAAGTATAACAAACAAGTTGAAAAAAACAGATATATTTTATCACGTCTTATCGATTGTGTCAAGTTCTGCTGTGCATTTGAGTTAGCTTTGAGAGGTCACGATGAAACAACTGAGTCTAGTAATGCTGGGGTGTTTCATGGATTAATAGACTTTGTATCAGTATTGGACACAGTCATGAGGGAGCATCTCACATCATCTACATTCTTCAAAGGTACGTCAAAAACTATTTTTGGACTCAATTTTATATGTATACCACAAAGAAATGTTGGATATTCTAAAAAAATGTGAATACGTATCAATTCAAGCTGATGTAACTACCAATGTATCGACCACTATGCAAATGGTAATAATTTTAAGATACGAAGAAAACGGACAAGTTCACGAACGGTTTTGGAAATATCTAACGGGACTTAGTTTCTTTATTATAACACAATTACAGGTACTTCAAATAACTCCGCAACAATGAATAGCACCATGTCACGATGGTGCCTCTGTAATGAGCGGCGGGAATGGTGGTGAAGTACAGGCTGAAGTAAAAACCGGCTATCCAAGTGGCTCATTCGTTCATTGTTACTCCTACCAACTAAATTTAATAATAGAAAAAAGTATAAGTCAAAACAAAAGTGTACAGAAATTTTTAGCCAACTTTCAAGCTTTCCCAAAGCTTTTTTCACGATTACCGAAGCGTACAAAGATTTTGAAAACTATTGTATCAAAGAAGATTCCAGCTGGTCTGCAAACGAGATAGATCTATAATTTACACGAATGGTTGACTCAGTACATAGCTACAAGGAGTCTTTAAAAGAATGCATGACCACCATTATAGAATCGGAAAATGATACAAATTCTATAAATCAGTCTGATATGCTTCAAAAATATTTGAAGACAGTACTTTTTTACATTGGCTTGATTTTTTCAATCTATTCTTAGACATAGTGAAATTTTATTCAAACAAATGCAAAAAAGGAATTTGATTTTGGTTTATGATTTATGATTATGATACGAAAGGAATACGATTTGGTTGATATAAAAAACTGTATTAATGATTTTAAAATCAGTATACAGAATGCACATAACATCATAGATAAACTTGAAGAACCGCTTCAAAAGATGTTTAAATCCTGTAGCTCTGTCATAGCAAAAGACCTGTGCGATATAATTATCACTCAAGTAAAAAACAGATTCAATTTTTGTAATCATTTGATAGCAGCCAAATTATTTTACTGCGAAAACTTTACCACATACCGCTCTACTTTTCCCGATAATTATTTCATGATCACAGTTTCCACTTACGCCGCTTTGGACAAATACAAATAGAAATACGAACTAACCATAATATACAATCGCGATGATTTCATCAACGCAAATAGTGCAATTGCGATTTTACAATTGTTTTGTAATAATGACTTTGATGATCATTTTTAGAATCAATGAAACTGCTGCGAATTCTGTGCACTGTACCAATGACTTTGGTAGAGAGCGAGCTATGTTTTTCGACACTGAAAAGAATCAAAACTTTTCTGTGAAACTCTATGTCTCAGGATCAGCTAAATGCACTTTCTGTGCTCAGTATTGAAAAAAAAAAAAAATTATACAAACAATACCCAATTTTAATAAATAGATGATTGAATATTTCGCTTCAGAAAAATATTGTTGCATTGATTTAATATATAAAAAATTAACATATTTTATGTAATTTGTTGTTTTGTTGCAATTTCTAATCTTAATACTTAATTATCAAATAAAGTGCACCACCAGTTTGATAACCCACTGCATTTTACCATTTAAAAACTTCTGAAATTGTAATTTTTACAAAACTTCTCTAGTTTTTCAAGCATATGTACTAGGAATCTAAAAAAACATGTTTTTATATGTACAATGTTTTTTAAGTATTCACAATTTAAGTTTAATAATGCAGTGTCAGCATTAGCCCACATGAGTACTCATCTGAATATTAGTATATTTTCATTTAAAAATATATTTATGTCAATAAAATTTTAAACTATTTCTTTTAATCTATGTACAGTGGCATGATGCCTATTTGATTGAATCTTAGTGTAATTCTAAACTGATCAAGATAATGGATTGGGAGTGAAAGAAGAATTAAACCATTAATATCTTCCATTGAATTAATTAAAAGAACTTAGAAAGAAATTATGATTGCAAAATAAAACTAAGCAAATGTAGATATTAAATACATCCCATGTTATTATGTCCTAAGTTAATGATTCATTAACTTAAGGGTTACATTACTGCAGATATGAAATTGTAGTAATGAGGTGATTAAGTATATCTTCTTGGAAGTTTAGTCCAGCTTTAAATAAGGAATTGATGATTAATTTGGGACTGTAGTTACGGTGGGGATCGGGAAATTATTGTACGCTAAGTTCAGAGAGTGCCACGTACCAAAGCTGGTTCTAAAGTAATAGGTAATTTCATACTAACGAATCTTAAGAGAGACAACTTGTCTGGCTGCTGATACTCCTTTGTCAGTCCGTGAGCTTCGCTGGAATTGGGCATTCTGTTGATTATGGAAGTCATCCTGAGTGATGTAATTAGCTTCTAACAATGCTTTCAGTAAATCTTCTTCTATAGTTCTCACACCTGGATTTCTAAAAAGGTTAAAAAAGAGAACATATTTTACTTGTCATCCAAAAATATGCATAAGTAATGTATGTGAATAGTGAGAATATGAATAGTATTTATTTTTCCTTCCCATATCAAATATTGTTCTCTCTTTAACAAGTGATCAAGAGTTTTCAAAAGACTTATTTTCTTTCACTAGGTATATAAGGAACTAAATCACATGAAACAAATAGAACCAAGGTATCTTTCTTTTTGTACTTCATTAATAATAATTCATTTAAAAAAAATATGCTTCAACTATTTCAACACAAATATCCTTACAATGTTAGTTTTAAAAATTTATGTTTATTAAAATATTTTTTATCTATTGTTTCGTAATAACTATTGAGAGTTTGAAAATTGAGATTAGATAAAAATAAAAAATACAGAGAAGCGGAAGGCATATATTCAGAGTTACAATAATTCGCTATGGAACTACTTGAGAAGATGTATTAATTGCACTTGGCTTGTGAATGCATTAATCACATTTGACTTGTGAATGCATTGAATGCAGACATAAAACTCGCTTGCCAGCACCCAAACTCCAGTATGTATCTATCGCTCTACTAACCACTTACAATTTTTTCTAATATAAATAAGTCAATAGTTACCTACAACAAATATGTCACATTTGACATAAACAAGATTTATTACACTATGTTCAAAAATGTAAATATGCATTAGAAATGCTGGCAGGGGGAGGCAGGAATACGAGGGCACTTTTATATATATAGTACTATTATTGAATTTTTTAGAGGAGTTATTTGTTACCTTTTATTTAGTTTGGGAGCGCAGTCCGCGATACTATTTTAGAAGAAATTAAAATCCGATATGTTTTTATATCTACATATTTTCTCTGTACAAATAATATGAAATGTTTTCCTATTATATGTATATCAGTGAGTATATCTATAATAATTTAATCCATATAATCTTACAATAATTACTATTTTTAATTTAATATTGTACATAGTATTAAAATAAAAATCATATAAATGTATAACAATTCCAAATTTAATGAAATTATTGCATTTCTTACCTTTGCATTCCATAATAGTCCACCCCACAGTACCCTAACAGCATTGCCATCTTTTTTCTCTTAATTTTTTCTCCATTTTCATTACACAATCTTTTTTCTTTCATCTCATCATCTGTCAATTTTGGACTTTCGTCCCACCCCCTTTGACGTTTTTTATAACGTGTCATTTGTTTATTTTGTACAAGTTCATCATTCTGCTTAGATACCAATGGAGCATCCATAATCGTTAGAAATCTTATCTGTAAAGCTGTATTTATTCACTCTTTTATTATTATTACATGCATTTTGTAAAATAAAATGTAAATTAAAAAAAGGTGGAAGGCACATAGTTCACAATTTGAAAAATTACAAATAGATATCAGGGTGCATTCAAGTATAATATATAAGGGGGAGAGATTTAATTTTTTCTTACTTTTGCTGATAAAAAGAGTGTTAGGATATTTCAAACATAATATAAAATAAAAAAAAAAGTGCAAAATGAAATGACACGAGTCTACATTCCTAAGTGTAATAGTCTTTAAATGAATCAATGTTCAGTTTGGAGATCCCCTAATATATTTCAATATACAATAAAATTTTGAATGATTCTTAGATCTCAACATGTAGCGATTCACAATTTTCTCTGATTGTGTATGCAGAGCGGATTAATGTGTAATTTAATTTAAAATTTAATTAAGCCATTTACTACATAAATACTTCTTAAATGCCCCCTTATGTGTAAATTTTAATGTAAGAATACAATATATCCATAAAACCACAGAAGGGGTTGGAGTTGTAGTAGCCCAGTGGTTCAATGTATTGCTTTTAAACTAAGAATTACTGGGTTTGATCCTGACCACAGGCGATTGACCAATGAGTTTTCATCTTAAGTTAAATTATACCACACACTTAATGTCTCGGACACATAGCTATCGATTCTGGACTCTTGTCATCACATTGGTGATAATGATCATTAGTCACCCTGAAATCCGCACTAAATTAAAAAAGAAGGTCAAAAGTTCAAGCCCCTAAACCTGAAATAAAATCAAGTAGATTATGGGAGAATGCCTCAGTAATGGGCGATTAAAGAATCTGATACAATAACACAACAAAATTCTTCTAGATATAATAGAATATGAACCTCCCTATGTTGTTTATTCTGCAACTTATTTTCAGCTGCATTTTTACTGCATAAATTGTGCATAACTAAAATATTTATATAGTTATAAGACAAATCTATTTTTTCATTAAACCCATTTTCTTTTTCACATGTTAGAATGGAAAGTTTTAATTATATAAATCTAAAATACAGAATCTGTTTATGTAACATTGTATTATTCAGAATTGTCTACCACTACTCTCTTCTATTATTAAAGATTATATGCAACAAACTTATTAATCTTTTGACATTATTAATAATCTATATTGATGAGATATTACCAACAATAAGTTTTTTATAGATAATAGTGTAATGCATGATAATGTCAGTGTTAGATCTTTATATTAACATATTTTTTTTGAATTTCAAAGGCAGAAAGAGATAAACAAGAAATCAACTCATAATCTGCAGATAATTGTTCACATTATTGTGTGTAGGATTTATTTCATTTAATACATTAATAGACATTTCGTAACTGAATAAAAACATTTACACTAAGGTTATGTTAAAAGCTCTGTGCGGCTCAACTTCAATTTTTTACTATAAGAAAACGAAAAATTAAAAAGGCGCAGAAGATACATCGTAATAAAATAGTTATATCTCGAGTACATGTACAATTTACAGTTGTTGAAACGTTTTTATAAACGCCACAAACACGAATCATATGGACCTAAAACATGTACCTGATCTGAGAGGTAGCCCGAAAAACTTCACCGTTCCAGTATTCACAAATAATTTTAACAGGCTAACCGACATACCTTGCAAACCTTCAGAAAATTATAATCAAAAATCTCTTTTTCACATTTATGTGTACAGCGCTTTAAAGTTAACCATCAAAACATAAATTTTAGCAAAGCATTCACTTTGCTCATATGACATTTGATGGCATTTCATTCGATGACACGAACCAATGACACCTCAACCAAAGTTGCCATTTCTTTTTTTGTATAAAAGTGCACAAATCGCACATTACTAGTGCGCAGCATTGCATTTATGAATTTATTTATTTTCAATTCATTGATCTCTAATTAGGATAGTCAGAGGCTATATACTTGGTACATAGTCAAGTTTTTTAATATTTAGTGTAACCAATTATGACTCATTATAAGTCATTTTTTATTTTTTTTACACGACACGGTAAAGGTTCATTCATATAGGTACAACAGAAATTTCTTATTTATCCTTTAGGTGTAGACGCAATAAAATGATTTTTTTTCATCGTTAGACAGATATTGCTAATAAAAAAAAATAAACACTAAATACAAAAAACGCTTTATTTTTACACATTTAGAATATTATACTTATTACTAAATTATTCCATCTTTAAATTAACTTTTATCATTGTTGTTTTGATTGAATACAAAATCGAAGTTATAATAAAAATTAAGCTAAATAGGTTTTATTATACTGTGTACTTGACACTATTAATTATTGCTCGTAATTATAGTAGGGTATCCCCAAAAGGGGATTTCTGGTTTTACTCGAGCGCGACAGATTAACAAGGGGGCATCCGTGTACCATACTGTGCTGAGTACCTCCAGCAAATATGAGCCCCATATATATCGACACCCGTCAAGGATAAGGAATCAGATTATTAAAAAAAAAATTGGTTGCCTGTAAAGTCGGTATACGGGCGAAAGTTTTACGTGACAACGACTTTGAGTGGTAAAATCATTTTAATGTGAATATTCATTCGTATAGTAGGAAGAAGGATGAAATAATAGTAACAATTTAAAACATTTATTTATACAAAAATTATATTTAAAACATTAATTTATACAAAGAATCTCGCACTGAATTTCATATTAACAAAATTTTATTTTTACCTTTACACATACATACGTATTTATATACAAATATACATACAATAACTTGCAATACATTTGCAAGCTATGCATAATTCTCTAGTGCTGCGCGCGCGGACCGATCATAGTTGAGTGGGAGAGAGACGCAAGGCATTCGGGCCTCTCTCTCGTTCGGTGACTCATCGTAACGTTACCGAGCGTTACACTTTTCATAAGTGACTCCCAGCCGCAACCTAATTTAAGACGTTGTCACGTCAAAATTGATCATTTGAAATTTTCGAGTGCGTTATATTAAGGTAGGGCGAGTTAATTACATGCTAAAAAGTGTATATTCTACTAATCTGACCATTTGCGAGTTACGTAAAGAAGTGGGAGGGTTACAGAATTGTAAAAAAACCGTCATCTCGACTTTCTCGAGCGTGGCTAAATTTTTTTATTTTGTAAGAAATAATTTAAGGATGATGAAAAACATATAATTTGACGATTTCCACAAGCCGAAGTAACAAAAATTCATTGATAAAGCTTAATGCGTGCAGCTGCGTGTGGCATGTATTTCCTTTTGCGCGTCTTTATTTCCCTCTGAGGATGAAATAAATAAAAGTATTCTACTTTAAAAAAACATACACTTTTTGTTTGCATGCTATTTCTTGAGCTTTTCAATTAATTACGTTCAATGATTTAAAAAAATAAATATATTTTTTTTATTGTCAGATTAAGCGAATCCCTC
The DNA here is from genome assembly GCA_005406025.1 of Eumeta japonica. NCBI lineage: Eukaryota > Metazoa > Arthropoda > Insecta > Lepidoptera > Psychidae > Eumeta > Eumeta japonica. The sequence goes on from BGZK01000014.1 coordinate 263,524, forward strand.
CAGATAATCATCAGATTAAGAGACAGCACGTCTAGGTCATACAGATGGACCATATATATCTTAATCTGACGCGCTAAGTATTTCAAAATTGCGATTTTTTTTTGCACATTCTAATGGCCGCGCATTTGCGTCACATCCAAATCGTCAGATTATTATACAAGAACTTCTTTTTAGGTTCACTTAACATCCCCTTAGAAAATCTGACGCGCTCGATAATTTTTTTTTTTTCATTTTCTATCCTTACCCACAACCACCCCCACAATGGAAATAGTCAAATTAATATACTTACATTTTTATAAATACGGAGGACATGGATGCTATCAATATCTGACGCGTTCGAGTATGTCCATGCAACAGTTCTTTTTTACATTTTTGAAAATCTATAGCCGCTTCCCCCATCGATGAAAAGATATGTACTATATGACATTTTTTTCTTTTTATCATCTAAGCTTCACAACCCAATAGGTCTCTATAACGCTCGAGTAAATCCCGATTTAGCATCGTGGCCTCCCCTATTATTAGGGAAGAAGTGTGAAGTAAAAATATAATTAGTATCCCGATGAAAATTTCTGTTCAGTTTGATGGACAAATTGCGAGCATGCGTGGTGTGGGTGCAAAGGGAAAAGTTATTTTTTTTGAATACGCAATAGGTACTGCATACCATAGCTAAAGCATAAGCTTCGATACCTATATGGTCAAGTTTTATTACTATCTTTGGTTCTTATTATTAACCCATTAACTAATTAGTTTTGTAATTGTGAGGTATTCTTATCATCCTTTAAAGAGATAAATATGGATTTAAATGACATTTTATAAATTTTCATTGTTACGTCTTTCAATAGTGATCCCAGTCTCATTATTATACATTGTTAAGCATTACATTTACATACTTATATTACTTCAATATAGTAAGAATTTGTCATGGGAACTATATACGTACATACACATACACTAAGTGTAGGTAGGTTATAGTATTGCGGTCAACGGGTGGTGGGGAGGGAGAGGGGGGTGGTCAAAAATATGTAACGACCAAAATATGTATAAAAATTCGGGATTGTTTACACTCCAAGCCCTGGCTCTACGCCTTTTATATGTATGTACATATAATAAAACAGTAGAACCATACATGTTTGTATTTGAAAGTATGTGTACAATATGAAATAGCGATTTTTGAATGATTTGTCTGTCTGTTTGTCTGCTCGCGAATATTTTTGAAATTACTAAACGAATTTTAATGTACTTTTCGTTGGAGTAGAAAGAAGCAAAAAGTTATCGCCATTTAAAGATTTAGTCTGAGATGTTACAAGGCAAATAATATATGTTAGCGTGAAAGACCTATAGATATCACAATACGAACAAACAACAACGTTCGAACCTCCACTCGATCTTCTTTAATCACTACGTGCTCGATTTATTTAAAAGAAGGAACGGGTAGAGTTTCAATAAAAACTTTATATGACAGAGCAAATTCTACATAGGTGGACAGCTAGTGTATATATAAAAGGAGAACTTGAACGATTGACTGACGTATCAGCGCTTAGCTTATGATGTACGCAATAAAAGATAGGATTTCAAATTTTTCACCCCCTTGCAGATGAAAAGTTTGAAATCTCGTTGTACAGAAAATCAAAGCCATTGAAGTTCCAGATATCAAACTTAACCTTTTGTTTATATTTATAAAAAAATGTATAATAACATACATTTACTTAAATTAACCTAAGGTCCTAAAATAAGGGATGAAATATTGTACGGAAAATCGAAACCGCTAAAATTATTCATGTAAACCTTTTATCTTTTAGCTAATCATTACCAATAAAAAAAACAATAACATATATCGTTTTTTTAGGTTCTGTACTTCTAAATGAAAAATCAATCCTTATAGGATCATCTAGTTTTCCGTCTATCTATTGTCGAGACTCTTTTTCTCAGGAACGCGTGAAGGTAACAAGTTGAAATTAATACCAAATACTTAGGTCCCGGGTCCGGTGGAGCTATAAATCTAGGTTCTAAGTCAATGTAAGAAAAAATACGGTCCTCTATTCCTTGTAATTTGAAACTTCAGATAAATCAAAACCTATGGGATACTTCTATTGACTTAGAATCATAAAATTTGGCAAGAAGAAAGGTCTCACAGCACAAGTAAAAGATAAAATTTGCTAATCGTTACTTTGTAGTTACATGAAAAAATATTATTTTGTGAATACGAACTTATACTTGCAATTGGTGTATGGAGCGCTACTTAGATGGGATAACATATATTCACTTCTTGCTAGAAAAACTTTTTTCACAAAAAAGCAAAATATTTGAAACTTATGGGATTTGCCTATATGTATATCTTGCCAGTGTCGACACCGAAAATAGATAAAAACCACTGAAACTCTTGAATGATGTAATATCTACAACTACATACAGTACAATGCATGAAACTTTGCCGCTGTGAAGTTCGTCACGAAAGCGTCGAAATTGCATAAAATAGGAATGCGGTGGAGAAGAAAGAAGGATCAGGAAGCGTAAAACCTGCGCAGTATAACATTCGCAGCCATTTCAGGGCGGCAAATTTTTGTGCGTTGTACTGTTCGTCATTAAGTTTGTACGGAACTGTAAGGGTGCGAGTCTAATCTTATTTGTCCGGCTTTTTAAAATAACCCAGAAGGGTTTGAATTAAGGGTTGAAATTTTTATATAGAAAAACAAAACTGTTGGAGCTATTGACGCCAAAGTTTATGTCAAAGTTCATGTTTCTTCATAAAGAAGCTCTGATGGGGTGTGGGGATGAGGGATGAAACATTATATAGAAAATTAAGACTGGTGTAGCGAAAATTTAAAAATCGAAACCACAGGTGTTTCTGATGTCATTTTTATATTTATTTTGTTACTCATCTATATTTCTATGTAAATTTGTAGGGTCTGTCTGAACGTACGAATTATTTTTAAAATTTTGTAAAAAATCTTCTCTTTATGCCTCATTGACCTCAGTTGTATAATCTTAAAGTTTTTGTCAGTTTTTTAAAGAAAAAATTCTTAAATTATAAAAAAACAGACAGCTGTCTGTATGTTCGAAGTAACTCAAAGCGGGATCGTTAAGGGCATCGGGAGTGAAACAAATTGACAACGAGAGCAGAAATGGGCTCGGTATCTAAAACGTGATAACGACCGCAATATTGATTGAAAGTGTGACCAATCCATATACAAGATGAAGGAATCTATTCTATGTCCACGCGGGTGGGGCCGGGAGCAAAAGCTAGTAACTATATAAAAGTACGCTATAAATATAGATTCACTTCGTATAACCGAAGATAATTAATCATGTAATAATGATAGGGTCATAGAGAGAAGAAAAATAAATTAGATAAAAGGCAGTTAATATAATGTAACATTTTATTTCCTTTTAAACATTTTTGAAATATCTATGTATTTTTTTGTGTGTATTACATGTGCAAAATATCGATCGAACTTAATGTAATTACATTCTATGTAAGACCTCATTTAACTTTCCCGACGTCGGTCGCCCCGTTTGTGTCTACATAGGTACGTGCAGGTAATTGCAAAATTAAATAATTGATATCTAGATAATTCCATTGAGATTTGACCTACGGCACCGCGCATGCGTCCCACGCATGCGTCGGCCTATCGAGGAAAATGGGTAATCCAGTCTGACATGGGGTGAGGCAAGTCCAACACTATGCGGGGTGGCAGCTCCGAGCGCCTGGTCCGCAACACCCACAGGCGAGGCGAGGCCCGGGCAAAGTTGACGCGCTACATAACCGTCATATTAGCGGCCCTGCTGGGCGGCGGCGGCTCGGCGCTGTTGTTCCTCGTGCCGCTGTACGCCGACCCGGCCCTGAGCGCGCTCGCCGCCGACTTCGACCCCGTGCCCGCCGAGTGCGTCACGGAGCGCCGCGACGACCGCACCGGCCTCGACAACTGCACTTGGACCTCGTGCCGCGAGGGCTGCACCAGCGACGCCTACAAGTGCACCCAATTGCACGTCAGGTATAGGCCGCGAGCGGCGGACTGGCGCTCTGCCGTGTTGTACGTCAACATAAAAGGCTGCGGCTACCCCCCTACGGTGGACTGCGACAATTTCACCTCGAGCTACGGCTATGTGGGGGCGAGGTACCCCTGCTACTGGTCACGAGCCGACACCAGCGTGGTCATCCCGCGTTGGTCGCGCGGCGAGCAAGTGGCCACGGTCACTCGGACGTTGGCCGTGCCTCTGTTCCTCTCGGGCTGCGCCGGCATCGGGCTGTGCGCCTTGCACTGCGAGTGCCGCCCTCGCCGCCGACGCCGGCTGTCGCGCCGCCCGCGCGTTCCGCCCCTGTCGCCCGACGATAACTCGGTCTATCGGTTAGGTTGAGCGACGACGGCCTGAACCTGGAGTACCTACTCGACGGAAAAGATAATCACGTTCAATTAATACGGATTAATAAATTATATCATTATAATAAACAGGCCCAAAATATATTTTATGATAACTGTTCGAAGACTTACAACTTCCAAATTCAATATAAAAGTTATTGTAAATAAAACAAAAAATGTAAATGTACATATGTGCTGAAATAAAATATCGTCAACTTACGTCAATGTTTCATTCGTCTCACTCGATGGGCCTTATACGTGAACTTCCGAATCACTCATAAACAAATGCCTAAATTGGCGATCATGTGGCGGACGTCAGACCCAAATTTAAAGGTTTGTAATTAATTAATAAGCGTGAAGGACATTATATTAAATAAACTCATTATTTTTTGTATGTAATTTATTATAACATCTAAAAGTATATCATATCGACAATGCTTCTAATTTTGTATTACATAATTGCTATGTATTTTAATTTTAAATACCGAATAAATTTAGAACGAATATAGTAAAAACTAAAGTTAACAAATTAAAATTCGACAGCGGTATAAATAACAAATATGTATATATAAACGAATAAGGTGTTTCACTGAGAGATAATGATTACCAAACTATGAAGTTGCAGGTGGTGTTAATTTGTGAGATGTGACATTTTACTTAGGTATTATTTACTCACTAGACGTACCCTGTGCGAAGGATTCGCACAAATTATGTATAATAATTATCAGTTTACAAAATTACATTAAATATTTATTTTATTTCCTTTTTATTACAAAACTTTTCATAAACAATATTTTAAGTATATATATAGTCATCTGATACAATTTAACTTACTTCGACGTCTTTCTGCTTGATTTTCCAATGTTCGTCGCCTAGGCGTTTTATTTTATCATTTTTGTAATAATTATATAAATTAATCATACAATTCAATTTAATGAATCAAAATTTAGTGCAGGCATTCAATTCGTTTCTAATTTTACACACTGTTTTTAACGTTCTTCTTTTTGTCGTATTAAATTATGAAGCTCAGATGACAGATCGAAGAAATTTTTGAACAAAAAATTTGCCGACCGTTAACCTTGTTGACGTTGTTTCAAAATTAAAGTTGTCAATTGACAGCATATACATAATTTTTATAATTAATTAATATGCAAAAACAAAAGCAATAATATTTTTTTTTAGTTGTTGATGCCCGTAGAGCAAACAATTATCTTTGAAATGATATAAAATTTAAGTTGACTAATTGTGAGGTTTTTTTCTAAAAAGGGAGGAAAACATTTTAACCTTAGCGTATTAAATATATGATTTTCACTCTTAAATTGAAGACCATAGCACCTGTTATTTCATAATTCAGTCATCATTTTATCTTGCAATGGATAAATAATCTGTTTCCATTTTTATGGTTCCGTAGCCGAAATTCCAAAAACGGAACCCTCACAATTTCATCATGTTCGTTCGGCCGTCTGTATGTCACAGGCATTTTACTCCAAAACTATGAGATTTATATTGATGAAATTTAATTTATATATATAGCAAATTTGATGTATATAGCTGTTTTGTATAAGTTGCTACTTAGTTTGGTAGTTAAATAACAAAAATAAGTATTTTTTGCACTCCATACAAGTAACAAATGCTGAAAAAATTTTTAGGTTGGGGAGCTTTATACCTCCGCAGTTTCGTGCGTTGTACTGTACGTACTTTTATTTTGGCCAATATTAAAAAATATAATTTCCGTGTACCCATATATGACCATTAACATATATGAACATATATAGGACATGGTACTTCAATAATATTCAAAGAAATAATTATAGAATTACTATTTTTATTTCTCTTTATTTTAACTTTTCAATTGCATAATATACTAGCTTTTGCCCGCGGTTCCACCCACATGAGCTATATGTGATACTAGATGAAAATTTTTGGATAAGCTTTGCATAAAACCCGTTCTTAGTGAACGTCTACGTCCCGAAAAGAATAATTGTGCCGAATTTCAAGTCAATCGGATCTACAGTTTCTTTAGTTGATCTAAAGATCTCGTGATGAGTCAGTCAGCGGTATTTCGCTTGTATATTATATATAGATAAATAATAATATATAATTATATTACATTCGTGAGGTCTCCCGATACAAAATATTAAATGTCATGCCGTTTCAATGTTAACAGCACCTCAAATTGTTCTCCTTTGTATATAATTGGTAACGGGTGCTACGACTGGTTTAGTAGAAGCAATTCATTTTTGATGCGTCATAGGACGATTTCTATAAAAACAAAAATTTGAGAAATTCAAAAGTGCATGAATTATTTTTATTTTCTCAAAATATTATATGAGTATATTTATCATATTAAATATTAATGAACGTTATATTATATTATAATAATAATTTTCTAAGGATTTAACTTTTTTATATATTTAAAATATTTTGTAAAAAATTATGATTAAATAAAAAAGAATGATAAGTAAATGTTATTTTTAATAAAATAAAAAAGCCATTCCTTACAAATCAATCTCTTCAAAACAGAATGGTAACGAAGATATCTTACTATTTACTCACTATTAGAGCTCGCCACTACTTGTGAGTGTTTTGGCCTGTAATTATATTTTTTATTAATTATAATTTAACTGCCACGGAACTAGACAGCTATAGTCAATAGGAAACTATTTGCTGTAATTCTAAAGTTAATAAAAAATTGTTTTTAAGTTTCGTGGTTGATTGACGAGATCGGTTTTTAAGCTACTTTGTTTTTGTTTTTATACGTTAAATCATTTTTTGAGATGGCAGAATTAATGTTCAAAATTATCTATACAATTTTCCCCATTTTTGTCTTACTAACGTGAGTACAACGATAGAAATTGTGGTTGACAAGAGGTGGAAAAAAAATTTTCGATCGTAAAGCACTTTCAAATGTTAAGCATTGAGTCGTGCAAAAAACAGAAAGATGGGTCGATTTAAACTAGTGCTGTGTGAATACGAGACATCATATCCTTCGAGATGTTACGTCCGAATTAAGGTACAGACAGTATGTTATGCAATTTTCAAACGTGTCAGTCGCTAGCTTCACTTTTATATCGACTGATGACGTCGTCTCCACCGTGACATCCATCCCCGTGCTCCTCCCGTCTCGATTCAGGTCCCGCTTCCATCTTTGGTTCTATTAAAATTATTCAATGGTTAATGGCTTTTCGATTTTTACGCAGGGACCCTGTGTATTTTCGGAATAAAGATACTCTTTGTGTTGTCCGATATTTAAGCTTTTTTTAGCTTCCAGTGAAAGTTCCTTCGTGTTTACGATATTGACAAGTAAATCTTTAACTTATTCTATTCGTCAATAGCTTTGATTTGACCATCAAGCAATAATATACAATTCGTAAAGTCATAAGAAAACTTAAGTTTTGTAATAAGTATGAATATAATAAAACAAATTAAAGGTGAAATTTTTTTTATTCCAAATCATACAAAGAATTTTGCGAAAATGCTTCATAAAATTTAGATGACGGGACATGTTTTGTGGTAGGTACACGTTAGAGTACTACATGATCATGAATCAACAGTGCAATTTCTTGATGAGAGATTTCTACAAAATACATAGATTCCGTCTCATTAGTATTCATTACAAGTATCGAGAATAAAGTGAGTAAATTATTAAAACTCGCAGATTTTCCTCTTACTTTATTTTACTTCAATTTCAAAATGTTTGTTGAGGCAAAACGTGATTACATTCAGTCTCATTAAATCCAGTTACATTGTTTTCAATGTCATCAATACTGAGTGAGAATTTAGTCGATATCGCCTGTCGTCGGCACATCGGTCACTAATTAAAGCAATATAATTTGTTTAAATTATGATCATGTAATACGTACCTAATAAAAAAAAAAAAATAAAAAGCAACAATATTCGACTATTAACTTGGCCCATATATTATTATTAGCGCTGTAGGATTAGACCCATCGACGAGCTCCTCGGCCAAATGAAGTCGGCCGATGGCTCATGATGGAAGTCGATCACGTTACCTTTTTTTTTCTTCTATACAGGTCAAGGAGTAGCGGCATGTAGCGGCGTGCATCCGCAATCGGACAATACTTATAGTTGTTTATTAAAGAATATAATTTATTATATTTTATACGTATCTTGCTGTTTCATTTACCCGTTCCAAGTAATATGAACACACAACTGTTGCCTTCAACGGCAACAGTTATGATATTCGACATTGCTGACAATACGTAAGATCTTCATGGGGATGCACACAGAGCTATGTTTCACCATACGTTTGTCAATCATGAGCTACTTATAATAATATTGAGTTATTATGGTGACCTTCGTAAAATCGTCCTTTTTCAATTACACAAGGCAATAAATTATTTCAATTTGCGAAATGATAATGAACCCTCAATAAATAACTTATTCAAATGTGACTTAGAATCCGAAGGAAAAAGGTAACTTTCAAATACAATAAAATAATAAGGTTCACTATCATTTCATGTTCAAACTATGGGCCCGTTCCAACGCGTTTAGATAAAGTGTTTTAAAAAAGATATAAGACTTTTTAGTCAATCTCTAAACAGAAGATAAAAAATTACTAAAATTACAATATGACACTTTATCCAAAAGCAAAGAGGAGCCCCGAAAGCTACAACTATTAAAAAATTAACTAAAGTACAAAAATCACAACCTCTTTGTCTAAAAGAGCAATTCAAAATAACATTCATACAAATAAACGAGATAAGCAGCAAATTTTCTGGCTGACACACCATTGGTATTTTGGTTGTTTTAATAGATTTAACAGTGTTTGAGTAAATTTTATCCATCTTCTCCCATCTATTAACGTTGCTATGATATCGCCAAAACTATTGCTTTTTCAAAGTTAACAATGCAAAACTAATTACAATTAACAGGCGAGTATAAAATCACAAATACAATGTTTAAGTTCTCTATATGAATATTTTATAGTACTTTCAGTTTAGGAAAATAACATTACTTGTTATATATCTGTCTATGTAGCATTACAGTTAATCAAAATTTGGAGAAAATGAAAATTTATATTACTAAAATGTATAGATTTTAGTAATATAAATTTCCTATTAGTAATAAAAAAAAATAGGCGACTAAATTCAGCAGTCGATTAAGCAAATCAAATGAATGAATTTAAATTATTTTATGAGTTTCATTTTTGCAACTAGACAAAACACAAAATTAAAATTAATATTCTTCAAAATTGCTTTATAAATATTGTAAATGGTTTCTAATTCTATACAATTCAATTCCTGTTAATTCGAAGTAAATATAACATCAAATTAAGTATACAAATTTATCATTTTATCACACATCAATTAAAAAAATATATTGATAAACAATCCTGTGACATACATTCATGCTCAAACAAATGCACAAATCATAGAATGTTTGGACCAATAAATATGCATTAAAGGCTCAACTTATTTACCTATAGTCCAATATAATGGTTTTGATTACATTTTCGGTTATGTGTCAATATACTTATTATAGAAATTACAACATTTTAAATTTGGCAAACATATGTTATATTCAGCAAACTGCTTTTACATATTTTCTCAGCAAACCTTATTAAAATTAACAGCATCATAATATACAATTTTAGTTCAGTAAAATGTCAATTTATACGGAGTTCCAATGCAAATCAAATCTTTTATGTAAAGGGTAGACGAAGAAAAATAAAACAAAATAAGTTTATATTCTATTTAGATATCAACATTGAGGCCTTCAACCCCTATCACTAATTCAAAGAGCTACTAATCTGATACTAAGGGAATACCAACGTTGGTGGCCCCATATTTATATCACATTCGTTTCAAACACCAATTCTACAGTCTTACTTTTTGAACATATTCAACTAATAGGCATGTCTAATATTTTATATGAAAAACACAATAGTCACTTATGTATCCATCTGAAGGAAAGTCAAATTATAATTCAAAATAAGCGATTATTACGGAATTTCGGAGTATTACCAAAACCTTTTATTATTACATAACAAATATTATTTTCTAATATCATGTTAGAAATACAGTGGACCCCTGGTAATCCAGCCCCTGTAATCCGTCATGCCTATAATGCATGATTGAACAAGTTGACTTGTACTCGCCACCATCATTGAGCTCGACGCGTGAGTCTTATTACTGATTTGTGACTTTGTCAGATTACAAAGTTATCTTTATCAAAAATATCCGGTCTATGTGGGGGTCTTAAGAACTTTTCTAAACTGACAAATTCGATAGTCCGACACCGTCCTGCAAAACATTTGTCTGATTACAAGGCCTCCACTGTATTGAATGAAAAGCTGATATTATTAGAAAATAATCCTTTTCCAATTTTAATTTCTGGTGTGACAGATTTGTCATAAGACAAAATTGTTTAAGCACAACTTTTTGTATTCCACATGCTATTTAATTGAATAAAATGGAAATATATGACAACCAAACTCAAGATATATGCAGATATATCTTGAAGCAAATAGAAATTCTATTCTTTGTTCATTATGATTCTTTTTTCAACAAAGCAGCATAATAACATTACTTGAAAATTTGTTTGGCAAAGATTTAATTTTAAATACTCGAAGCACTTCAGATTTTCAACTAATCCATCATTGCAAAGTTTTAAAAGTTGGCAGCCATCCCTATAATATAATTTCCTTGCATTAAGGATCCTCAGGCATCACTTCACAAATATTACAACTACTCAACATTCATAAACCTTCATCATATAAAATATATACTTCTCTTCCATACTTAAGCATAATAATATGACATATATGAGAAATATCACACTGTATGCTCCATTACAATTTATGGTACAATTTTTTTTTTAATTTCACATTTATCAAAATAATGTCATAGAAATGTTTAAATGCATTTAAAACGCAAATGTTGTTTAACTGTATTAACTGTTTTCATTAATAATAAATAAAAATGTGTAGAATCTCAATATATAAACAAATAACAATACAATATTTAAGTTGAAACTGTTTTAAGCAAAGATGACAAATATGAAAATTTACAATCAATATGAATACGCTGCATAAGTAACAAGAAATATGGAATAAAATCAGTCATTTATTAGATATTTTTATGGAAATAAGTATCATAAAATAATCAAAATGTATATAGATGTAAAATATTATTAAGACAATATTCATAAATGTAGATAAGAAATCAAAGAGTGCAAGAATTCCAACATGTAATTACACTAAACTGAAAAACTAAAAAAAGCAATAAATAAAAATCTTATAAAAATGTTTTTTATGCAATATTTTGGCAATGATGACATATAGTATTTTTTAATATAAAAGAAATCCTGCTATTTATATTACTAATAATAATCAATGTTTCTGTTACAATATTCTTAAGTTTCCTTAGGCCAGCTAAGATTATTTTTCTTTCTATAAATACTGCCTGTATTTTTTTTATTTAGTGTTTATATTCGTAATTCGGGCTACATTCAATATTCTATGCACAAGAGGCACTTTGTTAGAAACAAACAAGATATACAATTTAATAAATAATGTAGGTTTCAGAAGGCACGGCATCATGTTTGCATGTGGGTTTTCAAATCATAATTGCTAACCAATACACTATTCGACAATTTTCAGTTTCTTGGACGAACTAAACATTTGTTACTATTTATTTGAATGTAAACATATCTAGTCCGAAGTGAATATGTTATACCTTGTCTGCAGTAGTTTCAAAACAAGGTTTCTTTTAAACACTTGTTTTCCTGGTCATGAACAAATTTGTATATACAACTCCTTGTGAACGAGAATATTTATTTTGCTACAGATACTTCACAGGACATAAATCATAATTTACAAGAATTTCCACTTGAAATAATATTTTATTTATTAAGATTTCTGTCTACTCATTCGCATATATATATTCATGTGTTTACACATTTTATTTTAAGTAAAGCACAAGTTGCTTCTTGAGGTAAAAGTACTTTTTTTAATATTTGCAGTGCTTGTGGCTGGACAGAGGAAATGTAAAGAAATCAACGACTTCCTAACACATCCTAGTGGGATATAGCAAATTGTTAACTTTATTCTATTATATTCAGATCCGCAGCTTAAGATAGCCCTTTATCTGAATTTTACATGGTGATGAGCAAAAATTATGATTTCAATATATTACTTTTCATAGAGTTTCATATAACATGGAAAGTGAGCAAAAATACTTTGAATGAAAAATTTCTACATACACCTTTTATATCAATTAAGAGCATTATAAAAATGATATAAGTAATACTAGCAGAAAATTCGATTTGGTTGCTTACTCTTCAAATATTTCTTATAAAGATGTCAATCGAGACATAGCCACTAAACACAAAAGTTTTAATTAATTGAAAATATAGTAGAGCAATGATTATCCGAAGGTCGGTCAGCTTAACCAAATTCCTAAGTAAGCCTTGCTTCCACAGAAAAAAATTAAAAGATTTTTTTAAGCATTAAATCTAAACATATATATATAAATTATATGGAATTATATTATTTACACACAGTATATATTTTGTATGTCAACTTGCCTATGTACCTTTGATTTTTACTTACCATGATGATAAAAAAAAATCGTATTATAAACATGTTTCAAATTGATACATACAGTTACAGTTTTCTTATGCAAATATACTGATTTTCCAAATGCGCAAATGGCCAATTACTTTGAATGATCAAAGCTCTACTAAATGACATTGATGAGTTTTTAATCAAATTATCTTTGGGGAAAAAGTGTTTTTGTTATGAGCATTTGCATTTATGTGGAGTAACATAGTAAAAAGCAATTTAATAATATTAACCGATTACTAAATTGTATAAAAGATTACTTATAATATTTTAAGAGTTTACATTTAAACAAAAACATTTGTAAGATTATTCTTTATAAACAGTTTTCTTCATGTAAAATACTGATATTATACTGAAATAAGTTTTTATGTATGAACTTGAAAGACAAACATAAAATATATTGATTTCATAAATATCCTATCGTTTGACGCCTTTTATCTCTACCTCTTATTTGATATATTAATTCTCGCGATATTATTATAAATAATAAATTAGAATGAGTATTACAATGGCTTTCATGAAAATGAAAAATGACTATCTCTTTAGTTCTCCAACAATTGTTAATAGCCTTTATAGCATAATTCTAGAATTTGGAAATCTGATAAATCATCTAAGTAACATTAAATTTTCATATGAGAAAAATAAAGTTACTTAACAAAATCATTTAAATATGTATAGGCAAAAATAATTCTGCCAAAATGTTTGCACAATGCAATGGCCTTTTAGTATCGATATTAAAATATGATAGCTTCTATAATAAATACACAGTCATATCACCAAACGTAACCTTTTGTGTTCTATATCTAAAGTATCGCCTAATGTACGTTTCACAGCCATCTTGGAAGGTTGCACGTCTGTATCGAGTAACCTATGAGACTTACAAAATCTAAATTCGTTAGGGTCGTTTGCATCTACTTTACTAAAACTCCTGGCATCTGCAGTTTGCGCCTTGGCGAAATCACTAGGATCTGTTATTGCGAAGTTCTTGGCATCTGTGGGATACTTGGCGCTTTGAGGTCGAGGGTCGTAAGTGTCGGTGGTTAAATCTAGAGCAGGATTTGATTCGTCTGAATTTTCATCATTGACTTGTTTAGTAGTTTCTATGTTAATGTAATTGATTGTGGGATTCGTATGACTTTGCGGTGATGTGGTGGGTGTCAAGTTAGGTGTAGTTTTAGCGCTGCCATAGCCTTGGTCCACGTCTGCATTGTCTACACCAGTTTCGCGAGATTTCATTACTTGCATCATCCTGCAAAGAGAATTTGTTATTTAAGCATTTTTTTTTCCAAAATGCCACCTTAGCACGTATTATGTTGGATTCAGTAAGCGCTTCTGTAGCATAACCATAGAAAGGGACGTCTTGGTAAAATTTCAACTAGTAAAAGGAAATTTTAAAAAGATATCAACCTTTTGGTTTCCATTTGGAAAGTCTTTTCGGCCTTTGGTCATCACAACTTTAGACTTGAAAGTTAATATAAAAAGGTATGATGATAGTAACAAGGATATCAATGGCTACTCTCCAATATTCAATAAATAAAATACCCTTATCAATTTGAATTGGCTGATTAAGAGATTCTATTAGGATAGAAACCAAAAGGGGGCAGATTGATTGGAACTTTATTTGAAACTAAAAATGGGACTGTGACAGGAAATGGGAGTGTGACCTAAATTTGAATTAAGAATAGAATCAGTGATCAGTATCTGGAGAAAGACTAGAATTGGAACTGAGAGTAGAATTGGTATAAGAAATAATAGCAGAACCAAGGACAGAACCAGGATCGAGAGCAAGTTTGGATAAAGTAGAAAAGATCCAAAAAGAGCTAAAGTCAAAAATAACATGAATCATAAATATTCCTTTACAATAAAATATTATTTACTTCATAAAAATATACAATCAACTATTTTTCATAATGATTCATATTTTGTAGAAGAATTGATAGATATTTTTGTTCAAGGACAGTCAAATATAATCATATTATATATTTTATTTACCTTTGTAACAGTCTGGCTATAGGTGCAACTTTATTAGCATCACGGTTGGTGACCTCAGCAAGCCAGGGCGGCCAAGCCCGGAGGCCGAGGTCGGCGCGGGCGCAGGCGACGCATGCGCATCCCACGTCGACGGTCTCCACTACTTTCAAACGGGCATCTGTCGATGGTTATTAAGTATTATTTTTAAGCTGGAATTTCTAGAGTAAACCAATCGATATTTTGTTAAAAATAATTTAAAATTTACTCATTAATTAATTAGTATTATAATATAACATTCAAACAAAATATTACCAATAAAAAAAGAAATTAAATAGATGTGGAAACTGTTTTAATTTTAATGTTCCATTTACACAAGCAATTTATGAATTGTATAAAGATGTACATATTATTAAAAGTTTTTCTCTGGATATTATTTCAATATAGATAGGAACATTTATTTATGCACAGTGAAATACAGACTAATATGTACGAAATACAGACTGCTCATCTTTCTCTCTGAATATTACAGCCTATTTATTCATTGCTGACTATTCCTATTAACTAAAAATTGGGCACAGTTCAAAAAGGTCCACAGGTATGCATAGTGAAAGAATTTCAGTTTAATTTAAATGTAGTGTGGTGATTAGGTATAATTTCTTGGATCATTTTAACAACTAAAATGAATTATTGACAATCCAAATAGCTTTTTTAAATATCATTTTGTACAGAAGTCTAGATCAGTTTTTTTTGTAGGTAAACAGGTAATGCTTCTGCACTAGACATACCACATAAGGTACAACAATATATAACATTATGTCTGCAAAAAACTATTTGAGATATTTAAAATTTGAAAAATATCCTAAAAATGGAGAAAAATTTGTAAAAAAAGTTTTACCTCCGACAACTTTAATTTGCCTTAACAATTACCAAAGACCAATATTTATAATTTTAATAGTGCCCGTGAAAATAGGGCAAGAAACAGGTGGCGCATTGGTCGCGTGCGCTTTACATGTTAATAAACAAAATTCGTTTAAATAACTAAATATGAATATTAAGGAATGAAAAAATTTAGAGACCGCTCGGAAATATGAATGAACAACAATCTGACAGATACATTTGTGTACAAATCTGGATAATTATTCAACTACAAATCTGAAATTTTTTCACTTCTTGATTCTATTTTTAGATAATTATAGTATAGATTCGTTGGAAAAATTGAAAAAATTGGTTTTTCACTTTTTTTATTAACAATTGAAGATTAGAAAAAATGTAGAATTGCAGTTAAATTCTTTTTTATCGTAATTATTTCATTTTTTTTTGTTAAAAACTGTGTGAAAATAATTAAAAAATTTTTTTTTGCTTTCATTGTTTAATTGTTATAAACAAATGGAAATCCAAGGTTTTTATTCTACATAGAAAAATTAAGTAATAAAAACAGTTGTCACTTTTAATAACTAAAATTTTATCCATCGGATTATTGTTGTCATACTTTTCAGTGGCACTTAAATTTTTTCATTCCTTAACATTCATATTTACTTAGTAAGATTTTTTCTGTTAATGTATAAAGAGCATGTGCATACACGACCGCTGCGCCACCCGTTTCTTGCCTTATTTTCCCTTTGCTATTAAAATTATAAATATTGGCAGTAAAGTTGGCAGAGGTAAAACTTTTTTTAGGAAATTTTCTCCTCTTCTAGGATTTTTCAAATTTTGAATATCTCAAATAATATTTGAGATATTCACCAAAAATCAAATCTCTTTTTTTTTTTACTAAAGTATTAACTTCTGCAATTTTTTCGAGCGGGCTTTAGTAGTTTTCAAAAAGTTTCTAGATTCCAAATCGAATGATATCTCAATCATAATTTTCAATGTAAAATTACCGAAAAAGTGAAAAGTTACATTTGTGAAGCAAACTGTCATAGAATTGAAGGTC
The DNA here is from genome assembly GCA_005406025.1 of Eumeta japonica. Lineage (NCBI taxonomy): Eukaryota > Metazoa > Arthropoda > Insecta > Lepidoptera > Psychidae > Eumeta > Eumeta japonica. Next base: position 280,373 of record BGZK01000014.1, read on the forward strand.
GTCTAAATGAAACAGCCTTATTATATTTATTTCTCCACAGTGCTTCCACCTAACAATATAAAACGAACAAGCTTATTATCGAAAATAATAATATTAAGAAATAAATTCTTAAGAATTAACTACACGATACAATGTAAAATGGTTGGTATGCATTGCAAGAAAAACAAAATACAATCCAAGTAGTATGTATTAGAATACAACAACAGCATAAATTTGTATTGTAGAAATATTATGAAGCCAAATTGTGAATACAAACATTTTTCTCTTACATATGTTTTTTTCTGAATTGCATTAGAAATCAGGTATTTGTATATTTATGTGGTCTATTGCCACAATCATTGAAGTAAAAATAAAAGTATGCTCACCAGACAATGTCAAGTCCAAATAAGCATTGAGTAGCTTCACACCATCTCTCTTGAACCTCCTCACGAATTTTGGATGCCTGGTAATCAAGTCACTATCAGCTACAACATGTTGAGCTATAAGAGCCGCATATGTTACGGCTGTCGGCATCAGCAAGCGCCATCTTACATGTTGCCCCACCATCCATTCCAGTTGCCGGAATATTTTTCCGCATATATGGACACCACTAGTTTTGATGAGGGTTTTTAGTGTGGGCGCACGGCTGAACTTCTCTTCACTTTTTGCTGTAAAAAAATGTGTTCAATATTTCATTTTTACATCTGTCATTGATCTAAGTTTACAAGAAATACTGAATAGCTTTTCTATCAAGGCAAATACTGTAGTTGCAATTCTAAAATAAAAACCTTACAGCATAGAAACACAAAATAATTGACACCGGATTTTAGATAACACTATATAGGTACTTATGTTATACACGATGGGTGCTGATGCTTTCTAAGGCACCATGATAGGAATATCTTCTCAGGAATAACTTCTTAGGAATACCATGTTATAATTGATCATTCCTCATATATTTTGACTGAATATAGTTTTTATACTATAATATAACATTATGTAATAAATTTTTTAATGTTATAAAAGCTTTCACTATTTAAGGAAGCATTTTCTAAAAAATGTAAGTGTTTCTTTATTTAAATTCATAATTTGTATCACAACTTAAACACAAACTAACCAACACAAATTACAGTTACAAGGTTGTGATATAATAAAAACCTTTCGAATTTGTTATTTCATTTGTGATTTGATCTTCGAGCTCTAAATATTAGGGAAGTCCATCAAGATTTCACAAAATATATTTTAAAGAGAAATGGAATTGTGGAGGACGGATACTCTTCCATTGCACAAAACAGGCTTCACTATCTGCGGTGGGCTGTTTCCCTCTTATTCGGGTTTTTCTGTCGGCCGCTGCACTCGAACTGACAGCTTTTTCCGGAAGTGTTCCGGCTTATATAGGCGAGGGTGTTTCCCCCTTCCCCATGCGGGCGACGGGCGCTCCGTTCCTCTAATGTTCCCCCGGCCCGCAGGAGATCAGCTGGTCATTTATTTACTTATATTTGTACAGATTACAATTATTTACTATATAGGAAACAATAAAACAATTCAATAAATAAAAAACAAAACAATTATACCCCTAGACCGTGTTTGTAATATATAGAGCGCCTATAAACATGTAGCGGGTAGACACCATATTCTATGTTTATCCCGTCCTTTCTTATTATTCTCAGCCTTTGTCCTTATCCATCCGTTCGCGTGGTAGCAAGCTGGCTGTAAGCCCTAAATGCCTAATCACCTAATTTTCAAGTCACACAGCCATACAATTCCGGCTGCTACCACCGGCATGGATATATCTGTTCAGTATGTCAAAGGACACACTGACAGCCTATAGGACCTGTAATGAACCGAATATGTTCATTCTATCTATAAGGGTTAATTAAAATGCATCACAATAACAAACGTTTATTGTCTTTCAAATTCAGTAGTCCGCGCCGCCTATCCCCACTCTACCTATCATTTTCCTTCTCGCTCACACGAGGATGATGCAATACTTTGTACTATTGCATCATGCGTTGTACACAATAATGTGCATTGTTATATACAATTCGATACTATTACAAAATTAATACACTATACGGACAAGGTCGCTTATCACTCACATATATCTATGTATAAAAATCTGTGTGAGCTAAGCCTATATTTACATACGATTCGAACACAAATTTACACTATTTATAATATCGTTGTCCTTAACAAATATGGAAAATCTCTCAATTAAACATTATAGAAGCAATCTCATGTGAGAGGACATCCATTCATATCTATTACCATTTCTTATCAAGGAGTGTTTGAATTCTTAAAGAAACACCTCATACAAATAATAGATACTAGTATATAGTACAACAGTTATCATTAGAAATACAATCCAAACAATCACAACTGGGTAAGAATTACATTAAATTGTTATACAAACATGTTATACCCAAATAAAAATTAAACACAAAATAAGTTTCTTCGAATATATGACAAATGCTATTGTCTGTATGAATACTCACCAGCTAAACTAAGGCAGGCCAAAGCTACATGTGTCAAGCGATCAGAACGTAGTTTGTGTGCATCCATAAATTGATCCAGGAGCGTAACTGCAGCATGCAACGTGGCCATTGTTAGTCCCAATTTTTTGCTCATATCTCGTAATTGCTGCACTAATGCTCCACGGAACTCCAACTGTTGAGAAGAACAAAAATTAAAAAGAATGACGATGATTGTAATAATTTTTCATCTACTAGCGTATGTCTACCTTGAAAATAATTTGATTGGATTTATCCAATCATTGATTTGTCTATATGTTATGGTAATAAGATTGCCCACTTTTAAACATAATTAAGTAAAATTAAGTAAAGCTAAATACAATACAACAGATTTGAACATAATATTCGCCGTTGGTTTAATTTTATTACTTTAGATAAGCTTTAAGTTATTCATCACATTAACATCCAGATACATGGGATGTGATTGTTTCCGTGTGTTTGATTTTATATAACATATATCCAAGAGCCTCATCAGTTTTATAACAATTTTCAATCTAAAGAGTAGTTTGAGAAATGAGACTATTTGAATTTAAAAGTAGTTTAGGTGTGGCATTCAATTTGGATTTAAGCTTTACTATAAGGAAGTAATCAATATAGCAAGTATTGCTCCCAAAATGTGAAAGAAATTTGAAAGTAGATTATAGAGTGATTTTTATCATATCTAGAACATAAAAAAAATGTATTTGGAATATATCTTTGTTTTGTGATATTGATAAAGTTCAAAAAAATAATTTACTAATTTTTAGTTTAAACTAATTTTCAAGTAAAATTGCAGGTGGCTTTTTTCATACACTAATATTACTAACAAGCTTTTAATTTTATTTTTTTGTTGCTTTTAATATTTTATTTACTTGTTTTAATTAATTTTAATTTGTACAAAAATATTTCAAAAAAAGCATTGAACATTTCATCATATGTGGTAATGAAGATGTAATTTCTTACATCTTCATTGCAACATATGATGAATTTGCTGGCATGTTTGTCAATTTATGATAGTATTGTATGCTATAAAAATGTACAAGTATATACTGTTAAAATAACAATATTAAGAATTACCTGAGGAGATTGCAAATGTATTGGCATTCTGCCTGTTTCTTGTTCAAGGAGGTTCTTCCATATTTCTTCTTTGTATTCACAGCGGTAATCATCATCAATATCTACTACTGATAACTGAAAAACACATTATTCTGTTTAATATTTAATAAAGTTCCCTGCCACAAAAAAAAAAAAATGTATAAGGAAGTGAAAAATACTTTTCAAAATATTTTGATAATTCATTTTAAGATGAAATATGTAAAAGGCATAGTTTATCGTCTGTAATTTCAATTTTGTTTATATACTCACGTTATTATCGTTTTTCTTGTCAGTCTTTTCCGTCTTCGAGACTTTTTCTACGGGAATATGACTCCCAGTGCTTGACAAATTTAATTTCGACATATTTAAAGATTCCATTCTCTAATAAATACACAAACATTCAAAAAATACATTAAATACTAAAAAGTAACACGTCGACTGACAATCACCACGTGGAAAGAAGTGTCAAAAACCGTATCGCAAATAGATTTCAATACAACATATAATTCAGATATTAACAAGCCGTGTTTAATTTCTTCTTTGCCCGTTAAAAAACTTAAATTAATGGAATGGTGCGATTAAAATTTATCACTTAGAGCAATGACTTTGGCATAGTGACTCAACACGCAGAGCGATGACAAAAATGGTTCTGAATCAAATGAAATAGAACGCGCGCTTTTGAACCATAGATAAAACTATCATAGACTAATTATACAGTTGTCCATTTGTCAATAAAATAATTTTTGTTTAGATGACCACTTAAATAACAATAAGTTACTTATTAAAGTACATAACGAATTTATACATCACATCAAATTAAATTTCTAATGAAATAAAATGTATTGACAATTAGAAATAAATAAATACAATTCTTCTTTTAAACAAACTTATGATTTCATTAAGACAGTAGAAATCACCTTTTTGTTCTAACCAAATTTTTTTATTACTATTATGTTATTTTCTTATAAAAAAAAACTGTTGAAACAACGAACGAAAGTCTAAATATGGGCTTTGACTATTACCAACCTAGTTGATAAAAAAAAATGAAGACGTCACTTTCATAGAGTAAAGTGTAGGTACTATGAAGTACAGGCGGCCGAGTGTTCTTTCTTTATAAATTCTAAAAGTACTGAATTTTACGTACCATTTAGTTATTTTTTATTAAAATTTATAGATTCATATTGTGTCAGCAAAATGTCATACTCTAACAGTGAGTTTAATACATATTCTGAGGCTAACCGGAAATGTTCGCCACGGCTATTTTGTGTCTCGATAATTTGTATAATTTTAGCCGTGTTTGATTGTCTATTTGTTTTTCTTTAGAATACATATTCGCGGCTTTGCCTAGAACGCAGAGGGGAACACCTTTAGTACTCGGCGGTGATCCCAAAGGCAGAAATTTCTTGTACACCAATGGGAATTCTGTTATCATAAGAGACATCGAAAATCCAGCTATTGCCGACGTTTATACGGAGCATTCTTGCCAAGTAAATGTAGCCAAGTATTCTCCTAGTGGTTTTTATATTGCATCTGGAGGTAAGTGTAAAATTATGTGCATTTAATTGTATTTATTGTATATTTTCAACAAGATGTTTTAATCTCGTAATGTTTTATCATAATAAAATGGTTAATTTTCAATTTAAGGTGAAACAAAATATTGAAGTGGAAAAAATATTAACCTTTTAAGTTTTAATATAAAATTTAGAAGATATATATAATTAATGTCTTTTAGAATTACATAATTTACTTGCTATTATGAAGGTAGTTGATGTTTCTAATACAAAATTCACAGAATAGAAAAAGCGTTTCATATTTATTTTATTTATATAACACCACATTAATGTGGTGGAGTCATGCTGTGGCCAAATTGACTACAGCATGAAAATGGACCGACGCACGATAAGTGACATAGCACTTCTACAAAATACACATGTGAAGTAGCAGCTTTTGCTGTTGCATTTCGTCTACTGAGTGAGAGAGGGCTAGTTGTCCGCTCCCCTTCCATCAGACATTCTAATATTTCTAAAAAGCTTACACCGTATTTATGACTCTTGGGCTTATGGGTGTCTTAGGGTGGCAGTTGTCACTTTATAATAGGTCGCATGCTTGTTTGCTCTCTTTGAACACCATACAGAAAAAGATTATTTATTTTTCATAAATATAAAAAGCTAGATTTTGTCTGTGGTGTCACTTGTGTGCAATAAACTCCTTCATCTTTTAATGCAATCTCATTCTAGTCTCAGTCCTGATATTGTTGTCGTCCAATCTTGATTCCACTTGCAGTTTCCATCTCTGTTCCATATCGGGTGCTGATTTTGCCCCAATCCAGGTTGTGCTTGCAGATCTTGCCCCTCTCCTTAACAGTGATAACAACAACATATAAATGATATAAAAGATAAAGTGATTTAAATATTATGCTCACTTGGACAAAGCAAGGTATTTGTTTCACTGTGACAAATTATATCTGTGTCACTACAATTGAATGTATATTCAATATTAATATTAATGAAGCCACAGGCGAAAGCTTGTTGAGGTATTCTATGTGTTTTTTCCATTCTATAAATTATCCACAGTCAAATTGCATTTCAATTATAATGTAGTCTGTGTGTATACATGTGAAACTTTGAGTAAAAACTTGCCTGACATAAATAAAGTACATTATTTGTTCCGGTTCACGAATGAAAGGAATGCAAAGAATGAAACTTTTTCACTTAGTTATGCAGATTCAAGACAATCAAGAAGCAGTAACTCGGTGGATAGGATTCTTCATCTGTGATTTATGAGATGCGATTTTAAATCTTCATCTTCTTAACCATTTCTACATTGTCTATGGATTGAATTATTAATTATTTAATTTAAAGGTGAAGGTAATAATTGAGATAGAAAACTTTATTCAAAGGAGAGTTTGCCAACGTCAACTACAAATGAATTTCCTAATATGTATCATTAGATTGAGTGAAAAATTTAGTGTAGCTTATTGATATATATATTTTTGTAATTGGTAGTAATAAATGAATTTTGAAATGAAATAAAATACATTTTATGATATAAATATATTGATATGAATTTATTGTTTTGTGTTCCTCAAAGATAACAAACCCCATATTAGTCACATTCAGTAGTGATTCACATTTGTTGGTACAGTTGTGTCATGATATCGCTTCATTTTGAAGTGGAACATTTACATTTAACATATATTTTTATTATTAATATATTTCATCTTTAGTTTTTGTCTTAAAATAGTGTTTGTTGATTTTTTAAAATTAGTAATTACTATTATTTTTGTAAACGATTTTTGAAACTTACCGAAATCTATGATCTATATTAGCCATGTGTTCTCATACATGTACACTAGTGCTAATGCATACATATGTATATGTATATAAACATGATATGTGAAAATCATTATCCTGCCTTGTTTCACCATGGTCAGGTAAACAATATGACCTATAACTATCAAAGAAGGAAATAGAGACCTCATTTATTAAAATCATTTCACAATTTATATTCTTATCATGTGTATACAATTTCTACATAAATTAATAATCTTTATTATTTCAGTTCACCTTAACCTTTTACCTTGTATGGTTGTAATTTGTATTATAATTTTAATATTGTGTTCAAATGGACTAAACTTATACTGGTTTCCGAATTAAATGGTTAATTCTTTCCATTATTAGCTATATTTTTATCTCAGGTTAAATAAATATTTAATGTATTTATATTATATTTTTCTACAAATATCAATTTCAATAAAGTTTGTAAGTAGTTTCTCAATCAGCAGAATAACGTGGAATCTCAGTTTTAATTTAAAAGTGAAAGTACCTAATTGTCGCGCTCACTTGAGTGCAAATAAAGTTTGATGTTTTTTTTTTATTCTAAATCTTTAGAGCAGCAAAGGATATGATTCTGTCATAGGAAATTAAGTAGCTATACTGGCAATGGAATTTCTAGCCTAAATTAAATTTAGTTATTGAATTTATTTTTTGGTTGCATTTAAAAAAAAAATGTTCGAGTTGTCTTTGATTAGTTTTGATTTACTTTGAAATATCTCTTGTTATTAATTGATAGTTATTTTCAGATTCTATTTTACACATTCAATGTGATCAATTTAAATGATACATAAAATTAAAAATAACTTCTGAGAATAAGTACTGATTTGATTTGCTAAACTCCAATTAGAAAATTACACGTAATTCCCAAACTGTTTAAAGGAGAAAGAAAATTAAGCATTCTTAATAAAAATATAATAGTGTTAAATTTCTTGTATTATTATTGCACAGTATCATAGCATGTTTAGATTATACATCAAAATTAGTTTAGGAGTGCTATGTTTGGCCGAGTGCCAGCCGTAATGCTCCTATGGATTCCAGATTTAAATGCTATTTCTGAAGTTGACCAACTCGTAGCATTATCTCGTTTTGAGAGGCAATGAAAAGGAGATTGCCTATATATATGTATACATATATTATATATATATATATATATATATATATATATATATATATATATATATATATATATATATATATATATATATAAAGTCAAAACCAATTAAGACATATTAAAATGGTAAATAAGTTTTTTTCAACACTTATCATATGTAGTTTGTAAAGATGTCATTTGTATGCATAATAGACATAAATTGTATCCATAGATATTTATATATAAATACATATGTTAGGAGATAAGACTTTCACAAATGAAGAAAAATTATACAATGAAATTGGTTACAATAACTTTATAAATAGAATCCAGTATTATGTTAGAAAGACATGATAAAAACTGTATAAAGGCAGTTGAAGATAAATAAAAAATATACATACCTACATACAATAAGTTACTTAAGGTGATGGTGCACTAAGCTTATCAATATTTAATATAAAATTAGATTGATTGAAGAAAAGAAATAAAACATGTGTTCTCTGTATAAACTCTTGTTTTTTGGTGTTTTCTTTGAAAACAAAAAACAGTTTGGACAACGGGTTATAGGTTAGCAACTTGATAGACAATGGGTGATAATATGTATATATGTAAGAATTGATTAGATTATTAATTTTTACAACTATGATTTATAACTATTTTAATGATTGATGATCACCTAATATAAGTATCTAGTTAAAAAAACTTTTGATTGAGGAAAATGAGTACACTAAGAAAAATAAATCTGACCAAAAACATAAAATGTACAAAAAGTCTTGCAATGCAGCCCTTTTGCTGCAAAAAGTTGTGAAATCTCATGTAAAATCAAGTAAATTATTTTAGTTACTTTCTATGGATGCATGTAGTGAACAACTTTATCATCATAAATTTGTTCTAATTTTTTTTATATTCATTATTTTTAATTTACCTACTAAACATTATTTTTATGATAAATATAATGACGTTGCAATTGCAAGAGAACATAATCACAAAAATAATCTACCACATATTCAGAATACTCTTAACGAACATAGTGTTAGCAGATCGAATTTATGCAATATATAAATAAAATAAGCACATATAAAACGCTCAGATCATCAAGATTAGGTAAATGTTATGTTGCCAATCGATTGCCAAGTTTGAAAAAATGATGGTATGGTTGTGTTTATGTTTGTTTGCTTTTGCTCGACTTGGCAGACATTACATAGCCTACAGATATTAAATTATATTTAACCTTCATCAATATCAACTTTATTGTTAACCTAGGTATAGAATTTGAAACAGTTGGAAATTGTATTACATTTTTAAAGTATTAGATCCAAAACTGATGCTGGAGCCTGTTTGATAATGACACATCTTCGAAGTTTGGTAGGATTCTTGTAATGTCATTGAATTTCTTTTATGTTTTATCCAAAGCCAATCGTTGGAATTGCTCTGTAAATTCAAATTATATAAATTATCTGCTCAATTTCCACAAAAATTATGTATTGCAAGTAATTGGCAAGTAAAATTGTTACAGAAAAACAAAATTATTGAGCACCTTTTTGCTTCTTGCCAACAGCTTTTATTTTCCCAAGTGTCAGTATTTTCAAGAATATATGTGATATTTTATGGATATTGAGCCAAATTGTATTTTGAGTCAAAATGCCAAAAAACTAAATTCAGATAACAAAATTATTTCCAGAAGTGATGTCATCATCCTTAATTTGCAGCCTTTGTTATTGCAGCTATTGTTAGTTTCGTATATGACAGTCTCAAATGTATATGCTGAGAAAATAATGTAATTTTCAGCTTTGTTTCTCAAAATATATCGAAACCTACCTTACTTCAGATGTTCAAAACATTATCAAAAATTAATTTTGTGTTTCATGTCTTCTTTTTAATATGTTTTATCCCAAACAACCATTAAAAGAAGGCTGTGGAATGCAAATTTTATTTTAAATGTAACTTTTTGTTAAATATAAATTTAAAAGGAGATGGTAGAAGGGGCTCTAAACCTTTTTGATTGGAACAATCAGATAATTTTCCTTAACATACCTTGAACATGGCTAATAATATTAAGTTTGTTATCTGATAAAGAACTGATACAAAATGCATTATAGTATTAAGTGTATTTATTGTTAAAATATTATGATAAAGGCAAAATGTTCATATTTTTATTGTGTCAATTTTCAAACATTAACTAGTTAATAGACAAAAAAATGAATGTTACTACTGAACTAATGAGCTACTAATGAATTAGTTAATAGATAAAAATGTTTTGGTAATTGGTAATTTTAGATGCATCAGGAAAAGTCCGTATATGGGATACGGTAAATAAGGAACATATACTGAAAAATGAATTCCAGCCTATTGGTGGACCTATCAAGGATATAGCTTGGAGTGCTGATAATCAGCGGATGGTAGTTGTCGGAGAAGGACGTGAAAGGTGATGTATTTTTATGTTTACAATATATTATATATGTGATTTGTTGTCAAATAAGTTAAAATAATATTTATAGGAATGCATTAATTAATAACAGCAGTTTATGGTTAGAATGCTTCTTACATTATGTTGTGTTTAGTGTAACATCAATTAGTACCCAAATAGCATTACATTAGATTTTTAAGTAGACATAGCCCCATTTGTTACAAAATTCAAAGTGGGGGCTAGGAGTTATTATGGTGTTTATGTTATATAGTAAAATTAAGGCTATTATTGTTTATGGACTGGTTTTATCTAAGTCATTAATGTATTATGACCAAATTTAATTATTTAAGCATGCCATCAAGTTATCCTAGTAATGTTAGGACGGTCGCAAATATAAACTTATTGTTTAGCATAGTGATAGTGGATTCTACATGCCACTTAAGTAAGAATCGAAACTTTAAAGTCATATTTTAAAATTATATAAAAAAAAATTAATATTCATGGGGTCACTTTGATGTATGTCTGTCTTAGCTGTTTTATTTTAGAGTAAATTGAATATTTGTAGTTTAAAATGTGGGTAATCGAAGAACTTACACAAATCAAATGTATGGATCATATTTAATATTGCTTGAAATTATTTAATTGTAATCGCACATTGTATTAAATTAAACTTCCAACCTCAATAGTTTAAATAAATATGTGTGAATTGTGCCAAATTTTAATGCTTACATATTGCACAACTCATGATCATAAAGTATTTGAGAGTGCTTTATGATCGAAAAATGTTTTTGACTTCTTGTAAGCAACTTTCTATAGCTGTATTCTGTTAGCGTATGAAATTGAAAAAATTTGCATACCGTTGTGTGGATAATCTAATGAAAATTAACTCTGTCAACTTCACTGAATCTATTTTATGATACTTAGGTCATTTTATTGGATAATTGTTGTCAAAAGTTCACCTTTTGTTTTGCTATAGAAAAAAAATCTACATAAAAATTGTATTTTAAAACATTCAGATTTGGGCATGTATTTATGTCGGAGACTGGTACATCAGTGGGAGAAATCAGCGGTCAGTCAAAGCCAATCAACTCCGTGGACTTTAAGCCGACAAGGCCATTCCGTATTGTGACAGCTTCAGAAGATAACACGGTCGCTGTTTTTGAGGGGCCTCCGTTCAAATTCAAGTGTACTAAGCAGGTTAATTTTTGTTATTAAAACTACAGTGAATGGAAAAGTATGTGGCATGCAGTAATTGTTAGCCTTGAATGATCAGCTAGTATATTTTCTAATAATATTTGTTAATTCTGAACATATAATGTCATTAATTGTATATATATAGTACATGCAGTGTATATATATATATATACATATATAATTACATCAGGCACATTTTTATGAGTGCATAGACACATTTTTGTGTAAATTCTGTAAATTATATATATATATATAAATTTAAAGTTTTTTCAAAATCGCAAATCTTCTAAACTTCTTTGCCAATCGTCTTGATTTCCTTACACAATTGGATTCATATATGTACATGTATTTATGAAACTATACTAGCATATGTCCCTGTCTTAATTCGGGTATTAGTACTATTGAAAGAACCTACTACATGGACTCTTCAAAATTCTCTCAATCGTTGAAAGCTACTTTGTCCCCGATTACAGTACAATGTGCGACTCTGCTGCTGTGTGAAGTTAGTCACGAAAGTGTTGCAATGGTGTAAAATAGCAACCAGGGAGGAGGGTCGGTTTGAACTTGTGCTTGCATCATTCGCAGGCAATTCAGAGCAGCCGAGTTTCATGCATTATACTATATTATAGCCTGTATTTTACTTTGACACTAGAATTTTCCTTGTCTTTGTCCAAATCATCAGAAATTAAATTGAAAGTAAGGCAGGAAGCAGAACTGGGGGCCAAAACCGAGACTAAAATTGAAAACCAGGCTTAAATTGGAGCATGGAACCGGGACTGTAATCAAAAGCATGACCAGAATCATAATCAGGATCAGTGGCATAATGAGAATTGGAAGCCAGCCTGAGATTTAAATTAACAACAATGTCGTTATTGTTCAATCAATGAAGAAAATACATATTATCTCCATATGGGAGAAGCTGCGAGTAGATAGCTATTATTTAAATATAATTGAATAATATTGACCTGTTTGTCTTAGAAATTGATGATAATTCTATAATATTGTTTATTATGGTTTGTATTCAGGAACATACCAGATTCGCTCAAGCCATTCGTTATAGTCCTGATGGATCTCTGTTTGCATCAGCAGGGTTTGATGGAAAAATTTATCTTTATGATGGAACATCAAGCGAACTCAAAGGAGAGGTAAGTTTAATAGATACTACATTGATTATATGATGATATAATGATAAAAACAATTCATTTTATGAATATAAGATTGTGATACTAAAAGAGAGATTATTAGGTTTGATACCAGTTCGGAGTTGTATTTTTCACATAAACCTGGTGATGACAGTAATATTTATGTCCTAAGGGCATAATGCTTTGCAATTTCTAGATATGTATATGCAAATAAATTAATTTAAAGAATTCATAAATTATAAATTATTGAATCAAAAATAAAATGTGCGAATGCATTACAATACTTCATTAAAATGTTATTAAAACTGAAACTTAATGCTGTCCCATTTTAGGAGTTGTGCAACAAGTTTGCATTGATTGCCATTTGAATGAAAGGTTTTTTAAACCATAGAGTTACTTTATAAATTTAAAAAGGAGATTGATAGTGATAGCTCGTATTGTCTTTTCTTTTATATAATTGTTGGTTTCATTATAACTATGCAATGAATGCTCTGTTTCCAGTTTTCATCTATTTCTCTTTTTATATTTACTTATTTCTATGGCTACTAATGCAGATTTTGACTGGTACATGTTCAATTATCAATTATTTTTGTTTGTGCAGCCATACACCCATATAATTTTATATCATTGTAGACGTATGTCTAGAATGATATAAAAGAAGTATACCAAAAAATTACATCAAGGCATTTAGCACTTTCTTAAATAAAATTAGGGAATGCTTCTTGAGAAAATAAAATAATCAAGTTCCAATGTTGCATGTGAATCTACTATTTTGATTCGGTTATTTTATTTGACTGAATGCAAAAAAAAATATTACTGATTTTATAAATGAATTTGAGTCTAAGTGAATAAACCTTGTGATGTTTTGTGGACACTTAAAAAAATTCAATTGATGCTCGTTTTTAAATTTCTAATTACATAAATACTTGATAAAAATTATCATTGAATTAGTTTTGACAACAGAATAAACCTTCTGATATAATAAATGTTTATTCTGAATTAGATTGGCTCACCAGCCCATAAAGGAGGTGTTTATAGCATCTCATGGTCTCCCGACGGTAAGAGGCTACTCTCATGTTCTGGAGACAAGACCTGCGCCATATGGGATGTGGAAACCAGAGAACGGGTGACCTTATTTAATATGGGATCCAATGTGGAAGATCAGCAGGTGAAATTTTTTTTGTTTACAATTGTTATGCTGACTTCGGTCTTATATGATTTCACAGAATTACCGAACAGATAAAATACTGTTTAGGAATGTGCATAAATTTGTAAATAACCTACATTATGGTAATGTAAACAAGTTTTTCCTTATCCGGACATCAGTAAAAAAGTACTGAACACTCTATATGAGATTTAAACCATTTAATGCAGAATTTTTTTAGGTGGTGTTCGGTTATTTATGTTTTGAATTCTATACATCCTTCAGCATTTTTTCATTATCCAAAAAGTGGGTAACGGTCAGTATTTTATTTAAAAAAAATTTTATAATCCAATTATAATGTAAAAATCTGATGGTGTAAAAATTCAAACTACCATCCAAACGTAAATTCAGTAGTACGATTTCTCCACTCATTTATGGACTTCCATACTTTAGAGAATAAAAGTAGAATTTTAGCTAAATCATTTTATCACAGCAATTTTTTTCAAATACATGTATATTATGTTAATTGGCATGCTTTGTAGTAGTTATATAGTTAAGATTTTGAAACATGCAGTTTTTTACAGTAATTTTAGTGCTGGGAAAAGGTGTTTTTTTTGTTATATAGTATATTGCAAGTGGTGTCAATTGAAAGGACCACAAATTACTTCTATTTTATGTAATAGAAACAAAAATTAATTACCTTTCCTTTTTTTTTTATTTTCAAAAACTATTGTAGTGTAAAATTTTAGGTATGTTTTTTATAACTTGAAGAAAGAATCCGAGTACACCAAAGCTCATTACACTTCATTTTAGTTATATATAAATATTAGGTTTTATTAAAACTTGACAAAACAATAGATATGAAAGATATAACCATTATAAACATGCCATGAAATGGAGTTTTGTAATATTTAAAATAAATGTTATTAAATATCAGTTTGTCCATCTTGTTTTTGATAAAAATTCTTCTTTTAATTGACAAATGACCTCTGAAAATAAAAAGAACTCAATATTATTCCATTACAAAGCATTAAAATAGAGCTGATTATGAAAAAAATCAATTTTGTAAAAATAGTATAGTAGAAAAATGTTTGGCAAGTTTTATCATAAATTTTGACTAAATTTCAGGTTTCTTGCCTTTGGCAAGGTAAACATTTACTCTCGGTATCTCTGTCGGGCGTCATCAACTACCTGGATGAAAACAACCCTGATAAACCCTCTCAAATAGTGATGGGTCACAACAAGCCCATAACTTGTCTGACTCTACATCCTGATAGGAAGACCTTGTACACTGCCAGCCACGATGGATGCGTAACTACTTGGAATACTGAAACTGGTCGGTTAATAGATAATGATTTCTTTAGACATTGGTGTATTCATATTAATAGTATTCATCCTGTAATTATTTGTTGAATGTTAATGTTATTTAGAACAGTATGTGAAAATATTGTCTTTATCAATAATTTTTGAAAATAGATGAAGGAAAAAGTGAGGAGATATGTCTCGTGTAGGAAAATCGATGGGCAAGGGTCTTGTAGGGAAATTGCAATTGTTTGCAATTCCTGAATTTATGCATTTCACTAATATTACTATTTTTGCTATGTGGAAAATGAGTAATATGGTATAGTCATTAATATTTGATAAGCTTAACTAGCTGATGAACAGATAGAGATAAAATAGAACTAAGAAAGTAATTGTTATGTAAGTAATGTATGACAGATTACCAAATGTCTATTTTCAGCTTTATAATGAAATGGAATATGGTGGCACACATACCAACCTCCGACCACAGCATGTCACCTATTTTTTTTTTAAAGATATTCAAGTAGTTAATAAATTTCTGTCATTTGGGTTTCAAAACTTTATTCTTTATTCTTTGGTCTGTGGTCTGACTGGATCAGTAAAGAATAAAGTTTTATTTATTAAGGGCTTACATCCTCACTTTTCTCTTTATTAAATATAGGGTCAATCATAATCTTTGCGGTCTAGTGAGTAAGTGCTTTTAGGATAAATTTATAAGAATAAAGACAATGCATTTTAGAAACAAAACCGAGTATAATCTCTGCATTTTAACTTTTGCTGTTTTTGTGCGTTGTGCCACTGCCATTGCTCATACAATTTACCATGATTTGAATTGAATGTAATCTATAGTGGTATCTTGATAATTCGAATTTTAAGGGAAATGTCGAAAATTTAATGTCAATGAGTTTCTGAGTTAACAACAATCCATTGAGTCCAAATATAAACAAACGTAAGGTATATAGATGTGTTACTTAGTAACTTTATTTACAATTGCATGCTTACAAGATAATAGAACAAAATTACCAAACATTCATTTTCTATCTTATTGCCATGAGTTCGGGCAATTTGAGTAAGATGTCATTATATTATACTGTCTGCTTTATGAAATTTGAGTTATAGAGTATAAGTTGCACTGTTAATAAATACCTCATAGGGAAATAACATTTTGTTGCAAATTACATATTCAAAATACCATATATTTATGAGTTCAGTGGAAGGGAATGGCATTTTTTTTCGAGGTTGGTAGAGGATATTCAGTGTATATTAAAATGTGTATATAGCACATGTTGTTATGATTGTCTCTGCTGTAGGCGAGAGTCAACATGTCGGCGGGCGCGGGCACGGCAACCAGGTGAACGGGATGCGCGCGGGGGCGGGCGGCGCCCTACTCACCTGCGGCATCGACGACACCCTGCGCAAGGCTGTGTCTCCCTCCGACGGTCTGTTTCATTTGTGTAATTAATTTTTGAGAGATTTTTTGTTTGTGCCTATATGACCTGGAAAGTAGTTGACGGATTTTACTGAAACATGATATAGTAATAACTTACATCCTTGATCAGCATCCTACTAAAAGTTTAAATATAAATGTGTGTTGGTTTGTCCTTTTGCACATTCATGGAATAATGGATTGGAATGATTTTTCACATATAGTTTATGAGTTACATGATAGTATAGGCTGCTTTTTATCTTGTATTAAATAAATGGTTTCTGTGGGATAGCAATTATAATTGATGTTGTAATTGGTAATTGATCTGAATAGAATTTTATTTTATGGATCGGTTTAATTTTCAATTGAACACTTTTTATTCCATCAAAATGAATGGGAATTTCAGTGGGTAATGAAGACTATTCCACGCGAGTGAAATCACAGGGCGTATAGTCGATATAATGAAATAATAAATAATTGGCATAGAGAGCAGTTTGTAGATTGAAATCTAGGAAGGAACTGGGATTGGAATGGGGCTTGAAACTGGGAAGATATTAAATGAAAAGTAAATAAAAATCGATGGCATTTATTTTACACATATGAAAATCGACACTGATTGTGTATTCATAAATTTTAATTGAATCAGACCGACGGCCTTGTTTGATATTCGTAAATATGAAAGCCATTATGTACGAATAGGAGCGGCGCCGGTGTACACGGAGCAGGCTGTAGCCTTGGGGTCTCAGCCGCGGGCCATGGACCACATAATAGATGATGACACCACCATTGTTGCTACCATCAAAGAGGTAATGCCCACATCACAGCTTAAACTTTTTTCTTGATTTCCAGTTAGGGAGAATATTTCTCATAGAAAGTTAAAGCTTTTTTAACTATATGGATTTTCAAAACTTTTTTATATTGTATTATTACATTAAAAAAATATTTATTTACATATTGCACTGACTTCTCCAGCTGTGTGTGGTGATCGGAGGTGCGAAGCAATCATCACTCCCTGTCAACTATGAGCCTACTTGCGTCACCATTGATCCCAAGAGCCGTCAGGTCGCTGTTGGGGGTAACCAAACTATTTTTACTCGTATCTATATGAGCAGTGGTAGCCAATAGGTAGTGAAGGGCGTGGTGGGCATCCTGGCTTTGTGCCACTCGACTTATAGTTTTTATAATTAATATCTTTATAAAAATAATTACGCCCTTTTGTCTGTGCTACTGAGACCGCGTTAAGTCGTCGGCCGCGGACTTTATATTGTTATAACTACGACGGCGACAACAGTTACTGACAGGACCTAACCCGCGACGGGTTAGGGGGAAATTAATACTATAAAATGATTGTGGTGTGTGTACACCTTAGCAATGCATTGTTAAAAAAATAATGAAAACATTCCTTCATTCATGTGAGTGCATGTGTCCTATGCATATGTTTATTTTAATGAATACATATCAAATAGACCTAGTGTTCAATCAACTTAAATTTCATAATGCAACTGCAAATGTATTATCCTTAACTTTCAAAAGGTCACTGCTTCTACTAAGCTACTTTCATTATTCCACAATATAAAGATATGTAGTTGCAGGGTGATTCTGTGTCGTGTTTGTATTTTTAAGTGTGAAGAAATAGAAATGAGGGAGCAATGGGGTGTTCATATTGGGTAAATGTTTCCCTGAAGCATTTAATAATAATCTATGCTGAACCACAATGCATGTTAGAAATTTCTCATGCTTATGAAGGTTTATATTGACCCTTCTCTGAAATACGGGGAAGCCATAATTGATATATTTGATCTGAAAAATATACCATGAAAATTTTTAATTTTGATGGTATAAATCATAGAGTTAAAATATGATCACCAATGCATTATATACGATATAATAATAATAGATGAAAAGTTAGCTGAATTGAAGAAATAGAGTATGTAAATTATAAATATTTAAATAGAATAAAACAACATTAAAGGCAGATCTCAAAAAGTTAAACCTTTTTGTTGAGAAAATTATAAAGTTACATTTTTAAAACAGAAAACCTCAGATTGGTTTGATTTGCGATTGTAAATTTTTAGTAAATATGCAAATGCAAAGATTTAAACGAAAACAACATGCACATGCTATAGGTAAATGGTGTAAAAATTTTACACCATTTACACTCCCTTATTATCGCCTATTGCATGTGCCCCATGTTTTTCGTTACAAACGATTTATTTTACAAGTATTTCTTTTACAATCTCTATACTTTTGTAGCAATTAAAATGTTCTATATTAAAATTATTCTTTCTCTCTTTTTTTTGTCATTTTTCCATTGGGAACTTATTGAAAAATTTGCATCGAATGCACAAACAAACAAGGAAATGTAACACAATATATTTTTTGTACTATTTGCACAGGTGCCGATAACAAGGTGCATATATACAGTCTAGACGTGAGGACTCTCACTCCAGGAGTGGAGCTCACCCATCTGGGAGCCGTGACAGATGCCAAGTTTAGCCCGGATGGCACATACCTTGTGGCCTGTGACGCAAACAGGAAGGTTATACTGTACACCACAGAGGAATATAAGGTGAGGACGAAACTACAATAAGCTAAAATGCTTGACTACAGCAACAAATCCTTTTAACATGCAACATTTTGTATTTGATTTATCAATTGAATTTTAGTTGAATTACTTAATTTTTTTTGTTACCACCTTTGTTGTAAATATACAACTTTTAATACGAAATAAATTTTGCTATTGCGCCGCTTGCTGTTGATAGTTGTGTTGCACGCCGTCGGCTTATATTGTTGTTCTACAAAAAATCTTACTTTGGGTATTATTATATAAATAATTAAACATTCAAATTCGGAGCATATATCTTTGACTCCATTTCCACTTTTTTTCTTTAATAAAAAGCTATATCCCTGCCAATTTAGTCTAAATATAATTTAGTTTTTTGAATAAATTGGGAAAAGATGTAATCATTTCATGCTGGGCCAATTTGGAGGGCTTGAGGTTTAAACCTGCCTATTTTATAGGCTGGTAACATCAACCTATAAAAGATTGATGCCTCAAAGCCTCTACAGTGAGTGAGTGAAACCCAACACAGTACATTGTCACACCACTGTACATCATTAGATGTTCCAATATTGACTTTAAATAGTTTTAGTGATAAGATGATTATTTTCATAGAAATCATATTGAAAATTGAAAAGGAAAGGGCATTTTATGTGTATATATATATCTCCATAATTTAAATTGTAACCGCATTTATCACCTCATTGATTAGAGAGCTTTATACTAAATCTTTTTTTTTATAAATACATATAGATTGTTTCATTGTATACAATCCCTTTCCTAACAATTTTATTATAATTTGTAATGAATTTGGAGATGTATTATGTGGGAGTGCACCAACAGCAACCATTTCCTATTTTAGGTCAACAATATTGCTAGTTTTACTCTACTCTTGTAAATCAAAAGCAAAGTCTTATACACATAAACTTTTCTTTTGAAATGCAGATCATATCAGTGAAAACCATATTTCAAATCAATTTAAAGATTTTTGAGACAGTGCAATTACACCACTGACTTACTGTATGTAATACATAATAAATAATATAATATGAACTCACGTTTATTTTCTAGAAGGGTAGGCAAACTATAGATACACGTCTCTCTTGCTTCGCGGACTTCCATCAATCTTTTCATGAAAGCTTTTCGGTTTCGGGTGCTTAAAATTTGGCTCTTCTTTAATATGCCATCAATATGATCTGCATAGGATTTTCAAAGGTGACCTTTCCATCACACACATTCGCCTTAAATATTTTTTTTGTTAGTCTACTTTCATTCATCCTTTCCAGATGGCCAAACTACCGCAACACACCACTTTCTATTCTAGTCACTACATCTTCCTACAAACCACATCACTCTCTGACATTACTGTTTCTACATCTCTCTTTCCGAGACACTCCACCCATACTACGTAACGATCGCATCTCCACTGCATTGATCCTACTCTCATTTTTCTTCCGCCATTGCCAGGTTTCACTACCATACATAGTGTACGGATCAGGACCCCATTATGGGTGGTCAAGCGCGTTTGTCGTGAGACGCTTTTACTATTCATAATAACAGTGAAGGCCCTATTCAATTTATTTTCTGTATTCAATCTTCTCTTAAATTGTTCGACTCTCTCAAATTATCTATATATATAGATCACATTCAGTCATGCTTTCGCCTCTTTCAAACACCATCGTCTTAGTCTTATTGATATTCACTTTTATGAAAGTGATTAGGGGTATGCCTCTAAATCACACATTTTAGTTACCATCTGAAGCTCGCACGCCGACGGTGCAAGGATTACTGGTCGACAGTATACAGGAGGCATTTAACAGTATTCCATGTAATTTCTATAAATAAGTAGATGTTCAATGTATGAGAGTGACCAGTGGAGGGAGGGAATTTTGTAATTTTAATAATGTTTATTGTATTTTTATAATAGTGCAATATCTATTATCTTAGATTACAGTAGATATCTACATTTTCTCCATAAAATTAATGATGTGACAGTAATGTCAATGCATTTTATTTATTTTTTTTACTTTGTTCATCAGTTGGCGCACAACAAAGAGTGGGGTTACCACACAGCGCGCGTCAACTGCGTCGCGTGGAGTCCCGACGGCTCCCGTGTCGCTTCGGGCTCTTTGGACACGGCCATCATTGTGTGGTCCGTTGCGAGCCCAGCCAAACACATTATAATCAAAAGTGAGGCCATGATTTTTTTTCTCATGAAGCTTTATATATACCTCAGTATTCACAATATTATCTTAATTATTTATCTGCATAACTCCATATTATGAATTACATAAAATTTGTCTTTCTTACATTTTCCAATGGTGCTTTTCAAACTTCACAACCTCACATACACTTTTGAAATATTCCAGAGGACTGCAAAGCCTTTTAAAGGAGTAAAGTTGGCAAGTGGCTAGTTAACCACGTGGCCGCCGCTACGTAGATCTTGTCGCAAACCTTACTTTGAGAAACCCTGTTCTAGAGCATAGGACGTAGTTAATTTTATTTTGACACTTATGGTTACTGACAAACGCGCGTCAGAACGCACTTCGCCCCTCTGCTAGCTGTAGCAATGTCTCATATAACTCATAACCTATTCTGACAATAGTAACAGCACAGAGCTCATGAGCTAAATACACTTATTCCGTTCTATGGTATAATTTTTATATTGCTTTCAGATGCGCATCCCCAAAGCCAGATAACAGGCTTGACTTGGTTGGACGACGAGACCATAGCGTCGGTGGGTCAGGATGCCAACACGCGCATTTGGAATGTACCCAAGCAGGAGTAGCGTCCCTGAAGAATCGTAATCAGACCAACAGCACAATTACGAGAACGAAAACCAGCGCGACGTTGTAGAAAAGAATTTAATATAGAAGAAAATGTCCGCAATTGTTTTTATATGATGTGTTTTTTATATTAATTAACATGATACTTTTTTGTTTTTTCCATAATTGTTCAGTCATATACAATTGTATGCAGAATTAATGAAAGTTCAATTGTTGTGGCAACAGACTTATAAAACTTTATGAAATGTGAAAACCTTAATCTTGGAAAAAATGGATATTGTGTTCTTGAATATGAATTTGTGCATGATAATGGATTTTTTTAATGTTCAAAAAACATTGATACAAAATTTGCAAATTCAACAGTTGTGCAAATTATCATATAATAAAATTTAATAGGACAAAATTATATTAATATATTTATTTAACTTAATTAAGTTGTAAAACTATATTTAATTATCGATTTTAATAAATGAATTGTTACTAACTTATAAAATTGTGTTTTTGCATTTTATATATATTCTTTTTTATAATGTCAACAATTGACATCTGTGCAAAATCAATATGTTACTCATGCATAAAAAACTTTTTGGTATGTTCAAACTTTTCGTCCATTTTGTAGTATCTGCTATGTGTTAGTATAACATTATTGTTTTTGCACAGAAACAGTGTCTTTTTATTGCATATGAAGTCGACTAATTTTGTGAATGCATTTTTTTTCTAATCATTAGCTATATTCCTAAGAACAAAATTAAAATATTTCCTGAATCAGTATTTTTGTACTAATTTCTAAAAAAATATTTTGCATTAGAACTTTTTCTATGGCTTTTTTCTTAAAGTGTAAGTGAGAAATAAATTGTATACACTTGTATTTTGTATTTCAGTTAAATCTATAAACAATCCTAAATGCATGGAAATTTGATCATTGGGCTAGAATGATAGTAAAAAAAAAGTTTTGTGAATGTCTTTATTGAACGTCTTTTATAATTTATCAAACTTAACCATGTAAATAGTTTAACATTACAATATAATGTCTTTTTAAAAGCGACACGGTCTACAAATAACTTCATTTATGAATATCACAGTATGTGCTCACAATAAAAAAAGTTATCAACAATCCACTAATAATATAAAAAATATAACATGAGCTAAAGTTGTCTTTTATAGAAATATAAGTATTCTGTTAATATACAGATACAATTAGTAGCTTCAAGTTACTTTTAATAACAATAAATTTCAAGAAGATTTCATGACTATTTGTGTTGTAAATCCCTGGAATAAGAAATAAAAATTTTCGGTGGGTATTAAATATTTTGAAACTCAAAAATTACATATATCGGAACAGGGGTGATATACAAACAAACATCTAGTCCGTAAATCCAGTGTCACTAGAGACCGCGACGCGTTGTTGTAGAAAATGAATCTGAAATGTCAAAGAATTTATTATAAAAATTCTCGCTTAAAGAGTACATTGGTTTGTTAAGGACACACCAGTGAAAAGTTCTCCCTGAAAGAGTTCTACATCAGTTTGTTTAGAAGGCACCAGTGAAAATATTCAGTAATCATTGAATGCAGTCAAACGCTGTTGTAAAGGTTAGTGGGTTCATGAGAAAAAGCCAAGAGTTCATACAAATTTAACATTGCAATAAATTGCATTTCAATTTTTTTTTTATTTGACACTATGAACAATGATTAATGTTGTCAATGATTACGAGACAATTTATTTAGACATGTGTGAGAATGATTCTCTTTTCTGTTTTATTTGGAAAAGATATCAAAAGTAATATTGGAATTGGTAAATATAGAGTATACTAATTTCGTTTTGTCTACCTTGAAGACTTATATGTAAATTTTAATGCAATCTTTGTAGTAGGAATGTTCTGTGGTAGCAATGTGGAATAACTTTCTATATACACAAATAAAGTATATTTAGATGAATGAAAAAAAAATAGTACAAAGCATTTTTTTACTTTGTACCATTAACCAATAAACCATAACATCAGATTTATTGGTGTTTATTGATAATGATTAATTAAAATTATTAAATAAAGTTATCATTATTGAATAAACAAAACTTAGACTTGGCAATCTCAAATATGAGAAATCAGTTATTTTTAGTTGTTATGTGGTGTAGTTAGGCATGGTTCAGAAATCTATATAGAAAAATATGTGTGATATAATATAAAGCAGAAGTCTGGTTCGAAACTGCATGAAAAGGAACCATTATCGCTAAGCAAGCAACTAATTCACAGTCTTCTTTAATTTAATATTAAACTCGTAAGTAAAATTTCATATTTATCCTATTATAAAGAAAATTGAATAATTTTGAAGCAGTTGACATTTTCTGTAATTTGTGATACACTATTTAATGTCACTTCATATTGTTGTCAAAATTGCCTGTATCCATCTGGACACATTTTCAAAGTAAAACTCTGGGCGTAGCTGGAGGGCGGTTAAAATATATTTTTTAGATAGAAGTGACTTATTAAAATCTATACCACATTTATGCAGTTTTTATAGTTACCACTTGAATTTAGAATCCGTAACTAAATTACAAATTAAAATTTGACATGGAGAGTATTAAAAAATGGCAATATGATTTGTAAAACCTTAATATGTTTCCTAATAATATTTCATTTTTAACTAACTGCCTGTGGCTTAATACTTGCATATTGGACGAATTTCTTAATATTGAGCGATCTTTCTGAATTATGATCCTGAGCTTAGTCTATACATTAAATTCTAAAACGATTTATTGAGTTTTGGTTTAGCCATGTCTGCTACAACACCAAAAACTAAATTTTATTTCAACTACGTTTAGAGGGTACATCATTGTTAATTACGATTAATAAAATTAATGACACTATGACATTTGACATCTTATACTAATGTATTTTGAGATCTATCGAATTAGTCGGCATTGATTGTTTTGTACAACATTTTTTCTTAGTCTATTCCAAATATACTCTACAAGGTTTGTCTGGATATTGTGCTGGCCACTCAAAAATTTTGATTTAGTTTCAACAGAAATATTCTGAAACTATCACTGTAGTGTGGGGTTGTGCAATATCATATTTTATATCAAATATCAGTATATTATATTGGCAGAAAAATATCTACACAAAAAATAGCATATACCCTTACAATGCAAATTAATGAAATTAGCATTATAGCCAAAAAAACATACACAAAAATATTATTAAATTTCTTTTTTTTGCAAATTGCACAAACTGTTGTAGATGGTCATACATATTGATAACACATTAAATGATATATGATCTTTTCAGTATGAAAGTTTCAAATTCAATTTAACACAGGAGTATATAAAATATGATAATTCGCCTAGTTTAGCTTTCAAATAGATTCATGAAACCACACAAATGGCAGTATTTTGTGTACAATAAAATTTTGGAAACTGTATAATCAAGTTTAAAGCGCGACATGTAAACATTTGTACCGCATCAAAAATTACCTGTAAATATAGTATGCCTGATATTGAAAAATTTATATGAAACACGTGACAGCAACTATCAATCAGTAAAAAAATAAAGATTTGCATTATACTACATATATTTCTCTGCATAGTTTTGGGAACCATGCGTACTACATCACAAAGCAAGCAAAAATAACTGATATCATTTTTGCTTTTTGCTTGTTGTGTGAGTTATGACAGCTACTCTGGATTTTCAGAGATTTCCTAATTTCT
Organism: Eumeta japonica; assembly: GCA_005406025.1. NCBI lineage: Eukaryota > Metazoa > Arthropoda > Insecta > Lepidoptera > Psychidae > Eumeta > Eumeta japonica. The sequence continues at coordinate 306,046 of BGZK01000014.1, forward strand.
GATTTTATCTTGCAAAGAAACTGATTATAATTTTTTTCACTGCACTTTGAGGGACTATGAGCTTGTTTTTGACACTAAAAATTAAAACAATGTCTGGCACCCGTATATTGGGAAGTAGTTAATGAATTTCTAGTTCTGAACCACCGCCTGACAAACTAAATCATGACATGTTATGTTTTAGTTTTAAACATGATATTATGATCTTAATATTGATTTGTTTACCTCATGAGTGGGGCATAGCACCATGCGGATGTCTATAAGCCACGTGTTTTCTCAATGCGTCGCGGCTTCTCGAGACGTGCGCGCAGGCGGGGCAGCGGTGTCGCGCGCCCGCGTGTGTTTCCATGTGCACGCGCAGGTTGTAGCGGTTGCTCAGCCGTTTGTGACACACTCCACATACACATCGTCCATCCAATGGCTCTGTCACAGTGTGTAAATATTTAGTGTCATTATACATAAAATAATTTTTATAGCTAATAACATTTGACACTAGATATTATTTATCTAAAAAGATCTTAGGAGGGTGAAAATAGTGATTTTAGTATTCATAGATGAATATATGAATACTAAAATATTGAAGTGAAAACTTCTTTAGTGACAAATATGTATATCTATGGTATTTGGTGTGTGAGAAGGAAATAAATTGTGAAGTGAAGAGAAGAATGAGACAGAGCGACGTGTGTTTGTGTGTGCCCGCGTATCAACATTGGTTGAATTTGAAATCATGGTGTATGAATATCAAAATACAACTTTTAAATTTAATACCATTATCATCATAAATTAACTTATAATTATTCCACTCCTGATATTGCATTTGCCTCATTCTCTTGCACTACAGTTATTTGAAGATTACAGTTTTACTGAGTATGAACCGCACACATTTTTTTTTTTAAATACATATTTCTCACAAACTTAAGTTACTTATTATTTGAATGACAATCATTTAATTTATATTTGCAGTTCAAAATTTCAGATTTAATCATTAAAACAGACAATCTTAGCAATGAAAGAAAATTGAAAATATAAATAAAAATAGTTGTACCAACTTGAAGCCTTTTATATATGATTATATAAATATATAGAAATAAAAATTCACTCATGAATTTATTCATGCGAAAACTACTGAATTAATTAACCTCAATATAAGCTTCATATTTAGATGTAAAACATTGCCATTTATGTTTTATCTTTGATGAAAAAACAAAACTACTCAACAGCAAAATATATGCTGTACATAAAAGTGAAATGTAGTCTAATTTTTTTTCTTTCTTGCAAAGAACCCAATCAATCATCTTCAAATTTTGCATAGAGTAGCTGCAACTTATATAAAAATACAGGTTACATATTAGAACACTATACAGTGTGAGACTGATTCTAGAATTGAAATCAATACAACAAGGATTATGATCCATACTGGAATTGAAATTATGAAATTTAGAGCTGGATCGGATTCAAAAGTACTACAGGGATCTCAATCTAGAATGGTATTGGAAGTATAAAAGCAAAAAGATTAGAACAACGAAAGAGACTAAAATTAAAGCCAAAAGCCGCACCAAGATTTGAACTAAAAGCGGATTGAAGATCGGCACCAAGAGTACTATCTTAATCAAAATAATAATCGGCAACAAGACTGGGGTTAGGATCTATGGAAAAAACGATAATAAGCCTAGTATGGGCTTATTACATACATGATTTTCTTTCACGGAGGTAAAAGCTAAGCTAATTAATCCATTAAATCATAAAAAATGGTTTCTTAATGTGTATGCATGATAGTTAAATCTTGACCACGAATGAATTGATTAAAGAGTTTGGAACTAAATTAAACCACTCGCTTCTGGAAGCAAGTTAAGCCTTCGCTTCTAGATGTATCAATGATGCAGTGACAATGCAGGTTGCTAGCAATCCTCAACACGCATGTATGTATTTACACTTTTAAAAACCAGACATAGAAAGAACTTGCCTGTAAAGCTAGAGACGGAAGACACCACTGGAACATTCATACTCGGGCTCACCATTTTGTGCGTACTGTACAAGTTTTGTACTATTTGATCTAATTTACTCAGTCTGTCCCTTTCGTTGCTCATCAATTCCGTCATGGATGTCAAGTTACCTATTTCGTAATTCTTTGCATCTGACAACAAATTTTCATAACTTTTCGTATTGTCTATGGGGGTTTGAAGTAGTCCATCGGTCGTTTCTAAATTTAACGGAGAATTACTTTCTGTGATTTGATTCGTAATATCTGAAGTTTCCTCGAATTCAGTGGAAGTCAGTGTCGAATTCTGTAATGGAATATATAAAATGTTATAAGTTTTTATTCCTTCCTTTCAATGGTATAAAAAAAAAATTACTTCAAGACTGATGTTATGAAAATTTAAGAGATTTATGCATTTAGTGTAGAACATAAAATATACATGAAATTAGGATCATTTAATAATATATGCAGGGTAGCAAACACTTTTTTAACTGCTAGATGAATGTAGTTAATTTATTAATATATGATAATGAACATATTGATTTTTTTTTCTTAATGATAAAGTCACACAGTAAACAATAAATGCAATTAAATGGTCCCCAAAAAATATGATAAAAAAATGATTTATCAAATAGAATATCAAATTATAAGAGAGAAATATAGAAGAAAGTCACTTAATTTTAAGAATTATTGATTTATTTTTTTTAAACAATTCTTAAAAATACTTGTTGAATGCTACCATTAACTGTAAGGTTAAATACATATTTAAGACTTCTAGGGTTTCATTCAATTTTTAAATATGGTAATAAAATAGTGTGTAAGAAAATAGATATTTACTGTATCAGAATCTGTGAGACCAGAGACTTTTAACGCCTGCGCCAGTCTCAATAAAGAAGGTAAGACCGTTTTTGATGCAGTCACTTCTCCAGTATACATGAAGGTAAGCAGCAATTTGAGTTCAGCTGCCTCGCAGCCTAGCACTACCACTAAACCACCAGTCTCATTCTCTAATTCCTGTAAATTATGATAAATTGATTTTATAAGTCTCAGAATTGAGTGGTTAGAATTGTTACCGATGACATTGACAAAATAATGTGTTTACATTTATATTACTAAATTTTTCTTTATTGTAGGAGTATACTCTTCCATATTTTTATTTTACATGAAGGGGCTTGGACCTTAATTTTATGTTAGCTAGCCCAGTGCAAGTTGAATACTACTAACAATTCTACTGTTTTTTTGTTTTATTAGTTCAAACTTGTATTTATGTTTTTATAAATATTTTAATAGCCAAGATGAGTATTAAAATTTAGAAAATATTTTAAAAACCATAACTTTTATAATGCTATATGTCTAATAATACCGAATTGACCTAGTCTTATATATGTCATTATAATACTAATTAATAATACTTGAAAAAAACATATTAATATGATAAATATAATTTGAGCTTACGTCAAATTTTACTGTTTTCAACAATAAATTAAGATTCTATACCAATGAATGAAATAATTTTTATAATAGTGTTATATATGAAAATTAATAACTGGTTTATTGCAAACCTTGAAGAGTTGTGCAAAATATTGGCTGCATGAAGCAAGAATGAGCCGATGAGCCTTTAAACTTATTCCACTGGCACTCAATGTGACATCAGCCAGAGCACCCGATGCTAGCATACGACCCAGCGAAGAGATGACACTTGTCTGTATTAATAAAAAATATTTTTTTAATGAAAATTCATACAGTTATTTATTAGTAAACAACAAAAGCATTAACAATACTGGGTTTCATAAAAGGATACATTTTAGGTTTAAATAAGCAAACTGAAAATTAGTTCATATTTACATAAATCTAAGAATATCTATAAAGCTGTGGTGTTTTAAAATACATTGCTGTAAAATAATGTAACAAGCGTGAGTTAGAAGAGTGCTTCATCTGCAAGAAATTAATTTTGAAGCAGTGATATTATTGCTCTATACTGGTGACCGATGACTTCAGAGTACACTGATTTTTTTGTGAAGATTTTATTTAATTAAAAAGTGGAAGTCAGTTCAGTATACTGTGAAGACTTCGAGTGGAGTGAGTAGATCTGTAGTCGGTTTCCTGTGGTGTACCTTTCCTAGTCGCTGGTGTGGTGTATGCCCACAGCCTCTACTTACCTACCTGATGGTTGTGCCATCTCAGCGAAAATTGCTGATTATCATCGTCATCCATGTTAAAAGCGAGCGCAGTAATAGAACGCAAGCGAAAACAAAAGCGATACGCAATCCCCCGTACCGTGATTGTCTCCTGACCACAATACAATATTATTGTTAAAGCGAATCCAGGCTGCTTTATTTTTGTCGTTGTCTGGAGAACCTGTGACCGCCTATTTCTGGACTGGAGCTGAATTTATTTATATAACCAATGACATTCACTGACGCACCGCACATACCAAAACCCATCCAAAAACAGTTTCGGACGCATGACATCCGCCGCCGATTGGTGACATTTATTTCCATTGTGATTATTACCGCGTGTTAATTATGTAATTTGTAATAGCAAATAATTACAATACTATAATCATGTATCTTCTACACCATTTAAACATGTATCTTTATCCGTTTTAGACTATTTTCTAAACGATAACACTATTTACAAAAATTCCGATTTCCCGCTACACATATGTCAACGTCCATCAAACGTCAATATGTCAAAGTTGCCGAATGTCATGTAGCTTGTTACTGTCAACGTGACATCCACAAATTCACTTTAAAGAAGCCGACACACTAGCAATACATACATACGTTTTAAAATACATTGGTAAAATCTTTTTTATTTATTGTGATATGTTATGACCTTAGCCTACATCTTCGCTCGTATAGATACTATGTACTGTTCCCATATTTACTCTTTTTTTTTATTTTATAATACAGGTAATACTTTGCAGTATTGTCTATGAACGCATAGGTGATTGCTTAGCAAAAATTAGATGATTACAGATTTAAATAATATTAGCCGTTTTTCACTTCGGCATAGATGTCTACCATTAAAAATCGTCATAAATAATTATTATTTTCAAATTTATCATTTTAGCACCCGTTTTGGTAAGCATCTGCTTCAATTTCTGTTAATCGACTATATATTATAATTAGCACATAATATTGATACTCATCAATAATTTCATGGAATTTTTATAAAATTGTGGAAGGTGAAATACATAAATAGCAACAACAAATTGTAAGTGAATAACGTTATTTTGTATGTTCTGTGAGTTATTTGGAAAAGCATGTTTTTTTTTTTTTGAATTATATTATTTTATTACTAGTTAATCTTTTGGTAATTTTAGCATATTGTTGAAACAGATAAATATACAATAGGTTGATTTTACCCTTTGAACTTACTTTGAAGTTTATAAATAAAATGAAACAGTAAAGAGAAAAAAATAATATGTCAATTAAATATATTTGACTTTTTAGAACAGGAGAAAACGATCAAACAAAATTAAACTCTTAGGATGCACTAGGAACTAACGAAGAGTTGGACTATTCATACACCAGCTACATAAACAGATCAGTTCTGTGTCGGAAAATTTGGTACAAATTATCCGACGGTTAACTGAATTACGTACAATTAGAAAGTTTCGTATGAATACAATAATTAGAAGTATAAATATTAAGTTTTGACAAAAGTTTATAACGAACAGTTTTTAACAAAAAATATGTTAATTATAGACAAGTTAAGCCATTAAAAGCATGTTATTATCTAGAAATAATTTTTGTGTGCCATTATAAATTATTTTGAAGATTACTGAAAATTCATTTCTTAGTATTATATTATTATTACAAGTACTACATGGTTACATTAAAAACACTATCACAAGCAGCACAAATACGAGTTGCTGATCATTTTTGAACAGCACTGAATTATGATATAAAATACATTGTTATTTTATAAGAAAATTTTATTGCTCATTCTTAGTGTAAGAAGAGTGAGAAAAGTTTATTTTTTTCTATCATAGTTATTAAAGTGAAACTTTTTAACCGTTTTCCAACTTCAGACATTTAAAATGCGTTGGGTATTAAAATCGTATTTACGTGTAAGATTATATGGTGTTTCATCAACATTTATGGAAGTTAGTAGTCATTATAAAGCATTCGAAAAAGTATATTGGCGAGAAATACAGATGTCACACTACAAGACACATCTGAGCTAATTTTATGAGAAATTCCGGCCCCTTTTTAAACTATGACGTAAAAATCTGAAACATATACATATTATATCATTATTATGTATTAGGATATAATAAAATATACATTAGGTAGGTAGTGGAAAAAGGTTTTTCGTATTTAATAAATAAGAAGTTGCAGTAAAATCTTTTAAGTTGTGCTGTTTGTATCTGACTAGTTTTGATACCATTAAATAAGGGATATTTAAAAAAAGAAAAAACGAGGTTCCGCCATTTTTCTATTGTTTTTCTGTCCACCAGAATGAGAGAAGCTAACGTACAAATTCAATACACTTTGAAGTTTTATTACAAAAAAGGGAAAAAATTAACACAAGCAGTGAAAAAGATTTGTAATGTTTATGAACCCAATGCAGTGTCGGTAAGAGTAGCATCAAACTGGTTCAAAGGTTTTCAGTCCGCTAATTTTGATGTCAAAGATGAACTTCGCTCTGGTTGACTTGTTACGGATATAGTCCATGCCATTTTCGAAAAAGTAAAGTAAGATCGGCATATTAGTTCTTACGACATAGCTAAAGAACTGGAGCTTGACCACGTAATAGTTACGATCTATCAGCGAACTGAAAGAAATTTAATGAGTCATATTCTCATTTGCGATTTTCTATTGAAACGTACCGAAATCAAATCGTTTTTTGAAAAGATTGATCATTGGTGATGAAAAGTGTATTACCTACGACAAGAACGTGTGAAAAAATTATAGTCAAAAGGCAAACAAGCTCCATAGACTATAACGAAACCTGGATTAACTCGCAATAAATTGATGCTATGTGTATGGTGGTATTGGAAGATTATTATACATTATTAGCTTTTACTGCTGGGAAAAACCGTCAATTTGGATCTCTACTCTCAAGAGCTGATAAGACTCAAACAAGAAGTAGAGGAAAGAAGGCCGGAATTGATCACAGAGACGGTATTACCCTGATAAGTTAGCCGCTATGTAATTAATATGGTAGCTGATATAAAATATACCAAGGGTAGGAGTCGAAAAATTGTCGACTTAGATACGCCCCACCTTCGAATTTTTAACGTTCTTACTTGTATCTTCAGTTTCAAACGAATCGACGACATCTCTAGTAGCTGTCTGGTTTTCGATTAAAAACATCAAGTGCTTATAATAGTATAATGCTGATTTATAAACGTCCGTAACAGCTGCGCCTGTTCATTTACTTGCGTCGACTTGTAAAATAATATTTAATAAAAATAAATAAAATTGTATTCTTGGCTCACATCCGTTCGAAAGCATAGATGAAAGCATTGATTACCATGATATAACAAGTTTAAATATTAATTAATAACTTGATAAATGATTAATGTTATTGTGAATTATGTTCATCATATGTAACAAATATATTTTTAATCACCTTCTTCTGTTCCCGAAAGGAAGTAGTTCTCATATTTTCTATCTTTTTTTCACTAACACCACAATTATATTTTGCTCTATAGTTTTTCATTTAGTGAACGAAATCTCTAGAAAATTATGCTTTGCTTGTTTATTTTTATATAACTGATTTGACACATCCCCAAGGCATGGCAAATCTTTTATAAGATCTAAAATATCCTCCATTATTTGTCGTTATGTGCGTGTGAATACATCATCGTTGCCGTTATCCTCGTCATCAATCTTGGAACCACAATTATAATACAAGAAAATACATGACAACACATTGCACATACCCGCACTGCACCATAGAGAAGTATAAGTTTGCACGGTGTCTACATCAAAAAATTGACCAACTAGCGTCCACACCGCTCGATTCGATAGGAATACAAACGAGTCGGCGGTCTCGACCAACCAATGGCCTTGGATTACATATTTCTATCCACACTGTAGTGTGGGTAGAAATTGTGTATAATTCAATTGCCAATTTAGCCAAATTGGTCTTAGAATTGTATTGCAGGGATTATAAGTAATTTATATCGGATCCTAAACAAAAAAATAAGTTTTATTTGACGACAGCTATCTGTCATTTTCAAAATTCATACACGCACAAACAAACCTTGTCTAGTGTATAATGAACGCGCATACCAGTGAACCAATGAGGCCAATAACTATTGTTATGATGTTAGCATAGCTTCTTCTGAAAAACAGTATTATTTGTGCAATTGAGTTAAAGGAAATACATTAAAATTGCTGTGTGCATTGTTCTGAAATAAAAAGCCACGAGCTACCGAAAGATAAAAAAATTTCGTGTTTTATGGACAAGCGTAATTCATTGTGAAAAGTTTAAACCAAAACAACCATAAGGTATTGTAGGAATCTATTGTTGAAAATGATACTGAATTATTCGATAAGCACAAAAAAACAAACAGAATTTATTATAACAGAATATATTATAACGACGCAATATCTGTTAGAACTAACAAGTAGGTAAATAAGTTTCCCCATCAGCGTTTATTTTGTTATGGAAATGCATACTAAACTAAATGTATTTATGTCTATGTTTATATATTTTCAATAAATAAAAGTTTCGTAAACATTCTTATGCAAAACATTATCATAACATTCTTTCTCATTTCATATTAAAAAAAAAGCGTGTTTAAGCAATGTAATTTTATCAAATAAACTCATTTACGAACCTACCTTTTACTAAATCAATTTTTTCGCGTGAAAAGAAAGCATTATTTTCATTCCTTTTTAAATCTGCTCTACTCGAAGTAGAGTATATTGCATCTGAAAAGTTTTAAATAGATATAATACATAAAAAAGAGATGGAAGAAACGTGAAAACACATGACAATGGATTCAAGAACAGTCTGCGTTTAGTTTCCATCGGTAACAATTCGATCGTTAGGATCTAGGCTCGTATTAATAAATCACTCTCACATTAGATCTTAAGACTTATATCAAACGATAACATCTCAGCTGTCAATATTAGTTTTAAGTCATGGACGAATTAATAAACCAATCCTAAGTCATACTCATATGATGTCTAACTCAAGTAGAGTATCTGTCAAAAAGAATGAACATTTTATTTTGTCGGAACGAACTAGTAACGTTCCATTATAGGAATAAAATCGAAAAATGACATCAGTAATACAATATAAATGAAAATTATTATATTAATGGCATTATATAATCATTATAAATATTATAATATATTACAATCATAAAAGTCATTATTTTATTGTTATGTTTCAATGCATTTAATGCACATATTAGTAAATAATGTTAACTAACGTATTTTTGTATGAATATTTTATTTTGTCGGAACGTAACGTTGTCGTGCGCCATTGGTGCAGTGTTTATGGTTGTTTATTGTGTTGTGAACTACAATAGTACATTTTTGAAAAAATTATAGAAGTTAATTAATTTTTTGCTTCCTAGTATTTTTGTGTGCAGTTATTATTTTATTACTGTAATGGATAAAAACACATATTCTCAGTATTAGAAAAAAATCTTTTAAGTATCTTAAGCAAATATAAAAACAGTCGAATGCAAGGATACGAGCACTAACACCCTTAAATCAAGGCACGTAGCATAGGATCGGATAACACGAGAATATAATTCAAATTCAGATTGTATGTATCAAGTATCATCGGCAAAATCTGAATAATAATTTTTAATGTTTAAAGTATTTAGCTTTGACATATATAAAATATACACGAAAATTTCTAAATAATTTTTATATCTTTCGAGGTTTTTAGTCACCGGAGCGAAAAATTCATCTTAAATATCATAATAATCATAATGATTATAGATATCAATATCTTCCATTATTCCCTCTTTTTGTCTATGCTCGATCTTAAGTGAACAAATGACCACACTCAGCTGATATTCTTCATTAAGGTATCATAAAACGTTACTCAAAGAACGCAAGTTACGTTTATTAATACGTCAATACACAGATGTCATTTGACAGCACTCCGCTGATATGTGTTACCACAAACCGAACTTAAGTAACGTTTATTAATGAGCAACAGATCTTAAAACTGTACTGAATACAGCTCTTAGAGATAAGAGCGATTTATTAATACGAGCATAGGATCACTGTGTCATTTAGATCTTATGTCTATGGTGTGAATTCAAATTTCTCAAGGAGAAGTCTTTTGAAAGGGAAAGTACCGTTTGTTGTTATGTTAAAAGTTAATATTGTCAGATACCAAAATAAGTACATTTTATGTAACCTTTTTATTATATGTGGTTATTGCTTGTACGGAATTTTAAATCAATTTTATTTCATTTTAATGAAATATGCTCATTCTTTTATTCATGCATTCAAACAATTTGTAATCACATAAAAAGTGATAATGTGGGCAATAGGTTATTGATACACATTAAAAATATTTTTGTACACTTTTTATATAATATAATGGTTTTAGGTTTTTATACTATTAAAAAAATCTTACTTAAATACATCCCATTAGAAACTGAAACTTAAAAAATAAAATCTTTAAATATGTATTTTTTTAATAATAAAAATTTAAACTGTAGCATCATTACAAAAATTTAGGACAATCTTAATAGTTGGCAAAATCAGCTTTCTTCCTTCAATTTAAAATTTAACTTTTCAATAATACCAATATTACATTTGGTCAAAGCACGCAGGCAATACAGGACAAAAGAGTGATCGACATAGAAGTTGATTTCATGCTTGATAGTATAACGGAGAGCGAGAAAATCTCATTGTATGATTAATTCGCATAACAGTGTCTTAGTTCACGTTAATAAATATTAGGTAAGTTTCCGGATTAGCATATTCTGTTCATTACTTTAAACAGTAGGGCAAATACACTAATGGCGGTGTGCTTCAAACTCTCATTTACCATAGTTAACTGCTAATTGTTAAAAGTTAAAAACTAAGCATAGCAAGATATCGGTAATATTATGAATATATATTGGCATTTGTGATATTAAAATGTGATAAATGCTGGTACTATAATATCACAACTGCCAATTAATAAGTTAAAATAACGTATTTTGAAGTATTTAGCTTTTAATCTTATTTATTTATCCTTTAAGCTTTAAGTACACTGCTGTAAGAACATTTGTATCAATTATATTTACCTATATCTTTTTTTAGTATTAGATTTAATTATAAATAGTGTAGTGGTATATCTGTTTATAAAACATTAAAATAACTTTTATTTTTAAAAGTGGTAATTTGTTGCAACATTTATATTAAATTGTATATTTTTTATAATTACACAAGAAATATTTTTTAAAATGAACCTAGATAAGTATACTACAACCTAAGATTGTCTAAATAAGTATATAAAAAACTATATAATTATACCTTTTTTAAAGAACTTAGATGTTTCAGGGACCTGATCAACCATCTATGTAGCAATTCTTTGAACTGAGAATGTCACAAAGGGCTTACTCAAATGGAGTTCCCCATAGATGTGACAAATTTGTTACTTTGTTGTATATTTATAATGATTTATACTTAGTTTCCTCGCCGTCGTGGTGCATTTAATCTCCAGATATTTCCGCCCATCACAGCTATCTTCACTCAAACATTGCGCAAGACAGTAATTTCGATAGCAGTAACGTAGTAGCAATGGCTGCAGTCACATTAAGGTAAAGGGAGTATCGAGGGAAAAATTCCGTACCTAATAATTTTTACTTACGATAAAAAATAGTTAAAGGGCATTTAGGTGTAGTTTTACTATTTTTAAACGCTTTTTAACTACCTTAGAAATTATTATATTGAGTATAATTTTACATAAATTAAAAAATAAGTGTATCGAATTTTAATAGAAATAAATTGATAATTTTCTTTCGTCTGTAGGTAAATATAACTTCATGTCAAGTACAAATTAATACAACATATCCCCTTTGATCTGAGAAATGTAACTTGTAAGTTTCTCAAGTTTCTAAAATTTTCATAAGAATAACATTGTTCAAAAAGTTATCTATAGAATGTGCATTGAGTGAACTTAATTTTGAGAGTTCAATTTCTTTTTAGTACATATTTAAACATTATTACTTATATATGCTAAGTAAGAGTTGAATATCAAAAGTTAAAGATTCATAAAATAGCATTAATACTTTATCATTTTTAATTGAATTTTTCAAAATTGAATAACTTCTAAGCTAAAGGCAATTCATAAAACTAGACTTGAAATAATTATTAATTCGAATATATTAGAATATTCAATAATTGTCGTCTACTTTTTCGAAATAGGTATGGTTACTCGGTGTAAGTTATATATAGATAAATCACTACATTAGTTTGATACAATAGAAATTGTGGGATCGTCTATTTCACATAGTTTATTAGTACGTTGTGGGGTAAATGAATATTCTGTAAATATATGATTTTCATAATATGAAATAAATATAAGAAATTTTAAGAATTCGGTTCATTCATAACTAAAAGTATCCCTAATAGAGATAGTCCATGAAAGTAATTGCAAATTTGTAAAAAAACTATTTCAAGAGTTTGTACTGACATTGTTTCAGGTTGCAAAATGTCCATCAAAAAAAGCGATGCTGAGGTCGCTAACGCCCTTCGTATGGCCGTTGTAACGAATCCACGGATGTATCTCACCCCTTCATTGGCTGAAACAATAAAAGACAAGATCTCGTGGTGTATTATTAATCATTTCGAGAATCATTACCATGCTTTACCGAGATTTAAAGGAAATCCAATTTTAAGAGATGGCGTTCTCTATTTCGAATGTTGTAATAAGTTTTCTGTGCAAATTCTTCAAAAATACTTTTCAAATGATGAAGAAAATGAACACAATCGGATTTATACTTCTAATTTTGAATTTGTAAAAATTGAATTCGAGCTTGAAGATAGAATATCAAAGCTTGTAAAGTGCTCAATTGTGTACAATCATAAAATATCAGTGTTACAATTTCATAACACACTTGTCCTACAAAACACAAATTTCTATACGCGTGAGTGGTTTTACCATAGTCATAATGGACATGGAACATCTTCGTCTCCTTTAACTTTTACATATTATGTTCCCGAAGAACTTGTCACAAAGATGCAGGAAGTGAATTTTGAATTAAGTTTTGGGTTTGGATGTATCAGTTTAGATGTACATGAGGAGATGCATTAACTAATGGCCTTTGGCTAAGCCACAAATACACATTCTTGACCATGTTCGGGTTCATATTTCTATATATTTTTTCATAAGAAATAAATTCTGCTGTATTTTAGTTCAGTATGTTTTTATAGTATTTTCGAAACTTCTAAGCTTGATGTTTAGTTTTTATTACATATGTTAATCAGTATTTGAAATAAATTCAATGAGTATATTGATTTTGTAGAAGTTATTCTTGAATAAAAATAAGCTTTAATCCATATCAAGTTTTTTGTTTTAATTTTGGGATCATAATATTCCATATTTATGTAATACTTTTTTTATATATTTTCTTTGATGTAAATATATGATGTACTCCCTGTTTCTTCCCAAATATATTCCGATTTTAAGTTGTATAGCTTTCCTATAAGATAATGTATTGATTCTTCATTATTTATAAATAAAACAATTGGTATATCATGAACATGAATAGCCAGAAAAATTATATTATTTTTATGCACAATTTGTTTATAAATAGAAAGATATAATATACTCTATAATAAACACAGTCCTTTTAGTGTAGTATTTAGCTTATTCCAATATCTAATCACTGTTTTAATGTAATATCTAGATCTCGGTAGACTATTGATGTATAAATCAATGTAATCTACATATTTCTTTACCATTGTCATACATGTGTGGTTGTATTTATAAAAATCTCTTCTAAAATAATGCTGATACTTCCAGACATGTCTAATTTATATTTAACTCTGAAAGCAAATAAATATCCTAAGGAAGTATCTCCCATAACTGGAAAAATATTTCAGTGTAATCTATTCTAGGTTTTAGTAAACATTTGTTAACTGCAAGCTGTTCTTTGTACTTCTACTTGCTCCTTTTCGTTCAATGCATTTTTTTGTATCACAAAAATTAACGAGGTTCCCATTGTACAAATGCATAGGACATGTTTCATTAAACTTTTATTCATTTATTATTTCTATTAAAATTTGCTTTTAAAACTGATACTTTTAAAGTAAATATACTAACTTCTTGTCCATTCTGAGCCAACTTATACTTATTTACTATTATTATTATTATAATTAATATTATTAATTGCTTTAATATTGCGAGTAAATAAATTACAAAAAGCTGAGATTAAAAATATCAAAAAACTATAAAGCTTTGGTGGTTATAATAAAGATTAAATCTGTTTTATAAATACACTGAAATTCCATAAATAAAAATAAAGTTATATAATCATGATGTTAATAATAATATTTTTTTTAGGCTATTAATATTAATAATTACTCATTTTAAAATATAATATTGCCAGTTCTCAGACTTAGTACATATAATGTACATAAGGATGATCGTAATATACCACAGAATGTAATATTTGTATTTAATTAATATGGAAATGTGTAAAGATAACTCCAGCGTAATTTTGTAATCGATGCAGTAAAGTCCTGCTGTGGCTAACTTTGTAGCAGTACAAAGATAAGCCGGTGAGATATCAAACTCTCACAGAATACACATGCCAAGTGACAGCGTTCGTTGTTACATTTGGTCCAATGAATGGGAGCCCGGTGGCCTGCTCCCTCTTCATAATACCACTTTCCCTCCATCATCGTAATCCCCCTCCATCACCTCTTTCCTTCTGTCAGATATTCCATTCCCACTCAAGTGGCTAACGACGCACTGATGACTTCTCTGGTGTGAGTGTCCATGAGCGGCGGTGGTCACTTATTCTATGGAAGCTTGCATACTTTTTTACCCCTCTAAAATGTTAAGAAAAAAAAAAATAGAGAATGTTCTGTTTGATTCAGTTAAATGAAAAATGTCTCGAAAATGTCTGTTTTTATTTTGTGTAAATTGTGTAGTATCAAAAGTTCAAATTTCTGGAGTGTTAAAATAACGCTGTTGGATCCATAGATTATATATATATATATATATATATATATATATATATATATATATATATATATATATATATATATATATATATATATACTAGCTAACCCGCCCGCTTCGCTGTGTAATTTTTTTAATAAATAAAATGGCGAAGGATTTACGGAATTCTAAAAATGAGTAGCCTAGAACCATCTACAAATCATTCCGCATCGAATGGTTCCAGTCCCATGTCTATACGTTTAGTAGTTTTTACGTGATTGGCGAACAAAGACAACCTATTTTCATTATATATATATATAGATGTATATATCTATATGAAATCGATCATGCATCTTTTCGCAAATATTCATATTTTCCTCTTTTTACAGAAAAAACTTTGCCATAGAAACCTCAGAAACGTCTACTTCAAGGTACAATTAGTAGGTATTTTGTTATAAGTAATACGTTTACGGTTTGACTTTTTTGAAACTAAGATTATGAGTGATATTAATATTGAGGTGTTTAATGATAATGCCTTTCACTGCTATCGAATATGCAAACATCACTGCCATGTTCAGTTAATAATCCAATTACCAGAATTTCAAGAATTAAATTGGGAATAATTAAAATAATAAATGTAAAGCACTACGTTATTAAAAAAAGGATATCAATATAGTAATTATTACTGTTGGAAATCAACTACAGTAGAAACTCGATTAACCGGACTAATTGTCGTTAGGCATTCGGATAATCAAAGATCCGAATAATCGAATGTACGAAGAAAAGCGGGTTTTGTGCGTATGTTGATTTTCCGATGAGGAGTAAAGGTATTTTATGGGTCCCGGCTAGCGCAAACTAATATTGTTACTCGCTCTTTGCTATTTTTATATCCAGGAGCTGAATCCTCTCGCCTAGAAGCTAAAGATTTTGAAGGTAATGACCTCCAATTTAATCCGGTTTCATCAGAATTAAAACAAAATCCAAGTCATAGTTATTTTCATTCAATTTCTTTTTAATATGATCTTTAAAACAGTTTCCTGCATCTACATTAGCTGACATTTTTTTCACCTTGTATTTCCAATTCATGAATTCCATGACGAAATTTAAATCTGTACAACCATCCGTTATTTGCCACAAACGATTCATTTCCATCTAATTTTTTATTTAATTGTAATGCTTTTTCACAAAGTAAAGGACCAGATATCAGTTGCCCAGTTGATCGTTTTTGTAAAAACCAACAAATAAATAGTCTTTCGAAAAAAAAAAGTTCATTTTTCGGTTTCTTCATCATTTTCCGATGTTTACTTCCGTCTTCACTATCTAATTTGCACGTGTACAACAAAATTGAATCGGGATTTGTTTTTAATATCACTTATTGTGCATGTACCTACACCATACTTATCAGCTAACTTACGATCGGTTTCTCCTTTTTTTAATGAATCAATAATATTCATTTTGTTTTTAAGCGATAACACTACTCTCTTAGGCTTTGACACTTTTAAATATGTAGACGTGATACGCACGTCAGAGCAGAGTGACCTAACTAACTAAAACAATAACGAAACGCGTAGACAGCGATCTGGGCGGGGATGATGCCAGTTCTGACACGTTTATTCTTGCATAAATTCGACTTGTAGGTATTTAATATACTGGTCGCGGTTCATAGTCCGGATAATCGCAAATCCGTATAACTGAGGGCCGGATAAACGAGTTTCTACGTATATTTAATTCTTGTTTGCACTTCAATGTCACTATTTTTATTTTACATTTATATTAAATTCTTACTCAATAGTTTTTTTTCTCCTTTTGTACTAAATTTAATTTGTTTTCAATACAACAGTAGCGTTGAAACAGAAGTATCCTTTACTTAAAAAAATGTATAAGATCAGAAAAATTGCAGCAATGCCCGTGGAAGGATCAAGATCAGCATTGGAACCAGCATTAGAATAGAAGGTAGGGCTACAATTAAAATAAAGGGCGGGCTTGGGATCAGAAACAATCCCCCGCTAACGAAATTGCAATTTATTCAATTTATGGGTGAATAAAGTAGCTAGTACAAATAAAAATTGCTTAGAAGTTTTGAAAATTATCGAAATCGATTCTAATTAAACATCATTAGCTCTTTTTCTATAACCTAAAAGAAAATAATAATTTTGTAAGAATTCTCGAAATTTACTGTTTTTTTTTTTGGAGGGGAATTGTCCACAGATAGATATAATATTCAACAGGCATCATTTTATAATCGAGAAAATGTTTGTTGACACAAAAAAGTTATTCATGTATTTTTAAAGACATTTTCATATTTTCGAAACTTATGTATTCGATGACATTTTGCATTCGTCTTAAATGAGAGTTGCACCCTCATACGAAACATAACATCTTGATATTCTTGAGGACCTGTTAATTTACTGTATATTTTAAAGACCACGGAAAACAGAAGAAAGTAATAAAAATCAAAACCGCCACTGTGCAGAAAATACTCTTGATTACCATATTTTCACATAAGATTTAATTAAATATAACAACGGTATAAGCTGTGAATACTACAACATAAACTTATTAATTTAACTGCATACTAAAAAATCAAAATGGTTTACTTGACGTTTCAAATGTGTACGCTGCTTTTTGGGTAAAAAGCAAATTACATTTGTATCTTTTTGTTAAATACGCTTCTGCAGTCGCTAAAAAGAATTATATGTATGGATGACAGTTTCGAAAATTTTAGGTGGTCTCTGTGGTGTTTTCCTCTGAGCCATCAACGGTTGTAACCCCTCCGCACCATGGAAGCGAATGCGAAAAATTTAAGATTTTGAAGAGTTTGTAGTAAAACCTCAGTGAAAAAAAATTACCATTAGCGTTACGCTAAACGAAATGTTACGTTGGATGTTATGTCTATGGTGAGGATTAAAAAATCTTACAGTAAATATTTTGATGGGGAAAGTACTATTTCTTCTTATGTCAAAAGCAATTATTGCCAGGTATTAGATTACAAACCTTTTATATACCTTTTTTATTATATGCTTATTTTGCTTGTGAGAAATTGTAATGCAATTTTATTTGATTTCAGTACAATGCGCTCATTCTACAAGATAATAATTTCAGAATATTTTTAAATAATTCCAAATATTATTACACTTTCATGTAAAAAGTGATAGTGTGGAAAGTAGGATGTTGATGCGTATTAAAGACATTTTAAGTATTTAAGTAATTTTTTACATAATGTGATGATTTTAAGTTTTTTAGTTATTTAAAGAAGTTTGCTCCAGTACACCCGAATTGGAATTGGATCTCAAGAATGGAAGATCACAAAATTTTTTTTACATAGCAAATATTTAAAATAAAATTTAGACTTCGTTAAAAAATTCGTAAAAAAGTTGATAAATTAGTTTCTTTCTAACTTTGCCAATATGATATTGTACTTTTCAGATAAGTTGCGCTGGCAACACAAACCGCAAAAGTTCGCACTAAAGTTTAATTCAGTTTAATTACGATTATAATTCGGCGTACGGAGGTGTATCAATTTGTGAATGTTGTTTATAATTTTATAGTTCACTGGGCACATAATGGTCTGATTGTACATTTCTTTCGTTCAAGTGTTTTATTTCCTTTAGTTCACGATAATAAATATTAGGTAAGTTTTTGGGTTAGCATTGTTTTATTCCAATGGGCGGACACGATAAGGAGCAAATTAATTACTTTGCATCGACACTTTTACAAGGTTTCTAAGTTATAAAATTTTCTAAGAACACCGTATATTTTATTTATAATAATACATTTTTACGAGTATAACTTTTATAGCATTAGGTTTCATTCTTAAAAGTGGGGTCTCTTAAAATGTTTTAAAATGAAATTATATTATTAAAAGTGGTGTATCGCAGCAATATTTTTTGAATTGTACATTTTTAATAAACATAAGAAATATTTTTGGGAGAAAACTAGATAAGTAGGTATTCTATAACCAGATGAATGTCTGATTAAGTATATAACAAACACAGTATACGTTTTAGTCCATCACCACGTGCATTGCATTCGGTGATTCTTTGAACCGATAATGTCGCAAACAGCTTTCTCAGATGGAGTCCCGGTGTTATTTTGTTACTCTGTCTTGTATTATTCATAATTGTTTTGCTTAGGCCTTCGTTGTCGCAGCCTTTAAAAGCTTTTCGGACAGTTTTGCTCAACATTGCTTTCTTTGTCAAACATTGTACAATAAAATTAGTCAGATATAGTAAAAGGAACATTAAAGGAATAAATATTCAATTTTATGCAGCAACGTGACTGTGCGTTACAGTCGGTTAACAGAAAACATGAAGCCTACTCAGTTGAATAGGCTTTTAGTTTTAATTGTTAAGTTTAAAGTTTTAGTAATTCTCACTAATAATTTAGGTACATACTTATTGTCAATATTGATGTCAAATTGATGTCAAAAGTACACTATTATAAAGAGGTATCTTTATGTTTCAAACTTTATGTTATTTCAAATCTCTCACAAGATATAGTTAAAACAACAAATCTCATTACAAAATATTGCTTGGGCTGTCAATTAATCTGTAATTGGTCCATAAGGATGTAATCACGATTTAACTCAGTTGGCTTTATTGATTCCACTTGATTTATTTTTTAATATAACCAGATTCATGAGGAATAGACGCCTATTGAATATGAGCTCTTTTAAGTTTGTCAATTTTTTTTTCTTATAACAATCAACAAATGTAATTTACTTTTCAAGTGAAACAAAAAGTTTTGGACAAGAATGCCTGAGTATCCTTAATCGTATGAGTAATCTTAGTGTAGTACTTAAGAATATTTTTTCTTTAATTTTTCCTAATATATCTCAGGTGTTGCTACAAGTAAATTGAATGGTAATTTTGGATTTTAAACTTCCTATTTTACTTTTTTATTAAATTTTCATTTATATTTGACCACATATTTCTATTCTAATCTACTAATTTGTGCGTTTTATAAATATAAAAACTTAATGGCATGTGTTTTTGGATTTTTGAAACTTCTTTTTTACTTGGAATATAGTACAACTCCCTTGTATTACAACTTATTTGTAGTAGCAATAGAAGTTTGTGCCATTACTAAAACTTTTTAAAAAGAGACACTCTTTACCAACCTTAAAAATAAAAAAACTAAATTGATAATTTTCTTTAATCTATAAATACAAAATTGTAATCTGTAAATTCAAAGCCTGGTTTTAGCTGTCCATGGGTGGTGATCTATAGATAATTCTTTCGTATTTATATATATATACAAAATAGTATTTAATTATCCCCTTTGATTTGAGAAATGTATTACATATTTGAATGTTTTCCAAGTTTCTAAAGTTTTCGTAAGAATAGCATTGTTCATAAATGTATTCTATAGGATGTGTATTGAGTAACAATGAGAAATCAATTTCTTTCTGGCACATACACATAATTAAGAAATTAATGCAAGCTAAGAGTTGAATATAGAAAGTTAAAGATGCATCAAAATGGTATGTTAATGATACTTGTTCCTTCATCGGAGCACAGTACATAAACGTAATGATTCGTCTCATAGAGTCATAGAGTAATATGCGTTTAGTCAGTGTTTCAACTCAGTACGAATTCCACACGCAGTTAAGTGCACCTCTTTAATAACAGAAAATACATAATAGTGAACATAAACTTTATTTAGTTTTATTGAACAAAGCCCCCAATAACCTACACATCATTTTCAATGAAGTATTACAAATTGAATAACTTTCAAGCTAAAGGCCATTTATAAAATTAGGCTTGCAATAATTATTAATTCTAGAATTATAGCATAGAATTTTGTAGTTATGTGATTTGGATAAAAGTGTTTGTATGTATTTTGCTTTTGTTTGTAACGTGAATATCAAAATTCACTTCTAAATATGAGGTTTACCAGTATTGAGTTGACTTAAATTATAGAAATTTTATAATATATAACATAAATATTAATAAATATGGGAATATCGAGAGTTCAGTTCATTAATAACCAAAAATGTGTTATAGTGACTACGTAAAAGGAACTGCAAATTTCTAAAAAAAAGTATTTATTTTTTTGTACATCATTTTTTGTAGTCACAGCATTCAGTTCAAAGAGTATGTGTTGATATTGTTTCAGACTGCAAAATGTCCATTAAACTAGCGGACGATGAGGTCGCTGGTGGTCTTCTTGTCGCCGTTCTAACGAGTCCACGAGTTTACCTCACCTCTAAGTTGGCTGAAGAAGTACAAAATAAGATTTCGTGGTGCATTCTTAATCGTTTTAAGGAATACTTCAACTATTTACCGAGATTCAAGGGAAATCCAGTTTTAGAAGATGGCATTATTTATTTTAAGTGCTTTGACACGTCGTCCTTTAATATTCTTCAACAATACTTCTCTAAATATTCCGAATCAAACTACAACCGACTCTTTATTTCTAATTTTAAAGATGTATGCTTTCAATTCGAGCGAGTCGACAAAATACCAAAGCTTATAAAGTGCACTATTATGTTGCGCGATTATACAAATTCGAATGCAGAATTTCATGATTTACTAAATGCACAAAATAAACATTTTAATATGGATAAATGGTTTTACTTTGGACATAGACGACAAAGCACATCATTGTCTCCATTAATTGTCACATATTACATTCCAGAAGGAATTGTCGCAGAGATGCAGAAAAATAATTTCGAACTAAGTTTTGGTTTTGGATGTGTCACTTTAGAAGTATGCAAGTTAGACTCAAGAATGTCCTCGGACAGCCCCGGTTCATAGTTTTCTATATTTTCCAATAAGAAATAAATTCTATAATCACTGTATTTTAGTTCAGTGTATTTTTCTAGTATTTTAAAAATTTTTGAGCTTGATGTTTAGATTTTATTACATATGTTAATCATTACGTGAGATAAATTCAATGTGTATATTAATGTTGATTTTGTAGAAATTATTATTTTTGAATAGAAATAAATTTTAAGGTATGTTAAGTTTTGTTCCTAAACTAATTATATGAATTGTGCAGTTACAAGCATTAATATCCTTCTTTAAAATTATACCACCTAGCCAGAACTATATCTCAGGTTTGAGAGTGATGTCACTTTGTTATGCTCATCAGCAAGCGTCATAATTAAGAGTATGATGGTTGTTCACCGGCAACCATCGTATTGATGCCGACGAGATGCTTTTTGTTGTAACTTATTTTATAATCCTGAGTGCCTTTTAGTTAACACATTTATAATAAAAATAATTGTGATAAATATCTTAAAAAATACCATAACAAAATGATAAATGCCTGGTCTGGTAACTTGTGAAATGTATAATAAGCACCTAATTATTTCCAGATAAATAACAAATATTATTTAAGATTTTTGTTTACTTAGATTCTCCTAGAAATTTTGTATTAATATCCATTGGATTTTTAAAAGTTTTGCAATTAGATATTCCATATTTATGTAACACTTCTTCTATATATTTTTTTGATGTAATCATATAATGTCTTTCTACCTGCTTTGCTCCACATGTATTTCAATTTTAAATTATCTGTGTAGTTCTCCTTTAACACTGTGTTAATTTTGATTCATAGATCATCAACATAAAATTATATTATATAAAAAATTATATTATTTTTATCCACAATTTGATGTTAATGTGAGGACCTAACTTAGTCTATAATTAAGCCATTCCTTTCAAAAGCAGTATAATTTAACATATTACGTGCATACCTTATTTTTTAATCCATTTAAAGATTTAATAATTGGAGAAATATTTTAGTGTAATCTATACTAGGTTTTTGTGTACATGCATCAATTACAAGCTGTGCCATATACTTCACTATTAGCCTTTTTCATTTAATATAATAAATCTATGGTGTATTTTTTTTTGGGAGTATTATAAAACTTAACGGTCCATATGTATAAATATAAAAGGACATTTATCATTAAACTTTTTTCATTTAACGTTTCCATTGAAATTTACTTCCAAAATTGATATTTGTAAAATAAACATCCTAACATGTGTATTAATTAATCTCTCTCTGAGCCAAGCATGTGCCATTGGTGTACGGGGGGGTTTGAGGATGCAGGTTGGACAGCCGTCCCCACTGGCTACCCTGGGTTCCCCTATATTACACACTACATGCACCCAATTTTTCGTGCAAACGTTTAATGTCTGTGTAGTGTACGTGCGCGGGGAACCCAGCTTGCGTGTCTGATTGGTTCCATCGTGGGGGCAATGGAACCAACCCCCTCGCTCCTCGCGGGGGGTCATCGGGTGACGAAATTATGACGAAATCCATTTTGTAAGGTTTAATAAAATTTGTAATATGTATGTGAAGTTCTATTTGGTTATTGAATCATCATGGCACAGCCGTAATCTGAAAAACAATGGAAAATCCGATGGACATTTCTTAGAGAAAGATTGTGCCCGGCGATAGGAAATAATATGAGTTTACTATTGATTAGTTATTTATTTTATATAATATTTATTCCCATTTTTATTTTCTTTACATTGTCTTCTTGAAAAACAATTTCTATTTTCCAAAATAGTAACACGGTTTTCACTGCTGTTGTAAGACTAGTATCAATTAAAGTACATGTTTTTGTTTTCTACTCTAAATTAATTTTATTCCCTTAATTTATAAATAAATGCATTTGTAATGTTATCTATTTAAAAATTTTCAGTCGAAGAATTAAATGAAGAAATCTCAACCTTTCAATCAGGAAATTGAAAAATTTCTAAAATTCTCAAAGTTGTTTTAATTATTATGTTTGCGTGCGTCTATATTATATTATGGGATAATTTCTAGACAAACAATTTATATATGGTTTTGTGGAGGGAGTCCAGATTTAAATAAATCCATATTTTCTAGCAATCATGTTTTCATGTTTGGCCAAATGGAATAATGTTCGTTTGAGTCAATGAAAGGCGCAATCGAACAGAGCCAATACCTAATTTAATTTCAAAATTATAACAGCTAACCGTTTTATTGATTTTTACACAAAAATTTAAATACTTGCAGTTATATTTTTCATTTAAGTTATCAATGTCAAAGCAGCAGTCTTACACATCGTGTAATTCAATATACATATGTCCTGTTTGATATTCTTTCGCAATCAAACGGTTGAGTGGATAGTATTGAAACTTTCGTTAGACCTAGTTTATGGCTTGGATTAAGATTGGACAGATTCCAGATTCCTGGAATCTGCCTCGATGGTGGAGCCGGAACAGAGATCGTGCACAAAGATGTGGATCGTGACCGAAATTGACAGCAAAACTGATTCTATAGAAAAATTCTATAAACACCTTATTTAAGTTTTAATGATTTTTTAATGCATTTTATAATTGATTTTAAGATATTTTTTCCATAAAATTCCTAGATATTAATATAAACGCGTAAGTGTTTCTGCCTGTCTGTTTAATTTTAGGCCTAAATTGCTGAATCAATCTTAACGAATTTTGGTGTACATATAGATTGGAACTTGAAGAAGGACATAGGCTACTTTTTGTCCTAAAATAGCCCTTGAAGAGAGTGAAATAGGGGATGAAGGTTTACATGGGACCTTGGTTATTTTACAAGTTAAAAATGTTAAATTGGTTACTTATTTCAAGAAATTGCTTTTATGAAATAATTGAAAAATAACCATCAGATAATTTTTGGATTCTAATAATTTTGAAAGAGAACGCAGATAATTTTGAGTCTGAAAATGGGAGCAATAACGTTTTCCTAATACAGAATAAACATTTCACCCATTAGTTCTGTTTTATCAGGTTATAAATGAAACTGGTGAGGGGTGTTCTAACAGTTCTTTATATTAAACCATAGACAGAAAATGGAATAGACTAACTTCTAGCTATAATAAACCAACTTAAAAAGTAAAAATAATGTCCCGTCATTTGTCTATTATTTTTGTGTTTATCAAAATGAGTCCACAAAAAAGTAAAAATCCACATTTTGAAGTCTTATTTTATAAAAAAAAAAAATGCGACACAAGTCGCGAAAAAAATTTTGACGTTTATGGACCTAATCCGGTGACATTTTGGAAAAAGTAGAGCAAGATCGACATTAATTCTTACGACATAGCCGAAGAAAGTTCACTGAAGGAAATCTAATGAATCGTGTAATTATTTGAGATTGTATATTGAAACGTGAAAACCGACTTGTTTTTGAAAAGATTGGCGATGAAAAATGGATTAATTAAAATGGCAAAATGTTGTTGAAAAAAAAAATGACATTTGTGTATTCTAAACAAAATACGATGAAAATAATCTTGAATTTGTATATGAAATATAAAAAACATTTTCTCCGATCTTATATTATGCAGTCCGTAAATATCCATAATAAACTATAATTATCTCAAACTAAATATATTATATAAATTACTATTGTCTATAGATCTGTTTCGAGTGTTTAACATTGGCTATGGCCACATCTTTTGCTATGTTTCGCACAAATTACACAGTTATTCAAAACCATCAGATCGAGGACTACGCTGTAAGGAACAAAAAGGTAATAATTTTCGTTAATTTTTTTCATTAAAGTTACATTTAGATCTCGGTCATCCTTTGTTTGCGGTCACGAATATTATTAAATGTATTGTCGCATAGAAATGGGTTGAATATGAACAATATAACGATTGTAACGATTTGTGGGTATTGCGTATTAATTTATTGACTAGAATTAGCTTAGTTATTACTAATATTTTTACAGTTTTAACTTTCTTATATATTCGATTTGTTGATAATAATGAGCCTGTTAAAATTTAATACTAAGTTATTAAAATTCTCGTAGTATTAAGGTTTGAAAGATATCCATCCAAATAACATTGAAGTACCCTCAAAGAATTACTTTGAAAGGCGAGCCTTTCAATTTTTTTATAATCATCTTTCTTTCAATGCAGTGAAAATTGTGAAATTGATTTGTTTTAGTATAATTGGATTTTCACGTCATTAGCACGTAGCAGAATTCATTTGCATGTCATTAGATACGTTTGGATATGTTTGGGGGCTAGAAATTGTGGGCTTACTACATTACTATGAGTACAACCGTTTAAACGAAAATCATGGATTTAATGCTTAATTTGTGCTTTGAGAAGGGCGGTGAATGTAACATGCTCGGTGCGATACATAGTAATTATTCGAGACGAGGATGATTGCAGGCGTGTCGATTATCGAAGTTTCTTGAGTGACATCAATTTTGGCGGGAAACGGTCGCAAGAGTCCTTTTTATTAAAATATTTAAGTGATGGTGTCATGTGTTTCTAAACGTGAAACTTTTTGAAATAACGAAAATAGTAAACGAAAATCAATATCTGTAATAATTTTTTTTTAAATGTTATATAAAAGTAAAAACTATCCGCTATCAGTGTTCGAGGGTAGTTGACTCAGATCAAATACTTTATTGGTTGACTAAACGTAATACCGCAATGCAAAGATTAAAGTTGATGAAGAACAACGAATCATGTCCTATGAAATCAAATAATATGATGTTCTGCTACTTCTCCGTGCATAACCATTTTGAATATATTTATTTTTCATATATCACGAGTAATCTGTGGCGTCAACCTGCAAATTGCGGATTGACGTCATCGCAGACTATTTTTGATCATTGTCACAATCCTAACACTTCACTCGTTTTAATCGGTCATATAAAGTTGACACAAATAAAAGGCTATTAATATTACTTAACTACTAACATTAGTTAGCCCGTAAGCCTTTTACATGCCTTTGATGGTAGGTAATTGAATTGTTACCGATTATACGTCATTGTCGCCCGAATCTTGGTATACATTAAAGTTATTTAAAAAACTGCCAAGTGTGAATTGAATTTCTGCACCGAGAGTTTTCTGTCACCACACAATATATTTGTGTTTAGCATTTATCAAAAGAAAAATTTTTTCTTTCTTTCAATGTGGATATTTGGCGCGAGATCGACTTGCACTTGACCAGTTTTTATTGTTTGTTGTTCTACTGTTGAGTTTCCATTATAATCACACCGATTTTGACAAATATACAAATTGCCGATTTTATGATAGACAAACATAAGGTAAACAAAAAAAATCTTAGCTAGTTAATCATTTCAGATAATGTAATAATGCATTATCTGTAATAATATTAACTGACTGCATATTACGTTTCAAGACATAGAACTTTGTACATTTTTAACAGACAGACGATGTAGACTTCATGAATTCTTCATAAACTTCCGCACAGAATTATGGAAAAAAAAAGTTTCTTGTGGGGGATTTTCCAAGTTTTTTTTTTGGTAATTGATATAATATCTGCCATGTTAGCGGATGTTTTAATCATTTAACTATTACAGTTCAAAAGGCAGGCAGATAGACGTGTAGGTTTTGTAATGGGGTCCTATTGCTATTTTTTGTGTACGGAACCATAAAAGGCTTGCTCATACATTACAATAATGACTGCAACGCCAAAATTTAATATGCATCTAAATTCAAAGCAGATTGTAAAGTTCCCGTTAGATGGCGGTAGTATATACATGACTTAAAAAGTAATTATTAAATATTTACAGTTGTTTATTTCTTTTCAAGTGTAGGTGTAGCGTCATTTAGTAGAATTTTGAGATAATTACATTGTTACTATGTTTTCGGCATTCAACAACAAATGGTACTATACAATATAAACTACAGATGGCGCTATTTGTGTTATGCATCTACATATTTATTGTTGGAAACGAACTTAAATTTTTTTTTACTTTTTCTTTTAGTGTATGAGAAAGTGTTAAAAAGAGTAAGAAATTAAAATAAGATGTAAAAATAGTAATAAAAATAAAACAGAAAACAAGAAAAGAATTAAAGAATCGAAACAGATACGCGAAGAAAGAACAAAAGAAAGTAACTGGCTATTTAATTTATCACCTGTCAATTACCCGTGTAAAAGGTTGATGAAGGCAACGGCTCCGAGAATAAGGCATACAGGGGCTGTCGCTGTAATCGCGATGGGCGCGAATGAAAAGAAATATCGTTAAAGCGGAATTTCTTTTGAATTCATAGATTGTAATCAATAAAACTATGTAAAAAAATCTAAAGCTTACATATTGTACATCTATTTATTTCTACAAAATATATTCCTTTAAAAATTGATATATTTCAATTTTCAACACCCTGGCAACCGAGCTCGTTGGGGCGTCTTTCCAATTTGCTCGAAGAAAGTGATAACTTCAGGCAGGAAAAGGTCGCTTAAGAAAACGTTCACTGGACTAAATGATAGATAGATAATTATAATTTGAATATTCCTCAAATTTTCAAATGCACGTTTGTTATGTCAGTTTGATGACTCATCCCAAATTTGAGCCACATTCTCCCACAGAAAATTATTGCAGATTGAGTGGGTGGAGCCTTCCACGCTGGTTCAGTTGGAAGCTGTTAATGATCCTCGTCATCAACGTGATGGCAACAGAACCCCTTGGCTTAGCGTGTTCTCAAAGCCATGCAACGACTCGTTTCGTTTCTCTGAGTTTCAAAACTGCATTTATCCCCCGCGATCGAGATCAAACCTAAAACCTATTACTAGTTTGTGATCAAACACCAAGTCAATAGAAAAGCCAATCTATATGCATAACTTTTTAAATACACGTGTAAGCTTTTATTATAATAATTATTATTTTTATGTTACTTTTATTATAATTATTATTACAAATATTTATATGTTTCATTTTAATATGTTTTGTTATATTATAATTTTTTATAAGACAAAAATTAACTCTTAACTATAGAGTTCATTTAATAATTTAATAGATAATAAATAGTTATTATCTATTAAATTATTAATCTTGGCTTTACTTATTATCTATGTAATTATTAACTTTCTTTTAAGATATCAAGGTCCTTAGGTCAAAATTTTTGAATTAATTGCATGAACATTGCATTGTCATGCTAAAAGTTGCATTGTTATACAATGGGTACGTACGGTTACCTATTTAGATCACTCTATATAGTTTAAGAATGTTACTTGATTATTAGATAGAAGTTGAGTAACAGAAAAGTTTTAGAATGAAAACGCAGTTATTAATATTTCTGATTTTTCCAGCCAAACATCGGAGATTGTGTATAGAAGTATATGTAACTTAAAAATAAATATAGTTTAAAAAAACTAAAAAACACGCTTTTATAGTGGAATAAACTAAAAAGCAAAAAATAATTTGAATATAGAAATCAATTAATGAACCAACAATAAATATTATTATTGTGAAAAGTGTGGGGCGCTTTTCAAGAACGGACAAACATGTAGCACCCCACGCTTTTTCACAAATATTTATTGTTGGTTCATTAATGTTTCTATATCAAATTACTACTTCTTTTAGTTTATTCCACTATAAAAGCGTTTTAGTTTTTAAACTATATTTATTTTCCACTTTTAGCGTTCGATAATAAAATTTGAGGTGTCAAATTTCAAAATGAGACTGAAGCAGGTAGTATAGAGAATCTCCAACAGAGGGCGGACAGTAGTCAGATTTGTTTTGAACTAAAGAGAAAATTTGCAGTGATAAATTCTAAAACAATTCAGACTTTAACGTTTTATTTGAAATTGAATTTAATATTCATTCAAATTGAATTTAATATTAATTCAATTAGAATGTTTTGATTGAATGATTTTATTCTAAATTTATTTCTTAATTATCATGTATGTCCAGCATCTTATTTATTATAGCCTTTTGATTGTCGGAAATACTTAAGTATTTATTATTTTACCACATTTAGGGAGGATTTATAGAAGGACAAGTTTGGAGTCAGCAGCCGCCAAAGGAGAGTTACAAACATACATACATACATACAAACATACAGGTGAAGTTAATATAAAGCGTGTAAAATTGAACAATGGCGACCATGTTATACAATAAAGAATAAAGGATGAAAGTTTCGGCTTATTTTAGACATAAGTCTTTTCGAAAAACATTATAATTTATAGTTTATATGATTCTCCAAACGTTTCTACGTATTTTAGTATATTTATCAAAGAGAAATACTTACGGTTTTCTTAATTTATCCATAATTTCGTAGCAAAATCAGCACACAACAATTCACCGCAAACTGAGATGACGTAGCGTATGGCATCACGCGGATTTAAAACATCGTTGTAAATTTTTTGACGCAAGTGACGAGAACAGTAAATATTTTTTCTGCTCTCTTATTATTTAAGTTATAAGATTCAATTTCGTATAATAATCTAGTATAACCCAGAAATTTAAAAAGTATTTTTCTTTTGTGTCGTACCAAAAAAGAGCGAGTTATGCCGTTCTAGTGGGTGGCGCATCAGTCGCAAATGTCACTATAATGGCATTGCGCGCTTGAGGGGTCAATTGATTTCTATATTCAAATTATTTTCTAATTTTTAGTTTATTCCACTATAAAAGCGTGTTTTTTAGTTTTTTTAAACTATATTTATTTTCCACTTTTTAGCGTTCGATAATAAAATTTGAGGTGTCAAATTTCAAAATGAGACTGAAGCAGGTAGTATAGAGAATCTCCAACAGAGGGCGTTTGTTACAAACGCCCAAACGAGAGTTACAAACATACATACAAACATACAGGTGAAGTTAATATAAAGCGTGTAAAAATATCCTTATCACAAATTTCCTTTGTGATAAACACACACGATTATTTATTATATTTATTAAGGTTCTGTAACTGAAAAGGAAAAAAGAATCCTCATTTCATTACCTGTCTGTCAAGACCCTTTTTTTTCATGGAAGCTTGGAAGTATCAAGTTGAAACTAATGACGAATACTTTCGTCTGTGGTCTCCTGGAGCTGTAAAAAAAATCAAATTTTTAAATCAATACAATTAAAGAATACAGACATTTATGCTTCATATTTTGAAACTCGCGAGTAAATCAATACCCATAGGATATTTCCCGTTGATCTAGAATCTAGAATTTTCGCACTTGTCCGTGTCCGTTTTTTTCTTACCACACCAATATATTTTCGTTTCAGACTACAATATGTCCAACGGCGAAGCAGATGTCACTGAGGTCGCCAGCCCTCTTCGCATGGCTGTGGTGACGAGACCCCGGCTGTACCTGACCCCCTGAGAGGGCTGACGTGGTGCAAGAGAAGATCTCGTGGTGCATCCTCAATCGGTTCCCTCAACACTTCAGCGTCCTGCCGAGGTTCAGAAGCAATCCGATCTTGAGGGACGGCGTCCTGTATGTCGAGTGTTGGGACGAGCTATCCGTGCAGAAGCTCCGTAAATATTTCTCCGACGACGAGGAACAGGAGTACAATAGACTCGATGATTTCAATTTCTCTATTCCATCCATAGAATTCGTGGCCGAGGATAATATACCGAAGCTCGTTAAGTGTTCGGTCACGGTGCCCAACTCCTTTGAATCGGTGTGGGATCTTCATTTCATACTGAAGGCACAGAATGAAGATTACCATGTGGATGAATGGTTCTATCATAGCTCTGAAGGAAAAGGCATATCTTCATCCACCTTGACGATCACATATTATGTCCCGGAAGAAATCGTTGCAGCTATCCAGAAAGAGAATTCGGAACCAAGTTTTGGATTTGGATGTGTTATTTTGGATATACACAAAGATAGGGATTAAGTCAGCTTAGAGTATATAAAAGATGAATGATATAGAACATTAAAAGGTTAATTTTTGTTTAAGCTATGTTTCATTCGGATTATAGTTCATTTTGTTTTCTCTTTAAACTACTTCATGTACACATTCATAAAAAAATGATTACTTTCAATTTTGGAAATTTAATAATAGTCTTTTTTAATCAATGTTTATGTGAAATTTGTAATATGCATATCGATATAAATAAAACTATGAATTTTTATTTTATTTTTTGCATTCCATAGCACAAAATTCCGTTTATATGTTACAGCCAATTTCGTGAGAAAAAATCAAATAAAAAAAAAACCTCAAATAGAGCACAGTTATAAACCATTAAATTGTTTGTTACAAATCGCTCATGTAGTGCATCATATTAAAGAATTTGTTGATATTATATTATTATACATATAATTTAATAACAATGACGGAAGTTCAAATTTTCATCCCCTATTTTTTTGGGGTTGCCTGTAGTTACGGTTTGTCATAAATAATTTAGAAACTTAGTATTGAAATTTGATGATCGCTTGAAAAGCTGGAACTATTGACTGTAGGATTTTAAAGTAAATATTAAGTTATTATCATCCAGAAAGAGTCCAGTTTGGCGCAGGCGGTGGTAGTAAAGTTGTAAATAATAGTAAATCTGTAAAAATAATAGTAGATAATATCAAAGCGCATATTTTGTAAGCGTTTAGTGAGGGAGATAGAAACGGTAATGGAACGATGTGTAGTTTGACTTCTCTCGCTTTGTAAATTGAGGTGTTGTGGGTGAAAATATCGTAGAGAGCTTCCAACGGCTGTCGTTGCCGGTGCGAAGATGACGTCCAGGACCTACGGCTTAATTCGCTATCAGAGGCACAAAGCGAGTAGTTAAGCTTGACTCGAGTTAGAAAGTCATCGGTCAAATTGCCCGTGTCCGGATCCAATCCGGCATCAAATGGTTTTAAAATGTGATCATTTAGTTACTGTAACTACACAAAAAATGACGTAAGACCACGTGCTTAAAGTCAATTTAAAAAGCATTGAACGTTTTTAATAGTTATTCATGGTTATACGTGAATTATTTAGAGGCTAGAAGCTAATTTTTCCAAAAATCCTCTTTCATTTTGCACGCCTACGTTGCAACTACTATTGATAC
Source organism: Eumeta japonica (assembly GCA_005406025.1). NCBI lineage: Eukaryota > Metazoa > Arthropoda > Insecta > Lepidoptera > Psychidae > Eumeta > Eumeta japonica. The sequence goes on from BGZK01000014.1 coordinate 338,814, forward strand.
ATTACGTTTCTAATTTCAGTAGTGTCGGGTTTCGTGTCGGAAGGTAAATTAGAACTCTTGTCCTTTATTTAATTAAAGTTTTTTGTCCTCCGAAAAATCCGAATTGGTTCATGTTGCCGTAATCTATGACATCTCTGTCTGTAGATGTAATATAATAAAGCAGTAGAACTCGGTATGTCTGCATATAGAAGGAATGTACGAAAAACTGAGACCGGGCGATGAGACAAAGGTTGTATAAAAGAAAATAGCGATTTTTAATTTTTTTATCAGTCTATTTGTTTGTTCGCTGTCTTCTTTGAAATAACCCGATTGATTTTAATACGATTTCAAGGAGTAGACGGAGTTTTTAGACATATTATTTAAATCCGATGTGACGAAAAAGGTATTTAAAGATCCAGCCTAAAGATCCAGCCAGAAGTTACAAGGAAAAAAATGGTTGCTTGCGTCTAAGGCCTATAAAACGAAGAGGTGTTCAAAAGAAAAGGAAAAAGGCCAACCGGCAGCCGAAATGGAAGTAGATTTCATTTTATTTTCAATAGGTCGCAGTGGAAATATGAAGTTATCGGAATTTCAAAATTTCAAAATGCTGTAATTTTTAAACTAGTTGTCCGATTTGGCTCAAATTTGAACTTGACCTTTGAAATCGTCCATAAATATGTATAATGAGTTTCATTATGATATTTGAAGAATTGTAGACGTTATGGTGCTGACAAGCTCCGAGTTATATCATATATATACTTTTGAAGCATATGTATTATCTGACTCAGCTTGTCGAGTTAAGTCGGATAACGGCATTTTTTCAAAAGTTGCGTTACGAGGATATATACAATGGTTAGATTTTTATTAAATCTACTAAAAAAGAAACAAAAACCAACACTACTTTCTGAATATGAGGCGTTCGACTTATTGGAAAATATAGGAGGTAAGGGTCAGGCTTGAAGCGGAAGTTGACCGTTGAATGAGGTGGGAGGTTGAGTTGCGATAAAAACTTAACGTGACAAACGTTTTTAGAAAAGCAATTTAAATTTGGGTTTTTTAAAAACAGTTACAATGGCAAAGTCTTAAAATGAATTCGTCGTCGTGTTCAGGAATCACAGTTTCAGTTTTTCAAGAAGTGGGCCGAATATTAAATATTTATGAAAGGCAATTTTGAAGAGCGCCCCATGTTGTAACCAATCCGTACATAGTTTGAGAATCCCACAATCGACGTTGTCGACGGTGTAAGTAGCAGTGGCGAGGGGTGAGAAAAATATAAAGGGAAGCCGAACCTTAAAAAATTGTCAACATTAAACATTATTAATAAAAATATAACTATTACTTACCGAGCTCTGTAACGCCCTCTGGTATAACGCGGAGATATTTCATTCGCCACTTTTGGCATAGTTGAAGTCAACGATAGAATACAAACGGAAGACTTCGAGCATGCATAAAAGCAGCTTTGAAAAAAGCTAATGAAGTAGTTTCCTTTAGTCGAATTTATAGCAGCGCAGTGGATAAATGAATTAAATGAGATAAAAAAGCTATTTAAATTTTAGTGGTAATCTACGATTTTTCTTGAGAAATGAGCTACTACCAAGTCATAAAAATTTGGCTTACTTTGATTTGCAACAGTAAATGTTTTCTATAGATAACAACGCGAGATCTGAAAGCCTTTGTCCTGTCTGGCTATTCCTGAGGTACGTATGAATGCGTTTGAGAGCTGAAAAGATCGTTCCGCGGCCGCAATTGTTATCAGAAGGGTTAAACAGATATTACTTAAGCTTAAAATTTGAGGAAATGTATCTTTTAAGATATCTTTTGTAAATGCAAAATAACTCGTACATATCTAATCCTTTAAGCGAGGGAGACGAATATAATACTTTTAACTCATTTTTTAATGCATTTATGTCAAAATTCGAGGAAATAATAAATTTTATTATTTAGTTTATCCTCAGGAAATTTACGTTCGAATAAATCATATTTCGACTTACTTAGTAAATCTAAAACGACAAATTGCTTAGTGAACTATATCTGGTTTGAATTTGATTTTTAACATTATCTACAATTTCGATGAAAATACGTTTATACTCGCGTTTTAAGTCTGATTCTGAGCTAAATAGACGTCGGCGTCTTCGTGGAGGCTCACTTATATCAGTGACACTGTCGTAAATTTCGTCAAACTTATTAATGAAATTACTCTCAAACCAATTTAATAGCGATCGAACTTCGCGAATAACGACGTCTATATCACTCTGTTTATTTTGTAGTAAAGCGAAAGTAATATCTGTTCTTGCAAATAATTCAGCTAAAGTATGCAAAAAAGCAAAATTCCCATCTTCTAATGTCATTAACAAACTTTCTGATATGGCAATTGATTCAGAATCCCATTCCATCGGATTTTCTATAATTATATTAAATGTTTGTATTATGTCGGATCTACAGTTACAAATGACATTAATAATACGAGAATGATACTGCCATCGAGTTTCTGCGACACCAGACAAACGACGATCTGACGTTAATTTTAAAAGACCCGAACGTTTAGTAGATTTATTAAAAAAATTTATTATGAAATTGATGTGGCCGAAAAATTGTTTTAACTCAGGAATATTTTCTAAAGATCGAGATAACACTAAGTTAAGTACGTGAGCATAGCAAGGAATAAAGACAGCCATTGGACATTGTAATTTAATTTTTGTTTGTACGCCGCCCTATACTTCTATACTTAATTCGACACGGGAATGATGCTATATGCAAAACCGTTTTTTATTCGGATATAATCGGAAATCTCCGCTGATCGAAACGTATTATTATTTACATAATGATGTATAACACAAGAATCCGCAACCGAATATAACACCTAAAACTTCACGTTAAAGGTGAAATTATGTTACACGAATTACAATTGCGTCATTTCGTTGTCTAAACGAAACTCGCGACAAACCGAGTTATTCCCCCGCTCTCCCGCGGCTTACGACGGGCAAGCTCGCGGGCTATGGCTCGCCATAACGCTATAATACAACTGAATATGGAAGACTCAACATTTCACATTGATTACGACGATAGCAAACATTCTGAATTTGGTCGTTTAAATAACTCGGTTGCTTTCGAGTTATTTGAAGTGTTTTTTATATAGGGCTTACGTTACTAACGTAAGAAGGCTGGATATTATTTACAATAATTATTGAAAATTAAAAATAATTTTAAGTGTCTGTATACTAAAAGGCAATAATTTATTTATTTATGAATTATGCATATCAAATATTTTATTAAAGGGAAGCCGATAAGAATCGAGTTCTTAGAAGCCATCGCCACTAGTAAGTAGATAAGTAACTTTAGCCGGATCGGGTAGATCCAAATTTGATAGAGAGGTCTCGCAAAGAATTCGGCACCGCTGGTCAGTCTTCGGGAAGCTATACGTGCGTGGTCGACTTTCATGCATTGATGTGATTGATAAAATGATTTTTGTCAGCACGAAAGTTTGAAAAGCGTATGTTGACAATGATGATAAGAATGCTAGATGTGGTTCCATACGGTTGCACCTATTGCAGAGTGAAAGAGTATGGGACTACCATTTACTGTTGAACTCGTCAATAAGTTCAGAGCTATTCAGTGTGCGATGGAAAGTGTTATGCTCTGGATGTTTTTGCTAGGTGAGATCTGAAACACATGATTCCAAAGAAAAACTAGAGTGACCAACAAAGCTGTAAAAATTAACAAGCTAAATTGATAGTGGGGCAGGTCACATAGCTCGAAGACCCGATAAGCGCTGGAATCCTCAAATAAAGGCTCTCACAAACCGGATGCCATGTCGTGAGACCGGTTCAAACTAGGTGAAGCTGTTGACCTGTTTGATCTGTTAAAACTTGAAGGCCAACAAATACTGAGCCATCATGGGTTACAGTCAACCCAGGAAAGTACGCTGTGGAAATTTAGGAAGATACTTATGTCCAGTAGTGTACTTCAAATAGCTGAGAGAAAAACATCAAGCATAAGCAATAAGTATGTTACAAAAAACCTGTTCGATCCATAGAGAGAATATGTTCACATAAATTTATAAAATTGTTTAAAAATTAATTTATCAAAATGAAAGAAATTAATTGAGAGCACAACGAATATGTAGCACCGGTTTCAAAACAATTTTTTTCGGTGCAATGCGCTGCATTATTTATAATTTTATTTAACCGCCCGCCAATAATCGGCGTCCACGCTGCGTCGGACTGCGCGTACACATATACGCACGCATCTTTGTGCGTGCGTGCGTGCATGAACGTGTGTGATACTTCTTAGAGGAACGTGTCGCTTTTTAATCTTTCTTTCAGTTACATTTCTTTTACATCGTGCTTGTAAAAGTTGACTACCATATTGAATACAATATTTAATACACAGCGAGAAGACCTGCGTTCCTATCGGGTGTGGTGCGGCCTACTTTACATTATGGACCTGTGAAAGTCATTTTCCGATTTTGGGATCCGTTTGTGAAATATTAAGCTTTAAAATGCTAATTTTTGCCAGAGTTAGGTAAGTGTTCCCTCCCTGCATGACGAAAGATTGTTCTTTGATATGTGAAAAAACTAACAGTAATAGGTAGTATATATAACGAAGTTAAAAGAAAAACCATCACGGCTGAGTAGGCTTTACAAGTTAACGACTTATAGCCTACCCACTTATAAAAGTACTTGGACAAGTAAAAAAGACAAATTTTGTACTAGATCCCTTGAAAATTACTTAGACGTCGTTGTTGGTTGTGTAAAATACGTAGTAAATATAAGTTTATGAACCATGTGTAATTATGGAAATATAAAATCATAACATCCTTAACACCCGTCCTATGTGGGCCCATTTCTAGACGTTATCAGGTGTTAAATCATCAACTCAATTAATATGTTCATAGTATCAAACAAAAAACCCCTTTTAAATCAGGCTATTGTGATGATAAAATACGGATCCCTACAATGCGCGTGGTCTGTAACGCACTTGGCCGATTTTTTATTTTCTCTCACGTCGGTTTCAGTAGTTTCTGATGAATGATTTCAGTCGACTTAAGTTGATACTTCGACCTGAATACGAAATATATTCTTTCCCTGTCTTCTTTTGTCGGACTGAAAACAATGCAAGGAACTTGTTACCGTATTTTCTTAAGACAAAAACTCCAATCTGTTTATCAGACAACCTTTTAAGAAGGTTTTATATTCATAATATCTATACACTTATTTTAAATACGGGTTTATACCTAAATATAAGGGGCTAACACAAGATTCCTTTACGTTCGTATCAAAGAAGCAAGGGATCTTGCACATTTTTTCTTAGTTATTATGTTAAAACATCCCAACCGGGCGTGTAGCAAAGAAAAAGATAAAAGGTCCAGGAAGGAAGCTGGGCAAAGAAATCTTTTGAAATCCGGAAACGTTTAGTTCTTATACGAGAGCTATTATGTGTAATTATATTTTAACCTATAGCATTGTGTGATTTTAAATTCAAATGACGATAGAAGTATCTTTTTAATTCCAAAAAGGAAAATCTGATAAGCGTTAGAAAAAAATCTTATATGTTAAATTATTTTATCAAACAGAGAATTCATATTGCAATAATTTGCAAAGAATGTTTAACTTTTTCTTGGAAAGTGGAAAGCAAAAATACATATTGACGAAATTATAGATGCTAATAGTTTTAAAATCATCATATTATCAGTTATCATCAAAAATATAGACTAATAAATGTAGATATTTTTTTTTGATTTACAAATACGTCTCGTTCTGTTTTGTTTCGTCTATCTATGAAAGACCTTTATTGCAAAAAAATATGAAAGCATGTTCCCATACTGTATTACTCAAAAATATTTGTATAATAAATTTCTTTGTTATTACTTCTAAACGAGACATGTGTTTGCTGCTGTCTATAAAATATAACCATCTAGTTATTATATCTTGTACTCTTACAAACAAAACTGAACCATTTTAACATTTTTGACAAATGAAAATCTGAATTTAACTCCGTTACTGAATATTGATTGGTTAATTTTTTGTAACTGACATATTCTATTCGATTTAGTCCTTGAATCTTTCGGAACATAAAAATATTTTTGTGTTAAATTAAACCTGATTTTCTCATCCGTGTTATTTATTTATTAGCCTCAAAGTACACAAAACAGACTACAATAATTACAAAATTGTGTAATTATTGTATACATAGAAATGATACACATACAATTTGATCTAGACCGTAATCCTTAAATATGTCTAAATTGAATGCTTAAAATTAAGGTATATATAGCAAAATAAACTAAATGAAAAAAGAGAAAACAAAAATTTACAAAACAATAAAAGATGAAAAGGACAAATAACAATCCGCTTTACTGCAACAAGACATCGGGTATACTGCGTTTTGAAACCAGCAGGTGTGCAATCAAACGCATCAGCCGGCTGTCAGCTTGTCGTACAGACGGGTCACTCTGGTTATGGGATTGCAAAAAGAGTGAGATAAATAAATAAATGAGTACTAGTCTTTTCTTGTATGCAGCATTCACTGACGCTTACTAGAATACTGCATAATGGCCTCAAAGTCAAGTCAGCTTTAAACGCATTACTTGTATTTTTCAGTACATTTAAGGCGAGGTAGAAACTACATCATATTTTTCAACGTCTTATAATTCCTATAAGAATGGGCGATAGATGGCTTTGTGACATGTTCCAAGCGAGTTCAAAGCATCAATCACTGTACTAAGGTCTTTTCTTGTGTGCATCATTTAGGAATACTTACGTGAGCTGATAATAGCCTAAAAGTAAAATCTGATTTAAAGGCGTTATTTGTACAAAGCAGTAGAGTCAAGGCGATGAAGAAACTGCATCATGTTTTAAATGTTATTAAGTACCTTATAAACTGACTGCTAGGCTGCCTGTTAGTACGTCCCAAGCGAGATAGAGACCTTAGTCGCTGAACTTATGTCTTTTTTTATGTGCAGTATTCAGTGACGCTTATCCGACCTAATTATTTACTAATAGTAAAACCTGACTTAAACTCATTACTCGTATTATATTATACTGTCACATCTAAGGCAGAAGTAGAAACTACATAGTGATCTTCATCTTCATAACTTATAATAAAATGTGATAGGCTACCTGTTCTCAAGCCCCGGTACTCATTCAGGACTCTCGAGGCCTTAATCCAGTATTAAGTTCTCTTCCTCTTTGATTTTTTTGATGGCGCTTACTTAATCTAATAACCATGATATTCAAAGTCAGAATATCAGGCTTCCTGTTTTCAAGTCACACGCAGGCGCGGCCTCAGCTTAGGATTTTTTTGGAATAGGGGGAGGGGCGCAGAATCACAGTAATGAGTAAATTACAATTTGTTACCTACACAGATATCGATCTCATTTTTTCAATTTTGGTACATGTAGAACAAAAATAACTATTTTAAATAGTTCCCAGAATGCCGCAAGATAGATCGAAATCAAAAAACCAATTCAATACATATCGTAGTCAAAATAGCAACGAAATTTTAAAAAATAGCGTTTTATTAAAAAAATCTGCATGTTCGAAGTTGAAGAGCTGAAGACGTAGTAAAATTATATTTTTGAGCTCAAACAGCTTGAAAAACCACAAAAAACTATTTTTTGAGGTCAAATTCAATAATTTACTGCAAGTTTTATCTTAAAAATGTTATGTGGCAAAATATTTAGGAATGGTTTACAAGATCAACCGTTTTTCGAATTTTCGATCTCAAAAGCTTAAAGATGCAAAGTAGTTTTTAGCTTTAAGACAACGATATTTTTAAATTCGAGGAGCTCAAAAGTATATCATTAAAAATTTTGGGGATCGCCTGTAGAGACGACCGTTTTACCGGTTTTTTTGAACTGTTATATCTCGTGGTCACAGGCAGTGCTGCGTCTAAGCTCGATTTTTGAAATCAAGGTTGTTCGCGCATTTTCTGATTGTTTTGTATACCTATTTTTTATTCTTTTGTTTATTCATTTATTTTTTACAATTTCTATATTAACAGAATTATATCGATTTCCAAGAAAATGGACAGTTTGAACATTTAAAAGTGAGTGCGATTTTGCGAGGGGTCGGGAACCCCTCGGACCGCCCTTGGTCTGAGGTGATCTCGAGACCTCGATTGCAGTATTAAGGTCTTTTCTTCTCTGCAGCATTCAGTGATTCTTATTTGAACTAATAATAGACTGAAAGTTAAATATGATTTCAACGCAATACTCGTATTATGTAGAAGACTCATATTTTTCAACCTGAAGTAATACATATTAAAAAGAGTTAAGGGCTGTGTATTAAAAATTCTCAAACGCGTTCGAGATCTCAATCGCAGGACTTAAGTCTTTTCTATTGTGCAGCATTCAGTGGTTTCTTACTCGAACTATTAATTGACTCAAAGTAAAATCTGATTTAAACACACTAGTCGTTTTATGCAGAAGATTTAAGGTGAGGTAAAAACTACATCATATTTTGCGACGTCATGTAATACCTACAAAAGGGAATGATGAACTACCTTTCAGTATGTCCCAAGCGAGTTTGAGATACTAATCGCAGTGCTAAGGTCTTTGCTTGTATGTAGCATTCAGTGATGCTTACTCGACCTGATAATCGCCTTACAGTAAAACTGATTTAAACGCGTTAGCCGTATTATAGAGTATATTTAAGGCGAAGTAGACACGATACAATGAAATTCAACCTTAAATAATACTTATAAAAAGGAGTGATACATTACCTGATAGAAAGTCCTAAGTGAGCTCAAGACTTCAATTGCAGCACTAAGGTATTTTCTTCTGTGCGGCATTCAGTAATGCTTACTCTACTTAGTAAACGACTCAAAATTAAATTTGTTTTAAAGACATTAGTTGTCTTATGCATTACAGTTAAGGCGAGGTAGAAACTACATCATGTTTTTCAATGTCTTATAATCCCAAGCGAGTTCGTACCATCGATCTATGTTTGCTTGTGTGCAGCATTTGTGATGCTTACAGGAATTGATAGTAGCCTCATACTAAGACCTGATTTAAAGCCATTGTTCGTACTAGGCAGTAGAGTCAAGGCGATGTAGAAACTGCATCCCGTTTTTAACGTCATTGAATACCTTATAAAATGAGAGGTGGATTACCTGTTAGTATGTCTCGAGCGAAATAGAGACCCTAATTGCAGTACTTAGGTCTTTTTTGTGTGTAATTTTTAGTAATGCTTACACGACCTTATGACCGCTTCAAAGGAAAATCTAATTTAAACAATTTATTCGTATTATGCAGTACAGTGAAAGCCAGTTTGAAACAAAATCATGTTTTCAACCTCAAAGAATACCTACTAAGGAAAGTTATATGCTGCGTGTTAGAAATTTTCGCGTGAGTTTGAGACCTCAATCTCAGTACTAAAGTTTTTTCTTGTGTGCAGCATTTAGTGACGCTTGCTTCATCTAATAATAGATTCAAAGTTGAATCTGTTTCAAACGTATTAGCCGTTTTATGCAGTACAGTTCAGGCAAAGTCGAAATTACATCATGTCTTTTAACGTAATTAAAGACCTAATAAAATGATTGATAGGCTGACTGTTAGTATGTCTTGAAAGACCTAAGGGGCTATACTTAGGTTTTTCTTGTATACAATATCCAGTGATGCTTACTCAATCTAGTAAACAAATCAAAGTCAGATCTGCATCAAAGACTTTTATGTCATGTGCAAGCACAGTTCAGGTAATGTATAAACTACTTCATGTTTTTTAACGTCATATAATAATTATAAGAATGAATGACAGACTGTCTTTAAGTCACAAACGAGTTCGAGATATCAATTGCAGTACTAAGTTCTTTTCGTGTGTGGAGCATTCAGCGTCGTTTATTCGATCTTATAATCGATTTGAAGTCAAAACTGCGTGAAACACATTAGTCGTATTATGGAGTACATTTTAGGCAAGGTAGAAACTACATCATGTTATTTAACATCATCAAATACCTAATAAAATGAGTGATAATGCTGCCTCTTAGTACCTCCCAAGCGAGTTAAAGACCTAAGTCGCAGTACTCAGGTCTTTTCTTGTGTGCAGCATTTACTAACACTTGATCTAATAATCGATTCAAAGTCGAATCTGCCACAAACGCATTTTTCGCGTTAGGCTGTATAGTTAAGGCGAGGTAGATACTACATCATAATGTTCTACGTTATACATTAGCTCATAGATTAGGTGACAGGCTGCTTGTTAGCAAGTTCCAAGGGAATTTAGAACTTAAACCGCAGTTCTAAAGTCTTTATTTTGTACAGCATTCAGTGATGTTTACTCGACCTAATAATCACATCAGAGTAAAATCCGATTTCTGCACATTAGTCGTATTAAGCAGTACACTTAAAGCGAAGTGTAAACTACGTAATGAAATTCAACGTCGTATGATACCTATAAAAAGAAGTTATTGGCTGCCTGTTTGCATGTCCCAAATGATTTCGAAGCTTCAATAGCAGTGCTCTAAGGTCTTTTCTTCTGTGCGGCGTTCAGTGACGCTTACTTGCTGCAATAACCATGTTAATTGATTATATTTAAAAAATACTGGAGCTTCGATAGTTTAGAAAAAATAGATGTCGTCTTTTCAAATGTCTCAATGTTTCTTTGGTGTTTTTTCAAATTTTTAACTAAAGTTACCATATTAATTAAAATAGAATAACACGATATATTGAATAAACAAAAAACGATCACCATATTAAAATTTATGTGGGAGTTAAAAATCCGAGTGAATATTTTCAATCGGATTCTAACTTTGGTCAAAATAAGAACGTTTCTGATGGTCATAATATGTTGTGATTGATAATATGCGGCTGCCACACGTTCTACTATTGATCTCACAAACAAGCTCAGAACCATTAAACGTGTGATGGAAAGAGTTTATGCTTTTATGGTCTCTCTTCTTCTGAAGTAATCACTATTATCTTATTGATATATGTCGATTTTTTTAAGAAAATATTAATATATTCGCATGGCTACGTTTTAGCATTTTGATTATAAGGTATTTTCTTCAGTAAAAAAAAAAAAAACTGTCTTAAAATATTTTCGAATTTTGTATAAAGTTGCACGTTCAGAAACGGCGCTCGGGTTGCGGCCGAATGGCTCGTGAATTTGCCGCTCGAGTGACGCGCTTGTGCGCGACGCCGCCGCCGAGGGCGCTGCTGTTTTGGTGGCTGTTTAGGACAAGAAAAAAGTGTTTAGAACAGAAGACGCATAGACATAATTTGCAATGTAATTTTAAGAATTTATGCAAAATCTAAATAAATTATCAATTTGATTCAGCACTAGAATAAAGAATATTCGTTTGTATTTAGACATTAATTCGTAGGTGGAAAAGATAGGCAGACAGAGTGCTGCTAAGTAATCATACGTCTACTAAAAGTAGTAGAACCACACTGTGGTCAACTTGACTGCCACACGAAAATAGGCCGGCTCGATGGTGAGATATCACACTCTTACAAAATACAGACGTGAAGTAATGGCTTCCTCTGTTAATTTCATCTAGTGAGTGAGAGTTCCGTTGGCCCACTTTCTCCTCCATCACCTTATTCTCAATCCCATCCAATCCTTCAATCCCATCCCTTTAAGATATTCTATTCTAACGCAAGAGGCTGGCAACGTACTGTTGACTTCTCTCCTTGCTTTGGGTTGCTAGCGTCCATGGGCGACAGTGACCACCTACTCTCTAGTAGCTCGTAAGCTCGTTTGATTAAAAAAATAGTATTGTCGTCCCTTAAAGCTAATAAGCTTGCTTTAAGTATGAGCTATAAACACGAATTCACACCTAGTTCATTATAACTATTATTAAGTAGTCTCTTTTGTTCGAGATTTACTAGACTACTAGAGATTTACTAGACTGACTTCCTTGACGTTGTGTCAAATATCGTTCCATTCTTCTTCATGAACTCAACTGTAATCTAATCATAGTACGTCACTGGTAGTCCAGTGGCCAGCTCGTTGCTTTCATATCAAAAGGAATCGAGTTCAAATTCTAAGCTAACGCTAAACGTTATGTTCAATTAGCCTAAATCCAACCCTAATAATATCGAAAACCTGCGGAAAAGAACGATTAGAAAACATTTTGATGAAATATCCATTTATAGGGAATATAGGGCTGTCGCATACAGACAGACGGACAGCGATCTGCATAGAAATAAATGATCGCATATGTGCTCTGGGGCTCAATTATCCTAACTTAAGACGATTTAGCCTGTGTTTGAATCATATGTAAAGGGCCATGACATTGTAGAATTTAGATCTTGACTTTGATTTAGTATGTTTGATCTATAGAATATATCATTAGGATATAATCACAATACGTATCAACAGGCGTATATAAAATAGATATTCGGCTTGTACATATATGCAATTTATAAAAAAAATAGCTTTTGATTACAAGTGCAACAATTTTTATTCTATTTTACGACAGAGCGTTGTGTGTCGCTACTCTATAGCGTCATTCCATGGAACGTTCTTGATTTTCTCGACAAATACAAATAAAACGACGTTTCACAGCACGCCCCCTGACGATCGAAGGGAAGTCTAAAATAGTTGTCGAGGTCCTTCCCCTTCGAGATTGCGAACGGTTCAAAGGATTCGAAAGATCTGGACGCTCGCGGAGGTGTGAATTCGTTTTGGAATTCCCGGAGATGTTTACTGGGAGTGCCCAAGTCAGTGGTGTGGGCGCGGATATCAGTGGAAACTAAGTTTTAAAAAATTCATGTTACGAAAATACAATCAAAACTCCAAGACCTATATTTTTCAAATGAATTTCTAAAAGCCAATTTTTATGTAATATTGAAGTTTTGAGGTTCAATTAAACCATTCTGATTTTTTCAAGGCGGTATCAGAATGGTAAGTAAATGCTCCATAATTACTAGATATACCATCTCGTTTGAATTACATTACGTCCTTTTTAGTTGAGGTCTTTCGATCGGTGCGTCAATCGGCTCTGTAGATTGGACATAAGTGAAGCAATAACATTTTTCCAGAATTTTTTCAGTGAAAATTCTACCTACCAGTAGCCATCTAATCAAATCTATGGGCAGATTAACGAATTTGAAATTTTTTAAAACTTAAAAATATAGGAAACTAGTATCTATACTTTTCTATGAATGGGTGAAGTTCCACAAAAAAGCCAGTTACACTATAAATATTTATTTAGTACAGTATAGGTTACGTTTTTAATAAAATAACATTGCAATGGATAATACAGCATCGTACCTCTTTGCTTGTTACATTGTGAGTTTATTCGTTCCCAGGGAAACTAACGCAACTTTGTAAAGTCTGAGGTTCCTTCTTCATAACAGAGTTTCCTGATTTACTTTATAAGGATCCGTACCTCATAAGTTACCCTTATAGCATCATTTTACTGTCCTTCTATGTCTCCGTCTGTCTGTCTGTTAAGAACCTTTCTCTCAGAAACGCGTAGAGGTATAACATTGAAATTATTGTCAAATATTTAGGTTTATGATCCTTTGGGCTTGTAAAAAAATAGAAGTTCTAAGTCAATACAAATGAAAAATACAGCTATTTTTGTAGCATTTTTTGTCATTTGTAAATAAATCAAAACATACACGATCTTTCCGTTAACCCAGATTCATAAAATTTGGCAAGAAGCAAGATCTTATAGATAAAAATTAAAAAATCTGAAACACGTTAATCTGTAGTACTACTTTTTATTTTTTTTAGATATTACAATTTGCAGTTAGAATAAGGAATGTAATGTAGATTTTTTTAACTTCACTCTATATAAGTTAGAGATAATAAATTTTCTGAAAAGGATAGAAAAACAACAAAAACCGCCTTCAAATACCTATTTAAATAATTGTTTAAATATACTTCAAAATCAACTAATCGGTTGTTTTTTTTTGGGAGTCGGTTCCAGCTAAAGGTAGGCAAAAAAGCATGTAATTTATAAACATATTAATAAAATATTAAATATTTATTTGAACGCACGACTGACCACATTCATGTTGATTGTAGCAAGTAATAGAGAAATGTCTAGAATTTCCCAGGTTGCTATACTTGGCTTTCATTGAGTACAGACATTAATGATAATATAAATATTAAATTAATAAATGTCTTAAATTATATTTATAACAATAGCATTTTCTACCCTGACTCTACAGTCAGGATAGAAAAAAAAAAACAGGTGAGAGTATATATACTAAGAGAGGAGTAAGGCAGGGCGACCCATTATCACCTGAACTGTTCTTAGTGATTCTACAAAACATAATGAAAGACTTACCCTGGTCGATGCAAAAATTAAATGTAGATGGTAAATTCATGAGTCACCTGAGGTTTGCAGACGCCATTATCCTAATAACGAAAAATTCTTTAAAACTGTAAGTTATGATTAGCCAACAACAGAAAGCAAACAATCGCATTGAATTAGAGATGAACCTAGATAAAACTAAAATTATGACCAACGATAAAGCAATACCCATCTTAATAGATAACAATTTTCTTGAATATGCACAGCAATACGTCTATTTAGGGAAACATAGGACAATCAAGAAAACGAGAAACTTAGAAGAAATAAATATATAAAACTTGGATCAAATTTTGGTCCCACAAATAAATACTTAAATCACAGCTGCCTATAAAAACAAAAAATATAGTAATGAATTCTACAATTCTACCATGCCTTACATGCAAAACTTGGTTATTTCATAAAGGCTTTAAATTAAAAATTCAGTCTGCTCAAAGAGCAATGGGTAAACTTAAAGATAGAGCAATAGTTTCTGAAATATGAAATAAAAGCAATGTTGTTGATGTCTTACTCTCCAAAAAAGACTGAAGTGGAAATGGGCTGGACGTTTGGCAAGGTATAGCGTTGACCCATGGATTGTAAAAGTAATGAAAAAGAAGGGACTGAAAGAATCTAGAAGCAGAGGCCGACCAAATGATGGGAAGACGAAGTAGCTGCAATTGCAGGTAAAACTTGTATAGAAACCGAAAAAGTGAGCTCAATTTGGCAATCGTTGGAGGAGGCTTTTGTCTATGAGGAGTCTCTTCAGCAAATCGATAAATAAATAATGAAGAATGTACGTCTAAGTTGATCAATGAATTTAATTATCTAATTTAATGATTTACGTTTTTGAAAATTTAATTATTACAATTATTAAATTTGTAATTATTATTTAATATACCATTAGATGAATTTTAAATATTGTAATACTGGAATGGAATTAATAAAACTTATTTATTTATTTATTCAATTACGACTTTATAATTTAATTACCTACTTTGCGCGTGCATTAAGCTATTATAATGAAATTGACTAGGCAACTCCGTTACTTTTGTACGGATCAAATAGAAAAGTACTTTCGATGCCGAATTTATTGTCCACTGGTAACCATTCTAGGGTATTTACATTCTTAGTTGGAGTGCGAGTACCAAATTATTCTTAAATAAACTATATTTATTCTATGTAATTTGAAAGTTCTACAAATAATACAGATCACATTTTCATTCACTTCCACATTAAATTAATTCACCCTATTTCTTCCGTTAATTAAAAATAATGCCGATGTGTTCTTGCTTTTATAATTGCGATTGAGATTGTCACATTGGAATTATATGTATAAAGGAATGAAACTTTGTAGATAGATTAATAAGTAATTAATTTTAATACTGTGTGAACTAGGTTTTAGGAATAATCATCGTACAGGAGTACATAGTTTCTGGCGAAAAATAGCAGTATTATTGTCTAATTCCTAACTATTAAGAAGTACAGTGGATCCCACCATCAGTTCAGCAGCACGAGATGATAACTACCAAATGTAAAAATTTGAATAACTAAAAATAAGAATTCAAACTCACTGTGCGTGACTATAATATTTGAGGATTTACCTCGATTTTCCTGGAATCCCATCATCACATCCCGATTTAGTGACTATGGGATCATCTCAGGAGTGTGCCTTTTGAAACAAAACAAAAAATGAGCCGCCGCGGGACGCCTGGTAGATGTGAAACATCGAAATTATGCTTTATTGAAAGAGAACATGAAGGTGCTTACACGCTTACGCTATGGATATGCCTCACATAGCGACGCGTCGGTTGACGAAGTGCTCCGAAGCGACGCATCACCACGCGCCGCTCGCTAACGGTTCCAGCCGCCGTAAAAGATGTTTCACGTCAACAAAATTCGAAATTGGTCCACAATCGATGGACATACACAAAAAAAAAATGCATGCGGACGATCCTCCTCTTTTTTTGAAGTCCATTGTTTACTAAAAAAATATATATAAAAAAAATCGCGAAAGAAAAACAATAAGTTTCGGAATTCCCGGAGCAATATATCGCCATTATCGATAACAGTCAATTTTAATGAATAAAATATCTACACACAGTTATAATTTTGTATAGAACTCTCAGGAGCGCGTGTCTTATTCACACTTGGCCAGTGTATTTTTTTTTTTATCGTAGAGGAAGTCAAAGATTGTATCGGTTATTTAACAATAAGCGATCGTAACACGCGGTCGCCCGCGAATCATTGGGAGTTATTTAAGGGTTGCTGTCTTTTTAAAAAATAAACTTTTTTTTATATCAATATCCATTCAGTGTGTTATTTGTTTACAAATGATATTAAGCATAAGTTCGTCACCGGTTTTGACGAGCACGAGCTTGATACAAAGTTGCTTGTAAGTACATTTATAAGTTACTGTGGCGGATGGTTAATCGTGGATTGAGATAAAATTGAAATATACGACAAGCTGCAGGGGTTATGGAACTTAACGGACCGCTCAAATGGAACAGATAATTCTTCCGAACATTTCTCTGAATACATGCATTGAAATATGTGTGGTAAGAAATGACGGTAAACATCGTACGTAAACATGATAGAGATATTGAAAGATGGACAAATGTGGGAAATAAAGTGATTGGCGTCTTGCTTGCCGTTATGAAAACTAAAAGTGTCTCATGACAAGTGCGTCTGGCCATCTATAACGGGATCCTGGTCCATACGCTTATGTATTGCAATGAAAGTCAGGTGTGGTAGAAGAAGATTGAAAGTGAAATCAGTCCGTTGAAGATGACATCCCTGCATAGAGATGTACGAACAGCGATGTCAGGGAGCGATGTGGTTGAAAGAAAATGTAATGCCACAGAAAATGAAAATGTAATGTAGAGTAGATAAAGTTATGTAGCTGTGATTTGGCTGCCTGGAAAGAGTGAATGAAGTAGACAGAGAAGATGAATATGTAAAGTGAACGTGTGTGAGAGAAGAGTTCACAAGAGTGGGATCAGAAAATCTTATGAAAATCAAATATTACAGAAGAGCAGAAAGTCATTTTAAAGAAGAGCAGAAATTCGAGCATCCAAAGGCCGATGATCTTGAACCATAGATGCCAGTGATCAAGAGAGATATGAAAATTTCGTACCCTGTAGAAATCCGTAGTCTCTATCTTTTTTGGTAATAGGCGTTGGTTTATAAGAAAAATATGTAAAGAGCCGTGGCATAGAGCCGTGTCATGGACAAGGTGATCGGAGATTACCAGATTGCCGGTAACTCGAACAGTTTTGTACTGTATGCGGTCGAAATTGAGTGGGTATTGTTGAAAGAAACGATTTTATTGGTGCGACATCTATAATCCGATAGATAAAACATAATCATTATTAATGAAAAATAGAAGTGCAAAATAAACCACGAGATCGCCATGTATTTGGAATTTACGATTCTGGTATTTATTTATCCGAAGGAAATTTCTATTTCTCATTATGATTACTTGGTCATCGCGAATATTTTTACAATTTTATGTAGTATGATTCCCTATCTCGTAATTAAGTAAGCTATGAACTTTGGATTTAAGTACAAAGTAGAGATTGTATTTTATATTGTATAGTGTATTTGTATCAGGATAAAAAATGATTTTTGTATATAAAAAATATGGTATTCGTTCATAAAAAATACTCTATTTGGCTAACTGCGAATTGCGAAAGGTCGTCACAGAATAAAAATTGTAATCACTCATTTCTCTCACCGATTAATTAAAAAGTTTTGTACCTCTGCAGAGTAATCGATCGTTATATATTCTATTTTTTAATACGTTAATACATGGCAACAACGTGACCTCATAACCACAGGTTACATGAAGCCATTGATAAATGTCTATGTATACAGAAGAAATGTCGGTATATAGAGATCGTATCAAGTGCAATACGTTTATGGTCTCACCTATATAACTTTCGAAAATATTTGAATAGAAAATTTAATAAATCTCTAGTACGGTTTTGTTGAAATAAAAAAATATTTGCAAAATCGTTATTAACAGCACATTTTATACCTCGTTTTTAAATTAACACGACGATAAAACACCTCAAATTTAACTACACATTAGAACGTTTTTTGTAAGCTACATTATTGCAAATTATAAAAGCTAATAGTTTACAGTTTTCGAACTGAATTTTTTATCTTGTAGGTTTATGAATCTTAGGAACGACTAAAATAAAAAACATAAATTTTACGTTTGTTATGTCAAATGTATCAAACGTAATTATAAGCAATATCATTTCTATATTATAAGCATTCCTTATTATAAGCAATATCATTTCTAATCACATTAACGGATTCACGTAAGTTATAGGTATAAGTAAACAATTTCTAGTGTTTTCGAATAGGGTCGATCCATCTCATTTCTTGTCATCTTTCGTCTTATTTTGTTAAAAGGAGGGCGACAAGAAGGATAATAGGTTTATAAGAAAAAGTTCTATTAAGCTAGCGATATGATAAAAAAAGAACTAAGGGCTTGAAAGAAAAACCTCTACTGACCTATTGATAACAAAATAATGATTCTGACTGTTCGATTGGTGCCGTTGGTAGTGAGCCTACTTTCTGCGCTGGGGGCGTGCGTTTGATTCCTACACAAGAATAACATTTATTTACTTGATTAAAATTAATGTTTGTATTGAGTTTGGGTGTTTTGTATTATATACGTATTGTATGTATATAATTATAGAAATAAAAGTATATATATATATATATATATATATATATATATATATATATATTAATTATCTGGCTGGCAGTGGCGAGGGGTGAGAAAAATATAAAGGGAAGCCGAACCTTAAAAAATTGTCAACATTAAACATTATTAATAAAAATATAACTATTACTTACCGAGCTCTGTAACGCCTTCTGGTATAACGCGGAGATATTTCATTCGCCACTTTTGGCATACTTGAAGTCAACGATAGAATACAAACGGAAGACTTCGAGCATGTATAAAAGCAGCTTTGAAAAAAGCTAATGAAGTAGTTTCCTTTAGTCGAATTTATAGCAGCGCAGTGGATAAATGAATTAAATGAGATAAAAAAGCTATTTAAATTCTAGTGGTAATCTACGATTTTTCTTGAGAAAATGAGCTAATACCAAGTCATAAAAATTTGGCTTACTTTTGATTTGCAACAGTAAATGTTTTTATATAGATAACAACGCGAGATCTGAAAGCCTTTGTTCTGTCTGGCTATTCCTGAGGTACGTATGAATGCGTTTGAAAGCTGAAAAAGATCGTTCCGCGACCGCAATTGTTATTGGAAGGGTTAAACAGATATTACTTAAGCTTAAAATTTGAGGAAATGTATCTTTTAAGATATCTTTTTGTAAATGCAAAAATAGCTCGTACATATCTAATCCTTTAAGCGAGGGAGACGAATATAATACTTTTAACTCATTTTTTAAATGCATTTATGTCAAAAATTCGAGGAAATAATAAATTTAAATTATTTAGTTTATCCTCAGGAAATGTACGTTCGAATAAATCATGTTTCGACTTACTTAGTAAATCTAAAAACGACAAATTGCTTAGTGAACTATATCTGGTTTGAATTTGATTTTTAACATTATCTACAATTTCGATGAAAATACGTTTATACTCGCATTTTAAGTCTGATTCTGAGCTAAATAGACGTCGGCGTCTTCGTGGAGGCTCACTTATATCAGTGACACTGTCGTAAATTTCGTCAAACTTATTAATGAAATTACTCTCAAACCAATTTAATAGCGATTGAACTTCGCGAATAACGACGTCTATATCACTCTGTTTATTTTGTAGTAAAGCGAAAGTAATATCTGTTCTTGCAAATAATTCAGCTAAAGTATGCAAAAAAAAGCAAAATTCCCTATCCTCTAATTTCATTAACAAACTTTCTGATATGGCAATTGATTCAGAATCCCAATCTATCGGATTTTCTATAATTATATTAAATGTTTGTATTATGTCGGATCTACAGTTACAAATGACATTAATGATACGAGAATGATACTGCCATCGAGTTTCTGCGACACCAGGCAAACGAAGATCTGACGTTAATTTTAAAAGACCCGAACGTTTAGTAGATTTATTAAAAAAAATTATTATGCAATTGATGTGGCCGAAAAATTGTTTTAACTCTGGAATATTTTCTAAAGATCGAGATAACACTAACTTAAGTACGTGAGCATAGCAAGGAATAAAGACAGCCATTGGACATTGTAATTTAATTTTTGTTTGTACGCCGCCCTGAGCACCCGACATCACAGCGGCCCCATCATACGACTGACCGACTAATTTTTCTTAAAATTAAACTGATCTATGATCTCTAATATACTTTGCGATAACTGATCTGCTCCACGTTCTAAAGTAACATCGAAAAAACCTACAAATCTCTCTTCGATCCCCGTCTTAGTCAAATAGCGGAATATGACAGACATTTGCTCTCGATGGCTAATATCAGGTGTTTCGTCGGCTATAACCGACACGAATTTCGCAAAGTTAATTTCTGATTTAATTTCATATCTAATGACCTGAGCTATGGACTTTATTACATCGTTCTGAATATCGCTCGAGAGACCAGAGAACACAGAGTTCTGAGTTGAGGAACATTGCTCTAAATGCATATCTAATACTGAATCATATGTTTTTAAAAACAACAAAGTTTCTATGTAATTACCGCGATTATCTGATGTTAATTTTTCGTCATGGCCGCGAAACGATAGCTCCTATATAGCTTCCTAATAAAATGATGGTGTCTATAAATCGCTTCATTAAATTACGGTTTCGTTCTACTATTTTATTATATGCCTCGAAAGAGTTCCCTAAAGAAATTTCTATTCTATTAATGCCAAATTCGTGCAATGCTAAAGAACTACGAATATGTTTTTCAGTTTGTAAGTGTTTTTTCGAGGAATTAGTCAAATTATTTATATCTACAAATCCTGTACTACTCCAAACGCTACTTGATTTTGAAAATAATAAACAAGGAAAACAATACATTCTATTATGCTTACAACTGCCAGTCAACCAAGTAAATTTTTCGTAAAGTGAAACGTGGAAATGCTTACAAAACCATCTTTACGTTTATAATCTATTTTATATTAGGTTTAGCACGATCTAACTCGATAATTTTCTGTTTTGCTGAAACGTTAATTTTGAAAAGGAGTTTTCGCTTTTAATAGAAAATCCGTAGTGCAGCATTCAATTGTTAAGAGTGCCATTATAAAATCGAAAATAGAAAAACACTTACTGAATAAATAGAATAACAATCAATTCGTCTTAAATACCACTACACTAACTCGTATTATATAAATTCAATTACACTCACAACGCATCTATACTTAATTCGACACGGGAATGATACTATATGCAAAACCGTTTTTTATTCGGGTATAATCGGAAATCTCCGCTGATCGAAACACATTATTATTTACATAATAATGTATATCACAACAATCCGCAACTGAATATAACACCTAAAAGTTCACGTTAAAGGTGAAATTATGTTACACGAATTACAATTGCGTTATTTCGTTGTAGAAGTAAAACTCGCGATATACCGAGTTATTCCCCCGCTCGCCCGCGGCTTACGACGGGCAAGCTCGCGGGCTCGAGGCGCCGCCATAACGCTATAATACAACTGAATATGGAAGACTCAACATTTCACATTGATTACGACGATTGCGAACATTCTGAATTTGATCGTCTAAATAACTCGGTTGCTTTCGAGTTATTTGAAGTGTTTCTTATATAGGGCTTACGTTACTAACGTAAGAAGGCTGGATATTATTTACAATAATTATTGAAAATTAAAAATAATTTTAAGTGTCTGTATACTAAAAAGCAATAATTTATTTATTTATGAATTATGCATATTAAATATTTTATGAAAGGGAAGCCGATAAGAATGGAGTTCTTAGAAGCCGTCGCCACTACTGGCTGGCTGTATTATCATAGTACAGGCTTTGTTGCTTAATTTGGGAACAGATTGTGGATTGTGATGTATCTATGTCCGAAGGTATTAAGATATATTAAAGATATATTGTGTGTACAGCCTTGAAACAACATTGACATAGGCAGTAGCATTACACGTACGAAAGGTTTGGTTCTCCGATTCGTCTGCTTAGAGTGGCGATTAGGTAAAAGTTATCCTATTACCTTACCTTCGCATTAATATACATTATTTAACGTGCGATTTTTGTATTAGGCCTGGAGTTTTGTCGTATTTTACAAGTAAAAAGTTGTAGTAAAATCACTTAGGTTGTGCAATTTGTATCTGTTTTGATACCATCATATAGATGACATTAAAAAAAATAAAACAAAAAGTAAAAACGGTGTACCACCATTTTTCTATCATTCTTCTATTCATAAAAATGAGTGAATTTAACATAAAAATTCAATAATACATTTTGAAGTTTAATTACAAAATAGGGAAAAATGCGACACAAGCCGCGAAAAAAATTGTGACGTTTATGGACCTACCGGTACCGGATGTTTATGCAGTATCGATAAGAGTATTATAAAACTGGTTCAAGGGTTTTCAGTCTGGTAATTAGGGTTCCGAGCCAAAATGGCAAAAACGGAACCCTTATAGTTTTCTCATCCTTATAGTTCCGTTCGTGCGTATGTCACAGGCATTTTATTAAAAAAATTGAGGACGTATATTGATGAATTTCTAGTGTAAGTGCCTTGTAGAAACCGTTATTTAGTTTACTAGTTAAATTACAAAAGCAAATACTTCCAGGAAAGCACTCCATACATATAACAAAAGCTCAAAAAGATTTTTTTAGCAAACATTAAGGTGTGGTGCACATTTCGACAGTTTCTTTAAAAACAGTATATGGGTTTTAGGCAATTTCTTCATTGATTAATATTTTTGGAAATAATCGCTTCGAAAGTTGCAGAAATTGTCCCCCCTCTCTATTTTCTAAACCATATGTCCAAAAAATATGAAAAAAAAAATAACGAAGATTACGCCTAATAAATGCTTTCAACGAAAATTATTTTGAACATCGTCGGATATGTTTATGAGTTATTGTCGAAAAACTGCATTTTTCAACAAAAGAACTTAAGTACCACGAAGATACGCTCTTTTGTTGATGCACTTTAGTTTACAGTAGTTTAATAGTAATAGCCTACATACCTATTTGCTTTTCTAGTTATAGGCGACTAAAGTGCTTATAACTATTCTGTGTCGAAAACATAGTGTAACAACTTACTTGTTTCATTTGTAGTGCATTTCTTTGTAATAATGTTTTCGGGATTCTATAATGAGCATAATCCAACATGCTCTTAGCCAGTTTTTTTTGTATTCAAGACCAACCTCGCTCTGGTCGATCTGTTACGGATAAAATTAATGCCATTGTGGAAAAAGTAGAGCAAGATCGGCATATGTGTTCTTACGACATAGCTGGAGAAATGGGGATTGATCGCAAAACAGTTTTGACCCATTTGAGAAAAGCTGGATGTACAAAAAAGCTAGATCTTTAGGTCCCACACGAGCTCACTCAAAGAAATCTAATGAATCGTGCACTCATTTGCGATTCTGTAATGAAACATAATGAAACGAACCGTTTTTAAAAAGATTGACCACTGGTGATTATCTACGACATGAAGTTGCGATGAAAATTATGGTAAAAAGGCAAGCAAATTCCACAGATTATAGCAAAACCCGGATTAACTCGCAATAAGTTAATGCTATGTGTATTGTGGGACTGGAAGGGCACTATTCATTATGACTTTTATCGTCGGGAAAAATCATCAATTCGGGTTTCTACTCCCAATAGCTGATAAGACTTAAGCAAGAAGTAGAGAAAAAACAACCGGAATTTATCTACCGAAAATGTGTGGTTTTTCACCATAATAACCGTAGACTACACACACATCTTTAGCCACCGAGTAAATATTGAGAGACTTTGATTGGGAAGTGTTAATACGTCCACCATATACATCATATATAAATCAGGGCCATCCTGACTTTGCACTCTCAGATTTTTGTCTGTTTCGGTATCTTCATAATTCTTTAGATGATGTTAATTTAACATCAAAGAGATGACTGTCAAAACTACTAGTCGTAATTCTTTGATCAGAAGTCCCAAAATTTGTACGGCAATGGAATTATGTCATTACCTATAAAATAGCAACAAGTTGTTGAACAAAATGGCATACATGTTATAATGAAATGTAAATAAAATATGATGAAAAATTGTCTTGAATTTGAATATAAAATATGTAAATAACGATTTTGCAAACGGCCCTAATGATTAAAAATTTTTATATTAAGAAAAGGTTTGCTGTCAAATTTTCGCTGTCGTATTTTCTCTGAAAATATTAGATAACAAAAATTCAGACGTCGGTATATTTAGCGTTATTTTTTTAATTTTGAGATAATTACATTGTTGCTATTCAACAACAAATGGTATCACATAATATAGACTACGTGACAGCATTTACGTACATAAAATAAATATTGTATATGTACATTTTGTACTTGTATATTTATTGTTGCAAATAACCTATCGGATATAATCTCATTTTGACGCCATCTATCGGCTGACGGGAGGGCCGATAACTTAGAGAAATAATCTTTTCTACGAATTGCACTTGATTCACCTCAGTAACTTTTTTGCCAGCTATTAAGTAATTGGTGGTGGTATTTGGTATACATCAAGTTACTCCAATTTCTCGGACGATAATTTTTTGACTTTTTATTACGCTTTTAATTAAATTTTGGAGTAACATTCAGTCGAATGACTGCGATCTCAATTTATAACAACAATTATCAGACTGACAGTCTGATTCAGAAGACGAAGCAGAAGAAAAACCTAGGAAATATAAAATAATATAAAAGCATGTAGGAAACGGTTACAAATAGTTAACATATTGTCACGCTAAATCTATATGTAAATGTAAACTATTGTTTGTAAAAATGAAATATGTCTTTCATTACAAAAGCTATAGCAAGCTAGCTACGTAAGATTATATAAATATGGTATACGAATAATTCTAGGCATATATTTTCAATTGCGAAAGTTTTTGCCTCAATAATACTTAACAAAAATATACGGTTGTGCATTAGAACACCAAACCTGTTTTTTAACGTTGTTACCTTTTGTAAATGTTCATGCACCTATTCTAATTTCGTATCAAATGAAGAGTTTTAGAGTAATAATTTTTGAAAAATTTCATCTTTACATAAAAATTGAGAGTATTTACAATTAGGCTGCAACCAGTAGCGTCACTGGCCTGGGTGTCACTCGGGGCGGCGGATTTGAAGTAATATACCCTAAAAGTCAAAACTGTAAATTGAAGAAAAACTCTAATGATGAACAATGTTTTATATTTCGTTGTGCATTTTTTGTAAATCAGAAATTGCGGTCGGATGAACTCGGGTGTCACCCCTAAATGGGTGGCACACGGTGCGGGACACCTCCGTAGCTCTCCCCTAGTTACGCCATTGGCTGTAACTGAGATTTTTTTCAAGAATCCTCCGCCTCTCTGCCCCTACCTCTTTACTTTCTCCCCCACAGCTGATCTCATCCTTATTTCCTCTACCGTATTTTTATTCCAACTCCCTTTCCCTGCCCTCCCTTCCACTTCACTCTCTACCCCGTTCTTATCCCATTCCCTCTGCTCTTTTCTTTCTTCGTCTTTTTTCGCTCACACTCATATACTTACTATATCAAAGGATTTCGCAACGGTTAACATTGAATTTCACACATACAAAATTGAAATGTGCAACTGTAAGACTCATTTATTAAACTGTTAAATAGTTTCAAACTTGAAAACACACACGTTTGCCAATTAAAAGCAATATGTTAATAGAAATATTTGCTATTGATTTAACGCTATTTGTTTGTTAAGACTTTAAGAACATAAGACTTAACAACACAATTGATCAATAGATTCGCGGAAGAGCTTGCAGAGTCCGCGTGATATGTTCCAATATAATTTTCAATTATGAATTAAATTACGCGAAAAAAAAAGCGTATTAAAATTTCAAATATTATATTATTATTTTTAAAGTGACACAATTTGTTTACATTTTTTATTTCTTAAATTAATAGTCACTGGTCACGATGCTCTGCAAATAATTTATGAATCTATTGCATATTTTTTTTTAAAAGAACGTGTGTGAGGTAAGCGATAGATTAGTAGGTATATCTACAATCATCCGTAGATGGATATGAGGTTATTGTAAAATATGGGAAAAGACTTTTGTATAGATTATCTTCTGTTACTGGCTAGAGATAGCTATTTATCAATAACCGTAGGTAATATATAGGGCACGACTGTGAGAGGTATAATGCTTACTAGTGACATGAATTCGTTTATTACTAGAAAACAATATCCGCGTTGTATAAGCATGAAATAAGTCGAGAATCACCAAAATGTATTATGTTCTTACAAGTAAAATTAAACCAGATGATGAGTGCTTCCTTTAATAGTTTTTCATCGATCTAAGGCAAAAATGTCCTTAGTTGTCACGTAAGAGTCACATTTGCAACATTTAAATTCGTTTAAATTTGAGAATAGTCAACAACACTGTTGTCAAAATTAGTGGACGTGATTTATATTACTAGAACCCCTAAGAGTAGGTATATATGATAGATTTCCTAAAGACAATGACTTAATAATACTGCTATGAAAAGAAGAATGTGGAGGTGGAAAATAAAGTAGTCTTGGTGTTGCCCTGATCTAAGCTTGCCCCATTAAATACGAGGCACCGGTTGTAGTCACATATCAGTGGTGCAGGAGACGTGTCCGACTCCATTTTACTACTTCAAGGTTCTACCATAAATTCATAGAGTAGAATTATTAGGGTTGCGGACGAATTACAAATTTGATTTGTCATCTATGGGAAAAAATTGTATCATGAAGTCCTTAAGCCATATTATCGTTAAGTCGTTCAGCTCTTCCAAAATGAATCTATACCCAATGTATCTCTTATTTGCATGAATCCACACGAGGACCCTTTCATTCTCTACAAAATTTATGGTTCAGTCCTCTATTTACCCGCACGCAACCCTAAAAGCTGCGAAATAACAGAACGCAGCTTTAATAAAGATAAGGGAAATGAGAATGTCCGCGTAGACCAGTGGGCGGGGCGCGAGGCGATTACGTCGCGTGAGACGTATTAATTTTGCTCACCCGAATTTGATCTGTCATCTTTGCGAAAAAAAAAGCTATATTTCATGGGTTTTTTTCTTGCGGTACTGTCTGTTTGGTGGAGTAACCTTTGTATTTTTAGGGTTCCGATTCAAAACGGCAAAAACGGAACCCTTATAGTTTCGTCATGTCCGCTCGTTCGTCCGAAAGAATGATATTAGGTATTTTATTAAAAAAACTAAGAGACATGTATTGATAAAATTTATAGTATAGGTGTCTTATATAAACTGCCATTTAGTTTGATGATTAAATAACAAATATTTCTAGGAAGGGCACACGATACATGTAACAGAAGCTGAAAAATTTTTTTTCAGCAAACCTCAACGCGTGGTAGATATTTCGACAGTTTATGAACAACACTTTAAGGTTTCTTAGATATTTTTCTAACTACGCAAATAATTTCTGAAATAATCGCTCTAAAAGTTGCAGAAATTGTGTTCTGTCTCTGTTCTCTAAATAGTATATCCAAAATACATGAAAAAAATTACGAAGATAACGCTTAATAAATACTTTCAACAAAAACTGTTATGAACTTGCTCAAATATACTGTTAAATTATTGCCGAAAAACTGTGCTTCTCAACAAAAGGACGTAAGTGCTATGAAGATACGTTCGTTTGCTGATGCCCTTAAGTTTACCCTTGTTTAATAGTTAATAATTATCATACCTATTTGTTTTTCTAGATGTAAGCGATTAGTGTTTATAACTATCCTGTACGGGAAACAGAAAAAGTGTAACAACGTGCTTTTTTCATCATTAGTGCGTTTCTTAGTAATAATGGCTTCTGAATCCTATAATGAGTATGGTCCGATATGCTCTTAGCCAGTGTTTGATTCTCTAGCACCAGAGTAAGCATATGATCAGTCTTACAAAAAATGGTGGCCGCCACTTGTTTCTTTTTTTATTTATTTACTGATTTAAATAGCTTTAATTGCTCAAGGCTAACCAAGTGGGTGACCAATATGAATTTAAAGCTAAGAGCCTGGCTAGCTAAGAGGGTAAGATTCTCAGGGTTGGTTTGGATTTAGCCTTAGGCTAGTTAATGTGAACAGAGGTTTTCAGGAATGGCTTCGGTGTGGTCTTTTTAAGCTAATAAGTTCAGTTAGTTAATTTAACTTACATTTTACTCAGATAATACATAAAAATATGCACTAATACATAACAATTGGCATTAAGTTTTACGCATTGAGACTTAAATTACAACTACAAGTTGGAGCGCTTCTTTCGCACACACACAATGGAAACTCGTTATGATTTTCAAATCGTAAATGGTGACGGTAGCTTTTAGGAGTCGACGCCGACCAGTGCGGGCAAGTAGCTCCAGTATCCTAGGAGCTTAGGCTCTCCAAATGACGGATCTACGATTATCGGCCGCTTCATCAGCCCCACAAGTTGAAGCCGCTGAAGCCATGTGTGATTGGAGGTTCCGCCCAAATGCACCGAAACTCACGGGCAACTCGACACTTTCCTGGCTGAGTCGTATGGGCGACGACAACAAAACGGGTCTTCTACTACATGTGCATCAACGACTTGCTTGAGGTCGATGTTTGGGGTGCTTGCTGTTTCAATCTAGGGCATCCATCCGCGGTCGCTGCACCCCGCCGAATCAAGGCAGTCCGCGGCCCGGGTGGGCGCCCGCCGGCGCCTCCAGGCACACACGCGTTGTCGAAACTTCGATGGCCTTCTACGGCATAACCGGCCGATATAGTGCGTACTCAACCGCTCGCTTGTGGTTTATTCAACGAGCGAGTATCCATCCTGTTGTTTCGCCCTTCCAGGATGTTTTAAAACCAGGAAACCATTATATTGACCGATAGGATTCTCTTTATTTTTTCAAGTTTCAATTCAAAATTTTATACAAAATCCTCTAAACGAATTTATGACTTTGCAAAGTTGACTAACATGTGAATTCTGTTTATTTTTATTTCTGGTACCGAGTTTATGTCTATCACTACTTCTTTTAAGCATTTCTAATTTTTTTTTAAATACAATAAATTTTCATAAATTGCGATGCCAGAGTTAAGATTCGAATTTCTTTTAACTTATTGTCTAAGAGATGCATGAGGTTCGAGCTTGTGAATCGCGCGAACGGCCCGCTTCTGCAGAACGGAAATTCTATGAATATCCGCGGCGAGTACCCACACATGCGGCAGAGTTAAGCCTTTTCGTGGTGCTCAAATCCAATTGCGGAATATCTTTTTCGTTTCCACTCTTTACCCTGAACGCTGGGTTCCGCTGCTTGATAACAGATGACGTTCTTATTTTCATTATTGAATGACAATAAATAATTAACTTAATTTTACAGTGCTGCAATTCACGTAATTTAGAAACAAAAAATTGTGTACATACTAAATGTTGTAAATCCGATTTCGATAAAGAAGTTATATGAAGAATTCAACTGTTCTGGGCGAAATTACAAGACAACTTTCAATGTACTTCAACGCCTGAAGATGAATTCAGGAAACAACGCGTGTTGCCACTGATGATATACGGATGCCAGAATGGCCTATCCGATCTGTAAAGAGCAGGGTTTTGATGCGAAATAAAATCCGAAATGAGAAAATGATGAATTAGGTTACTCACAGAAGAACGAGGTTAATATACATAGCTCATAGAATCACTAAGTGAAGCAGGACACGTTATTTGTAGGAGTGACAACCGCTGGGGAGCACGAGTGGTGACCACGAACTCGATGTCCAGCGTGGAGCGAGCTTTTGTTTAGACGGATTGACGTGTTGATCACGGTGACGGGTGACCGTTGGCCGTAGGTTGTCCAAGATCGTAAGTTATGCAAGTCTAGAAGGTTGATAACGTATTAATGCAGTGATAGTCAACAAAAGATAAAAAATTAATATTACACAACGGTTCACCTTACACGTCAGCTCTTAAACTATTCTCGCTATTTTGAGCTACAATGTCTTCATGCTTGGAAAATATGAAACCTTATTGCTTACATTTTCGAAAACAAAAACATCAGCGATCTCTTTTTAAATTATTACATTTATAAAAAATTACCTGGTCATTATTTTTTAAATAATTTGTCGAGAGATATCTTTTAGAGGAAGCGACTGGTTTGCACAAGATTAGCGACATTCTATGCAGTTTTTGTGTGTTCAAAAATATTTTTATTTCGAAAATCGATAGGTCAACATATCTGAAAGTCATTAAAAAAACATGTTTTTTACTCTAAATGTAAATTATATCCCTTGTTCGATTTAAACGATTCTAAAGAGACTTGCAACGTTCGGTGCACCTTTTTATGCGCATAAATAAATTTTATTTTACAAACCGATCTTTGAGAAAACTGAAAATTGTTACAAAAAATATTTATTTGATAAATTTTCTTTATATAGCACATCGAGGGGCAACCGACGAAAAACAGGTAGCCACCGCCGCCTATGGACACTTGTAACCTCAGAGTAGCCACCAGTGCGTTGCTGGCGTCTTGGGTAGGAATAGGATATTTGATTTTGGTGATATAAGACTGATGGAGGGGAAAAAATGTAATGGATGTGGAAATGAGGTGATGGAAGGGGGATACGGATGTTGGAAGATGGGAAGAGGAGGATGAATTATTTAATAGATGGCGGAGGTGTAATAACAGTAGCAGAAGCGAAAAAGGATGTCAAAATTTGAGTTTAAGCGTTTAAGCGGAAATATGAATAATATGTAAAAAAATAATACTTGACTAAACTAGATTTGATAAGTGTTATTTTTTTAACTAAATTAACATTCAAAATATAATAATTGCAAGCTATATTTAAGAAAAAAAAAAACAATTTTACCGCTGTTAGACTTCGCAAGATATTTGATGTTTTTGATGTATTAGACCAGCTCCACTTAATAGTTGCTCGTACGCCGGTGAAGCTGACGAATTAGCGGCATGAGGCAATGATACCGGTGTCCATTTGATATCGACTACATGTCGCTCGATTTTAGAGATAGTCTTTTAGTCTAAGTGATATAGTTGGCATCATCGGTCGTAGTAAAATCTTTTCGGTATTCATTCACATTTAATGTAGATTCCAACATTTATAATGATGTGTGTAATTTTATTTTTGAAGTACAGCAAGCTTCTATTAAATTTATCTTCTAACTATCTTGTAAAATTTTGGAATTCTACTAAGTTAATTAAGTTATAAGGTGGTCGTAAAAACTTGAATCAGGGATATATCTGAAAAAATTTACGCTCGAGAGCTACAAACATTTCTTGTATTTCATATAACCGCTTAATATGCACATATTTTTGGACCTTTATCCAAACTTCAAACGCAGTAATTGCCGCTCGACCTATGCAACGCCAAACACACGCGCACACACGCACGCACTCACACCCAACACACAGACGCACATACATACATATGTTCGTAAATATTTATGTACGTAGCTTTACTCACTTCTAAAAATCTCTAAAATTCTCGGCATGTAGCTAATGATTTTACTCGGGCATGCGACTCTCTAATGCGGTCGTAAAATGTTAGTATACGATACAATATATCATTTCCGCGAATGTGCTTTGCACGGATTTAGTATTTCCTCCCCGAATCGCTAATACCAACGGAATAGTTCTAAATAGAACTTATTTTATGGTTTCGTTGTTCCAATGCCCTCCCGCGCGGCGGCGCAATCGACCAATAAGAGCGCATATCGTCAATCTCGCCATTCTTGGAAAGTTTCGATAAACTTCCGCTATAAAAACGCGAAACGAGATACTTTTGTATCGCGTTTTACACATCCACTTTTGTGGATGTGAAAAGTGTGCATACCTAGCAGAGAAAGGACGTGTTGTACAACGTTAAGCGTGATTCAGCATAGTATTCCAAGCAACCTTATATATTTTTAGTAAACTTAAATTTGTTTCCTTTGCATATCTCTTTTATAAAAAAAACTTCATTGTTGACCATTTAGGTATACGGTCATCTTTATTTTGTTCGAGTAGAAGTTAGTTCAAAATGTATATATGTATAATCAAACTGCAGAACCGTAGGGTTTGTAACAATTAAATATTATATATTTCCTAAAAATTGATTCCGAGATATGTAATGAGTAATAGTAACGGGGCAATTTCTTAAATGCAATATAATAAGAATATTTTTAAATTTTTTGTCTGTTTGTTTGTCTGTTTGAATAAACTGATTTCCGAAACTGCTCGGAGATTTTTTATAGTGCTTTCGTAGATAACTATGGAAAATTAGTTGGTTTTAAAAGTAAGTTCATGAGCACTAAATCGCGAGTACAGTTTGTTCAGTTTATACAAATGTTTCAAATGTATTAGGCGTTACATGGTGATTCATCACCTACCTTTATTTATGGCAAAATGAAATGATTCATTATTTTTTAGATAATGCGTTAAAGAAAAATACCGCTCCTTCCAGATAAGTCTGGAAACCATCTACTTTTGTATATTTATTTCAATGTTTTAAACTATGTATTCTGAAATTATATTAAAAACACACATTTTGTATTTCTTATAAGAAATTCATACATGTAGGTAATATGTCACATAATGCACTTTGAGGAAATTTTAGAAGTGAAACTTCTTTAGGCTCGCGGAGCAATTATTTCACTTCCCTCATTCCATTCACATTCCACTTCACACGGGTGTTGAATGAGACTGAACCGTCACGGTCTGCTACGTAACGCTCGTTCGGGCAAAGTCGGCTCGCATGATTAAGGGAGCGAGAGACATATAGCCAACGCGTCACTGCTGTACTCGCTCGGCGAGCGTTACATGAGATAGCATGATGCATCAGTCACATTCAGTATCGTCATAAACACGGTACGTGTTGTGTCTATATCTTTTATTTAATACTTTAGTATTGTACACGTGTGTACACATGAAAATGTGACAAAACTGGTTGTGTGTGTATGAGATATTATCTGTCGTCGTAAGATATAATATGGTTAAGATCACGAGAAAGACACGTTTAGTTTCTGAGTGATCCATATCATTTAAGAAATGATATGGATCACTTAGAAACTAATCAGTATATGTGATTAGACTTTTAGATAAGAAATGAAATGTGTCTATTTGACGCAAGACACGATTGACCTTCAACATTTAATAAGTTCCCATTTTATTATTTGGAGTCCATCATTGCTTCTCTCTTACTCATCGATTTTCTTTCCAAACTTCCAAAAATTTACTTATGTGTACGAAAACAGGATCTACTCTTCTCAAATGAAACCTTTATATATTAGTAATGGTTTTGAGTAGAGATTTCAATTTTGATTTCGCAAAAGACATCAAAGCATTTAATGATCTCTTTCAAATCAAAATTAGATTTGAATGTGTCAAGTGATCTAAATGAAAGTATAATAAAATATTGAACAGATTGGTAGAGTTTTTTTAGATACTTAAGAAATCTTCAATGAAAAGTATTTATTTCATATTTTAGTTAACTACAAACATATTCTTTTATTTTTAGAGTAATATACCAATGACGATCAGTCAGAGCAAAACTTCAAGGGTTATGATTACCTAAATTGTAAATGTTAGTACTTTATGAGTATAAAAAAAAATAGTTGTATATCGTATTATTAATTTCGCCTTGATGAAGTTTTCACTTCTGTCTGTGGTCTTAAGCACTCACAGATTTTTTATTATCTTATTTGATTTGCACCTCAAAATCAACCTCATAAATAAAAATCCGCTTATTTACGCTATACTTCGTGATTGTAATACTTACTCCGTACATGTATTCTATTAAATCACAGCATTTTTCATCAAACAGTTTTGTTTGATAAGGTACGTAAATATTTTTTTTACTATTTTGACTTAACATTGTTTTGATGGATGAACATGTAAATTCCCAGTTAACTTACTTTTGTTAAAACAAATTTATTTTAATGTCTTTTTATACAAAACGTGACAGTTTACATTTTTTGCCTTAAAAATCATATACAGTATTATATTTTAAAATGATGCTGTTTTTAATCAAACCATCTACTTCTTTGTTTTTAAAGAGTTTTTTTAAGTTATCTCATTATTGTTGGATAAGTAAAACTTACAATAGCCACTTTTTTTCCTTTCAGAGAAAAATGAATCGAGGCCGTTTTCTTGCGAATATTATAAAAGAACAGTGTAAAGAGAACCTATTAACAATAAATAAACAAGATTCCGCAACATCTATAAATATAGAAGCACAAATGAGTAAAGAAAATAGGTCGATAAGCACTGATGTGCTGACACAACTATGCCATAGCCATCAATTTGAAGAAAATCTTTATATACCACCAAGTGATGCTAATTTAATAAATGACTCCAATACCGATCCGAATTGTTTTCGACAGAAAGAAAAAAAACTGCCTCCTAAGTATGTAGAAAA
The DNA here is from genome assembly GCA_005406025.1 of Eumeta japonica. Classification (NCBI taxonomy): domain Eukaryota; kingdom Metazoa; phylum Arthropoda; class Insecta; order Lepidoptera; family Psychidae; genus Eumeta; species Eumeta japonica. Next base: position 373,538 of record BGZK01000014.1, read on the forward strand.
TTCAACATCAGTTAATGGAGAAGAGTCAGCTAAATCTTCAAATTTCGAACCACAATGGAACAAAGAAAATAAGCCAATAGACACTAACTTATTGACAATACCATGGCATAGCCAGCAAACTAGAAATGATTGTTGTATTATTTCGCCAAGTGAAGAAAGTTTAATAGATGACTCTGATGCTGACCCAAGCTATGTCCGGCAAAAGAAGAAGAAACTGCGCCCTAAAGTATATCCTAATTTATCTTCGTCTTCTTTAAGTGATAATAGTTCTTCTGGTACTTCTAACTCTAGCGGTAGTTCTAGAACTATTACTGTTAGTAGTTCTGAATCTGAAACTGAAACCAGGATTGTTACTGATGGTGTTATACAAACTCTAAGTCAAGACGTTGTCAATGAAGATCGCAATGATCAGCTTAATCAAGAAGTTAAACGGGGAAAAAAGAGGCTAAGACGAGAATCGACATGGAAAACTAATGTTTGTAAAGTTTTAAGGAATTCTGGCAAGGCTTATCAATCTTTGTCAAAAACAAAGAAAACCGTTTCTGAAAGGAAGGTTCGTACGTCTTACGGCGAAAATTGCAGGCTACGTTGCAATATGAATATTAACGAAGAAACAAGGCAAATCATATTTGACGCTTATTGGGGCCTAGCTGATCTTCAGAGGCAGAGGGAGTATATAGTCAGACATACTGAAGAAATTAAACCAAAGTACATATATTCTAGCACACAAGACTACAGAGGTCTTAATAGAGCATTTTATTTTGAAGTTGCTGGGAATAAATGGGAATAAATAAAATGAGAGTATGTAAGACTTTTTTTAAAGCTACACTTGATTTAAGTAATACGGCCATTACTACTGCTCGCTCCAAGGTAAATGCTTTCGGTATTGAAGCCGAAGACTTTCGAGGAAAACACGGTAACCAATCCAAAATTGATGCTGAAATTAAAATGAGTGTTGTGGAGTTTATTACTAGTATTCCAAGGATTGAGTCTTATTATTTGAGAGCGCAGACAATACGGGAATTTATTTGCAGTGACAAATCTCTTGCTGACTTATATCGCGGCTATAAAGACGCTTGGGAACAGGAACAGTTAGTTACCTTTCGCCACGAAGTCAACCTTTAACAGAATTTAATATTTCTTTTTTTGTTCCGAAAAAAGATCTTTACGACCTTTGTGAGAGCTTTAAAAATGCCAATGAACAAGAGAAAATGAATATATGAGAAAGTTATGAACTACATCTTATAGAAAATGAATTAGCAAGAAAGCACAAAGAAGAAGACAAAAATACAAATGACGGAGTAATTGTAGCTGTATATGATTTACAAGCTGTCATGCAAGTTCCAAAGGGTCAAGTGTTGCGGTTTTTCTATAAATTCAGAATTAATTGTTTAAATTTAAAAATAAGTGATCTGAGGGTAAAAGATGTAATATGCTGTTTTTGGGACGAGACGGAAGGAAAAAAGGGGTGCTATAGAAATAGGCTAATGTGTTCTAAAGTACATTGACACTTTTTTAGAAAAACATTCTTACAAAGATATCGATATTGTTTTCTATTCAGATAATTGCTGTGGACAGCAAAAAAATAAGTATTTACTGTCTACTTATGCTTATGCTGTTGTCACTAAAAGAGTTACGTCGATAACGCATAAATTCCTTATACGTGGTCATTCTCAAAATGAGGGTGACAATGTTCACAGCGTCATAGAGAAACAAATTAAAGGGCACATTAAATCTGGTCCGATATACACCCCGCTACAATATTGTACTCTGATTCGTACAGTAAAAAAGTCGGGCAGTCCTTACAAGTAGAAGAGATGACATTTGATAAATTTTATGACACTAAGACCTTGCAAGAGACGTGGGGAACCAATTTTAATTTAGATGAAGATCGTAATTAACTTAAATGGCACGATATTAAAGTCTTAAGAGTGGAAAAGGAGAACCCAGGAGCGTTCCTATATAAAACGTCATTTTCAGATGAAAAGTATAAAAAGGTGTTTGTGCGCAAACGTCGAACCAAAGATGATCAGATAGTATTTACGGAGCTTACTCAAGCCTACACACTAAAAATTTCACTCTCTGAAGCAATACATTAAAGATCTTATAGAAAAACACGCGATCTCACAGATTTATGTACTTTTATATTTTAAAAATGTACTTGGTAATAATATCTGATTGCTTTTGTTAATTTTGTACTTAATATAAGAACAAATGTGCCTTTTAAGTACTTATCCTCAAGAATTTTTAACATTATTACTTTTGTTTATTTAAAACATTTTATTTTCCGCTTATTTAGTCTAATAATAAGAAACTATTTTTTTGGTATGAAAAGTAATATCCCCCTAATTACAATTTTTGAACTCAAAAGGTTTTTAGATTTACGATTAAATGCTTAAGATTTAAACAATTTTTGTAAGTAAAAACATTTGCTTTTGTTTCAAAAAATTTTGAAGATCATTTTTTTTTCGTAAAATAAAAAATTATTTACATAATAAAAATTAATGTATAATTTCTAGTGTTACGGTTTTATTTGAAGAACTATTTATTATTTTTGTTCTATTTAATAAGTTCAACTCAAAATGGTTAAATAAAAGTGTTTCAAGTCTAAATGTGGTTTATTTTTTATGTATAACCACTACCCTAAAGTGTAACAACTTAGAAAATAGCAATTATCAAAAAAAGGATTGATTCTTAGCCTTAGTTTATATACAGTGACATTTTACAACGTATTTATGTTTTAAATTAATTTGAGCTTCATAATTTCCCTAACAAAAATACAGTAATGCGTTTTTTTCGTCTACTGAAAAATGACCTTTTTTGAGTTGTCTTGGTTTATGTCTAGGTGTGCGATATGACTAGCTGATCCGGCTGACGTTCTACTCCTTCTTGTGGGTAGTTCGACCACTTAGTTAACGTCCGCAGCATGGATATACAATGAATTTCTCGATCTTTTGTATTGATCGATGTCAATACGAATCCCGGTATCGCTTTAGATTCCCATCCCGGTCACACACTCGTTTTCGACTCCGGTCCGGCGACCTTATTACGTAAAAGCAGAAATAGATTGTAATTCTGGAATCGATTTGCGAGTCGAAATTGTCGGGTATAAAAAAATGTTATTCTTATATGCAATTTTGAGTGCCTTTAAAACGATAGATTAAATTAAAACTTTGCACACTTATCAAGGACTGATGACTGTATAATAATATGGTATAATTGGACTGATCTGATGTGGACCCAGAAGGTAGGCACAGGAAATCTATAACGGAATTACATATCCTAGTCGTGTTTGAGCTTGTAAGAATTATCTTGATATGTATTCTTACCATAAGTGGTTTTCAGGTTCTAATGACGGAGCCGGAAGGTATGCTCTAGCACTTCATAAGAGAATAATGTAGTATACCCGTATTTGGGCTTAGTGGAATTTTTTTGAATACACTTTGGCCATAATTCACTTTCAGGGTCTGATGATAGAGCCAAAAGGTAAACACAGGAACTCCATAATAAGATAAGGTATCCTAGTCGTGTTTGGTCTTGTACAAATCGTTTTGAGAGGTACTTTGACCATGAACGATTTTCAGAGTCTGATGATGCAGCCCGAGCGGTGTTCGCAGCTGTTGGAACTGTCTTGGAACGCACTTTGACCGTGATTGGTTTCCAGAGTCTACTGATATACGGATAAAGAAATACGAATGATGGAAAATCGATTGTAAATTGTTTGAGAATCGCTATAGATCAGTTTTCGCTTTGAGAGTGGAATTTTAGAATAATCGCTAAATCGCGGTCTGTATTAGTTTTTGAATTCAAATATGCGATTAAATTTCATTTTGATAATTTACTGATTTCATTGCAGAGACTACACTGTTAAAGAAAGACAATTAGCATTTCGAAATATCAAATCGGGAATGGCTAAAATAAATTCAAAATCATGCCAAATCAGAAATCGATTTCTTTTAGTTAATAAGGCCGCCATTCTCAATGTCGGCCCCGATTCCATTATCGATTCTGTTCCCCGTTTTCAATTATGATTCCGCTACCTCTCATAACCCCGATTAAGACGAAGCTGGAGGCAAATAATTCCTCTCACTTTTGTATTTCGTTTCCGATCAAGCTCCTGATTTTGATATCAATCCCACACTAAGTTTTGACCCAGGCCTCGTTTTTAATTTTGGTGGCGGTCCTGACTATCGATTCTGGTCCCCGCCTTAATTGAATTTGGCGCGGTGTGGTGAACAACATTTATGTTAATCTGTCTTAGTCTTATTGTGGAGCGGGAGATTAGGGAAATTAAAATTTATGCTTGTATGTATTTTTGAATGAGAAATATGTAAGAAATAAAAAATAATTGTTATAAAATGAAGATATAATTTAGATCTCGACAACTGCCCCATCTATCGGGTTGTAATATATTCTCTTAAGTTGGACCAAATTGCAAAAAATGTACAAAATTTCTTCAAAATCAGTTCACTGGCTTCGGAGAGTCCGCCGCGGACAAACAGCGTGGCACGAAAGTTTTATACATTAAGATTTCTAGCGGTTAGAAAATTTGAAAATAAAGCAGGCAAAAATACTTACACGCTTTTTTTTCAGTGTTCAAGTTTTCCCGTTTTCGTACACGAATAAAAGAAAGTTAAGAAAGCGCTGTACTTTGGCGACGTGAAAAGCGCGAAAAAAAAATTAGAAAAAGGTGTCGTAAAAGCTGCGAGGAATAATACGCTATTCTGAAACTTTAATATGTCCTCGCCTGATAGCCGCGAAAGGAACGGGCGAGCTTTCTGGAAGCAGATAAAACCCCAGATGTTATCTCCACGAGACGTGATATTTGTTTCGCCTTTTCAGGGTTCCGCAGCAAAAGGCCGAAAACGCAACCGGAAGGCTACGGACGGAACCTTCACAGTTTCGTCGCGTTCGTCTTTCGGCCCGTCTGTCGTAGTCTTATAACTTCGTGATTGTTTTCATTGCTTTTGATAAAAATCTACAGGAACTTATATTACGTGGATGGCCATAATTTTGGAAAAGATATTACAAAAATGGAGATAGTTTTTCATATAGAAACTGAAAAGTGAAATGTTTTTTTCGTGAACTTCGGTATGGAATGGTTAGACAAGTATTTAAAAATTCACTAAAAGTTTCCAAGCGATTTTTCCTCTCAGACGTATATATAACTATTGCATTTCATTGGCTTCCAAACTCATTAATTTTGTGTGATACGCGATAGCTTTCGAATTGTTGTCTTCAAAAAATCTGAAGGTTATAGAATGGATTTCTTCATCGTGTATGTACGTTTTGACCGATCGCCCTGTCAGTTAAGATTCTGTGAACGTTATCCCGTTATCAATTCCAATCCCAGCTCTCGATGTCAATTTGTTTTCCTCTGGATTGCTATAACGATCTCGTTTTGAACTCATGATAGAATTGGGATCAATGAGGCGTAAAAAGAATATTTATCACAAAATTTGACAAAAAGATGAATGTGCAGACAAAACTTACAGATCTATAAAGAGGTATAGATGAATAACAAAAAATAAATATGAAAAAACTTTATTTTTATCCTTTCAAGGTTAGTTAGAAAATAATTCTTCTAATTATTTTTTATTTCTGTAAGTCACCGAAATGTTGATTTTGACATCCGTAACTTCAACGATTTCAACCTTCGATACACCATTTCATCCCTTATTTTACGCCTTTCAGAGTTAATTGAAAAAAATTGTCAATGTTTTACGCCTATAAGGTACTAAAACGTTATATTTGACATTTACAATTTCAATTGTTTCAATTTTTCATATAAGCGTAGTTCACCCTTTTCATCCCCTTAGAGGTTGAATTTTCAAAAATCCTTTTCTAAGAAACGTAGGCGAGCACAAATGCTCACCTACGTTATAACAGGATATTTGTACAATTTACTCTTTTATAAATACATATGTGTGTGTATGCGTGTGTGCGTGTGTGTGTGTGTGCGTGTGTGTGTGTGCGTGTGTGTAGATAAACAATAAATGTGATATTATACGGTCAACTATAGTTTATAATTGTAGCAGAAACACAAAGGTACGCAGTTTTTTTAATTAAAAAACTGAGTGTTTTTATAACCTCTTCTGTATTACATATTTAAATTCTAACTTAATACTACAGATCCGAATATTTTCTTTCGATAATGATTCAGCAAGACTGAGAGATGTTTTAAGAGATTTGTAAGCAAAACTGGGAACGTCACTAAATACTTTTTTCGAAGGCTTTAGAAACCTCCTTGTCGTTATTTAAGTTGAAAGTCAATGCCGCGACCTTTATACGACTTTGTCAGTTTCGTTCTTTATGATTCTCCAGGCCGTTTTTCTTAAGTTTCTACTATTTTTTATATTATTACTGACGTGTTTGGCTTTAGCCGGGATGCAAACACGCTTAAAAGTTTTCGAGTTACTACTAACATAATTTTCGAAACTGTCACTATAAAAGCTCGTTCTTCATAAAGGTCACCTAACCTCTTTCTATTTTTATGAATTTCACTGTTGTTCAATCGTTAAATTATGATGGATCGTTTATTTTAAGATATTTTGCTTGGAATATATTATTATATATTGCTTTTATATATTAAATTTATTGGAATCGTCACAGCATTGTAGATCGCAGTATGATATTTTTTTCTAAATTCAATTAAGCGTTTTTTATTCACTGGTATAAATTTTATTTCTCTTTTTAGTGTATTTTTGATCTATGAATTGAATATCTAAAATGGATTTATTATATGAAAACTTATATTTATGAAAAATATATAAATGGTAATTTACTATTGTGTCTTGTGTTTAATTTTTTAATAATAAATATTTTATGTGGTTTATTTAAAATTTGTCTAAATTTCATCAAGACATGTCTGAAATGTAGTGTTTTGATGAAACATACAGTGATTCACGTAGATTCTTAAAGAGATTTAATGGATTATAACTTCCAATAAAACTAAAATCCAATTACGGCGATTTGAAGCATACCTTACAGTCATGACTATATTATTTTCATCACTTATTTAACGTAACTTTTGAGCCACGTTTGAATTAAATAATTCATAGCAGAAATGGGACGGTCTCATCGCAATAAGCCGCTCCACACAGGCTATTGGTCAAAATCAAAGTGTGATTGGGATCGGAATAGAAGCCGAAAATCGGGATTGCAATTGACATCGATGGACACAAAAAATGAAGGGATTAATTTTATGTGTATACTAGTTCAGCAGCGGGCATTAATTATATGCGCAAGCCATCTACAAAAAATGCAGAATGACGTCGGGCGGGCCGGCTAGTTGTGTTATATCTACGAATACTTGGTCATAAAAACATTTATTTTTAAATAAAAATTAGTTCCGTAGTTTCCTACTTACATTGTGAGGTGGCTTACATTACCGCTACTAAGTTATTCCACTTTGTAGTGAGTTAGGGTGAAATCCCAAACCGTAGAGTTCTTGGAAATCAATCGATTTAATCAACGGCTTAAATTGCGAGAACGAGGCTGGTTAGTATTCTAATTGAAAGTTTAAATATTCTAAAATGATTACACGACTCTACAAAAAAAGTTTTCGTTCTGTGTTCGAAAGTTAATTTTACGACTTTCTGGTTGATTATGCACAAAAACGAAAAGAAAATACTTTTTTTTTTGGTATAAGGTTTGTTTTTGTGATAATTATAGTAATAATGCTCATTTTTTATTTATTTTTTTTTACAAATTTTAATCAATTTTAATACATTCAAAAATATGTCGCGATCAGAGTAGAGTTTTTACGTTCACACGGTACCGCTAGGTGGCACTCGAGTGATAAACAACGATCAGGTGTCTAGAAAAATTCAAAATTTCGTCGCGAAAGTGTAAATTTGATGCTGATGCATTTTGGACGTCAAATATATTTTATCTTGTTATATGTGCTTATGGAATAGCAGAGCGGATGTTAAGAACTATACTTAACGGTTATGGCCGGTAAGAACAGAACTTTGTGTAGGAAGACAAAACGTAAAATGTGAGCTGATTATTGAAGCGGAAAAAGTGTTAATACCGTCTTTGCATATTAAGTTAGGGTTGAGGAAACAATTCGTTAAAAAACTGTAAAACTGCAGAAGCTTTTGGATATTTGAGGAATTTTTTTCCAAAGTTATCAGAAGCAAAGGTTAAAGCAGGGGTTTTTGTTGGTCCGCAAATCAGACAGATTTTCGCCGTTGAAAATTTTTCCACGTTGTTGAATCGTAATCAAAAAGTGAGTTGGAACAGTTTCAAAGCAGTAGTTTCTGGATTTTTAGGAAATATCAAAACTGACTACTACGAAAAGCTAGTTGAGATTATGCTAAAATATTTTAAGGCCATGGGCTGCAGGATGTCATTAAAAGTATGGGCTGCATGCTCATTTATGTATGATGTGTATGACCCCGAAACTAAACAACAGTCAACGGTGTGGGTGTTCCAAGTTGAGCCGAACCCGACAAAAATACTTCGTGCCAAAAGCACTGAAGCAAATGGTTGCCTATTTTTTTGCTATAAATGGACATGTGGTGACAGTGCTACAAGAGAATCGTAAAACGATTAATTTGGAGTGATACACGACCATTTGGTTGCCAAAAGTCATTGAAGAAATAAAAAATTAAAAGAACGAACGATAATGCAGAATCATTCTTCATCATGACAATACTGTCACACGTCGGCCAAAACAACTCGGTTTTCGGAAGGTCAAAAGATATCGAATTGATGGGTCATCCGCCGTACAGCCCCGATTTGGCACCCAACTATTTCTATTTATTCCCAAGCGTGAAGAAGAAAATACGTGATTAACATTTTTTGAGCTGCGAAGAGGCCTTTGACGCGTTAAAAATGTACATTTTGGAGATACCTCAATTAGAATTAAAAAAATGCCATAAAGATTGATTTTAGAATATTTTGAAAAACAGTAAAACCATATTTAATCGTTTGTTTGTTAACCGTTTGTTTCTTTTTGATATTTCGGACACACAAATAGCAGTCCCTGTATTTTAATAGACTTTTGAAAGCGGTTTTCATCTTTGTGAATGTTAAGTGTATGTTTTTTGTTATATACAATATGTACGTAATTTAATCGAGTTATTCTTCTGCACACACACGTATAGACATCATCCGTCAACCGGTAAAGGCGTTGCCGAGACTTTGGTGTTTAATCAAAAAAGTTGTAACGGAAATCCATCGAAAACACGTCCAAAGTACACATAATCGATCACGGAGCGAACCATCAGAGCGAATTAGCCCAACTCATAATACTTGTATCTCGATGTGCTAATTCCGCCGGCGGCCCCGGAATGACGAAGGTTGATTACTTCTCTTAAAGTAGATAAGACACGTTTTCGATACCTCGCCCTCCCGCTTTCGGAACTTTATCCTCTCTGTTTGTGCGCGTTATCTCGCCCTCTCCTCCGGCCCGCGCCGAAATATTAAACTCGGCGTGTGTTTTCGGTTTAAGTAATTTACTCCCCTTTTGTAGTTGTAGTGGCCCTCCCTCCTTTCTTATTGGCTGCGGCACCGAGGCGTTTAAGTCATCATTTTATTTTGAAAAGAGAACTATATTGTTAAAAGTTAATTAATAATATGTTTTTTCTATTTGAATATAAAAGTAAAATTCAAATTTAAAATACTTTTTTTTTTTAAACTCTAAAATATAAAAACATAATTGGTATTGGTCTTTTAGAATTAAAATCACAAGTAAGTACAATTTTATATTCTATTTACTTTTGATTTTAATTCGTCCGAGTCGTCGCGTCGAAGCACTGCGAATAAAAATAGGTTCTACGACTGCATAACTTCATTACTGAAACGAATGAGCTTTTTCTAATTGATGTCATCTTTTCTATGCCTATGCGTCGGCTCAAAATAGCTATTAAAGTTTGTTATTGGTATTTGTGATTATGGAGCACGCGGGGCATGATCAAGTATGACGACTCGAAAGAGCAGACACGTGAGGGCAGATATCGTTCACGATTGTTTCCATGTTGCGAATTTTCAGTTACTGAATGTTAAACTTTTAATACTCATGTGTTTGCATTTGGGGTTAAGAAACTTGAAGAGTTTTGCTATGGATGACGATACCCGAAATAACTAGTTTAAGCCATATATAAATGTAGCTAAATTATATTTTCGTAAGTTTAGTCGTATTTTTATAGTAAATGCATACTGAAGCATATAAGGCAGATTATTAGCGAAAATAATATATAGCTTCATAATAGAACGTTATCATACGAAAAATATAGTATATGGTTAGTAGACTATACATTATATATAGTATATAGTTTCGGCTCACATAGCGATGTTGCATATAATATATGTGAGTTATAGGCGACCGTGTCCGTAATAGGTGCATAAAACTGTAACTACTTTTGTTTTGTAATAATATAGTTAGTTTCAGCTTATTTCAGTTTGTATTATATAATATAACATAGAAGATGCACATTTGTAAAATGCATGATACAATTTCATTAGGTATTGCATCACCCTACAGTGAAAGAGAAGCATAAAGCGAGATAGAAATACATAGCAGGTAGAAAGGGAATAAGCGATGTGGGCACACAGATACGATTCGAATATGCAATAAAGGGTTACTTTTGGTGTGTTTTATTTTCCTTAATAATTGGATGAACATATTCGGTTCATCATTGGTCTTTAGGCTATCAGTATATCGTGGGGTATAAACGATAGACATATGCCTGGATCGTGTAGTGACAGCATGGGATCGTATGGCTGTATCATCCAATTTCGGAATATTTAGGCATTTAGGGCATGCAACCCGCTTGCTATCGAGGCCGAGGATACACAAACAGTACGAAAAAGTATGCGGACCTGCCACCTGCGGGCCGCTGTGCCACTACGTTATCGCATTTCGCGTGTCGCTTCATTGTTCTCGCGCACTTGTGTCGTCCAGTTACCAGTAGCTCGGCTGGTCGAGGCGCGCCGCCTTTGCTTATAATACAATAGACAATTAGACACGTGCGCCCGTTTCAGGGCAGCCACGCTAGGAAGCTATAAATTATGTACACTATAAACAGTAATACTTAAAATTAATTTAAAAATAAGTAGTATTAATATAATCCTATCCTATGTCCTCTGAGGGTAGGAGAGTTGGCCCAGTCTAACGTGGTCAACCTAACAACAAACCAGCTCAAGGAGCTCTTCGAGCTCTTCCTTAAAGAAAAAGGGTTCGCAGTCGAAGCCCGAAAAATAAATAATATAATCCCTTGCACCTCAAGTCGCACAACCTCACCGTCATCGTCCCTTAGTGGCAACGCCCTATCGTCCGACGACTCGGAGGTATCCGACGCGATAATCAGAGGGTTGGACGATGACGCGAGCGAGTTTCAACTAGTGAAACCGCGCAAAATTAAAAATCAAAAAACCAGACACCAGCGCGTCTCCAAGACTGACAGCGATGATATAGAGACAGAACCGATGCAGAGGGTCCCGGTAAGTTTCGAGGATTCATTGGCCTTCCCCGACATGTCTTAAGTTGAAGAAGCGATCGCCGCACCACCGGCGATGGCTAGAGCCGATCTCGTCAACAACAAGACGACCAGCAATATTCGACAACCCCCCAAAATGAAGCCACTCCCCCAGTGTACCTCAGGAACGAAACCAAATGGAGCGCCATATCATCGGCGTGCGACAGACGACATAAGGACATTTTTTTAAAACTCTTGAAAGTATGGGGCCTCTCCGGCAACACCGTAGAGGCCCCCTACAAAAGAGGAGGACCAAGGCAGTGCCACCGCTGCCAGCAGTATGGCTACGCAGCCACCCACTGCCACGCTCAGCTCAAATGTGTTAAGTGCACTGTTCCACGCTGGATGAAATAATGCACAAAAATACAAGAGTCGGAGGGAAAGCTCTCATGCGCGCTGTGTGGCAACGATCACACAGCTAATTACAAGGGTTATCCCAGAGCACCCAAATTCAATAAACCAACGAACAAAAGTCGACCCATCAACAGAGCTTCCACCTCAGTTGACAATATCATCTTTCCCACTCTAGGCAAAAAACGACAAAGAGATGTCGCCGGAAACGCGTTCCGCCCAGCTTCCGAGTCCTTCACTAACGCGTGGGAGAGAAAACAGCCCGCACGGGGGCCGCACCGGAATCAGCATAAGGAACCACCCGCCGCGTGCTGCGCTGCGGGACTTCCAAAGGGCGCGAACAGGAGAGGTCCGATTAGCGCTTATTCTGGCACAATAAGACCTGTTGGCCAAACTCGAATTCTTATAATGTCATAAGCACCCGGGTGCAACGATGTCTCCATCGGTGGACGTCTTAAACCCAAAAACCTTTCACTGCTTTCCTTTAATGCTCGCGGTTTAAGTAACAATATAACTGAGTTAGGTGATGACTAAAGAAGTACTCCCTAGATATCATTTTAATACAAGAAACATTTTTAAAACCGAAATAAAGAAAGCATTAAAAATACCTAACCACGTACAAATACGTACTGACAGGCAGGATGCTTTAGGGGGCGGTAACCGCACTATATTACAAATGCTCACTTGCTGTTGCCCAATAGATACACCTCCGCTAACTAACCTAGAAGCCACAGTCTGCAGATTCGCTATGACAGGACACGGTACTTTAATCATAACCTGTTTACCTATCTCCAACTAAGAAGTTGCTCCGAAGCGACCTAGAATCATTATTTTTCCTAGGCGATGCAGTCACCTTATTCGGAGATTTCAATAATAAAAACTTAGAATGGAAGTGCATCACTACAAACAAAAACGGATGGAAACTCTCTAGTCTCGCGGATAGATAGGATTCAATGTTCTCTCGCTGCTCACACTAACTCGATTCCCAGACAATAATTAACATGGGCCGGATATCCTTGATATCACATTAGTTAAGGGGGTGGCGCTGAGACTAGGAGACATCGAAACGCTTCAATGCCTTAATTCAAACCACTGCCCCGTGCTCCTGAAATTAGGCCCCCAGCCTATCACCAGTTGGTGATAGGCTGATTCCAGTAAAAACAATCCGTAAAAGCAATCAGGAACTGGAAAATGGTGTCGGTCATGCTTGAGGAAATTGACGCTCCCCCGTTAAGTGATATCCCAAACGACAACGTTTCAACTGACGAAACCAACCATACAATAGGGGTTCTCACCATCCATGTCAGGCAGGGGTCAAGAACAAATCGAGGAAGGTCCCAGTGAACACAGATGACCGAAAACTGCCAAGAGATGTACTCATGCTGTTGAGAGCCAAAAATGCAGCCCTGCACCGTGCGAGCGCATACCTGACCGTATTTAATAGGTCCCGTGCGCGCGCCATTCAACGTAAAATGTGGGCACGCAAACAGGAATTTGGTAAAGGTAACTGGAGCACCCTCATGGAAGAGATCACTCCTAGCCATAAGGCTTATTGGAAATTAGCCAAAGTTCTCAAATCAGAGGGATATGAGCCAACTCCTGCCCTCAAGAAACTTGATGACGCTGTCGTGTTTGACGACCCGGGTAAAGCTGAGTGCCTTGTTGACAGCATCGAGCAACAATGCTTCCTCACATTCCCCATACGTACACCGGATCGAGAAGGAAGTTCGACGAAAAATCTGTCTTGATCCGAAGGACGATCTGGGTCCCATCTCACTACATGAAGTCCAATCCACATCAAAAAACTCAACACCTGAAAGGCACTGGGCCTGGACGGCATCAGTAATAAAGTAATAAAATGCTTTTCTTTACTGTTAATGGCTCTGCTGGTTGCTCTATTTAACGCGTGCTCAAAAACTGCTACTTCCCACCTAGCTGGAAAGAAGCAGTTATAATCGGCATCCCAAAACCAGGGAAACCAGATACAGACCAATCAACCTCCTGAGCGGTCTGGGAAAACTTTACGAAAAAATCCAGAAAACGCGCTTAAGTAATTAAACATAGGCCTTATAATAAACGAACAATTCGAATTCCAACCCCAACACTCATGCCCCAAAAGCCCTCTGTTTAGTCAAATACATCTCGGAGGGCTTTAAAAGGAAACACAAGATAGTGGCAGTATTTTTAGATGTAGCAAAGGTCTTTGATAGTGTATGGTACGCGGGCCTAATACACAAATTCTATACCCTAGAGATACCAGATCGTCTAATACTAATCATACACAGCTACATTAATAATAGAGAATTCATCTTTTGCCACGAAAACGCTTACTCTTCCAAACGACCCATCAGAGCGTTGGTGTCTCAAGGCTTTACGCTCTTGTCAATTCTGTACTCCGCATACATAAATGACATTCCACGACCGCAAACAGGCGTCCAACTCGCGCTCTTCGCCGACGACACGACACTCTACTTACGTAGCTGTATTGTAGGACAAATAATACCGCGTCTCCCGCGAGCTATTAACGAACTGACGCAATGGTTTCAACTCTGGAGGATGGAGGTTAATCGAAAGAAATCAGCAGCAATCTAAATAGATTGCTGCTGATTTCTTCCACACTGTAGTCCAAATGGACTACAGTGTGGAAAAGAGGATTCGAGTAGTCCCGGTAAACACTACCACCCTTCGCATGTTAAATACCCCCATTCCGTTGCTACACAATTACAAATACTTAGGCACCACGTTGGATAAGCATCTCCACTTCAGAGATCATATCCAACGTGTTAAGTAGCTAGCTAAATTCTACAAGTCACGCCTTGGTAGTATGATAGCTAGAAAAAGCTGGATGTCGCTAGGCAACAAGAGTACAGTTTATATGATGTGCGTAAAGCCGGTGATGACATACGCGTGTATAGTCTTTGTTCACGCCGCTCCGATTGACGACTGACCGACGAAAATAATTTTAATAGAAGAGCGACAAACGCACTGTGGTACGTCAAGAAGTCAGCTCTCCATAGGGACCCAGAACTCGTTAGAGCGATTCTTCAGTATAGCAATCGATCACCCCAAACCTTTGATCTGTTAGTTAGGTCATCGACTTAAGCTCCCTTACTCCACTCGGCCGCCGCTAACCGCCTCCGGCCGGGCAGAAGGAACGGGAACCGACCCGTGACGGTCTCCGGTGACATCCTATGCCGAGGCGACAACCTCCAAAAGTCGTCCATAGGGCATGTCACGCGCCGTCGGCACTCACACGTGCCGTCCGGCCACGCTCGGTGAAGCTATCATAGTCGTCCGACTGGTCGCCCGACTCGTCGTTTGACTACATAGCATGGCCGACCCACCGACTTCCTCTTTTTAGTGTGTTTCAGCCCCACACTACCCACGCCTATTGCTGCGAGGGTGTGCGGGATAAATATTTTTTACACCCTCCTCGCCGTAAGAGGGATACAAAAAAAAACAAACTTTTGATTTCATCTACTGCTTCTTACGAGGTACTTTCCGCAAATCACTTTACTAGAAGGCCATGGAATGTTCTTACAGACCCGTCCGATGACCTTACTGCCAAGGTCGAAAAACTAAACAATGCACTAAAAATCTTAGAGAAATAGGAGTAGGCCCTTAAATCAATCAACCTAACCTCAAATGGTTCAAATCCCGGGGCGCTCATCGCGCATCAGTGTCACCCAGAGGTACTAATCCGCGTCGAAACCTCTCGTGACTCTCTGTGGCGAGGGGATTCAAGCAGACCCCCCTTAGGAGAGTCACGTGCCGACGGTATCTCTCTGTCGATCGGTCGCGTCTGATAAGACTGACGACAGCCCCTGGGTTGACAGCGGACCCCAATAACAAGTTTTTTGAGGGTGTTTTGGTCCGTGAAAGTCGGACACACCCTACGCACGCGGGTGCGTGGCAGCTCATAAAGTTTTTACACCCCCTCTCCTTGTAGGAGAAAGCAAAAAAAGGCCTAATTTGTTTCAGATCGAGTGCAGCGGTCGACGGAACAAGAACTAAAGAAGAAGATAAGCAGCGCCCACCGAACAGGGTGAAGCCAGTATACATAGGTGTGAATAGTGCAACGACGACGCCGTTTCATTTCAGATCCACTTTCCTGTGAAGGAATAATGGTTCTCTACAAATTTCGAAATTTTAGCAAGTGAAGATTATGTAAATGAAGAAGAATAACTGTTATACATAAAAACAAAACAAAGAAGTAGTGAAAATTATAATAAAACAATTATAAACAAAAAATATCCGATTTATTATAAATTTCTAGCTATCCTAAAATAATACAGTAGAAATGTAAAATAAAATTATTTATAATTAATTTTATTTGTTGGAACGATACAAAACACGACCATATTGATGTATAGGTCACACCAATCTACGACAGAAACGTTATTTTCGTTATGCCTTGAACTGACTTGCTTTAATACTTCTTTTATTCAGCGTTCAGCTTAAGCTTCCAGAGCTTACGTATAAGCATTGAATATTCTCGAATGAATGTATTTAAAGTATTTTTCTGTAGCGGAAAAAACAAGAGAGGAAAACTATAGACAAAACGTCCAATGCGGGAATACATTATGGGATGTTTTTTAACTATTGATAACCATTTCAAAAAAATTGTCGAAATTTCCAAGGTTTCCAAAGCGGCCAGAAGATGTTAGCAAATTTGAACATCGATAAATATTTTTCAACGTCGCTTTTTATGCTTGAAACTTTTACGCCAGGTGGTGTTTGTGCATATAGCTAAAAAACGGCTATACAAAAGTTTAGCGTAAGACTTATATCAAGTCTTTTTAAAACTTCCGTTGACAACTGGTATCTTCGTAGCTTGTCACTGTAAGACATCTATAACTTTTCTCTAAGGCCGATTTTGCTTCGTCTTTTTATATATTGACGTGTTTGCTTGCCGCATGTCAACATATACATTTCCTAACTAATGTCCAGTAACGAAAACAATTTGCAGTTTTTGTTAATCTTCCTTTGTATGAAGTCGATTCATGTTTGCATTTCATTTCTTTACTTTGAAGTCGATAGAACAAAGCGAATAATCTTTAATAATAATGCTTTTAAAGATATGTGCGTAAAATTTGTTACATCCAATTTAACACTTTCTAAATTTCTTTCAATTAGAACAGAATTTTAATATTGTGTTTGTAAAGTTTTCGTATTTTCTTCAATGTGATGGACAGTTAAGGAGCAAAGCAACCCAAGTATATGTGTTTAGGTATGCATTAGCCACATGCTATGCATAGTTTTAAAAACCCACAGCTGTGGGCTTGGGCTGAAACTGTTCGAAGGGATTGAACCTTAAGGTTCCACCCACACTGGCCTAGCTTAGAGACCTTCACGCTCGCCAAGCTCATGATGAGTGCGACAATGGGCGCAACTAATGAGCGTTGTCACTAATGTTATGACAACATCCTAGATTAATGGATTAACGGGCTCTTTACGGCACAGTGTGCACTTTGATTCAAGTTAAAAGTTATTGGTTATTGTGCCTATTGGTCAGTATCGAATCTGGTCTCTTCTGATTCGAAGTGTCGGAGGAGACAGTCTAAAATTCTCGTTTGTTGTCTCCAATTCACCCTCACTACTCATCATTTCATCAGAAGACCACCCAAAACGTTCAATCGATGTCGATGGGTTAAAAGAAATAAAATAGGAGTTAATTATGAATGTTTTAATAGAAGCTCCTTATGACATAAAAGTAGTCACTTGACCTCTACCCGCGTTGATTCTTCCCGCAGAGTGACTTTTTATATCTTTCTGTCTTTCTTTTAAGAAATATCCGTAGGGTGGTCACGTGCCGACGGTCATGCACATACCGGCCGCGACACGATGAAGTCGTAAAAGCCTAGGGTTATCGACGAAATTCCGTGGGGGTTTTTAGGTGATAAAAATCCCGTACTCTCCGTGCACGCGGACACGCTTTATCTTTCTTTCCACTGCATCGCAGAGCGAAGAAAACACGGCACAAGCACGAATAGGGATCTCACTTTAACAGTTTCATATAAATTTTATTACGCATATAGATTTCAGCTATTATATGTCTCGACAATTTTTGGTTCTTTCGACAACGATGCTGGCGAGATATCAACCCAGAAATCCCGATATTCGTTTTTTTTTATTTTTGAAAAAAGTATTTCAATATAAATACTCTTAAAACTTTTTGAAAATCTTAAATTTTGATAGCGGAAATTTCAATTGATCTGCATCACGATCCATTATACAAATGAAAATGCGAGAATTTGCTTCTTGCCAAATTTCATGATTCTAGGTCAATTAGACGTAGGTATTGATTTCATTGCAAATGTCAAAATATGTAGCAATACTAGCCTTATTATTTGATTTCGTTGATTTAGAAGATTGTTTTTTTACAGCTTCAAGGACCGTACACATTAAGTATGTGATATTAATTTTAATTTAATATGACCACGCATTCTTGAGAAAAAGAGCCTCGACAAGCAGATAGATGGACAACGAAGAGAACGTAAAAGGATTTCTTTTTTCTTTTTGAGGTACAGAATCTTAAAAATCGACGAGTGTAATAGCACTTTGATACACTCACAATTTATTATTATGCTGTTACGAGTATTATAGTAAAGTGTGAGTAAAAATAAAAGTAAAACGAATAATTCATTAGCAATCATTAATTATAATTTATAAAAAAATACAAGAATTTACACATTAATTGACCATCTCACGTGACAATATTAGTAATATAATGGGGACTTTTAGATCAGGCCAGACAGATATTGGTAATATAATATTAATTTACATTTTATTTTTAATTAATTTACTTCTATCTTTTACCTAAGTCGCTTAATTACAGTTGTTTTATGGTATATATTTGACATAATAATGTCATATTTAATCTTTGTTAATTCGTTTCTTATATATTTTTATATTCAAGTCATTATTGTAAGAAACATTTTATAAAAATGCAAGAAACAATCCTAAAAAACAAGTTACTTTATTTTAAAATAATATGCCTTACATTTTCAAACTTTATTTATTAAATAACAAAAAAATTTTAATTCGTAAATATTGTATTTAATTAATTCAATCCATAAGGGATTTAAAATAGCCTTATGTAATTGACATTAATGTTTCTTTTAGTGTCAATGTGCTTATATCAGTTCATAGGGCGACCGTATTTATAAAACTAATAAAAATAAAACGTAGTTTAGAAGTTCACCAACTTTTGAGTTCAGTCACCGCCCGCGAGAAACTTTAAATTGTGATGTGTGGCCTTAACGCCGGCAGAAGTTTAAGGATTTCCGTTAAGAGGTAGAGATTGGATCTTTTTTTTGCTTTTAATGATTTTCCGTGAAACGGTAACCCTCGGAAGTAATGATTTGACTAGCCACATAAAGTGCCATATTTGTATTGAAAAGGAAAAATTATGATGTACCGCATAGAAATAATTGTTTGTGAGAAGGGCGCATACGGAAAACCTTACATATTCCAAAATTCCCTTTTTAAGTATTCACAGTCATTGTAACTATAAGAAACTATCGTCCCTTTCGATCTGCTGCCGGACGTAGATACCTTTCTAGAAAGACGAAATGTCTTAATCGTCACGCTGATTGGGTTTGATAGGTCTTTTGCATTATAGTTTATCCGCCATGCGTCGTTAGTCCGAAATTATCACGTAATGCTGTGAAAACTATTATCGTTACATCCCATATTTATTGTTGTTTTTAAGTAGAAGTTTTTTTCACCCACTGTTGGTCACAAATCTCTTTCAAAAAACGGTCCACAGTTCTCATCTCGGTCCAGTATGCGTTGGGAAATTCACATTTCGTTAAAGATTTCAGAGATCCCTGTGCGATAAGCGCATGCAGCTTTTTGTCACCGACAGAAACGAATTTTCATAGACGAGTTGAGCCACATTGAAAATATCATATTTGTATAATAAGTATCGCTACGAAAATTGAAATAAAAATGGAAAACAATTAGAAAAATATCGGATTTGTAAGCATCATAGATACATCGCTGTGCTCTATCCAAAACGGCGTTAAACATGTATGTTATATTTTAGTTATTTTTGTTGTTATCTAATAAATAATGATACTGTACTGTTTTTCAAATAAAATAAACTTTGAATATTGTTTAAAAAAGTTAATTATCCTGTTGACATATTGCATGTGTGTATTTTCTTCTTTCAGAATGCGTATTTATTTATTTAAAACATATGACACGTGCTTAGATGTAATTATATTTAAAATTTGTAATTATAACTTTATTATGTAATAATATTCGTTTCACTAGTTGTGTCCGCGACTTCGTACGCACAGAATTTATCGTTAAATATGAATTAATTTCTCTGAGCCGATTTTGATAAAGTAAAGCGCTATGTTGCCCTAAGTTGATTTTAAGTTCCCAGTGAAGATACTATGAAAGTGCGTCTCGAAATTTTGGAGGTTAGCGTAAACAAATAGCGAAAAACAGATTTGTTGTATTCTGTTACACCACCTACATCGCTCGCAATCAGTTTTTGACGAATATCTTTAATGAAACGACGTTTCTACAGTTTCATTATATATTTGTGGATAGTGTGGAACGTGGTCAACAAACCGCGGACCAACTTTGTGGCAACTTGACTCACTCTGACGTACAGACACAGACGCTTCACAAAGTCTGGTAAATGATCTAAATGCGGTTACAGAGTGCCAGAAGAATCATTTTGAAAATCATTTAGCGTATGAGATATACGATCCAAACAATGTCACAGGTTTTCGTGACCGTAAACTTTGACCTTCAACTCTATCATGATGTATTTACTATGTCGTAAAAGAGTTGACTATAAGAGAAATAACGTAGTTTTTAATCGGTTTCTAAGTAGGTAATGTTCGGTTGGTCATTGTGTTTTCTTCCATCGGTATTACACCTTTTTCTCCGAATACAAAATGCTCGTATACGAATATAAATTTTTTTGCCAGCAGCATTGTCTGTTTAATTATTTTTTTTAGGTGCACACACTATCCTAATCTTAGTTCCGATTTAGGTCCAGACCTCCGTTTTATTTTCGGTTTCGAATCTAGTTTCCATTTCGCTCCGACACTGATCTAAGTTATAATGCTTTTCCCGTTACTTTGTTTTTCGATGTCTTCCTCAGTTCCGACTTCGGTTCCACACGCGATTCCAATCTCGCCGATACATCCGTTCCGGTATAAGTCTAGGTTTCGGATACGGTTCCCGCTTGAGGTTTCGTTCTCGCCTTCGTTTACGGTTTTGATTCCAATTCCAATTTCCCTCACGATTCCAACACTGATCTCGATTTTGTGTTCTGTACCGATTCCGGTTCTAGTCTCTGTTTCGTTCTCCCTCTTGCTTACGGTTCCAGTCTTATTGTATTTAGTTGCAATTTTGGTTGCACTCTTAATTCTGTAAATGATACAATAGGTAGCTGATATTTTAGCTAGAGATACAGACACTCTGTATAATGAGATTCAAGAAACCCAATAGCCGGTGTTTTACCATTTTTTGTTTAACCATAGTTTGATTAGAGTTTAGAGGTATAGCTATTCATTTCGTAGCCAAATTTTGAGCTCGATACATTCGGCAGTTTAATTTACAAACAAAGCAAACAAACAAAGAGTCCATGTTCCGTTTTTATATATAATAGAAAGGATAATAAAGATTCAGTGCTTTATAAAGCTTAGATAAGTATATAAGGATCTTGGTTAAAACTCAGTTAATGCTGGACTATTACGTTCTATTACGAATGCTTTCATTTATTGTAAAGACTAAATACCTAGGTAGATTTTAAAAATGTTGGATCGTTGGTTTAGACTTGCATGTCATGTCACTCATCAACTTCATTTTCGATTTTCAAGGGTTGATTTCTTAAAAATGTTAAAACATAGCGTATGAAATTTTTATAGTGCGTTTAAACTGCAGTAAATGAATTACTTGTTTAGTTTCATGTTGCACTCAACCTAGTTTCGGAAATTCCGTGATACGTCAGTCAGTGAATGAGTGAACGTGTGGTACTTTTTTTATTTTACATTTTGTGAATGTACTGTTGTCTAAAAAACTTGTAATTCGATTCTATATAGTTTTTATTTATATATTAGTAAAATCTGAGATGTCTTAGGGGACGAGAAAGAAAATTAAAATAAGAGAGAATTTAAAAGAAAGGAATTGGACTGTGAGATAATCGTCTGTTTGTAGATCGACATGGAAATAAACCTATCTCTTGAGGTTTTTACTATTATTTAAAGAATCCGAAACGTCACCAGGAACAGAAAATTGCTTGGACAAGGTTAGAGTTTGAAGGGTTGAAAGTCACGATTGGAAGAGAGAAGGATAGAGGAATAAGTGAGCAGAAGAACCGATAGACAGGTGAAAGGAGATATAGAGATGTAAGTTTTCTATGAAGTTTAAAAGTACAAAGATAGAGGGGTTTGGGTAATAAAGGCACCGGAGGACTGGGTTGAAATGGAATGAGAAACGAACGAGTGAGGATAAACGGGGATAATAAGAGAGAATTCCATAGTAGCAATCAATTTAATGTTTTTCTAAGATTGCGTTACGTGAGCAAACGTCACAAATAGCCTAATATACAAGTACACGATCTCAGTGATTGATGAAAAGGAAATCATTCACTGTTCTATTGAACTAGTTCGATAATATTACTTCGAAATATTATCGGCATGCATTAATTCATGCATTCACAGCGGAACCGTATTTGCTGTAAATGAAGTGTCTAATGCAATATAAATGGAAGCAACCGTTAAGACAAGACCCGCAGATTCTGATCACGGGTGAAATGACTATCGAGTTTTTAACTTGAGAGAAATTAAACGACGCGTTCTATGCTTCCGGGTGTACACTTTGGGGAGTATTTATGTCCAAGCACCTCGAAATAAAAAAAAGAAAGATTGTAAGAGCGTATGCCTCATTAGTGGGGTGATTAAAACTTTGCAAAAATAACCTTTCTCAGGGTTTCCATAATACGAGACGCCAGCTAAAATTACGGTTCCAGGAGAACAATCCCGCCTTAACCGGCCGCACAAAGGTTATTCTTGAAGCTAACAATGTTCAGGGCAATGATAATAAATTCGGCGTAGACGTGCGGCGAGAGCCGTTCTTTATACGGGCGCCGGGCGCCGCGGGGCCTGCGGCCGGGGGTCGCCGGCGCGCGCGCCTGTATGTATAAGTAAGTGCATTAACTTATGTAGCTCGTGCTTGGAAGGGAGTAGAAGGATAAAAAGATTCTGCACTTGGGTTTGTTCAAGCTGTCTATTCACTGATATGTTTGATTGTAGGTCCGCTTTTGATGTAAGAATCTATTCGTTAGAAATCCTTTTACAAATTTTTGTATTTATAAGATTATATTTTTTTATGAACCTTATCTATGCATATATTGTGTTAATGTTGCTACGAATTTGGTCTGTATATGTTTATCTAGCGCGTTCTTGCCGACTCTTACATCATACACGTTCGCTCTATAGATTTGCTTGTAATATTTGAATGTCTAAAATAGTTGTCAAAAAATGTTTTTGTATAAATAGTTATTCGATTCGTATTCATTTATTATTTCGAACGTAAAGTGAAAAATGATATAAATTAAGGAGTTCTTAATTACATAAGATTTATCAGAAAGCATTTAATAAATAATTTGTTAATCCTATTTGTCGCAATAGGCAGCAAACGGCGGTTCTACGGCATCGCCATAGAAATGGACTTATCCTGTAATTGATACATTGAAATTGCCAAAAATTATCAAAATTTTCATGTTCAGAAATTAGTCAGTTTGTAGTTGACTACTTTTCGAGAGAATATTTTATTGTTTGACACTTTATTCTTTTATTTTGTACAAAACTATTATTCATAATTATGAACATATTTACTAATATTATCATTAAAAACTTGTACAGGGCTAAGCTTCGGAAAATCAGTGCTGTGTTGCACGATCAACGTTACGCTAGCCTAGTAATGTTATCAGTTCAATGAAACGGGGATATATACTGCTTTTTTTGCCACAAACCTTTTTGGTGCATAAATCACCAAAGTTTCATAGCAATCGCATGAATGAGTTGGGGACAAAATATAAACATTTTCGTACATACATATTGTAGTGATCTATAGTAACTGAGTTAGGAGTGGGTAGCGTGTGAGGCAACCAGCCTCCGCACCCAGTCCCATGAACGTGAGTTGCGTTTGGGTTTGATGCATCAATTGGAATTTCCATACAGCAGAAGCATAGTCGGGGCAAAAAACCAAAGAGTTATGACTCTTTGTTTCTTGACTTTCTTATTATGGTAAGAAAGTCGATCAAGGTCAAGAAGGTCGATGCTTCTGCCCCCGTACAAAGACCTCGATAGTAACAAAAACCCGAATGTGAAATATTTAATGTGTGAGATTGAGTATACATAAAATTCATAAAGAGATAAATTGAAGAACTGATCAAATAAATGCAGTTTTTCAGCTACCGACTTTAATTCAAGATCCCGGATACCCTAAACCCGACGAAGGGCACATCTGTCTTACACTGGTGGATTTGGCACGTGTAGACGTACATCTGACATGGGAGTCAGGGCTAGGTTGCATATCGATGAGTACTTTTCGTTTTTATCGACCAAGTCCACGAAATACGTCATCACGGCTGACGCTGACTTTTGCATAGTTTGTGTCTCCTACGCTGGCGCGCACTGAGCATTAACAAACTTAATTAATCGTTAACAAAGTTATTAAAAGAAGGAAATGAGTTTCATTAGTCAGAGGGATGTCGCGTGGTATTTGAAGTACTAAAGACACGCTTATGTGATCCGTCAGTATTTACACATTTTGAGAATAACGACGACACCCTAGTAACTAGGTTGCTTATAAATGCTAGCGCGGAAGCATTAGGTGCATTGGCAATGCAAGGGGAGAGAGAAGTGAAGGAAATGCATCCCGTAAGCTTACGCGTCACGAAAGTTGAGCGACTTAAAAAATAAATATTTCCTAAGAGAACGGGAATGCTTAGGAGTTTTATTGGCATTATAATACTTTAGAGAATGACATTTTAAGTGGTGATAGACCACAAGGCCTTATATTGCCTAAAATAAAATAAAGATCATAATGGCAGGTTAGTCCGGTAGGCGTTTTGTTTACAAGAATAGGATTTTAAGATTAGATGGCGGCCTTATTATATAAAAGCAGAAATTCTGGAATCGATTTGCTAGTCGAAATTGTTAGGTATAAAAAAATGTTATTCTTTTATGCAGTCTTGAGCGACTTTAAAGCGTTAAATTAAATTAAAACTGCACACTTATCGAGGACCGATGACTGTACAATAATACAATATAGTTGGACTAATCTGATGATGGAGCCAGAAGATAGGCACAGGAACTCCGTAATGAAATAACATGTTCTAGTCGTGTTTGAGTTTGTTAGAGTTGTCTTGAGATGTATTCTCACTATGAGCGATTTTCAGGGTCTGATGATCGATCCGGAAGGTAAGCACTAGCACTCCATAATATAATAACGTAGCCTGCCCGCATTTGTGTTTATTGACGCACTTTGGTCAGGCGCAGTCTGACCAAAGTGCATTTCGGATAAGGTGTCAAAAGGTGTCAATGATGAACCTTGGTTAAGGGGGCATTTTGGGTTAACCAAAACTTTAGGAAAGTTAAGTAAAAAATATTTCGGGAAGAATGCCGAGAAAGAAGTGGAAAAGTATGTCGGATCATGTTGTGCATGCTTAGAAAGGAAAAAAGTGGGCGACCAGGCTAGATTACAACCCGCTATAGTACAAGGCCTTTCAGAAAAGATTAGGATTGATGTAGTGGACCCATTGGAAGATCCATGCGCGGTAATAAATATATAATAACTGTGGTAGAATATGTCTCGAAATACGTTATCAATACAAATAATTCTATTAAAAATTTAGCTGTTATGATAGATTGGGATAAATACGCATTAAATAATTAATGCCCCCGCAATCCGATTAAAATAGGCTGTTATTAAAATAAGTACGAATTTAGTAAGATAACAAGTCATATTTTTATGTAACATGTTGCATACGAGATCTGATAGACCTCTGGGCGGCCAACGCCGCGCTCAGCTTATGAAGGCACGGTAGCAAAAACGAGAGAAGAAGAAAAATCTACTGTGATCTATTTTTCAAATTTTTAAGGTTATGTGAGAAAGGTGAAATATAGAAGATTACGTTTGTGAAGGGAGGAATTTATGCTCATAGAGTAGGCGACGGATCAACGTGCGGTTAGCTTTCTGATATGAACAGGAGTGACGGCTGATGGTGTAATATAATTGTTTCTTCACATAACTATAGTTTCAGACAGTGAGAAGACTCGAGGGCAGAGCGGTGTCGGGACGGTGCTGGCCTAGTCACTGCGGCCCAGTGGCAGCCGATATCTACTTGTATTCCCTCAAGCATTCGGGACGTCCACCAACTCAATTTTTTTTGGAATGAAATTCTCAAGTAGAAAAATAATAAAATATGGTCACTCTTAAACTATTGAAATCGTTCGAAAGCCATGTCAAAGATATAGTGTGATCTTGACATACCACTCATTGTGTACGTCGTTTCAAATACAGGTAGGATGTAGGGCGTATACTATTATTTGCTGCGAGGTCTACGTACAAAAACAAATGCTCACTTTGGTTAGATTTTTTCTCGGGTGGGATGATGTAGTAACTCGTAGTAACTGTGTTTGGAGTGGGTGGCGCGTGATTCAACCAGCCTCTGTACCCAGTACCGTGATTGTGAGTTTCATTTGCGTTTGGTTATCCTTTTGTGTGTATTTGTCCAATCCAATGGGCATCGCGATAAAATTATGAAGGGTTTTTATAAGACTTAAGTGCATTTGGAAAGCAAGAAAGTGACGAGTTCAACAAGTTAGCTCGCTTTTCATCCGGTCGGCTGCGTTGTTCGGGCATGGGGCAGGCAATGGCGGATGGAATTTCAGTGTTCGGTGTTAAGTTCCGAAACTAATCGATTCGAATCAGAAATGTCTTTCAGAAATTATTAAAATAACCGTCATAAAATCGCTAGTAAAATCAGCGCCACACGGCCGATTCTGTCGCGGCGTCGTCGTATTAAAAGAAACGTTAACTTCTTTACAAACGAAAAACATAACGTAACTTCTGCTTTACACACTTGTAAATAATTGTCAACTCGGTCTTCTTTATACATCTAAAAATAATACGCGACTCGCGCTTAACCTATTTTTTACAAACGTACGCGACATATTTTCTACTTTCTTGAGCGCGCTACACGTCAGCGAAGTTGTCTCGCATTCAAAATATATCGCTGATTTGAGCGATATCAGAGGAGAACTTTATTTACCGGCTTTCGGGGCGCTGCGCCGTGGCGCCGCGCGCGGTTCGCTCGTGCGTTATTCCTGCTTCCTTTGGAACTCGGGGCCCGATTTACATTTTGCTTCTAGGAAAGGAAAAGTACTTCTAGTGAATTCAGTTATTTATGGCACGCCGTTGTCGGGGAGATGGCACAAAAAAAAATTATGAGTGCTCGTAACCTTTACACGCGATTGAAGTCAAGCTCTTCTTAACTGTGCTACGGTACATGTTACCACTAAACTAAAAAGCAATAAGTCGTTGTAGACTTTAATAGTACAATCCGAGTTCGGTACTGTAATGGACAGAGAGATAGCTCAATAAAAAACCCCGAACAAACTTAATTATATAAAAAGGTATACAAAAAACTGTTTAAAAATCTGAATTCTTGGAAATCTTAAATTTTCAAAGCGAGAAGTTGCAAAGTGTTCTCCCGTACAATCGAAAGTGTACAACCGAATATAATCAAATCTAACTTTTTGCCACAGAGGTTTTTCAATTTCTTTACGAGTGTTAAATTATGTCACAAAAGTGACAGTAATTTTTGATTACATTGAATTGAAAAAGGCTTGATTTTTTTCCATCTCTAAGGGACCGTAGATGCGAGTATGCGATATTAATTTGAATTTGCTATCTCCACATATTCCTGAAGACAATAACAGAGAGAAAGAAAGATAGATGGTCAGGACAACGAAGTGATCCTATAAGGCTTCCTGTTGACATACAGAACCCTAACGTTTAAAGAATAAAATAAAGGAATACACTAGGGAACAGTTATTAATATACTTGTTAGGAAATTTACATTGAAGTTGCCTATTTTGAATAGTGGCCATTTTGATTTGAATATTCGATGAATTCGAAATTCAAATTATAAATGTAAAAATTGCGAAAAGATAATATAAATTTTCCGGGCATTATTTTCTTTCGAAAAAAGTTTTCAGTAACTCTTAATCGCGTCTAAAGAAGTTTTTCTTCAACATCCAGATATTTCCTCTGAAATTTACACAAGTCAGGATCAGAAATAAGTGATCTTACAAGCTGTTTTGTAACTACTTGTTTTATTATGCTCAATTATTATTTGAATCAGAAATCTTTAGCAATATTCTAAGCAAGAGTGGAGTGACATGAATTTCATTTTTATTTTAATATGACAATGAGGCATCGACGTGCAAAATAAAATGAACATCGTTATGCATCAGGTGATAGCTAAATATTGTTAGTAGCTGATAATTTCGTCATTATTTAAAGGAAAACATGTTTGCGTTATAATATCTGATCTTATTTTATCAAAATATTTAACTGTTCTTTTTCAAAGTGATTTATTTCAATAGATCAACTGTTATATGCAATTAGTTCGCAAGACAGTGCATCAAGGCATTCACAGATCGTACGTTTTAGAATATATCTACGCGTACATTCGTATATTAACCTTTATTTCGAGCCTATAAAGAAAGATTTCGTTACGTGGATTCATTTCTTTTTTTTATTAACGATCCATAAACATTTGGGATCACGACTTTGCGTTAGAGTTTACGATAAGATAAAAAAAAATAGCAATTTTCGATAACATTTTACGACTTACTTTAATTAACATTTGTGTAACAGGTTTTGACGAATGACAAACTTAACTTATCATGTTAAGCTTTAAATTATTACATAAATCACATCATTGGAAAGGTCACTGGTAATAAATTGAAACTTGAAGTAATTAATATCGATTTCACTTCATTATAGAAAAGATATTTGAATTAATGAAATATTATATATAAATCATGCGCGTGTCAGCCCTGATTGTTTTAAACATAAAATAAAATAAAAATGATATGTAACCCAAAGAAGGTTCACAGCTTACAAGTGTGCTTAATATACACGCATAGTCTTTCTTTATATCATGCGAAATATTCCCTCCAAGCGCTTAAAGAAGTTTCACTTCAAAAATTAAATCGAAATGACTCAAGATTGCCACAAATGACCTATCGTACTACCTATCATCCTTGACTCTGTCGGCACGGACGTTTTTTTCTGCTTATCGTTTTTGTTACTATGTACATCCTATGATGATAGAAAAGAAGTTTAATTAAATGTGTTTTAAGCTCTTAGTGTACGTTTTCAAATACTGGCCTTATATACTCATTTAAAGGCAATAAAAAAGAATTGATTTTCTGTGAATGTTGAACATAGACACTACCCATATGAACAATTTTATGTTTTTGGTGATATCAGAATGTCGCGTCGCTATGCACCATAAAAGAATGAATGTTGTTCACGGAGAGTCTGCCGTGTTACTATCTGCTAATTACAATTGAGCGAGGCCATTGAAGACGGGAGACGGAGTAGGTATTGAAGATGACCCTCGTATCGGCCTGTGGATAACTCTGCTCGGGATATTGTAGGACAAATGGAGAAAATTACATTGGGAAAATGATCGAGTGAAGTCAAATCGATAGGTGAGAGAGTTGGGCCTTTTGTTGATGCCGTATATACACACCATCATTCGTGATCAACTTCACAAGAGAGAAATGACGGGTGCCGCCAAGGGCGACGCCGTATCAAAAGCGAGAGTGTGTGGTATGTTCATACCTTTTGGGGCTATGTGCGAAAAATCCAGAAGATATGCAGCGAAAGTGGGTTTTGCGTAGTGCATATACTGTACAAAAAATATGAAAATTATTTTTGAACATGTCAATAGCATTTAGATAGAGTTACGAGTATGACAAATGAATTATAAAAAATGAATAACAAAGTATTTTGTGTTTTCGACTCGTTGCAACAAAAAAGAAACTTTGGATGTATTTTTTTATAGCGATTTTATGGGGCAAATGAATACGCGAGCCACCAGTGTAAGGTGGTTACTGTCGCCCATGAAAACTCGCAATCCCAGAGTAGTTACCAGTGCGTTGCCGGCCTCTTTAATAGGATTAAGATATCTGATGGAGGAAATGGGCTGATGGAGGGAAGAGTGGGGCGATAGTGGGGGGAGTGGGGTTATGGGAAGGGGAGTGGTTGAGGGGTGAGTTAATCTAATTATAATGTATTAAGATTTTACAATATATAATCCAATGAAAATATCAAAGTGCAGTTGCTAGATTGGAAACGAAAAGTTGACAAAACGATGAACACATCTAACTGATACAAGCATCGATGGGCATAGGATATTATTTGGACGAGGTATCAAGTTGAATGAAAGAGCCACATCAAGACTGGATAAACCGCATCCTACTGGCCAGTTGTGGCGAATAAAGAAATGCAGCTGCTACCATTTAGTTTACACTAGATGAATCAATATCCCTTTGTTTCCTTCAAACTTTTCGTCAAGTGCATGATAAGCATAAGGCTATGTAAACAAGGTAGCCATTGGTCGCTTGGCCCCCGTGGAGCCACCGGAAAATACTCGGGATGTTCCGGAAAATTCCGGAGCAATCAGAGCGAACGTCTCCCTGGGGCGAAGCGAAGACCGTAGCTCGGCTAGGGTGACCAGCATGCGTTATAATCTTGGTAACTTATCACAATTATAAATTGCTTATTATCTATGGTGCAGTTGGCATAGTATCGATTAATAATCACGGAATATATTTATTTCTTAAGTTTTATTTTCAAAATATATTTACCGGGTTTTAAATGCTGAGACAAATAATAATAAATGTTTTTTCGATTGCCTTTGATATAAATTTATTCCATTTTCGTTATTCGTATTTAGACCGACCGGTATATAAACTGTGTACGTCTAAATGATTTGAAAAAAAAAAATTGAATTTTTTTGAAACTTTTGTAAGTTCATTTTCTTATTTCGGAGCTACAGCATGCACGCCTTACTCAGTCAACGTAAAGCCTGTTCTACACCGAGGCGAGGCGTGCAGTGTATTGACTTTACGAATTTAAATCGACGGTGAAATCGAGTCTGTTCACACTATTTGAAGTCGCTGAGTATTGATCTACCTTCGGGAATTAAGATAACCCAATTCTGTTTAATGTACTTACCATGAAATTCTCTTTAATATAAATACATTTTAATAGCCTATTGACCTCTGTCATAACATAGCGAAGAGAGAGGGGACTTATTCTGACATGAGTACTTATTCTCGCTTTTATAGAATATTATTCCTGCATGCACCTTTCAGTCCATAGCTTCAGGGTTTTGGGTATTTAGTACTCATTGCTATGGATATACCAAAGTAATAATTTTGTTTATAGGAACGTAATATGAAAATGATAAGGTCTTTTTGGAAATCTGCCATAAATGTTTAAATTAAACATTTTGAAAAATGTATATTAAGTTTTTCACTTTCGCAGACTAAAGCAAATTAAATAAAATCTTGCCGTACATTGGTTTTGCTGCATTGCCTATTTATGAAATAAAAGATAGTTGACGATATATCATCAAAATATTTTTAAATCGAAAACTTTGATAGTAAAAACTTGTTAATTCATAATACCTGGTACTAACATCTGTGCACAAGCAATAAATTTTTTGGAACCAAATACATTCAGTTGTTATTGGATTATTATTGTTACATTATAATTGGAATTATAATTTTTTATCGGGTTTATTATTACTTACAATATATGGATAAATTGAACCAATAAATATGTAAAACATGTATGCAATGTAATGGCATTCTCGTACGTCATATTATTTAGGTTCAGTTCTAGGCATGAACATCTCGAGCCATATCAGATTTTTTTCAGGCCTTTAGTGTGCCGATATCGTGCCGAGCAAATCAAACCATAAACATGTAAAATGGATGACTGCGTCAAACTTACGGAATACTTCCGGAACAGGCTGCTGGTGGAGGTTGACCATAATCGAAAAAAAAAATGCTGAAATTGAAATGACAATTTAAAATTTTCGTTAAAAAAATCATAGCTGGAGGCTTGTGCTCTGTTTTAATTTTTTGAAATACTAGATTTATAGTTTAATTTTAGGAAGCTTCAAAGTGGCGAACTTTCTAAATAAAAAGTATTAAAACTGCTCTAACAATCTTCTGTATCTTCCCAGAGTCTTTAATCGACAGCAAATACACGAATTCGTTTCAACAATTTTAACTCAGCGAATTTGCAGGATAACTATACATTTTAATGGTAAAAGCGTACATTGTCACTTATAGAGAAATGTACAAATAAATTTTTAACTTCCCGATAACGTCTCTTAAATAATACAAAAAGTTGAGCTCAATCTAATTTTTGATCGAGGTAACTACTAACATTAATTTATATTTAGCGAAAATAAAATCATATGAATTTTAGGAAGTAATTTTGGGGTACATTTTAAAATGAAAATAAAAAACTTTATTCAACTGCAACATGTGAAATGTGATTTATTATCAAATAAACCCTTTTTTATAATTTAAAAATGCGTATATAAAAATATATGCAAGAACATATACGAAAATCGAATGTTTCCCATTTTATATCCCAAAATTATAGAGCTTAAATAAAAAAAATAAATAAACAACATAGGACATTATTCATAGTTTGCAAGAAATTTAAAATGATCATCTGAAATCTTTAAATTTTCACGGCAAATGGAATATATTCGTAAGGAGAAAATGTTTATAAAATATATTTCTTGATTCTACCGTGGAATGTGGTAACTTACAATACGAAGTTGGTCATATAAGTTTTATATTTTTTTTTATAGCTGTTTAACTTTAGTTAAAACACAAAGTGGCTCAGATTTCTATAAAATAAAGTAGGTAATGCTATGATTTATTTTTATCATCATATTTTTATCATCATGTCATTTATCATAAACATATTTGAGTCAGATTAAAAAAAAGAAACTGTAATGCGACGATTACAGTACTTCAAGCGAGTCCAAAGTTGCCTGTATTCATATGAAGTGTTGAGATTTCTAATGCATTAAAATGCTTTACGGACTAATGTATACTTAATCTAATGTAACTTAAACTAAAGTAACTTAACTCAAAAATACAAAATTGTGAAAATAGGTATTATAGCACGTATTTAGATCTAAGTAACTTCTAGTTCATTTAAATGGTTGGAAGAACTTTATTAATAAAATCAAAGCACGACTTTTATTGGTTCATATTGGAAATTCTGTGTCATAGGGATATTCACTTTTATACCATATACGCTCTGCAATAATGCAATAAAAGTTGATTGGCACAGGGTTTAATTAAAATTATCATTTTCCGTTTCCATGTGACCGCAGCCTCGATTCTATACATAATCACCCCTTGTCGGAAGCCTGCGCAGCGTTAGAAGTGTTTAAGTTAGATAAGACAGGCCGGGGGTGTCCGGCGCTGCATATTGTTAGCTCGAGCGGATTTTAAAGCGGGCGTACCATCACGACCGCAATTTTAGGCGTGACCGAGAGACGCGGCGATGATGAACTTCAAAGTGTGAAAATACATTATTGTAAAACGTGCTTAGAAAGAGGGCTTCTGTTGTGGAATACGTTCTAGTGTTTTAAGTTGAACAAATGTGTAAGCTTTTAGATGTATGGTTACAAAACAATATAATTACATTTGTACAAGTATGCAACAATAAAATGGAATATGCGATATTCCGTACTTAGTATATAAAAAAAGGCGAGATTTAATGTCATTTAAATTGTACAGAATGGCACGTTGGCACTATAAAATCCTATGAAAACGATTTTTAGCTTAGTATGAAATTAATTTTGCGGCGGGAATAATTGTAATTAAAGGATTTGACGAGAAATTTCAGAAAGTTACAAAAAATACGTATTTTTTGTCAAAGATGTTAAATTTAAGATTTAGATAATTTAACCATCTATGAATCGGTTTGTGTTAACAGTAAGGTTATCCCCCTTTTTATATGTTTGCATACATGCTATTCTAGGTATACAATAGTAGTCAGCTTATCAGTACAAAATGTCACCAAGATATCAATCAGTGTCTATATTAACAGTTTAAAATAATTCAATGTTAGCGTTATTCAAAAGAAAAAAACAGTTGTTCGCTACAAACGTTTTTTAAATATTAATTTTTTGTATTATAGAGACATCCTTCGCTTTTTTTTACGAATTGATATAAGAATAAATAACAAAAGCTGGCTTATTTCTTAGTTTCAATGAAAATGCTTTTTTTTATTTATAATGTGGATAAATATAATCAGGAAAAACGATGAAGAAAATCTAATAATGAGGTGCCGTTTTTCGGTAGGTATTTTCGATAGGGTAATACTGATTTTTCATTTAAAAAATATACACCACCTAGCACTGCCATATTCGAGGATAATATAATTCGTTTCTCGAGCTCATAGAGGAATTCACGGTTTTCAGATCAGAAGAATCCCGGAAGCTTCGATGCCACTCGCCCCAAACGGTTAATTTCGATATTGCAAGCGCATATTAAACACCAACTGACTTCACGAGGTCGACGAGGTGCCTTAAATGTAGGAAGATGCGTACGCACCTCCGCAGGTGGCGACGTCCCAGAAGGCCAATTCTTGGCCCACAGCTCCAGTCGTACGGATCATTTATCACTAGATCGATTGGTTACCATTTTTAAATAATGGGAAAATATTTATACATAATTCTGCATTTCAAAATATTACTAGCGTTCAACCTTCCCGCTTCGCTAAGCCTTCAGGGTTATATAAATAAATAAAAAAAATCTGAAAGGAGTGTGGAGTTAAAAAAATTAAATGACTAAAACCATTTCAAAAGACCCCGCATCAAGTGGTCAAAGATCAATAACGATACGTCCAATAGTTATTAACTGATGTTCGGGCAAAGAAATGTTGCTTACGCATATCGGCACTATCAACGCCTCCCAGGGCCTGACGTTCAAGTCGGTGGAGGTTCGAGCCACAATTGATGAATGCGCGAGGAACACAAAAGGCATTCTTATGCGAAGGGACCACTCATACCTGCTTCGGTATATACATACAGGTGATGCGTACATGCGCCACAAGACCTTTCAGCATAAAAACCCTACTGCAACGATGCGATCTTTGTCGGCTGAGTCGATTCAAGTATGTATTACGAAATTTAAGATATATTATTTTCAGCATTCGCTTGTCCCAATCAGTTTTCTAATTCGATATGATTCGGAGATATATTAATCCATAATCATGAATCTTTCACGCTCCAAAGTCAATATTAGGTGCATAAAGCTCAGCCACGACACAATGATAGATAGAAGTGTAAAAAAGTAAATAATATTTTTCAAATAACGGTCTATATAATAAATGAAACAAAAAGTTATGAAGTTAAGTTTTTGTTAGTGAATATTAAGAAATGTAATTCGTACTAAATTTTGATAACGATTCCATTTAAGATAAAATTTATTATAAGGGTAATCATGTTATGACAAGAACTTGATCAAAATTAATTGAGGTTCTTAATTTTCACTTCTAAGACGTAAAACCTTACCTATATACAAGTTATCTATATAAAAAATAAAAATGGAATAAATATCGTCTTTGTACAATTTTGTACTTCATTAATAAGATCATTTTATTTATATCTTCAAAGGCTTAACGTATTACGACAAAGGATAGAGACGAACGTGTTTGCTGTAACGTACATATAATAATATTACATTACACATTTCTCGTAACACGAATACATAGCGCTAAAAGTTTAGTTATTATTAAAATAAACCAAAGCTCGCCCGAGCCGAGAAACTCCGCTTCCAAATTGCCAATATCACTTCAATTCCATTCAACCACATTTCTGTGAGTTAGGCCAATGCAGAGAAAAGGGTAATAACGCCGCGGGTGGGCCCGTACTAAGTGATGTGGAACAATGGCTCTGCGGAACCCTGACTTAATGCACCGATACCCACCGCGCTAGATGAGACGAGCCGCTGCCGCCGGATCGAGATGGGGTCGCTTTGAGCGTAACTTTGAGCGGGCGAACAGAATGAAATACAGACGGACAAGCGCCCCCCGTTGTTGTGAAAACGAAGAGCTGATCTCGCGATACGAAGACGTTCGTGGCTTTGCTCGGTTGAACTTTTTATTTTTGGAGTGAAAACTTTTTTAGCAGCTTTGTGATTCGAAATTCGACGAAACGATAAAGCGTTACTAAAATAAGACAAACGTATTATGTAGAGTATGCGAAAGAGTGAGATAGAACGCGAGACAAAGAGGTATGTGTGCTCGTGTGCCCCTGCGCATTGTCATTTGTTGAAATTGAAAACATGAAGTATGAATATTAAAATATAACTTTAAATTATCAATATTATAATAAATAATCCTATTAAAGCATTAAATACTAATCTGCGTTAGTGACATTAGTGTTCGGTGGAACGTTTTCTTTTCTGTTATGAGAAGACAGACACACATGGAATTTGATTTGCTTCATATAAGTGCCTTTTAAAATAATTTTCACTACTTCCCTATATTTAATAGTATCGTCGAAATTAATATTGTCTGTCACTTTGCTCAAGATTTACCCTAAAATGGCTTTCTATTTTGGAGAACTTTATTGCTATATTTTGCTTCATCCGGCGATGGTTTTCGACTATGTACCGTCACGTTATGCCCGTGAATGAGTGTACAGTGAATGTAAAAGTGAGTGAAGACGTAGGCAAAAATTAGATGGGTATTAAGTGACGTTATATAGAACGGTGATTATGGTGATCCCTTGATTGATACAAATAGTCAATATAATCTGAACAAAATAATTTGTTAGCTACTTATCTAATTGCGAAGAAAAGTTAAAACCTTACTACAATAATTTGTGTTAATTGTACCTATATAATTTTTTTTCTGTTACAGTATTTCTATTGCCCATACTATAAACACCTTTTGGTAAGGCACCTTTCTGATAATTTGGTACTATTTTATTTGTGCCATCGCTCATTTTAGTTATTTTCAGAGATGTGATTTTATTTAATTAATATCACTTGCCTTATTATTTTCTTTTTTTTGAATGTCGTTTATACATTACTTTATTTTCTATGTCTGAAGACTACCACTTACCAAAATTATTTCATATGTATCTAAGTGTGGTTAATGAGTTTGATGACACATTTGTGTCATTTTTTATAAATACATGTGAGTTATAAGTACTCATTGTGTTCATTATTTGTTGATGCAAATAGATTATAAAGAGAAAAGTGATCATAGAGTAGTAATGCATTAGATCATCAGTGTTTTTCATTGAAATTATACTTAGTTCATAAATATTTCCAAAAGAGAGATCAATATTCTACTGAAAAGACTCAGGTGTAAAACAATTTCAATTATAAAAATTGAATTACCTTCGTGTTTGGAAACTTTAATTAAAACTCCAATAATTTTAAAACCTCGCGATATTTACGAACGACAAACAACAGATATTTTTTAATCAGCCATCGCTGGTTCTCTGTTATATCAACGAATTGTATAAAATCCCCTTTTAAATTAAAACAAGTAATCGGCAAAATTGAATTCGTTCCCGGCAGAGGGCGGCCGATCCCTGATTTTGCAAATTAATAATCGCAAAATTAATTTTCGCCTATCCCTAGCCTCGTTCCTAATTAAAAATTTCCACTTTTATTCAGAAATGATTCTTATAGCCAGCAAACGGATGCGAAACGTATGCAGCGTAAAGTTAATCGGATTACATTATTTTGAAACATGCCTACTCGTTAAAAGGTTAGGAAATTAAGTTGGAACGCGTGTAACATTTTGTGTCAGGTTAACAAAATTTTAATGAATATTTTAAAAGAGAGACTTTTAATGGCTTTCGTTTTTGATGCTTCGAGGTAACCAGATAATCCGTTTTTTCAGATAATAATATCAAATGAATATTGCCACGGCCGCAGCGTAAGTGGCATGGGTGAAAATAGTTATTTGGTTGTGATATTTATAGTATTATTTGATATTTTTGTATGTAACGTAATAATAATAACAAATTTCTTTTAGTGTTATTTCTATTAGATTTAATAGGTATCAAAAATGAAATTTTTATGGCAAGACATGTGCCGACATATCTTTGCGAATTGCAGTCGTAAACTAAATAATTGAATTACAGAATAAGTCCTCTAAAAATATTCGACAATGGTATTTACCCT
Source organism: Eumeta japonica (assembly GCA_005406025.1). Lineage (NCBI taxonomy): Eukaryota > Metazoa > Arthropoda > Insecta > Lepidoptera > Psychidae > Eumeta > Eumeta japonica. The sequence goes on from BGZK01000014.1 coordinate 411,687, forward strand.
ATATTTCTGTGTATAAAATGATAAAGTGGCTTCGTAGTAAATTATTCTATCTTAGTGTTGCTGAATGTATATACCTACTGCTTTCCTGCGTATTTACTTTTTATCCTGTTCAAATTTTTATACAACCGATAGTATTATTTTGTAATAATGTATTGTTCGATCTACCGCGATCGACGTTCGAGAATTGAGATAGAAAAAGTAAACACTAAAAACAAACCTCTCTTTGCTTTTAGTACTTTACACACCTTAACACTAACACCCTCTGGTGTATTATATATTTATCTGAGCAACATGCAGGAAGATCGAACTTCAGCGCCGATAGAGCTCCCGCAAATTACTTTACTACCGGGAATAGAACCTGAATTGCGTTTGCGCGTTGGAGAAAAGAGACCACTAGTCAAGTGCTGCTCGGGCCGGTTGCCTTGAAGCGAGCAGAGCTAACGTCGTGTACAACGACAGCCATTGATGCTGAACTCAAAATTGCTAACAATAACCACGAAATATGAAACAGATACGTCAGTGTGCCAACTAAACGTATAATACACAAAATGGACAAAAAGATATCACTTCTCACATACAAATGTGATTGAACGTGCAGCCCGACACTATGGAATGCGGCATTAATTTTAATTTAATCCTGAAGTGCTTCGAGCACCTGCCATTTATTGCTACTCCGCAATTTTGCAACACGAAGCTTTGACATACCGCCAGAATGCTGCCAACAACAACTATAGTGGATGTGAGGATAGAGCGTCACTCGAGTTCGGTCGTCTTAGGCAGGAGATGCTGGTGGTAGTGATTCCTTATGTCCCCATGATATACCAATAGGAAAGTCAAAGTGGTTTCCATAGGTCATTGGCCGATAAGGCTTTCAATTACGCTGTACAGGTGCAATGCGACCGCACGCGTCTTCGCGGCCGCCCTATTTAATCGACGCTCTGACGAAATTGTAGAATTATCCATCGGAGGATTATATAATTATGTTATAAATACTAGCTGCTATATCACAAATGACTCCTTCATCTTACACATACGGCCATAAGTTTTAACCACGACCCCGTCCGCTGTCCCATTCTCACATTCCGGTTCTGCTGTCGATGTCAATTTGTCCCATTCTCGATTCCGATTTTGTGCCCGTTCCCGCTCCCGATCCCGGTCGTAATCACAATTCTAATCTTGGTAAATGCTCATTATTCCGATTCCGGTCACTCTTTGGATTTGGTGATGAATAGTATACAAGACACGGCTCGTTTGCGTTTGTGTTATACTTATAAATTGACATAACTTTTTCATTTATAAATTGATTGGAATGAAACAAACACTAAATGTTATAAGAAACTTACAAAAACATGTCAGTGAGAACTACAAACGAGTCGGTTAAGCGGTTTCCGAGATAAGCGTGCACAACCGCATAGACAAACGAACAGACATACAGACAGATACAAATTCTAAAAACTATTTCTTTGGCTTCGGCAACATAAGTACCATGCGTATATTGAAAATGCGTATATTGCATTTTTGGAAAAAAATTTAATATACGGACACGGTAGATATACGATTTGGTTATATGTATATATTTATATCTAATACAATAATTTTATAACTGTGCTTTTTACGATTTTATAAAATAAAATTTGGTGTAACCAGCATTCTATTTACATCCGAGTTTAATACCTTTTGAACTAGAGGCGTATTCGAATATTTTTATACGTCTCTATCGGTACTCGTATATTACTGGCCTGGTGTTGGGCAGACTCACTCGCAAACCGGCGGTTCTGCAGCCCTTAATATATTTGTGTTGTATATTTAGTAATATTTTTAAAGGTATCTATTTCAGAACGTACAGTTAATCGGTTTTATAATAATTGTTGTTTTAGTTTATAGTTTGTCTTATAATCGTACTAAATCAGACGATAGCGTCTGTTTTATAATAGTATTTAGAATCGTTTTGACGAAAGAGTGCAAAAAAAAGAAATGAAAACAATTTGAACTGTTTATTAATTATTAAATTTGTAATTAATGAGCAATTGTTTTATTTATTATTCTTATGGATATCCGCAAACACAATAAGTATTCGGTAAAAATTTTAACTGACTGCCTATTACGACTTAAATAATCCAGCCATTCAAAGTTAGGATCGAGAGACCAGCGCATGGACGTAACGACAGGCAGACGGCTAAGTTCAGTGATAGGTCCGTTTTAGCGTTATTGGCATATGGAACCCTAAAAACCACTGGAGATTCGATTATTTTTTCTATTCGAACTTCATATCGGCCGCGGGGGTCTATTGAAAATTCCTTGCCGCAAAACCTTAAAAGTGTACGTCTCTCAAAAAGCGATTCAAGTGAAAATCTCAATTATCCATTTAAGGCAAATGCTCTTTTTGATATGACTCTTCCCGGGAAATCCTTCCCGGCGCCGCTGTTAAGCAAATCGAAAACGTATTCGAATATTGAGAATCCTTTTACTTTCATCTTGTTGCAGCACGAGCGGGCGAACGAACAAAACTGCCAATAGCACTTTCGTACGTTCAGCGTTCGTCGGGGGGTTATCTTAGAGCGACTACACGCCCAATTTCTAGAAAGGGAACTAAGATAGCGCCAGAAGAGATACGTGAGCGTGTGACGCTCGACTAGGGCGGGCGGCGGCCGCGGAGGCAGGCGGCGGAGAGCTATAAACAAATATGTACTCGATAAAGATTAGCTAGGAACAGAAGCTTTTGCGTCTAACGATATATCGTTTGCTATGATATAATATCAAATCGGTAGAAATATTGATTTATTAAAGAGTCAGCATTATAAATCTGCGATAATACCAACTTATAAAATCATAATAAGGAGTTTTAAATCGATAACAAAGACTGTATACTGGGTGGGTATCAAAATACTCTAACACGGCAGGCACAAGTTACTCTATTAAATCACGAAGGAATCGACTGTCTTTTACTCTATAAAAATATACGGTCGGAAAACTATGACGAGAGCTATTGTCGCTGTATTTTTTTACTGCTAAGTTGGCTGCCTGTAATGATTTGACCTTGATATACGGAAATGGCTCAGACAATAAACAAAAGGGAAAGGAATGATAAAGTAATCAACGTTAAACTAAAATGTTTTTCTAAAATCATTAGTAATATGTTGCATAAAAATTTATAAAACATAGGTACAACTTTGAAACAAATTGTTATCGCCTAATAAGTTAAATTACATTCGACATCGGTTACCAATCGATTTACCATTTTTTCTGTGTATATATAACAATTTATTAAGATAAAGTAAATGGAAATTTGGTATAATCATAATTTTTCGTACTCTATGATTGATTGTAATTGACGTCTTATATGGTGAATTCTAGTGTCTTGGCGCTTTTGTGTCTTATACGATGATCACTGTAATGTAGTAATACCTGCTTTGTTGCGAACGTCGCTTGGAAGCTAAAAGTAAATTAAAAATGTAAAACTATTCCCGGAAAAAAATATTCGAGAATAGCACATCATATTAACTCCATTCTGTGTGCCCTGCTTCAGCTCTGTCGGCACTTCTGAAGTGTGTATATTACTTTTGAATGAATTATTTTTTTAAGGTGTAATTTTCAAGACGCAATAAAAGTTACTCGTTTATGTAAAATATGACATGTGTACGACTTATTTCTTCTACATAACTTACTCATATATTTACATACAAAGAATATTCTAAACGGATATTCCATAAGTATAAATACTGTAGTGCAGGTGCAGACGGGCGAGGTTTGTTTCTGCAATCAGTGCGTTCCCAATTAAATGGCAAATAATGACAAGTGTTTAAGTGGTTCCGTGGCAATTTATTGTAACTCTGTCTTTCTTAATATATTCCTGCTTTTCTACGTGTTTCTTTTCGTCTGATCTCAATCCTTGAACCCTCAATAAGGTGGAAACAATATTTACGTTCATGAAGAGTAATTCGAGAAAAGTACGTTTCTACCAGAATTTGTGTTCTCTGTACTAGTTTACGTTATGGCGGTAACGTTTGTAACCATAATTAACCCTACCACTACCTATTCTAGTCCAAGATTACATTATTATATTATTTCACGAGTCATCAGAAATTTTAATGTGATATGTGTTCATTTATGGCACATCTGTTTCGGGCAATTCTTTGCCAGCTTTAACTGCCGGGCCTCGAACCCACGCCCATGGGAGATGAGAGCATAACGTTTACAAGCGCTCGTGTGAAGGTAATCCCGCTTTATGGGAGGGAGGAAATTCGTCAGTTACTATTTGGCTTGTTACCATTATGTTTTATTGGCTCGCTTATGTTCGCGCGTTACATTTTGGAAGGAGCAATCTTTCTGTTTCTTTATTTGCTTTGGTTTATTTAGTTTCTTCTCCGGAAGCTCGTTCTCCGAGTAGACCTGTTTCTTTTTTTATGTTCATTACGATTTATTTGTCCACGCGAATATAGAAAAAATGCACATATGAAAATAAAATTATGAGATATGAAGAATAACAAGGAAAAAGAGGTTCTTTTTATCAAACATAGTTGGCATTGACATCGTACTGATATGTAATACGGTAAATAAGTGTTTTATTAAATACATCTATTTTAATAGCGATTAATTATCGTTTAAGCTGTCTAGCTCTACCGGCATCTTTAGACACTCTTTTCCACTATGAACATTTTGTTCATTGCTAAAACTGAAATCGATCGTATTTGTATTAATATTTTCAACTATTTTTTGATAATTATTATGGTAAATGTTGCATTTTATTGAACGGTAAGCTGTATAATTGAATTGTTTTCTTTTTATTGATTTCCTGATGGTGCTAGTGCAAAAGTAGGTATGATTAGAATTGATAAATAGTTTGTAAGCTTCGATGATTTCTCTACATTAAATTGTTTTCCGTGCAGGAAGTATTTCAATACAAAAAGAAATACAAGTATTACTTATAGATTCAGTTCCGGTATCTCTAAAACTGTTGCAATTATCGCGTGTGGACTCCTGGTTATTGCGCACAACTAACAAGCATTCACATAGTACCTCTGTATAGTAGGCAATCATTATTGGGTGCTATTTTCTCTATTATTATTTCTTTATAATATATACCTATCTGTAATCTGTACTACTGTATAAATCTGTAGCATCTGTCTGTATATTAATTTTATTGAAGGATTTTGTGGTAGATATTCGTTTAATGACTAACTGACCTGAATTCTAACATTTTTTTAAATCTATGTCTGTCTGTCTGTCTGCATGTTCTTTTATAATTTAAGAATGGTTGTACCGATCGTGATGTATATTGGTACACTGTAAGAATATGTGATTGCGCACATGATAGGCTACTGTATGTCTGACTGTGTGTCTGTTTATGACTTAAGAACGGTTCTACTGATAGTGATGGAAATTGGTATACAATAAGAACATGTAATTGCGCAAATGACAAGCTACTGTCTGACTGTATGTTTTTTTTATAACTAAACCGTTTTACCGATCGTGACGAAAATTCGTGTTCAATTAGAACATCTAATTGTACAAACAATAGGTCACTACTTAACCGTCTATGCATGTGAATGTTATTTTATAACTTAGGAAAGGTTTCATCGATCTTGATGACAATCTGTATACAGAGAGAGCAAATGGTAGGCTACTATATGTTTATTTGTATATTCTTCATAACTTAGGAATGACCAATCTTAATGAAAATTAGTGAACAGTCAAAAACTGTGATCTCAAAAATGATAAGCTCTCTTATTTCTATATTGGTGTATAGAAATAACATAGAGTTTATTATTTTTGTAATTTGATATGATAACTTTAAAAAAACAATAATTATTTTTTTATTTCTTTAGTAGTCATATTAATTTGGTTTTATGTTGTTGCGTCTCTGTGTATGTGTGTATAATTTTGTTTTTATTGGAGTTAAGGGGAGATGAATTTCATATGAAACTTTTGATGGAACGAGGTACAACTGTAAAAAGTGATGATATGCGTCTTTCACAATTAGGTTGAAGGAGCGTGGTTGTGTAACGTATAAAAATAAAAATTTATTATAGTTTTCTGAGTGGTTAAACTATTCATACAGTTATTATGAAAGTGGCGATACGTCAAAATCCGTGCCGAAACCTTTTTTTTTCAGTTTTTTTCTCAAAAAGCAAAAGTAACAAGCCAATGGTAGCTACTTGAAATATACAATTCATAAGTATAAAACTATTAAAAAAAACAACACAATAAATGTCCAACTTTTACAGTATTTGTAAAAGTAAAAGAGCTGTTTAAGTCCTCAGTGCTTAAAGCGAAAATCTTTAAATATTGCGCGTTGTCAGTAATGATGCCAAGCGTGATCTCTTAGCTGGTATTATAAACGAACTCAGAGTAACTAAATATGCGATGGGAAGAGTTATGAAAAGAGTTCCTTTGCTATATTAAATGTGAAAAGAGAAAATCATGTGAACAAATCCTCCGAAGGACGGAATATGGCAACGGGTACGTCACATCGCTCGTAGAAACACCACGGAAGAGAAATTTTTTAGGGCGACCACAAGTGTGATGTCGCAGTGCGGGTAGACGTACATCCCAGCTGGATTGTCGACTTGGCCAAGGTGGCGGGCCATCGTTTGTTGCAGGTGAATCAAGAACGCGCCTTCTGAAAATCTAGTGAGGAGATCTTATATCCAACAGTGAACGTCCTATATTTGAACGAATGAAATATCAATATTACCTCAAATTTCAACGCACCATAACGAGTCAGTTCAACAATGTTATAAATTCCGGTATCCATGGAAATTTAAGTGTTGAACATGAGTTAAATAGTAATGAATATAGTAAAATTTTGCATGTTGATAAGTAACTTCAAACATTAAAGAAGGCTTCTTCAATAATTTCCTTATTGCCGATTGTTAATTGTGTGCTGAAAAAATGATACAAATTAAAAGTACGAGATGTAATAAATGTGATTAAGGAAGTACATCAAAAGTATTTGTCATTATGTATTTCATCGATATAGGTAGACGTTGTAAAGTTCAAAGCATCCGTGGTCTCGAAGATGACCCAGCCTACCTTGTTCTTTTTATCGTTATCGTCGTTGAATTAGTTAAATTTAATATGGTAGAGCTACGCTGTGGCCAAATCCGCTGCGGTATGATAATGGGCCACTTAGATCGGTGAGATAACATACTCTTACAAAATACAGACATAAAGTAGCAGCTCCAGCTGTTGTGCTTCGTCCTTTGAGTAAGAATTCTAGTGACAATTTCACTTCTCCATCACTCAAATCCCCCTTCATTGAGCCCCCTCCATCAGATATCCCATTCCTACCCAAGAAGTCGGCAACGCGGTGGTGATTTCACTAGAGTTGCGAGTGTATTAGATGCTCGCAATCGTGCGAGCCACCAGAGAGTAATTACCCAACCATTGGGGACGCATGCTCGTTTGACATTTAAGATGTTGTAAAAAAGAATCTTCACAAGATTACATAGTGTAAAGCAATCCCAAATAAAATTGTAAGCAAGTATAGAATTATAATTTGTGCCTTTAAGATATGCAATCTGTGTAAAACGTTCACTGTTATTAAGAATTCTTAACTTCAAAATAGTTAATTACGATGAACGGTAACCTTATATTTTAAGACTTGTAAAACAGTCTTGTAATGAAATTTGTGTAACGAATTTTACATGTAAAATATAATTAAATTAAGGAAATCCTCACAGATTACATTCGTGTAGAGTACACGGTCGGTGTTAGGTGAGAAAATAATTACTAAAGAAATTATATACATTTTGCTTTTTAAGAAAAATCTATAAGTATATTTAAAATAAAAAATAAATAAAAATCTTTATATTAAAATAATAATAATAACATACACCCACGCCTATTTCCTAAAAGGGTAGGCAAAGACTATAGATTTCCATATGGTACGATCTTTGCATATTTCTCTTGCTTCGCTCATATCCATCAATTTTTTCATGCGAGCTCGTCGGTTTCGGGTGCTTAAAATTTGGCGCTTTTTTAATGTGTCACTAATATGGTCTGCATAGAATCCTTGCCGATCTGTTTATCACACACATTCGCTCTATAGATTTGTTCTGTCAGTCTACTTTCATTCATCCTTTCCAGATGACTAAACCATCGCAACATATCTCTTTCTTCTCTAGTCACTACATCTTACTTCAAATTACACCACTCTCTAACATCACTGTTACTGCCTGCCCGATGGGCGCAGTGGTAGTGACCCTACTTGTTGCGCTGGGGTCGTGGGTTCGATTCTCGCATAAGACAAACATTTATTTATTTGATTAAAAATTAATATTTGTCTTGAGTCTGTGTGTTTCTATGTATTATACGTATATATTTACAAAAAAAAAAAGTATGTATGTAGTATATCAACTGTCTGGTACCCGTAGTACAAGCCTCGTTGCTTAGTTTGGGACCAGACGGTGCTGTGTATGTATGTCCGGAGATATTATTATTATATTACTGTTTCTACATCTATCTTTCCGAAACATTCCTACTACGCGGGAATCGCATCTCCACTGCATTGATCCTACTTTCATTTTACTTCTGCCATACCCAGTTTTCACTACCATACATAAGCGTAGAGATTAAGACCCCATTATGGATGGCCAAGCACGCTTCGCGTGAGACGCTTTTCTATTCATAAGAGCGAGCAAGACTCCATTCACTTTACTTCCCGTATTCACTCACTTTTCGATATCTCTGTACTGTTTACCATCATTTATAAACAGACTACCTAAGCATACAAACTCTTTCACTAGTTCAACTTTTTTATCTTCTATAAGTATATCGCATTCACTTGTGCCTTCGCCCTTTTCAAATATCATCACCTTAGTCGTACCGACATTTACTTTCATACCCCTTTTCCTCACAGAATCATTGATTTTACTTACCATCTCCTGGAGGTCGCACGCCGATGGCGCATGGATTACTTGGTCATCGGCATACAGAAGGCTTTGTCAGACAGTCATACTCTTTCAAATAATACAGACACCTATCTATGAATAGGTTCACTGGCCACGGTGAAGCTACAAATCCCTGTTGAACATCCCTGCAGATGTCAAACCAGTCTGTATAGGCCCTATTTATTCTGATGCAAGCACTGGATCCCCTGTATGGGGACTGTAGTGCCTGTATTAATCCGCTACTCACACCATGCATGGATAGGATTCTCCATAGATCATTTATTTTCACTTTTTCCAGATCTACGAAAATGCAGAAAACTTGGTCACTGGCCAAAATTTTCTGCAATGTTTCGCAGAGAAAAAATTTGGTACGTACACCCCATTCCTTTTCGAAATCCCGCTTGTACGTCCTAAATTTTGTTTTCAGTCTCATTCACAACTCTTCCGATAAAGATTTTCGCATACCGTTTGTTAACGACTCTAAAGAGGCTTATGGGGGGCTAATTTGTACAAACCTGCCGTGAGCCTTTCCCTTTGTAGAGGGGTATAATGATTGCTTTACACCAGTCATTAGGTACCCTATGGCTTTTCAGCATTTGTTAAAGAGCTGTTACAGCAAACTTGCCACTATACTCCCACCGCTCTTTAGCATCTTTGACGAAACTCTATTATATTTTCTCAAATAAAAATATTTGGGAGAACTACTCTATATAGTGGTTATTAAAAAAGCTAATAGAATATATTTCAATGGTTTTTGAATTTCAATCTATTTGTAAATTCGATTGCAAAGTCTGCAAAAAATAATGGACAAAATTTTGTGAAATTTAGTGTCGTAATTGTGTCGAGGTGACAATTGATTCCCGATATTTTTCACATTATGTATTTTATGAATAGAATCGGAATCTAGATAAAGACCAGAATCTAAAATAAGAGCGGGGCCAGAATTTGAAGCAGGAACAAGATGGAATCTTAGTTGACAGCGTGGTCGGTTGATATAATGCATCAGAGAATCCATTCGATGTCCATGTGGGTGTAGTTGCGAATGAATGCCAATGCTAAGTAATAATTGAACTTGATTAGGTTGTATCAAAAGGTGTACTAACTTTTTAGATATTTATGAACCTCACTTAATATACAAAAAAAATCTTTTATCGAAATAAATCCATGTATTACGTTAATATTTTTTGGGTTCAGTGATGGAGAAGTGGTGTTAGGAGTTTAAGAATATTAGCCAAACCGTTTTGGCTTACATACTAAATAAGTGAAATTCTTTGTTCTATTTAGCTAATTAATTCATTTCAACCCTTTTCATTGAATAGCAATTTTATCAATACATATTATTAAAAGTTGAGAGAAATTGCAATTTCTTTTAAAATTTAATACGTGGAATTAATTGTTAGCACAAAGTTTTTGACGTATTTGAAATCTTACATTTACGATGTTTAGTAAGCTAGGTCGCTATTCCAATAAGATGCTAGCTTTTACCCGTGGTTGTGCCCGCGTGGGCATATAATCGATTCCTCGTTTTCTATATCAAACGATCTTGCTATCGCTGACACCAATTTTAATCTAGTTTTTGATTTAAGTTTGAATTTCACAGGTACTTTTGATTCGGTCGTGTTATCTATACCTATCGTGCGTCCCTTTCTTATTCAACCGCACCATCATCCTCGATTACGATATCGATATCGATTCAGGTTTCTTTCAAATTATTGCATATATACGCATTAGTGGGAAGTATAAGGTATTTTGCCTATAATCAAGCAGATATTCTATCTGTGTGCTAAATTTATCTAAATCCGTCCAGCTATTTATGCACAAACGACTTACAAATAACTAAATATCGTCACAGATTATGACTTTATAATTATAAATCTATTATCATTAATCATAGAGTTCAAATCAAATCAAATATATCTTTAATTGGTAGGTAGCGGAATAACACGCTAAATAAGTAATTAATTAATTATTTACGATATTAATATTACAGCCCTCTCCAAATACTAATTCGTTACAATTATATTATTGACAGTCTCTCTTATTTTCGCTTTTGTCCTACTTCATCCTTCTACGCTATACCATCTTTATATTCCATTCTCTCTTCCTTCCCTCTCAATTCTCTTTGCCTATTCTAAAACTGTTCCTTCTCTAAGCAAATCGAACAAAAAGCATAAACGAAACATGAATTTAAATTAATGACTTGCGAATGTTCTAATTAGTAGAAGTAATACAGAGAAACATACAAAAAAATTAACAATAACACGTATTTTATGCGACAGTGATTGCCATCAGTATTTTAAATTTCATTAAAATTGGTTACAGACAGACAAACAGAGACACTTGTGTCAAAGCTTTACTCGTCTCTGTCCCTAAGCAATAAAAAAGGAACTATAAAAATAAGCCTATTAGCAAAATCGGCTTGTTTTGTTCCACATTTAGAATGGGCTTACTTTTAGTAGACTTTTAGAGTGCCAGCACCTAATTATTTTGGTCCATTTAGAGCTTCTTCCACCATTTCCTTTTGCACAGACATACAACAAAAAGTCACTTTTAAAATAAAATTTGTTTTCCACGTCCTCCTTAATCAGTACAACCTTATTCTGTTTCAAATTCACATTTCTGCTACCTGGTACATCTCAGACTGTCGTTCCAATGCACTTTCAACGACGTGCCTTTTGCATTATAATGCTTGTTCTTTACTGTTAAAAAACGAATTCTCATTTCTTCTTTCGTACACTCACTTTTCGCCAAAAAAGTTTCACTTATAAGTTCTATGTGAATTATTCTTTCAAATGTCCATGTGGGATGACCTTACTAAAATCAATGTTTGCGATCCCTTAACTATCTTTTGCCTTGAAAAGTAAACATCGATTTTTTCATCTGAAATCATAAATTTATCTACAACTAGCTTTTGCCCGCGACTTCGTCTGCGTGTAATTCGAATAAAAGCAAGGTCTTTATGTATCAATAACTGGTGCCCGCGACTTCGTGTGCGCAGTATTAGTATTTCGAGTAGCTTATATTAGCGTGAAAAGAACTAACATTATGACATTAAAATTATAACATACATAATTTTTGGGTCGTATTTGAAAAATATAACAGTCTGACAATATTGAGATGTTACATTCGCACTGTAATAACGTAACAATATTGTCAACATAAGAAATACAGTAATTAAGCACTGCAAACCCTAATCATAGGCCTATAGGTAGCTACTGCAGTATGCTTCTATAAACTATTTTTTCCTTCAGCATAAACATGCAGATTTTCGCTTTGGAAACACGTGAGCAAGCCATAGAGCTGACCGTGAGAAAAACATGGCGTGCCCAAATGTATGCCTGCTACCTTTAAGGTTTGACCCTGCGATTTGTTGATCGTCATTGAAAATGCGACTTTCAATGGGAACTGCAGGCGTTTAAAATTGAATGGCAAGTTGTTGGGTATGATTGGGATGCGCGGTATAAGAACATTGTCTCCCTTGGCTTCTCCAGTTAAAATTGTGGCCTTCACAATGTGCCTCCCTAGTTCGTTAACTTGCAACCGAGTGCCGTTGCATAATCTTGGCGCGTCCAGGTTACGCATTAACAAAACAGGTACACCTACCTTTAATTCCAACTTGTGTGATGGCACCCCGGACAACTCTAAAGAGTTTAGGAACTCTACGGGATAACTTGTAGTGTCATCGGATGACATAACTGTGTCGATGGAGTTATACACGAATATTTCGCTAGTTATTTTGTCCAAGATTTTTTTATTTACTTTCGAAACAGTCTCATTTTTTGGAGCCAGTATGGTTCTTTCACACAACCAATTTTCGTTATAAATATATTGTTGCAGATTCGGAAAAACTTGATCAATTAGTTCGTCTTCCGACTCCACAACATGACAAAATTGGTGAAAAAGAACCATACCTTCTGGTCGGTGTCCAGGCGGCCTTCACCAATTTCTAGGAGTTTTGAGCATATGCTCCTGACTCGACATCGTGGAATAATTGAACTCGCATGTTAGTGGTAAGATAAAGCTTTTCAACTTTGGTCCACAGATATGATGTTTTTAGACATGCGCTAATTTCGTCTGCTGCAGTGCCTCTCTCGATAACAGGTAAAGTCTGTCTAAAATCCCCTGCCAATAAAACTACCACACCACCCATCAACTTTCGATTGCTTTGAATGTCTTGTAGACAGCGATCAAGCGCCTCGATGGCGCGTTTGTGTGACATAGTGCACTCGTCCCACACGATTAGCTTACATTGTTGCAACAGGGCACCGCGGGCACTGCTCTTACTGATGTTGCACATTGGGGTTTCTTCACTTGCCAGATTAAGAGGTAATTTAAAAACCGAGTGTGCCGTCCTTCCACCACTTAGTAATGTTGCAGCGATCCCAGAGGATGCCACAGCTAATGCCACATTACGGTCCTTACGAATTTTCGCTAGAAGCAAATTAAGCAAAAAAGTTTTACCTGTACCGCCCGGAGCATCAAGAAAAACAAAAGGCCGCCTTCACCAAGCTCAACTCGTTGTGCTATTTTGTCATAAATTTCCTTTTTGCTCTGGCAGCAGGCGTGGCTCAGTTTCGCTGACCTGGGCATCTAATAAAGCGGTATTGTAGCTTAGTTCTTTAATCAAATCGGTCGACAGCTCTCCTCGTCGCTGTGGTGTGGGCATACCGAAATCGGACAATTTCTTTCCGGAAATCGTTATTATTTTGTCCTCTATAAGTGTCAGTGCTTCATTCAAACATAGATCATCGTTGACTTGATTCATCCTTTCAAATCTGTGCAAGATATCCTCTGATAACGCAGTTTTATACTTATCCCATAGTTGTAGAGGATTAGATAAACCGCAAGTGGTTATTAATAGTGCAAACAGCTCTCTTATTTGGGAAGGAGAACGACACAGCACGGCCTCTTCCATTGTGGCATCCCAGTGGTTGTCATCTTCCAACAACCCCAACTTCTCACACGCTTGTCGAAAAGTTTCAAGTTCTTGACCGTCAACTGTTTTTAGATCCAAGAAGTTAGTGGGGCCCTGTATTACATTCAGCAGCATTCGCAAACAGTAACATTCAAAGTTACTGACGTGCACTGTGTAAATGCGCCCAAGAGTATCTCCTGCCTTCACACCTGGCCAACCGTCGACAGGGTTCTTTGTAAACGACGTTTCCATTCTTTTAACGTTCCATGTATAGTAGCGGGGTACATCAACATAAAGTAATGTTTTGCAAATGCGTCATTTTGGCAAAGCAGGAAAAATGCAGTTAGCGTCGTTTTAGGTGGTGCGGCCATTCTCTCTAAAATTGTTTTCAGTGAAGTAAATCCGCTCACCATTGGGCAGATGTACCGCAAGATGAGTGACTGCTGGGTATCTCTCATGCAGAGGCAAACCCAAGATCCGCCACGCTGCTTCGTTGCTACTAACATATCGACCGGCTCGAAATGTTTGCACCTCATCTCTCGGGTCAACATTAACATTCCCTTGCTGTCGGATGTTAAAATAGCCTGGTCGCTGCCTTTATTAATATATTTACAAATATATTTTATCGCCTGTACCGTATTGCAGAACTCTACATTTATATGGCAATTAAAAATTTTAGAGAGCAGAGGAGAATATGGGACAATCCACCTATTGTCAACCAAAACTTCGTGACCTCGGGTTTTTTGAATAATCGTGCGGCCCCCATCTTCTGGTGCTCTACGCCTGTACAGAGGATAGCCTTTGTCGTTGGTTTGAGTATCTTTTAAAAGCGCCCTTGGATATTTTTTGGTACATTTTCCTTCCTTCATGCAAGGTGATGACGAATTTAGTGCACCACAGGGACCGTGAATCATATTTTTGGTCACAGTATCATAGAGCTTTCGATCAGTTTCTGGATTTGGTATCTCCGCACTTATGACTTCGTCAATTTGATTAGGGCGTAATTTTTCCATCAACCACAGCAGTAAGTGCACGTGAGGCAAACCTCTTTTTTGCCATTCAATCGAGTACATGAAGCACTTCACATCACCAAATATTTTACCTTTTGTAAGTAGAGCAACCAACTTTTGAACTTTTATTTTAAATACTCTGGCTGTTAAGTCGTGTCTGTCCGTTGAATTTTGACCTGGCATGAGCTCTGTAGTGATTTCTGGCCAGGCGGGATTACATGTCATTGTAATAAATAGATCAGGCCTCCCGTAGTTACGCACGTATGTGAACGCATCCTGCGTGTATTCATGAAGATATCTCGGGCTATTTACAAATGACGACGGGAGAATTACCATTTGACCCAAGTTATTTGGATTCAAATCCGCATCATTCCTTATCGCGTCTTGTAAATGTATATAATTTTCTGCTCGCAGTTTTGTTTGGTTCAAGGCAATAAACCTTAAGCGCTCACTCTCCACTTTGACATACATGTCCACCAAAAACTGAAGAAGGAGAAGTCTACATCGAAGTAATAAATTAAAATCGTTGCGACGTACCATCATATGATACGCATAAAAGTCTTTAAATGACACTTTTTTATTTGGTATGGGTTGTTTTGTAACTGGGTTTGTCTGAGGAATATCAAAACTGTCCTTGTCCCTTGTCCTTTCCAAAAAATTATCGGGTACTCGAGAGCGTCATAAAATCTATGAGTGTCCGGAACTCTAGTGAGCCGGTCATCATGCGCCTGAATAACGATATCCCGAGAAGCAGTTTGTTCACTACTAACTACTAAGGCAGCTATTTCATTTGTGGTCGGGGCATTGAATCTTCTTTCATGTTCACCACGTGGTACACGATCTGGGTGTATTACAACCTTGTAATTATCGCTAGTCACTCTATCTTTAGCCATTTTAAATTCATGTACTAAAATGTTGTGATTATGTAGAACTTGTTGTATTTTTTGAACCGTGTTTCTATCCAAACCTTGCACGTACTCAGAACGCCTATTAACTTGTGCTTCCTCATCGCCCATGAAATAAACTTGCAAAAATTTTGGTTGCGTATTGGTAGCAGGAAGCAAAGATCCAATTGTGTGGTATACTTGCCCTTGTATTGTAAAAGTCGGACAAAATCCTGGCATAGAAACAATATTATCCGCCCCAAAAGATGTCATGTGGAAGCACGTGTTGTATTTTCTTATGTTTTTTAGGAAACGGCGAGACTCATCTGTTTCATGAGAGAAAAGTTCTTTAAGCGGCTCAACTGGCTCATCTATTGAAGCAAGAGCTACTTTTCCTCCTGAACAACACATGCCCGCAGCTTCTTCTTTCCACTTAAGAGCACCGCAAAATCTACATTCTTTGTTCATAGGTTCTATTTTTATAAGATTGTGGCTTCCGTAATCAAGTGTCTCGTCGTACTCAAATGCAGCTTTGTCGAATACCCCCCACGTGTTTCTTCTGAATATTAGACGTCGCTGTTGTGCCCTTTCAGCAACAGCGCGTCTGCGATTCAGCTTCTTCAACGGTTTCTGTAGCTCTTTGTGACGCTATGTAAGTTGCCTGCTGAAGAAGCCGAGCGTGGACTGTTCAGGTGTCTCAGCAGCCCGTTGAGATGCCAGATATTCAGCGTGGTGTTGACGTCGAGCTTGGGACTGTTCAGGTGTCTCAGCAGCCCGTTGAGATGCTAGATACTCAGCATGCTGTCGAAGGCGGTTTTGAGACTGTTCTGGTGTCTCATCAGCTCGTTGAGATGCCAGATATTCAGCGTTCTGTTGACGTCGAGCTTGGGACTGTTCAGGTGTCTCAGCAGCCCGTTGAGATGCTAGATACTCAGCATGCTGCCGAAGGCGGTTTTGGGACTGTTCTGGTGTCTCGGCAGCCCGTCGAGATGCTAGATACTCAGCGTGCTGTCGACGCCGATCCTGGGACTGCTCTGGTGTCTGAGCAGCTCTGTGAGCTACCTCACGCTCCGCCTGTTCAAGCCTTCGCAGTTCGGCTTGTGGAAACGTCTCGTTAAGTCTAGCTACTTTCATAGATCGAGCTTTATTAGAGCTTTGGGAAGATTAGACTTACGCTTTCGCGGCATAATTATTTCTTAGGAGGTACTTTTCTACGATATTTTTATTTTTATACTTGAAAAATGCAAAACCTGCCTATTAAATCAAAATTATAGCTACATACTAATAATAGTATAAAAATAATTGTAATTTGCTGATTGAAAACAAAATCAAGCTTTCGTTGTATTATTATTATTTATGCCTATATTATTATTACTTATACCTATATACAATATATACTATAAATATTAATGGACGCCAAGAAAAACAATTACCAACCTATGTACCTAATTAAAATAAAACATCTGTGAAAATGCAATATCTGCTTATTCAATTAAAATTATAGCTACTTACTAATTAATAGACAGGCAAAAATAATTCTAATATTATTCTATTACTATACACATTATCCTTACTTAATTACTATAAATGCAAATCGCTAGTGCCTTCAAAATTCGCAAAACGAACACAACCGTCAACGACGTCTGCCCTCACGCGTCTGCCCGCGTTCGGGTCGCGCACTCAGCGATGAGCGACTTCTCCTCCACCTCACCGCGACCGACCCGCTCCATTCGCCCGCCGCGCCGCCCGTCGGACCGTAACATACCATAGTATCGCGCGTTCGGTTTGTCATCGTCGTAACTATTAAAATATTTGTCCAAATGATGTATTGTGAAGGACAAAATTTATCTCCTTTAAATACCAAAAGCGATAAAAGTATTCATTTTGATAAGGATCCATTTATTACTACCAAATGTGCATTAGAAATAAATTATCAATTTTATTGTATTTATGGTTCACTATTTTGACAATAATGGCTTACTCATAAAAGATAGATATATATGGTGTCGCAGAATTTTTGTAGGACTATTTAAGATAAATATTTTCACCATACATTATATACATGTAGCACTAACTGTTTTTGCAGCACACGCCTGAATAGCTCGCAGATTGCAGAATTTTTTCAGACTTAAATGACATTTATCGTTATATTTTGGACAATTCACACAATATCTTTATAAATTATAGCCTATGTGTTACTCTGATCTATAAGCTACATTACTGTAAAGTTTCATTAAAATCCGTTTAGTAGTTTTTGCGTGAAAGAGGAACAAACATCCATCCATACATCCATCCAAACAAACTTTCGCCTTTATAATATTAGTAAGGATTCAGAGATAGATCACAGTAGGGATTTTCAAGTCTATCTCTGTTATAGATACCGAAGTTTAGGCCAATTTTCGTATATTTAGATAATACTATGAACTGTTTGTTATTATGTAGGACGTTTTAGAGCAGCTTATTATTTTGATAATATTCAATGTTCAAAAAAATTGATATATATATATAAAATAGAAAAGAAAGAAAAAAGAAAACCAGACCGGGGTCGACATTGAATGTGGGATCGACATTAGATTCTTGAGCCTGATTGGGATCGAAATAAAAAAAAAACATTCAAATTTACATACATGTCCTTTATAAAAAATATTTTGTGATAGTTTGAATTTTTTGCGTTGCCAGCGATCATAAAGTAAGTATGCGAAAAGTTATCTTACTATGGGTTTTGTGAACAACCCCGATTATTCGACGTACGACGGAAACAATTATTCCCTCTCTGCGAGATAAAATCCGAATATGAGAAAATTATTAGAAGTACCAGCGCAACCGACTTGCGTCACAGAACCGGCAAGTCGAGGCGGTAATGGGTGAATTCACGAAAACTAGGAATGAAAAGAGGGTTTTAATCCGAGACATTTCCAATACTAATACTTCCTAGAATGTTGATTCTGTATTTACGATAACATTTGAGAAATCGTTGCGCCCCAAGGAACGCTATAAGATATAGCCGGCATTAATAGAACAATGGGTGTGTAATGGCACAGAAATATTAAATATGAAATTTTCTTAAAAGAACTAATTATCGTGGCATATTTCGCCCCCCGAGCCCCCGCCCGCCCCCGACCGCCCCAGCCCGAGAGCATGACAAACGAACTCAATTAAGGCATCGGCTGGAGCTAGCGCGCCGAGCTTCCCTCTTAATTATATTTATTTTAGGGAGTAAAAAGCGTGAAATGAATTTAGCAATATCAAAAAAAAAAGAATTAATTATATTATACGTGGAATATTCCGCTTAATTAATTTGCACGAGCAAACATCGACTTACACCATGATTACGTATAAGTTGATTACGTAATTGTTATTAGTTTTTAATAATTAAAACGAATATATCTACATTTTCATACCAATTCTTATAGTATTGAAAAATAAATGTTACTGTTTTACTAAATACTTTTGGGAAAGAGAAATATATGGTTTCCGATTATATATAATGGTCAAACATGTTTTATAGCATTTTCGAGGGGCAAACGAGCATACGAGCCATAGGAACTAAGAGGTCACCGCCGCCCATGGACACTCGCAATTTTAGAGGAGTTACTATTGCGTTGTTGGCCTCTTGTGTAGTACCAGGATATCTGATGTAAAGAGAGTGGGCTGAGGGCGGTGGGAGTGGGCTTATGGAGGGGATGTGGGCCACCGAAACTCTCACTCACTGAACGAAAAGGAAACGCACAGGAAATTAATACCTCAGTTTGTATTCTGTGAGAGTGTGATATTTCACATGTATAACCGGCCCATTACCAAGTTGACCTAATGGTCAACTTGGAAATGGGCCGGATGTACACGTGTGTGTTATGGAGTAATGTGGTAGAGTGATGTAGTTATAACTCTGCCACATTAAAAAAGCAAAGGTATTTAAAAGAAACTTTTTTAAATTGTATATATATATATATATATATATATATATATATATATATATATATATATATATATATATATATATATATATATATTTATTTTCGATTACCTGTTAATGGAAACAAAGAGTGAAACATATTATTCTAATAAAAATTTTTCATCCTCTTGTATTTAGAATAAATATTTTGGCAACGAATTCATTCCAAATTATTAGGGTTACAGTGAATTTACGTAAAATTGGTATCAACCCATTTTTTTTTGTATTCTATTGTAATTTATTTACAGTGTAGTAATCTTTCAACAGTCAAAAACATAAAATGAACACGCCATTTTAACTGAGACGAGAATAAATTTTATTTTTGTATTCAGAATTATGCTTATTATTTATTTTTATCATTTATTATCATTTATTTTATTTGCGAAGAAAATATAAGCTTTGCATACGAAATAAGATCAAAACAACAGTGAAGTTTCAAAGGAAAAGATGGACCCTGTGAGATAAAAGTGAGACCACTTGTTTTACAGGCACTCTCGCACCGATAGCTATATCTAACCAGAAGCGGTTAAACGCGGGATATGCGGTGGGTGCGGCTGCCTCCCAGACTTATGACTAAAACGCTTTATATTGACCGCTCCCTTTCTTCCCGAACTAGATCCTGTATCAGCGCCTGCGTGTATTAAAACACTAATCCATAATGCCTAGGTCGTTCTAGACACACGATCTAGGTTATCTGACGGAGATATCGACGGCGGGGGTCGCCTGAAGGAAATATCTTTCAATTGGCAATTCGACCGTTCATCGGCGGAAACCGTTTCCTGCGAGATGCGGACGTCGATTCGGAAAATAAATAGCGGTCATTTGAGGTGAGCTCGAAGCGATCGCGAGCGCTTTTCCTTTGAAATCTGTAATTTTTTATGTTCACAAAAATTCAGAGCTCAAACTTAATATCGGGCCGTCGTCCACGTATATAACTCTTTCTATACGAAGTTCGGAGTCCAACTAAAAACTGCATTTGAAATGTGCGTTCGAATTCGAACCGTTGAACTATAGCATGCCGGTGATAAGATCTTGAACTTGTCATATACTTTTTGAACCACACGTACAGGAGACGGTAAAATATTTTTCGAGGTTAGTACACAAAATGGAATATACATAAGATCATGTGTGTGTATATTTTGGTACAATCGATTTTATTAAAATATGTAAGATCGTATACACTAGCATGTTAATATGATTCGGAACCATTACAAAGAGGTCATCTGTCGAAATATGACACTGTTTGGTTGTATAGCAGGAAAATATCATATTTTGTCACAAATATTGGTTTGCGATCAAATAAACCCAGTTTTACGGTTTTATTTGATCACTGGTTTAAACCCAGTATAAAGTTGTTTCTTCATTTGATGTATAAAAGAACAATTTATTCTAAAATTATGATATAATAAGAATGGTAAAATTATATTTTCTTTTCAGATCTTTTTGTTTTGTACTATTAGACACAAACATGCACATGTTCCTGATTACTACAATTGGCGATTTTTTCAGAAAGGAGTGGCTTCTCGAATAGGCCACACCCTTTTAATGTACGAAAAATTAGTTGGAAAAAATTATTCACGAAAATACTACGTAGCCGGTCGCCAGGGATATTTGACGCATTTTCTATTTATTTATCAATACGGTCAAATAATATGTAAAAAAATATTGTTTGACGATTCTTCAATGATCGAACATCGAAGATATTTTCTTGATTTTTCATATAATTTATAATAATAATATATGCTCAGGGTTCCTACGTGATATTATAGGAAAACTTAAAAATGGGGAAGTTCGATTGCAACGAAAGGCTTTACTTGATGATAAAGAAAGGAGTGAAACTGGAATTGATGAGACTGGATCTCGATTAAGTTAAAATCAAAAACGACAACCGGAATCAGGATAATGATGAACATAGCATTAACAGTCGGTGTACAATATATAGGGCTCCATTCTAAAAGAAGGTTTTGTACTTTGTAGCCACGAAGCAAAATTATTTACAATAAAAAAAACATTGAGGTTCGATTCTTCTTTAGGGTTTCGTGATAATTACTAAAAGCCCATATAGTTTAATCGATTACGAAAAAAAAATGAAACGAATACATGCAAGCCAATAAAGGATATCCGATACATTTTTTGGAATGTGGTAATAATTTCTGAGAACTCTTTTAGCTAATTAAGCTGATTTCAATAAAATATATTATGGAGATAAATGAATGCTAATATAAAATATTCGATATATTTTTAAGGTTTCGTGAGAATTACGAGAAACCCTTATAATTAAGCCAATTTTAATAAAATTTCTACGGAGGTAAATAAAAACCAATAACAAAAGGATATTCCATACATCTTAGGGTTCCGTGAGATATTCTAAGAACCCTTTAATTAAGCCGATGTTAACAAAATTGACTACGAACATTAATGAAAGCCAATAAAAATATATGTCCGATATCTTTTTATGGTTCCATAAAAATTACAGAGAAGCCGTATAATTTAACCGATTTTAATAAAATTTAGATTGGAGACAACTGAAAACCTATAAATGGATATTTGATGCATGTTTAGGATTCCAAGAGAAATTAAAAGAACCCTTTAATTAATCCGATGTTGATAAAAATCACTACGAACATAAAGGAAAGCCAATAAAAGAATATACGATAGCTTTTTAGGGTTCCGTGAGAATTATGAGAACTCTTACAACTTAACCGATTTTATTAAAATTTACAAAAACCTTGCAAAAATGCCAAAAAACAGTATTTACGATCTCAGAATATTTAGAGCATATGTGGGCAATTGCCGGTCCCCGGGCCGCATCCGGCCCGCTGTAAGATTTCATCCGGCCCACAAGACATTTTGAAAAATTTCGTGTCTGATATCTATCGCTAAAAGTTATGACTTCTACTTTAAAACACTACTTCAAAATGCACTACTTTTGAATGCGGCCCGGGAACGTATTTGCACACTAAAGTTTGGCCCACAACATGTCAAAGGTTGGCCCCATACCTGACTTAGAGGATATGTATGTGGCCATAACGAGCTCGAATTCCTACAGGTTTGTTTTTCTTGCAATTGTTTTATACTGGATTGTATTTCTGTATAATTTTGGCTTGAAAAGAGTTACCTCCAAGTTTCTTGCTTTTCTTGTTGTTCTTGAAGGATAACTGCTCTACGAACGAGTGATAATTTTAAGAAAAGTAGCAATATTAAAAAACTGTAAATTCTTTAAATGTTCTGTCGTATTTCAAGTGTTATAACCTGAGAAATAAAGATATGAATTTTGATTTCCATTTTCAATTTTGACACAAATAATGATATATAGTTGCATACGTATGTTTATAAACGCAATAAATGCATTTCTGTGTGCACTCACACGGACATAAATATTTCAGGTTTTTCATAGATTTTAAAATTAAATGTGAAAATAACTAAGTGATCTTATTTCTTCGAAACAATGTAACGAAAATCACATTTTCAGAACATTTTTTTAATATTATTTGTGGATTTAATTCTATTTTAGAATCAAAACACACGACGAAATAAATTTGTATGAAATCGACGTGTTTTGTTTACCCTTAATATACCATAATTATTTGCTTATTTTGAAGGTCACAATAGAGAAATGTATGTGACTAGCTGGTCCGGTAGTCGTTGTTCTACCTTTTCCGTTAGGTGGCGTACCAGTATAGTTCTTTATTTTCATGGTTCCGCCCACGTAAAAATTTAATGGATTCCTTTAAAAGGACGTAAAAGAATACATCTTTCGATCTTGCTATTAATCCCCATCCGGATTCTATTTCGATCTCGATACTGCTCCAGATACTGATTTTGGTCCATATTCGATTCTATTTATCGTCCCGTTTCCTATTCTGATTCTGCATGAGGCAAATTTTAGTATTAAAAGAAAATATACCTAACTTACTTTAGTCTGAGAGGGTGTTATCTTTCTGTATGTGAAAGTATTATTAGAATCGGGTTAGTTTTGCAAATATTCGGCTTCACCTGCACGGATTGAGATTTTCGCCTTAGTTATGTTTATTGTAATACGTGGATAGAATCGGAGACAAACAGTGTAGATAATAAAAAAAACCAAAAAACACGCTTTTAAAGCACATCAAACTAAAAAGGGAAAAATAATTCTGAATATAAGCCGAAAAAAAAAATAAAAAATGACGAAAAATACTAGTATTATAGTGGAAAAAGCGTGGGTTGCTCTTTATACGAAAAATGTGCCACAAAGCGCCCCACGATTTTTCCACAATAATACTAGTATTTTTTGTCATTGTGTATTATTTTTTCGGCTCATATGTAGCGTGCTTTTTAGTTTTTTTAAATTATATTTATTTTTCACTTTTTAGTCGGATTGATTGTTAAAAATTTGTAATTTTTAACAATACAACAATAGTTTAATTAACAATAATGCTTATTACTGTTACTAAATTCTATTACAAAACAGTAATAGAATTCAGTATCAGTAATAAGCCACTTGCTCTCACGCAGACGATACGTGACGAAATTATTCGATCCTGGCAATCCTGATCAGAATGATGAAATAAACATCAAATTATTGTATTTTCACGGGTTTTTGATCTGTGTACAAAGTTTTATATTAAATCTGTTCGTGTAAAGTGGGACAAAATTAAGTGTAAAGGTCACATACATACATACATACATAGTAAGTCGGTTACATACATACATACATACAGGTGAAGCTAATAAAAGCGTGTTAATAAAAACAGGCGATTATTCAAAATTATATTAAAAATGCAAGTCAATAAACCGACTACTTTACGAGTTTCGCGGCACTAGTACACAAACTGATTTTTTTTAATATATATGGTAAGTATTAAATTACCTTATTTAATTTTATCATGCATTGTAATCTTACTTACGTAGGCTTAGAAAGCAAGTGCTGCAAAAGTTATTCACTAGATAACACGTCCCTAACAGAACTTATGCCCACATAATAGTTTAGGAGACCAATAACTTACAACTAAGTTTTAGGGAAAATCAGAAATTCCGGATGAAGTATGATTGTACGAGCCCGCATTACAACTCTATGGTCCACCCACCGTGAGTGTTTCGAGTTTAACTTACTTTTAAAATTTATACTAAGAAGTTATACTTTTCTAGTATGAAAATTAACGATTTTCATATTCATAAAATACGCATAAATCCGTATATTTAATGTGCGTAGAATGAAACAATAAAATCAAAAACACAGAGAACCGTGTAGTTATTTTAAATAGTATTATTTGTTTCTTTGTTCTCAAAGGATGTAATACTTAATTCAGTAAGATTATTTTAAAATTTTAATTGAATGGATTTGTATTTTGACCTTTAGTTGTAATGAACTAACGCCTATGTACTTTTAAATTATAATATGTATTTAACTTTATAGAACACTATCCATATTTGTAATAGACTTTTCCTATCCAGGGTGCTACAGCACCTTTTTGTTTGTGATGTAATTATTCAATAAATAAAACTCATATGACGTTATTATTAATAAACATGAGTATCTTAGAATGATATTAATGATCAAAAACAATAAAACATGAAAAAACATTACAAAGCACACGTGACACACATTTTGATTTGATGCTCAATACAATTGGGACTTTAGCAACTTGTTGCAAACCGTTTTGCTTTTTCTGTTCTTGGAATACGGACAAAATTTACAACGTCCTTGGTTTGGTAAAACAGGAGTTGGACTATCTAACGACATTATTTCTTTTAGAATGGCATTTATAATTTGCTGGACGTTCGAGTGCAAAGTTGGCCAATTTGATCGTACCTCCAACCACGGCGTTATGAGATTCAGAGCTAACGTCTTCAGAAAACCTCTTCTATTTGGGAAAGTTTCTTTATATATAGCAGTACTGAAAGTTGGCAGGGTCATGAAATTGACACCGACAGCATTCAGTAGTCCAAAGAACAAACACAATGGCCAGCGTCGAGTTTTCCGAGAGACGGAATATCGATGACACAGTCGATCAAATGTATCTGCCCCTTCTTTGGTTTTATAACAGAAATCAACCATTTCTGGTAGAGTTGCAGTATTAGTCTGATCACCTGAAACGTGCATCGAAAATAATAAAAGCACAATTTTTTTCTTCTTGCCGGATTACTAGGTATGTATATACGGGAAGGGTAACGACCTCGAAACGCAAGAAGTTGTTCATCAATTGTACAACAATCAGTCGGAATGTGTAACTCCTTAGATTTCTCAATAAAGTGATCAAATAATTCTCATGTTGGAGCCAAACGATCTTCTTTACGACGTCCTTCTCCTGTATTACGATCATCAAACAGCAAGCAATTAGTGAGAAATGCGAATCTAGATTCTGATATTCTAGCCATGAAATACGGATTGCCAGTATCTTAATTAAATAGTTCTAGAACTGTAACTGTATTCATGTTTAGTACACCAACCAAATAATATAATACAATCAAAGCTCGCATCTCGTTGTAGTTAGTACCTTGTATAAATGATGGCCTTATATTTCCAGGGCCTACATCAATATCTTCATTTTTACGATCACTTTTATAGCTTTGTCTTTGGATAGAAATTTCTATATTTGTAAAAGATACAATATTCTTTATAGTGTCGTCATCAAAAAATAATTTCCATGCATCTGAAATTGAGGAAACAGGAGGTCCTTTATTTCCTATAGCATGAAATAGTATGTTTCGTCTTGGAACCCGTGACGTATGAGGTTTTTTTTCCACTCCATTTATAATTATTCGATCCATATAACCTTGTTGGAACTTCTTTTACTCTTAACAGATGTTGCATTGACGTTTTTAGATTAGATAAAGGTTCATCATCATCAGAATTCCACGAATTCGAAGATGAAAGTTCTCGAAAGTCCTTGATAATTTCATCTGGCTCCAAATCAGAATAATTTCCATCTATGTACTCTTCACCACCCTTTTGCATTTGAAGTGTAGTTAAAATTTCATCATTTAAAGAACGCGTAACCATTGCGAAGTAGGAGTTAAAACAAATATAAGACGTTGATCACTATAACAACAACACGTTAAAACATTAATTGAAGGATATTTATAACATATAATTACATTTTTATGTATTCTAATAATTACCAAAAAAATCTTATTTTACTACCTAAGGAAATTACGGCACCCGGCAATAACAAAAAACACTACTTGCCGCATTTACAGTTCTTTGACAACTGACGTAAGTAAGTGACTGACAGCGAGGTAAGAGATTAGATGAAACAGCAAAAAAAGTTGCCAACCGTTAAAAAAATATTACTCTATTAATCAACCGTAGGATACCCCAGCACCCTGGGTAGTGTTCTAGGGTTAAACAGAAAATAGTAGTCTAATAAACAATAATCGATATCTCGAAATTAACAAGAAATACCTTTTCGGTATTTTTATTTGATAAGATGTTCGAAAACTTTTCTTGTATTCGTTCATTTTTTAGCAATATTCACGCAATTCATGTAGTATATGAATATGTGTATACATATATATTATTGAGATAAAAATGGTTTATTATTGAGAGATTTTTATTACATTGAATTTTAAATTTATTTTTATTGCTCAACATTAACAACAAAATATATCTAGTCTCTCTCTCCCTTCCTCTGTCTCTCTCTGTGAGAGACAGAGGAAGGGAGAGAGAGAGAGAGAAATATTATGTTATGACCAATACAATCTCCACTAATACAATCTACAAATATGACAAATTTATTTATTTTCCAACCATTTGTATTATAGAAATATATGAATACTTAACTCTGTATGGTAATTGTTTAAATAATCAATGCTAATGATCAAATCTATTGAAATGTCTTAATTGGAGGGGGTATTCGCTATTGTCTTAAGTAACTGAGGGGGTCAAACAAAGCAAATTAGCCTTTGTAGGTCCGTTTGCGGAAGGAATCTCGGTGTAGACAAAGCCTTAATTACGTCATCGCTGTATAGTGACGTCACCGGTGCAGGTATAATTCGCCTACCGCCATTATGAAGATTACTTTTGTGTTTGGGAATTTTAACGAAGATAAACATTTATTTAATTTAACATAGGCACATTATTTGTATAGAGTACATGAGAGTGATCGACATAAATTATAAACTTTTGTTGCAGTGAATGTCAATGGCACACAATATTTTTCAGGATTTTGAATTTTACTTAAGTTCTGTAAACATTGTATTATTTATTACTATCGCACATAACGAATGAGTTTGACCGTATCACCCCTTATTATGTGCTATTTCAAAAGTTTGATTTTGTTTTTATTAGTAGAGCAAGTAAAAGATATATGGAAATATGTGACATAATAAAATATTTTTTTGTATGTCTATAAAAACAAAGTATGTAATTAAATATTGATTAATAAATTCAGTGAAATACAATTTCGATATTTGATTTTATTAAATGAAACTCCATAACCAAACATGAGAACGTTTATCGTGAGAACACGAGATTCCGTCGACACAATGATTTCTCAAAAAACCAAAAAATGCGACAAAACATAACAATGAAAAAATAAAGCGCAACAACTGATAACAACTTCGAAAAATAACAAACAATTAATAAACTCATTCGATTTTTTTCTGCTACCCGTACGTGTGAGTATTTCGAAACTAGTGTGTAAGAAAAGCAAAATAAAAGCGGACGGCGCCTACAATTCCATTCTTTATCAGTGCTAACGGTATACAGGCATTATCGTGACTTTTAGTTCAAAGGCACGTGGCATAATGACCCGTGGCACGAAGCATACGACACCACGTTGCGTCAATTTTATCTGAACATCTCGATTTCCTCTCCAATTTATTTGCGCATTCAATATCCGATAATTGATTAGCATATGTACGGCTAGGGAGAATTCTAATCGAACCTATAAAGGGAGACTTTCGTAAGACGTACGTGCGCACGCGGCGTTGGTTGGTTGGTTGGTATTCAAGACGTCACAGCAACTAACTATAACTATGCTGTAATTTCTATGACATGTTATGGTGTTAGTTAGGAAGATGCTTGCACGTCTCGACGTATTGGTATGTTTTGAACATGGCACGATATTCATAGTCCTACAGTTGTGTGGATCACGAGCAGCCAACCAACTCTTAGTCTATTGAGTTCTATGGCTTATGATCCACGCACATTGGTTGGGCGTGCTAACTATTAAGCTAACACCGTTTTTCCTTTTCAAAATGTCAATATATCGCATTTTTATTATATAGGGGCTATTCAAGTATTACGTAAGCAAAATTTGTGTAATTTTTGATCCCCCCCAGCCCCTTGTCAGCAAAAGTTAGCAGAGCTCTTACTCCCCACCCCTATGCTTACGTAAGCATTAGTATATTTTTTTGGTTTTCATGAGCAGCAGTTATCAAATGTAGAAATAAAGAATTCTGATACTATAAAGGAATTTATAGCTCATTTAATATTTATTTACACAAACTTTTATATAAATATTGTGTTCTTAACATAAGAACGTTATTCATTTAATTTCTTTCATTAAAAATTTTGAGACAATTTTAACAGTGGCAACATGAATCAAAGGTAAAACAACACAGGTGCAAAAGGTAAGATGCACAATTGCTTACTCATAGATTTATCATTGGTCACCGCAGCGGCGCGGTACGCCCGGCGACCAATGATAAATCTTGCTTATTATTGCAAATGCTTACTATTTTACTATCGAAATGCAACTCAAAGTATAAATATATAAGGAAAACAAGGGAAGAAAGATAATTTATCATATGACGTTTCAATCGGAAAATCATAAGAAAAAGGTTCATTTTTAAATGCGATTAGTACAAAAAACGATCATCTTGTTACTGGAACACAATAGGACATAATTTTTACAATTTACAGACGCTGTTCTAAAACAATGCCTTAGTGGAGGGGCTTAATATTGTTTTAATTCTCTATTATTGTGTTTTGTTTGAATGGATGCACATGATCATAGGATGTTTTTCTGCAGAACAAAGCGTAAAGTAGTAATAACATGATATTATAGTTAACGTAAAATTTTATTATTATTATTTCGATTGAAACATACATTAAAGAACTTGACAATTTCTAAGTTGTGTTAAGTATACAAATGCTTCTTACTACTTGTATCATAAAACAGAAGACAATTCATTAAACAAAAAAATATTTTTTGTTTAATAGTAATATATTATATACTATACATAATCTGTTAAAAAACAAATCAAAATATATGCCATATTAATTTCCTTGGATTAGTTTTGATTTGTTGTACAATTGTCTTTTAAATATTATTTATAAGTTGCATAAAAAACAAAAAATATATATAAATAACAAAGGCGACTTTATTAGATTAAAAAACTGGGTCTCTATGATGAGCGAAGGAATATTGTGACAACGTAGAAAATACGAGACCAGGGATGTTTAGGTATATTTCTATAAAGTCCGTTTGTATCTCAGATTTTGATAATTCTTTAAAGGAAAAAACTTGAATACTATATTACTAATTCCTCTTTATAATATACGATTGAGCACTTATCATAAGTAAACCTAATTTAACATCTCAAAATAAGAAAAATTTTTGTTTTCAAAACTTTAACTTGTTATTTAGCCATTTTTTGACAGAATATTTCAACATCATAACGGAAAGGCTGAGGAAACTACATTAAATTTAATGAGTGCTAAACGGTCTGTCTTAGCAGCACTCATTGACCGCGGCTGTTTTTTTTCCAGAAAAATCATTTAAAGTAAATATATATTGCTGACATAATAATCATTCTGACCCCCCCCGGCCCCCATGTCATCAAAAGTAAGCAAACCAAAGACCCCCCCAACCCCTTTTGGTGCTTACGTAATACTTGAATGGCCCCATATGAAATTTCGTCGATCCGATATAAAAATTATATATATCGCTTAACCTGATTTGATATCAAATAAATATAAGTCTACAGCTATATTCTACTTGTTAGAGATGTACTAGATCGTCCCAGAACGTGCAGTGAGACATTCGTAATAAATGCAGTCAAATTTAGGATCAAACAAATAAATGCATCATTGCCTTCATTAAAATATATGTCTTTGCTTGTGCACTGTAAGGCATCTATACACATGACCCGAGATAAGATTTTGAACAGTAAAATAAAACCTTTCCGTGAGTTATGCGCAGGAGGTGAACATTCTGCGGGATTTAGTGAGACATGCGGTCGAAACGCTATTAGAGATCCGCCGGAAGACGATGCGAGTCGACGGAACCACACGTAAACAAAAATGCTTCTATAGGTGCGCTACGAAATTGACACCGCAAATTCTGAATCACTGAGGACATAGGCGCTTCCGCTCAGAACGCGATATAGTCACAAAGAAGTTTAAAAATCGCTTAATAGCATTGTAATTAAAATACTTTATTTAAAATCGATATATAAGAAGTTTACAGAAAAAAAATTAAATTTTAATTCATTCCGAAGTAAAAAATATTTGGGTTTTTTTATTTTAAAAGGTTTTACTACTTTAATTGTTTTGTTCAGAAAAATACCCTGTGATGCATTTTTCTTTCAAAATCCTTAATTATATCTTAAATAAACGATTTTTTTCAATACTTATTTCATAGTTGTTGTATTCACTAAAAAATATTATTTTTCGTAACATAGAAACTTTATAGGTAACCCCTTGAGCATTTTAAATAAACTAAAAATAAAAATTAGTAAATGTAGCTGAACTAAAATAAAAATTTATGTAAAACAATAAGCACTGTTGGAAAGTCATGACTTAATAGTAATGTGTGAGATCTAATATAAAGGTAGTAAATTATATTTAGGTTCTTGTTCTGTCTAAAAGACAGAAAAGTAGAGTAATGTGAAAGTGAAAGAATTTTATTTAATTAGAAGGTTTTTTTTCTATTTCTAGCGTGAGTAGTTTTTCTAACTCAGTCACAAGAAATTTACTCCATGTAGAATGCAGGAGCTGAAAATAAAAATAAGTTAGGATAAAGTTGGATGTTAGAAAGTTAGATTTTAAATTGCTATTAGCACATGTAAGGAAAAGTGCCGTATTTGTGTATACTTAAATAAACTTTAACATTGTAATGCAAATTTTATATTATACTCTAATAAAACAGTAGAGAGAAAAAAACGGCATATTAAAGATATTTGAGAGATTCTGTTGGGGTATTAAAGATAACTCAATCAGTTAATACCACCTGTGGAAGCCATCGGTCGCGGACAATTCAGAGCGGCAAACATCCGTGCGTGTATTGTACGCGCCGTTCTATTCACATGGATTTTTTATTTATAATATTTTAAGGCAAACGAGGATGCGAGTCGCCACAGAATAGGTGACCACCGCAGCCCGTGAGTATTTGCCAAAGAAAGAGTAGTCATCAATACATTACCGGCCTTCTAGGAGGGAATAGGGAATCTGCTGGTAGGTGTTTCATCTGAATCTGAATTTTTAAGAAGGAATGAGATATCTGATGGAGAGAAGAGTGGACCATTCAAACGCAAATATTCAATTTTGACTATTTTTTTTTACTGGTATCACAAAAAGTAACAAATAACGCGTATTAAAAATCAACGTCGAGAATCGTCTATAACGGAATCGTCCAGACTGTACTGACTCATTAAACTTTCGCAGTTAAACCTTTGAACAGATTAGAACGAAAATTGATAGACGTGCAGTTTGAAATTCGGGAACGAGTATGGGACACTATACGAAATTATTCGCAAGATGCTGTACATTTGGAAGCGGTTGTTTTATAAAATGGTGCAAAAAAATTGGAAACCGGTTATAGCCGAGGTCAATCACTAATTTTCTGTGATTATCGAACTCAATAAGGGAGGGATGTATATATGTAATGATTTTTTAATTGTTTTTAGTCCGTTCATCGACAACGCAGTTTCATCAATTGTCGACATGTAAAGATGTTTCTAACTGTTTTCAAAGGGATGTCCGTGTGTGTGGGTGTAAATTTGATATCAACCGATTTCGTAGATTTTGAGTTTCATAAAAAGGTTTTTGAAGAAATGTTTTTTTTTTTTCTTAGGGCCCGCGCTTTTGTTGCTGTGCTGGCCGTAGCAAACCGCATTAGTATACAATGATGTCATACCTAAACCTAACGTGCTAACGTACAGACAAACTGTACAGTTTTATTCTTTAGCGTGAAACAATTACATACTCCACAACAAACTTTTTTACACCTATTTACACCCTTAGAGCTTTCAAATTTGGGAAACGCAGAAGTACGTGTTTCATTAATTATTGAATTGAAAATCATTAAAATGGAGTTTAATATAAATTTGATCAGAAAAAGTCCCACACATACTTCGCTACAACTTATTTTTTTTTTAAAGAATTTCAAGAAATATCATCTTAAGTGATGATTGAAATATCAAATGGAACTTCAAACTCCCTCTCCAAATCTTAAAATTCTATTTTTAATAGTTGAGGCTGGGCGATGACGAGTCAGCGAACGGAGATAACAGCATCATCTGAAATCGAAGTACAATTTATAATATAATAGCTTATGCTATATCAAGCCTTTTAATTTCTCGACTTGTGTCCGCGATGGTACAGCGCTTAAGAAAAAAATCAACAAACCGAATGGCGATTGTTTTTTTTTATCTGATGGATCGATTGGTCAGCGATGTCATTGTTTAAATGCGAGCAGGTCGTTCAACTCGCAAACTGTAAAATCGATCTTGTTGGAACATATTCATTGTGTATCGTTTAAATAAAAGTGGTTATAACCATTTAGAAAAGTCGGATATACAGCAGCTGGTGTATATATTCTGAAAATGTAACCCGATATTTTGACGTACAACTAAATAAATTTAAACAGTTCTCATGATATATCAGTAATTTAAAGAAGAGAACATTTTTTTAATATATTGTATAGATTTTGAAGGTTATAATTTAAAATAATAATAAAAAAAAGCAATTAGAGTTAATTGGCATTTCCAGCGGGTTTTCGTTTTTCTGAACCTTAAAATCGCGAGTTTCGTATTTATGCTTCAATGTCAAACCATTTTCATTTGCTAGACTATTATTTCCAATCAACAATTCAGTCATGAAGAAAAGGAGCGCTGGTGGCTCGGTGATAATGAGTGTTGTCTTCCGGCCAGAAGGTATCGGACTCAATACTGGCTATAGGCGAATTTAAAAAAAACCGGATAAGTGCGAATTGGACTCACACCTTGATGGTACTGTAAAGAAATAATTATGTATGTAGATATTTCATTCATCAAAAATATTGTTGATTTTTGTCTGTTTTGCATGTTTTTTTTTGTTTAAATGTTTTTTTTCGGTAACTATTAAAATACCTGAGTAATTACTGTTTCAAATGCCACAGACAGAGTAGGCACTAGCCTCTAAAGAGGTCATTGTTTGCTAGCGCCACATACAATAATATTAAACCTTGTTTTGCAAGAAAGAGATGGGATAGAATTTTTGATGGCTTTATAGTTCCTTGATTTTTTAACCGATTTTAATTTTGATTTCACTTTTAGTCATCACGTCAATCATCTTACATAATTCATCAACAAATATGAGTAATATTAGTAAATGTGAATAAACTAAATATGAGTAAGCTACTAAATTGCGAGTGTAAGTTTGTCATCACAAAAAAATATTTCTCATATGATATAATTACAAATGAATGATTTTTAGACTTTTTCCTTTACTGCTACTGTGAGACCTTCCTTTTGCCCGATTTCACAATTTTAAGTCAATGGAAAGTACCCTATAGGTTTTGATTTGCTTCCGAGTTTCAAAATATAAGACATGTGTGGCCGTAATTTGATCGTATTTTTTGATTTCATTGATTAAGCAAATGGATGTTTTTACAGCTCTAAGAGATCTCAGACCCTAGTATTTAGCATTAATTTCAATTTGATCTTTCGACGCGTTTCCGCGAAAGAGTGTCTCAACAGGCAGACGGAACGACAGAAAACAAAAAGTGGTTCTATAAGTGTCCCTTTTACCTTTAGAGGTACGGAACCATAAAGAAATCATTTACTTAGTGCCTTCGAGAACACGTCACGATCAGCGATCCAGGACATTGTCTTACAAATGAAGACAAAGCTCGTTTGTTTTCCCTCGCCCGCGCAGCACCAGTATGGTGGTTTTAATTTGCAAGGCCCTCAAACTCAAATAAATAGATAGACGCCTCAGCAGTGGGACGATTAAAATGTCAACAATTGAAATATGCTATGTACATTACTTTGAATAATGATTTCCTAATATGAAATATATGGAAGTTAATCATTGTCTATCTTGAGAGAGTAAATCGTTCGACACCCACGTGATCTATTAGAGTTATTTATTTTTATTTATTTCATTTTACAGTTTTTTTTTAATTGCATAAGATATTATCGAATTTTCATTTTTAATACTACAATAAATACACAAACAGTTTGTTACTACGTATAAGTATTGTTTATTTTTTTCAATAGAAAAAGAACGAAAAATGATAAATAAAAATGTTAATTTGTTATGGTCGGTTCCAATGTCAAATCATGTACTTAGTCCCACGAAACGCTAGTAAAGGTAGAAGCGGGCGTAGGCAGGGATCGAAATCTGACTATAAGTTCCTTACTGCGTAATTAATAGCGAGTGGGCCGAACTTTCGGAGTTCCGCGGGCAGAGCTTGTAGATAACGGGCCCGTATCCAGAACAATAAGGCAATTAATCTACTAAACTGCTAACTGTCTGCTCTGCTGAAAGATCGCCTTCAAGTTTTACTATTCCTTCCAGTTTAACTTCGCCTGAAACGAGATAGACAAATGAGGTCTCGCCGGGGAACGTTCCCGTGCTAGATGTTTTAATTAGAAAAGCGCCGTTATAGCATTATTTTGTCGCGATTAGAGCGCTGGCGAGCGCCGATGGCCGAGTGGTGGCGATAGCACGGGTTCGATTCATGACAATAACTTAAATTTATAGTGTTTTTTCATAACTATCTGTCATGTCATTGTTACTCCATAACATGGTTACGCAGTGTCACATTTATTTTTTAACTTCAGATCGAGATGAAGCTTTTTAAACTGAGTCAAATTAAATGACGTAGCCCCCGATTCAGTGTACATCTAAGTCTCACAGGTTGTCGCCGTTTTGGTTACAATTTACGGTTGTCGATTATGACAATTTATCTAAACTATGCTATAGCATTGTATACCAGCTTAACAAACGTTTCTATGTTATCAATAGATATATGTGAAAGGGCGTACTCTACAATTGGCTGTTTAAAATCTGATAGAAAAAGGTAGCAGTAGCTTTAGCAAACTATCTCAGTCTAATTTTCATTTTAAATTTGACACCCTTGAAATGAAGTGCAAAAGAGTGAAAACGCTTGTACAATTTAAAAATTCAATTTTCTAAAAACGGATTCTAATTTGTGTCATTAAGTTGACAATTGTGAGTTACATAAAAATTATGTTTGTCTTTATATTATATATTAAAAAACAGATATCGCTACATATATGTTTGAGATTGACAAACTATAACATATATTTATTTATCATCATGAAAGTTGCTGTATTCACGTGGTTTTATACGGAAAAGGTTTTTATGCTCTGCACTTCGTTGTTACTTGTCACTGACGCTATAAGGCATCAACTACTTACGTAGATGAACCGATTGTCATGAAAATTAGTACGAATAGAATGAGAAAAATATTTTCGCACCATCCATTTTTTTTTCAATTTCAGTGTAGACGTCAACGATGGGGCGGCCGGCTTAGATATAAAAATAGAGATATATGTTGTACGAGTGGAGCGGCAGGCGTGTACTTTACAGGCATGCCGCTTAAAAAAAAGTGTAGAGTAATGTCTGCCAGGTCAGCTAGTTATATTATGGATCTGAAAAATCCAATGATTGAGATCACGTGGTATATAACTATAAGCCTATATAACCATAAACGGCAAGTAGACTAAGAAAACCGGTACTCATACGTAACCTAAGCGCCTTGTTCGCAAGCAAAGACGTAAATAATAGTTGAGAAGTACACATTCGTATAAAACTGGAAATTCAATAGAAAATATTGATGCAACATTCCAGCGAAAGTATTGACGTTCCATATTAAATTTTACTTGCACCATATATTGTTATAACAAATACGAGAACAGTCGAATGCATAAACGGGAATATTTCCCGTTGGCACTCTTCCGGAGAGTTAAAATGTTTGCACGGAGCGGAACGCGCCGTGATGGGCCGTGAGCCCGCTGCAGCGCGTATGCAAACTGCACCCGTTCACTGCACTGAAAACTGAGATCCGAGAATGTTATAGCTGCATTGCAAATCGAGAGGAAAAAGAGTATGCCAGTTAAAGATTTTCTTCGAAAATTCGTCGGAAACGCTGAGAATAAGACTTTTTATGTAATTCTACGTGTTTTTTATTAATTCTGACTTAATGTCATCGTAATAAACACTACTTGCTGCTGTGCAAATGAAAGATACGCAGTAAATCATGTTTTTGGTTTCCCGCAACCACCAACGGTTGTCAGTCATCTCGCAGAGTAGTAGCTCCATCTTAGAAGGTATACTAAATAAAAAAAATTATAATTTTTCGAAAATACGCTTTCGATGTAGAAATCATTTAATCCAACATTTTCAGATCTGCGATGGACTTAAGATCAAGTTTTATTATTTTCAAGTCGGTGGTAGAAATTTTTATACCATGTGGAGTGCTTGGTAGGAAATGTAATATTTAGATTTTCCACTAAACATTTCGCCAAAATTTTTTGGAAAATCAACCAAAAAAGGGAGTAAGCTGAGGAATTTACTGTAAGAATTTGGAATAGTTATCCGGCCTCAAAAATATTGAAAAACGTCTGATACAGTTCACTAGTACATATATTTTATAAAAATTAATACTATTGGTTGTAAAAATCTAAAAGAAATATAAAATGGAAATTATGAAATAATTGAAATTCTAAATCAGATAGATACGTTGCATAATTTCTATTTACATATAATTATATAACAGTGTTACAAAAATTTTGGTTTCAGTTTCTAAGTAATTTTTGTAATTGTTATAAATTCCTTCTAGAATAAAAATATGAAACGTTCTTCATTTATTCTTTTTAACACGGAAATATTGTCAATCATATATCTGGTTACATCTCTGGTCTCAATAATCTAGTCTGGGCTAAACATAAATAAAAGAATTGGTGACCCATTGAAACTGCAGTTAAGGATCGAAGGGGGGTCGAGAAAACCTAGAGAGGGTTCGTAACCGAGAACGAGACCGGAACTGAAATGAGAGCATCAAAGGGGCCGGAAAGATCAAAAGTGGGATTGACTTCATATCCAGAGTGGAATTAGAATTGAACTTAAAACGGGATGAAGTTTGGAAGAATCGGTTTCGATTTAGCATTTTCGTTTGTAATGGTAACAAAGAATGAAATGTAGAGCAGGAGAAGGGCATAAAAAAATAGAACAGTAACGATTTAATAACCAAAAGCGGAACCAGCATCGGACTTCAGCCACAGTTTAAAAATCTGGAGCAACAGCGGTTTAATAATTGAGAGAGAAGCTAGCATCGGACTAACAGCAGACCAGAGGAAAGATTTAGAGTCACAGCAGTTAGCGACCGGAAACGAAATAACGAAACCATACAGCATAGAATATAGAGCAGGAGATCTGTCCGAAACCAGAGATGGATTGGAATTAGAATTGAGACCGAGGTCGGAATCGTTACAGAACATGGAACCGAAATTGAAATAGAGAACAAAACCAAGATGGGGATGGCGACTGATAGAAGATTGGTGAATGTAAAATATAAAGAAATTCATTGTTTCTATGCGTGCAGGAGAGATAATAAGAGGTATGTAGTATTATGATTAATGTGAAAATTTTTTTCGATGTTTGGCATCCAATCATGGTCAAACAGCTGCACAGATGCTATTAAAATTTTCAATAGAAATAGATTGTATTGTATGGGACATAGGACACTTTACATATATATAATTACAAATGATAAACAGTTGGTAATTATATAACTCCGAGCGAATTTAAACAATAAAAACATTTATTTAAAATATTTTTTCTGGAGCGGGCGGGACACAGCTAGTTAATTATAAATGATTACGTATATTGTTGTTATCTTGAGAATCTTAAAAATGAAAAAGACCTAGAAATTGAAATTGAATAAAACCTCTGAATTCAATTTAAAATAATTAATTCCTATCTACCAGTTCTTGAGATACGTATCCGAGGTAACACATGCACTTGGTCCGATACAAATTTATATCGAAAACACAATATATCTATAAGATATTTTATTTCTTTACAACATCACCGCATCGCTATATACTTTACGGCGGTTTCCGCGGGGGTGCGGTGTCGCGAAGGTAAGTTTCGCATCACGGGTACAGAATTGATTTTCGGACGTCAACCTTAAGGCGCGGGCGCGGGTAAAACCTTCGCCGGGTAATGGTAATAAAGCCGAAGGGGGCGCTCGCTCGCCGGCGAAATATCTCCCCGTTGAGATTTCAAAACGTGAGTACAGTCGCTGACGTATTGTTGTTATATTTCATAGCGGTCCGCTTGTTTACGTTATTATAAGAAGCTTTTTGTTTAATCGTTCGCTCAATCTCCCACATTGTCCGGCATTGTCCGGAGCGTGGTGCATTCCGTGGAGGAATCTTTCCTTCTAGACGTAGAGATCTGTAAATTGTATGCGTAATGGCCGATCTATTCTTTTTATGGGACGAGCAGTTAATGATTTTGTATTGAATTAAGAATATGCAATATGTGACGTTTCTATGTCACTGTTGTAGCCGAAGGTGACACTACATTAGCTTGATTTTATTGATTTATAATAACTCGATATAGTAATACTGCAATCGATAAGGTTGCAGTCGGACCAAAAGCTAGTAGCTAGTAACTATTACATAGCTATCAATTACTTTGTAGTTCGAGCAAGACCCCGTCAGACCGAAAACATTAGATAGTAAACTACAATTTGGGTAGCGCTGTTGTCAAACTATATGGCCTTGTTATAATTTTTATATTCCACTGTGAGTATATATGGACAATGTTGTAGCACTATAGGAAGGCAGGGATGCGGGAGGGGCTGAACCCCTTTTGAGGAGTTGAACAGTCCTTGTAATTCTAAACTATGATCTAAAAATTTCATTTCTAAATTAAAAGAGGAATTTGACGTAGCTGTGTGTTTCATGTGAATAATTATATTTTTTCATCCAACATGTACGTCGTTTTTTTTTTCTCCGCAGTACATGCTAATAAAATATTGTCATTCTCCTCTTACGAACTATTCAATAAAAGGTAATATTTCTTGTTTACTCATTTCATTACGCAAAACTTGCTTTATAGAATAATTAGTTAAATACTGGCAAAAAGTATAAAAGTCTGTAAAATTTTCCAATAGTTTTTGAAGCCGAGCATGCAAATTGTGTAGCCGAGCTATCGGAGATTATGTAGCCAATATAGAAAGCGTCATAGCTAGGCTAATATATTACAACAGCTAGAACTAGCTCGCAGTGTGAACCGGAAGATTGCATTATTTTCTCGCTTACTCATATTTATTCAAATGACATTATAACACTTCTTGGGCTATAAAATAGTTCATATCTGATAGTTAGTAGGCCGCGGTCTGACGGCAGCCTAAGTATCTCTCTCTATCCTCTCTATTCAAATCTTTCCTCTCCCTCTGCTTCCCCTTCATTTTTCTTTCCTTCTCCTCTGTCCCTCAATCGTTCTCTATCCACTATCTCGTCAAACAAAGTGAACAAATAAACATTAAAATAAATATACATTTTATTTCTTTCCTGTGTATCTGTATGTATGTAACACGAGTATGTAGTATATCTAAGACATGCAGTTTCTTTATAGTTTTTATAGAATAGGAGCTCATACTAAGGCAAGTAATATGCCGCCATTTACTTTTAGAAACGACGTTCTAAAAAAACATTGCCCATCGTAACTAAATGCATAAAAACTTAATGAGATTAAGAATTTCCATACTAAAACAATGTTATGTAAGTTGGATCAATGATTCTAGAGTTTTAAGTGCACAAACGAACATACAGACAAACAGATGTCTAGAAATGATGTATTTTGTGATACATACTTATAGATGGCAGAACTGCAATATTTTGTGCCGGTGTGTCAAAGTTGCAAGTCTTAAGAACTAAAAAGCTTTAAGTTAACTATCCGAAAAATGTATTTGCTTTTCAAAAATACTTATACAGGTAACGAACCAACACCTACTTCTAATTTTTTTTAATACCTAAGGGGTATAGAAGCGTACGCAGATAAACCGAAATATCCCGCAACTTTTTATCAAATTAGGGACCCTCAAAAAAAATCCGAAACCGGAAGTCGGTGGAGCAAATCAAACATAAGCAGCCCCGTTAACGTATTCGAGGCCCGTCCGCAGTTCGCGGCACAAGTTAAATTAACTTTGCGGCTCTGCACTAACCACATGTTAATCTGATATCACACCTCGATTATGTACCACCTCCGGCCATCCTAGATAACAATACGGCAGCTTATGTAAAACGTAACATTTAACATACCGTTTTTAGAGGGGAGGTAATTAACATATATATTTTTTAATTCTTATTATAATGCGATTCCTGTACA
The DNA here is from genome assembly GCA_005406025.1 of Eumeta japonica. NCBI lineage: Eukaryota > Metazoa > Arthropoda > Insecta > Lepidoptera > Psychidae > Eumeta > Eumeta japonica. The sequence continues at coordinate 452,898 of BGZK01000014.1, forward strand.
ACCACATAATAGTCGATGTAACATATATTTCTACATTACCAAAACTTTTACGTTTAAAACAGGTGTATTGTAATATGTAGACACAACATATGACAATTGACATAAAAATGAGTAATACTGACAAAATCATAAGACCGAGACCGCAATGCTAAGTCCACGATTGAAACTGTGAAAGGGACGTGTATCGAATTCGAGAGCGGGTTCGATAGCGGGAATTAGAAGCGGTTCTGAAGTTAGAATTGGGAACGACATAGGGGATGGATTAGAGAGCACTGAAATTGATAACAGATCAGGATCCGGATGATTAGGCTTGAAGGCGAAATCGGGAGATAAAATGGGATTGATATAAAAGATGAAGGAATTCGTACTGTGTCCACACGGGTTAAGCTACAGACAAAAGCTACTCATCATAACAAACAAAAGCGGAAATGGGAATAGGACGTTCCGTTCATTAATTTTATTGGATTATAAAAATTTTAGCTTTTGCATACGGAATTAGTTCAAGAGCAAATTTTCGTTACCGATCTCAATTAGTGTTTCGGTATACAGCCTGGGAAGCTAAAGAATATGTTCCGAAATTGTCGCCGTATCGTATAAAACAACCAGACAAGTACGAGCAGGATTCACCTGCTGAAGGTTCCGTGCAAATTTAATTATGTATACAAATGTTTATTCATGCAGAGTTTTCACAATTTTTGCTAGTTTTCGATACCGATATTGACAAGATATCGGCCCCGGAAATTCAGAGACTATTAATGATTTATTTAAGATTTTGCAATAATTCAGATTTTTGAGTGTTGAATGTTCATACGGGGAAATAAAAAAAGAATGTTATCCCACATCGGTCTACATCACGGTAGTTGCTGTAATTGCAAATGGCAATTATAGTAATAAAAAAAAAAATTGTGTTATATATTCATACCTGTGTTAACAATTATTATAAATACTTACGAGGGTTGCTATTTATGTGTCCGAAATGTTAAAAAGAAACAAACATCTATAATTAATATGGTTTTATTGATTTTAAAATATTAAAAATATATGATGATCGATGCTCTTTTCCATACACTTAAACCAATTTTTATAGCATTTTTCCATTCTGATTGATACTTCTCCGAAACGTGCATTTTGCACGTATCAAAATGTATGTTCCGGAAAATGTTGACCACGAAATATATTCTTCACGCTTAGGAATAAATAGAAATCTTTGGTGCCGAATCAACGCTGTACGGCGGATGACCCGTCAAATCGATCTTATGACCTTCCAAAAACCAAATTGTTTCAGCTGACCTGTGATATTTAGCATTGTTATGATGAAGAATGATTCTGCATTGTCGGTTGTTCTTTTTAATTTTTTCAAAGACTTCTAGCAAACAAGTGGTCGTGTACCACTCCGGATTAATCGTTTTACGATTGTGTAGTGGCATTGTAACCATATTTACATTTATACCAAAAAATAGGTAACCTTTTACTTCAAAGTGCTTTTGGCACGAATCTATTTTGTTGGGTTCGACTCATCTTGGAATAGCCACACCGTTGACTGTTGTTTAGTTTCGAGATCATACGCATAGATCCGATATTCCCCACCTGTGTAGATAGAATAAACAGCTTTTAACGTACTAAGATTGTATTTCTATATCATTTTTTTGCACCAATCCACACGAGCCTGTTTTTGATCAATACCCAAGTTGTAGGGAATCCAACGTGAACAAATTTTTTTTACAGCCAATAATGTAATATCTTATATATGCTCATTATACTTATGCTCAGGAACGCCTTTATCTCGCGATGTGTAACGTGACGATCTTGCATTATTAGTTCCCGCACAGCATTGATATTTTGTGGTACAACTACCGATTCAGGGCGACCTTTCTTAAATTCGTCCGCGAGCATAGACTGCCCACGATTAAACTCCCTAAACCAGTGGTACACGGTGCCTTTTGATGGTGCTCCATCCCCTAAAGTCGAAATGAGTTGATGCATTGCTTTTGAGTTAACCCACGCCTAAAACTGTAATAAATCATTGCATGAAAATTTTCATGAGTCAAGTCCATGACACCCCACGAAATTTTCAAAGTGATTCCACAATGGTAAAACAATTGACAATCACATGAAAAAAACTGTATTCTACAGCCAAGGAGTTCTATTTTTAAATGTTGTAATTACTTTTTAAATATTGTTCTGTATGTGGCCAGTTCCGGATACATAAATAGCAGCCTTCGTATGAACGATCATTTTACTTGACTTGATAATTTTATTGGAGACTGTTTTTTACCAAATTTTATGATCCTAAGTCAAAGAGTGGTACCGTATAGATTATGATGATTGATTTTGCAAGTATGAGAATATGTGTTAGAATGTCCGTGTCTTTTTATGGGGTTGACTTTGAAGCATGAAGTCTTTAAACCTCAATACTTCGTATTGATTACAAATTGATAAACAGACAGACAACAAAATGATACTGCAAGTATTCGGTCATTTGTTCTTGTTGAAGCTTGGAACCCTAAAAAGCGAAAACGCTATTTTTCGACTTATCCCTATGGACTTTGCTGCAGGATACACCCATGTCGTTTTTTTTTTCTCCTCACTATACAAACAAGGCTTAAGCTGTTTATTGAATTTACTTACTACCTTTTGTCCAAGATCACGGCTTTACCTGTGAGTCCATTCTACATCTTCAACCTATAAGAATACTGACAAAAACACTGACATAGGTTGTATAATATTTGTTGAACTTGTTTTTGGATATTAACTGTGCATATAGGGACAAATATATTTGATTTATAACAATAAATCAAATATCTTTGCCTTACGATCTGCTGATACTAATTCAGAAGCCGATGAATCAATATCGTCACCATTTGTAAAAATTTAACCTGTAAACAAAAAGTTTACAGGTTAAATATATATTTTTTTAATATTGAAGGAAATATATATAAAAGAATAGGTTTTATTTGTAAGAAACCTAAAATTCGCGAACTTGATTTAGTAGTGTTTTGATTTGTATAAACTGCTCCATAATACAGAATACTTTTGCAGTACTCGATGAGTTTGTAGGTTCTGTCTGTACATGCAAGAGTCGGTGTCAACCAAGGAAACACTACAATATATCTAGCAATAGATATCGACTCCAAAAATAACAATAATTGTAATTACATTACATTATCGTAATAATTTGATTGACTTTTAAGTAGTCTAATGTTTTTCATTTCATTTTACTTGGGAGAACTCCTAAAATATTTTGATCATTGTTTCTTATTCATAGGTATGTGTAGAGTTAAATTTGAAGTGAATAGGTACCTACCTACCTTCTTGCGTGGTAAACACATAGATCGCATCTACATATTGATGAGTAGAAAATGTAAGTTGATTATTAAGTTGTAGAAAATAGGCAATTATTTTTTTACTTTTCAGTGCATTAATTGCACTGCATTTAAATGCATTAATTTGTTTTGGAATAGGTTTTGTTTTGAAGTCGGTTCTTTTTTGTTAAAATTTATGTTTAATTTTTTTTATTTTTAGTGAATTGAAATATGCTAATTCATTTGTCTGAATATGGAACGACCTACTGAACGTGCTGCTCATAGATGGCACCCTCAATGTAAGCCGTTAAGGAGTTCCATTGATTATCGTATTCGATTACGACAATTACTAGACCATAACTACGTCTATGTTATTTTAGTCACGGTATGTGACTCAAATAACCGGATAGCCTATAAAAGATTCGGCCAAGTATTATTAATTTTCTCCAAAGAATTGAAGAATTTCGTTACTTTGTCATGGATCCTAATCAGAACCTAACCAAAATCTCATCAAACTACCCTGGAAGTACAACCTTTCTAATAAAAAAAGAATTATCGAAATCGGCTAGCGTGATACTGAGTTATTCGTCCATTAGTTGCGCACATACATAATGCAAATTTAAGATTTATATGATATTCTCATGGATGGCATTGTCAGAACTGAACCAAATTAAAATGGAACCACACGGGAAGCACCAGCTCTCAAATGAAAAAAGAATTATCAAAATCGGTTAACTTGGTCGAAAATTTTGAGGTAACAAACATAAAAAAGATACCGTTGAATTGAAAACCTCCTCCTTTTTAATTTTAAAGCCGGTAAAAATGGGCACTATGTTACTCAATCAATTTATTAAAAAATCATCATTTACCCATTGATTTCTATAAGCTTTCATTTGATATTATTGTCATAATTCTAACTAAAAAATGGATTGAAATAGCACGGTATGTAGATATGAATACGTAAAAGTGCAGGAAGAGCAATAACTATTTTGTTATTTAAAAAAACAACTAAATATTATTACAAAAAAAAAAGAAGAAATAATACTCTATCAATTACTTACATATAAATTTTTTACCTGTAACAAAATATCTAATAAATTAAGTAATTTTCAAGATATTAACAAATACTAACTAGAAACATTTAAAGGGGAATGTGTTGAAACGCTATTTGTGATGTTATACCTTTTTTCTAATTATGTTTTCAATTATGCCGAAGTGCCAACTGAGCGCTCCTGCGCCGCGAGCCAGCCAGTCCGCAGCGCAGGCACACTAGTTTGCCACGTAAACGTTTTACATTACATACGAATTTAATTATAGTCAGAAAAAAATACGGCACTTACGAGACGCAAGGACAATTTGATTAGTACACAACTCGTTTAGGATAGGGCAGTAAAATTAAAAAATTAAAATCAAGGCACCGAACGACACGTCTTTTGGGCAAAATCGGAAACGCTGCCGGCTCCCAGACGGGCCCGGATCCCTTAATCGCGGAATCATCTCGTCAGCTATCTCTAATAGAATGGAAGGCTTCGTGAAAATTCTATCAAACGCAGACGCTCATTAGCCCCGCGAAGGACTAAAGGTGATTATCCATCGGGGCCCTTTGTGAATACCACTCTCGAAATCTCGAATCGAAGGCCTGAATAGGAAGTATTGTGCCTGTGTGGAAATCGAGTTTGCTCGGCGCTTACGTCTGATCAGCACTTAATGTGGCTATCGACTTTAATTTTATAGTCACCTATATATTTGGCTAACGTCCCGCTATGAAAATTGAAAATTATTCTTAAATTATCGTTTCTTTCCAAGATAAGAATACCGAATGTACATTACATAAATCGTTCGAGGTATACAATTACTACTCAATGCCATCAAGCTTTCAAGTCTACTTAGACTTACTTCAAGTCTAAATTATACAGGCTTTTTATGTTCCGAAACGACTGAGTAGTCCGAGTTTGTTATCCTTCGAAGTAATATTAACTTTCACAGAACTCCTTAAGTTTTTATTTGAAGAGACATCGACGTAGCCTATTTCACGCGACCTTTTAAGGTATTAAATTATGAAAACAATAATCATAAGCGTATTATTGTGTTATATAATATGACAAGTACAGAACGTTTTACTTTTGTATATACATAGATATACTATTCTAGATTATGTATACATATATATTAGCTATTGCAAGCAGTTCCGCCTACGTAAACAAGGGTTAGTATATGTGATGCTAGATGGATTTTTTTTGAATAGGATTTGAGTGAAATCCATTCTAAGTTACTACTCTAACATAACTATGTCAGTAACTATGTCAAAGTTCATGTCAATCTGCCCTATAGTTTCGGAGATCTCGTGAAGAGTCAGTCAGTCACACAGTGGTATTTAGCTTATATTTATAATATATATTTAAAATCGTGCCTATTTCCCATAAGGCTAGGTAGAGACTAAAGATTTTCACATGGTACAATTTTTGCATATCTCTCTTGCTTCACTGATATATTTTCATGCACGCTCGTCGGTTTCGAGTGCCGACTAATTTTGTCTGCACACGCACGCACGCACATAAAAAATATATATATATATGTGTTGGAGGTTGTGAGATTATAGATTATAATGGGCTTGGTGACGTGTCGCAAGGGTTTTGAATATTAAAATATATAAAATAAAATTTTTACATAACATTTCAAAACTAACGGCATAATGTTTTTTTACCACTACAGCTCAAAACATGCTATTGGTGCTGGAAAATGCAATGCAAAACTGTTTTTTTTCCTCTAGGGAGTAAAAGAGACTCGAATTTTGCACGTTTCAAAAACAATTTCGCGCAGCTTGATTTTGTTTTTGTCTTTTGTCCATTAAAAGTTATCAATGATAAGTAAAAAAAAAAAAACAGTGTGTGTCTGATACACGACGTGAAGTAAAACTTCTCTGGTACAATGTGCAGGAATCCGTGCCTATGGAAGTTTCACTTCAATACTACTCAATTATAATAATAAAAATTTAAGACGCTGTAGGCACAAAACATAATCCTTTATAAATAAACAAGCTTTCTGGTCGCGGTTTCGCCCCTCTGATTATAAAATATGGAACACATTCTAAATCTACGCGGAAGTCTTATTTGTAGTATATCTGTTTGTAATGTTGCGAAACTTTCTGAGCTCGAACATATTGTGAAGTTACTAAGAAGTATTTTATTTGAATGATACATATTTATAGAAATAAAATCTATATCCTCTTCGATATAGAAAGCGTTAATTCATCATTTATATAAAATAATTTTGCTTCCAATCCCAATCTCGTTCCAACTTTCGATTCTAGTCCCATTCTCTAATTTTCTTCGTTATTTAAAAATTCGAGCGCGTCGTGACCAGAGAGTCGAGTGTAGGTTTTAATTTTTCTTTTTCTTTTGAACCTTGTTTTTATTGTGACGTCTATAGGCCCTCGATGCTAGTAATTATTATTTGCCTTGTAACTTCTCTAGCTAGATTTTGAAATAAAAATAACTTTTTTGACCTGGCATCCCATTTAAATGAAATAAAACCTGTTTAGTGCTCGGAGCCAAATTTTGTCTACCTGCGAAAATAATTTTGTAATTTCAGGACTCTACACGAATAGACGCAAAGACTGATAAAAAATTTGAAAATAGTTTTTTCCTCATGTTACCTTTCTCCTATCGTTATCCTTTCCATTTTTCATACGTACCTTCAATGTAGACACTCACCGGATTTCACTCTTTTATTATAAGTGTAAATGGCATTTAAATTGTTTTAGTATATAGAGAAATGAATAGTTGTATTGCATACGAGGGTAAAGTTATTTGCATCTCGAATCTTAGAATCTCTTGTTGCGCTCAGAATTCTACTTTGGAATCGCTCGATTCGCTCGAAATTCAACTATGGAATCCTTCGCTTACTTTGTATTCAAAATAAGTTCTCGATGCAAAGAAATAGACTTTGTATTATTATAAAAGAAAAAAGCTAATCCTGTAGAACAAACCTATTGAGAAAAAATCTTTAATTTCTATTAATACAGCCACATGAGTGAATTTGGCCGGTTCTTTTTAGCGGTTCACTTTTCTTTAACTGCGTCATATTGTTTGCACATATATCAAATACGCGTGCAAACAACGCGATACAGTACCTAACGCAAATATGTTTTATATAGTTAAGTCCATTTCAACAATGTTTTATTATCAACATTGAATAATTACAATTTTTCTATTATATCACCTAATGAGAGGTGCATTTTCAGGACAAAAGCGTAAGTAACATCTCATTCGCGTATTTTCGAGTATATTTTTCACAATCTTTCATTAATTGCTGAGAGGAAATAAATTTTTAAAATACTTTTTGGATAAATAAAGTATTTTGTCAACGAAATGCGTTACAATTTTCCATCAGCTAAGGCACACTATGGAACAGTGATTAAATATAATGGATTAATAAAGAGTACTATGATGAATTTTCTGATTTCGTTTTGAAATAGTTCATCAGATTTGAGGAAATATAAATAAACGTTCTTTTTAAAAGCGAAATATTGATCGCGATGTAACGCTAGTGTCGAAGAAGGCTAATTACAATTTTTGAAGACAAGTGAGGTTCCCATAACTTACTGCGCCGGCGCAAGGACTACGCCTCGTATCTGTCTCCTTAAACCCATATATTGTTTGATTAACACGCCGCTGAGGCATTTTTTACACCCCCATAATTCTTTTTTTTGAAGTGAAACTGCGAATGCGAATGCGACTTTCAACAAGGTTGGGTTAAACGTTTAATGGTACCACGGTGGGGGTATGAAAGCACTGTTGCGTTAAACGTTCAACGCTTCTGGGGACGGAGAATAGAAAGAGACAGAATGAGAGTGAATGCGTGGCACTCGAACGCATGCGCTTAGTATACCTGTTACAAGCCAGCGCAAGCGTTAGCAACGAGTAGCGTCCTATATTCCTACGCAAGAGGGAGAGAGAAAGAAAGATACACAAAGGTAGAAAGTAGGAGAGAGAAAGAGAGTGAGTTGGTAGACCCCAAGAACATGCGCTTGGTTATTCAAACATTTCGTATCTTACTTTAGATATCATAATCCCATTGTAAATTTTCTAGATTTGGATATTTCTCTACTCGAAAATGATAATTAAAAGATACGATCAATTGTGAATTGTAAGCAATGTTAATAAAGTTTGTCTTAAAGAAACAATATGAGTTCACTAAAAATAAATTTCTACCCCTTCCTATTTTCATTTCCACATTACGAAGTTTCACTTCTTCCGCGCGGAGGGACTCCACGCACTATTTTTTATTTCAGGTGTGCTGTTTGGAATCGACTGCGTAGAGTGTATTTCGGGGCATGGAGCGCACGGGTTATGTGATTTGCATTAAAGCCTTATTGATCGTTTTGATTGCTACAGTCAGAATTCAATCCCGGATCTTCTAGTTCGAACCGACCTATTGACCGCTCGACCTACAACTATTATTATAGGTTGGGTTATTTTAGGTTACGTATATAGTACTAGCTTTCGCCCGCGGCTCTGCTTGCGAGCACATAGAATGAATTACTCCATCTTGTATATCGACTGATCACACTTCCAGTCATGACGCCAGTCACTATTCGGTTCTCGATTCTGACCCCGTTCCTGCTCTCGATACCGATTTGTCTAACTCTCGATTCCGACTTCGGTCGCGTTCTTGATCCTAGTCCCGCTCTCAGCACTGATTTCGATGCCGATCCTCATTTTGATTTTAGTCACGCTTTTGATTTTAATTTCGGTCTCATACTCCATTTTGATCTCGTTCTCGTTTATCGATTCTGCTCTCCGTTCCGCTTGCAATTTCTATTCTACAACCGGTCACAGTTCCGATTTGGACCAAGCCAGCGAATGCTAGTATCAAACTAAAATTTAGGCTGTGTTACTAGCATAGCATAGTTTTTTATGCGTGAAATTTCTTATACAATTGTTATAATTATTTATAGATTTATTTGTAGAAATAAAATTCATCTAAAACCGTCTATCGTTTAATTTTAAAATTTTACTATGTGTAAATAAAATTTCATCTAAAACAAAATTATAAACAATTATTTATAATGGAACAAAGATAAAGCCTCTATAGTTTTATACATTAGTGCAGATTAGCATTGATAAAAAAATACTGCGTGCCATTAATTAAAGAAGATTTTCTGACAATAAATGTGTATTCGTGCAGTCCATGCAACAGTATATGCACATAGGTCTTTATTCGTCAGTGAAACGCATCCTTCTATTTTATCTATACTAATGGTGTAAATAAAGAAACGTTATTGTAAATAAAGAAACTTTGCCGCATTAACTTACTGTCAAAATTACTGAAGTTAAAAGCACGAAAGTTGTTTCATTATAGATATTTTTGTAGAAATAGAGCTGCCAAAACTAGCGTTGTCACGTTCATATGTTTTAGATATGATTATGACAGAGAAATTATATGTACGCACTTCTTGATGAAACGACGCCATTTTGAAATATTTTACATAGAATACCTTATAGACTTATATAATACACTAGATAGACAAGCAGGAAAACCAAAAGTTGGATTTCTTGAAAAATGTGAAATATAAATAGAAATTATCGAATCAATTTATATACTTTCTTTTATTATTTATTTATTGATATCTACATAAGTACATGGGTATGTATAAGTTCTTCATTGTTTTTTTACGATAACACATCGCTTCCGACGTAAACATGTTTGAAAAAGTAAACGTAAAAGAAGCCAAACTATTTTCGGCGTAAATTATTTTGATTTATTTTGCAACTTAAATGAACTTTATGAAGGAACTATGGTTATGACAATGACAAATATTGCGAGCACTGATCTAAAGGTGTCTGCGCACGATCCAGTTCGTCTAGTCAATGGCAAAACAATGGAGAAGTTGTGGGTTGCGGATGGTTGCGGCAAACCAGCGCCCGCGCTCAGGCGATTCCTAACAAAACATCTATTAACTTAAGTCTGTGAAGTGAAGTGCTCGTACTCTTTGATAGTTCCATAATATGATATTTCTCGAATAACGGGATGTTCCTTTGCTGGTACTATGAAATTATAATAAACATTTATTATTTTCATTTATATGTACATAACAAACAGATTGCATATATATAACTAGCTTTCGTTCGCGACTCCATCCGCTTGGACATATATATACCTTCATCTTTTGTGTCGACTAATCATGCTGTCAACTATGATTCCATTTCGGTCCCGCTGTGGATTTCAATTCCGGTCCAATTTGTCCGATATAATCACGGGCCGATGTTGATATTGATCGTCTCTTGAACATTGCTGTTTCCAATCGCTATATTAAAAAATCATTCTATGTTTACGGAGGCGAAGCCGGGGGCAAAACTTATTTTTATAAATTACAGTCTATATGTTATTCTGATATACTTATATATATATATATATATATATATATATATATATATATAATTTTACGCTAACTATATTATAGTACTATTTGATTTTTATTCGTACTATATTACCTTACTATTTTATTTGGACATAATACAATAATTTGATACCATCAAGTGAATATAATCATGAAACCAAAACATGAATAGTGCAACTCGTCAATGCTTACTAGAAAAGTTACATTTCTTCGGCGTGATTTAAAAAATGTTTTTATTTGCATGCAAATAATTAATTGTAATAAAATAAAAAAAAGGACTGGAATGGAATAGTCAACACGGTTGTAAAAAATTAGTGTAATTCGAAAAATTAAAAAACAAAGATATATTTTTTTAAATAACTTTTGACTTAATTTTGAGCATTTTTTACACCAAATGTTGCCTGATCCGAACCTTTGTTTATATACGTACAAATATATTTTATAGCTTAACAGAATGACAGTATTCCACGTTTATGTGGGCGTTAAAGGTTCGGCAGAGACTTGGAGAGTACGGGATGATCCATGTGTTGTCTATAGTAACAGCCCTTCCACAAACACTCATAGTAGCTATCTGACCACCGTTATCAACGTCTCGGCGTCGATAAACAGGAAAACCCTTTTCCCCGGTTTGGGTATCAGTGACGATATGGCGTAAATATTTTTTTGAACATATGCCATATTATGTTAGATTTTGTTCCCCAGATGGTTCGTGTATGTCAAATAACGCCGTATCATTATCTCTAGCGGGTAGCTCAGCAAATATAATCTTGTCAATTTCGTCAGGTTGTATTTAATTTTCTAGCCAAAACAACATGTGACAGTGTGGTAAACTCCGGTTTTGCCTCTCGACAGTCGCATTACATTTTATTTTTCCGAAAATTTCTTCTTTTGTAAATTGTTAAATAAATTTCTTTATTTTTAAATGAAAGATTTTTGTTGTAATGCTACGTCGGTCGAAGTTCGTTGTCCAGAGAAAAGTTCTTGCTTAATTTCTTCCCACTCGGGGTTGCAAATGAAGGTAACAATGTTTGTTACCTTACCGTTATCGTTACCTGACTTATAATCAGGCCTTTCGTAATTTCACATGTATGTCATAGCATCTTGCGTTTTTTCATACACATATCGTGGCGAGGCGCATCCGCACAAACTTTCTTGTGTATAATATTAGTAGAATTTCCTTTGTTTGTATTGGTTTACCTAGCTGTAATTTTTGAGGTGTCGTGTAGGGGAGCCTAGGGTTTTGAGAGCGGTCGGGTAATGGGAGCAAGGCGAAATTATGCACAGTTCCGCGATCATAAACACTTGGCCGCTCCCGTCGACCATCGCGAAACCTCGCCTGACGAACCGGGTGGTGCCGGACGAACACGAGTCGTTAGTACCATGCATTAAGTTTACGAAGCTTATAAAAAACTGCCGATTGCCAGCGCCAAGGCAAGCGTGAAAGATGAGGGCAAGGCAACGTGTTAACCAATTAGTAAATCTAAAGATTACCACCTACAACTTCGCAAACTCACAAACTTTATCTGTTTATAATATTAGTACAGAAGTACATACTATAAATTAAAATTTGAAATAATAACAATTATTAAGTGACAAATATATTTAAATTTTTCACGTTGACGTCATTTCGTTGCGATCTTCCATTTCGCATTCACCTCCACAAAACTAACCGAATGATGTAACTATTGAATTTGCTAATTCAGTTTTTCTGTATCTCCGCGGCTCGATTGAATTTAAAAAATCGGCCGGGCCTAAAATCACCTCTTCTAATGCCAAAGTTCTAGGACACCCACGCCAAAAATCTTAGGAAGTGGGAACGATAAGAAATCGACAAGGCTGAGAGAGGGGTGAGCGGAGAGGTTATACCCCTCGGGGGTGTATTGTCACCTATTTGGTGACAGGAAATTTAAAAAATAGATTTTAAAAATTCATGTGATGTAGTGCAAATCGTTGTCGAGGACGAATAACATAACAACAATGTTATATTACCTAAAAATGAATGGCGCTAAACAAAAGTACGTTTGGAAAAAAAATGTACAATGATTTTTCAGGGAAGAAACCCACATAAATAAATATGGCAAGCAATACTTTATTAAACCTGCCGTGCCGACCCTTGGCTTTTCACTCCTGTATTGGAAATATGTACGGCTTTAGCGGGTGTTGTATCTGTATAAATATAGAAAAGGAATCACACAGACGCAGGACAATAACATATGACAATATTGTTTTTATAATTATCGGCCAATTAAAAATTTCTACTCACGTGCAGTAAGGTTTTTCGTATTTTCTTGTTAATGATTTATCAACGAGATGAAAGTCATCTAAAAGTAATTAGTCGTAATTCGTCATTTGCATCGGTCAAAAGTCACAGTAGAGGGCTGAGAGTTATTTTCTGATTTTGTAGCAACCTTTTAAACGTATTTCATAGTGGGCCATTTTACAGGTTGATCTTTGCTATGGGCCTGTAGTCTATAACATAAGTCTATTGAATATTGATTTAAATGGATAATAGTTATTGTTCATTAATAGTAAATAAAGTTAGGTCAAATATAATACAATGTATTTATTATAATATGTTATAATAACAATGACTAAAGAATTTCAGTTTCTTTTCATAACTAGTAGCGCTACTATGATATAATAAAGAAAATAAGGGAGAGTATAAAAATTTTTTTAACATATTAAAACGTACATATTTTTTGAAGGGTTTTCAATGAAGGGAACATTAATTTTTAATAATATTATTCATAAGTGTGGAAAATGAGAATTGATTGTATGCGCTTTTTAATTTCAAAAATAGATATTTTTGTATTTATGCTACCTAACCAAATGCAAGTATTTATAAATAAATGTTAAGTACATTTTTTAAATTGTTCATAAAACAAATCAGGAAACAGGAAAATACTTCTGTGTAAATTGTGTTGCATAATAAATATCCACGCTTTGTCTTCTTTATGAATTCAAAGGATTTAGATTCAATAGCTACGCCAGATTACGTGTTTCAAATAAGCAATGTATAGTCGCATTCGTTTTCATTGTCGATGGCAAGCGAACGTGTGATATATATTGATGATTTGGCGCTTTATTAACTGGTCTCAAGTTACCCTCTAATATAATCGTTGTCGTAATTGTATTACAGTCAGAGACGCCTATCGTTATGTGGTGTTGTTTATTAAAATTTTGTTTTCAAAAACACCTTATAAAATTAAGGCCATTTATTATGTAGTTGTATGTTAGCGTTGTAAACCGTATTGCGGTCACAGCTTTCTTATTAGTTTTCATGCGTGAATATTTTAAAATAAAATCCTAGTTTAGTGTATAATTAACATTAAGTTCAATATACAGATAGTGTTCAAAGTAGATACAATAACTGGCAAGTTAATCTCAATAATCTGGTAATTTAAAAATCTCCTGTAGTTGAATTTTATAACTTTCTTGCTATAATTTGATTAACATATAAAAAAAAAATACATAGTAGATTCAACTTCGCAAATGCAAATTGATATAATCCTGACTTTCTTGATTACAAAATGTGTTATTGCCTCTAATTTATTATAAATGTTAAGTAGGGGAAATAAGTAAATATATACTTTTTCAACCCAATCCAAATCTTGATAGAACGTTTTTAAGTTTCAAAGATCTCTATTTTACTGAAGTTAAATGCCAAAATCACGTTAATGTCTACTGATTAAAATTTAGATTTATTTTCTAAAATAATTATTAAAAAAAATTGGTTGCCTGTAAAGTCGGTATACGGGCGAAAGTTTTACGTGACAACGACTTTGAGTGGTAAAATCATTTTAATGTGAATATTCATTCGTATAGTAGGAAGAAGGATGAAATAATAGTAACAATTTAAAACATTTATTTATACAAAGAATTATATTTAAAACATTAATTTATACAAAGAATCTCGCACTGAATTTCATATTAACAAAATTTTATTTTTACCTTTACACATACATACGTATTTATATACAAATATACATACAATAACTTGCAATACATTTGCGTACAATGAAACAGCGTTTACTACAACTTAACTTGTTCCTATCTGAGTGGAAGGGACGCGTGCCTTTCACTTTTTATGTCTGTCTCTCTCGCTCTTAGGCGGGCTAACCATGCCCGAGTGGAAGGGACGCGTGCCTCTCACTCGCTCTCATTGTGAGCGCATAACGTGAGCGGAGCGTAACGCAGTTTCTTGAAGTGTCACCCGGCAAACCAATTTATAAGACGTTGTCACGTCAAAATGAAGAACATAGTAATATTACCTTGGAAAATACTAAATTACAATATATGTAGTATAAGTTTTATGCGACTTCAAAAATACTAAAATATAAATAAAACAAAACTTTAATTAACTGAAACCAATATAGATTCGTCCAGTCTTGAAAATTTGTAGCAGTCAAAGCTGTATACAATAATTAGTAATTTATTTTGGGCAATAACTTTTTGCTCATTATTTATACATTTCCGAAAGCCATACGAAGCATTTTACTATGTTTTCGTGCAATATTCAATTAGCAACTCGTATAATAATGATAACCTCATATAATACTGTCAGACCCGCATAACGGTTCAGCCAATCAGGAAGGCGTGAGAAAGCCTACATCGTACATCGTACATCGCATCGTCATAGGCGGTTTTTTCCTCTGCCTATACAAGACTACGCAACTTACAGGTGCCTCCTGTTGCAATGACTATTCTCTCTCGTGATAGTGCAGAAAACGGTCATGTAAAAGTTATAGGATAAAATTAATAACCCTTCATACGCACCGACTTGAATTGTTTGATATAAGGCTTCCAATCGGTGGCGCTATCAATCGGGGCAAACGATGCAGCGGTGGAATTAGGTATAACTATTCAATCGGCATCGTTATGTGATGTTAACATTATGTCGACTATTACTACACAATTACTACTATAACTACGCAATTACGTCAATATACAGATGTAATTTTAAAACATCTAAACGTTACCGACCGAATCGTTTTCAGTTTACAGAATTGACCTGCGTTGTTTTAATGCCACCTCAGAAAACTAGTATTTAAAAGATGCATGATCGACTCAATTCAAAGGAGATTTGATAATTTTGATATTTGATTAAAAAATTGATCTCGTGGGAGAACGATGAGAAAATCAGGCAATATACGGAACGAGCTTATGCCGCTAACTTGTAATACTTTATTACTATGAGACGTGCCATCCCCGGCGCCGGCGCCGGCGCGGCCAGATCGATTACATATTACATTTTCTGGCTAATCCAGTTTTGACAAGTAGCGAACATGAGCCGCGGGCGAGCCGTCGCCGGCGTAGCCTCTATGAAGGCTTGCACGAAACGAGAAAAGTTTTTTGATCAGCGCGTGCAAGTTTATGCGCCGTGTCTTAGTTGGGTATATTATGTTTTACTACTAGTGTTCAGCCGTGAATTCTAGGAACGTATAATTCATTCGAAGCTGAAGGCTCAGGTTGAAGTACGCGTAAAAGCCTATTTCTGCGTGGATGAAGAACATTGAACGTGGAGTTTGCGCAGATTGGTTACTGTAAATTAAATAACATGAAATTTGACAATTTCTTTCTCAAAAGCTGCTTAGTATATTTATATTGATATGTATACTAGCTTTTGTTCGCAATTCCGCTCTTGTTCACATAAAATGAATCCCTACATTTTTTATATCGACTGATGACGCCGTGTCGATAGTGATCTCCATTTTGGTCCTGTTCTCGTCTCAAACTTTAAAGGTGTAATAATAATAGAGAACTACGTGATTTAAAATTATTTAAAAACGAAAACTCAAAAATAATTTCTTATATTCAATTATAGTTCCCAGTTTGAAAGAATTTTGTGTATAATTTCGTTTCTAGGAGGTGTATCAAAACCAAACATGCCCTATTTTTTAAGTTAGATATCCAGTAATATCACTGTCGAAACTGTTTTCGATTACGTGCAGTAGTTTCTTTGGAATACATTGAATAAGCAAACATATAGACAATCAGAAAAAAAAATTATATTTACTTAATTTTTCTTACCAAAAAACAAATTGAACTATTAAAATACACCCCGGTTTTATTTTAATAAAAATATACGAGGTCAACGGAATAAAGTACAAAAATAAATACAAGATAACAATCTAGGGAACCACATCAGATATGAAGAACTGAAAATTTCCGTGTAATTTCGAGAGAAAATGAATCCCTCCCTCTCGCCCTAATTTATACTAATGCCAACAACACTAATGCTTTTTTTTTCTTATATCGTTAAGAAACACACATAAAAATGTTATCTTAATGGAATCACTGCCGAGTCGCGACTCGAAAATAATCGCTTTCGCGGCCCGCGGCCCCATTCTGCTAAGGGATGAGATACATTTTCAGCTAGCAGGGGGGGTTGGTAAAAAAATTAATGTGGATATAAGTGAGTGCATAATAATTGTGCTATGCAAGGTCTCCGTATTCCATAAGGTTGAATGTGAACGCTCTGTTTCACTTTTTAGCATCTCTGCTACTTCTCAGCTGGACAACGATTTCGAATAAACTTATACTCGACTTTTCGTCAGATTTATGACTCCTTTACATGAGTTAAGTGACAAAAATAAGTATAATATATAGCTGATTTAACAATAATAAAAAAAAAAACCGGCCGAGAGCATGTCGGATCATGCTCGCTGTAGGGCTCCGAAGCCATCAGTCACTACAAAAAAGCAAAATAGCCGAAAAAGCTAAGTTGTTACACTTTTTTCCATGTTTCCCGCACATAATAAGTATAAGCCTCTAGTCATCTATAACTGGAGAAACGAGTAAGTCTGTCGACTATTACTTTTAAACTACTAAAACTAAGGATATATCTCATTCTTTAATCTCAGATACTTGCCTTTTCAGTTATATTCATCTTTTTCGTTCATAAGATGGTAGGGTCAGAATATCTATTTACTTTATTTAATTTTATCACTTTCTTATTCCGTTTATATATTTTCTTATCTTTATCTATTATTTATTTTACATTCTATATTGTACACTTATATTCTAAACTGATTGTCCTTAATTTTTTGGTGTTTACGTAACTCACATTCGTAAGTTTTATACGTAATCTGCCTACAATTTTCGAACGTACTTTTTAGCTTATTATACATTTTTAGAAACCTCTGTCTCTTAATCGAATTCTCCATTGTTTCGGGGAAGTACTGCCTCATGATTCGTATGTTTACCCCCGTTTCCAGCTCCACACGTGAGTCTCGCAGCTTGAACCTAAACAGGAACTGTGCGAACCTTTCGTGGCCTGTTAGGGGTTGCGCCATTTGGGTCGTCATTTCAAATTGTTGGAGGACACTGTACGATTGTTCCACTGGGGGAAAGAAGTATTTAGTGAGATCCGTGCCTCCCTCAGCGTATCGTTTTTACCACTTTTCCAGACTGGCCACCCTAATCATTTTCTTTGTATACAGCAGCGGAAATTTGCATAGTGCGCTGCCGTTTTCTTGGTGAAGGCGACTCGCCTGGCGAGCTCGTTTACACGCTCGTTTCCCGTAATTCCAGCATGCGCTTTAACCCAGAAAGCCCTGCCTTCCGCAACGATCTCAGGTCACGCTTAAATTCATGGGCTAGAGGGTGATACATTTTCGGGCTAGACAAATTCTTCAGGGAGGATCTGGAGTCACTGAATATGTTGATCAGCCCGTCCTTACCCTTTTTGAAGCCTTTTTATCGCTCTTTGTAGCGCGACCATCTCCGCTAGAAAGACCGTGCAGAAGGGATCGAGTCGTAGTGTCGAGTACCAGGTCTCTTCTCCCTCTCGTCATTCGGTAAGGGCCGCGCCGACTTTGCCCTCTATTCGGCTTCGTCGGTGTATATGTGCGACCTTACTACGGTGCGACGGTCCAAAGTTTGGGATTCCAGTCCCTATACACGACAGTTCGCCGATACACCCGGTCTCGGACACGTGCGAAAGGTAAGGCAATTCGCCAAAATAAACGGGTTTCTCTAGATCCTAGTCAAAAAATGTGTCTCCCATAACTTTGTCGCGCTTCATCTCATGCAACTAGCCCGCTTCTATCACTGTGATATCGAGAGGAAGCAGCCTCGACCTCTGCTCTGTGCTAATCCTCATCAGCGCAGAATCTAGTGAGATTGTACAGTGAGCCCAGCACGCCTTAAGAGCGATGTCGAGTATCTTCCGCATGCCGAGCTACTCTATCGCCGGTGCACAAGCATCCGGAACGTACAGCACTATAGGCTCTATTACGGCAATAATACGGTCCTCACGATCTCAGGACTCAGACCTCACGTCGCTTTAGCCACTCGGGCTAATATATTACAGATATTCATAGCCTTTTTAGAAGCCTTGGCAACATGGGGAATGGATGTCAGCTTCTTGTGAATTGTCAGGCTGTGTAGGCGTATATAACCAGTCAGGCTTTTTTGCTCACTATTCATGTGTACCACTGGGTCGTCATATTTCAACTTTCTAGTCAGCATCATCAAGTTAGTTTTCGATGGTACGAACTTCAGCTTGTTTTTGACTCCTTAGCAGTGCACGTGAGCTAACGCCCGATTGGCATCCTCCTCCACTGACGAAGCCTACATTCTGGAGAACAGAAGGACTACATCGTCGCAAACGGCTGTACATATACGCCGAGTTTTTTGGGGTTTAGGAATAGGAATTCCAGAATGAGGTTCCAGAAGGTTAGATCGGCTACAAAGCCCTATATACAATCTTTGGAAATTGCCTTTCTGCATTTGCCTCTAGAGTACCAAAAAATCACATCTTGTTCTAGAAGATATCCCGCACCATGCCGTAGAAGTTCACTGGGTATATATAAGCGAGCACATGGTGCTTCAACGCCGGTCATCACGCAATGTCGAATGCACCTTCTATGTTCAATGACACCATTAAGATGATCTTTTTAAAACAAAACTTACTATACATGTGTGCCATTACATTATAAAGGACGTTGACCGTCTCACGCTACGGCGTGAAGCCATGCTGTGCCGCTTGTAGTTTCGAAATTAAGTGCCTTTTGAGGTACCTGATCAGTATCTTAACCATGTTTTGCCCAGAACAGGGAGCAAACCTATGGGCGGGTAAGATTTCTGATAGGTATAATTATCCTTGCCCGGCTTCGGGATCACCTTAATGGAAGCCATCTTCCAGGCTCGGGAAAAGTATCTCAGCTCGAGGAATTCATTTGCCATCGCAAGGAAAAATCTCAGGTCCCAGAAGATAGCTGCCTGGCATATGTCCAACGTGAAACCATCGACGCTCGGGGCCTTTTGAGGATGAAACGCTTTCAGCGCATTTTTGACCTTGTCCCCTGTGAAAGGCGGGTCCTCTACAGTTATATCTCTAAAAATTACAGGTGATTGATCGTCACCGTCGGTTCGTGCCTTCTGACTTCCGTATGATGCGGATTATCAATATTGTCCAGGTCATCAGAAGAAAAAGGTCTCTGCCAAAAGGGTCGCCGACTCGTCCGGACCTACTACTTGTCTCGAGTCGGTTTGAAGCAGGACATCCTTGCAGTTTTTCCCGTTTCCCTGATGATCCTGTAGATGTTGTCCCATAGGCTCTCTCCGACCTGTGCGGAACAAAACCGCTTCTTCCAAGTCGCAGTCTGCCCCTCAATTACTGCCCTTACCTAAACCTCTTTGGTCTGGACGTACTCCTCAATCATGCACTACCGTATTCTAGGAGCCGCGCTTCGGATGCGCCGCTTCTTGGTGCATGCATCCCGTTTTAGCAACTCTAACTCAGGATTCTACCAGGAGAGCTCTGCTCCGAGTTTCTGTGTGGAATGGTAGCGCCGTAATCTTGTCGAATGCACTCAGTGTAGGTCTCTACAACATCGTCGAGTTGGTCGCACGAGCTCACAGATTTCATTATCTCGACGGTCATAGCCCGTTCAATCAGAGCAGCATCCATTGTAGTTCCGAACTCCAACTATCGACCCTTCACAGTATTGAAGATCTGTTTACTAAAAGGAGGACGAGGGCCGGATCCTCTCCTCACGTGCACGGCAAACGTGACCGCATTATGGTTCGAAGATGTCAAGTCTTGGATCACCTGACATTCCTTCGCTCTATCCAGTTGAGCGGGGTTACACGGAGTCACATCCACGACGCTCTTGAAGAGGCGGTCCCCGGGAGCGTAATGCCCTCGTTCAAGATGTAAAGTGCCTCAACATCGAGGAAAGCGCAGGGATCACTACCGCATGCATCATCGTGTTCGCAACCCCACCACACGCTCCATGCGTTGACATCACTCCCCAGGATTATTTTGTCCGTCTCGAGTTCCGAGCAGACATATTACATGCGCCCGAGGTACGAACCTATGGGCATGTCGCATTCAAAATACACCGACACTATTTCGCAAATTATTTTAAATAACCGAAATTATTTCAGCTTCTGTGAGGTGTATGGTGTGTCCCCCTTAGAAATATTTATTTTTGATGTTTAACTACTAAACTTAGTAGAAGGTCATAATAGACCTTTATACTACAAATTTCACCAATATATGTCTTGTAGTTTTTGAGTAAATATCTTTTGACATAAAGACGGACAGGCGGACGGACGGACATGACGAAACTATAAAGGTTTTGTTTTTGCTAATTTGGCGCGGAACCCTAAAAAACGTTTTATATACTCAACGAATTATTTTTCATTTATATTGTCTGTCGTGCATATAGTTTACACTAGCTTTCATCTTGTACATTGCACCATGACGTAATTAAGATCTCGATCGCTGTCGCGTTCTAAATTCTGACCCCATTCCTGTTTCCATATATATGTATATATATATATACAAATTGATATATTAAAATAAATTGATATATATATATATATATATATATATATATATATATATATATATATATATATATATATGTAGATATATCAATTTGTTTCATTCTAGATTTCAATTCCGCTCCCGCTTCGAATTTTTATCTTCGTACTGCGTCTCATTCTGATTCCGGTCACGCTCTTGATTCTTCTTGATTCTAATTATGATTTTACACTTGATTTTGACTTTGGTAATATGAGACCAGCGTGCAATGTCGATTCTGCTGCCGGTCACGGTTTTGATTTGGACGGAAACGTAGAAAATGCCAGTAGGGTCAAAATAAAATTTGGTTTGTGTTACTAAAGGGCAGTGTAACTTTTTATGAATTTTTAGAATATTTAGTGGTAGAAATATGAAGATAACGTCAAGTTTTTTTTTCGAAGGCTTCTCGTTCGCGCACACAACATATAGCTAGTTTCATAGTAACATAATAAATAGTTTATGCTCGCAGAACGGACAAAATACACATAGCGGCTTAGATTTTCCATAGAACATTTCCTCCTTTATTTCACTCTCTTAGAGATATTTTTACAAACAAGATACATATAATTATTTTTTATTTGTAATAAGCAGCTAAAATATAGGTTTTCTTGTCAGAAGCTGCAGAGGTTCCGTTTTTTTTTCCGTCTAAAAAATTTCAACCCTTATTTCACGCGTTTTATGGTTATTTTTAAGAACGGTACATGTCAGTTTTTTTTTATTAGTAATGATTAGCTTAAATATAAATTTTGATATAAGTAGCTTTAGAGATTTCGATTTTTCATACAACACTGCACTCATAGTTTCAGCCTTTTTAGGGATAATTATAACAAACAATCCAAACTGTTTTTTTTTTATTTTTATAAGTAACTAAAATGTTAAGTTTGACAACTATTGCTTCAACGGTTTTGTGTTTCTACACCACAGTATCTCAGTATTTTTACCCGCCCTAGGGATTGAATTTTTAAACATCCTTTCTCAGTACTGGTCTTCGTTATGGCAAAGTTATCTCTATAAAACTTCAAGTCTCTAAACCAGCAGTGTAGGCTGTGCCTTAATACAACAGTTAGTTAGTTTTTGATCGAAAAACTTTTATTTTTGATATATTTTAACATTATAACATTGAATTTGCTCAACAGAGTAATGTAAAATCCTAACACGGTTTCGTTTGCATTTATTTACTTTGTTGGAAAATCAGATTCGGATTAATCCAAAATAATAGATTTGTAAAAGGCGTCTAAATGAAAAAAATATGTGTTAA
This sequence comes from Eumeta japonica, assembly GCA_005406025.1. Classification (NCBI taxonomy): domain Eukaryota; kingdom Metazoa; phylum Arthropoda; class Insecta; order Lepidoptera; family Psychidae; genus Eumeta; species Eumeta japonica. Next base: position 475,676 of record BGZK01000014.1, read on the forward strand.
TAAAATTAAAAATGAAATCATGAATTAATTAACGCCTTTGAACATCGCTTACAACGAAATGAATTAAGAACTTACTGTTTATTAACATTAATCATACGCATCCGCACGCACGCATGCACGCTGGCACGCATACTCACCCGCACGCACGCACGCATGCATGTACGTTTGCACGTACACACGCACGTGCATACGCACCCACGGACAGATACCCTCAAACACACATAGGTACGCATAAAGTAGGTTTCAGCAGTGACTAATATTTGTAACTAAAGTTTTCCGTATCAATGACTCTTGTACGGAGACAATGAGCAACAGTTATGCAAAGCAGTTACAATAACCTTTAAGTTCATGACAATAATCTTTTTAACTCTCAACTCTACTTCTATAGCAGTAGAGTACAAAATAGTCACAACTTTTTGAACAATAGAGCACAGATGCATAAGGAACGGTCGTGTGTTTTCGTATGAAGGCTATGGGTTCCTCCTTTAGTTATTTCTTTTTATAAATGCAAGTTAGTAAAGAAAATCGTTAATAACAGATGCTTCGTAGTGATATCAATATGAACAAAATATTGCCCATATAAATTAAAGGCCTATGTTGCACGCTAAAAATTTTATTAGTAAATATTTTTAAAAAATTGTGATTTTGTAAATACAAATGTAGGAAATAAGAAACAACCCCTTAATAAAAATTTCGATTAAATATCATAGTAAAAGTAAATAACATGGTAAAGCTTAATTTAGTCTAATGACATACAAAAATCAACGATCATTGCCAACAAAAAATATTTATTGCACTAATTTGCGTTTAATATTTTGGACCCTGAAAAATAAAAACATATTTTTTATTCGAAGATGAAGGTCAATGCAAATAACCGATCGTAATATGCAAAGAGCAACGACCGGTGAGTCATCAGTGGCGTAGTAATTTTAACTTTAACGTTGGTACGTTTAGAGATCATTTTGCGTGCTATGTTATTGTTATAGCAAAGCGTCGCTAGTAACGTTCCGTTATGACACAATAAGCGATTTACATAATCGAGTTCGATTCATCTTGTTCTTCGACGGATCGATACAGTTATGCTCGGAGCGAATGATTCGGATAAAGGAACGGTTGTCAATGCATTTGTAAGACTTTTTTTGTATTAGATCAATTTAGTTAAGTGATATATCGAGTCAAGAAATCAGTGGGAATTTCGACTTATTCTTTTCTGAATCGATCATTGTCTGATCGGGATTTTAATCATTTTATTCAATTATTCGTCACGTTCAAACGACAACAGAGCCATTTACGAAAGTCGTACAAGATATTAATAAAAAATAAACACTATAAAAAGGAGAAATATAATAGGGAAATATGTATTTATATTAAAATTTATTCTAAAGGTTTTAGTTTAATGTCTCACGGATAAGTTAAAACTTTTTCGAGAAATAAAAGAATAAATATGTTGTTATAAACAATACAAAAAAAAAAAATACAATACATATCCTTTATTCACCTTCTATTCTCAACACTGGCAATGTGGAAGGACTTTGTCAAGCATAGTGTAGCGTCATGCATTATGGCTGGGATCGCCACCTTGGGATTTGGAGCAAGAGCCCTTGCGTCCATGTAGTGGTGTGGAGAGGCGCTTAAGCAGGAATGAGAACCGACGCCGAGACAGGTCGAAGTTCTGTGGGACTCTGGTCGCAGAAAGGTAGAAGAGGTTGACGGGTCCTAACCTTGGTTTCCGAACCGTTGAGGCAGTTCGTCAGGTATTGGAACAGTGGATGGATAGGTCTTGGGAAATACCTGTATCAAATCTCTAGAAAGGAGCCAACGGCCGAGTACCACTATTGTAATGGACGCCTCGAAGACATCGTTCGACATACGCTGGAGACATGCCCTGCCTGGGCAGCGAGGCGCGCGGTCCTGAAAGCCGTGATAGGGTGAAGTAGGAAGTAAGTAGGAAAGGACGACCGGTAATGACGACTCGTGGGAGGCGGTACGATTTTTTTGTGAAAAAACTATGTCACAGAAGGAAACGACGAACCGAAAGCGCGAACGCAGCCCCGTGCTTGAAATACGCCGCCGACGTACTGGGTGCAGAAGAAATGCGTATGCGCCAGCCCACCTTAGATTATGCCCGAGGGCGGTGTATTAAGGGAAGTCCGCCACCCATCCACGGGCACGCGATGGTCGGCGCGTATTGTCATAGGCTTTTTCCTTTGCCGTTAGAGTTAAATAGAAAGCTTCAACGCTGCCGGGGCAGCGAATGAATGCGCAGGCGTACTCGGGGCTTCAGTACAAGGCTACGGGATGGATGCCATGGGGTTTTAGGCGGAAGGTGTCCGACATCATTCGGTTGGCCATCCTCAAGTCCCGAGTATTCATTAGCGTTTCCCCATATAAAAAAAGAGTTTTGTCAAGTATCTTTTGGTTATTTCTATCCTTGTTTAAAATTCGTTAGATATATCTTCAGGTGTCATACGGAAAACATTATCTAAATAAGTATTGCATGTTTTAGTTAACAATTTAGGGTTTGGTGGCCTTACTATTTTTTTTCCTACCATAGTACTGAATAATAATTGTAATCGGATTTCTTCTCCATAGTTGTAATGTGATACTAGCCTTTAGTACGACAAAATAAATCGATAAAAAATTAGTTAGTCTAAAATGTTCATTGTACTCGGTAGTTATCGGTGATTATTTTGTCATCTACATAAATCCTATCTCAAATCATTAAAGTGAATTTAACGGAATAAGATAAAATAGATATAAAAAAAACACAAAGCAATTTTTACGGACGAAACATAAATTACTCAACCAGTCAGATTATTCTTACTTGCTGTGATATTAAGGCACACGGGTTCTACAGTAACACGTGGTCGCCAAAAACGCTTGAAATGTTGAGATAAGAAAATTAGCATAAGGGACCGTTATCGAGCATTTTTAAGAATTCAATAAAAAGTAATAAGGCGAGAGGCCGAATGGGTGAAAAAGGGGCGACATTTTTCGGTCATAAAGATAATGCGCGGTGTTCGCATCGCCGATGCATAAAAATTTAGGTTAATGCAACGCACGCGCACAGGCAACTCGGCTAACGGAGGTACGATCTACCTTTCGGTGCGAATGCGGAAGTATGACTGTCTGTTTGTTCGGTGTGTGTTTGCATTTTGTTGTTACTTTCGCGCCGTAGTGCTAAGCGGGGTCGTATTGTTATCGTGTAAAAGTCTTCGATGTATTCGTATTAGCGGTTTTGTAAATTTTTTATGCCTGTACAATTCTTTCTCCGGTACAGCCTCCGGTAAAAAAACGATGGTCTGATTTGCCATAGTATTTAAAAATGATATGCATTAAATATTTTTACGTGTAATACATTATAAACCTTAAGTTTTGACATAAATATTTTGGTTGATTGTAATGAATAAAAATATCCAATGTAAACGAGTTATAGGACGCGTTTTGCACTAAGAATTGTTATTTTTAAAGTGAAAATCGTTCAGGGGTGACTGGAGTACAACTGAAATATTTTTTTTGGTCTGAAGTGACATTTCGTAAAATGTAAAATTTGTTTAAGCATATTTTCTGTATTTATAATTTGGATTTAAAATTGGTCGCCAAAGCAGAAATTTTGAAATGTAAAGTGGCCAGTATTTAGAAACAATTTCGTGCGTAAAGTATATTAATTTTTATTAAGCCTATTAATTAAATAAAAAGATATATTTTATTGTTTTATTATTATATATCTGCGATTCCACCCCAGCAAAAAAATTTAATTTTTTTGTTTGACCTATCTCTCTTTTAATAACAATACCGATTTTGGTCTTTAGTGTTAAATTTCAAAATAATTTATTTCATTTTTATTGCCAAATCATAATGTCTGCCACAATATCAATCAAAAACATTTTATTTCAATCACGCGTAGAGGCTACACGCATTAATATTTTTACAATATATAAAAAAAACTCGGGCGAATTCGTACTCAGATATACGTTCAATAAGACAAAGTTGCATCTTATTGGGCATTTTATTTGCACTTTCCTCCAAAAGAGGTCGACGAACGAATCAACTCACTTTGCGGTGTAAGGCATGGCGGGAAGGCTTTGCAGCATCAATAACAAGATAAAGAGATGAAATATTTGTTTTTACATCCGAAGTAAACGTGTAATTATAACGGAACACGAGCCATTTTAATTTATATTTCATGTTAATTAAACGCAACGGTTCGTATCTGTTTTCCTGCGTTTCGGAAGACATACTAAAAATTTGAATATTTTTTTAATGATGGTGTAGGATCGGCAAGAGAAATGAAATAAAGATTTTTATTTCGCGCCACGATCTGTGTTATATTTCCATTTTTCTTGTAGCTATGAACCAAATCAGCTCTAGCCAAATAAGTGCCGTTGTAAAGATTTAATTCAGCTGTCGTAGCTAAATAAATATTTATAATAATAAAAAAAACCGATTTATATGTTTACTGAAAAAATAAACTGAACAATGTACCGCTAACATAGATAATATATATTAATAAACTGTTTTTGTTTAATAACATGTTTTTCTGAATTTTTTTTGCACCTACTAGTTTTTGTGTATTATCCGCTTTTTAATATAATATCTAGCGTACCAGTTAACTGATTGGAGACTCATTATATTCCAAGTCGATAAAACAACCTTTTATCAGACTTGAAATTGAACTCGATCTTCAAACCACGCCTATGTGGTAAGAGCGATATACAATTTTTCATATTATAAAAGGGTAAGTGCGCTAGTCACACTCGCACTTGGCCTTTTATTTTTAACTAGGGGTTGTATTCGATTGTGGAATAGACCTGCGCAGCAAAACTTATTTATGTATGAGCGCGGCGCGGGCGGCGGGCGGCGGGCGGCGCATCGCGTTACCGGTGTGATGTTTGTATTAGACGGCCTAATAGTTTATTTCAGATTTATCACGTTATGCATACATATTTTTAAAATCGTTACGAAAAGAATATGAATATAAATATTTTTACTACAGCATTTTTCGTTGGATTCATTTAAGTTCAAAACAATTAATTTAACATCGCTGGCAAACCGTGTGCGAAAATGGTTTACTGGTAATGGTAAAACGAGATTACTGAAAAAAAGATATGGGATATTAAGTGGGATTTTGAAAAGGGATGGGATTAAATTTTTTGATTTCTTCTTTTACTTGGGCCGCGAGACCTCTGGGAACTGTGAGAAATACTTAACAAGTTCCATGATGGAAATAGGTTTTTGTTTATTTGCGGGTGTCAAAATATTCGATAAAAATGGCCGTATTTTTTTGAGTGCGTTAATTTAGAATCTTTATTTTGTACAGCTCCAAGGTACTAGGCCTGAGTATTTGATATTAATGTCAACTTGGTACCTCTACGTATTTCTAGGAAAACTAAGTATGTAGTCGGGGCCTTGCGTCACGAACAAGATTTTTTCAATATCAATAAAGCAAACAAAAGAATTAAAAGTAAAGAGTTTAATTTATCATTTTAGGAAAAATATTAATTTATTGAAGATTAGAAATAAAATAGTGAATGCATAAGTCAGAAAGAGAGAGATAAAGAGAAATAGAGAAAGTAGCTTGGAGAGGTATAACGCTTTTTCGTTATGTTACGATTTCTAGCAGTCTACTCCTACGGCAAGCCGCGTTGAGGAATTTCGTTCCTGATAGGTTTTTAACGGATATAAAAACAGACGGACAACCCAAAAAAACTATTATTCAATAGAGCAATTTGGTTCATTTTGAATGATATACTATATCCACAGATTTCAGACTTTTTCTCTATACGCGTATATAAAAAAGGGCTCAAAGAGCATTTACAAAAGTTTGGATCACCAACGGAGACCGTTTAATAGTGTTTTCAAGTCTTCCCCTAAAGAAAAAGATATCGAGTGTTTATTGTTGGGCGACATTCGCGAAGCTAATCAAACTTTGGGCGAATACACTCGTCGGCGTTCGCCGGCGGCGCGTGGACGACTTTTTCTTGGATCGACTATGTTTCCATAAAAAAAAAAGTTACAAAATAAAGAATTAAAGAGTTATAAATATGTAGTAGTAGTATATAGATGATAGCGAAATTCAATGGCCTAGAGATTTTGTATTGATTTCGAAAGTCAGTCGCAAATGAAAAATATAATCAGATCAGTCTAATCAAAATGGTGATTATAAAATTAAAACTTTTACTTCAGCGTTCAATGTTCCGAGTTACATTGATAGGTAACGGTATTTACTATGTAGGACATTCCTTTAAAGCTAAACTTCACAAGGTGAGGTTGTACTTCATAGGAATGGCTTTTAACATATTATTCACTTAGTGTGAAGTAATGGGAATATACACGTCTGTGTAATAAAAAATACGAAATAAAAAATACTATTTAATTTATACATATATTAAACTATAGAACCGTTGTGTTCGTACATTAAAATATTTGTCGAAAACTGATTGCCGGTGATATAGGAAATGTAACAGAATACAATAACACTATTTTAAAACCCTTATCTGTCTGTTTGGACATATTAATATCTACAACTATTACATAAATCTTCATAGAGTTTTCGCAGAAAACTTGAGTGTAGTCGAGAAAACACATAGGTTTTATTTCCTTAAAATCGGTTGGCACAAAATTATACGAAACGTAATTGTTTTAAAAAAAATAGTTCTATGCACACGAAGTCGGCAATATAGCTAGTTAAAATTATGTACTTATTAATGTCGTATACCCGACTTCCTTTGAGATAAGGATAGCATAAGCAAAAAAAAGGTAACCGATTCATACGTGAGATCCAAATGCAGAGTTTTTTGTTGAGATGGCTCAGAAGGATTAATTTTATGGTAGAAATTATTTAAAATCTCGATAAATAACTGCCTAATGTATTATGTACTTAGAAAATCAGAAAAAAATCATCTACGAAGCTTTATAATTTTTAATTCGTAAAAATCATTTTTCCGCTGTCAATTAATTCTTCGAAGATCGTCGCGCCTCGCGCCCCCGCCGGCGGCGGCGCGCGCGTCGCATCCGCGTATCGGATTGAACGTGACCACATTTATGTCACGAATCGATATAAGGTCGGAATGTATCGCACTCCATTATTACGCCGTGTTCGCGGCCCGCCCGCCGCTCTGCTCTGGATTTTGAGGCGCATTACTTTTTGTATGTACAATGTACAAAGTACAAAGTACTTTCGTAAAAGAAATAATTTAAATTAAGCAAAGCAAAGAAACATATTTATTTTTATATATTTATTAATATATTTTACATTTTCTAGAATTCTAATATTTAAAGACTTCCCAATGTCTATATGTATAAAAGGTATAAATATTACAATAATTCTTTCAAAAGTATTATAAACTGTGGCACACATTCATCACAATAAAATTATAAAATATTAACATTATAAAAATGTCATATTGTTACGATAGACGTGGATGTTAATTTTATAAACAAAATTTAATAAAGTCATTCATTCTGATTGTTGATCGATAATATCCTTATTAATTTCATTGAAGCATTTATTTTCGAATACAAGTTTAATTTAATCCTACTATCGTATATATTATATTTAGTTTCACATAAAGTTAACTGATTACTATTAAGTCTACTGTTTGATACAATAATCTCCGTCTACATATATATAAATAATAAACTTCTCCGATTAAGTCGTGTATAAATTACAGATCCTGTATTATTTATCGTTAAAACGCGTATAGTATTACTATGGCGAGACTAAAAATAATATACATGAATGTGAGTGGTGTGAATGTGTGCTAAATATGCAGACTGTGCGTAGTAGCAAGTTATAACAGTTTATTAATTTAAATTGCGCTCGGCTGTATCCAAAACATTTGAATAAAGTCATTAACTTATACGTATATGTATATGCGAAATACCACTGACGCACTGACTGATTGACTCATTACGAGATCTTCGAAACTATAAGTCTGATGGACTTGAACTTTTACATAGTTATTGTTTTCGGGACGTAAACGCTCACTAAGAACGGATTTTACGTAAATCATATCCAAAAAAATTGTCTACGCGCCGCAGGCAAAAGCTGGTTAATAGTATAGGACTATTGCGCGTGAGCGAATGAATGGTCTCATGCTTCTATCTCGCTCTAACACACGCGTATACTTTCTTTTTCTTCCTTTTTTGCATTATCGATTTAATGGTAGTACAGACTAAATGTACATGGAATACTATACTTAGGGACGCACTGTTTAATTTTCTTTTACCCCGAAACGTCTTTCCTTGCCCGGACACGGTCCATTCCTGCAGCGTCAACGTTTTTTATTTGGCCGTCATTGGAATTTCTGTCATTCAAGTTTGTTTCCCTTTCGTGTGAGGCGGGATATGATACTCGGTCCGCGACCGTTTTATGGGGTAAAGACTATTGGAGTGGGCCCATAAAAAGTTAGGTGCTATACGTTTATTCTGTTAAATTCTAATGCATTATTTATACGGAATTCCGTTATGTAAAGTCTTTGATCGCTATCAATCGGTAACCTCTGTGCGTCATTCGCGTTAAAGCTGTATTAATATTGATGTTTTGCATAATTAAAACCAAACAATTTAAGAATGCAAACGATGATAGCTTATGGTTGTTAGAACACTCCCATGGGGTATTGAACATCCCAGTTCGAATTCCAGTTTGTAACGATGAGTCTTATAGGTTATAGATATATTAAAATATCGATTATCATTAATGGTGATTGTCATTCACTTTAAAGTGATACCTAAAACTGAAATAGCCAATCGACCGAGCGATAGCCCAGTGACAATTCTATGTCGCTGTGAAATATTATTAAGAACGTGCATACGGTTCTAGTCGTGAGATACATAGGATTTCTGTTTTTTAACACATCTCTACAATACATGTTAAATCCATACACCCTATTTTCAAACATATGTGTTGGCAACACCATGTTACTACTGAATTTAAAAAGTATATGGAGAAGTTGGGCTAACAAAACATTTCCAGCTAAAAATAAAGCAATTTTATTATTTTTTTTTTAGTATAATTTACTTCTGTTTTATATTTATATTATGCGAGAAAGCATTTCGCAAGCGCATATAGAGAATATTAAGTAATTAAAAAAAAGAAAGTGCATCGATGTATAATCGATGATCAAGTGCAAGTGCCGTTTGAAATGTGTCGGTTGTTCCTAGTTTGCAAAATTATACCTTAAAGGCGGTTAAATATTCGCCTCAATAAGTTTTTACAGTAACTGGGATAACACATCCTTCTTTACCATAAATTATATCGAATCGTTTAGCTCGTAAACTTTACACATATTTTATTTCTCGGCATATAATGTTATATTTTATTACAGCATTTTCGGGTACATACAAACTAAAAATAATACAAACATATTAAAGTTTGTTATGTTTCCAAATTTATTTGAGACTAACAGCGGTATTGGCAAAAGAAATATTGGCGTTTGTGACATTAAATTTGGTGTTACAAATGCCACTCTCTTTAATAACACCTTAGGTAACTGTCAACTGTGAAGTAAATACAAAATATTTTGACATGTTTAGTTTTTAACTATAACAGTTAGTAGTTAAAACTATTGTAAATGAGAGTTTGAAACACACCGCTGTAACATTACAACAATCTTCGTAATCAAGCACCAGATAAATTATACAAATACCACGACCAGGCAAATAGGTCTGAATTTTTTCAAATACAACATTTATGATTTGTTTTTAATAATCATCAACATTTTCACCTTGTTCTATGGTCATTTAATAATAAGGCTTTAGCTGGCTGCCTCATTTCAGCAAATCATATGGTTTTATTTTACCTTAATTCCTCTAATGTATCAAAATAACTATTAATTAACCATATTACCTTTAAAGTGTTTGTATCAGAACTGTTTTTGTACATTTTAATCATGTTGATGATTTTGCCAACTTTGTAATATACAAGAAATTCCTAAAATTCAGGTTTGACACCCAAATATGGTATTTAACCTAAACAGGATTAGTTGTGTACTCGCTAAAATATATATGCTGTCATTTTCTTATAAGGTTATCTTATTTATTAACTATTTTTCATTGTATTGATATAACATTACAAAAATTTAAGTTATAGACGAAATGTTCGCTTCATAAGCAAATAATGTAAGGTTAGAGTTAGTGATTACTTAATTATTGCCTTTTTTGTGATCGCCCGCTATCTAGTGACAGACGGATGAGAAATCCAGGCATAGATTTCGATCGGTTGAAAAGAGTTTAATATGAGAGTTGAAAAATAAATGTCGATTTTATTTATATTTAATTAAATACAAAATGATTATAAAACACGTTTCGTATGACTTTAAATACCAATAAATTATGCCTAGGTTCTTCGTCTTTCAAAGTCTTGACCATCTAATAAGAGCGGGACAGTCATAATTTTTAATCTGGAAAACATTATGGTCAGTAAAGTGTATCAGAAATATATCAGTTCTGTTTGGTTTTACGCTTGCTACTTGTTTGCTCAGCGTTGTGTTTAAGGCATATATTGACACCCAAAAGCTGTAAATACCTTAACAACCAATTGATAGAGCATTAAAAATTATCTGTATGATATTTTCTTGGGGTTGAAGCTAATAAGTATTAAGGCCCGCAGTAAATAAAAGTCACAGCAAAAGATCCCCATACAGAAAGAAATATGTCAAATATTATGCTTAAATATAAGGTTAAACTGAAAATATTGAAGTAAATCAAACAAAATATGGTCAAAAACAAACATGCAACTTTTCAAACGATACATTGTCGGTAGGACCAGAATAAATACTAAGTATATTCGGATGTAAATTGTAACGAGGAATTCATAAATTGCTTTCTGCTTACCGTTACGAGTCAGAAATGTTTTAACGAGTTCGAGCAGTGCCGTGTAAATGTTAAAATCCCGGCGTGCGCGACTGAAATACGACCGCTGCGGGTTCCGTATGTTTTATTATTTTTTAAAAATTTTTCATAGTGGTTAAAAATATTGGAATTTTTTATTACATGTTAATCGTGTTCTATTGTATCATACAACCAGTTATGGTAAATGGAAGAGGATTTATAGTTTAGTTCATATTTCCGTAGTTCTCATGGTAATTCACACAGTCTCCTGCAATCATTTCATTTCAGATCGAAGAGCTTGAGCTTAATATTGTTTATAATATTTTATATTCATTTTTAATTAAGCGTCACTACCTCAACTGAGAATCAACGTCAAAAACTTAAAATGGTCATAAAGTCAATATTGTTTTCCGTTTTAAGAGCCTGTATTATACAAATGGGCCAGTTTTCATTCAATTTTAACTTATTTTTTTTGCTAAAAGTCTTATTCAATAACGGAAATAAAAATATTTTCACTAAATATGCATCTCTGTTTATCCATTGGCTATTTTGAAACCGAGATTTAATTAATTTCGCTACATAGAAAAAAAATCCTGAGAATAAACCTAATAAAACACATTTTCTTGTGTTATAGTTAATTTCATACATCTTTTTCGTTAAAAAAAAAAAATCTCAAATAATATTTTCACGTATACCTATCCATTGGCTTTTCATTTTTATCTATTTATTGTATATTTTCTATATGATAAAATAAGTTAAATATGTCGCTTACGTCTTCATTTTCAAGCAGTGTTGTAGTCTTACACCTTTTGCGCTAGAGTATAATACGCATCTGCCCTCTTTACCTCACGGCCAGTGGGCTCGACCAGACCCGTCTCGGCGCTGCCTCGTATTCCCTTGCTACACATCAGAGTGAAACCACGCTTCTTTTTGTTTTACCTGATGATCACGTGACTTGTGACAGATCGTTAAGTTTTCATTACATTGCAGCTTTACTATTTCAGAAGAGAACTTAACACAAACGTAAGCCGGCCTACAATGTGTATGTTTGCAATACTGCCGTTTCATTTGGTTTCGTGCATTGTACTACACGTCGGCGGCGGGCGGCGGTGGCGTTCTTGTCGACTTAGCGCTAGTGCAATACGCGGGGAGCCCGCAGTTAGGTTACGCCTCTAAAGCGGGAACATCTAACTTTTACTAGGCGTTGTACAGACTCTTAAGACGGTGAATTTGTAATAAAATTAAAATCCACTTTTACCTGCATCGTTTTCTACCACCTCTACTTTCATTCACCCCATTTGACATCAGATTTTATTATAGTTATAAATTTCTCGCCCGTCTAAGATACGAAGATACTTAACATAAGTAGAGAAAGAAATAATAGTTTCATAGGAAAGATGAATTCTCATTTTATTTTCGAAAACGACTATGTCCGGTCCGACAATTTTTATAGGTAATATTAATATGAAATTTACTTAAGAACACCAGAAGAATATTAAGTATTATTAAAGGAAATTACAGGTGTTTTAATAGAAAAAAAGATGTTATCATATGCGCAACCCTAATGCGCCTCATAAATTATAAAACGATCTATTTAAAAACTCCGTTATATAGTAATTTGTTACAATCTATCAAACAACGTTTATGTATCTTACCATTTAAATTATCAGTGGATTATTAAAAAACCCGTTCTCATTGTACGTACAGCGCAGGAAGTTTCTGGTAAAAATAAAACAAATCTCGACATTTCTATAAACTATTAATCTATATTACAACAAAAATCTGTACTGTATGTATTATCTCTATAAATACAATTTTTCGTCAAAAATTGTGATAAACGTTGGTTCTATTAGTAATTGACCGCCCAATCGTACAATTTTTAAAATTTTTGAATGTTATCTATCTGTTTGTCCATATGCCCTTTTATAACTTAATAATGATTTGACTAATCTCGACGAAAATTTCTGTTAATGACGTCTCATTTCGCTTTATACGATTTCGATTTTCGTGTGGAAACCATAAAAAGTTATCATTCTTTTAGTATTCCTTTAATAATCATATTATGCGGGGGTTGGGGTGTTGGGTATGGCGACGTATGCATGTATGTGGGAGCTTGTGACAGGATGGGTGTGCGTTTGCGCAACCGCGGGCATTTTTTGAGTATAAAAAGGAGTTTTCAAACTGCAATTGAAGCCCCGCGAGTCAGGCGATCGACGGATAGGTTAAACTAGTTTCGTGCAGTATGCCGGACGCAATGTGACTTCAAGTAACATTGTGTAAACTATTATGGTTTCATAACTGTTATTTTATTAAAAAAACAGGCAGTTTATTGTTACAACACCCAAGATAAGCGAGCAAACTAATAGCACGGAAAAATAATTATTAGCGTTAATGATATTACCACACATGTAACAGTTTTTTTTCAGGTTTAAATTATAGATTTACGAAAGTTTTTCCTTCATATTATGTAGGCGTAAACATTTTATTTGTATAAGAATTAGAAGTGTTAGTTGTCACAGGGAAATTGAAGGCTTTAATAACGACAACAATTAGGCCAATATTGCTCACCTAATTATATCATCTGTTATAAAGTAATCTACGCAGACTGACAAACTAGTGCCAAGATTAAATTAAGGGTTAAATTTAATATGGTATTTGAACTTTAAGTATCTTTCGCGACGTAATTATTCACCAACTTTTGATAATTCATAACTTATATATAATATAATATTATAATTACCATAGTGCAATTGTATTAAAAAGCAATGCGTTAGTTAAGGATAACTTTGACACACTTTTTTAAATGAACATCCTGAACTTCGCAAAAAAAATGTATTATTCGAAATTCTATAATAGTTATTAGTTTTTTCCAATTACAGTGTTCTTGGATACACTCGACACATTTTTCATGTTGTCGACACAAAAATTGTTAGAAGAAAGCACTCGAGTCTTAATTAATTTCAGATTTATTAATACAATATTTATAACAATAATAATAATAAATAACTGTAATAGGAAAAACGTCAATATGTTGGATAATACAAATTAAGGCTGCCGTGAATAAATCTGTGAATTAATTTTATTATCTTTACACTATATTAATAATCAGTGCCGCGCAAAATATTCTATTTAAATTATCAAAGCTGACCCATTTGAAATGTAAACCAATTAAATTGGATGCTTATTGATTTAAAAGCAAATGCGTATCAATACGTGTTTACTTTTTAATATTAACTACATAGGGATATTGAAAAAAAAATGAATATTTGTATATAAGTATAAAATTGATATTATACGTAACATCGACGCGATAAAGTTAAACAAACATATAATGAGACATTTAAAAAAAAATATTATTTGAACCCGAGGATGTTATTCGTTTTCAACTTGAAAAGATGCTAAAAGTCCTAAGAGATTTATATACACATATGTAATGTAAAATGTAACGTGTACGACATCGAACGGAGTTAGTTCATTGGGTACTTTCAGATTTCCCAACGTTCGACATTAAATTTCTCAATCCTTAGATTTTATCTGCTTTTCGAGTAATATCTACAAATTGGTGGATACCAATTCGGCTCCAATGAAACTGTAGCTACTCAGTAACTGAACCGCTTGACGAAATGATAAAAGTTTAACTTAGGAAATAATGGGCATGAATATGATTTTATATTCGAAGGATGTCAAAGGAAAGAATCATATTTATATGTTTTGGTGGAAATTGGAAAAAGAAAATAGAAGATATCATATTTATAGATTTTGATAGAATGTAGAAGAAGAAGATAGAGGGAATCATATTTATACATTATGGTAGAATGTAGGAAAAGAAGATTCAAAGAATCATATTTATAAATTTTGGAAAGCGACTTTTTACACTATTTTTCCGGCATGAAAATTGTTGGTAACAAAATGCTTCTTACAAATTCGTCCAATTCTCGTTTCGAGTTGACTCGCTCGTTAAAAGTGGCTTTTCAACGAGCAAAGTTATTTATATTGGCAATAAAACGGTAATATAGGATTTACTAAACATGATTTTTAAAAATATTTTTTTTTGTTTTAATTGCTTTGTTTTTTATGAAATAGAGTAAATTAATATATCACCACTCAGTATTTTAATTCTGTAAAAGTTGTTATTTTAATTAAGGTTTCGTAGTCGAAGGATGTCAACGGACCCTATTACTAAGCCTCCGCTATCCGTCTGTCCGTCCGCCTATCGCTAATAGAAATACACAGAGTGTATTACCAATATACCAAAAAATATAATTACTAAATTAAATTTAATATTATTAAGGGTCCCCATACAAGTAACGTGTTTGTTTTTTGCATCTCTTGTTCAACCTTAATTATATTTTTTGTTTATCATGAATTATTTTTGAAAAGCTTGTGATGTTAAATATTGTATGGAACCCTTCGTGTGCTAGCCCGACTCGCACTTGGTTGTTGTTTTTTTTTAAATAGTGTGTTATTAACCTGTCTATACTATGTAATGGGTTCCAATTTATCAAGGAGATGAAAATCGCAGTTACTTATTAAGTTTAGGTTTGATAGAATATTAAATAATACTAAGCAGATTGAGTTCTCAACTCCAAGTATAATTTTGCCATCAGGTTCTCAGTAAGATTAACATTATACCTAAAAGTAGAGAGGTTTTATATGGTTGGAAAGGTATAATTTCATATTATACTATTTAATATGATCAATATATTCTAATTGAGGACTATTTTAAAAGGATAAATTCTTTCAAGATGTTCAAACTTTGTATAATTTTTTACTTAATTATTAACTGACTAGCTTTTGCCCGCGACTTCGTCTGCGTGTAATTCGAATAAAAGCAAGGTCTTTATGTATCAATAACTGGTGCCCGCGACTTCGTGTGCGCAGTATTAGTATTTCGAGTAGCTTATATTAGCGTGAAAAGAACTAACATTATGACATTAAAATTATAACATACATAATTTTTGGGTCGTATTTGAAAAATATAACAGTCTGACAATATTGAGATGTTACATTCGCACTGTAATAACGTAACAATATTGTCAACATAAGAAATACAGTAATTAAGCACTGCAAACCCCTAATCATAGGCCTATAGGTAGCTACTGCAGTATGCTTCTATAAACTATATTTAGCGATTTTTTTCCTTCAGCATAAACATGCAGATTTTTCGCTTTGGAAACACGTGAGCAAGCCACATAGAGCTGACCGTGAGAAAAACATGGCGTGCCCAAATGTATGCCTGCTACCTTTAAGGTTTGACCCTGCGATTTGTTGATCGTCATTGAAAATGCGACTTTCAATGGGAACTGCAGGCGTTTAAAATTGAATGGCAAGTTGTTGGGTATGATTGGGATGCGCGGTATAAGAACATTGTCTCCCTTGGCTTCTCCAGTTAAAATTGTGGCCTTCACAATGTGCCTCCCTAGTTCGTTAACTTGCAACCGAGTGCCGTTGCATAATCTTGGCGCGTCCAGGTTACGCATTAACAAAACAGGTACACCTACCTTTAATTCCAACTTGTGTGATGGCACCCCGGACAACTCTAAAGAGTTTAGGAACTCTACGGGATAACTTGTAGTGTCATCGGATGACATAACTGTGTCGATGGAGTTATACACGAATATTTCGCTAGTTATTTTGTCCAAGATTTTTTTATTTACTTTCGAAACAGTCTCATTTTTTGGAGCCAGTATGGTTCTTTCACACAACCAATTTTCGTTATAAATATATTGTTGCAGATTCGGAAAAACTTGATCAATTAGTTCGTCTTCCGACTCCACAACATGACAAAATTGGTGTGTGAAAAGAACCATACCTTCTGGTCGGTGTCCAGGCGGCCTTCACCAATTTCTAGGAGTTTTGAGCATATGCTCCTGACTCGACATCGTGGAATAATTGAACTCGCATGTTAGTGGTAAGATAAAGCTTTTCAACTTTGGTCCACAGATATGATGTTTTAGACATGCGCTAATTTCGTCTGCTGCAGTGCCTCTCGATAACAGGTAAAGTCTGTCTAAAATCCCTGCCAATAAAACTACCACACCACCCATCAACTTTCGATTGCTTTGAATGTCTTGTAGACAGCGATCAAGCGCCTCGATGGCGCGTTTGTGTGACATAGTGCACTCGTCCCACACGATTAGCTTACATTGTTGCAACAGGGCACCGCGGGCACTGCTCTTACTGATGTTGCACATTGGGGTTTCTTCACTTGCCAGATTAAGAGGTAATTTAAAAACCGAGTGTGCCGTCCTTCCACCACTTAGTAATGTTGCAGCGATCCCAGAGGATGCCACAGCTAATGCCACATTACGGTCCTTACGAATTTTCGCTAGAAGCAAATTAAGCAAAAAGTTTTACCTGTACCGCCCGGAGCATCAAGAAAAAAGGCCGCCTTCACCAAGCTCAACTCGTTGTGATATTTTGTCATAAATTTCTTTTGCTCTGGCAGCAGGCGTGGCTCAGTTTCGCTGACCTGGGCATCTAATAAAGCGGTATTGTAGCTTAGTTCTTTAATCAAATCGGTCGACAGCTCTCCTCGTCGCTGTGGTGTGGGCATACCGAAATCGGACAATTTCTTTCCGGAAATCGTTATTATTTTGTCCTCTATAAGTGTCAGTGCTTCATTCAAACATAGATCATCGTTGACTTGATTCATCCTTTCAAATCTGTGCAAGATATCCTCTGATAACGCAGTTTTATACTTATCCCATAGTTGTAGAGGATTAGATAAACCGCAAGTGGTTATTAATAGTGCAAACAGCTCTCTTATTTGGGAAGGAGAACGACACAGCACGGCCTCTTCCATTGTGGCATCCCAGTGGTTGTCATCTTCCAACAACCCCAACTTCTCACACGCTTGTCGAAAAGTTTCAAGTTCTTGACCGTCAACTGTTTTTAGATCCAAGAAGTTAGTGGGGCCCTGTATTACATTCAGCAGCATTCGCAAACAGTAACATTCAAAGTTACTGACGTGCACTGTGTAAATGCGCCCAAGAGTATCTCCTGCCTTCACACCTGGCCAACCGTCGACAGGGGTTCCTTGTAAACGACGTTTCCATTCTTTTAACGACACGTTCCATGTATAGTAGCGGGGTACATCAACATAAAGTAATGTTTTTGCAAATGCGTCATTTTGGCAAAGCAGGAAAAATGCAGTTAGCGTCGTTTTAGGTGGTGCGGCCATTCTCTCTCTAAAATTGTTTTCAGTGAAGTAAATCCGCTCACCATTGGGCAGATGTACCGCAAGATGAGTGACTGCTGGGTATCTCTCATGCAGAGGCAAACCCAAGATCCGCCACGCTGCTTCGTTGCTACTAACATATCGACCGGCTCGAAATGTTTGCACCTCATCTCTCGGGTCAACATTAACATTCCCTTGCTGTCGGATGTTAAAAATAGCCTGGTCGCTGCCTTTATTAATATATTTACAAATATATTTTATCGCCTGTACCGTATTGCAGAACTCTACATTTATATGGCAATTAAAAATTTTAGAGAGCAGAGGAGAATATGGGACAATCCACCTATTGTCAACCAAAACTTCGTGACCTCGGGTTTTGAATAATCGTGCGGCCCCATCTTCTGGTGCTCTACGCCTGTACAGAGGATAGCCTTTGTCGTTGGTTTGAGTATCTTTAAAAGCGCCCTTGGATATTTTTGGTACATTTTCCTTCCTTCATGCAAGGTGATGACGAATTTAGTGCACCACAGGGACCGTGAATCATATTTTTGGTCACAGTATCATAGAGCTTTCGATCAGTTTCTGGATTTGGTATCTCCGCACTTATGACTTCGTCAATTTGATTAGGGCGTAATTTTTCCATCAACCACAGCAGTAAGTGCACGTGAGGCAAACCTCTTTTTTGCCATTCAATCGAGTACATGAAGCACTTCACATCACCAAATATTTTACCTTTTGTAAGTAGAGCAACCAACTTTTGAACTTTTATTTTAAATACTCTGGCTGTTAAGTCGTGTCTGTCCGTTGAATTTTGACCTGGCATGAGCTCTGTAGTGATTTCT
This sequence comes from Eumeta japonica, assembly GCA_005406025.1. Taxonomy (NCBI): domain Eukaryota; kingdom Metazoa; phylum Arthropoda; class Insecta; order Lepidoptera; family Psychidae; genus Eumeta; species Eumeta japonica. The sequence goes on from BGZK01000014.1 coordinate 494,531, forward strand.
GGCCAGGCGGGATTACATGTCATTGTAATAAATAGATCAGGCCTCCCGTAGTTACGCACGTATGTGAACGCATCCTGCGTGTATTCATGAAGATATCTCGGGCTATTTACAAATGACGACGGGAGAATTACCATTTGACCCAAGTTATTTGGATTCAAATCCGCATCATTCCTTATCGCGTCTTGTAAATGTATATAATTTTCTGCTCGCAGTTTTGTTTGGTTCAAGGCAATAAACCTTAAGCGCTCACTCTCCACTTTGACATACATGTCCACCAAAAACTGAAGAAGGAGAAGTCTACATCGAAGTAATAAATTAAAATCGTTGCGACGTACCATCATATGATACGCATAAAAGTCTTTACAGGACACTTTTTATTTGGTATGGGTTGTTTTGTAACTGGGTTTGTCTGAGGAATATCAAAACTGTACCCTCTTGTCCTTTCCAAAATTATCGGGTACTCGAGAGCGTCATAAAATCTATGAGTGTCCGGAACTCTAGTGAGCCGGTCATCATGCGCCTGAATAACGATATCCCGAGAAGCAGTTTGTTCACTACTAACTACTAAGGCAGCTATTTCATTTGTGGTCGGGGCATTGAATCTTCTTTCATGTTCACCACGTGGTACACGATCTGGGTGTATTACAACCTTGTAATTATCGCTAGTCACTCTATCTTTAGCCATTTTAAATTCATGTACTAAAATGTTGTGATTATGTAGAACTTGTTGTATTTTTGAACCGTGTTTCTATCCAAACCTTGCACGTACTCAGAACGCCTATTAACTTGTGCTTCCTCATCGCCCATGAAATAAACTTGCAAAAATTTTGGTTGCGTATTGGTAGCAGGAAGCAAAGATCCAATTGTGTGGTATACTTGCCCTTGTATTGTAAAAGTCGGACAAAATCCTGGCATAGAAACAATATTATCCGCCCCAAAAGATGTCATGTGGAAGCACGTGTTGTATTTTCTTATGTTTTTTAGGAAACGGCGAGACTCATCTGTTTCATGAGAGAAAAGTTCTTTAAGCGGCTCAACTGGCTCATCTATTGAAGCAAGAGCTACTTTTCCTCCTGAACAACACATGCCCGCAGCTTCTTCTTTCCACTTAAGAGCACCGCAAAATCTACATTCTTTGTTCATAGGTTCTATTTTTATAAGATTGTGGCTTCCGTAATCAAGTGTCTCGTCGTACTCAAATGCAGCTTTGTCGAATACCCCCACGTGTTTCTTCTGAATATTAGACGTCGCTGTTGTGCCCTTTCAGCAACAGCGCGTCTGCGAGATTCAGCTTCTTCAACGGTTTCTGTAGCTCTTTGTGACGCTATGTAAGTTGCCTGCTGAAGAAGCCGAGCGTGGACTGTTCAGGTGTCTCAGCAGCCCGTTGAGATGCCAGATATTCAGCGTGGTGTTGACGTCGAGCTTGGGACTGTTCAGGTGTCTCAGCAGCCCGTTGAGATGCTAGATACTCAGCATGCTGTCGAAGGCGGTTTTGAGACTGTTCTGGTGTCTCATCAGCTCGTTGAGATGCCAGATATTCAGCGTTCTGTTGACGTCGAGCTTGGGACTGTTCAGGTGTCTCAGCAGCCCGTTGAGATGCTAGATACTCAGCATGCTGCCGAAGGCGGTTTTGGGACTGTTCTGGTGTCTCGGCAGCCCGTCGAGATGCTAGATACTCAGCGTGCTGTCGACGCCGATCCTGGGACTGCTCTGGTGTCTGAGCAGCTCTGTGAGCTACCTCACGCTCCGCCTGTTCAAGCCTTCGCAGTTCGGCTTGTGGAAACGTCTCGTTAAGTCTAGCTACTTTCATAGATCGAGCTTTATTAGAGCTTTGGGAAAGATTAGACTTACGCTTTCGCGGCATAATTATTTCTTAGGAGGTACTTTTCTACGATATTTTTATTTTTATACTTGAAAATGCAAAACCTGCCTATTAAATCAAAATTATAGCTACATACTAATAATAGTATAAAAATAATTGTAATTTGCTGATTGAAAACAAAATCAAGCTTTCGTTGTATTATTATTATTTATGCCTATATTATTATTACTTATACCTATATACAATATATACTATAAATATTAATGGACGCCAAGAAAAAACAATTACCAACCTATGTACCTAATTAAAATAAAAACATCTGTGAAAAATGCAATATCTGCTTATTCAATTAAAATTATAGCTACTTACTAATTAATAGACAGGCAAAAAATAATTCTAATATTATTCTATTACTATATACACATTATCCTTACTTAATTACTATAAATGCAAATCGCTAGTGCCTTCAAAATTCGCAAAACGAACACAACCGTCAACGACGTCTGCCCTCACGCGTCTGCCCGCGTTCGGGTCGCGCACTCAGCGATGAGCGACTTCTCCTCCCACCTCACCGCGACCGACCCCGCTCCATTCGCCCGCCGCGCCGCCCGTCGGACCGTAACATACCATAGTATCGCGCGTTCGGTTTGTCATCGTCGTAACTATTAAAATATTTGTCCAAATGATGTATTGTGAAGGACAAAATTTATCTCCTTTAAATACCAAAAGCGATAAAAGTATTCATTTTGATAAGGATCCATTTATTACTACCAAATGTGCATTAGAAATAAATTATCAATTTTTATTGTATTTATGGTTCACTATTTTGACAATAATGGCTTACTCATAAAAGATAGATATATATGGTGTCGCAGAATTTTTTGTAGGACTATTTAAGATAAATATTTTCACCATACATTATATACATGTAGCACTAACTGTTTTTGCAGCACACGCCTGAATAGCTCGCAGATTGCAGAATTTTTTCAGACTTAAATGACATTTATCGTTATATTTTGGACAATTCACACAATATCTTTATAAATTATAGCCTATGTGTTACTCTGATCTATAAGCTACATTACTGTAAAGTTTCATTAAAATCCGTTTAGTAGTTTTTGCGTGAAAGAGGAACAAACATCCATCCATACATCCATCCAAACAAACTTTCGCCTTTATAATATTAGTAAGGATATATGCAATACTTAATGAGCTATATTAAACATGGCGCAACTGTTATATTTTACCGTTATAGTACATTATTTTACATGTAAAAAAATGTATTGATTCCAGTCTACAATTCAATATTTATCTTCTAATAAGTACGCAGTCGTCTATTATGTAATATAATTTTAAGAAGTATTTAATCAAATTAAAAATAAACATCGATACATAGTTTTATTGAATTCGCAACATTAATTAATTTTGTCGATGGTCGATATTTTATAGTTAGTCAATGCTCTCCTGCATTGAATGAGCCGGCGGCGTACGGCCATTTATATAGCCAATTGAAAGATCGTTTTGACATTCATGTTTGTCTGTGTTTACTGTGTTTACTATATTGTTTAATTACAAATAAAGAAGTTCCTTGTCTGATTTTAATACTAATTAATCGTATATAATAACCGTGCAGAAAATTTATGTGCGAACCTGCTTTAGAACTATATGCGTTTAAAATAATGTTGATGATCCACCAAATACAAAACGAAAAATTTTGAGCAAAAAATTTCATAGCAAACGAGCTATTTACTATCTGTTAGAAATGCATAACCTTAGGTTGTGCTTATACTAATAAACAGCGTTACTAAATTTATGCAGCTTGTAATGAGTTAAAATAAATACGAACAACAAGCGCATCATTTTGTCCCTTTTAAGGTTCCAAGCCAAAATGGCAAAAACGGACCTCTCATAGTTCGTCCGTATGTCACAGACATTTTGCTCAAAAAGTACAAGATGTATATTGATGAAATTTAGAGCATAGGTGTCTTGTAAAAGTCACTACTTAGTTTAGTAGTTACATAAAAAATACGTATTTTTTGGGGGCATTCCATACAAATAGTAGAAGCCGAAAATTTTCTTTTCAACAAACATTAACGTATGACACATATTTCGACAATTACTTTAAAAACACTTTAAGGTTTTTAAGCAATTATTCTGATTACGTTAATATTTTCGGAAATAATTGCTCCGAAAGTGGCATAAATTGTCCCCCTCCTTTATTTTTTAAACCGTATGTCCAAAAAATAAAAAATTAAAAAAGTAACTCTTAGTAAATACTTCCAAGTATATCATTTTGTACCTAATCACATATTGTTTTTGAGTTATGGCCGAAAAACCGCACTTATCAATAAACAGACGTGAGTGCCGTGAAGATATGCTCTTTTGCTGGTGAACTTTAATTCACAGTAGTTCCACAGTAATAGTCGACATACCTACATTAGGGCGACCCAAAAAAAAAGATTATTTTTTTCCAAGTCTCGTGTGAAAATATGTTAGTTTACTTTGTTTTGAGAGCCCCCTCCAAAGGACAGCTCAAAAAAAAATTTTTAAAAGGTCGCTCACAATGTTTTTATATTTCGAAAATCCTCAAAAATCGATTTTTTTTTCAAATACTTTTTCTCGTGATTTCATTTCTTTTTACATGAAAAATCATGAAGATCCTGAAAATTTCAAGTCAAAATTTTAATATTTAGAGGTCGCTCCATTTTTTAAAGTTTTCAAATCGAGTACTTTATATCTATTTGAGCAACTTCTAAACATAAATATTAACGAACTGAATATTTTTTTCCTCAAATTTGAATGAAATTAAAGCACGAGAAACAAAAAAAAAGAATTAATGAACAATTTTCACCATTTTTGAATAATTGTAAAAAAATGATAATTTTTTAATTTGTGTAAATTAATTTATTTTACAAAAATTAACATTTTAATAATGTTTTTATAACTTTTTTTTACATTTTTATAATTTTTAAATACAACAATAGTGAATTATAAACATTATTTAGAACAACAATATTTTTAACTTTCACCAAAGTATTTTTTTTACATTTTGACTTGAAATTTTCAGGACCTTCATGATTTTTCATGTAAAAAGAAATGAAATCACGAGAAAAAGTATTTGAAAAAAAAAATTGATTTTTGAGGATTTTGGAAATTTAAAAAAATTGTGAGCGACCTTTTAAAAATTTTTTTTTGAGCTGTCCTTTGGAGTGGGCTCTTAAAACATAGTAAACTAACATATTTTCACACGAGACTTGGAAAAAAAAAATTTTTTTTTTTTTGGGTCGCCCTAATCTACACTACATGTTTCTCTAGTTATAAGTGAATAAAGTGCTTATACCTATTATGTCCAGAAAACATTGAAAAAAGTGTAAGGAAATAGATTTTTCATCTGTAGTCCATTTCTTTGTAGTAACGGCTTCAGAACCTTGCATTGAGCATGGTCTCACATACTTTTGTCCGGTTTTTCTACATGCTATTTTTGAAAATTTTAAAGAAACTTTTAAACGCATAGCGCTTAAACTTGACAGACAAACAAACCTGAGTATTTTGCCAACGGTAAACGTCGTAATAAGGTTGGACAAACACCACAATTATTCCTCGACGTACGAATATCTTTAAGTTCCGTACCGAACCAAAACGGGAGAAGTTGTGGGGTCACCTCGGCCCATATTTGTCAAAACCGATTTTTTTCGGAGACAATTCAATGCGGAAAGTGGACAACTTGAATAGTAATTTATAGTTGGTGAAAGTTTCTAAAATAGAAATTTCGAAATAAGGATGATAATTGCTTATGTATCCAAAAAGGAGTGTACAATGAACAATCCAAAATACGTATGTCGTGAGTTATAAAAAAATGTTTATATATTGTAATACAAAAATCTTTCGAGAGATTTTCAAAAAAAATATATATAAATTCCAGGAAAATTACAAAATTACTTAAATAAAACGCCGTTTGGTATCTTTCCAAATACAGAGCAATTTGATATGCGAAAACACGAACCCATGACGAAGAAAAGTTTGGGACGTAGTTGTGCTACTCAAAATAGTGTACCATTATTAACTATGATGCAATAAGTTGTAAAAAAGTCTTTTTGGCAACATCTGTTATTTGTAGCGAAAATTGTATATGTGCCAGATTATCGGCGGTGCCAGTAATGCATTTCGTCTTTTTTTACTTATAAGCGACAGTTAGTTCTAGCCTAATATTCGTCTAAAAGAAATTCACGATAAATACGGTGCAGCGATACGTCAATTTAGAGCACTTTTTTAAACTGGTACATGTACATGTAAGCTGAGATATCACGATTTTTATTAACGACCGAATAAAGAGCTATTTTGTATTAGAAACCAAATAAGAGCGAGATTATTGTGTGGATCTAAAACTAACGACTTGGATCAATTCGACTCCGTGTTACATACGTACAATGAAAAATAACTTTGGATAAAATAACTAATTGAGCGATTGCCCTAAGGTTAATATAGGACCTACATAAGTACGAAGTCACTTTTTTTAAATAAATATTGTTGTAGTAACTAAATTTATAAATGTAAATTTAATTCATGTTATAGGGCACTCAACTAATTCATATTATTTTAATTTAACGTAAAACTTCAATCAAATTTATAATAATTATTTGTGAAATCTGTAAAAGGAGGGTTCTTTTTGCTGAAAGAGTACAGTAATATTTACTAGAAATCTCTGTATTTTCAACTATATTATTTTAGTATACATCACTAGATGCGTTTAGTATATGCTAATAAATGATTTTAGTACTTTTAACAAAACTAATTTTGTACTTATAACGAAACTATATTCCTTTAGTTTACAAATTACTTTTCTTAAGATACACAAATCAGTTTAATATACTTGTCCTGCTATGCGAGAACTTTCACATATTAACCTTATAAAAACAGAAACTACACTTTCATCTCAGCCAAAAAGGCCGAGAAGCGATAGCATAGAGAGACTCTTGGAATTGCCTAAACCTGAACAACGGCACACCTATGGCGCGATGTAAACTTTATTGTTAGTGCCATCTACCGAATCTTAAAAGAAATAATACGTTAAGCAACAAAACATCCCTAATAACAAAATAGTCTTGTGTACAAATAGTGAAATTGTTTCTTAATATTAACATGAAAAAATTTGTTGGTATTATCATGAAAAAGTGTGTTTGTATTTTACTAAATACCGTTGTTGACATAAGCTTTACATAATGCTCCTTTTAGCTAAGAATAATATTTGAATCGTATGAAACAAACTAAAGCAATTTTCATCAAAATTGAATGTCATTATAAGACATTTTTTGTTAATATTATGACGTATTCATGTCCTTTTTACAAAAAAAAATATTTGTTGCTATTTTAATATTCACTTCCCCCCTTACATTTCTCAAAATACTTTCGAGAAAGTATTTTCAAATAAGAATAGCTTAACCGATTTATAGTTACATTAAAAATAATATGAAAGTAATTTTGTAATACAATCTTATTTATTTCACAAAAGACTGTTGTATTTTGTCGTATATGAGTATGTGCGCATATTTTACAAAACGTCGAATTTAAGGCAAATATGCTTGTAGTTTCTTTGAGCGTATTTTATAAACACGTTTATGAAAAAATATATTGGTAGATCAACGTAATAAAAGCTTAATTTTTGACATGTCTTTTAGTTAGTTTTACGTTTCGTATTAGTTATTTTTTAATAAATATTGTTTGTTATGTTTATCATGAGAACTGTTTTATGTATTTTACAAAACATAAATCTTAAATTAACTAAAATTAATAGTGGGTACTACTAAAAATATTTTGTTGCTTTTACAAACAAAGTATACTGGTAAAATTCATTATTTAATTTTATTTTGAAATAGGTCTTTTTTACAAACAATTTATTTGAATTGATTATATTCAAATACAACCATAATATTACATTTAATACAACATACGAAATTGCAATTTGAAATTAAATTCTCTTGTGATATTAACAATAAATCGTAAACAAAAGTGGTTTTGTTGATACAACATGCATTTTTTTTTCAGTGTATACTAGTTTAAACCCGCGGGTCTGCCCGCGGGGACTTCGAATGTTTTCCTTTATATTTTACACCAACCGATCACGCTGTGAACAATGAGCTCGATGTAATTCTTTCTTTATATTTCAATCCCGGCTTCGCTCTTTTCGGTCAATTTCGGTCCCGTCCTCGATTCCAGAGAAATGTTACTCATATTCTCTCATCGGAAACATACATAATGCCACTATTGTTTATTATGAAATGATCTATCTCATTTACCTAACGAGAGGCTCAAGAGATCCTGATCTCGATTCTACTTGCAATTCCGTACCTGAACCTATGTTGAATTTGAACCTCTCTTGAAGATTGTTGTGACCAATAACCGATCGGCATAAGTAACGAATACGTTCTACGATCACGAAAACGAAACAGTGAGCAAAAGCTAGTATCTTTATAAATCATAGGCCTATATGTTCTTCTGATGTATAAGCTATATTACTCTAAGCTCTAAAGTGTCAGCTTATTCTGTTCAGCTGGTAAAGCGTGATTGAGCATGAAACATCCAAAGATACAAACTTTAACATTTATTATTAGTAGGATTACAGAAGTGGTGTTGATTCGTGCTATAGCTTCGGCGACATAGATAAAACACAATTAGGGAAAATTAATAACCACTTATGAGTATACGATACGAGAATATCATTCCGAACCCATTTATTCTGAAGTGAGCGTCTCATTACCCGCATGGCTTGATGATTGAAATAATTGATGTCACAACTAGATTAGGACATTCCGTACAAATTACTTCAAAATTGTTATGCATTATTGGTCTGAGCATCCCTAATTAAGATAACATTTGATTTTTATTACATTATATTAGATACATTTAATTATCCTTCGCCGAATAAAAAAAAAAGTCTAATTGTTTTGATCCTTACTGACTCATGTGCACGGGTCAAAGTTCAAGCCCTCTTTCTGTTTAAAAAAAATCATAGGATAGTATGCCTTTGTAGGGGGGCGATTCGAACTTGTACAACGACAACATAGTATCGGGTCTTTCCAACGAACGTAACAGAATAATCGTCAGATATACGTTCACTTTATTAAAATTACATTTACAGCAATACTATAGCTTTTTTTTTTATTGGCATAGACATCGATGGAATATCGATTGGCAAACGATGCAAGCCGCGATCCGAAACGGCATTGACGGCCCGCGTTGTTGAGGAAGCGTTCATAGACAATGCGTTTGACATCACGCAGATCGCGAACAAAGGCGTCGAACATTAGACGGCGTGCGTTGCGTTCGAAACGATGTAAACACGACGTGTCTCACAAAACAAAGTACACCAACAACGCACCAATTTGAATATATGAATCATTCACCCACGCCGGCGACAAAGGATCGCCCTACCTTATTCGTCCGTATTATATGCTCTTAATTTTAACATAACAATAAAGGTTTATGCAACATACGGCCCATAAAAAAAATGTGAAATGCATAAATAAATACAAAACATATTTGGTTTTTAGAGTAAATGTCGAAACGGAAGCGGAAGAAGCTTTAAATCCGATTATTTTAAGTTTTTTTTAAAATGAACTTTTTTTTAGGCGCATTGGGCGATTTTCGGAAGGGTAAAATCTTATCGAGTTCGTGTTACTGATGTGCTAATGTTAACAGTGAATTTTTTTTATTTATTTACATAAATTCTTTACATTCTTTTTACAAATAATATATTTTTATATTTAATTGCAACTTTATTGTTATTTTGTTTAAATTAAAAGGTTTAACTTTTACAATTTAAATCTTAATATCGGTTAATAGGCAGTCTCCGACAATTACCTATAAGCATTTCTAATCATATAAATTTTATTTGTACAGGTTGATGATAAGAATTGAGAACTCTGTCTGTCCTCGACCTAAAGTCATTTAGATTAGAAATCGATTCGCTTGTATATTTTAGGCGAAGTAATTGTTTTAGGTGTTTGTTTGCAAACGTGGTCAAAAGCGTCAAGGCTCGTACTATAGAGGCAGCAGCTAATATGTTCAAATAGCCACATATCGGTTCGGTTACTTATTGCAATTGACGCTAGGGCGCGGTCGCGATTGTAACAATCAGTTGTATGGATGGGGTACCACGTTTTGACAAACTGCACCAAAAATGACGCAAAAATGATGTAATTCTTTTTCATATCGAAGTGTGCGTTGAATTCTGAATACTTAATAGTTGCTCTTCTTTAAAAAAACTATTAGCTGTATAAAATAACAGCTTTCTAATTAATACGTTCCAAGGAATAACGGATACGAAGCTTTCAATAATTACTTAAGATTTGGCCTTTTGGATCCTTAATTTTTTAGTTACACTATAAATAATTTTAAATAGCATGTTCGAGTTACGATTTATGTGAAGCTTGAAAAAGCTTTTAAGCGGAGTTTATTGCACAAACATAAGATGACGCAGTGCCACGTTATATAATTTCTGACAATAATTGGCCATCGATAAATGTATGCAATAGTATAAATGATGACAAAGAAAAAATTAGTATTGTATGAAAGCAATAAATTTGTACAAAATAGTAATCTAGCTTACCTATAGGTAACAAATTACGGATCCTTTTGATTGTATGTTATACGCCAAAAGTTTGCAACGTGCGAGATCAAAATTCTCATATAGAAATATTTGCGATCTACACTCCATGACGATTTTATTCTTTTTGGATCGCTGTAATTGCATTTTATAATTCTATAATTGCACAACATAATTTTATGAGAATCCACCGCTATATCTCCATAGTTCGGAGTGCCCACTTAGGTGTTCGTATCAAAAAGGGTCGCAGTTTTAAATTGACGCTGTATTTACAAAATTATTTGAACACAGTTATTATGATAATGAAATCTGGAGCCGGGGTCGTTCCATTTTAATACAAAAGCGATAAAAACCATTAACATTTTCCTCTTTGAATTCGTAACTAGATGTAATATGTGTTGTTGTTTTGTTGTCGTCTGTGGCTCGGTTTATGGTTCACAATCTAATTAACCGCGTGTTATATCTTATTCTAAGTACAGACAAACCGAGAAATATTATGGTTTGATAAATAAAAAAAAATACAATTGTTTAAGTTTTTATTAGTATATTGCAATAGATAAAAAAGAATCTACGTATCTACATATATAAAAAGGTGTTTTTTTCCTGATTTTAGTTAGAAACAGTTGAACGTATAGGATTTTGATCATTAGACGCGAAATCGTTTGGTTGTTTGGTTGATGGTTTTAGGCTATTTATTTTAATTATTATTATTCCCGGATTAAAATAATCCAGGAATAATTATTTAGCGCTACGAACAGAAGCAATAATTATTGTAAAAAACATAGAATAAATGTTTCATTACTTACTTTATAATGAACATCCGTTAAATTAGCGTAACATTTATTAAGTTGATTATAGACCATACAAAACGTACATGTTTTAAACAATTTCTGTATTTTTAATTAAAATGAGAAAATGTTTGAATGTTAAACAAAAAGTGTAAAAATTTGGTTTTGAATACGAATGATTTTTTCAAAATCAATATTGAAATAAATAAATAATAACAATATTAAAAGGTATCAAAAAATCCGTACTGTCATTGAACCTAAATTAAAATAAAAAAAACAATTCTATCTACACATTGTTTTAGCTATTAAGTATGAACTATAACATTAAATATGTTTGATATTCTATTCATATCTTGGTTACTTTATATTCATTAAAATAAATTCAGTTCTACAAAAATCAATCTTTTTGCGCCAAGAAACAAAAAATAATTATATTCAAAAAATGAATAATTTTTCTGTAATATGTAGAAGTTTCGTCTATAATTCGTAAAAAAGTAAATTTGATATATGTTATTAATATAGAGAATGTAAAATATTAATTGAAATCCAAAACGAAAAAAAGAGATTTATCTATTTTGACTTATCTAAATATCTGCAACCATGTTTTATTTTCCTTTTAATAAATCAGACCTTCTGTATGACGAATTAATTCAGGTTGTTATGGGTTGTATACCGCGGAGATAAAAGAAACGGTATCTTTTTAGGTCAAAACTAAACAAAAATAAAGCGACTATGAATAAATAAGTTAAGTAATTTAAAAGATAAAACAAAAACATGATTTATGGCTGCCTCTGTGGAGTATCATCTGGTCAGCCATTATAATCGAAGTATCTACATATATGTAGAAATATCTGCATTTCTATAGAAATGTTAATATTTTGAGAGGTCAAAACGGTTCTAAAATGTTAATTTAGAAATATTTATTTCGACAATATTTTGCTCTAAAAAATAATTATAATCAGTTTTTAAAATAACTAGAAAAATTCATAATATTCATACGTCTGAAAGTTAGTGAATACTGAATTAGAGCATTTTACTGAATACGTACAGGTCAAACTAATAAAAAGGTATTAAATATATAATATTTATAATACATTTTTTCGAATGGTATTTTGTACTCATCTAACAAAATATATTCGGATTTCTAGTTAGAATTAATAAGAAACGGATAGTTTTTCAATAAATATTGCTGGCGAATAATTTTAATAACTTTCATGAATTTAAAGTTGAAAGCATAATTAGTCACTGAGGAAAATATATGTTACAAAATGAGGATAAGACACATACTGAAGTCGAATAAAAGAGATTGTTTTTTTTTGTGTACGGATCCCTAATACTATTAACTTTATATTTAACTAAAAATAATTTTATTTTGCATTTCTCCGGTAGGTAGGTAGGTACTCGTGATATTGTTCGGCTGTAAACGTCACAGCCATGGTGGCATAAATTTATTAACAATTGAACATCGAGTCGAATGAAATTATGCGTAATGGGTGATTACTTTTATCCTTAGTTATTGTATGCAAATCAGACCACAGAAGGGTCCAGAACAATAACCCCGTTACTCACACTGTTATTTTCTTTTTAAAATTCGTTATTCACCGGTGACTAAATTGATGATTAAAATTTTGTAAGGTTTTATCATCTTTTTTTCCGGGCTGACCGTACTTATCGTATATGAATCGGTGACACCGGAATTTTGTAACGCAAAGCGGGGTAATCTAATCTACACCGAGTCGTGATACCGCCTACGCGCCGAATTAGTAAGTATTTATACGAGTACTTGACCGTATATCCGATAGGTTTGGTTCATTAGAGCTAATAGATTATTCGTTCCGAAAAACAATGGGCGTTTCCGTCGCGGACGCACATTTCGGTTCAACCTTGAATTTTTAACGGTGTCACCCGGCAGGCAAGTGGGTTAACGATTTTTGTCTCGGCGCTTCGAAATCGTCCGAGCGATCCGCCATTCGTGAGTAGCGGTACGCCCTACTCACTGCACATATATATTTCCTGTGGTGGTGCACGCAGTTTAGTGACCTGCGAGTGCTGGTGCCGCGCCGACGACGCCGGTTACGCTCTCTTTGTGCATTCCACGCATGCGCGATGACTCGACTGGGTTTGATTGTCGTCGCGGTCGGTTTTTTGAATATCGCATGCGCGGCGCCACCGGGCAAACCGAACATAGGATGGGGTAATAGGGTGTTCGCAATGGTAGAAGTCAATCAAGCGGCCACCGCCTACAACCAGCTGGTCAAGAAGCATGACGCCGCCGAAGTTTCAGTGTCCTGGGACCTCTGGACGGGGAACACCGGCGACGTCACTTCGAAGGTCTTGCTGAACGGCGAAGAATTCTGGTCAGGACCTTTCACGGGGTCTTCGAGCACGGCGACGTTCAAGATCAAGAAAGGTGGCCGCTACAAAATGCAGGTCGAATTATGCAACCCTGATGGATGTAGTCAAAGTGACCCAGTTGAAATAACAGTGGCCGATACTGACGGTAGTCACTTACCGCCGCTAGAGACGACCACCGGAGAAAAGAATAAGCCCTTCAAACAGACATCGGGTAAGGTTTTGGCGGCTTATTTCGTAGAATGGGGTGTATATCCAAGAAATTATCCCGTTGATAAAATACCAATACCGAATTTAACACATTTACTTTACGGTTTCATACCGATTTGTGGGGGTGACGGCATCAACGATAGTTTGAAAGAAATAGAAAATAGTTTTCCAGCATTACAAAGATCGTGCGCAGGAAGGGAAGATTTCAAAGTTTCCATCCATGATCCTTGGGCCGCGTTGCAAAAGCCGCAAAAAGGTCTGACGTCCTGGGACGAACCTTACAAAGGTAACTTTGGACAATTGATGATGCTGAAACAAGCTCGGCCTGATCTGAAAATTCTTCCATCGATCGGTGGTTGGACATTGGCTGATCCATTCTACTTTTTCGACGACAAAATGAAGAGAGCCCGATTCGTAGATTCGGTCAAAGATTTTCTTCAGACTTGGAAATTTTTCGATGGAGTAGACATAGATTGGGAATTCCCTGGTGGCAAAGGAGCTAATCCCAATCTAGGCAGTGGTAAAGATGGCGAAACCTACGTTTCACTCATGAGAGAATTACGTCAAATGTTGAACGAGCTATCAGTGGAAACCGGAAGAAAATATGAACTCACTTCAGCTATCAGCGCGGGATGGGACAAAATCCAAATGGTCGATTATAAAGCAGCTCAACAATACATGGACCACATATTCTTAATGAGTTATGACTTCAAAGGTGCATGGTCCAATACCACTTTAGGTCACCAGACCCCATTATACGCTCCCAAATGGGCACCTGATGAGACTTACACTACAGATTTTGGAGTCGACTTCTTGTTAGCCCAAGGGGTGCAGCCGAGTAAAATTGTAGTCGGTGTAGCAATGTACGGTAGAGGTTGGACCGGAGTCCAAAATTACACCGATAATATTCCTTTCACTGGGAATGCTACGGGTCCCGTTAAAGGTACTTGGCAGGACGGTGTCGTCGACTACAGGGAGATAGCCAACGAGATAGCTCAAGGGAAGTGGGAGTATCATTACGACGACGTAGCCAAAGCTCCATACGTGTTCAGGCCCGCGACGGGAGATCTCATCACGTACGACGACGCCAGGTCGACCATAGAGAAAGGGAAGTATGTCAGGAACAACAAACTGGGCGGCCTCTTCGCCTGGGAGATAGACGCCGACAACGGGGACATACTGAACGCGATGAACATGGGTTTGGGGAACACGCCGGCGTGATTTTTTAGAAATATGTCACATTTTATATTTAATTGTAAGATTGCCATATACGTAAGTAAATTATTCATAGTCTTTGTAAATATTAGAAATAAATAAAAATATTATCCGAATAACATTTTTAATCACTTCAATAATCTATTTGATGATAACAAATATTTGCTGTGAAAGAAATGGAATAATCGAGTATAATATCTAGGTTTATGAGTTGACAGCTCTTTAAAAGGCGAGAAATCGCCTTCGCGAACTAGTTTTTTAATAAATTCCTGTACCGGTACGGCAGCTTGTGCGAACCAGAAAGGTGCATCATCTTTATAAATAAAAATATGTTTGTTATTTTAAACAGAAATAACACATATATATTATTGATTGCAAAGGTTTTAGAAATATAATTCAAGAAATTATTTATTTATTATATTGACTTAATATAAACTTACACAGGAATTCTATTTCGGGAAATTATTAATGATTTTAATTTCGATAAGACTAGTATTCAAATTAATATGTGATATGCAGAAACAACTTTTTCCCATGAAATTTAACAAACAATAACCAAAATCATGGACCATGTGAGGTTTTCTAATGTAAATATGGCGAGTTAGGAATATATTTATTCCTACCCAACAATCGTTTTTGACACACATTTTTTGTAATAAAACTGTAGATATGGAAAAGTAAACCTATGAGATAAGAGAAAGAACGTTTTGAGAGAAATGTCGTTTAATAATTTTCTAGGCCGTCGAATAAATATTAGATACGAAAAAATAATAAATATTTTTTAATTTAATAACGTACTCAATCAATAACATGAAAATAAAATGATTAAAAAAAATTAATACCTGTCATTAAAATTCAATATCACAAGAACAACAATACGAATAAAATAATTATAGAGAAACAAATTTGACATTTTTATTTTTGATGGTAAATTAAAATTTTTTTAGATATTCCCGAATAAGTTGATCCGGACTGGCCTGAACGCAAACAGCTGTGAATGCCTTGATCACATCTAGATAAAGAAAAGATAAATGAAGTTCTAAAAATTCTATTAATTTTGATTTGTGTAGTATGTAATTAATACATTTTCATATGACTGTTGGTAGATGTGACGAGTATGTAGGTATTTCTGTAACGCGCATACGCACACGCACACGCAGACGCACCCACGCGCGCGCGCGCAGTGAGAGAGAGATCAATATTAAACTATGCATATATCAACAATGGTAGTGTAGATAATACATTGAGGTCGATGTCTATAAAAAAGAATCATTAAGTGTTATTCGGCAACTAGTGTCATTAAAAAAATAGCAGGTAAATTCATTTTGTTTTCGGTCACTCCCTTTTTTCAATTTTGACACCCTGCTATTTTTATTCTATGTCTCTTTATTCTACAAAGCAATATAAAGGTAATCTTAATCAAGGTAACAAATACATCGCTTTGAAATTATTCGCTGCACTTTAATATATGACAATAACAGAAATGAATAATTAGTTAAACTTGGAATAATTGCAATATACAATTATGTCCCATTAGAGATTATTAGATTTTCAAATATCTATATTTTAATTAATGTTTTTATTTCTTGTATTGTTTGTTCGGTATTTTTATTTTAGTTCTACTCCGTTTAGCAGTAACAAAACATTTTACATAAAAAAATTAACAATATTATTTGAATTTTTATTTTTTTTTTAACTTAGAAGAGTTATCATAAACAAAATATACAATTTTAAAAAACTTTTATAGCCTGATCTTATTAAGGATGTATATAGGAAGGGTTCTAAAAAACAAGAAAAAAAAAAAGGTAAAATTATTTAAACTTTTATGTCGCCTTTTACGAAATCGGAAACCCGTAAAAAAATTCTTAGTTAACAATTGTATCATCGAAATTTTTATTTTACAATAAACATTTTTTTTTCCAACGCGGCTATTATCTTTAAATTTTCTGATGACACTATAATTTGTTAGAATTTTACTATTGATATTTATATTATGGTGTACTCTCAGCGGCAGCGCGCCCGCGCCGAACTGGCCGCACTGAGACTTATTCTCTGCGCTCAATTAAAATGATAAATAATGGAGGTAGAGTTCCGGGAGTAAGACTTTTATTAGGAAATTTCCTCTTCTTTAAAAACTCTTTTTTTAACATTTTTAAATATTAAAAGTTTTTGGTTTATAGGCGAAAAATTATAAGCTTTTTTTTATTTTAATTTGTTAATAACTTGTGCAATTTTTTATGTGCATTAAAATCCTTAAAATACATTTTTCTAGGCGTGATTCCTAATACGAAAAGCAATCGCATATATTTTTAAGGGCTTTATCTCTATTTTTCACGGTTTTGAACTTGTCAAACAGGCTAATTCAATAACGACGACAACATGAGTGCTTTAAATGGTTATTAGACAGTTTTAAAGTAGCGCAAGCGCATTCGACGGCGAGTATCAAATACGACACGAATGAGGATTGTGGTTCAGTGATTAAAAACGTCGCTTCGTCGGACCAATCTTGTTCATGAGTGAATTGATTAATGAATTTTTACCTTATTAAACTAACTCCCTGCATGATTCGGAGCGCAAATTAAGTCGTTGGTCACGGACGTTGTCACCGAAGCGATGACAACGGTTCTTATTATGCATACGATATAAAAGAATAAAAATCGAGATCGACGTTCTTTTGTAGGTTAAAATTGAGCAAATAATCACTATCGATACAAGCACTTAACTCGTTAAAAATAAGGTTTAGTATCCCAATGTAAAGGCATAGCAACGAAAAGGATAGTTTTTCAAGATTTGTTTTATTGTAAAAAATGTAAAGCATATTTCGTAAGACTATTTATCTTGTTCAGAGTTAGCTAATTGTTGTTAATAATTAACTAAAACTAACCCATGCCATTGAAGTTGTGATATCTTAATAGTTTTGACCACATTCAAATTCTGATTCAGATTCTGATCAGATTCTAATCACATCTGGCCAGTGTGGAGGGTTGACGTTGAGGCCGGTCGATTGGAAACAAGAAGATAGTCGAAGGTAATATCTCAGCGGTAGGATGATTAAAAAATCTGACGCAAGATTGATACGACTCCGCGGAATATCTGGAAGTTGGAACACGAAATATAAATGTAACGACAAAAACCGGCCGAGTGCGTGTCGGGCCACACGCAGTGTAGGGTTCCGAAATTGCCTGTGGCAATATGTGTATTTAGAAAGAGAATTTTTATGGTTACGTAGTAAATAGTTATAGTAAATAACTATTTACTACGTAATATATAATAATAGTAAAGTCAGGTTTCTTAATCCATCTGTCCGTCCATCTGTCCACGGCTTAGCTGAGGGACTCTTTGTACTAGAAAATTGAAATTTGCCATAGGCACGCATATTAATCACGGCGACAGTGGCTGAATAAAACCTTGAAAGATTTTTTTTGTGATACCTCTGCTCGTGTGGATGAATATTCTAATCTTCTGTCCGATGGTGTGGGATATCGTTGGATAGCTCATCACAAAAATATTGCGGGTCTGTGAAAACTATATTTCGATTTGTGGATCCATTTTAGAAATATTAAGCTTTAAAGTACCAATTTTTGTTAGAGTCAAGTGCCTTCCCTCCAGGTAAATGGTTAATATTGGACGTGTGAACAAATTCGCGGCATTAGCATATATTATGAAGTTAAGAGGAGAGCTATCACAGCCGGGTATGCTTTATAAGTTAACGAGGTGATAGTCGACCAAATTATAAAAGGTACTTGGAGAAGTAAAAAGCAGAATTTCATACTAATTTCATTGATAATTATTTAGATAACATTGTTGGTTTCCTAAAATAGATGGTAATTATAAATTTACGAATCATCTAAAACTACGAAAATATTAATACATAAAATTCTTACGCTCATCTATGTGGGCCTGTTTTAAACGTTGTTAACCATTAAATTGTGAACTCAATCAATAGATTCATAGTATAAAATAAAAAACCCCCTTCTACGTCTGCAAATAGTGAGGAGTAACTACGGAACCTTTCACTGTACGTGGACTAACAACCACTTAGCCAGTTTTCTAATCAACCTTTTGTAAAACATAGAGATGTATAACAAAAACTTTACAACATGAGATTTATAATTTAAAATTACTTTGTCTTCAACTTAATACTATGTGCGTTGTAGTGAAACATTTGTCTTTACCTGTTCTATCTGTATCCAGATATGATAATACGAATCACGGTTCACAGTGAAACTATCACATGCCTTGCAACCGCAGCGCCAGAAAAGATTCCGTCCAGTTCTTCACCTTGTGTACCGGTAAACTGATACGATATATGTGTTTCTATGTGTCTGTATATGAGTGTGTATGCGTTAGTATACACTGCAATGCACTACATACATAATGTACTTTTTCATTTGGTGTTTACGCCATTTTCCCTCCTTAAAATCATAGTCTATTTCCCTATGACAGAGACAATTGACGGACTGTTGGGTGCAACGAGCAGACGTCACATTTGACGTTCGCACAACGTAGAATGAGTTACGCGTGAGGTGCGTACGCGAGTGCACAGACTGAAATTACATTGAAATCGTGAACTAAAGCGGGAAATACCTATTGTCACTTAAATTGCGATAACAAGAATGAAGGTGAACCCATTAGCGGGCTACTATATGATCGAGGTTCGCACCCTGGATATTTGGGAAGACAGTCGGCAAAAAAGGTAAGCCTTGCGCACACGAAGTAGCTCTTGCCGTCCGGCCGCGTACATTAGGTGTTTCTTACTACAACGGACAAATATTGATATCGTATATACATATATTTTAAAATGTGCATTAAGAGTCCACTCGAATAATAACTGCATTCCAGCATATTACGTGTGCAAAAAGCACAAACAACGAAAGAACTCGCGGCCAACCCGCGCGGGGGTCAATGTACCCATTGTATTATGGTGCAAAATTTGATTGCCGTGCCAAAAAAGACCACGTAAGGTGTAAAAAACAGTCAACAGCAACTCTGAGGTTCGGATCGGAACTCTATATATTTATTTTACATATGTATTTTAAGTAATAGAAATTATTTCAAATTTTTATTCAATGGTCAATACCTAACCTTAAAAGATGCCTAGCGACCAGCAGTAATTTTCATATTGGCCAAGTTTTTGTTGAGTTAGAGAAAAACTGGACAATAGAAAATCGAACATCCAAAGATCTATGATAGCCTTCGACCGGTGTTCCACCCATGCACCTTTATTGAAACTTCTATCCTAAACTTGACCCTTATTCTATCGCTAATCCCGATAACGATCCTATTCCTTTTCTTTTTCACTTGCGATTTCCCTCTTCATCTTCCATTAACTTATCCCTCTCGCTCTCGCTGTCGCTGTCCTCTCCTTCTAACTTTCATTCCATATTCCCATGGAATCGATCGCAACCGGAATTGGGAATGAAAGATATTGACATCGTGACAAGAAAGCAGGACCGGGTTCAGAATCGAGATCGGGATAGCGATTGGGATCTTCATTTCGTGATGGGGCGATATACACATACAAGACGGAAGAATTCATTCTATATCCACGCGGTCGGAGTAGCGGGCAAAAGCTAGTGAATATAAATGTTGTCCGTGGATAATTAATAGTCTTTCTATTATAATTTCTAGAATAACACAACACTCGTATTTTTTAGGCATTTCATTCAAAAAATTATAACTAACCAATGACAAGAAACTCGGTTTTTTTCTGTACTTTCAGATATAACGCGTAAACTTATTTGCGATACAAATAGGCTTTTTTCATTTTATCAAACTGACAGCCTGCTCCCCATGTATTTACTGGGGTGTCAATTTCTAATTTTGAAACCACAATTTCGGAGATATATTTTGGTGCCTCATGGCCCGTCCTTAATATATATGTCAACGTACTCAAATAAATATTTTTACTTGTACTTCGACTCCAGTGATATATATACATGTCATCAGTCTTGTAGCGTGTCCGTACATATTAAAAATACATGTCTTTTCAACTCTTTGAATCGCTATATCTCAGAAATGATGACTCTTAGAAAATAAAGTGTAGGAACAATTTTTGTAGATAATTGTATGATCTATAATTTTTGACAAGTCTATTTTTATGATAAAACACTGTTTGGCTGATGAATCCAAAAAAGGTTTTTATCGTACTTTGGCCTAGAATTTTTTTTTTCTGCAGACATGAGATAGATGTGGACTATTCGCATTTATTTATAATAGTGTTCCTAACATTTGAACCAATTTTCAGCTCTATACGAATTCCTGTAACCTACCGCCTATTTTTTATGGTAACTTAACCGGACTAATCATTGGGCCTAAATTTAATCACAATTATTGTTCAATTTTAAGAAAAGATACAGACAAACATATATCAAATGCTACGATGACTTCCTTCACTGTATTGCATTTCATCAAAGTCGAACAAAGCATAATAGTAGCCATAATCATACGAAGACATGCAGAAAACCAGACAAACAAACAGAGAAACTTACATACTTCTGACATGTTATGATAAGATTTTAATGAACTTGATGTATTGTTATGTTATAAGAACAAATATACACAACTAATAAGTACAGAAACAAAATGTAATACAAGTATATATGAACGTTTCTCAGAGCAAGTTATCCCGACACCAAGTTTTACCAAAATTAATTAATTTTGAAAACATTTCAGAGAAAACTTTATTTTTACGTTTAAAATGAAATCTAGGTATTACTAATACTACTACTAGTAATAACAGGATTTTTAAATCAAGATAACTTTTTTCTGGTTTCCAATTTAAATGAAATAATGCCTATATTCCTCGTGAAAACCGCATTAAAATTTGTAATTTCAGAAATGTACGTGAACAGACAAGCAAAAAAAAATTAAAAATGATTGTTTTCTTTCATATTACTCTTTTCACATCGTTCCTTCTTCAATCCTCCTGCATTTTTAGGGTTTTGAGACAAAATGGCAAAAACGGAACCCTTATAGTTTCGTCATGTCTGTCCGTATGTCAAGTAATTATACTCAAAAATTACAAATCAAATCAAATCAAAAATATCTTATTTCATAGGTAATGAAACTACACTTGAAATCGTCATTAGTAAATTCATTTCGACATTACCGCCCATTCCAAATGCTGATTCACCGAGAGGAGAATGGGCAAGAGACTTAAGGGTTGCTTTTTTTACTCATCAATACAAAGGATTTAGTAATTTATAAGTTAGTTGACATTTAAAAATAATATGAAATAACCTGATAGGCGAGCAGCTCAATCCCAGGGGCCTTTTTCATTAAGATATTCCAATACGGTATAATGGCCCTTGCCATATAATTTTCTTTTAACGAAACGTTTAAACTCAGTAAATGGCAAATTTTGAATTTCAGTTGGGATCTTATTATAAAAGCGCACACACATCCCCTTAAATGATTTATTAACTTTACTTAGACGGGTCTTATGAGCAGCAAGATCATTCTAATGTTATGGATGTCGCTCCTTTTATGGAACGATTTTATATTTCTCTTGACATATACCAGGTTTTCGTATATATATTGTGATGCTAAGGTTAGGATATTAATTTCCTTAAATTTTTCTTTGAGAGAAATTTGAGAGAAGTTTACAAGATTTATATTGATGAAATACCGAGTATAGTATATTATATATGTCTTTACTTAATTTGGTACTTAAATAATAAAAATAAATTTTTCAATGGGGGCAATCCATGTAACATAAGCTAAAAATTTTTTTTTTAACAAGCATCAACGTGTGTCACTAATTTTGATAATTATTTTAAAAACACTTTAAGGTTTCTAAGCATTTTTTATGATTTAGAGAATATTTTTGTAAATAATCGCTCCGTAAGTAGTAGAATTTGTATCGCATTTTTAATTTTTAAACCGTACTTCCATATAATATTAAAAAAAAAAACTATAAAGGTAAACTTTAATAGATATTTTCAAAAGAAAACATTTTGAATATGATACAATATGCAGTTTTTGAATTATTTCAGAAAAACTACGGTTTTCAACAAAAGGACCTAAGTGCCACGAAAATACGCTCTTTTGCTGGTGCACCTCAATTTACATTAGCTTAAAAGTAATAGTCGACATACCTACATTTTTTCTACTTATGGGCGGCTAAAGTACTTGTAACTACTTTGTGTGGAAAACATTAAAAATATAGCAACAGCGTAGTTTCTTAATTTGTAATACATTTGTTTGTAGTAGCGGAACCCCGCACAGAGCGTGGTGCGACATGCTCTTGGTCAGTTTTTTATGCATACGTTTAATGTACAGACACTTCGGGTTGTACTGTTGTATTACATGCAGTGATATTAGTGTGGATAAGAGTAATTCCAGTGAAGCTTATGCACCCGTCTGCATGCGTGTGCATTATTTTTGTAAGAAGTATGGAAGCCATAGATTGTAATTTGATAAGCAAAATATAAGAAAGAAAATCACCTGGAGGCCGGTTGTCATTGTCGGTTTAGTGCTCACTTTATTTATTTATGGTTTTTGAACCTTATTGTTAAAAATTGTTGGTATATTTTTTTGCGAACTTCTTTATTAAATAAAATATTTATCTCCGTCAAAACTTTCATGTTGTCTCAAATCAATTTGTAAAAGAGCAAACTCAGTATATAGCAAAAAAAAAAAATTACGGGCTATCCGCCATGAATGAAGTTTCTTACACTATTCTATAAATATATTTTTGCAAAATTTGATTAAGGTATTCTGTAAAAAAAACATTATTGGTGTATGTTTTAAAATACTTTTTTCTAGATAAATATTATTTTATCAGTATTATTTAATTTACAGCGATTTATAAATATTTATGACAAAATTTGCTTATGCACGTTGTTGTTTCATTTTCAATATTAACTCTTTTTTTAGTGCCGTGCGAGTGGACAATTTCTCTCTCTGTCTCTCTCTCTCTTGTGACGAGTGTAACGCTTTTGTGTCGTGTAAGAATTTTAATGGCCGGCTCCTTGCCGCCATATCGCTATGCGCTATGCGCTAAGAAACTTTGTTTTAATTATTTTATTCCGTTAAAATTATGAAGGTATTTTTCAATATTATCAAAGCGTAAAAACGCTACATTTTTGAAACGAAGTATTATGGATTGCCTCGGTTTCTGTATATCCGTTACACACGTTTTCGTCAGAAACTGTTTCATTTCAACACAGTGCGGTACAGTAGTCCCACATACAGAACCCAGGGGTTTAAAATTCTAATTTTACAAGTTTTCGTAGACTTTTAGCTACGCGGAAGTATTGAGTTCCATTAATTTTTTTTTGTAAGAAAAAAAGTTTCCACCAATAAATCCTATATAACAAAGTATAATGCGGTCTTAATAATGTTAAAGCATAAAAATCTTAGCACCTTCATTCATAACAATTCAAAATGTGACGGATGTTCAAGGTGTGTAAAACAAGACTAAGTCAGAGCAGTAACTGTCAATTAAGATGTGGTGCACGCAACAAGAACGAGTTTAGTCTGTATTTTGTAGAACACTTAGAGCAAATACGGGACATGCTAAGGTCTACATATCCTACTATTAGAACGTAACGTTAACAAAAAAAAAGATATGGCAAATTTTATTTTAATATCGGTGTAAGAAAAATATGACAAAGTCAATAGCAGTTTAAAAAAATTTGTTGGTTGATTGAAATATGCAATGTTTGTTATGTTATTAACATTATTTTTAAGAAATACTTATAAGCGTATAAATTAGAGAAATAATAGAAAAGTAGTTCAAATCAGTAAATTAATAGATGTTAAGAAAAATTTGAATGGGGTCATTTATAAATACATCACTCAAGTTTCGCCTCTTTAGACCCCTTACCCACTTTCGTCATGCTGCGTCGTATTTTCTGCGACCCCCCTATAATTATTACGTCATAAAAAATAGACCCATCTGTGCATGATACATTGCGATTTAGAATACACAAATTTTGATATTTGCTAGTAAATAATAGATAAATATTTATAATAACGAGTAAATAAATTATTTTTGGTATTTATTAAAATCTAACGATTTATCAAATGTTTAGAATAATCTATAATCGGCATTGCACTGTCTTCTTCTT
Source organism: Eumeta japonica (assembly GCA_005406025.1). Taxonomy (NCBI): domain Eukaryota; kingdom Metazoa; phylum Arthropoda; class Insecta; order Lepidoptera; family Psychidae; genus Eumeta; species Eumeta japonica. The sequence continues at coordinate 519,596 of BGZK01000014.1, forward strand.
CTTCTTCTTTATCATTTAAACACCATTTATTTCACTTGAACTATCTACTCTATATTTTCTGTACCCGTATTTTCATCCCCTAATTATATATTAGCTCTAGATTTAGATGAGTTGCGAGAAAGCGGTACTGTTTTTTATATTGAAGGTACAAGGGCAACCGATTACGACGGACCGCAACGCTAACGGCGAAGTCATAAAACAAAATAACAAGCAAATATAAGAAGTTATAAGCTATTGTGACGGAAATATATACTTAAAAATATTTATATATTTATAAATAAGAAAAGAATGACTCTCGATCGTTATCGAAAAATAAAATAAAAAGTGAAATTGTTTGATGAAATATCAATGTTACACTTCCTTAGACCACCGGCTCCCTTGTCACATTTTATCACACTAAGCGAGAGCCCTTGTATGCGGACGTATTTCATAAACGGTTGCTACTTGAAAATGCAATGAGAAAAGCCTATGATACGTAATGGCGTAGTTAGAATTTTGTCTAGGGGGACAAACGACCAGCTGAACTTGCGCACTCATTTGATGAGACATCGGAAATTATGCCTAGTGATAGTTAATAATACACTTCATCCACTCTCCTTTTGATCAATCATAAAGTTGAAAATCCACTAGGGTAGCTAAATTATAACTAGCTTTCGCGCTAGCCTATAGCCATCTCCAAACCCTTATCTATATCTATACCAAAATTCATCGAAAATAGGCGTGAAAGCGTGAAAAACAAAGTCACTTTCGCATTTGTAATATTAATGGGATTACAAACACAAAATAGATTTTGGTGAGTGTGTCTGTTACTTTTAAACGGATTTTGATAAAGTTTGGAAATAAGATGAAATAGTATCCCCGGGAAAGTAGATTTTATCGTAGGAATATATCTAATTTAGAAGCGAATACTGTATTGTATTTCTAAAAACGAAAATATAAACATACTAAACGTGAGATATACGTTTATATTTCTTTATTATTATATTTTAAATGCTTAAACAAGTTTAGGTTCCTTTGTTTTTCGTTGAATTGGTTTAACATGCACCGTATTTGCTATATTAAAAGGGCATAACGCAATAAAGCAAACGCAGCGAATGCCGTGGCATAAAACTGTAACAATCAGGAAAAAACTATCAAAATTATTTTGAATTTCCAACTTGTATTTTGGAATACGAGTAGGTTATTATAATTGCTGTTGTGTTATGAACTCTAATAATAACCGTACAAATAGTTGGTGTATATATTCTTACAATTTGCCCCATAGTTAATAATTACACAGCGTTATCTAATTCGGATATTAAGTAAATGCAAGCCTTGCTTTTCTATGGTAAACAAACTATTTGACTCATTTAATCCCAAGTGATTGCGAACAGCAGTGGGGGCGTTGCTGTCGTGCACCTAGCCAATATTAGCACGACTACTTGTAAACTGCAGGAGACGAGAGGCGATTTTGATATTGTTGGTAATGTATAAATTAGTTAAACGGGCATATATATTGAATCTTATTTTAAAAGCGAAAAAACAGTAAAAAATTCTATAATACTATAGATTTTTCTAGGTCGGGCAAAAAAGTTTCTAGGGTTGACACCGTCCACCCTTGCTCCCCCCTAAGCTGCGCCTATGATGATATGTCAAATTGTACTCGATTATCTCGGATCGTTACTTTGAAAATAATGGGATTGATTATTTGTTTTCAAAAATAAATATATTTCGAGATCCTTTTAGAGAAATAGAGCAACTTTTTAATTTTGTGCGATTATATAAAAAAATATTTTTATATTTGTTGTATCAATGAATAATGTTGAAAATCAATTTAAAGTCCAACGTTAGTTTTGACCCGTTTGGATACGCCTGTATTTAATACCAACGCAATCTTAGTATTTTGTATATTGCCCTACACAACATTTCAGGCGTTTTTACCTTGTGTTATGCACTTATTGTCAATACTTAAACACTGTAGTTTTAATTTTCATAATCTTGGAGAAAATCAAATTAAGCCCAGCCAATACATAAAAAAATATATTGACTTTTTTCTCTTTTAGTATAAATATTTCAACCGCGGATGTAGAATTGTATTCAACAGAGAAAGTTGTGGTGAATTGGATATTAATGTGTTAATATTATAATAATTTTCGTAAGCAGGTAAGCTTTTATGAGGATTTCAAAATCTTGAAATAAGCCAAAAGCTTGCGCTTTGGTTGCAAGTCCTAGGGGAAGTAGGCAATGCGTATGATTACCTACGCATATGTGTATCCGCGCATGAATTAAATCGCCTCCTATGATTTCTACGTGACATAAAAAAAAATGTTAAGCGGATATGTCAGATATCAAATTGGTATATAGGTTCCCAGCTTTGGGGCATTTACGGAAGAAATTGAAGAAGCAAGGAGAGTTAACTTTGACAAGTCTTAGAAGAACCTAGCCCACTATGATATAAGATTTTGTATTAAATTCGTAAGCATGTCAAAAATACGTATTTTGTCTAAATATGTACTAAATTAACATAATTTAGAGATGTTGAACAATGTCTGACAATGATAGGACGCGTAACTAGGATGCCAATTTTTTTAGGGTTCCATACCTCTAAAGGAAAAAAGGACCCTTAAAGAATCACTTAGTTGTCTGTCTGTCCGTCTGTCTGTTAAGATCCGTTTTTCCAGGAATGCATGGTAACATCAAGTTGGAATTACCGTGAAATACTTATATCTGCAGTTAATGAAGAGCATGATGAATGTGTCATAGCATTGAACTCATAGAATTATTTAAGGTACCACAAAAGAAATTGTATGTTATATATTGTGGTCTCGTTAATGCTCGTCAGATGTTTTAATCTAATATGTAAGTTGAAAGACATTAAGTCGAACTTCATTTGTTTCTTGCAACCATAATACTAAATTGATTAATGCATATCGTAATAAACTGTGACGGTTGCCATAGAGCTACATAAAGAGGCCTGTCGGATCAAAATTGAATAACGCATACGAAAGTAATCGTAGTTGAAACGTATATATTTTTTTAATAATTAATTGCGGTTTGAAACTGAAGAGTTCAAAACGTATTATGACTGTATTTTTGAATCCAGAGAGCCAGGAAAAGCATTGCACATTACTGCTATTTATACTTTTAAACGCTTTGAGTCCGAAACCAATAAGAAATTTCAGGGATGGCCGGCAGATTGAACAGTTTTTATATTTTTATTAATAGATAACAGATATAAATAATTAAAAAACGAAAAAAATATTAATGTGTCTGTTTCACAAATAATGTATGTTTTTAATGTTCACTTTGTTTATTAAATAATAGTACAAAAAAAAATCCAAACCCTATAGATAAAACCAAACTCTAGGGCTTAGATGCAAAGAATTGCCGCATCGCATTTTCAAAATGTTCTTTCAATTTTTTTTCCACGAAACTATTTCACTATAGATCTGATAAAAAATAGTCTGACGATCGAAAACCCGGATTAAATGCTGGATGTGGTAGGAGTTCAATACTACCAAGTTCTTCGATCATATCGGTATGTGGTTTAAATTTGTCATGTAAAAGCACCCGTGATCGGTTTACTAAACCTAGACACTTCAGCCACAAAATCTCATAAATTCGTGTCAGATGTTGACTATGTTCACGTTCTGGGCTGTGACAGTCTTTATAATTCCACCAAACGCATAACAAGATTTTCAACTCGAACCGAACTCCCCTCACGACGTATTCAGGTAATTGTCCTTCGTCTAGCCACTGATTATCCACGTTTTTATTGTTTAGATAAATCTATTTTCTATCTCAAGTGAAAATGTCTTTAGTATAATGATAATCTTTCAAGGAACCGTTTGCTTAGTTCTTCTTTTTGTAAGTTTTAGCGAATAATTTTGAGTGGCGATGTATAGTGTCTTTAGAATAGTTTGTCCAATTTCTTGTAATATTAATTTTAATTCATAAAGTTTTCCTGATTTGTATAAACTACGGATGTTCATGTAAAATATTTAAATTGATGATGTATTTATAGGTAGATTTGAAAAGGTGTTAATTAATCTGTACGTTGTATCGTGTCTTGAATATTGGTGTTGCTTAGTAGCATTACCGGAGTTAAGTTTTTTGACCTGGATTTAATTATTTAAGAGGTACTCTTAATATATTTTAGAATACATCGTGTTCCCGTGTTCCTCGTTTTGTATAATTCGTCGTAAATCATTACGTAACTCATGGATTTGTTTACTTTGCATAGGAGTTTGGTCCGGATAAATACGAGTAGAATTTGTAGATATGTTAGATTTATTACGTAAAATAAATTTTACAGTATCTTGATATTCAAAGAAAATTTTCTTATGTTGGTTTTTGTCGGGACTGTATCTGCCGAGTCTCGTAGTTTTTTGGGCATTGGACATTGGTCTTTGACAGTTTTTAGTAACATATATGCTGCATTTCTGTTATAATCGTGACGCGTCGTTGAATTCTTATCATTTTTTTCAGGTATACCCACCGTTATATTATTGTTTAATCTTTGAATACCATCTTAGCATTCTAAAACCATGTTCACGCAGGTATCGCTTAGCGGGTCAGTGTAGGAAATATTCTATATGCTTGTTCGAGACTTAAGCTGAGATAGGTCATTTTCTATTGATTTAATGTTGTTACGTACTGCCCAGCTTTTGGTTTTAATACTTTTTAGTTCTGTTTTGATTTGACTATGCTCAAATTAAAAATTTTGGTTGAATTGTTTGATGTTCTTAATTTCCTCTTTTATTTCGGATATTTCTTGACATATATTTTTTTTTTAATTTTTTATTTGATACTTACTAAAATCTTGGAGAAAGTTTATAATTTCATTACGAAAATTCCATAATTCTTCTTTGAATTTAGACTCACAATCTGGTTGTTTTCTTTTTCTTTATAATTTCGATATTTTTTGATACGTATAGGTCATACGTATACAATTATAAAGGAATTTGAAACAATTTTTTCTATTTCTTTCGTTATATTTTCACATATTTGTATATATTTTAATATATCACAGAGGAGTAATATATTTTTAAGGTTCAGTACCCCTAAAGGAAAAAGGTGCCTTTATAGGATCACTTCGTTGTTGGTCTGTCGGTCTGTCTATCAAGACTCGTTTTCTCAGGATGTATTACGTAGTAACAAGAAACTGTAAAAAGTTAAGCTTCTTAAAAATTAATCTTAACGTAATTAAAATAATACGGTTAAAATACGGCCATTTATGCCTTGTATTTTGAAATGCTCAAGTAAATCAAAATATATAGGGCATTTTCCATTGACTTAGAATTTTTAAATTTGGAAAGAAAGAAGGTCTCACAGAACAATTAAAGGAAAAAAATCCGAAAATCAATAATTAGTAGTTATATCTTTGGAAAAATATTTTATATTATTATAAATTTATACTTACGATTGGAGAGTGGATCGTGATGTAGATCAATATATGGAAGATATTTTTTAACTTTGCGCTATGAAAACTTAAAATTAAAAAAAAAATGGAATAATTAAAAGAAATTCAAAAATCTTTTTAAAAAATCAAAGACGAGAGATGTTGTGAGACATCAGCTAAGAACGAATTTCCCTTCGCTGTATAATATTAAATAATAAACACAATGAAAGAATGGTAATAATATATGGCAGTACATATAATTATGATAGTATTTAATATATTTCTTAAAAGTTTCCCTTTCTAGAATTATGAAAATAAACGTTTTCTTATTAATTACTATGATAAAAACAAAAACAAATCATAAACGTAATCAGTACATTCAACATGTACTCCTGAAAAGTACACCGCACGTCATACTGTAGGAATATACCTATAGTGTATACGCACATACGTACACAGCTGACGCATGCGCCGCACGTCAAGATGTTTGTAAACCAGCTTTAGGATAGTAAACGAATTTAGAGGAGCAGTCACTCCTCGGCACCAAGTTCGCGTTTACACACACACTCACTCTCTTCCGTGTGTCCGTCTCAAAAGTGTCGGTCGGACACTTTTTTCCATTTAGCTCTCATATGCTAAACGCGCGATATGGAACTTTGTTCTAAAAAATCAAGGGTTTCGGAAATCTAGGACCAATAATCTCGCCAGTATCGGTATCGAACACAGACAAAAAGTATGGACAATTTTGATGGATGAAATATCTACAGACAAAAGTTTGTATGGAGCTCTCAATGCGCGGGTCCTACTCGTACTTCTCTGGTTCTCTTTCAATATACAAGTTCGGAATCTCTAAATTAAACCTCTAATTTTATACTAAGTTCCATACACTTGTGTATTATTTGTTTTTTTGTTGGTTAGGGTATTATGCAAGTCGTATCCATGATGTCGGTTATATTTTGACAGCACACGGTCCATACATGCATACATACATCCATACATAACTCATAAATGTGTGTATACTTTCATATATAGTCTGTCAAATTATAATCCTGCATAGATAAAATAATTTGAAAAACGCATAAACACGACCCCAGGTCATTTATTCACTCGCTGACTAAACAAATAAAAAATAAATAAAATAAAAAGTGTTCCACAGAACGGCCCCCCCAATTATTGCAATAACAATTTTATGTAACTGTTTGGTCGGCGAGTGAATGAATGACCTTCCGCGTTGTACTCTTATACAATTTATATATATATCAACTTATACAACTTGACTTTTATTTGTTATTTTATCTTGATTTAATTTGTAAATATCTTTAATTTCTTTTTATTTTACTATTTCAGTTTTGGTACGGCAGTCGTATTTTATAAATTCCTTAAATACTATTTTTTATTTATTTTTAATAGCCTATGTTACTCGTGTGATGATATATAAGAATTTTAATTATACTTCTACGAAACCACTCACTCATTTACATATTCGCAGTCTCATTAAAGTCTGATTAAATCGTTTTCAGTCAAAGACGAAATATTTGTTTTGTATGCACACCTTCAAAGCCTTCAATTTTATGTTCATATTGTAATAATTGGATTTTATTTTTCTACATATGAAAATGGAGTCATACTACTGACATATAACGAAAAACATATACCATATGTCATTCGTGATGATGTAAGGATTCTAAAGACACCTCATACTTTTAAATCTGTACCAGCATCTCAAATTATGGTAAAATAAAGTTACTGACACACAACGTACATATATACATACTGCCCTAATAGGAGAAAGTGCGGCATCTACATTATTCTTACTAAAGATATAACTTATTACTTCGGAATAAGCATTTGATTCTGGCTCGGCCATATTGATATCTTGATTTCACAATTTTTTGTAAATGCTGCACTTTTCGTTATACATGTTGATCCTTGAAAATATTTACCCCTTTTCTGGAAAGTCGTTTCAAATGTAAAAAAAAGTCTAAAAAATGTCTATATATTAATATATATAATTTAAATTAATATTTGGCAGTGACATAATTAAATTTAAAAAAAAATCAACGAATATAATGATTTCATTCAAACAAACAATACAATTTTCATGTAAATATTAACACATAATATTTTTCAGCAACGCAAAGAATGATAATACAAAAGATTTAAAAATGTACAACTTGCGGAAAATCAATACTGATTTTTCTTGTCAATGAAGTGAATCCAAAAGATGAATCATCTTGTTTTTGTGGGCGGTGGTAGAGTAATGGTATCCAAAACATTGATATCAGATACGCATTAATGCTTTTAGTCTTGCAAATTCGAAATGTATGTGGACGGTCTTCCGATCCGCTTACTCAGCGTGGCGATTAGAACACAGATTTTGACGTTAAAAGAGTTAACGACGTCAAAAATTTACTGATGTGGGTTGGACGTCGATTATAGTTCATAGGTTTTACTTAGTTCAAAATCAAATTTGCATTAAGTTTAAAGTAACACCGAGTAGTCCGTATATAACCCGACATGTTCTTCTTTGAAACAAGACCTAATTCTTCGTCTGCGAGATAGAAAATAGCTGTCATAATGTTGTCCTTTTTTTCGTAGTGGTAGTAATACCAATTGTCTATGGAAAGACCAGGGTTTTGTTTGGTCAAAAGCGCTCGTAGATCAGAAACCGATCCCGGGTAGTTTGTAACCGACAACGAGTACTTATGAAGTTTGGTGACATGTTCACGAGACTTGGAGATACTGAGTCGCGTATTCGGCATATCGTTGAACATGTTTGTCAGTTTTGGTAATTCATCGTGGATCCACTTCGACGACCGCTCGTCTTCAGTTGCAACTTTTATGTGACTCGAGCGAAATTCGGGATCGCTTTTGAATACCGGTGGGTTGATTTTTTAGTTCCTTAAGCTGAAAAAGACGGCGTACGACGGCATCTTGTATGCACATTTGCCTTTGGGCCGTGAGAAACATTCGGGGGTAGGTCTCGATAAAAAATGAGAGAGGGTAAGGTTCCGGTTTGAGGTGATCCATTTAGGTTTTATTTATGTATAGAAATGAATTGTATTATGAAAAAACCACCCAGAACGTTTTTCGCACTTGTTCCGCACTTTCGCACACAAAAATTCGCACTCGATCAATGCACAAGCGATCGCTTACGACGACTGTAAACGGCCTGTCGGCAGTCTGATTTATAAGCGCGCGATAAAATTATGTGTATTAAGTGGGTAATTACATAATGTGTATATAATTAAATACTAATTATTCATGAGTACAATCTCAGCCAACGTCATTTGAAGACTGCGCGAAGTAGCTATGTTTGGGTACTTACTTGAACAATGATTTAATAATTATATCAGAAGGTTATGTTTGTTCGTATATCATGCTAAAGCAATTTTATAAGCGTTTGATCTGGACCGACTGAGCGGAAAATAAGTAGGTTATGTTTTATGATACATTCCATGCATGTTTTATATTACAAGGTTGGTTTTAGTGTTTAAACATGTTTTTGGTTTTATTCTTTAGAACCAAAAAATAAAATAGTCGAGAGAAAAAGTCTGTATACTAAAGATGTTTGAGAAAAATTTCTCTAGGGTTAATAGAAACGTCGGCAGAACGCATTTCAATGGGTTTTTAGAATGTTTGTCTTCTATTTGTCCGCGAACGTCGCAAAAACCACTGGAGCGAATTGGATGATGTTTGGTATGGTAATAATTTATATCCTGCAGAAATATATAATAGGATGATCGTTAAAAATTAAGTCTTTTGCGACGCCCCCTTAAAATCTTCCTTTTAATGAAAAAACAATAAGATTGTTTTTTTAATTCAAAATAACACGTGCTGACACGTGCCTCTAGTCTAGTCGATCTAAGTTAATTATTGGGTATAGTAATTTTTTCTCATTTTTTTTTTGGATTGAAATTTTTGTTGTCATTTCGATCAATTATTGTTTTCCTTATTGATTTGAGTTCTATATTTTTTTATATTTCGAACAAAAAATATATTTTTCATAAAAATTCCCAAAAAATAAATATACCCAAAAATTAACTTACATCGTCTAGAGGCATGTGTTGTGTTGAATAAAAAAAAAAGGAAATTTTCTCAGTGTTTTTAATCAAAAAGAAGCTTTTTAGGGGGCCTCGCAAAAAAAATAATTTTTAACGACCACCCTAATATATAAGACGCTTTTCATCCTGTTTCGATTCTATTTCTTTATATTATACATGTTTTGGATGGAATCGGAATTTGGATTGAAACCAAAATCAGAACCAAAAACTGGAACAACATCGGGATGATGGTTGACAGTGACCGGGCCGAATAAAAGATGAAAGAATTTATTCCACGTAGGCGGAGTCACGTGTGAAAGCTTGTAAAATATATGTAGGAAGTTTCAATAATAATATAAGCTGATATAACAACTTTTTTAATGATTTTCTACTGCATTAATTGGTGATAGAAAATGTTAATGTAGCAGTCTTACTAAACTTTATTGGGAAACTATAAAAAAAATTATATCAATATAAGCGCTGTATTGCCAACACGTTGATATAGGGTTGTCTGCAAAAAATCCGGTCCGATTTAAAATATTTTTTTTTAAATAATTAAGAATAGTCTGTCCAGGATTTTTTTAGCAAATCCATTTTTAATATATTTTCTAATATACGAAATTTGTTATAAAATATGTTTCATTCTATTATCAGCTCGGTGAAGGTCGATTTAAGTTCGGATCTTAGACTATTACTGTCATTAACGATGGTCAATGATAACCATCGTTAATTTATTAATTATAACGTAATTAAGTTAATTCGTAATTATGTTAAATATTCATTAATTTCTTATTGAAGTGAAAACTTGTATAGGCATTAGGAAAGTTAGGTGATTTTGTATAGGTAAAATTTTATAAGTTCGCGTCACCGATATGTTTATCTTAAAACTGTATATGAATTAATAGTACATATGAAAACTTATAGTATCTGTGATTTTTTTTTATATTTAATTTAATTGCAACATTATCGTTGTTTTGTTTAAATAAAAAGGTTTAAATTTAGCTATACAAACTTCAATATGCACATTGACTTCTATTTCCAATTTATTGGGCTTGCGCAGTCCCATAAAAAAAACTATATAAAAATGTACAGTACAACGCACGAAACTCTGCCGCTGTTGAGTTCGTCGCGAAAGCGTCGCAATGGCGTAAAATAGGAACAGAGCGGAGAAGAACAAAGGGTCGGGGAGGGTAGTACATGCGCAGTATATCATTCGCAGCCAATTCAGAGCGGCAGAATTTCGTGCGTAGTACTGTATGTAATTGTTGTTCAGAGTGCCGGTAGATGTCAAAAGCAGAATAATGGTATTTCTTTTAATTTACAAACTATAATAACTTAATTTTTGTTATTCCATTTAATTTAAAATGCCAAAAAAGCACTGTTATTTTATAATTTTAATCTTTCACATCTGTCGGCAGTCCTGTGTCTGAACGACTGCCTATTAGGTCTTACCTTGTATATATTAAATTGCATCAATTATAGCAGCCACCATTTACACACATCGGTTACGTCACATAAAATGCACAATAGATGGCTATTATTGGATTACAGATGTCGACATAATAGTTTTTGCTATCATTAGGAAAGCAAAGGCTTAAATCATAGATTAAGCATATTTACATTAAGACGAAATATCCCAATATCAATCTAATCAAATGAAAAATATTTTTATTTCATAGGTCATAAAATTACAGTATAAAATACTTCACTATTGTATTTTTTTGGGATTAACATTACCACCCATTCTACCTAAATGCCGATTCACCCTGAGAAAAATGGACAAAAACCAGTTTTGCTTAAAGTTGCAACATTCTGAACAGTTACTAAGAGTTACTAAAACTAGAACAACACCTGGAAAGTACATGAAACGAGCTGATAATCTAATAGCCGAGCAATTCAATCTCAAGGTTGTTATGTAAGTACATTATTTTAAAATAAATTTTCAAATTCGTAAAATGGCAAAATTTTGAATTTCAACTGGGATCTTATTATAAAAGCGCACACATTGCCCCTTAAATGTTTTGTTAATTTTGTCGAGTCGGCTTTAACGAAAAGCAAGGTCATTTATATGTCTAATATTAATATAATGGGTGTCGCCAATTTTTTGGAACGAGTTTGTAGTTCTCTTGGCTTGTACCGGGTTTTCATGTATACATATTGTAAGAAAACAATTACAATACTAATATCTTTAATTTTGTTTCCGAAAAAATGATTTTGGTCTCAAATTATAAATGCCATGAATAGCCCGCTTCTGCAACACAATGGTATAAATATCGGCTACATGACACAATCAATTTAAATAGGTTATTATAGTCTCATAAAGGATTTAAAATAAGCTAATCTCGTGGTGTTTTCATTTGTAATCGGCCGAATTTTCTTGACTGGCGAACTAATTATCCAGTAATACATTAACTAGCGACTCTGCTAATTGTAATGTAAGGAATTTTTAATTTGAAGGAAAATACTTTTTTCTGGTTAAGTAAAAGTATTTACCAATAATTCTGTTGTTGTACCTAAAATGAAATTTGTTTGAGTGACATGTCCGTGTATGCTTGTAGTGATTCGTATCTGTACTGATTTTATTTTTTTATCAAACTTTGGCTAAATGGTAAAGCAAACAAAATTACTTTATTTATGTTTCTATGTAACTTAGTTTGGAAAAACATATATTGTTTTTGGTCAGTGTTTTACCTTTTACCAACTAAAATTATTAATATGATATCAGAATGGATATATAACATTTTTTTTTCGATATAGTATTCGTATGAAGCTCCTGGCATACAAATGTTTAATATATTTTATCCAGTTAAGCTGCGGCCAAGCTGCAAGCCCATCGAATTTCACATCACTATACATTATAATATTTTGTCCATTTTTATTTACTACCGTGTGTTGCGAGGAGACGTGTTCCGAGTGCGGCGACACAGCGGCCGGCGCGTGCGCACGAGTAGGCGAGTCACACTCCTGCCTGAGTAGTTGATGGGATGCTTCTCACAACTACACGGGTATTTGTTATTAGCGACTCAAACCTTTCGTAATTATATTCACTAAGTTCTATTAAGTGATCCGATGTTGAAGAATGATCCCCTATCTCTTTATATTTTGCAGTTATCAACCGCAAAGATGCATTTAAACATAAATTTTCTGACTTCAGGCGCTATTCTCCATATTCATAATATAATGTTTTCTTTTTATAATCACCAATTTCAAATGATTAATTTGTTATTTCTTTTTCGATATTCATATTTTTTTTTAAATATTGATTCTTTTTAATCAGCTTTCTAGTGATCTTAATAACGACGGGTGTAACGTATAAGAAGCTAACTACAAAAGTAGTGAGTTTGTGTTTTATTTATTATTTTATTAACCATAAAAAATAGTTTAAGTTCACCAAAAATATATTTAAAATTCATAATGTTTCTTATTATTTTGCTACGTAAAGACAACTTCGAATATTTTTTATTCAACCACATGAATACAGACAACTGTTGCTGTCCGCATGTACTCTGGCGTGCGGGGATTACCCGCGCCGACACATAGTCATCAGTCAGTTGACTTTCGTTACGATGGTGAATTTAAGTTGTTGCCTTTATGAGAAATTAAAATTGTTTTGTCGAGTTAATTTTGTAACAACTGTGTGTTATTGTTAATTAGGTATACGAGTTATTACATAATTAATGCGAAACGGCGCAATTTCTTTATAAATTTGGCTCAAACAAGACGAGGGTGCGACTTAACGAAATCAAAAATCTCATTAAAAACTAGTGAACGAGAAATATGAACATCTTGAAGGAGAGTGGAACGTACTTTAAATAATTTTATAATACAAAAGTGACATTCGACTCCAAGAATCTCTTCTCGTTTCTTAAATATATAGAAAGAGTTTTTATAGGTTACAACCGTTGTATGAACGGACAACAGCTACATGACTTTTTCTACTTGAAATTATTGCCTTAATTTATTTATGTTTTTCTTTCTGTATAAGTCTTTTACGTACATTTTTATAGATAGTTTAAAATAGTAATATTACATTATTTTTTTTATAGTTATTGAACTGATGTTTAATGATAAAATATATAATACCTGCTTATAGCTTTATTATTTTCACCTTCATGAAGTTCATTATATCAATTTAGAGTACAACGTAGACAAAGACAAGCACGCCAAAAATTACGCAAAACTAATATTAATGTCAATTACTGATATTATTAACTGATAAAAATAGTTGCTTTATAATAATGACTTCAAATTCCATCTTAAAACTTAATAATTTGTTCTTTTTGCCCGGATTTTGAAGTTCGCCATAGAAACATCCAAGTAGTAGATGCCTCATTTAACTCAACGATGTACAAACGCTTAAATGGTAAACGCTTAAATGGATTCAACTAACATAAATTTTAATACGTCTTACATGGAGACAACTGCAATATATCATAAAATAACAAAAAATATGCTACTTTAGATACATTATAATATGAGTCCTACTATAATAATGTGTTGATACAAATGTTATTCTATTCCGACTATCAACGAAAAAAATATGTACGTATTAACCTTTTAAGAGCTCTCTTGAAACATGAGGATTGTTTAGTTGGCTCCTTATACTTTGCACCCGTCAACTTATTACATTTTTACATTTTTTATGCATACCTTTACTATACGGAAGGACAATTATTTTTGAAGATTTTTTGCTCATGAAATTACCATCCGTCAAATCTGTATATAAAGTAGAAATAAATATAGGTATTTGGCGAGCTAGCGGAACGTATTGATGTGGGCGATTTTTTGAAAAACATACTGTCTGAATACAAGATTATTTTCAATCATTGTTTTGTAGTTATAGTACGGTTAACCGTGTATATGTTTCGCGTAATTCTACCTTTAGGGCAGCGGTGAATCCGGGGCATACGCCAATGCTGTTTTGGTCAAACCAATCCACTATTCGCTGGAGCTGGTTTCTCTGCTCTCAAGTGTCAGTTAATTGAAGATGAACTCCACGAACTTACTTCTCATCCGTTTATTTTTATCTAACACATCTAGTGGGCATTTCTTTCTCACCATCCTTTCTTTCCCGTAGTGATTGCTGGCAGTAAGATCTAAATGATTTTAATTCTAATATTGTTTGTTTTAACTGCTCCTCCAACCGACGGGCAGTTGCTCTGCGAGTGATCATTGTTAACTTAATAATAATGATAAAACAGAACAAAGCGAACGAGCGAGCAATCACAAACTCAAAGTTATATTCATAATTATTAAATCAGTTTATATTCACATTTATTTATTTCACAATATCGTAAGTTATTCAATTACAAAACGCGAAAAAAAAAGAAAAGAAAAAAAAATCAATCTACCTGCTTTAATTAGCGGAGAAGTTCATGTAATGGTCAAACGGGCAATCCGATGTCTGTCTGTCCATCCGTCCATTCGTTCTGTCTTCAAAGGGATACATTTTTTGAATAGTACAAGTAACCGGTGTAAAGTGTCACAGAGTATGTGCCATTACGACTGGTGGCCGAATGAGTAATAAAAAAAAGCAAAACGTAAAAAATGAAGAGGCAATCTTTGTGTGAGGCACTTGTTATTCAACGTCTGTCTGTTTTTTGCTTCGCCGTAAATACTTACGAGTACCATGTGATCACAGTGCAAACTCTAAAGTAAATTAACAAACAATAAAAACCGGACAACCGTGAGCCGGGTTTACCTCGAGGTGGTACAATGCCACAAAATAGGCGAACCGCGGAATATGCCTGGTTTGAAATTCATTCTTACATAAAAATCTACCCACAAATTAGGAAAAAGTACTCATTCTGTTACGTCAATTGATAATCAAAGCGTTTTTATATATTAAAAAAAACGGTATCCTTTCCTTTATTAGTATATTTATAATAAAAATTCCTCAAAATTTGTTTTGAAATTTGTTTTCACAATTTCTCAATAGCATGGTTTCGTTTTTAGTTTGATTGACTACTTTTTTGACATACTACCTATATTATTTGCAGTAAAATAAATTGTTGATAAATATTAAACTAAATTACAACATTTATTAGTTTTATTATTTTTTTAATCACAATTACAATTATGTGTTACTAAACAAAAAAATGTTTCTATGACAAAAAAACAGAACAAAATGTCATGACAACATAACCAAAAATAATTATAAGTTTGAAATGTAGATGTCACCAAAATGCTAAATTTTAATTAGTCAATAATTGTAAAACTCAGCTTATATTGTATACCACTTAAGTGTTTATATCGATTCACAATCGAAATCGGCCGATAAACGAATTGAATAGCGGCCGAATCTAAGAGCTGGTTCATCTTGCGTTTACATAAGATTCGGCCAATGCCGTAGTTGGATGAAAATAAGTTATTAGTGTGATACGGGGCTGGTCTGATGATGGGGCCGGAAGGTGGCCACATGAACACTGAAATAAAATCCCGTAATTCCATTGATTTTACCATAATTTTGCTGACGGATGGGCCCAGCGTACATGCGTATCGGGCGTCGAAACGACAATGTCAATGCCAGTAACATTAGTTATGCAGATCGCATGGGTTTGCTGAGTCCGTCGGTCACTGGTTTGAGAAAATTATTGACAACACGTGAAAATTATGTTATACAACATCGCTTAAAACAATTGAAAAAAAAATCTGTGTTTTCTGATCTTCGAAAGTCCACATGAGCAACCGAAGCAGGTATCGCTTCTTGTATTGAATGCGGTGCCGCTGAAGCGCGCAACACGGTTGAAATACTCGGATCATATTGTTACTGAAAACGAAAAAACGACTTGGATATTGAACGTGACCGCAGAGCCATGTATGCGCAGGATAACATGCTAGCTCGTTGCACCGTGAAAGTGAAAAAATGTTCTTCGAAGCCTTTTTTTTTGAGTTCTTATACGAGTGGCTCATGAGCCAGATTCATCCCAAAAACATACACTGCTTTAAAGGTTTAATAGAATTACATCACTAAAGCCTTGCTTGGGCTCCCGCGCTTTTGTAGCGCATCAGGCATGTTCACTGATAGCGATATGGGTGACTTGTACAATTATGAGAAAAAAAGCCCGCTTTGAGATCGTTGAGGGTGCGGGCGTGCGCGAACGGTACCATGAGAATTATTTATGTGGGACTGCTTCGTCTTCGGTCCGTTCATCGCTCTACACATCCAGAAGCGTGTGGACCGATGATACGAGACCTTTGTTTTATTTATTTTTAATATCTTTGTAATTACTTGGATTACTTAGGGAACATACCCATGCGTCGTGACCCGTAATATATGTTCCTTTACATAGCCTATAAAATAATTACTAACCGCTAATACATTTCAGTTCGATAAAAAATATTTAATTATATGATTTATTTATTAAAATTGATCAAGAGAAAAAGCATGACAAATAGATACGTATGTACTATCTATTGTCACTATGTTCTAAAAATTTGTCGCGATTTTTATTCACAATTGGAATTTTTATACTAAGGCTATCTACCGCCTATGAAAATTATGCGACAACCTTTTAGATCACATAACGACATAACTATAGTGATTATATTGAAAATATCTGTTTACCATAAAGTATCAGTTGAAGTAACATTGAAAGTATCTGTTACATACTTTGCTGATGACTCTTCTATGGAGCGGCCATTTTCAAACTTTTTTGGGATTTTGAAGTTTACGAAAATTATCGTTTTTTTTTCGTGTATATTATAAAAGTTTACTTTTAAAATATTTTAAAACATATCAGCTGAATTAAAGGAATCATTTTTTTTTAATACGCAACAAAAATATATTAAGTGGTGCTACGGAACTGTCCGTGAATGAGTCCGACTCGCACCTGGCCGGCTTTCATTGCTATCGTATACGAATAGATACTACGTCTCGTCTCTCATTTAGAATTGAACCGACACTTAAGTAAGGAAAATCATAAGCTGCATGTTTTATCTCGCCTACTGATGACGAATCGTTTAAAATAGCCCTGTTTATGATGGACGCCTCTCGAACATATATAAAGGCACGTTTTAGCAATCGTTATGCCAGTCGCTAGTTCAGTACCGTGCGCGAGAGACTCTGTGGCCATGAATTCCTTCACTCTAGTCTTCCTCGCCGTTGTCGGGTTGGCCGCCGCCGACACCGTTCTCTACCCCAGGGGCTGCATATACATTATGGGGAAATGTAAGTACATATCCCATGCTTTAGTGCTATCGTAAACTTTCTGTGTTGCGTTAAATATTGTTGATTCTTAATTAGCCTTTCAGCGTTTGAGCGATCAAAATGATTCTTGTGATTAAATTTTTCGTTCAAATTTTCGTTTTTATTTTTGAGCCATTGTCCAAGATATAAATTTTGAAGAGAAAGATTTACAACTGAAAATAAAAATGAAGTCCTACGTTTTGACGGATTCTATAGTCGTTATTTTAGAATTTTTTTATATTATCTTCTACGTAAATCTATATTCTTTAGGAGAAATGCTTAAACTACGGTTCGAGCACTTCCAATATATTTGATTAATTATGTAATATGATTGTACTATTGTTGTTTTTTAAGTTATTAGGAAAACTACTGAGGATATCTTCCTACAATGTGTATTGACAATATTCGAGGCGGACTGAATAACGTTTTCATAGCGGTACGTATATAGCAAGCGGTTTAAGTTAAAAACTCAATT
Source organism: Eumeta japonica (assembly GCA_005406025.1). Taxonomy (NCBI): domain Eukaryota; kingdom Metazoa; phylum Arthropoda; class Insecta; order Lepidoptera; family Psychidae; genus Eumeta; species Eumeta japonica. Next base: position 537,682 of record BGZK01000014.1, read on the forward strand.
CTCCCTGGATATGTGTTTAAAAACCGTCTGGTTTGTGGCGACTTAGTGGTTAAGAGCGATTTACCAACCAGAAAACATCGCGTTCGTGGTGGACCACGAATTTATTATTGGATGAGTTTTTAATTCAAGTCAAATTACACTTTAAGCTGCCAGTCACGGGTTTTGACGTCGCATCGCTCGCGACGGCCGTCAACGGCCCCGAGCTCTCATCGTGCCGGTGTGGAAGTGCAAGATTCTCGATCTGATGTAAAAATGTTATGGGGATGTATGTTTTAAGTGTGGAGAAAATGAGACCAGACATGCCACGACCCTTGGTTTGAAGGCGGCTGTCTCGACCTCTGCGCCGCCATCGCTCTTGATTCTGTTGGAGACATCATACGTCATAAGATTTTTGATGTATTTTTAATTTCGCAAAATGGAGTTTTATCGAAAAGGACCGTCATTAGTTCAATAAATTATTTTTAATGACCAATTTAGGTCATTTATGTTTATTCATTCTCCTTAAAAGAGACAATTTTTAACTGAATCAAAAATATGCATTAAGTACCCTATTACGTGTCTCGTTAATTAATCAACTTTTTTACTAAATTGAAGTTGTCTTTTTTTCTAGTTAGTTTTTTTTTATGTTTGTTTTTGTTCTAGTTGCATCGGTAGTTGCATTTTTGAATCTTAAGAGACGATTTTTTCATTCTAGACGAAAAAAATAAGTATAATTATTCGAAAATCGAACAAAAAGTAAACTTTTGAACCGAGTAAAACCGGAATAAAATTTTAGAAAACAACTCGACGGTTGGACGAAAAAGGGAAATCGCTTTTGTACATCGAAACAAACCGACGTATTTATTTAACTCTAAGCATAAAAAGAAAACGGAGAATTAACACTCATAAATAACGTAACAGGTTTCAGGGAGTGTGAAGAGGGTACCCACGCCTACAGCACGGGGTGCGGGCCGCGCACGCCCGAAGCCACATGCGACAACCCCGAGCCGCAGCCGGAGCCCGGGGCGCTGTGCGACTACTCGGCCTGCTACTGCGACGCGCCCACCGTCCGCGACGGCGCCTCGGGCAAGTGCGTGCCCCCACACCACTGCCCTAAAAAGGAATAAAGAGACATTGCCCTTTAGGAAACTTTCGTTTTACTTGTTCTAATTATTAATAGTAGCTATTTATCGTGTTCATAAAGAACACAAAAATGATTGCAGTGAATGGTACATAACACAATAAAGTCGATGGCAGTAAGACAATAAACACAAAGATCGCTAGTAACATTTGTGTAGTTGTGTAGAATCGAGTTTAGCTTTAGACATACATCGTACAAAAATAGAGAGATACTCGAGGGCGAGTAAACGATATACATGTGTTTTGTGGAAATCAGTGAAAGACATTAATTTATAAAAGGTCTGCACCCACACCAATTACGTAACCATTTGAATTTTCCAATTCCGTAATATGTTTGCGCCGAAGCGGAGATCTATTTGAAGAAACGAAACCAAACAAGTGTTTAGTGGAGTGAATACGAAAATATGTTATTTCGTAATTTTTGCCTTTCGATAACTTTAGAAATATATTATTAGTGTACTATAGGATACACTTTTGAGCAAAAAAAATGATAGGGTCCGACATTCGAGTCGAGAGCGGGACCGGACTTAGGTCCGATTGTGGAACCAGATCTGAAGTCCAGGATAAATCGGATCTTATAATTGGCAAGGGAAGATATAGAAAAAAATCCAAAAGTGCACGCCTCACCGCGGTCATTAACTTCTAAAATAAAAAATTTCAATAGAGTTTTTGATAATGAAATTTCAAAAAAAGATTTATCAAATTCAAATTTCGCGCCATTTCGTGAGATATTTATAATGGCGCATGCGCTGATCTCAACTTTTCACATATGGCTTAAGGCTAATTTTCATTTGTATACAAATATAGATATACAAACACCACCTCAACGCTCCGCTTGTGAGGCGTGCAATACACAGTCGTTTTTTAGTTTTTTGTAAATTATAATTAAACCACAGTACTTAGAACGCAAATATTAACTAGGAATCAGCACAGGGTATAACTTTATATAATAAAAAAAAAAAATATTCCGGCAAGATAAATTTTTCGATCAATTTCTCTGCCACATACATGGATCCATAAACACAGACTGACGGACATCCAACAGTGATCGATTTTAATGTTATTATTTACTGTATAAAACAAAATAATTATTTATAAAATATATCATATGTGCCAGACAGATTATTTAACTTGATATTAGTGCACTCATCTAACCCTGTAAGTGTTATATTAGTAAAAAAAAAGTCATTTAAGTTTCTAAAGACTGGGTTTTTTGACATGTCGAGAGTAGAGCACCACCTCAACGCTCCGCTTGTGAGGCGCGCAATTGACGTGTCCGTTCATTATCATTACTGCAGAGTGCGTAAGGAAATATTCGTATACTTTGTGTGTAATACGTATTTGTACATAAATAAGAAATATTGTACGCTACTTCCTTATACGTGCAAACGGGCAACGATAATTACAGTGTGTTTATTGGACAAAGTTTATCGTGTTTCTGGTAAATAACTCGCTGTAAATACGTTACGACGATAACGTGGCTACAAGAGGTCATACTGTCGACCGACACTAGGTCGATGCTGAGGGTCGCCGATGCGCTGAGATAAGAAGGAAACGCATTGACAGCCCCCGATATTTTTGTAATAAGTTAGTTGAATGAAAAATACATGCATTTTTCTTAAAAACAGTCTCCATTGGTACTTCTCAGCGTTCAGTTAAAAGATAGACTTGAACGACTTCGTCAAATAGAGTTTCATACTACTTCTATGCAGATCAAAAAAAAATCTACTTTCGGATTCTCAAAAGTCATTTTTTCTATTAGTTTTGAATATTTAAAAAGGTGTGTTAGTCTAACAATGATATGAGTAGCTGTTAAATTTAGTAATGTTTAAAATATTCGATAAGTTGCGGGAATCAACTCCGATGAAATTATCACTGATACGTGGCAAGAACCGGTCTTAAATGTATTTTAAATTATTTGAAATAAATTTAGTACGCATAGCATGTGATAAATAAGGTGTTTAGTGAAAACAAAGAATACCTGGATGACAGTTTCACACTTTTTTTGAATATGAAGCAATTTTAATTTTCTAATCTTGATAATGATGTTGTAGATTAACAATTGAACGTAAAATAAAATAGACGCTTAAAAGTAAAAATATTGAAATCCTTTTATTAAAATAGTTATTACCTATTTACAAAATATAAGAACTGTAAGCCGTTATTTGGATAATTAAAATGACTAAAATCTTTAATTGAATTTGTCAATTAAAAATTATATCATTTACTAACAGATTTGAATGTTCAGAACCTGCACATGCACATCCCCAAAATTTTGACCCAATAAATTTTGATGTGTGACTATACGTGGCGTGTGTGTGTGCGCGCGCGCGTTCATGTTGTGTATGTTAAGAGTGTTGTAAAAATTCTATGCATGCCTATATACGATTCATATAAACAAGTTTATTACAATAAAAAATATTGTTGAAAAATATGAGCGATCTTCAAAATAATGGAAAACTTGGCAACACTTAAGTTAACGTTATTTTTACCCGACTGCCGAAGAAAGGAGGGCGATGTTTTTCGAGAGTATGTATGCACGTGTGTACGAATGTCCATTTCTTTGGCATGCTCTACAGCCTGAACGGCTTGACGGATTTTGACATGCGAGGTGTCATTTGATTCGTCATGATTGTGTGAGTAAAACTAGGTATATAAAAATGTGTGAAAAATAAAAATTGCGGATTTTTGGTGCCAAAAATTGTGAATGCTAGTAGCGCACCCACGACTAATTCTACGAGTAATTCTACGAGTAATTGAGCTTGTGATATTCTAATCTGATTCATCAGAATAGGAAATTTTTATTTAGTACCTACCTATCTAAGAACCTGAGTACCTACTACTAACTAAAAAGTTTCTATCGAATAAACAAAATTTAACCATAAAAAAATTGTGGACACTCTAATTTGTGCTATATAAATAAATTTTCATTTCATTTCAAAGTCGCCTTCGTCATGTCGCCTCCGGCTTCGCAATAATAGGATAACTAAAAAGCTTGAAACAAACTTTATTACTAAGAAAACAAAAGACCCGACTGCAAAGTAAAAACGTAGCTGAAAAGCAAAAAACAAGCTCTACATATCTTTTGTGACTTTCTTTTAGCTTTAGCTACTTACTGTTTTACTTTTTCTTCTTTAGCTCTTTGTAGGTACGCACCCCCTTTCCCCCTTGGCGACTTGTAGGGTGTAATTTTAATATCTATTTCATTCATCACACCATATTACTAACAATTTTACTGTTGTGTGCCTCATAAATACAAATGATAAATTTGTAAAGTATTACATAACTATGTGAATAAATATTACTAGAACGTTGGAAAAAGTATTATTAGCGGGAACAAGCTATGGGAACATTTAGATATCTTGTAAACACCACCATTCGTTTGGCATTATTTATTATGAGTTTTCACCACCGGGCAGTACCATCTATTCGGATCTTTACTACCAATAGCTACTGAGACTCAAGTAAAAAGTAAAGAAAAAACGGCTGAAATTGATCAACAGTAAGGGTGTGATTTTTTCACCACGATAACGTCAGACCACACACACGTTTAGCCAGTCAGCAATTAATGAGAGTTTAGTTGGGAAGTGTTAATGCATCCACCATATATCCCTGATCTTGGACTCACAGATTTTTACCTGTTTCAGTCTCTTCAGAATCCTTAGATATTGTTAGATAAAAATAAAGAGAGGACTGTCAAAACTACTTATCGCAGTTTTTTGATAAGAAGTTTCAACATTTCGACAACATTGAGATTATGTCATTCCCTACAAAATGGCAACAATTTGTTGAACAAAACGGTATACGTATATCTAATACCTTTAAACGAGCAATTTTTGTATACATATAATTAGAATCTCAGAAACGGCTCCCACTGTTTCCATGAAATTTAGTATGCAGAATGTTTCGGGGGCGATAAATCGATTTAGCTAGGTTTCACTTTCAGAAAATCTCGTTATATCCGTGTTTTCAGGCAATGAATTAAAATACGAAAGTAAATTTAGAGACTATCGACAAGATTATAATAGCACAGACGGGAAATCGGGCGGTCCCGAATCTAAAAGACCCCGGCTTGATTACACATAATTAATTTTTTCAAGTTTTTAGTTTTTTTTTCAAGTTTCTTCTCTTGTTAGGAAACATCAAGTTTCTTCTTTTATGAAAAAAGAAGTTTCTTTTTTGTGGGAAAAACTATTATTGGCAGTAACTAACTGCTTTACCAATACAGCAACAATAAAGTTACTTGACAATAGATGGCGTTGTTAAGCAACATTAAGCCAATAAATGTTTGGTTTGAGGTTAGCCCAAGAAAAAGTCTATGAAAAAAACGCGGTAATTCAAAAAATATTATTTATATTTCATTAGTGTGAAATTCGTATTTAAATATATTTTTTAAAAAATACGATTTCCCAAAGAAAAAAATACCAAGCAAAGCTCGGTCATCCAAGTACTTTTATTAAATGTCAATAAAATATGATGATAAATTATCTAGAATCTGTACATAAAATTGGCCTTTTTTGTGCAATCTATTATATTTAAGGGTATAAATATTAGAATCAATTCAAGTATTTTAAATTGAATGGTTGTCAAACAACATAAGTGCAACTACTATGTGTGGTTTAAAAAAATAAATTTCATGTAAATCGGTCGAGCAGTTTTTGTGAGATGCTCGAAGAAACAATCAAAGAAACAGACAAAAATTTTAAAATAATTGTTTAGGATGGAGATTATATATATATATATATATATACATAATATACTTTAAAATATCTTCTAAATATATATACACCTTGGATACATTTTCATTACAATTTTACTTTGTTGTTTTTAATTGACAACAAAACACGAATTGCGTCCAAAAAATGATTATATTCAACTAAAAAATTTACCCTAAGAGCTATCCAGTGCTGTATTAGTGAAAGTGCGCAGCACCACGTATTGAAAAATTTACAAACGAATTTTCATTATGATCTTGATCTATTTACCAATTGCACGCCCCCGTTATTATCTCGATGCAAATTTATGTGGTAATACAAACACTCGTCACGTAAATTGTAATAGAATACAAGGGAAAACCATCAAATGTTCCAAGTTTCTCCGAACACACCCTTCCTATTCGCGGCGCCAGCTTTTTCATGTTCCGCTGATCGTGATTTTCACGCCTTGGAATATGTTTTCAGGCCTTTGTATGAAATATTCGTGTGTTCAGTGAAATGCGGCTTCATGGGGCGGCGTCGATAACTCATCCGTCGACATTAAGGCCGCGGGCTTCAGGCGCGGGACGTGTCAACTCTGAAAAACATAAGCGACGTTCCTTGGCTCTATAAAAGGAAATTTCGGTTTAGTTTTCTGTCTGTTTTCCTTCGGTTCGATAATTACATTTTACGTATGATGTTATATTCGTAAAGACTTTCACGTCACTAAAATAACACAAGTCGTTGATTTTGAACTTTACTTAGTACTTGTCCCAAATCGATTTTAATGCATATTTAAAGTAAGATGGAACAGTCCATAAGTCATCTTGTAGTTCATCCTTTGCACAAGCGTTTGTTCATCTCTTGCGAGGTAGAGAAAGAAATCAATTATATTTTCTTTTGACGTGATAACGTCTTATAAATCGATGAACGCCGGCTGCACGTACGAAAAAGCATGACTCATCGTCGCGTTCCGCCTGAGCCGAGCGTGCGAGCGAGAGCGCAGAACAATAGAGAGGCACGATCGGCCTGTGTTCGGCTTGTGACGCATCTATCTCTTTACTGTATAATTTAAGTAGAAAAATATTTGAATTAACAAGTGCAAATAAATATCGAAAACATTGTCATTTTATTGACTTCTTTGTATTATACAAAATAATGATAACTGAATGCTAATAATTCAATTCAATTCAATTCATAAAATAATACAATTTTTCATCAATGTTTTCTTATGTTATTATCACGTAAAATTATCGTCCGTAAACCGACTTTACAGGCAACCATTTTTTTTTTCGTTTCATAGCTATAGTAGTATCAATTGTCTGTGATACTGACATTCGCTTAGTTGGCTTTGCTTAGTCAGTATCATTCGGAGATCCAAAAATTCGTAACTGATAAGGATCACAAATGCAGTGGGTACGTTTCACTATATATCCTGCCTAGGAGAAATTCATATGAAAAGACCTGAAGACGCGTGTTCGGCATCACCTTGAACAGATCCGTCAGTTTTGGTAACCCTTCGTGAATCGTCGGCACAACCGCCGGTCTGCGTTTCAAATTTTATGCAATGTGCAGTATAGTTCGGGGTCGCTTTCGAACGTCGACAGTTGAAACGTCTGTTCTCGAATCTCAAAGATGCGTTTCACTACTGCATCTTGTATGCACTCATTTCTTTAGTCGGTTAGCTACACCCGTGGACAGGTCGCGATCACAGGAGACAGCGGGCAAGCAGATTCTGCGAGGCCGGCCATTTCTACAATTTATGTGTGATTATAAGTCAATGCAAGAAAGATATTACATAAAACGGCTCAATTCGCACTCGAGAAAGACAGAGATGCTTAAGTAAGCGACTAGTAGAAAAAAAACTTCGCACGGTTCGTTTTATAAATACGTTGAAAAAATTAGGCATCGACCGTAATTAGAAACCTATTATGTGGGTAATTATATAATGACTAAATTAAAAACACACTTTCTGCCAGTGTAATTTCGACGCGTGAAGTACCTACACTTAGATTACGTTTACTTTGCAAAATTTTAATATAACTTGCACTCACAGTTTTGCAGAAATCATTTTATTTATTCACGTATAATATAAAGTTATAATGAAACAAAATATACAGCACGGATTTTCGTATTACTTGGAAATGTTATATGAAATTGTAATTCAAAGATTTCATTATTTTTTAGGCAGTTATATTATTTAAAATATTTTATAGTCCATTCATTCGACATTTTAGCTCGTGTAACTATAATGCAGATTTTAAATATTTTTAGTCAGGATTTGATTTTGGTTCGTCGAAAGTTCGCCAATCAGACAGAATACGCCCTTTATCATATACAGTAATGTAACATAAGATCACGCCCTACCTCTTGTTTTGCTTCACTGACATTAGTCATTAATTTCGTATAAGCTCGTCCATTTTGGTTACTTAAAATGTAGCCCTTCTCAATGTACCCGCTGACTCAGTCCCTATGAGTTCTAACGGCGGGTTATACCAAGAGTAAAAACGTACTACGTAAACGTAATCCGTAAGAATTGACAGATTATGTACGGACAATCCGTTAAATTTTAAGGTTTACCGTAACTTACAAAATTTTCGCTTCTGAATAATCTAGTTAAATATTTCTCTGCAGCAATGGCGGCGTTAGGTGTCTGCGACGTCGGTGATCGTCGGCGGTCTCGCGCATGAGCCCGAGGGAGGTTCGCAAAGGTTATATAAATTAAAATTTAGCTCATTTAATTTAACGTTTCCTTTCTGAGTGGAAAAAGGAGCTCGCAAACACGATGTCGCCGGCGCCCACGTTCGGTCTAGCGCCGCTACAGCTCTGGAATACAACGTTAATGTGATGTTGTGTTAACGTTATTGATGTTAAATGTTAACGTTTGATTAAGTTTTTATTTTATTCACGTTCCGTACATGAATTTGCAACAATTGAAATTTCTTATCCCTTCTAGTACCTCACTAGAAGGGATAAGAAATGCATATTATACCTCTATAATGGCGGGAACTTTTATAATAATAAACCAAATTATTTTATTAAGTCTAATATTAAAATTAATTGTTGGTTGATCGACGATATTGTGTCAGGCTTCACCCCACTGATGAGGTTCCGTCCCTTCTACAATCTTTTTATTTTAGTTTGAAGGACATTAAGCCCTCCGCGCCGGCTCGATGCGGGTTTGGGGCTGCCAACGCCTGATGTCACGAAGACGATGACGACTTCGGCACTGGCTTCACGTTCTATTCAAAGCATGGACGTGATGTAACTTGGCTTAATTTAAAAACTTGACGATCAATCAGATCAAGTATCCGAACAGACTATCATAAGGTCCGAAGGCGATTCTCTTCATCACCACCGCTCAAACAACACCAAGCGGAACAATTCTAAATATCAGCCTTCCACGTCAAGTGGTGTCTAACAAAAGTGATCGTAACTACTCAATCATCTTTGACTATCACCTATCAAAAGACGTATGTATATTTCTGGAGAATTACATACGACATTGAAGAAATTAGAAAAACGTGCACACCTGTCAGTTCTTGTCCGACTTCGTTGTTGCGGGTACTGGTATAAATATAAAATAGTTTTCCTCTGATTCTCGGAACCGATTATGATGAAACTTTCTATTGCATCAGTTATTCAAGTAGATCCCGTTATCATAGTCACTTTCGGAATTGTATTTCTAACTTGAATCACTAATGTTCAAATTCTTCTCCAATGTTATAAAAAATACGTGTAAACAGATTCCGTACTAATAATTTCACCAGGTGTAATAACTATACAAGATATTTTATACTGTTTTACTTTTTACCTCAGCAATAATTGAAGTCTATTAAAAATATTTACATAGTAATATCACTGAACATTAATCGTAATGTATTTACTAATCGTAAAATCGTGAATTTCTTAAATTACAATTCCTTTATGCACGTATTTGATAAAATAGAGTAAATGCTGCAATTTCGTAGTAGACATCTATTAGACTCACCATTGTGCCTTGGTACATTAAGCGATAAAATTGCAAAATAATTTCCTAATTTTACAAATCACTTCTGATAAGTCGATCTGAAATTAATGTTCACTGAAACCTATGAATTTATTCAATTAAACGTGAAATTGTCGTAAAGCAATTAGATGAACAGCAGTATATTACATAGTGTGATGAATTTTATAGTGTGAAATATTATTTTATTTGGGGTGCGCCATCTAGTATCAACGTAAACGTGGTCGCTTTGATGTATAAAACAATTTTATCTAGATGAAAACGTAGATATTTAAAAAACTAACTCCAAAAAGCGTTTCAATAAGGTCGGTGTAAATACAAATGCCTATATTAAGAAGTCGAGTTTAGACAATTAAGTTAAACCGAACTCCCGTTACGTGCTCTGCTCGTGCCACGGCTGATTCGAAGTCAAAGGACAATTTGTATAGTGAAATAGCTTTCGCAGATAAAAACTCCCTCATTTAGCACTAATGACAGTAATTACGAGTAAATTGAGACGACAAATCGGTTGTTAGTCGAGCTGTCGGCCATTAGTGGGTGTCACCCGCCGCGGCGGCCGGCGCGGGCGGCGCGCGGTCGTCCGTCTTTATTCGAGGCAATTTACCGGGAAGATTTATGCCTCAATACGGGCCTCTTCTGAGGAGATGCTAAGAAAAGGATCCGGTTATGTTGGTGATAGTTCTGTGTCGTTGAGCTGTTTTTATGATCGGCGAAATGAATTAAAAAATGGCCAAAGGCGAGTCGGACTGGCACACGAAGGGTTCCGTAGCACCATAAAATATTTAACATTACGTATTTTTTAATAGTTTAATAAAAATGAAACACTCATATTCAATAGTATGCATTAAGGTCAGACCGGTTTGAGGACCCTCAACCCGCACAGCGCGGGAACAAATTAGCGCGAGTGTCACTCACACTTGGCCGGTTTATATTATTTGCTGTTTTACTTAAGAGTATGCATTATACTTAAACTAGTTTAAATGTTTGTATGTATTCCCATTATTGAGATCGAACAAAAATCGCCTAAAGAAATACATTTTTTGTATGGACATCCCCTTTAATTTTCAACTTCATTTTATTTTTATTATTTGTGATAGCGAAAATTTCACACAAAGTATGAAAATTTCAAATACCTACCTATTACGGTTTAAAAGGTACGTGTATGCCCCTGTGACAGGGTGTTTCGCATAACAAACGCCATCCTATGTATACTGCTGTGAAATTTTGATACTGGTGACTGTTCCATTTGGAATTTTTCAAGTCACACCATGAGTAAGCTCTTAAATTTCAAATCAAATCGAAAGGGGTGAAACATGGTAATTGTTCGCGCCGTATTCTCAAAATTAAATACTGTGGCAATTAACCCCCTCCTTTACACTCGCAACCGAATTTGAACTTACCCGCACTCACTTACTTCTGTATATCCAACGTTAACGCAACCGCAAATCGTTGATTACATTATTTTCTTAAATTATTAATTTATACATTTGTGAACCGCAAGTGTATTTACATGTTATATGTAAATAAAACAGCACAGACTCGCAGTTATGCCCGAAACCACGATAGCCGCTGTGAATAAAATCAACCCCATACAGAAGGGTGAATTCTTCTCTTCATACAGTGGCAAATCAGAATGGATAGAAGAGTCCATCCACTCCGATTAGCCACTGTATGAAGTTTTTGGAGATGGGGTAAACAATACAACTCCGTACAAGCAATCGGCGTATACAGTAATGGTACTACAGTTTAAGCATTTACGATTTTCGATACAATCCAGTATCTAGAAAGGCAATATTTTTATTTTTTTTATAGCACTTTCAAGGAGAAAACGAGCATACTGGGGAGAAGGTGATCACCGCTGACCATGGACACTTGCTAATCTCAGAGGAGTCGTCAATGCGTTACCGACCTCTTGGGAAGGAATGGGAATATCTTATGGAGGCGGCAGTGGGCCATTAGACGAAACTGGATTACTAACGTAACAGCGGAAGCTGTATTTCTTACTTCACGTCTCTATTTTGTGGAGTGTTGTATTACCGATCGAGCCGGCCCGTTTACGTGCTGCGGCCAAATTGGTCACAATAAGTTAGTTTTAACGTTTCTTCTATCTCCTTATTTTATTCTATAACAGCGATTTGAGGGTGTGATTCAGTGATTTTAAAACAGAAGGAGCCGTGTTCGATTTTGATAATGAGCGCATTGACCAGTGATTTTCAAATTAAGTCAAATTTAAACCGCCCACCTTGTGCCTCGGAAAGCACGATGAGCCGTGTCATTGCGCCAACACCTGTCATTATCGATGACAGTGTTCGTTAGCAGCTTCCGAATGGTCGCCGAGTTGCAGTCGGCCAACGTGGAGGGATTATTTATCAACCCCTCAATATATAGTGATTAAGTACTGATTCTATGAAATCCAGGTCCTATATGTCATGTCTTCTTCTATTGATTTGTAAATAAAAAAATGTGTAAAAATGAAAAATAAAGATATTTTCATAAGTCACCTATGTTCGATTATTTCTGTGAATTGGCAGTGATTTAACTCTTACTTTAACATCAGTCTCTTCTAAGGAGTCATACCCTAAACTGTTAGCATTAAACTGTTTTGTTTTCTCTTTTACCATTCATGGCTTCTTCAGCTGATCACCTGAACGATAAATCACACATTTATTCTGTCATTTCCAATTACAACAAAACTATTCATTTTTTGGAATTCGAAATGGCAGTGTAAAACTAGTGCAATGTTTTTAAAAAAGGCATTCTTGTATTTTTAATTATTCGTAGTCTGACCAGGAATTTTTTAGCCGACCCATTAGCGACATATTTTTAAACATATTGAATTTAATATTAAATACTTTTCATCAATTAAACAGATTGATGGATCAAACTATAGTATTGTAATAATTTCTTATTATGTACGTTATCTATTTAACTGCAAATAAGTCTCTAACATTGTTAGATTTTTACTTTCAAGTTGACCTATATAAGTCAGTATCACTCCATCACTGTTCCGTTGGTAGTTACAATTTACAACCTATAAACAGTTTGTTTGTGTCTTTAGATTCGTATAAAAAACTAGTTTTTGTATTGCATATAATGCCCACCGTTTTATGATATACAATATCCAACAACTGACGTTAACTAATCAGTGTTGCCATTTCTGCGAGCAATGAGACACTCGAAGAGTTTGTAACACACGATTCCGTTCGTATCATAACCGAGTAGGTAACGTGCGTGTAAAATGCTAAAGCTGCTAATTTACGTGATAAAGCGCAACTCCAAGGTTACAGATGGCGCTATTTAAGAAATAGCTATACTGAAATGGAAAATGTGAAATTCTACAACACAGCATCAGAATTCCATACGAGAATATAATATATAAATAGAAGATGTAATCAATAGACTAGTCGTGCAGTGGCACCCATATCTACGCCCGTTAAATAGGTACTACTAAACTGACCACTGTTTTTACAGATCTTCTATAATAAGTATGGTCTGCATGTCAAAAACTTCACCCTAAGGGTTGTCATTCCAGAGAAGACTGGATTTTTCGAAGACCAATATCAAATCGACGACAATGTTCTTCACATTGGGCCCGTATGCTATCGTGTCAAATAATGAAAGCACAGGCGGATAAAGTAAATAGATATCTTAAAAACAATCGTCCACACGATGGATTGTCGTGTGAAATACCTCAGCACAGCGATATCGTAAAATACAACACATATTTCATTTCACACTTCACACTTTCTTTTTCGATACAGACGTCTCCGGTGAGAATTTGTCGCGGGCAGGTGTTTGCCGGGCCTTTCATCTGTCACTTTATATATATTACCGCGCGAGGCGGTGTGAGGAGAATGGATGTTCAGACATAAATGTTCTATTTGACGTAAAAAAATCTACTACGAGTATAAATAATATTTTGCTATTACATAACGTAGCTTTTTTTTAAAGAGTTTTTTTATACAAAAAAGTGGTCAGGTGTGAATTTGGCTATGTTCGGAAAATTCCGTATAAAATTATTCTTCATAACTTAGAACATTTTGGTGCAGAGCTTTATAATAATTTACTTGTTTGTTAGCTAATAATAAATGTTTGCCTACAGCATGCAGTAGCATACGGATTTTGTGTCAATACAGTGCATTACGAGTATATTGCACGCATGCAATAAGATACAATATCAAGCGTTTGCCTACAATATGCAGCAATATGTTTTACGCCAACGCATAATTATGAATTTTTGTATGAGTAAAACCTTGGACTAAAAAAAATTGCTAAAAATAATTTAATAGATTTTGTATTTAAGGTTTTTGGTAGTATAAGCTACATTGTATACGACCAACCGTGAATATAAGTTTATCTCGGATCAATTTTACACGTAAATTATTTTTTTTCAGATTATTGTTTTACTTGAGTCTCAACATATAAAATTTCAAGATTACAAGTCAAGAGAAGGTATTCTATAGGTTTTGAAAATTAATTAGTGAATGAGACTTTTAATATTAAAATGTGTTTTAAAGAGCTAAACCTTTTTATTGTATTAAGTTAGGAATTGCAACTTTTATAACAGTTATAAGGCTCAGAATATATTATTAATTTTAATTAACACGTCAAACGGTATCTGAGAGAAAAGGTGATGACACATGGACAGACAGGCAAGGATTAAAATTTTGCATTATTAGGGGCGACTTTGTATACATGTATTGGATTCACGAATATTGGTTGCACAGAACTACCGTCTGTCAATGGTTTCGCGGATTGGTATATGGAAATATTATGTAGGTCAAAGACTGTATGAGTTGGATCATGATTTTACACACAATGAGATCCAATACCGCAATCTACGTTGATATTGGCTCTAGAATCGGCACGTGTCCGATGACCGTATTCCATGACTTCTTTCGTTCGTATCCAAATTAGATTATCTCGTTTCAGGTTCAAATGAGATTCTAAAGAAAAGATTATACTTCAGACGTCAAGTTTCTAGCCCTCGAATGTGTGTTGATAGATTAGGTCTTTCTAGGACGTATGTAACATCTCAAAAGTAATATTGGTGTTTATTAACTTAATTTAACCCCTTAAATTGCAATTTTACCATAGTTTTGAACGTGTGGTATAGTATCAATTAAGTCTCGTAATTCATGTCTATTGAAAGTAAAAGAAGTTTTTGGCTTTTTATTTCAATTCGAAATATAAATCATAGAGAAAACTTTAATAAACATATGTATATTGATCATTATCCTTATGGTTTGTCTTTGAATGATTTTGATTGAGTTTTCATACGTCCGCAAACCGTTATGTTACTCGTAACCCAACGCAACGTAACGCATAATGCAACACGCAACGTAACCGTGTGGACTGTTTCGCGTCGAGGTAGCAGCTAACCCGATGCGTTCGCAAACGGTTGCGTGCTGATCGTGCGTCGGCTGTCGGTTTTTGTTGCAAACACAAAGCCGTTAGCAGTGCCCGCGTGGACGGAGCTTAGTCTATGTTGATGTAGTGTGCGAATGAACGCGAAATGGCGGAGGAACAGCGACATGCGTGGGACGAAGAAAACACTTTTTTTCATCTATTTATATATCTTGAACAGAGATTGTTTTACCCTTATTTGTATCATTTTTTTGCTATTCGAAGTCTTATTTAATTTATCAAGTATTCGAAATTTACACTGGACATTCTGAGAAAATTTTTTGTAATGTCTACTTATTTCCCGTTATTTTAAATTCAACTAAAAATTGTTAGTGGGCCTTTTTTGTAGACTTTAATTTTTCACCATCTAGGAGGATTCTTTTAAGTAGAGACAATATCTTCAATTATAATGAACGCATTCATACCTCTGTTGTTCAACGTTCGCAAGAACACTGCGGACCGCGTAAAGATTTGTATTACGTTACGCACTTTCAACACCACACAGATTCGTATCCGCATTACTTTACACGTTGCGTTGCTTTGATACGTTGCGTGTTACGTCCTCGTGCGTACCCAGTCTAATGTGGAGTTTTAAAGTTTCTAAGTTTTATTATGTAATGTAATTTACGTAACATATTTTATCAAATAAATACAAATAAATCTTTTAATCTTATAAGAGATGTGTTTTTTACCCCCTTTGCTTCTCGTGCATATTCCAAGAGATTTATTTCATATATTTTATCTTTAAGTTTTTACTTTTCTTGTTTTTTTTTCTAGAGTTTAATTTTCTAGCATATATGGCTTGTATATGGAATATTTTGTTAAGGAATGAACTTCAGTCGTGCGTCAAATCTGACATGGACCGCCTTTTTTTTTTTTAATTTACGTCGGATTAAATTACTTGCTTCACATCGGATAAGATGCCATGACGTCGTCGGATCCTGACGATCAGGAATTCATCAATGCGGTGAAAAGAGTCGTCAAGTGCCCTCCACCAGCAGGGCCAAAGTAGAGTAACTTACGTCCAAATTAAGCAGTGTAAATTGGGAACGGTATTGATCATTAAAAATACGCACAAAATTTTTCATTTCAAGTGTTTCTCACTCGTGAATATATAAAACGGATAATATTTTTCATACAAGAAAGTTATGATAATACGCATTTTCAGATTTATGCGTGTAACCCGGTTTCGGCGTTATTGTCGGTTACGGCGTCCTAGCTCGGGGCGCCTGCGCCGGGGGCCCGCGCGCACTGCAGCTCGGCGGTCCGTCCTGGGAGGGTTCCGTATTAGGCGGGCATAAATCGATGGGGTGGCCCGATTGCGATTTATAGGCTAGCAATAGCAATCCAGCATTTGCTATGTTCACGCCTCCTTCATAGAATATTTCTGCGGGGAAAGGGACGCAATATACCGAAATTCGGAAGATTAAACTGTATGATTATGTCTCATCGATGGTTTTTATTATGCATATTGTGAAATACCACGCCTCCCGCCTGTCCGTTTGTGCGTTTATAACTCGACTGCCGCTGGTTTGATTCGTACGATTATTTTGGCGTGGAAGTACATTATAGGGCCACTTTCTAGTAGCGACTATGTTACGATAGCCTACACACAACAATTTTAGTCCATCATTTTGTTAAAGTAGTGGCGCCGCGCCGGCGCTCTACGCA
Source organism: Eumeta japonica (assembly GCA_005406025.1). Taxonomy (NCBI): domain Eukaryota; kingdom Metazoa; phylum Arthropoda; class Insecta; order Lepidoptera; family Psychidae; genus Eumeta; species Eumeta japonica. The sequence continues at coordinate 554,578 of BGZK01000014.1, forward strand.
ACGCTGACAATGCACAATAAATTTCATGTCTGCATATACATATGTGTATACCTACAGAGAGGTATGTTTAAATTGATGTTACAAAATCAAATATATAGGCTAAACTCTAATAATAATCATAATAATCGCTGCTTGCATACACTTATATTCACCTTTTATCATTCCATTTTTAGTTGGTATATTGCATCAAGGGACGTTTAATCGTTTTAAGAACGATTGGGATGAAAAGTGGGATCGGCATCGGAAACAAAATTGGGACCAAGATCATGTAGCCAAAGCTTAATAATGTGCACCGCGATGAAGTAAAGCAGTAAAATAGATGAGGGTGTCCAATATTCAACACTGCCTAGGGTGACGATTAAAGCATTCTGGCTGTAGGGTAAGCGTCGCAGATCCTCCTACACGGCCTGCGCTCAATCGCGACGACCGAAACCACAAACGTTCCGATCGAAGCGCTGCCGCATCTGTGCAACGCGCTCTGTGTAAAAAGTTATTATACATATCCCCGCGCGAGGGTCCGGACGGCCCTAAGTGCGGTCCCGCCGCTCCCACCGCGAGTTATTTTTTAATTTTACGACGCTCAAAAGGATTTGTTATCAGTGATAAGGTGCGGGAGCTCGATCGAGATCCACCCGCGGATAAAACATCCGACCATCCTCCCCCGTTTCCGCCCCCCGGCGAGACACCATTTCCTCGCGTCAGCCTCCTCCACATGTGTAAGTTTCGAGTACGTCGAGCGCTATACGAACGCGTAACTTAATGAGTTAACAAAAGCGGGGCCGGCTCAGCGGTCGAAAACCTTTACTTCGAGCTCGATAGCTTATATCGGGTTCGATCCTGACCAGAACGAATTGATCGACGAGTTTCGGCTTAAATATTAAAACCACTGCCTCCGTGCCTCTGAAGGTAGTTTAAGCAGTCGGTCTCGGACGTTATCACCACATCAATGACAACCGCCGTTAGCAGAGCTCAGCCATCGGGGGTGTAAGTTTTAGACATGCCATTTCTGAGGTATGCCGTCACGCAATATTTATTTCAAATCGGGGTGTTTGGACTTTAAGCTAGCTTCCACGGGCTAGCTTCCACGCTAGCCCGGCGGCGGTATCCGTTTGTCAGGGGAGAGAGCTATGCATGGTGGGAAGCGAAAGCGTAGAGTACACTGTTGTTTAAGTTTGGGCGCTGACGGTCGTGCACTAATATTCTATCGATATTCGTAATCGTTTGGAAGTTATAATTAGAATTAACAGTATCGTTTTATGTTAATTTTACGGACATTTCATTAATTTGTCTCATCAAACACACCACCGTCCACTACCCACTGCTGACTTCACTAAAGACCAGTGTTGCGAGGTAACCTAATCTCTAGGGCACGGACGAGGGCTTTTTTGACTCAATTTAAAAAAATCATTAGTTAAAAAACTCATTAGTTAATTCATCCTTGGTCAGGTTCGAAGCCGATAATTTCTGGTTCTAAAGTAATGCTTTGAAGTAGTGAGTAATCGCAGCTGCTAATATTAACACTTTATAGTAACAGCTAATTATACAGCAATTAACTACAGCAGCACACAAATTTTTATTTTCGGATTACGATTAATGGCACAATTACCACGAAACAAGCGTTTTTACAGCTTTTATCGAAAGATCTCTTCCATCAAGGCAAACTTGTCGTGGCAAATAACAACAAAATCGATATACAAACAGGGGTATTTTGTTTACGTATCCTTTGTCTTACACATAATTTATTAGACATTAATGCCTTTTTATTTAATGTTTATATTCCTTTACAATTGTATTCCGATATTTATTTCTATGTTACTATTATATTATAAATTGAGAATACCTACACTAACTACCTACGATGCTTTAGATAAAATTCGAACAATTTGCAATTGTCTGTTATACTGAAATTCACCTAATCGTGCAACCCTCACTATTTTATAATTTTCCTAATCCAAGGGAAAAAATCAACAAGATGGAAATTGACTTTCACATCCAGGATTCCTTATCAACAAATAGAATGAAACAAAATTTGCGAATGTGCTCAAGTAAATGCATATCACCTCATTATTTACCAAAACCATAGAACTTATAAAGAAAAGAAGCGAATTACAAAATAGACTTACATTCGCAAAAAATTACAAACAAGATTTGAACAGACTCTACAAAGAAACAATTGAAGAAATAAAAATAACTTATGGAACAAATACTAAGACACCTAGAAACATCTAGAAGCGCTAAAAATGTTTAAAGAACTAGACAATTCAAAAATTTTGATTTTATACCGTCAAACTAGCTCTAACAAAAGTGAATTACGTGTAGAGATCTTCAAATTAGCTACAGACTTTTTAAATATATACTAATAACTTATTAATTAAAATATATCTTGACATCGACGATCCCAACCTTATGAACAAAGCGGCTTCGGGAAGGGCTTTAACACCGCAAAGCGTTGATGACCGCATCTATGTACTAGAAGAGGTAATAGGAAAATATCTAGAATTCCGGAGATAGTTCAATTGCATAGCATCTGGGAAGCGCTAACTTATGAAAATGTGAATACTAAAAAAACATGGTCCTACATAGAAATACTTAAATCACAGCTTACTATAAAAAACTAAGAAAATTGTAATAGATTCGGCAATTCTTCCATGCTTTATATACGGTGGCCATACCTGGTTATCTGATAATACTTCTAAAACATAAATTCAGTTTGCTTAGATAGCAATGGAGAGAAGATGCCAGGGTATCAAACTAAAAAATAAAGTAAGTTTTACTGAAACACGAAATAAAAGTAATGTTATTGATGCCTTACTCTTTATGAAAAAACGGAAGTGGAAATGGGCTGGCGATGTAGCAAGGCATACCGGTGACGGACGGACTGTAAACGTAACAAAGGGGAAGGGACCGAAAGGATCCAGAAGCAGACACCGATCAAACACCAGATACCAAGACGAACTAGCCGCAATTGCAGGTAAGACTTGGATAGATACCGCAAAAGAGTCTATTTGGCAAACTTCGGAGGTCACCTCACTCACCAAACCGATCAATAAATAATAAAAAATGTGCATCTAAATCAGGCAATTAATTTAATTATCTAATCCAATGATTAATGTTTTTGTATAGTTAATCACTATTATTTATGAAATTATATTTATTATACCTTTAGATAAAATTTAAATATTGTTATGCTGGAATGGAATAAGTAAAGTTTATTATTAATTTATTTGTATTTTTGAAAACTTTGAACTCGAAATTGGCAAAAAGTTTCAAAAACACTAATAAATAATAATAACAATAATATAAACTCAAACCCACTTTCTAGAAGAGTAGACAGAGACTATAGATTTTCATGTGGTACGATCTTTGCATATCTCTCTTGCTTCGCTCATGTTCGTCAATCTTTTCATGCAAGTCTTCGCTTTCAGGTGCTTAAAATTTGGTTCTTTTTTATATATCACCAATACGGTCTGCATAGGATTTTCTAGGGTGACTTGACCTCTCCATCACACATTCGCTCTATAGATTTGTTTTGTTAGTTTATTTTCATTCGTCCTTTTCTACAACCGCACCTAACTACAGCAACACACCTCTTTCTACTCTAATCACTACATCTTCCTTCAAACCACACCGTTCCCTGACATCACTGTTTCTATGTCTATATTTTCGAGACACTACACATACTATGCAGCGATCGCAGATCCACTGCATTCACCCTACTTTCATTTTGCTTCTGCCATACCCAACTTTTACTACCTTTCGTATGCGTATAGCTTAGGACTCCATTACGGATAGCCGTATATCAGATCTTTAAGCTTGAAAGGCAGAAAAGACTTTGAGCTTTTAGGCAACTATATTTTTGAACTCGAGAAGCTCAAAAAGACATCAATAAATAACATAGCGGGAAGTTTCTATGAATCGATCTATAGGATCAACAATTTTACAGATTTTTTAGCTGTAGAAATGATGTTTTATCTTCGTTTATTCCTCTTTTGTGGCAACTCTTTCACAGTTTTTTTGCTTTCTTTTATGAAATCATTAGAATAAATTACGCAAAAGATGGCTAGCAAAAACGGATAACTAGTTAACAGTCAAAGCCATTACTCGATGCATATATAAACCAATGTCCAGCATAGGTGTAATGAATTCTTCATAAGCAAAAAACTAAACCCGACTACTAAAAATGCATAAATATTCTGGCTATATAAAAACGCTCCCTCGAGTCCCTTAAGATACAAGGTACAAGTCCAAATTGAAAATCAGTTAATAGATGTAAATGGAGCTTTTTTGCAAAGCGTAGTTCATTCCTGGTATATTAGTACTGTCTAATAGGTTCAACTTTAACGAAATATGCTGAATTTGTGAATTGGATTTACTAACAAGATATTCAGATTTATCTTACAAAGTTCTTTCTAGTGATGTCACACCCATTCTCATGGCAATGACGCGATTCTCGATTGAAGTTGAATGATGATACAGGTGTTAGTTTTTTTAAAGTATGGTTCTGTCTAGTGCTGAATTTTATAAAAGAAAAAAAATACGAGATGTCACCGGGACCTGAAAAAGAACTTCTACCGGCATCGGTAGGGAGTCGTCTCAATTAATAATAATGATAATGTAAACTCAGGTCTATTTCCCAGAAGGGTAGGTAGAGACTATAGATTCCCACATGGTACAATCTATGCATATTTCGCTTGTCTTACATCCACAAATCTTTTCATGCAAGCTCGTCGGTTTCGGGTGCTTAAAATTTGGTCCTTCTTTTAATATGCCACCAATATGGTCTACAGGTCTACATATAATTCTAGGGCGACCATTACCGACCTTTCTATCGCACACATTCGCTCTATAGATTCATTTTGTCAGTCTATTTTCATTCATGCTTTCGAGATGGCAAAACCACTGCAACATACCTGTTTCTATTTCAGTCACTACATCGTCTCAATTATCCGCCGCAAACACAAAAACCTCCCGATGCCGGCATCCGAGGCCCCTCAGCATCCCGAATCATTCCGGCGTAACAGATTGCTACCTGTAGCAGTCGACGCTGCAATTTTTCAGTCTCAGCCAGAACGACCAAACAAGACGTCAGCGCCGCGTACGCTGTCTCGGTTATTTATTACACGCTCTTGGGCTTGGCGGGGTAGGGGGAGGGGGGGTGGAAAACACTATGAGTAACCTCATTTCTTAACGTAAGAGCTCGGGATTGCGTTGAATATAATACCTCGTGTTTAATCACATACGAGATGATGTATCCCATTACTGGGGCTCCGATGTCTGTCCGTCCGTCACAGGGCTGTATGTTTTGTACCGTGATAAGTATAGGCGCTTGAAATTTTCGCACAGTGTGTATGGCCGTTATGGCAACGAATAATAAAAATAAAATAAAATTAAAAAATATGGAGGGTCCTCATATAAGAAAACTGTGTTTCAGCGTTTTTAATCGACCTTAACAATATAAAAAATAATAATACATAAAAAGTATATGCCTAAATTTACTAATATAATAACGCTATGTACATATAATTTGGGATTACGGTCTAGACTAAATTGTAAATTTATCATATTTTTACTATCATTTTTTATTATTGTAATCTATTTTGTGTATTTTGAAACAAATAACATAAACGACAGTAACGGCAATATATAAAAACATTTAACTAATATTAAATGCACACTCCTATGTAAAGTAATAGTCTGAAATAAAAAAAAAAAAACGAAAAAACTGGTCAAGTGATGAGAAACATTTTCTACATTTAACCATTGATCGACATTAAAAGTTCCTTCGTTTATATGAAACCATTATAATATCAGAATAAAAGCGTGTTATACTCTTTATTTTTCTCTCTTACTGTCCAAAGTGTATTACACTCTTTATTTTTCTGTCTTACTGTCCAAAGTGTGTTACACTCTTTATTTTTCTCTCTTACTGTCCAAAGTGTATTACACTCTTTATTTTTCTCTCTTACTGTCCAAAGTGTGTTACACTCTTTATTTTTCTCTACTGTCCAAAGTGTTTACACTTTATTGTTCTCTTACTGTCCACTCCTTATTTCTCTTATTGTCCAGTGTCGACACTCTTTATTTCTACTGTCCAAAGTGAAAGAGACCTTTATTTTTACTGTCCAGGTGAAAGAGACTCTTATTTTTCTGTCTTACTGTCCAAAGTGTTAAGACCCCTTTATTTTTCCTTACTTGTCCAGTTTGACCTTTTTTTTTCTCTTATGTCCAGTGGAAGAGACTTCCTGATTTTTTTCTATTGTCCAAAAGAGACTCTTTATTTTCTCTTGTCCAGTATTGACTTTATTTTCTCTACTGTCCAGTGGTTAGACTTCTTATTTTTCTTTTTTGTCCAGTGGTTGGACTTTTATTTTTCTGTCCAGTGAAAGAGACTCTTTATGACTTTGTCCAGTGAAGAGACTTTATTTTCTACTGTCCAGTGAAGAGACTCTTTATTTTTCTCTGTCCAGTGACTTTATTCTTATTGTCCAGTCTTTTTTCCATTGTCCAGTGAAGAGACTTTTTTTTTCTCTTTGTCCAAGTGAAAGAGACTCTTTATTTCTCTGTCCAGTGAAGAGACTTTATTTTCTCTTATTGTCCAGGAGACTGTTGTCCATTTATTTTCTCTTATTGTCCAGTGAAAGAGACTTTTACTCTCTGTCTTTATTTTCTTCTCTTACTGTCCAAGTGGGTTAGACTCTTTATTTTCTCTCTTACTGTCCAAAGATGACTCTTTTATTTTTCTTTCACTGTCCAGTATGACTCTTTATTTTTCTCTCTTACTGTCCAAAGTGTGTTACACTCTTTATTTTTCTCTCTTACTGTCCAAAGTGTATTACACTCTTTATTTTTCTCTCTTACTGTCCAAAGTGTATTACACTCTTTATTTTTCTCTCTTACTGTCCAAAGTGTGTTACACTCTTTATTTTTCTCTCCTGCTATCAAATGTAACACGCTTTTATTCAGGTATTATAATGGTTTGACTTAAAAAAAAGGAATTTTAATGTAGATTAACTGTTAAAATGGCTTGTTTCTAATCGACGTAAGTTTATTTTTTTTACTTCTATTTTAATAATATATAAGCTTGTTTTCATAATTTTTATTTACTATTATTTATTTTTTACTTTTTGGTATTGTATAATAATAATATAACTAGCTTAGTAATTTTTATCAATTTTATGTCTTGAAAATATTTACTAAACTATGGTAACCACTTTTAAATTCATAATTATAAAGTAAGCTTGTAATCGCGGATGCGCTTTACATGTATTTAGTGGGAGTCAACTATTAGTGCAGCAGCCGTATTGTGGTAATGTTTAGAGCTCACATTAAATGCACGTACAAAATTTCCTATTTGTGCTGTTCATCGTTGAGGAGTTCCCTCACCGAGGGCTAACCCTGGACACAGCACCGATGTCATGATAGTTTTTATAACAGGCTTTCACAATTAAATTCATATACAAAATTTCGTATTTGTGCTGTTCGTCGTTGAAGAGTTCCCTCGCTGGAAGTTAATCCTAGGTACAGCAGGCATGTCATAATAGTTTTAAGCGAGTCATTACAATTAAATGCATACACAAAATTTCGTGTCTGTGTGTCTGTTTACTGTTAAAGATTTCCACTATTCAACTCCTGACTACATGATCAGATCATCTCGGTGGTACCAAATTGTTACACCATCATCCGATTTACATATGTCAACAAAATTTCAGTTCAATGGGAAATCGGAAAATAATTTAAAATTCACTCGCAAAATTTGATTACAGACACTGGGTACGATGAAAGTGAAATAAAAGCCTGTAAAAAACCGAATTGCCACGATTTTTGCAATTTATAAAACCTTTAGGGATTATTAAATTATATATACATAATAAAAAGGTCGTGGAAAAGATTTTTTCGTATTTAATATACAAATTCTAGATGATTTTTCATCGTATTTTATTTACATTTATTTGTATTATATATACGTGTATATGCCATTTTGTTCAATAACTTGTTACCATTTTGTAGATAATGATCGAAGAACTGCGACAAGCAGTTTTGACAGTTCTCTCTTGATGTTAACCTAACACTACTTTAGGAATTCTGAAGAGACACAAAAAGGTACAAATCTGAGGCTGCAAGGTCAGGGCTATATGGTGGACGTAGTAACAATTCCCGATCAAAGTCTCTCAATATTTGCTGAGTGGCTAAAGATGCACGTGGTCTGGCGTTATCATGGTGAAAAACCACAGCCTTTCTGTTTATCAATTACGGCTGCTTTCTCTCTACTTCTTGCTTGAGTCTCTGCAGTCTCTGCAGTTGGCAGTAGAGATCCGAATTGATGGTATTGCGCGGCGGTAAAAGCTCTTAATCTATAATGCCTTTCTAATTCTACCCTACAAATAGTATCAAATTATTGCGAGTAAATCCGAGTTTCGCTACAGTTTGTGGAGCGTGCTTACCTTTTCATGATCTTTTTCGCACGTTCTTGTGGTAAGTATCCATTTGTCACCATCAGTTATTAATCTTTTCAAAAACGGTTCGGGTTCAATGATTAGTTAGATTTGTATCTCAACAGAGAATCGCAAATGAGTATACGATTCATTACACTTTTTTCAATAAGCCTCGTGAGGGACCCTGGTATAGAATCTTTTTATATCCAGCTTTCATCAAATAGGTCAAAACTGTTTTGTGGTCAATCCCCAGCTCTTTAGGTATGTCATATAAACTAATATGGCGATCTAGCTCTACTTTTTCGAAATCGGCATCAACTTTACCCGTAACAGGTCCACCTGAGCGAGGTTCGATTTTGATATCAGAACCACTGTACTGAAAATGCGTGAATTAATTGAGTGCTACTCTTAGCGTCTCTACATTAGGTCCGTAAACGTCATAATTTTTTTTTCTCAGCTTGTATTGCATTATTCTTTTTATTTTGTTAGGAAACTTCAAAACAAAATTATAGTGGACAGAAAAACAATAAAAAACAGAGGTAAAAAAACTGTGTTTTTACTTTTTATTTTTTTTTTCAAAATGCCATTTATTTAAAATTAGCCAAATACAAACAGCACAACCAAAGAAATTTTACTGCAACTTTGTACTTTATACAGGTTTGTCCCCGACCTTATATATACTCGTAGGTAGTGGCGACATACAACCTCACGTTATACATCAATTATTTCAACAACAATAGAGATCATTGTTCTCTATTTTTTGTATACTATTCAGGACCTTTTTTATGGTTAGTTTTATGTTACATTTCTTTGTGAAGGAGAAGATATTACTAGAAATGAGCCAGACGGATAATATAAGATTTCCTTTTGTAACCGGTATCACAATGATTTTCTCTACATACAATTCGTCTTTTATAAATAATATATTAATAGCTAGGATACGAGAAATATTTTTTTCTATATATTTTTTCTAATGGCCCGTAGAAAAAAACTTCGGTTTCGCAACGCGAAGTTTTACAAATATAATGAGTAAACCTAAAATTATGTATTTACGCTAAACGACTGAGATTTTTTTAATAATGCAACATAACAGTTACTGTGCTAATAGGCTATACTCTATACTGTTCCAACTATACGCATAACCCGTAGGTCGAGGCAAAACTATGCACGGATCTCCAAGCATGTCGGATACAAGAGGTTCAGTGAGGTGATTTTCACAGAAATATGGACTTAGAATAATGTAACGAGCGTTTGATACAAAACAAAGACCATGTTCTATCGATGAGTTGCAATTTGAAAAATAGTTCTGAATGAAGTAAAGTTACAGAGGCTTTTGCGATAACTATAAATACTATAGTGAGTTCCGTTTTTAATAAATTTCGAACGAGAGATTTGGCTTATCTGGGGACTGATGTTCAAAATTGAAACAAAAAATATTAGTCTACAAGTGCACGCCGCTAAGTTTCTAAGTTCATTGTATTAATAAAATGGACAAATTATAGGATGGTAATATATGGTGAAATCAGAATTAAAATTAACTGAAAAAGCTAAATAGAAAATTTAGACCTGGCACCTTTCATCCTGAGATAGGAAAAAAAAAAAACTAAAGAAAAATATTCATAAATATTAAACTAAGTTTATTCACATGGTCAAAGACACTCTTGTCTAAAACTCTTCGTTCCTCTCTATAAGTTATATTTCTTGATTTGAAATGTGTTATAAAAAAATTGGCAAACGTAAAAGAGCTCATATTCAACAGGTTTCTATTCGTCATGAATCCGGTTATATTAAAAAATAAATCAAGTGAATCAAAAGCCAATCGGGCTAAATCGTGATTATATCTTTATGGACCAACTTACGCCAATTGAGGGCTCAAGCAATATATTTTTACCGAACCGTCAGAACCGTTCTATTTGCCCATAGCCAAAAACGAACCGGCTGCAACAAGTATTGAATTGTAACTTTATATATTATTGTAATAAGATATTATAACGCTCAATACCATCATGTAAAAGTAATCGAATGTATGAAGAGAAACGATTTTTGTACGACTTCGCTTAGCTAGTCTTTGGTACGTTTATGTTTATTCGAATTAGTAGTCAAAAAACCATAAGCTGAAACATACATTTAAGACTGGCTTTCTAAAAAAGTGAAAAGGGAATGCAAAGTTATATTTTGACTGGACGAGCTTATTAAAACCGAACGCGACTCGCTGAAGAAGATAAACTGAGCCGTGAAAAAAATCACTGTAGCATGTCAGAACATAAAACGACGGTTTTATCAAAGGTGTTTGCACGATCATTAGCACCCTGTTTGCGAATTGGACCCTTGCGTTTTTTTCTGTTTACCTGTTTGTATGTCAGGCACAGGAAAAACAATTAGTTAGAAATCGATTATAATATACAAAATAGTACGCTCTGTTTAAGTACAATTTTGTCATATACGTTGATTTTATGATGCACTTAATCTATGTTTACCACTTCCTTTAAATCCGTATTTATCTGGCTGTGTGTTTGTAAGTTTTTTTATAAGTAAAAAATCTTTCAATTGATTTTGAAGGTAATTTAGGATACAGTAAAAACATGAAATCACGCAATCACATCGATAGATCGTGTCACATCGTTTGTTCGGTTTAACAGTTTGTAATCAAATTTTGTATGGTGGTAGATTTTCTCTTGGAAGCGAATACTTCCATACAAAAGAAATTATAAAGGCGATACAAAGAGCAGCAATATCCATTGCATAGAGAGTAGCATTGGAGTTGAGAGCTGGAGTGGGTGTGAAATCGAGAGCGAGAACGAAAATAATCACTTTTAAATTTTAATATACGCTCAGTAAATGGTCTGGAAAGGGACTGGTACAATAAATTAAGAGAAACGTGTAGTTTATAAAATTAAAACCATGTTGGCGTTATCCAAAAACAGTTTATAATATGTGCTATTTAGATTATCTGTTAAAAACGTTAAAATATACGTATAATTTCCATTCACATTTTATAATCCGGAAAAAAAAGATGGGGGGAGGGGAATGAGAATTATCTTTCTATATATCTCTCTATATAATAGTAATAGTAATATTTCTCTAGTTCTTCTCATGTATAATTATTAGCATTAGACGAATTAATGCGTCTTTATGTATATGTCTGTCGCACTCTTCGCTCTAATCTCAGACTCTGTTGAAGGGATTTTATTACCTTTTACATCCGTAGATAAGTTGACTACTAAGAAAGTTTGCCAAAACCGGCCGTCTCAGACGTCTTAAAGACGCGCTCGGCAGCATAATCCGAAGATAAAACCTGTTCCTGTAAAAACAGAAATTAACTCACAAAAGTAAAATTAAAAAGAAGTAAATAATTTGATTTAGTATAAAACACATAAGGACATTGTCTCTGGTGTAACAAGCTGTGTTATGCCTTGTAATAACAAATATAGTGATTATTTTCATTGTAAAAAAATTCAATTAGCTTTTTGAAGTTGAGTGTTAGTAGAAGCAATTTATTGCCTTAAAACTTGAGCGTTTTTAAGTGAATTGTCTGAATTACGCAAGCGAGGTGCTTTCTGCTGGCTTTACAAAAAATATCTTAGAACCATTAAATACGTTTCAACATTTTTAAATAGTTTCAGAGTTGAGTCTACGCTTGCACTTAATTGAAATTATGATTACCTGATACGATTTAATCAGGGTAATTAAAAAAAAGATTTTTTTTTAAATACCTCATTTGTTTTGATTATTAATTAATTTATTATATATAATACACAATTAATTAATTAATTTAATATGAACAATTAATATTAAATTAATTGTGCAGATCCGTAAATGATAAGTAGACATTAAGATTTTCATTTCTCAATTAAATCCTGAATGTTTTTCACGTGTTCCTTTTAAGGGGCTCGATTGGAACACGACTGATATCAAATTAAAATGTTGATGCGGAATTCGACCAAGGTCGGGACCAAAGATTTGTTAAGGCGGGATAAAGTTTTTTCATATTTTAAAAGTAAAAAGTTGAAATAAAATCGTTTTGGTTGTGTTGATTGTATCTTAGTTTTGATATGTTTGATGTTATGTGACAGTTTTGATACCATTAAATAAATAATATTTTACCAAAATAAATAAATAAATAAAAAGTCAAAACTGTGCTCCGCTGTTTTTTTATTGTTTTTCTGTCCACTAGAATGAATCTAACGTAGAAATTTGATAGGTGTTGAAGTTTTATAACAAATCAAAAAGAAAAATGCGACACAAGCTAAGAAAAAAATAGGTTAACCCTGTAGGCCAACCCTGAAACTTCCCGCTATTTTTGAGTTCAAAACACTCGAAAATATACGGGATTTGACGCGATTTTTTGAGTAAAAAAACGGTTTGTTTCGATTTGTTTCGACAACGATTTGTCGCAAACGAATCAACCGATTTTGACCCAGTTTGCGGCAATCGACGTGTTTTTAATAGGCTATTTTAATGTTATTTTGAAAAATACACTTTTAAAAAAATTTTGTTTCTTAGTTTTTTGAAAATTTCTCAAAATCTACTGGTCTAAATTGACCCAAACTTTCAGGAAATCTAAGTTTGATAAAACTCTTTGGAATGCCGTTTAGTGGGCTCGATTCGGTCAAGCCGTTTAAAAGTTATAAGAGGTTTACATACATCCTCACATACACACACACACACACATCCACACAGGCATACGGACATCATCTCAGGGATGATCAGGGAAGCTTCCTAGACCCTCAGAACGTCGAGATCTGATGAGAACTCGATTTTTGCAAAATGGGGTGAAACCAAGAAAATTTTCAATTTTCTTAGCGGGAAGTTAAAAATTTGTGACGTTTACGACCTAATGTAGTGACGCTAAGAGTAGCACTCAATTGGTTCACGTGTTTTCGGTACAGTAGTTCTGATATCAAAGTTGCACCTCGCTTTGGTGGACCTGTTACAGACCTGGTAAAGTAGATGCCGATTTCGAAAAAGTAGAGCTAGATCGGCATATTAGTTTATATGACATACCTAAAGAGCTGAGGATTGACCACAAAACAGTTTTAACCCATTCGATAGAAGCTGAATATGCAAAAAGCTCAAAATACTTGTATCCCACACAAGTTCACCGAAACAAATCTAATGAATCGTGTACTCATTTACGATTCTCTAATGAGACGGAATGAAACCGAACCGTTTTTGAAAATACTGATCACTGATGATTAAAAATGGATCACCTACGACAAGAAAGTGCAAAAAAGATCATGGTCAAAAGGAAAGCAAATTCCACAGGATTAACCCGCAATAAGTTCACGATATGTGTGATGGGATTGGAAGGGTATTATTTATTATGAGTTTTACCACCGGGGAAAACCATTAATTTGGATCTTTACGTCCAATATGTGATGACAATAAAAGTAGAGAAAAAATGGTCGGAATTCATAAACAGAAAGGATGTAGTTTTTCACCATGATAACGCCAGACCATACACACCTTTAGCCTCTCAGCAAATATTGAGAGAGTTTGGTTGGGAAGTGTTAATGCATCCACCATATAGCTCTGACTTTGTATCTTCAGATTTTACCTGTTTGCGTCTCTTCAGATATCTTTAGGTGATGTTAGGCCAACATCAAGAGAGATCTGTCAAAGCTATTTGATACAGTTTTTCGATTGGAAGTTAAATAATTGCACGGCATTAGGATTATGTCACTATCTACAAAATAGTATATGTATAGATATATATGTGTTACAATTAAATGTAATTAAGATATGATGAAAAATGATCTCGTATCTTGTATAATTTTTATATAAAATATGAAAAAAATTTCCCCGACCTTATATATTAAAATGAATATAGACCTGCTTTAGGTGTTATCCCGTCGATCACTAATGAATAAAATGCTCATCAATCAGAATATCGACCGCCCCGTCAAACTCAGTTCAATAGTTGTTGCGTTATAAACCGCAGCATATATAGGTCGTTATAAATAACTAGCCTTCACCCGTAGCGTTACCCAGTGTGGACATAGAGTGAATTCCCGCATTGACGCTGTGCCCGTCCTAATCTCCATCGCGGTCCTGTTCTCGTCTCGATCTCTGACGGCGTAATGACAGAGAAATATGACGTGATTCAAAACCATATACCTAGGCGCGAAAGAATAATCTCGCGTCCTCAGTCACAACCGTTACAGTTTTCAGCTCGTAACTCGGCTTCTAGGTGACGTATAAATATGAAACATGTCTATTTTAATTCCGCTCTAGTTCTATTTAAATTCTGTGCAGTTTGTGCGTGATGTGCGAACAAAAAAATGTGCAGACAGACTTAAAATTATTAAAAGTTATTATTTGGATGAACCTTCTATATTAGTTGTTCGTAAATATTTCCCGAATAAAGACATTGGTCAGTTACAATTTTATTATATGCATAGGTTATATTATAACTACGTTTTATATTAATTTATGAATATATGGATAAATACAAAAATAAAGACTTATTTTAATCGCTAATAAAATACGATTTAGACTAAGTCATCTATACGTACAAACCTTATCTTGATGACTCTAAAACTAGTGGCACAAATAGTACTAAAATAATTATATACATAAAATTTGGATGCTTTTAGGTATCGTAAGAAATTTTAAATTTTTAGGTAGACTATTTTGTTTAAAAACGTTGGTGCTGTACATCTTTATATGGCTGCAGTCGTAAAAGAAAATTCTTACCGCATTCGGAAAGACTAATTTAGCGATACCGCAAAAGATGGCGCGTACGGAATAAATTAATTTTATAAAATATGTGTAATGTAACTTGAAAATTTTTTTACATTGTTTTGTTATAAGATGATGTTTTTCACCGGGAAGACGGTACACTTCATCACTTGCGAACTTCGATCGCACTTGACGGCGAAATTAATGATCACTAAGAAAATATTAGGGCTCCTCGTTTCGTTCTAGAGCCTTCAGGAGCATTCGGACCATTAAAAAAAAGGCATGAGGGAAAAAAGGCACGAGGAAAAAAAAAAGGAGTCGTATTAAACGAGACACGAATCTCACTGGTAATTTATTGCACCCAATAAATCACTCATAAAGGGCATAATGAGGGCCGAGAGGGCTCGATACAGATCGATTATCCTTCGATTATGCGATAGCTATCATAAATCGGGCGAAACGGCATCGAGCAGAAATTGAATCGGTGAATCGATCCACTCGTATCGGCAGTCCCTTGAGGCGATGCTTCAATTTTATACCTCTCAGAATCCGCACCTACGCTAATATTAGGCAGCCGCCAAAATCAGGGGAATGTTTATGGGGTTCCGCATTGGTAGAATTTTAATGCGTTCAATCCTTAAGAATCGATTTTTATATAGACCCCGTGGTGAGAAAATAGGATAGAAAGCGAAATCGAGTGTTAACAGAATTTTAAATCGTTATGTTATCCCCCGTTCAACACATTCGCGCATCTTTGCTGAACGGAAGTATTTTTCTTCCATTATTGATCTATAAATATTTTATTTTTAACGCAGATAAGTTCAGCTTTCGAGGGATATGATGTTCAAAGTTATTTTTATTGTTTCCAATTGTTTAAGGTGTAGTTTTGAAGTTTCAATTTTTTTTTAATATAACATGATTTATGTAATATATTTTACCAAATCAAAATACAAATATGTGAATAAAAGTATATACATGGTTTCAGTATTATAAGAAATGCGGTTACATACCCGGATAACACTGAGATTGGGATCGGAAACAATCATGGCTAAATTTTAATTTACGTAGAGGGGGAGGCAAAGGTTATTATTATAATTATATACATAGAATTTAGATTTTTTCAGATATGGTAAAAAATGATAGATTCAATAGTGGCCAAATTTAATTTACATACAGCGAGGCAAATGTTATTAATATAATTGTATACATAAAATTTAGATTCTTTCAGATATGGTAAAAAATTATAGATTCAATAGTGGCCAAATTTAAATTACGTACAGCGAGGCAAATGTTATTAATATAATTATACACATAAAACTTAGATTCTTTCAGATATGGTAAAAAATGATAGATTCAATAGTGGCCAAATTTAATTTACGTACAGCGAGGCAAATGTTATTAATATAATTATATACATAAAATTTAGATTCTTTCAGATATGGTAAAAAATGATAGATTCAATAGTGGCCAAATTTAATTTACGGACAGCGAGGCAAATGTTATTAATATAATTATACACATAAAACTTAGATTCTTTCAGATATGGTAAAAAATGATAGATTCAATAGAGGCCAAATTTAATTTACGTACAGCAAGGCAAATGTTATTAATATAATTATGTACATAAAATTTAGATTCTTTCAGATATGGTAAAAAATGATAGATTCAATAGAGCCAAATTTAATTTACGTACAGCGAGGCAAATGTTATTAATATAATTATATACATAAAATTTAGATTCTTTCAGATATGGTAAAAAATGATAGATTCAATAGTGGCCAAATTTAATTTACGGACAGCGAGGCAAATGTTATTAATATAATTATACACATAAAACTTAGATTCTTTCAGATATGGTAAAAAATGATAGATTCAATAGAGGCCAAATTTAATTTACGTACAGCGAGGCAAATGTTATTAATATAATTATATACATAAAACTTAGATTCTTTCAGATATGGTAAAAAATGATAGATTCAATAGAGGCCAAATTTAATTTACATACAGCGAGGCAAATGTTATTAATATAATTATATACATAAAATTTAGATTCTTTCAGATATGGTAAAAAATGATAGATTCAATAGTGGCCAAATTTAATTTACGGACAGCGAGGCAAATGTTATTAATATAATTATACACATAAAACTTAGATTCTTTCAGATATGGTAAAAATGATAGATTCAATAGAGGCCAAATTTAATTTATACAGCGAGGCAAATGTTATTAATATAATTATACATAAAATTTAGATTCTTTCAGATATGGTAAAAATTATAGATTCAATAGTGGCCAAATTTAATTTACGTACAGAGGCAAATGTTATTAATATAATTATATACATAAAATTTAGATTCTTTCAGATATGGTAAAAATGATAGATTCAATAGTGGCCAAATTTAATTTACGGACAGCGAGGCAAATGTTATTAATATAATTATACACATAAAACTTAGATTCTTTCAGATATGGTAAAAAATGATAGATTCAATAGAGGCCAAATTTAATTTACGTACAGCAAGGCAAATGTTATTAATATAATTATGTACATAAAATTTAGATTCTTTCAGATATGGTAAAAAATTATAGATTCAATAGTGGCCAAATTTAATTTACGCAGGCTGGTTACGCTCTTAGCATGTTCCATATTATTTGACTATCATTTATTTAGTTGTAGTCTTTAAATTTTAAGGTTACGTAACAGGTGCGGGTAATAGAAAATGAATTTAATATAATTTTGTTCGAGCATCGATTTTTAATAATTATTGTTTTTCAGTCGATATCCTAACCTCGTTCGGAAGCGATTCATCGGTTAATTTAGATTTGCATAGTTTCGAGTGTACGAAACAGATATTCAGTCACGCTTCCTTTTATAATGATCCTCAGTAGAGTCATTTACTCTAGCACGTATTTTGTGGTATGAATTGTGTAGTAAGACCGAGCAAAAACATAACTGAATCGTAATAAATAAGAACTGTATTGCTTATAAACGATATATATATTAGATCGGTTCAAAAAAATCGATTATTTTTTCAAAACCCGCAGTGAAATACCTTCCTAATCATGAAAAAAAAGCCTGTGAAAACGGGAGCTCTTAATATTAATATTGTAAGGTCGCTCATCGTGAATTTCTATTTTACATTTAAATAATATAGGATTTTTTTTTAATTCGGAATATTAAAGCTCATTTTTGAATGAACATATCAGGATGAGCTATACATATTTTTGAAGAAAATTGAACGCTCTTAACAAAATGTCTCTTATATTTTTTTTGTAAAATCACTCCTCTAATAGTTATTCGAGTTTAGTTTGATGTGGACGAAGACAGCGAATACCGTTACGTAGTTCCTTTTTTGTATTGTATACTTATTTAAATATGTGAGTGCCCTTCGAGATTCACATTAGCGATATCAAGCAAAGGATTGATCTTAAAATATAGAGAATGAACTTCTGCGGATATTTGCGGAAATGAATATTTGCGGAAAGATGCATGATAGATTCCATTCCGCATAAATAAAAAAAATTGGGCAGAAGTTCGTTCTCTATATTTTAAGATCAACCCTTTGCTTGATTTTTTGAACCGATCTAATATATATATATATATTTTAATATTAGAAAGGAAGGCACAAATATGTTATAATCCTACTAAATTTTATACGTAGCTTATCATGCGACGTGAGATCCTAATAAATTCTATAAATAGTGTACTACGCCACTCATATCTTTTAACGTCTCCGTTTTGAATATAATTTTGGTCTCAAAGATATGGAAAACAATGAAAAGTTTGTGGTCAAACTCTAATCCGGAATTTCATTTTTGTTTGTTGCTAACTTTGGACAAATAAAGCGTACTAATTAAATATTATTGTATTAATCGATATTGTTTATAATTGTACCTACCGATAAACTACATCGCACCATTTAAAATTATTCGTCAATATGTGTATATGCTACATATATGTCACACAGGACTTACAAAAATATATTAAAGTATTATTTAATAATTCAAAATAATTTAATAATATGATGGAAAGCGAAAAGAACTCCGAGGAAGACCCAGAATATTTATCATAAATAACGAATCAAATCAACAATTAATATTTTCTATATTGCAAACAGATTTAACGTCGTTTAAATGGGTTTCGTTTTAGTAAATACTGGAAGAACCCTTCGCGCACTAGCGGACGTAACGGGCTTATACACAGATACTACACCATATCGTCCGTATTCAGATCCGCGCTGGTGCCCACGGATCCCCGAGCTCAGCGAACTGTGATACAGATAATCGTTTTCGCAGACGTATCTCTAATACCACTGCGGCGCTCGCGCCGGCAGCCGCGACGCGCAGGCGTTACGAGCACCAAATTATCGGTTATCTGATTTCCACATTTACCTGTCAGCCACTTTTTATCGAATGCGTGGTTTTCGGAAGGGGGATACGACTACACCACGTCGCGACGGATGTAAATAAAGAGTAGACGGTCAAAATATTTAATGAAATGTCCGTAGCTAAAGGTTACTAACGTGAGCCGATTATTTATGCTTCGCCGTCCGTCCGTCTGTCACAGAGCTGCGTCTTTTGAACCGTAATAGAAAGAGACTCGAATTTTCACAGAGTGTGCATTACTATGACCGCGATAAAAACAAATAAAAATTAAATAAAATAAAGGGTATCCTCAATAGCGGATTTATATTTTTTATGAGTGTAGGCCACTTTTTTTCCGCCGCCCCATGTACCTTTCTAAAATAATAATTTTACGAAATCTGCCGCCCCTGGGACGCTGCCGCCCTTAGGCCGTGGCCTATACGGCCTATTGACAAATCCAGAACTAGGTATCCTCATACAAAAAATGTGTTTTCTTTTGTCGTTTTGCGTTCGATCTTATTAATGATAATATATGCAGATGTCCGATTGGTATAACTATAATGCATATAATCTTAATTAAAACAGCAAATTACAAAAACCGGCCAAGTGTGAGGCATACATGCACTAAATTCTTACTACTTTTATAAATACGTAGTGTTTAAATATCGTACGCGTGGGAGTCCGTTTTAGTTATTCATTTCATTGAAATTTTATTAATTTGGTATATAAATGTTCACAAAAATAGCCACAACGGCTAAATAGGATCGGAAATCGGATTCGTTGAAATAGAAACTGTGATCGGTAGCAGAATCGGAATTAAAAGCGGGGTGGAGAGCAGAGTCGAGAATCGGACTAGGGTCGAAAACGAGTGTGGGGACGGGATTAGAGTCAAAAGTGTGACTCTATCGATACAAAAGGAAAAAAAATCATTTCACGTCCATGCTGATGTAGCTGCGGGTATTGACTACAAGGGCAAATTACCTACAAAAATTATAACTATAGTTAAAATTTCAAACAAATTCTAGACTATTATAATAGTCTAAGATCCGATATAAAAATATATACCCTTATCTATTATTTAATGATAACAATGAGTATATGCTAGATAATGCATACATTGATACATCACAAATAGGTTGCCTATCTAAATCCCGTGCCGATTATGTTGAACAATTTTTAATTAATATTTTTTTTTCATCAACTTCAACTATTAATTATTTATGAAAATCGAACATCACTTCAGAGTATATACCTTAAGGAGTTGAAAGAATAATGGTTGCTTACTTTTCCCACTACTCAACTATTACTATGTACAAAGTGGCCAGTAAAATTACCATGACATCCATATAATTTGCCTTGACCAATATTTTCGAATTGTCCGTGTATCTGCTTCTTCATGTTGACACAAATAATCTTTTTTTTTCATTTTCACCACGTGATTTCCAACAGTATGGTAAGAAAAATAGTGTTATCTAACTCTTACATTTTTTTTTTATTTGGATTATTGAAATTAGATTATTATTTTCCTAGTAATTAGCCAAGAATTTCACTAGGGCTTCCTTGAAAAGGTAAATTTTGGGATTTCCAAGAAAATCGCTAAGTCTTGGTTAAAGAAGTCCTTAAATGACATACGATCTATCGAACTCCAGCCAACTTTAACGTTTATAGTCTTTAATAGGTATGTGTCTATCAAAAGTTGTGTGTATTTCAGATCATATTTAGTCGGGTGTAATTTTGTTAAGATCGATTCGACAACCTTGTCAAATGTATGTAGCATAAATGATCCAGTAATACACAAGTAACAAAACCGTCTACTATTTCAAAATCGATACCACTAGGCTCAACTGTTTCGAGGTTAGTCTTTAATATTTGGGTAAGTTTGGATTTGTCAGTTTTTAGTAAATCACCAGTACACAATAAAGAGCAGGAGGCACAGACGCTAACGGAAACGTCAAACAATACTCTATGACTCTATGTTCATGTCTTTCTCAATACTATTCGCAAGTAATTGTCGTTCCAATTGAAATAAAACCTTTTGAGTTTCATTTTCCTGGTGTGACATTTAATGGCAGACTATAAAGCGAAAATTTAACCTTTTAAATCTAGGCAAACATAAATTAAAAAAAAAATCCAAAAAGGCAACTTAATATAGTTAGTTGGATTGGACATAAATAAGTTTTTTTTTATATGTAATTCGAATAAATAACTTATAAGAGTATATTAATAACGATTACTTACCTGTTTATACCTGACAACTTCATAGTTGCGCAGTGGAAAAATTAGGCAACCATATTTTTTTCAATCCTTTGGGGTATATTCTCTCAGCCGATGTTTGACTTTCATAATTAACTAATATCCCCTATTAGTTATTTACGTCGATAAAAAAAATGAAATTCTATTGCACGTATTCTAAAAATATATGCACGTGATTTAGATAGGCAACCTATTTGCGATGTATCAATGTATAAATTATCTAGCAAGTATTCTTTGTTATCGTTAAATAACAGATGAGGGTATACATTTTTTAGCCCGGATTTCGCACGAAAATGAAATTTTGAAAATTTAAAACTAATATCACCAATTTCGATTTATTAAAAAAATAGTGATATTGCCATATATCAGCTATAATATCAGTATCGGATGCATCAGTAGATAAAATATCGTATTTTATGTTCTTCTTTACATAGTTTGAATGTGATGAAATTGACATGTTCAGATGAAATGACGAAAACGCAATAATTGTAGAAGTATTTTTTTTTATTAGAAGCAACTAATGTGCCTGATAATTAGCAACACTAAAAAATCATTGTTGTTATAAATTTGCACTGCACCGTGATAACACAATACGCATTTTAATAAACATACGATATATATATATATATGATGATAGCTCCATCCAGATTATCGTCGATCGACGTCATCGATTGTCCAGATCGATTTATATGTTTTGAAATTTACGATGTCGAACGATTTCATCAATCGATACGTCGAACCAATCAGTATATCCATTCCGTTTCAAAATATATTCCGATGAGCACGCGTTGGCAGTAGGTTACAAAAATGTGCTTTCATGTTTGTTAAAAGGAAAAAAATTAAATCTTGACAGTTGAGAGGGTGCGAGTGAAAATCGAGTGTAGCGGTCGACCGATCGATCGATCGACGATCAATTAATGATTGTTTTCGATAAAGACACTGGCTTGTTTTTGCTGAATTACAAAATCCAAATTACACAAGAGAAAAAATATCGATATTTAAAATTCAAATGTCCCTCCACTTTTTTTTTTAACAAATTTAAAATACTCTGTGTAACTGAAATATTGACGTACACTGTAAACCTTTTGGCGCGACGATTTTCTACGATTTCAAATATCGAATAAAACCAGAACAATCATTTGAAAGACTTCGAATGACCTACAAAGGTCTTCTGAAACGACCGTTTACCGCCGGTGTAACGAGCCGCAGGCGGCCGATGGACTTCAACGGACGAGGGAACGACTGGCGCACACGCTGCTGCTGCTGAAAAAGAAGACGAGCCGGCTGTGAATATTTCGATTCAAGGAAATAGGCGAAGTGCATGAAATTGTATAAGGGTATGTCCCGTCCGTGTCTCGGGGAGTACGTCCCGGAGGTTACCATCGCGTTGGTGACGACGGCCGTTGGCAGCCCTCGATCTGCTCTGGGCCAGCGCGGATGACTCAGCAGTGGACTAATCAGAATCTGACACGACACCCTATCAATCAACATTAGTATCAGTCGCAACTGACAGCTTAATTTGTGTCATTTGACTCAGTGTTCAAGGCAACATAAAATGAAACTTTAGATTTTAAATTATACGAATTTAACGTATAGAAATATAAAATTGTTTTTTTTATCGAAACACACCAGACCGATTTTGCGCCTTCTTGTACAAAAGGGCGAAAAATGAATTTCAACGAAGAACTTTGTATATTACTGAACTGATGTGGTTTCGGCGCCATTTTTATGTTAATGGAAACATAAAATTAAACTTAAGATTTTAAATTGTATTAATTTAATGAAAAAAAATGTACTGATACTGCACCAAAGGCGTACTATGTATAAGTGGATGACAGAATAAAAAACAATATTATCACTACATATTCATGTATTGTAAGCCACTTGTTATAAACCACTCATGGTGAACATCGAACCCGTCACCTTATTGATACAATTTTGGAGCATCACGCTAACCACTGCCACCGACGCTGTACTATGTATTAAATAACTTTTTAGAAATCATTAAAGTGAGTAACTAAGCTTTACTACAGATTACATTAGGGTACATCAAAATATGTTAGTTTCAAAACATTTGGGCCAGTTCGATACTAACTGCGTTTCATATGCTATTAAATAAAGCTATGCGGGAACTTTGAATTATAAGGGTATTCTCGGGCGCTGTTAACGTAGGGTTGACATGTTGTGTGCTTTTTCCAGGACGGGTCCTGATTTGTCTTAAATATATCGCCTATCCTAATTAACGCTAACAAAATAAGCAGTTTTAAAAAATAGTTACAGGGCAAGGAGGTATTGAAAATAGTTACAAGACAACAAAAACAGATTTTGATTTTGGTGTGCCCACTCATTTAACTATTATGTGAACGTCAAGGGAAACTTGATTTTCGTTTAAAGATACGTTTTGGTATTCCAAGCGCAATGTTATAAAGCAAAATTGATAACAATGCACAAATCAAACCACTATCCATATTTTTTTACTCCTAAAACATAAGAAATAAATCAAATCACTATCCATATTCTTTACTTCTACAATAAAGGCGTATAGTTACATTTAAAATTTCCCTGCCGTTTATCTGTTACAACGTTAGATTTTATTTACCACCTGAAACCAAATTTTAAAAAAGACACAAATCTAAGAGTACACCATTTGATTTTTATTTTGTTTGGTTTTATCTCGATGTTTACGTTGTTAATTATTGACACTCAGTAAATAATATTTTGTATAGTACAATAGCTATAGAAAATATATTTGGACTTCAAGATTACACAAATTAGAGGATAGATATATCACTGGATTGAAAAAAAAATTCTAAATTGAAAAACATAATGAATTTGTTTAGACAGCGACAAACGAATTATACTAAGTGTCTCAAGTTTCATTGTATTTATTGTTTTCTGACCCGAAAATCATTTCAGTTACATATTTATTTGCACTTTTCTAGTATTTTCACTTTTCAAGTGGAAAGTTTTGATTTTTTCATTTTCGCATCCTGCTTTTCAAAGTACGACAATGGATACCCTACATTGACATTATGTTCGAAAGTCAGTTAATGGTTAATTACCGAAATGAATGTTGTGCATTTAATTGATGGACAAATTCCAACTTTATTTAAATTTATAACAGGTTATTTTTGAGCTTTCTCTGGAGAAAATAAACGTAATTCATATAAGATCACTTACATTAATTGTCTGTCTGTCATGGTTCTCTCTCAAAAAAACCGTGGGATAGTATAATACTTGATTAGCATACTGGTGTTGAATAGAGTAATAAAGATTTTATTTATCAATCTGCCTGGAAACTGCTTTTTTTTATTCAACATCTACCCTAGAAGTCTAACAATTTGTTTTATTCTGATGCATTAGTCAGATTGTAGTCTTTGATCCAGAGGTTCACATTTAGCATTCAAGGCAATATTCCCAATATGAGGATTCCAGAGATAGTAAACTCGATGCACTTTCAAGTTTGGCAGTTATTTGAAAATTTGAATCCATCGATGTGCAGAGATTGAACACTTTACACGAGACAAAAGGTTGTTTCGTTTTTATGAAAACATACGTAATTAATGTAATTGCAACTCGTGCATTTTAAATCACAAAAAGAATATTAGTTTTTATGAAGCTGGTATAAGCTACTTAATAAAAACTATTATTTTTATGTGATACATCGCAAAACATGTCACATATAGCCGCTAAAAAACTAAGGGCAGATATTAATAAGAAATAAGGTAACTACAAAATCTTGCATTCTTGGCCTGATTTTTTTATTTTTTCTTTAACATTTTGGATCGATTTTTATATAACGTTGACGGAAAGAACTACATTTTATTAGTTTCGTTCATTTATGGATGCGTTTTAGAGACCCCATCCATACTGCTATTCGATTACGTTAACTTACGATTCTATAAGAACTGTCATAGCACTTATCTTACTCGCATGGCGATATCTATATAAATAGAACTTAACTGCCGCGTACGTGTCAAAGGCATCACTCGATAACAACTCGACTGATTTAGCTTATTCATTTTTTTGTCCTGTCCATTATTGTCAGGGCAAGGCATGTTTAAAAAAAAAAACAACCCTTTTCTATCTGTCTTTTTTTTCGATATATCTTCGGAACGGCTGAACCGATGGTGAAGCGACTTTTAATGGAAAGTAGAAGAGCTTACTGTGGACTACATCTAGGGTACTTTTTGTCCTGGTAATTTTTAGGGTTTCTGTGTAGAAAAATCTCTTAAAATGAGATAATTTATCGGAACTGAATAAGAGTGTAATTAGGATCGACGAAGGGAGTAAAAGCTCTTGAAATCAATGCCGTAAGTAACTAAAAAAGTATGTGTGGTACCAGATTGTAGAAGTAAATTGCTGAATATGCAGTCTACTATTGAATTCTATCTTGTCGCATATATTTGAATAAGTGGACTAAGCCGAGCGATAGAATGCGTTCCAATATTTCATTTTTTATTTATCTTTAAAATTAACGTTGAATCGAAATAATGCAAAGTTCACTATGAACTGGCACTCACTAAGTATGTAATCACATACTTAGTGAGTGATTATATACTCAGTGAGTGCCAGTTTATTTGGATATTGAAACGAAACCAAAAATAAAAATCAACCCAAGCAACCGTTTTGGCTGAAATTAATTCATTAGTGTATTAAATATCAACTTAATCGATCGCAGATTCAGAGCAAATTATCTGTAACAGACTAACAGATATAAAATTGATAATATAAGGGTTCCATCTTTTCATTTCTAGGTAAGGAACCCTAAAAACTGACTTCAAAAAACCAAAAGTAGCATAAATTTACTAAAAAGAAAATTAATATTTTTTACAATTTAATATTTATTTCCTGTTTCCTTTAATGTGTTAATGAAAATATTGTGTATTACGTAATTATTAATTGCTTTATAATATTGAACTTGTCGTCAAGTAAAAATTTGCTAAAACGAACTTTAAACAAAGTGTTTGCATTTAACTTTTTCAGAGTGCCGGCTAATTGTACGACATTCTTAAATGACGTAGTGCGCCGTTTCTAATTACTTCTAACTAGCTTTCACCTGCGTGGACATTAAATGAACTCTTTGATATTCTTTATAGACTAATCACACTATGGGCTATGATCCCGATCTTGCTCCTGCTTTCGATTCCAATTTCGGTCTCTATCTAGATTTCTGTTCTGTTGAAAAAATACATAATGTAAAAAAAAGACAGCAAAGAAACGGGACAATACTCATTCCATTTGTTACTCCGGGGTATAAACTATTAATTACTATACCAATTTTCATTAACTTTTGTAGAACAGTTTCGGCGAAGTTTCCGAACAAATTCACTGACAGATAGGTAGACAAAAAAAATTCAAGAACCATTGAAATGTATCCTGTATTTCTGATATCCCCCACCGTATCAAGTTCTCTCAAATATCTTTAATGTGCAAACTTTGTTTTTATTATATGTAATAGTTGTATGCAAGATTAAAAAGGCTAAGTCAAGAAAATATTTTCAACAGAATAACGGTAGGAACGAACAATCCGAAGTTTAAAGAAATGATCTTCCACTTAAAATTAAATAATGTAACACAAGTAAGATTTTCACTGAATCAAAATCGAATTTGACATTAACAATTTTATTTCCAATATTAAATGTAAACGAAACACGTTTCATATAAATTTATTTCGTCGTGAATTTTGATTAAATAATAGAAACAAATCCACAATTAACATTATAAAAATGTTCAAAAAATATGAATTGCACAATGTGATTTCAAAGAAATAAGATCACTTACTTATTTTTGTGTTTAATTTTAAAATCCATGAAAAACCGACAGTATTTACATCCGCGTGAGTGAACATAGAAATGAATTTATTGCTTTTATAAATATGTATATACGCTAATTGTACCCCTGTTGAAAACATCCAAAACAGTCCCATACAAAACAATAGACTCTGTAATGGCTTATGTGTAATCTATATGGAAGAAAAAATTTCCAGATAGAGTTAAATTTGGAATCTATATGTAAGTCCATCATAGCGAGGTTTTTTTATTGGACTTAATGGGATTCTAATGTTATTTTTATCTGTATGGATCCTAACTGCACCTTACCTGTAGGTTTGTATCCGTTTTTATCGTAAGTCTATGTGGACATAAAAACCAATGTGGATTTCCGAATACGAAATAGAAAATATTTTAGTGCTTTTTAATGACAATTCCACAATCGGAAAAAATGATGTATTCTATATGTAAATCCAGATAAGAACTCTGCAGACATATAAGTTCCATTAAACTATCCGTTTCGTCCCTTCGAAAGTTTTTATAGGTATGGATATGGATTTGCAGCGACAAAAGCACATTAGAATCCAATACAATAATTTCTTATTGGAATCTATTGGATGTTTTCAACAGGGACATTATTATTTATTTCTCAAAATTGAAAGTTGTCTAAACACATAGTATTATATTTCTTCGGGACGTGTGTAAACAGAGAGTGAAAGAAATGGCTGATGCGACATCGTAACAACTATACAGGCGTGAAAGAGACGTTCGTAATGGCAACGGCTTCTGCGTTATTTCGCCTGGCGTTGCCGCTTTGGCCTTTACGGATCATACGAGTACAAGTTAATGAAGACAGCTAGGTAGTGCTATCGCTTATTACGTACAAAGCGGCATCAAAGCCTTGAAAACGATCTTATTTGTTTACCTTTGAATAATAAAAATTAGATTTGTCCACTGATTTCTCACATTCCCACGTTATTCGTTTCAAAACCTACAAATATTTTAAAACCTATAAAATTTTCAATGACATATTTTCAGGGCGACCTGTAAAAAATTAGAAGTATGTGAAATATATACGTAGTTTTATTTTTCGAGAAATTATTTATTACATTTAATTATGTTAAAAATGTGGTACATATATTTTTTTTATTTACATTATGTTTCTCAAGACTAATTTGGGCATGCCATAAACTATGGGCTGTCAAAAAATTGGAAATCGTAAATAATACTTTTCAAATTCAAAAACTCTTTACTATCTAGAGCTGTTTTCATTACCATACCAAAGACTAATGAACGCGTACAACCAATATGTAGATATGCCAGTTAATTAATTTTATTTTTAGTGTTGACAAATAAATCTTTACATTACATATTTTTTAATGTGACTTTCATTGCTCACTTTCGCTTGGATATTCTTATACTTTTTATAATTAAGTTCTGATTTTTATAGAATAAAATATTTCAGATTTATGAATAACATGAAAAATTGTCTTTCGTTTCATATTAAAAATGCCTAAGAAAACAAGAATACATTAATATCAATATATTTAGTTCTAATTTTTTTGAAAGTGCTATAGCATCAACGATGTTAATTCTATAAAAATCTTATGCTGTCTATTGCGTTTTTTTTATTAACTAAATTTCATATCGTATGTTTTGTAGTGCGTATAGAATCGTACCACTTCTATATATTATTTGTCAGATTATATGATACACTACAACGCATGAAACTTTGCCGCTATGAAGTTCGTGACGAAAGCGTCGCAATGGCGTAAAATAGGAACGCGGCGAAGGATCGGGCAGCGTAATACCTACGCAGTGTATCATTCGCTGCTAATTCAGAGCGGCAAGTTTCTAGCGTTGTACCATACGCATTTTCTAAGACTACAGGAGTATGGGCGCCGGCACAATTATTTTTAGAGGGGTGTATATAATTAATATATATTCATTCATTTTTTTCGGTGTAATTTCTTGTTAAGTAGACAAAACCAGGGGAGTGCCCATGTGTAAGGGGTCTGTGGCAGTATTCTAAAATCCGTCACGGCTTTAAGAATGTTCGTCGGATTACCGCGGGTGAACTGTAATTATTGAATAAAAACTATCAATTTCCTAATTTTATTGAACGGAACTACAAATAAGTATTAAATTGTTGTATCAAACATTTATTTCGTTCTTTTTAGTTAACTTATGTTACTTTTCATTTTTCTGAAGTCGATTTTTTAAATAGTTAATTACTTACAAATTAAAGTGATGGGTTTGGTTAGGTTAGCTTGAAACCATCGACTAATTCAGTGTTTTATACCTGTATCGCTAAAGAGTGCCAATGTATTTCTTTGTTCTATAGTGAAGTTCCTATAATGTTGACATATAATAATATATAATACCTACAATAACTCAATACAAATATATACAATATACAAAATAATAATGATAATATAAACTCGTCTATTTCCCAGAAGAGTAGGTAGAGACCATAGATTTCCACTTAGTACGATCTTTGTACATCTCTCTTTCTCACTGACATCCATCAATCTTTTCATGCAAGCTCGTCGGTTTCGAGTGATTAAAATTTGGCCCTTAATTAACATGCCACCAATATGGTCTGCATAGGATTCTCTAGAGCGACCCTGGCCGAATTCTATCACATACATTCGCTCTATAGATTTGTTTTGTCAGTCTACTTTCGCTCATCGTCTCCAGATGGCGAAACTGTTTCTACATATATCTTTCCGAAACACTCAACACGTACTACGCAGCGATCACATCTCCACTGTATAGATCCTTTCATTTTTCTTCTGACATACCCAGCTTTCATCACCATACATAAGCGTAAGGATAGTACCCCATTATGAGTAGCCAAGCGAGCTTGTCGTGAGACGCTTTACTATTCATAATAGTGAGCAACGTTCCATTCAAATTATTTCCCGCATTCACTCTCCTTTCTCTATCTCTGTCATGTTTACCATCATTTGTAAACAGACTACCCGAGTATGTCACTTGTTCGCTTTCTCACCTTCTATATCATCGTGTTCAGTCGTGGTTTGGCTCCTTTCAAACACCATCACCTTAGTCTTGCTGACATTTACTTTCATGCCCCTTTTATTAACAGAAGCATTCATTTTGTATACAATCTCCTGCAGCACGCACGCCGACGGCGCAAGGGTTACTTAGTCATCAGCGTTTAGGAGGCATATCCGAAATAGTAACACATATTTTGTGAAAATAAATATTAACTATATATTACGGATCAAATGGTGCAGACCTTTAAATATAGACAGACAGACTTAGTAGGTTTCGTTAGTATTAAAAGTTGAATTCACTCACATTTGCTTGTGTAATCAGTACATATTTATGATTATGAAAAAAAAAATCGCTCTGCACATATTTTACAGGAAAAGTATAAAGAATATTTCTAGTGGTGTAAAAATGACAAACAGTACATATATAAACTTGATCAATCCAAATTGTAGATAACCTGCTCACGAAATTAATGGTTTTAATATCTGCGTGATTCAAAACCGTTGTTTCTAGAGCAGGAACAAGAATAAAACATTTGAAAAATAGCATTATTTATATCAGTAACATAATTCAATCTGTGATATTTTCAGTGTTGGCACTAACAAGTCTGCAAAAGTTGCTTCTAAATAGTTGTAAGATTCGAATCACAAATCAATTGCAGAGTTTTGACTGTAAATAATAGAGGTTAATAAATGAAAATCTTTAAAGTTTACTAAAATAAATTTAATAATAAATTGATAAGACACAACGCCAAAAGTGAAATATACGAATTATCTAGGTTCATTATATGGTGAGTTCTGTATTGAACACAGTGATATTAAATGAAAACTCGTTCATGGCGATCAGCATTGAAAGTAATTTTATGGTGTATACATCAGTATATACATTATTACAACAAAACAATAGTTCACCATCAAAGTTAACGAGGTATTACATGTCCATAATTTCGCTTATTGATAAAAAAATATTGGTAAGTCAATATTGATATCAGTAAGATCATTAATATTTATGTTTTTAAATACAACTTTTTTGTTAAATAATTGTATGAAATGGAAAATGAAAGGAAAGGTATCGATAAGGCCTCATTTCCTCCCCAAAATAACGAAAAAAAAGGCACACGATTTAATGTTTTCTTTGTATATTCTGTGTATGCATAAGAAAATATATTAAAAAAAAATAACCATATTATTTTTACTTGTAAGATGTTAAATTAAGGTGAAACTGTAATTTTTTCTTAAAATACCATTCTAAAAAAAAAATATTAAAAACAATTCATATTTATTTTTATAGAGCACATACGAGCAGTTTCTTTTTTATTTTATTTTATTGTTATGTCTATACAATATATTTAAAAATTACATTGCTTACATCCTGCACTCATAGATAAATACAAATAAAATTATTTTAATGATTAAAAAAATTGATAATTATATAATGCCTTTATTGAAGTGTCACCACAACAACAAATATATCAATAAATAAGAATATACTTTAATAATAATAAATCGGAAATATTTATTCCATCTTACTATTTACTTTCATGCAAACTTTAATGCACATATAAGAATTCATATAGGTGATGGGACGAAAATAAAGCTTTATTAATACCCCTCCTTTGTAAATTTGAAGATTATAAGTACAAAATCGTTGATGTGGATATGTTATTTTTGCAACTTTAAATTAAACAATATGTTATTAGAAATGGACAATTAAACAGTTTCTAATCTTTGCAATTCTATAGAAATATATCTGTTTTCAATCCCATGTACATATGTAGAGATAGAAAAATACTAATTTTATTAAAACAACAATTTAAAACTGCACAAGACCTACATATGTGGTGTTTAAACTTCAAGTTCAACCTCATATAATATACTTATAATGAAAATGGTTCTGATAAACAGATGAATTGTAAATTGTTCTTTCTAAAATATCTACTATTTTAACCAACAATTAGTTAATTCTCTGTGAAAAGAAATTTATAAATTTTAACCTAGATACATTAAAATTGAAAAAATCATACATGTTTACTCAATATAGAAAAGGGTAAGTGAAAAGACTTTTTATCACATAGAGCCCTCTAACTTATATCTAACAAACTTACATGTTTGCATGCAAAAACTTGTATGTTTGATGATTTCAATTGGGATCCACATTTAGAATAGCGCATCCAAATCCAAAGCTAAGTTTAAAATTATCATTTTTAATCTCTTCAAGAACTTCTTTAGGAACGTAGTACTTGAGGATGAGGGCATGAGGGTTTTCCATTTTTTCATGGGTGATGTAGTACCAACTATCTATATCATATTCACTGTTTTGAAAATTCAGCTTCTGATGCACCACCCAGACTGTATCAGAATAAGTTGGTACTGATATTGAACACTTCACGAGTTCTGGTATCACATAATTGGCATGGAATTTTATATGCAGCTCTGGAAAATCTTGACATCTAAGTTTATTATAATACGCATCTTGTTTCTTATCAAAGTATTCACTTAGAACTTGTACAGAATGCTGATCTCTACATTTTATTTTCAGAACACCGTTATCTAAAATTGGATTACTAATGAATCTTGGTGGGGTTAGATTGTATCTATGCATACGATTAAAAATACATGTGGAAATTAGCTCTCGCAT
The DNA here is from genome assembly GCA_005406025.1 of Eumeta japonica. Classification (NCBI taxonomy): domain Eukaryota; kingdom Metazoa; phylum Arthropoda; class Insecta; order Lepidoptera; family Psychidae; genus Eumeta; species Eumeta japonica. The sequence goes on from BGZK01000014.1 coordinate 587,735, forward strand.
TTCATCAGCTAATGCTGAAGTAAAAAACACACGTGGAAAAGTTGTGACAGACACTTGTACTGCTGTTACTTTATCAACTTCACCAGCCATTCTCTAAGACCTGAAATAATAAAAATACAGGAATTAATGTTTCTAATTACATAAAGAACTGTTATAAAGTGCCTGTTTATCCCATCTGATGAGATTACAAATAATGGTATTTTTTCAAATGTAAATAATTCCGAATTAGTTTAGGCAGTCCATATTTTATTATACAAGACATTAATTTTTGCTGTTCAGATCATAGCCATCCATACACCCATTTCATCAAGAGATTTAAGCAAAATAGAACCTTGATAAATTAAAAAATATTGTATTCTGCGATGATTTGATGCTAATGATGGTGAGACAGTATTGTTGATTTAAGAATATGCAAAATTTTGTTTAAATAAACATTAAGATACAATTTCTCGCCAAAATTTCAATGTATCATAAGCCTTCATATGTTCGAGTGATATGCCTGTGTTCCATAAAACCTTATATATAAAATTTCATGAAAGTATTTGATTTCCTTACAGGGAAACATACATTAGTGTGTTAAGGCATTAAATATTATTTTCATCTAATCTATTATTATTTACAATTAAGTACCTAGTTTAATCTATTCCAATTAGATACCTATTAATAACAGATATGTAAATGATTCAAGGTATTTGCTCATTGGCTCACTTATCAATTTCCATTTATTTCAATTGTAAAATATAGAGTGAAATTATGTTTATTTTGACTAATATTAATATAATATAGCGTATATATGTAATTTAAAAACTTTGTTTTGAAAATAATATTGAAAAAAGTTGTCAGACTAAGTGCATGACTAATCATAAAACGATACTTCATTCGAGACAAAATACTCATTTTACAATACCTGGACCTAGTTCACTTTAACTTCTGAAAAAGGACGCTTCACACGAACTGTGATCAAGTCAACAAATGCATAACGAAAAAAATTATGCATAATTTGCACATTTTGTACATTGACGTAAATTTTAAAATTTGTTACATAACCAACTTTAAAATTTTTGGAGCTATTAAGTAGGCAGTTCATTTTATGCATATATTCTTTTATAACAAAAATAGGTACTTACTAATTTTAACAGAAGAACATAGAAATTTAAGAAACTCAAAGAAATACAATTCAGCAACAACGTATAACAGAATAATCACCAGAACAATAATGTACATAAACTGTACAAAGTTTAAAGTATTTAACGCTAGTGTTGCTATCAAACCTTTTCTCAGATGTTATATTTTTTAAATTGAAAGAATTTATAACATAGTTATGTTCAAATTTATCAAATATATTAGTAAAACATCAATATTAAAACTTGCAAAATGTATAAAACATACATACCACATACATACTTAAGTATATATGTCTATCGTTAGTTGAAATAAAAAAAAAATCCTCATGATATTTATATTGTTTTTAATTCTACATCAATTTAAAATCGATTTGAACTAACACGTGTTGTTATTTATTAAAGATTTTTGATTTATGTAAAGCTGTACTAAAATTTCTATTTTCATTGATTCTCCCATTCATAGGAAGAAATATATAAAAATCTATAAAATATTACAATCTTGTAGAAAGGGCAACATAAGTTTAAATTTCATTGTGTTGTATCTTTGCCGGGGATTCTCAGAAATACTGCATGACATTTCGACATCTATTGTCAATGGTAATAAAAACAAAAGTTAAAAAACCACCCGTTTATGGAATAAATAACAAAAAAAAAAAAATTTTCATTGAAAGGTAGTGATTAAATATTGATCTCATGAATTTAATTGTACCAATTATGAATGTCGTTTTGTTCTAAATTAGTAACAAAACTAAAAACGTTATATGAAAGAAACGAATATAAACTTATCAAAAGTTAATAATAAAAGTGGTAAGGTTTGGAAATTCTCTGGATTTTATTATTTATCGAAATAGTTCTTAATATTTATACAAGTGTTAAACCCTGGGAGAACTTTAAAGACTAAAAAGGGACAATTTGTGTACCGGTGAAAAAAACTAGGTAATAAAACTCAAGAAAAATAATACAAAAGGTGCCGGAAATTCAATGGTATGATGATTTTAAAAAAGTAAGATAATTTAATCTTTCACAAAGTATATGTGATAACTAAGAAATATTAAAATAAATTATGCATTACCATTTAGCGATTGGACGGACAACTATGACAATTCATAAAAGTAGAAGAAAGTTATGAGTTTTATGAGGAAATAGAATACAAAAGCAGTAAGAATTTTGTTAAGTAGGATATATCTACTTAAAAGTTTTTGACATACTTACTTTATGGGTAAATCCAAGAACGTTAAATATAAAAAAAAGAAATAAGGAAAAAAAACAAAAAAAAACCGATTATTAAAAATTTACGCAATATTAAATACTGTAATTACACAAGTAAATATTAATTTTAAATGATTGTTTGACAACTTGTTTGTTTAAAGATTAAGATCGCGATAATAAGAAAGCTTAGCAATTGATGTGTAGTGAGATTATGTTTTTTTGTGGAATTTAAAGATTATAAATGTACAGTTTTTTACTATGAAATAAAAATCATTAAATTCTTTGTCTTTTATGCGAAAACACTGTAACGTCAATTGGAGGTTTTATGTAAAGTAAATGAATATAATAAAGTAAAGTAAAGTGAATACATGAATATCATATCACTGCTATGTCAGCTCGATGTCAGGTAAATCACATAGAATTCAATTTAAGATCACATAAAGGTAACATCAACAGGTACAATCGACATCACTATTATGTCATTATTACATCAGATTGACGTCAGATGAGTAATAATCATGTCAAATGGACATCATATTTACGTCATAGTTTTATGTAACAGCTTGACGTCAGGAGGTATGAAATAATGATTCATATGTGACGTAAATTTTACGTAAATCTTGACATAACATGATGTCATACTGATGTAAATTTTATATAAATGTGTTCACTGGAATATTACTGGACCCGTTTGCGGGGGATCTTCAAAATACCTTGCTTGGTCACAGAATGGAGAACGGGGCTTCAGGCTTCATCACGTAGTCAGAGAATTCGAGAATCTCGCGCTTTTTCGGAGATATATTCAAATTATGGCGCACAGCGTTCAGCACTTTTTTAAACTCGCAGATGGCAACACTAAGGGTCCGTAGCCATACTACGTGACCTATTTCATTCCTCTCCTCGATGATCGCTTGTAGTATATGCCAAGACCCCAATTCCCCCTCAATTATTACGTAGTAATTGTAAAATATGATTTTTAATCATTTTGCAGGCGAAAAGTAGAAAAAAAATAATTTGTGTCAAATACGTCTTTATTGCATAAGACTGTATGCATTTTTATAACTACTAATAGTAGAATTAAATATTTTGAAGAAGAACCACATTTGTAAAAACATATTGTTATACTAGTATGTAACTTAATTTACGAACACAACAATTATTTTCTGTGTAATCACATTAATATTCATCTCACACGTCTTTAACAAATACATTTCCAGCATCAATCCACTCGTATACATTGTTAATTACGAGGGCAGTAGTATCGGGAGTTTCTTCAGACTTGGTTATCTCTTTTTCATCGACTGCCTCGACGTCTAACTCCACGTTTTCTTTCAAAACATATAAAACCTCATGTGGTCTCCCGGTGAGAACTCGCAGAGGTTGCACGCGAGACAGGTTGTCTACTATACCACCATGCAGATTTTTTCGATGGATGTTCATTGATCTGTTTGAGGCGAAATGAAGACCACAAATTGAACACGTTCTTCCATTGATACCGTCTTTAATAGATGGACAGTATAAACCCTAAGGTATTTCTCTATCCTGTGAGAAATCTGGCCGTAATGTTGTAAATTGAGGTACAAGCAATGATGGAAAAATTTCTGACTCAACTTCATCTGGACTTAGTACACGAAAAGGGTTTTGTGACATTGAAAAAGGTGTTGGTAAAAAGCTTTGGTACAGAACATTTTTGAGTGCACTACGACGAGGAGAACAGCAGGAGTTATCGGAGCACTTGATGATTTGAGGGAAGTATTGACTTTCACAAACGTGATTTCTATACCAGATATCAGAAACTTGTGCAGTTTCTGGAAGAACCTCACCAGGAGGCACACATTCCGCTATCACGTTATGACCATCAATAACCATTTGAGACCAAATCTCAGCTAAAGTTTCGCCTGAAAATAATATACAATAAAATTATAGATAAATTGGAATTTATGTTTTAAATATATTAGTAGCAGAGAAAACATATAAAATAAAATGTACTTGCATGTTGAAAGTTTTTTAACTCTAAATAACTGTCGATGGCTTTTCCTTGAGAATCAAGGTGTGACCCGTAGTGTTCATAAGGAAGTACGACAGTAGCTAATTCACGGCTCAAAGGTGCCATTCTTCGCTCAACTCGGTTGTAAGCTGATCGACCTGGTGCATTTGTAAACACGAACAGCCCATCCAAATCGTACTCTTTAAAGTGCGATATACAGCTCGATACCACTTTATTGTAACGTAGATTTTCATCTGGTCCTCCATCCACCGATAAAATCATCTCAGGTTTTACTTTTATATCCTTTCTTAAGGCTAAATTCTTAAAATTATTTAACATTAAAAGTTTATTAAGGTCTTTGGCGTGAGTTACTGCTATCGAAATGCTATGTTTTCCACTGCGGATTATGATATACGTTGGACCAGAATACGTAACCCATGCGGTTCTACCCATGCGGTTTTCCTTTATTGTAATTCAGCATATACCGAACAAGTAAGTTGATGACGTTCTCCAACAGAAAAATCGTGGTCATCGAGGCGCACTTATTAATTCAAATGCATTAAAACAGGAGTCTGTACTTTTGCAGCTGTTTTTCCAATCTACCTGTCAAAAACTATCTGTTCAGGCTCAAGTACAGAAGCAAGTCCCTCGAGACCATTAGCAGTAGCTTTATAGAAATATTAATCGATGTGGTTTTGATGTCTGTCTGTTTGGGCTCAACACAATCTCACAGGCACAGTTGTGATATAACGCTTACCTTCTAAGGAACCAGAATACTTTGGAATGAGCCTACGATATGCAGAGGTCTGCAATATGGAAAATCCATCTTCAACAAGACGTGTGTACAATTCATCAAGAGTCTTGCAAGTTCTCAATACCTCTGATCGACGTCGATCAGCAGCTGAGATTCCCTGTGTTGTTATATCGCAAATTACTTGAAGAAGACCCGACTGATTTTCTTTAAGAGAAGGACGTCCCGGTTGAGTCCTTAAGAACGAAGTTTGCAAGTTGGGATGAGAAGATTTGAGGCTCAAAATTTCAGATTTTTGTTTCACCCTAAATTTTCGCAAGTTCGTTGCACAGACTATTTTGTTCTGTAACTGATTTTTCTTTACATCAGTATCATACCTCAACTTTTTTATTGTGTTCTCAATTCCTTCGTCTCCAAGTCCTGTATCTCGTTTTCTTACGACAGCATTTAATTCAGCTTCAAGCACTGAAATTTTAGATTTCAAATCGTCCTGTTTTGGTGTCGAGACTGATGTAGGTACAGATGAAAAAGGCATCAAAGCAGAAGGTTTTCATATTGAAACCGTTATATATATAGATAAAGAAGGCATTAAAGCAAGAGATTGATCAACGGAAGATTCATTGTTACTGGAGGCTAGAAAAAAAAGTGTTAACTCGTATCATATAAGTACCTATGAAATTAAAAAAATTAAAAGAGCTACGTGACAGTTGTAAGGATGTAGGTTACAGTTAAAACCCATTCTAGCTGTTACGTACATAATTTAGAGATGATTTAGTCTATAAAGTTTGAAAAAAATCATTGGCATTGGTAGAGCAGAAAGTAGTTCGTTATATCTTTCCAAGTGATAGAGAGAGACTCTCCCACGAGTGTTGGGAAGCACTTCGAATTCACCTTGCGAGGCTGGAACTTTTTGTACAGGCAGCTACATTTTCCAAGTACAGAAAAAGAGAGACATCACTTAATATTTGCACATACAAGAGCAGAAAAAAATTCATTAATCTGTTATGTTGCCAAAACCGAAATAACATGAAAATAAGGTATTTTTTCTTATATTAAAAAGAAATATTTCATAATAAAAATGCAACAAATAGAATATTAAAAGAGGACTTTAATAAGTCGGTACAGGCTAGAAAAGAAATTAAAGCGAAACAATATAAACAACGGAGTGCCCTATGTCATGTCGGACCAATGCTGGAAGTTATATAGGTGGAAGTTATATCTCTGATCAACTTTTAAAAACATGCAAAAAACATAAATGGTTTTTATCATTTAACAAAATACGTTCAGAATACCCACCTTCAGGAAATAATTGAGGAGAATAACATTTTTCTAAGTTCCAATTTGATAAAGTTCTTCGATTTTTAATAAAGTAAAACGCTCTAGTTCTTTTGGATTTTTTTTTGTGTGATCTCTTAAAGGTACCTAGAGCTCATTAGTTTTTTTTTTGTATTGCTTGCATTGACACGGAATCTTTATGACATTTAATAAAAGCTTTGTACAACCGATCGTACAATGACATTATTGTACCAGCACACTCTTCTAGACTTGCTTGACAATTTCACTGAATCACAAACTGTCTGACAAACAGTGTCTGTTTTCAATCAGCTGACGTCTCGGCATATGTGCGTCAGCATCACCAACTATGAGTTTGAGAAACGCTAACACACGACGCGCTACATTCAAATATAGGTCGAAAAAGCACGAGATTTTTCTCGGTAAAATCGGCTACGTGACAAAAACCTAAGCTCCTGTGACCGATCGTAGTATTTTTAAGACTCCCCTCCGCCCCTCTAAACGGATCACGTAATATGGGTACGTTCCCTCACACTGATAGTCTTTGTACTCATTCAGAAGTGGTGCGCTTATATATTCTATATGTAGTAAAACGTAAGTACCTGTTACAATATGTTTTTACATAAGTTTTCAACTTTCTGTTAGAAAAAAAATTATTTAAAATCATATTTATGAATTATTACGTAAATACTAGGAAAAGGATCTTGGTTGGGGGGGGGGTAAAATTGTAAAATATGGGTCACGTAATATGGGTATGTTCTCTTACTGGTGTCAACCTCGTGTCTCGTTGTAATGTTCGCGATAAATTTCATTTATCGATATAATGTTTATTGGGACAAGCATTTTTTAATACATTTTGTGAATTTTGGCTTATCTCTGTCTGCAACTTCACTGATATGTCAATATTTCGTTCCACAATCACACATGCGAAGCTGCGAGCAAAAGTTAGAATATTTATAAATTGTATCTTTATAAATTGTAAAAATCATTTTGTTCTGGTGTATAAACCATATTACAGTAAGTTTTCAGCCAATTCTGTTCAGCCGTCAAAGAATGAATGAACAATAAACATCCAAACATACACACTTTCACATTTATATTATGGCGATTGGTTATTGGTAACGACATAATTTAAGATAGAATTCAACATCGTTTCAGGGTCAAAATCGCGAATAGGAACGAGATCAGGATCAATAGCTTAAGTGAAATCATAATAAAATATTAGATTCATTACATATGTTTTCAGTGTAAGAATATGAAGCTTGCCTGCAACATGCAGCATGCAACCCACTGCTGATCTTCGAATCTGCTCCTCCACTACAAATCTCAATACAAATAATTGAATATTGATTTAAGAGGATTGACAGATATCGAACACCTAAGTAAGTGTTAATTTTATAATTATCTTAGTCCGCTAATCGTTATAATGTTAATTTCTACGTACGTTTCATGCCAACCAGGCACATCCTCAGGAAAATGCGTCTGTTATGGATTTCCGCGAATTAATACCTCACACAATAGAATATGTAAGAATATGAGTTCTGCTGGGGTGCAATTTAGAACAGCATCGAGATCGTGATTGATAATGTTATTGATCAATATAAAAGATGAAAGAATTGATTCGACATCTATCATAAATCGACACCAATTTACCGTTAATCTATCTGCTCAGAGATCAGGTTTTGCAGCACCCATCTCAAATCAACGCTTATGGAGAGAAAGATGATCGTGAATAAAGATTTTCACCGTCGCTGATTATTAGATCAGTAGAGTTTGAACGAGGATTGGGTATTGACCCAGCTCTCGTTCAAACTCTACATGAGTAATTCTTCGATCCCTTTTAATCAATTTTTCAACTGCTTGTTAAATTTTTTGAGCGATTGCTGTTGGCGGTCAACCCTATTTCGCTTCATCTTCAAAGCTTCCCCGTCCTCTTTTAAACACAAATACCCAAGTAAAAGCTGTAACTTGCGAACGAGCACACTCACCAAGCGCAATCAAAAGTTCATAAAATTTTTTGGATGTGTAGACGCCAGTAAAATGCACGCAGCACTCTACTTCTGTATCAGGATTTCGGATTTTGCTCTCCAAAGGTCAAACTTTTCCCTGCATTGCCTACTGCTGACGTTCCATCGTATCGTCATATCAAGTACTTGACAATTCAAAGGATACTGTTCACACATCAAATTGTACATTTCATTTTAACTCCTAATTGAAAACACTGAATAATAAAGAGCCACGTAAAATAAATGCATGTTATTCCTATTAATTTTATTTTGATAATAACATTATTTTATTTCAAATTTTGTGGCAACCCTGACATGTCTGTCTGTGGCGGAGTAAATAAAGGCACTAACCCTCTATATCAAAGGAGATCCACAGCTGAATAAATGGTAGAACTTTGCTTGATAGTGTCATTTCCAAAATACATGTAGAATTCTTTTATCCATATCCATGATCACGATATCAACCTAGCCCTGTTCGTCGCATTTGGACTTATGCCGGTAATTGAATATAGTTTATATTGCGTTCAAAAGACTTTTGATATTCAAACTAGTCACGGTTCTTATATAGCTTGAAATTACAAAGAAAATGGGATTTACTTTGAACAAACCTATGTTTCTATTCTGTGTGTATATTGATAGTGTAGAGGACAGCGAAATTTCTGCAATTCTAGAATCATCAGAAAAGTAAAACAATACGTTTATAAAATTTCAGATTTATTAGTTCAACATTAAATTTTGATAACTATTCAATAAATTACCTGCCTTTTATATTGCTATTATATACAGACCAAATTGGTGGCATATTAAAACAAGGCTAAATTTTAAGCACCCGAAACTGACGAGCTTGCATGAAAAGATTGATGTCAGCGAAGCAATAGAGATATGCAAAGACAGTCTTTGCCCACCCTTTTAGGAAATAGGCGTGAGTTTATATTATATTATTTTGTTATATTATTATATTATATTGCTATATAAGCTTTCAAACGCGATTTCATAGAGAGAATGCGAAAAATATGTATCAATCTCTTCTTTTAGTATAGCCTAGAGGGGAAACGAGCAAGTGAACTATCAGAGTAGATGGTCACCGCCGCCCATGGATACTCGCAACCGTAGGGAAGTTACCGATGCGTTGCCGGCCTCTTGGGAGGGAGTAGTTCGATGAGAGCTAATCTCATCGTGATGCCAATCCCCGATTCCACTTTCAAGAATAAACATTGATATTTGTTTCTCTGCGACGAACTATGTCCGTCTTCATTCATGAACATTCCAAATAAGCGTCCATTAAGCACAAAACAATGTAAATAAACACTCACTTATTATAATATATAAAATAACATTTGATATTAAACATACATATTTTTGTATAGGAATGTCTCGTGGATATAAAACTTATATAATGTGTGTAAAGTGTGCTCATGCACACGTTATAAATCATCTGCTATCAGACACATTTCATGACGACGTATAAAATAAAAGGCAAATAATTCACTGAAATCATCTTATAAATAATCTTAGCAGATATGGAAGATTCTCTATAACTTATAAATAGATTGGCATTTGATTTTAATGAAATTTACAATGAAATATATAGATGAATCTTATTTACAGCTTCACTTCTTTCGGACTTCTCTGCTATCTTTGGGGCATCTGAAAAGAGAAGTCAAAAATGAGTTATGACAGTTTCAAATCGTCATTTATCAGACAATTGTGGGCTGGAGTTGTTATCAAAAGTTTCCAATTATAGTAAGCAAATATGTTACAAGGATATTAATCCTTGTAACATATTTGCTTACTCCATTGTAATATATCAATCACTATTGTTTAGGTATATGTATTTTCAATATCATAGTGAGCGATTGTGGTTTGGAATATAAAGGCTTTGTCTACGAACTAAAATATATTGAGTTCTAATCCTGACAATTGCCAAATTCATCAAAGAGTATTTAACTTAAGTCAAATCCAAAAACCACTCGCTTCGTATGTCGTAGACTCCGTTAAGCTGTTGGTACGGAATCCATTATAATCGTATTGGTGACAACGGTCATTACTGGTTTTCAAATGTATTGGGCCAGCATGGAATGTTTAAGCTCCGAGCCTCTAAGCACAAAAGAAAAGATTAAAAAAAAAAAGAAGTGTTGAGACATGTTTAAAAGTGGTTGAAACGCGATACGACAACAAAAAACCTACATAGAATTAAAACCGAAATTACTCAAATACAAGTCTGACAGTGCTATATGATCGTACTTTCTGACAATAGCATTGTTAGTGAGTACGTTGAGATGAGTAAACGTAACCTGGGTCACTATAAAAGAAAATCGATTTATTGGTACCAGGCTATCAGCAGGAGGGGGGCTATGGCCATCGCTGCAGGCCGACGTCTTCCCGGCCTCCCTCAAGGAGTAGGTTTTGCTGTCGCTGGATTCTAGCACGACCCGTGGCGGCTCGCTTTCTGATGGACAAAACAATTATTGTAATCGCCATCCCGAATTCTATCCAATATATGAACTGTTTAATTTTCAGGGTCTATTTACGTGATGATGAAACGAGCTTACAAAAAGGTTACGTGCATCAGCATGTATTTACAGGATCGTCCTTGTTAGGTCGTAATTATTAGATACTAATTATGTAACTATAACTCAAATTAACATTATTAATTATTTGAAAGCCCTAAGTAGCTGTGACTTGTATAAGAAATCTAAAATCAATGTAAAAATAATAGATTTTTGTATATTCAAACGAACTATTTTGTTAATGTCCATAAAGAGATGGTATTTATCTATTGCTTAATCAATAAACAAATTAGGGTCAATCACAAATATTTTTTATTTCATAATTGACTCCTAACACATAACAAAAAAATCTTATGGCCATTAATTGTCCTCAGCTACGTGAATCTTGTCTTCGTCTTAGCCAACCATAGCTTTTATAAATTGACAGTACATAGGTACATATATAATGCGTTTATATATGTACCTATCGGTTCACCTAATCGGTGAAATTCATTGAGTTTGGTCACCGCCAAAGCAAAATATATTACAATTTTTCAGATCTGAGTGTTCAGTCTGTATGCCTAATTTATGTTTAAAAGGGATGACTATTTTACATGACCTTTTAAATAACTTACCAGGTTTGATGATGTCTGGCTTGCACTCTGGCGCAGGGTACGCCACCACGTAGCGCCTTCCACGCGCGTCAGTTTGCACCACGCTCTGCGACGGCCGCTTGCTGCTGGCCCCCGAATCTGCACGTCTGTTGAAAGAATTTAACTGCTTTCGAATCGTTTTTAATGAAAGTACTTTAGAATAAATGTGCGGGACTCCGGTCGGGAACGAATTTTCTTATGCTTTTCCTTCAACTTCGAATGTAATTCGGTTTGGAGATTTGGATGGTTTATATTTGTATATTTTCGTCACGTAAGGAAAAAGCGTTATACCCCGTCTATGCGATTTTCTCGTCCTGTCTATGTTATTTATATCCTTTTTCAATGCAAATAATGTAAAGTAAGGAATCAAATAAAAAAGTTTCATCTAATATTTTATGAAAAATATTCATTTGTTAACAATTAGATATAACGTACATAAAATAGTAAATGATATACTGTGTAAAATAAAATACTGAATAAAGGACTAAACAGCATCAACTGTTTTCCTTGTTAAAAACTTTGTTAAATTCGTCAATCTGCACATTTATGTAACTTTTAAAATCAATAACAGATGTATCATTCGTATGCATAAATATGAGTTTATTAAAAGTTTTAAATTGAAAACTCTTTCTATAGAGCCGACTCAAAATCGAAAAGGATCATAAAAAATTACGTTAATGACATTATTGTTAATTACAAATTTATGTAACATGATAGTAGATATTTTTATCAAAACGTTGAAAAACAAGCGGCGCGTGAGTTGGTCGGAGGGGGCATAACGCTTTTACTTACGTGATGATTTCGAACAAGTGGTACCTGCCTCAGTCGCGCTAAGGAACTTCAATGCAATATAAAGTTGATAATAAATAAAATAAAATACTTATAATCGCAGGTAACCTGTGTTTATGAAACCTGTCTACACTCATCGCAAGCAATAAGACAGGTGAATTAAAAATAAAAAAAATAGAGCAACGAAAAGTACATTTTATGTCAGAATAGACACATCCAATACCTCATATTTGGAAAAAAACAAAACACTATATTTATTCACCTTCTTTCATAATCATTTTCGTACCTTCTCAATGCCACTACAACCAATGCGGCGACTGTGGCCAAGACGGCCAAGAGCGCCGACAGCGCCACGGCCGCGGGCAGCTTCAGGGTCGTGCGCGCTGTGTCCTCTGGCAGAGAAGAATGAATTTGCTTAAGACCATTTTAATGTATGTCACCTATTACAATTTACGTGTGAGATATGTTCAAAGAAAGAAATACTTTACGTTGACTGTTCCTAAGTCAATAGCCCATGATTTTGTATCGGACAGAGGAGGAAGTACGAGAATGGCATTTAAACATGCGTGTTTCAGAGGAGAATACAAGGCTTTCTTCTCTCTTATATTGGAATGTTTAAAAACTTTTAGCGTTCGCTTTTAGCTTTGTTAATTTACATACATGTTATTTTTTTTGGGTCCGTACGAGAAAAAAAAAGGAAACAGTATGAAATTCTTTTTCCGTATGTCTATATGTAATATCGCTAGTCAAGAATAAAAAAAATATATCAGATTAAAACCTTCCGTATCGTCCAAAAAAAAAAAGATTTTTTCATCATGTGACATGTTATTTGAAAGTGCTTACTCTAAGGATTCTAAAAATATTTTATATTTGTTGGTCCATAAGTCTTAATGAAAGAGCTCGTAACGGTCCCCTTGATGTTATTTTCAAAAAATTATTCAATAGGGTTAGTAAATATTGAATTATTGATAATGAAAACATACTGTGTGTGCGATTCACACACGATAGAACTGAAACTTCAGTAAATCGACAAAAGAATGAGATGAATATATATAAAAAGGGTAAAAATGAAAGTATTTTGATTAATTTTAAAAGATATTTTATGTAACATATGCTATTTAATTTTAATTTAATTTTCATTTTTTTTTGCGTCGATATTGACGACACATTTCGGCATTAATTTTCGGCATCTTATAAAATTTATTATTTAGCACAAAAAGATATAAAAATACTCACGAACACTGTTAAATAATAACACACCACGCTGACTTCTTACTAAAAAACTGTAATACGCAGCCGCGTACAGTGTACAGTAGTATTAGATTACGTACTTTTCACATATAATAACACACGTTAAATGCTCAAATACAAGGAAGTATTAAACAGTGTGCAATATACATACATACGGACATTTGCTCTCGCGCTCTGGCTCACTAATTACAGGCGGCTATGCTTAGAAGACGGAAGTGGGGATGCTACGACGCATGGCACAAAGAGGAAATAATATGAATATTTCTGTTTCATTCCTTCCCGGCTTCATCCTGCACGTTTTTGTATTTGTGTCTCTTACCTGTCGTTTTTTTCCGTTGCATTCGGTTTGAAATCACAACGATTCTATAGAAGTTTTACTTCAAAAACTGAAGGTCTTTTAAGATTTAATAAATTTCCGAAAAAAAAATCTACGAAGGCCTTCCGACTTACATAGTATTAATCCGTACCAAATAAATATTATTCGTTATGTCTGTAACCTGTTCCCGATTGAGCCACACGTTGTGTAATACAACTGCCTTGTGTGAACAAGGACCACTTTTAATAAGCGGCGGCGGCAATAACTAATTAGTTTTATGTGGACGATGTCCTTCACGGCGGTGGTAATGAATCTCCTACAGCAGTAACAGCGGAACATGTAGAAAACATTTTACAAACTGCTACATTACCACGGACACGGAGATCAACATTTGCGTCAACAGAATGACCATGAAGTGTACACGAATGAACACGAAGAAAGGCCTTATGTTTGTTTGTCATTAGAATAGTAACTTAAAGTTAATTGATATATATTTATTATGTATATTATTTAATTATGTAATAATGATTAAATATCAATAATTAATAATATTAAAATAAAATTTAAGCTTGTTAAGGGCAAGTTTAATTACGTGTATAAATTTAATACAACGATTATTTCAAAATAATGGGTTGAGATGAGCTGAGCTGAGTAACAGAACGTCCTCAGTCGTTATGTGAAGAATAAGAAACATTTTATTATATTTTATAAAAACATAATGAATCTGAGCTCATCATCTATCTTGCGACATCTCATTAGTGATAAAGCAACAGAGATACAAATACTTTGTTGATAGTTTGTTGACTACCTACCGCGCGGCAATTTATATAAAATCTATCTACTCGCAGGTTAAAACGATTGTTCGCTTGTCGTGCTAGAAAACGACAATCCCGCAAAAGGAATTACAATCAAAGTCGGGAGCTATAAGCTAACCTGTATAGAATAGTAAAATTTGCCATATATAAAAAAAAGAACTGTATCCCATTCCTTTTGTGAGAACAGATTCGCACACTGTTTTAACATGGATCAATTCTAAACCAGAGAAATTGCAATTCCGAATAAAATAAATTCATTTGATTTCAAAGCAATATAATTAGATATGTGTTAATGCACACCGCACACCGAGTATTACGTGATAATTTCCCAATAGGATAGCTCAAAGTATTCTGAGATGACCGAGACGTATGTGGCTCTAAAAACCAATGTCAGAGTGTTCCAACATCAAACCACCTGTGATAAATAAGGAACTCAGCGCTTTTTTAACACAAACGAGATGTAAGATTTTATACGTAATATGTAGTCTGTATGTAATTAATTCAACAATTCTTCTGAAGATCCAGATTAATTAGAGTTTTTGCAAACACATTGAGATTTTTATTCACAATTTGAAACGTGAACAACAAAAAATACATGGGTGCTTGCTTACATTTAAATGAATAAAATAATACGCTTTAAGAATAAAATCAATCGTCAGAAATAGAATTTTTTTCAAAAGAATGAAAATGAAAGGTTCCGTAAAATTAAAGAATATTAGATTTAGGCCTTTTTTTGAAAAATGGCATGGTGTAAGCAAGATACGTCAAACACTTATCTATACGATAAATAACACCATTAATTGCTCAGTATTAGCTCATTTGGGTGCAACACGTTATGCTAAACGGTCATTATCGCTTACTACACGCTTGACCACAATCGCTGCTGACCGCTGTCGGTCGACGGTTCTGGCTCAATTGCGACAAGAGTTCGGCTAAGAAAATTGTACATAGACATATGACAAATAGTAAGGCTACTCCACAGGCCACGACTTTTACAACGGGTGCCTCGATAGAGACCAGAATAACCTTTTCTCCTCCATTTCATAGCATTGTCTAGACCGAAACGTAGGAAATTTTTAGGATAAGAGATGGAACCAGTTCTATTAACAGTGCTATGAAACTTATATTTGTATGTTAGTAAGTTTCAGCGTTAAGATAATTTATATCGAGTTAGTATCCAGTTTAGAGCTACTGGCCTTCATTGCGTATGTTGCTCGCGAGGAAATTCAAACTTTTATAAGCGATAACTCAACTACCTTCACGGTGACTAGTAACGTCTTAATTGAACGGTATAGTTTCATAAGAGATAGCTCTGATGATTTAATGACCTTTAATGCACACTAATATATGGATGCTAAAATTATTCATAGGCTTACTGGCAAAGCTAGTGCGCGAAGGAACGCAATGATTTAAGAATGTGTGTGAAACCTGACGGAATTGAATAATGAAAACTTTATTAGAAAACACTTAGTTTTTTTCAAAGATATTAATGCAGATATAGTCCATTGAAAAGTTACATTTGGGGTTGCGTTTTTTAGAGGACGTAATTTTATTTTTTTGATGTGTGGGGGGGGGTCAGTGTAAAGCTAAAAACAAGTTTGTGGGGTCGCCACCCTTGTCCCACGGCCGCCATCTTGAAAATAGGGTTGAAATGGTATTTACGATATATCTCTTAAACTATTTATTTGATAAAAAATTTGTTAACATTTTTGTTACAAATTAAATTCTTTACAACTTTGGTCCAGTAACTTTTGTCGTATAACTATAAATAAAAAGTTATAAGCGAAAATCTTCAGAAATTCGAGAAAAATTTATATTTTCGATTTAACTTTTTATCATTTTACGAAAATTAATATCTGACCATTTTGTAGATCGTTTTTGAGGAACAACTTTCATTCACATCATTTTTCATTAAGTCAATAGTTAAGGTTTTACAGCGCTCCGAAGTGAGTACTATTTTTCAGTACTCTTAACTATACCTATATTATACGTGTGTACCTATAATATGTCATCAGTTATTGATTGTTTTATTTTTTTATTTTATTATTATAGTTTTTAATTCTAAATTTTGCAATATTATTAATAATTAAATATTGACTCTTTTCCCCACCACCCACGAGGTAGAGTCTAGAGGCGCGTTTTTTACGTGGTATCCCCAATAGGCATAATCCACGGTATTTTCTAAATTAGAACTACTCCGTCCTCAGTCGTTTCGATGGACCAGGCTGCGGCTCAGCATCTGATCGGGTTTCTGAATTAAATACCAGTGGGAGAACTGGAGAAGGAAGGTGTTAATGTTGGCGGTTCATCATCAAAGTCATTTTCATTTATTAATTGAAGCTTCTAAAATTGATCTTTGCAAATGCAAAGGAAACTGTGGAGCGATGTGTGGATGCCGAAAAGCAGGAATGAAATGTTCTGCAGTATGCTTCCATTGTTCTGGAGAGACTTGCAGCAACGTAATGGAACTCTCAGTATTAATAAATGAAAATGACTTTGATGATGAACCGCCAACATTAACACCTTCCTTCTCCAGTTCTCCCACTGGTATTTAATTCAGAAACCCGATCAGATGCTGAGCCGCAGCCTGGTCCATCGAAACGACTGAGGACGGAGTAGTTCTAATTTAGAAAATCACCGTGGATTATGCCTATTGGGGATACCACGTAAAAAACGCATCTAGACTACCTCGTGGTGGTGGAAAGAGTCAATATTTAATTATTAATAATATTGCAAAATTTAGAATTAAAAAATTATAATACTAAAGTAAAAAAAAAAAAACAATCAAAACTGATGACATATTATAGGTACACACGTATAATATAGGTATAGTTAAGAGTACTGAAAATAGTACTCACTTCGTAAAACCTTAACTATTGACTTAATGAAAAATGATGCGAATGAAAGTTGTTCCTCAAAAACGATCTACAAAATGGTCAGATATCATTTTTCGTAAAATGATAAAAGTTAAATCGAAAATATAAATTTTTCTCGAATTTCTGAAGATTTTCGCTTATAACTTTTTATTTATAGTTATACGACAAAAAGTTACTGGACCAAAGTTGTAGAGAATTTAATTTGTAACAAAAATGTTAACAAATTTTTATCAAATAAATAGTTTAAGAGATATATCAAATACCATTTCAACCCTATTTTCAAGATGGCGGCGTGGGACAAGGGTGGCGATCCCACAAACTTGTTTTTAGCTTTACACTGACCCCCAACCCATCAAAAAAATAAAATTACGTCCTCTAAAAAACGCAAGGTAAGGCCTAAAAAATGTAACATTTTAATGGACTAATATAGCAGTACTGATACTTCGCATTCTCAATTTATTGGAAGAAAATGAATTCCCACCAACGAAAGTTTTTTTACATCAGAAAAGTCAAATCAAGACTTTTGATTGAATTTAATAACTTAAGAATCCCCATTTTCCTCTCACAGGTCTATACTTAGTCGATACGCTTAATACGGAATACTGAGCAACCCTATTTCGCAGTTGTGCTAATCACTCACTCAACTTCTCGAGACGTCTGCGCAAAACGAATTTTCATGTATTGTTTTTAGCACTCCTAATATACACTCTTTTTCTATATTATTTTCCCTGTTTTCTAAATAAACTTTTCGAGAATTTACTTTAATAAAAAATATTGTGTGTTAAACTCTTGTACATAGGTTGTGATGTAATATATTTTATTAGAAAAATCAATGACGAACGGCCATACCGCCTATTTGATGCCGTGTTCTATATTTCCATTTTGTAAGATTTTTAGTTATAATACGATTTTTAAATAAACACATAGTATTCTTAGTTATAAGCAACTCTCTGGAATGAAACTTCACACATATTCGAATATTTTACTTTATTTAATAAATAGATAAACAGAATAATGATATAATACGTGTCACAGCACACGAAATCAATTATCGTGGTATCAAATTGATACACATACAAAACTTACCTGTTCTTTTGGCTGCGTCTCTGAACACCAAATTCTTTAAGAAGTAGGGTTCAGAAGGACCCTTGCTGTTTTTCGATATGACCACGAGGGCTTCTTCCTCAGTCAGTCTTTCGAGGGCTGCCCAGCTCACGTTCAACCACACGACTAGATCTAAATAAAAAAAAAAAAATAATAAAAGGCTTGCCGTAAAAATAACCAGAAGAAATTGTTATAGCCTTTATCCGGCACGTGAACAATGTGCTTTCATTTCAATAATCCTAATATCTTGAAAAGTGGTTCGAGCGAATGAAAAATTGTAGAAATGTAAAAGAGAATGTTTTCATAATGTAAAAATACAATTTTTTCTTATAAGCTGTTTTGATTATGAGATATGTAAATATGTCAGCGTGTTCCACGTATTAGACCGTTCATTGTCTGCACGTTCTAGTCTTAGAAGCCTTTAACAGTTTTTAGTTTTTTTTTAGTTTTTATTATGCGCTTTTCAACATGTAAATAGTATATTCTTTGATCTTTTTATATTTTCGTTTACGCCAAGCAAATGATAGTAAAATTGACGCTTATTTATACGGTACGCTCGGCAGCGATCAATGTAGGATCTTCAGCGTCGGAGATGGGTGTGATACACACCAGTCAAATCTATCACTGCTACAATATTCTACATAAAAAATAATTGGTGATTTTATCTAGAGAATGATATATGTTTTAATAATCCATGTAAAATAGTTCTCAAAAAGAACTATCTGTTCTGTAGCCGTTTTTATAGCATCGCCGCCGCAGACTGAAACGAATCGGAATCCGAATTAAAGAACTTCTTCCTCGGAATGGACCATATTCTCATAAGTACGAATAGAGATGGAATGCACACACGTACCCAATCCAATCGCAGTAGTGTTTGCCAACACTCTGGCGGTGTCAGACAGGGCTTCCAATGTAAAATGCTGGATCAGCCCACCGTCGTAGCCCGCGACGCATCTCACAGCCAACTGGGCCTCGTTCGCTTTGAGCACCCTTGATGTTGTGCAGTTCCTGGGCGGCGAAGGCCTGGCTGCGATTGTAGACATTGATCAAGCTTCATATTCATTTTGAAGACTATATACGCATATCATGAAAAAACTGAAACTAGAAATGAAAAACAGTGTTGGTATATACGCAACAGGGATCCGTAAACCACACAAAGATTATCAAGACAAACATTTTAACGTATCACCTGGCTTAAACGGTAAAGTTATCACTAACTTAGTTGTGGTTGGTAGCACTAGATTAGATTTCTAGCAATAAATCATATTTCTTAAAAAACCAAAACTATCCATCTTAATTTCCAGGTCTCAATTTAGGCTTTGTTTCTTTATTTTATTATACACGTGTCGACTACACAATTGAATTGACATATAATCATTTAGTATCTGCAATGTGTTCCTGATGTTTTCTCTTAACTTGGCAATGACTCTACGGATGTTAACTATCAAAAATTCTCAAATAACTTATGCCTAAAACTGAGGTTTTAATATTTTTAACTTTTCAAACTTAATAAATCAACGTCTAGTGCGAAAGGCCCTTTACACAAATGGTAAAGCGATACATAAAGCATAGTGAAAGTTTTGCCCTCCTGGCCATTCATAAATGTTTGAATTTCGAATATTATATTTTTTAGAACATAATAAACTCATTCATCGGTTAAAATATTTTTGGCGGGAAGTAGCGTGTCAATTGTTTTTAACAAAAGTTTGCAGTTCGTCGTCTGTAACAAAAATGAAATTAACGGGAAAATATTTTAGGTCGAGCACCTCATTTGAGCAATGTAAGGCGATGGTATTCAGAATTTGATTGTAACCGTGTTTTTCTCCTTGATGAAATTCGCGAAGGTCGGCCCTCAACTGAGATTACTGAGGAAAGTGTGGCTACTGTCAGGCAATTAATTGAAGAAAACCGGCATATCGCTTATAAAGAGATTCGCGGACATTAGGAGATCGGTATGAGCCAAATTCAAAGAATCTTACATTCAACATTTGAAAGTTAAAAAACTTTATGGCCTTGGATTTCTCGTGAACTCATCTACGAACATAAACGGACCTGAGTTGATTGGTGTAAAAAGATGTAGTTAAAGTACAATCACGAACGTTCAAATGCCGTGTATGACGTTATAACAGGAGATGAAATATGGATGTATTGTTATATGCCAGAAAGAAAGCAACAGTTTTCTGTAGGGGTGTTCGAAGACAACAGCAAATCAACAAAATTGTAGTAAGCGAGAAGTGTAGGCAAAAAAATATTACGTTTTTTTCTCCAAGATGGATCCTGTCTGCATGATCCCAATTGAAAAACAAAAGACAGTTAATGCTGAATGATACACCACCATTTGATTGCCCAGTGTCTTAGAAAAAGTTGCAGAAAAACGGCTAAAAAGTCGCATACCATAAACATTTCGTCTTTGTAAATTTACAAAAATCTCAGTAACTAAGCATTTCTGAATATACGTTTCTTGACAACTTTTGATAGTATTATCAGTAAAGTCATTTGCAAAAGTTAATGGAAAACATCATGAGCACGTCATATATATTTATGTCATTTACAGAAGTGTAAAATTAAACACCCTTCTTATATAACTTAGAGCTAATATTTTGGTTCTTATAAGCTTTAGAACTTCAAGGTGAGGCAAAGTTGAAAGGCAAGCTAAATAAAAAAAAATTATAAAATTCCCAAAATGGACTTACTCGACATTGCAAAAGGAATAAAAAAAATGGATATTTCTTTTATTATTTACCACAACTTGAAAAACGACTTATAATCTGTGGGATGAGTTGGGGGAGACGGTCGCCTACGTTGAACTCCACGTCACGGCAATCCGGGTCACACGACTTGTGAGATAGAATTAAATATGACATTACATCTTATTCCCTTTACGAAACGGAAGCAGGGTATAAACCTTATTGTGAATTCATAAACTGTTTTCGTTTTCTAAAAAAAACATTCTGTTTTGAGACTACGCGCCGTAATGAAAATTGAGGTCCACAAAATCGTAAAACTTAACTGTGGAAACCACTAACAGTGGGAAATCACCTTGCTTTGCCTTTTTCCCTTATTATTAGATATTAAAATTTATGCTTTTTTGATGTAATAATAAAAGGACATCTATACTACCATTTCGTTAAAATCATTAAAAAGAAAACGACTGTATTTGCAATAATTGTTTGCAAAAAGTCATCAACAGAAAAAACTTGAATTTTAAGAGAAACGTATGCAAATTAAATCGTGACTCGTAAATGTACAACATTTTCATTAAAATAAATGAGTAGACACACGTTATACATTTTTTAGGACGAATTCGTGCGCGACATGAAGCAAAAATCTGCCGTTGAAGACGCGTCTACGATTATAGAGAAAAGTACGTCTGTATCACGGGAACCGGCGCGGCGTAAAAAATACCTCTTTTTGATAAACAACAAATGTACATTTTTTAACGTTTCGCTATGCAAATTGAAAAAAATTCATAAAATAGAAAAAATTATGTCAACCCCGATTTTTAAAAATCGAGTTTTCACCAGATCTTGACGTTTTAGGGTCCTAGAAATCTATTTCGATCATTTTACGAGTTAAGTCTGTATATCTCTATAAGTGTGTGTGTGTGTGTGTGTGTGTGTGTGTGTGTGTGTATATGAGTGTGTAAACCTCTCATAACTTTGGTATAAATAAACCGATTGAAACATAGTTTACAAAATTCGAAAGGGGTTCACTCAACTTAGATTTTTTAGATGTAGACCTGATTTCGCCCTGTAGATTTTTAGGAATCTCAAAAACAAAATTAAAAAAGTCTTTATGTTAATAAGATAAATTTAACGAAATGAAAATATAATAATAATATAAATAAATAAATAGCAAAAATAAGTTTATTTATTTTTGAATGCTTTGAGCACGAAGGTAGAGTAAGAAGTTTCAGGGATTGCCTGAAGTGTTTCATATTCTTGAGCTCAAAAACTCATAGAAAATATTCATAACTCAAGATGTATCGATACATAGATCAAAATATACCTACATCAAAATTAATCAATAATAGTAATAGCGGAAAGTTTCAGGGATGGCCTGCAGAGTTAACCGCTTTATAAATTTTATCAATCGATTTCAATCAATAACTGTTCTGCCATCAAAGGACACACAATTAGTCAATTCTAAAATCATATGAGGTTCCTTTCTACTTCTTTTTTTTCCTTTCAAAGTCCGAAATCCAGAAGAACTCTAGTTTATATTAGTATGTAACGCTAATTACTTACAAGCTGGTACTATTTGAAAGACGCAAGGGCGAATTTGGCTGCCCACGGAGTTGGTCGCTCGACACAGCAGTGCCCCATAGTCCCTTTCGCTTGCTGCTCTGTATCTCAGCTCGCTGGTAGTGCCTCCTGTTGAAACTTCAAACGCAAAATGAAAATTTAATTTTTATCGCACGCATTATTAAACGATGTTCGTCCCCTTCTCTAAAGTCAAACTATAATTTTAATTATAGTAAAAGCAATGGCGTAATTAATGAACAACACAACTCTACCGTATCTGGCTGGTGACACATCGAAAC
Source organism: Eumeta japonica (assembly GCA_005406025.1). Classification (NCBI taxonomy): domain Eukaryota; kingdom Metazoa; phylum Arthropoda; class Insecta; order Lepidoptera; family Psychidae; genus Eumeta; species Eumeta japonica. Next base: position 610,941 of record BGZK01000014.1, read on the forward strand.
TTTCCCCGCTGTTGTTGAATTGCCAATAGAACGTGACATCGGCGGGGTCGGCGCTGACGGCGCAGCGCACGCGCAGCGGCTCGTCCAATCTTGCTCCGACCACCGAAGGCGTCATGTTATCGCACACCGGAGCGACTGTGTAAGAAAAATATAAATCTGAGAGATATTTAGAGAAATATGTTTTGTTTGGAAACATTAACAAAATATTTGTAATGGGTAGTAGAGAGGTAATCGTTGCCTTTACACCGAAAGATATCATATTTGATTCTCACTAAGTGCGAACTGACCCAAGAGTTTTTCAATTGTGTCAAATTAAACTGTGTGAATGTTGAAACACCGATTCCAATCATATAATTGACAGCCCTCCTTAACTGATCCTAACTCGCACCGAGTCAGCGTGATTGATATAAAGTCCACGATACAAAATAAAATGGTTGTGGTTAGGTCTTCCTCAACACTGGAAGGAGAATACCTGACACAAGAACAATAATAAATTTAGGGTTGTTCGAAAAATTGTTGTTATGTAAGGTGGTTACCAAGTTAATCAATTTTTCTTAAAAAAAAATTAAAGAGTTTTATGATATATCATTGTATTATATAAATATGTACCAAATTGAGATCAGGACTAAAATCAGGATGACGTCTCTAAAAATTTATACTACTATCATGTCATCTAAGTCATAAGTCAATCGACTCATAATGAAATGAATTATAAATGAACTCAAGTGTTATTGTTACTTTATTATATTACAAAGAGTTTATATTTGTTAATGATAGATAATACAAATGGAAAAATACAAGACACACTTTATATTTTTAGGATATCTTATCCGAAATATAAAAGCAGAATCCCTACGAAGAGATTTCGTTGTATGTCTGTCTGTTTGTCTGTTTGTTTGCGATTGTGTCTGTGTATCAGGCCGTCATCTCTGTAACCTGCTATCTACTTAAATACAGTAATTAGTTCTGGAAGTTTGTACGTCCAATGGTTTGACATAAAATGAAATTATAAAGAAACTCTCTTAATACCAATTACAGAAGAAATGAAACTTCAGTTATCTTTCGAAGAAAGTATAAAAAGCCTTTCAATTATTCACCCTCGAACCCTCATTAACATCATCCCCTTCCTTCCCAACCTTCAACCAGTCGTAATGGTTGAAAGGGACAAGTTCCGATACACCGAGGGAAATGTAATTATAAGGGGGGAATGCAGCTTCTAATTTGGATAAGGAGTGATGGGAGTGTAGAGCCAGCCGGTATTCGTGCAACCTTTAGTTAGAAATTGGAATCAACATAGGTAATGAATACTACTGACTCATTTGTCAATAAATATAGTGGGAAATGGTAAGTTTCTTACGTTTGTCTTCTATTCTCTGTTTTTTTGCTTGGTGCAGAGCTTTCAGAGTTCGTGGAACTGGAAATTCCAAACTGGAAGTTTGTGAGATTCATCCGCATTTTTTTAGTTTCTACATTGGTCTATGCTAATGTATGCTCTATGTGGACTAAGAAACTCCTCTTTACTAAATTCGTTTCCTCAGTTAATTTTTCACACTTCATTTTATTTTCTTAGTATGAACTTTCGGTGTTAATGAGAGTTGGCACAGTTCGTCCACAGCCTTCCTAATCCCTAATACACTTTGTTCTTCTTGATTCCTGTTGAAATAACATGCATATATACGCATACATACGTATGTAAATACAAGAAATCCGAAATAAATTTGTTTCTCAAGTTAATATTTTATTTTTCATTATCTTCATTTGATGCAGAGCTTTCAGTGTCTGTTTCTGGGAGTTGGTACAGTTCATCCGCAGTTTTTATAATCTATGTTTTTTTTGAGCTCTTTAGCTCTTTAGCATTAGGAATACAATAAGAACCAGGAGGAATAGCCATATTTGGCCTATACCTCTTGGTTCTTATTGTGATAACTTAAGTCTTGTCGAAGCAAGTCTTTTTATATATAAATAGGGTGTTTAACTTTTCTCTTTGTTGTAGTACATCTTAGAACAGTCTTAAATCTGTAGAGTTGGTCTGTTCTTAAAATATGACCATACATTTATGATCTTAATGATTTTGTTGATTGTTTTTCCTTTGAGGATTTCTTGTATTTTCGGTTTACGTTGCTTTTTTGGGGCTTGTAGAAGTCTCTTAGAATCTATTTTTCATACTGTATCGGTCCTGTTCTATTTGATTTAGTTAGTGCTACTAAATTCTAACGGTATGTCATTGAGAGAGAAAGAGATCACAATTTTGTAAATCAACTTGGCGATTTTCCAGTGCATTTTGGTATTCTTGATGAAGGGAATGAGGCCTTTAGCATTGCGGATTGCTTGTTTTCAACTTGCTTTTAGCATGTCCCTCCAACTCAGCTTTCCGGTCAGGTGCGTACCCAGATATTTAATTGCGTAGTTATTCACCCCTTAACCCTCGCTTAAAATAGCTTTTTTCAAATAGTGTACTAATGTAGATCCGCTTACAAAATATAAATCTCCTGCACTAATGTCGGTTGTAAAACAGATAGATTTATTTCTCCTAAAAGATGTCTAAGTATGAAATAATGGTATGTAAAACTGAGTAAACAGCTACTCTTTCAAACTTTTTTTATATACCTACGATCTCACCAATATATAGAAAACTTGCTGCACTCATTGTCAGTGTAATTCATAAGTAGCTGCAACAAGACATGCTTTGAATGCAAAAAAAAGACATTTACTCGTATATAGGTGCGGGGATGCAAGAGCGTTGCATGTGACTTTATGTGAACAGGGGAAGCATCGCAATTAATTTTGTAGTCTTTCCTCAAGCTTAGCCAGAAGAAACGATTATTGACCAGCGGGCCTAGCATAACCCCCTAGAAAAAAATATCTCTCTAAAGGGTGTATTCCTTTCATTCACTTTGTTGTACGCGATTGATAGTCATACAAAGATACACTTGTGTAGGGTATCATGCTACGCCCGCAAGTATATGGTTAATCACACGCTGGATTATAACTTAGTTATACAATCCACGTTTCTAAATACTGTCAGGCACTGAAGATTTTGTGGCCGTTTAGTATAATGTGATTGGTGGAAGTTGAAATGTTCATATCGCATAGATACTGCATCGACTATCACGTTAGGTCACTAATAATGTTAGAACGTCGCGTGTTCAAATTACATCTGTACCGTGTCGGCTATCACGTGGGGTCATTAATTTTTGTTCGAGAAATAAGCGCGTTCAGATCACTTCGGATACTGCGTCGTGTTACCAGGATAACATCGAAAGGTTGAGTGTTCAATATGCGACGATCATGGCATCAGATATCACGTCGAATTTTTAATAATTTTGATATACAGTAAAACGAAACTCTTCACTAAAGGTGATAATTATATACAAAAAATGTTATACACAAGCTTTATTAAAACGAAATTGTGAAAATTTGTAATTGTTATATAAGTAAAAGCATGCAAACCGGGATCACCATTATAAATCTTAAATAACACGTACCTTACTTTAAATTTCGCTTTTTGTGTTATTTGTATTTGTATTGACTATGTCTTGTAGGTTGGATATCTGTTTTAAACATTTGTGATTAAGGTTGAGATGACTGAATATTAAAATTAAAGCCATGTATAAGGTCGAGAAGGAAATTGAGATCGGTATAGAAACTGGAATTGAGATTACAAAATATAAAAGCAAGATTATTCCGTGCTATGGCAGAGATTATATACAAAAAACAATATTATTTTGAAGAAAATAGATAAGAACGTTAGTGAGAATAAACATCTTGCAAACTAATTGTTTCATCAAAATTCCCTATTTCTAGAGCGCATGGGATATTAGAACTAACATTGGACTCTGAGGTACACCGGCTGACTCGTGGACTCTCCTATGTGGTTCGCGGCTCTGCACGTGTACAGGCCTCCGTCCTTGCGCGTCACTCGTTGAAGTACCAAAGATTTCGTACTGAAGATCACTCCCGAAGACATGTTCTGAGAGACCAACTGATCCTATGAAAAAGAGAGATTCATAGATCACTGTTACAAACCGGAGTTACGTAAAGAAATACAAAAAGCCCTGAGTAGACTCACTCACGTTGTGGTACCAGGATATGCGATGCTCTTTCGGGTTGGCTCTGATGTTGCATTCGAAGTAGACATCATCTCCTTCTTTTATGTCGTTAGCGTTCAAGGTGCTGCCCAGCGACAGCGTCAGCACCGGTTTGTCTGTGCGGACAGATACATGATAGGTTCTAAAACAGAATTGGATATAGCTTACGAATTGATGAATAAATGTCATTGTAACTAAATAGTTAAAAATTAGTGTTTACATATGATTCTTCTAACGTTAATATTCTTGTTTGTCATTTGGGAACATAGTAAGAGTATATATTTGTATCAAATTGGGATTTTTTGTGACGTACAAATAAAGTATTTTTATCTTTTCATCTTATCATGTTCCATAATCATGAGACATCGCCAAAATGTCAAGTTATGAACAAAGTCATGTAAAAGTGTATAGCTATATAGAAATTTAATACGAAATGAAGTGTAATGTTGCTGGCAGTTGATTTGTTGAATCCCAATTTTTATTTTTATTTTGTGAAATATGAACTACAGAAAAGTACCATCCACATCTGTGGTCATTCATAAATGCTTCAAATTGATTAAATATTCGAGTTTTATATAAATTAGTTATGCATTATACTTATAAAATTGCAATAATCATTTTTTTCATTTTTTATGCAAGAGACGATCTCTTCATTTTATTAATATACGGAACAAAGACGGTGTGATATAATTAACAACACAATGCGGATATAGAAAATGCGACTTAAGTACGTGTGACCTATGCATGAATTGGGTTGTGTGTGTATTATACGTTAATGAATAAATTAATACGTACAAGAATTGATCGCACGTATATCGATATGTGCAATTAATTCCTTAAAACAAACATGTCACTCTGCACACATTCGCTGTATTGTAAGCGCGAAAATGACCATTCATTTGGAGCGCGCTAATGGAAGTTCACAAGTGACAATTAATAATTTATAAGTTATACGAATGACGTCTCTATTTTCATATGCCAATTGGAGACGAATTTCTGAGCTTTTTTCCTCTCTGATGTCAAAAAATAAAATAAAAACAACGATCTTCCATACTCACAAACAACACTCATCCTGAAGGAGTCCTCGATAGCGACCCGCAGCACGGGGTTGTCGGCCCGGCAGCGCATCAGCGCCGCGTCGTCCTCGGGCCGCGGGGCCATGCCCAGCCTGCTCACGGTCGCCGTCTCGTTGCTGTACTCGCTGTTCTGTTAGGAAAGACCACCTCTCCTCAGTCGCGTCTAAAGTGCCAATTTCATTCGACTACTACGAGATTAATAGAAAGATGGCGTCGATAGATAGTAATCAAAGTTTCCCAACAGGCAAAAAAAAAAACTTTCTAGATGTTTCTATCCCGATTCAGAATTGAAAGAAATCTTGATAAACTTACGAAGTGAATGAAAATAACTCAAAATGATTCGATTACGTCGCCAGTAGATACACGTCCTGCGTCTATAAGATCGCAGACTAACTACATAAATACGCAAATAAGAATATAACTACATAAATGTTGTACGTATTTCTTATTTACATAACGAAATTTTATTTCAATATAGACCTGCTGAAATAGGTTTTTACTTACCTAAATGTATTTTATTTACTTACATAATTTTTTAATGTAGATATTATAATGTGCTCAAATGAAGGAATATTGTATTTTAGGGTTCAGAGACAAATTGGCAAAATCGTTGAAGTTTCTAAATAATGTATTTAAATAATTGAATATTTTCGAAAATAATCACTCCGAAAGTAGCAGAAATTATGTCCCCCCCCCACCTTCTATTTTTAAACTGTATGTTCGAAAAGATATGAAAAAAATTACAAAGATAAGACTTGATAAATACGTTAAATGAAAATTACTTTAAAGATCAACGGAAATACTATTTTTGAATTATTTTCAAAAAATTGTGCTTGTCAACAAGAAAACGTAAGTGCCGTGAAGATACGCATTCACACTAGTTCCTTAGTAATGGTCGACATACCTATTTGTTTTTCTAGTTATAGGCGACTAAAGTGCTTGTACCTATTTATGGGGGAGACATGTAAAAAATGTAACAATATATTTTTTTTCAACTATAGTGTATTTCTTTGTATTAACAGCTTCGGAACCCTACAGTGAGCAAGGTCCGACATGCTCTTGGCCGGTTTTTTACTAATTTCTTAGTTCACTTGTATGCATAAAATTCGTAGTTTATGTTCAATAAATACTGAAATCGAAGCTTTAGCCACTTGCTACTACTTATGAAAGTGTAATTAGACGTCACGTTAAGTTTTGAAAGAAGTAAGTTGAAGCTTTGAAACGGTGTCTATAAATAAGTAAGTTACTTAGTTTGAGTGGAATATGAGAAAAGGTAAAATCTTAAATAGTGATGTGTATACACAATACATTCATCAAGTACCTTGCCTCTAGTGTATTTCCTGTTGTCTCTGAACCAAGTTAACTGAGCCGGCGGTCTGCTGCCGTGCGAGACGCAAACGATGGTGATCTCGCTCTCGGCTGACATGATGCCCGGTTTGTTTGTAATGGACACCGATAGGGGTCGCACTGTGAACAAAGGCACACTTTACAAAGGGACACTTTATAAAGAGATACTTTTCACACGGGTAGGTGTAATTTACAAGGGATATTCGTCTTGTCGATGAATTTGAAGATACAAAATCAGTTTTCGTCCGAGATATAATTTGGTGTAGACTTGAGAGTAAACCTCTACATTCGTTACCGCTTCTACTACTGATTTTCGATTTCGGTTCTGACCCCGATCGCAGTCAGTTGTTCGCGCGAAACGCAGAATTGATTTTTTAATCGGTTTTCTGCATCATCCTTTTTATACTGCCACATAAAATGCGCTTTCCTTTAAGAATGACTAAAATTTGCTATGCATCTATTGTACATCTACCTATTAAATTTTGCTGTATTTGTATACTATAACTATATATATACATATAGATATATATTATTCTGAATATTTCTTTAATAAGTATTTATATATTGTTTTGTAAAAACTGGATAAGATTCGATCATATAATGGGTTCAACTAATACTAAAGTACAACAAAAATATTGGATGCTTTTTGAATTAAAGTCATACGACTGCACACTAATTTATAACTGCAAACTGACAGACATTGTTTTTTATATATGCAGGAAAATTATTAGGTTGTAACAAAAGTCTTGACCTCTTTTTTAAATAACTATATTTTTAATTGAAAATACTAGGATTACGTTCTTCTACTTCGACTTTACCACTAATACGTCATATCTGAGAGTTGTTTGGGTTTATATGATTAAACTAGTTGCGGTAACACTTCCAGTCTATCTTTATATTGTTTTGTAAAAACTGGATAAGATTCGATCATATAATGGGTTCAACTAATACTAAAGTACAACAAAAATATTGGATGCTTTTTGAATTAAAGTCATACGACTGCACACTAATTTATAACTGCAAACTGACAGACATTGTTTTTTATATATGCAGGAAAATTATTAGGTTGTAACAAAAGTCTTGACCTCTTTTTTAAATAACTATATTTTTAATTGAAAATACTAGGATTACGTTCTTCTACTTCGACTTTACCACTAATACGTCATATCTGAGAGTTGTTTGGGTTTATATGATTAAACTAGTTGCGGAAAAAATGATAAATACACAGTTTCTTTTCATTTATGGTGTTTGTGTCTGTGACAATGAAACGTTCAGGTTACCTTTTAATAAGAACTTCATTTATATTTTTATTAGGTGTATAAAAAATATTAATTTACCATGTAAACTCACAATATGATACGAAAAATTTCTATCACAGGATGCAGACCACTATGCAATTAAGGATGTAACTGAAGTGCCTTTAAAAGCTTCCGAAATGTTAAACAACTCGTCGATGTAGGCATGCGTTGTAGTGTAGTAACGTTTGTCTTTGGCGACAGATGATGCCGACAATAGTATCTCAACTTCGAAGCCGATATTTTCTTTAGAATAGAACACCGCTTTGTCACTAATATCCATCGATATCGGTATCAACCGTTCATCGATATATGTCCCTACTGAATGTATTTCATAAAGCTTTAAATTATGGATTGTTCGAGCCCATCTACTCATCCTTTGATATTTCGGAATTTGTACTGTTTTGGTTACCCAACTCGCTACCTTACCGATTAAATATTTTCTAATATACAAAATGATGTTCTGTTTTGATAAATATTTTTATTTATAATTTTTAAGCTAGCATTAGCAATAATCTTGCTTTACCTCAATCGCAATCCGAAAATAAATGATTTCATGGTCGTTTCCTCTACACAAAAACACAATGTAATATTATATTAATAAAAATAGGACCTTCACTATATTTATGTATCTATTTTTACGAATACTATAATTATACCACTACTGAAAAAGTAATTCTTTCTTTCGGGTAGGTGTCACAGACAAGCCACAAATCTCTGCTAAACGATTTAGCGATGTGTCGTCATCCTCTATTGTTGTTATGGAAGCTGTAAATGTTGTTAACGTAAAACCAATTAATTCATCCGAAAGCTTCTGTAAACTCGGAATACCGATTCCCGCCTTCCGTCAAATTTAACCTGTCCCATTTCATCAAGTAAAACTACCGAAGTATAATTTAATACTTCAAATTGGTCTTGAAAGTTCAGCGGCGGCGTAGGATATCACAAAGTGTAAATTGAGAAGTTAGGCGCTCAGGATGGCCCAAGTTCATTATCTAGTGATCAGTCCAAACTTTTGGGTTTGTTTCCGTGAAATATTAATTCGGGTCGATGCGGGCTATTTGTCATTCGAGTGTCTGCCGTTATGGCCCTAGTTTAATTTTACCGCTTACGGCGGCGCGTTGTAGTTTAATTCTATAATCGGACCGTGTAGTTCGATGTGCTACAAGGATTAATTTTAATTAAGCGGAAAAGTTAATGTAACTAGCACACGTCTACAAAACACGTTAGTGCCAAACTAGATTTTTTTCGGTGCTGTGGAGAATCAGCCCAACGACATTCACAAACACCACGAACGCAAGCCGAATACGTGGTCAGGAGTGTAGTATGATCTACCGCGCTCTTGCTATCTGTGCGTCCCCTACGTACTTCAGCGGCATTACAAGCAATCACGCATCGGTATGTAGCTCTCCCGTGAGGCATGAAAGGCGTCCCTACTTATATGTAGATTCAACCCGAGTACACATGCGTAGTGTGTCCATGGGACGCAGTGTGCGTGTGTCCAGGTAGAGAATGCGTATAAATGGCGATTGGTGTACAAGGTAGATGTAAAATCTAAATTTGGAATCAAATTCTTGCACCCGGTTCAAGAAATTGTACCACTAAACTATGAATCTTAAATATAAAGCTCGAAAGCTACGAAAGCTGTCTGCTCATGTTTCTTATGCAAACACACTTACGTAGCATTTCGACTCGGGCCGTCCTCTCGTGCGGACTCAACAAGGCGGTGTTGGTGGCCTGACACTTGACCGTGGTGTTGAGCCAACTCCTGTCCACTGCCCCTATTTTGATGCGGCTTATTATGACCTTGCCGTCGTTCTTGAGCAGCGTGTGTTCAGAAATCGGCTTGTTGTTGATCAGCCAGCTCAGGGTGGGTTGGGGGCGCCCTGGAAAGAACACAACGGGTATAATACGTCTGATCCTCAACTGTTCTACTAAATGAGGGTACAATATTATCCTTGGTTTCGTCAGTTTTTGTTTAAAATAAAAACCATTGAATGAGATAAATATGAATTTTGTAAGTGTAGCAACTCTATGTATTCTATACTTTATATAGTTGAGCAATAAACAGTAATAGTCTCGATTCTGTTACCGATACTGAAATCGTCGTTAGGATTGAATTTAAATTTCGGGGTAGGTTTGATGTATAAACTAATTAAATTGACAGCCTTTTAGGAATCTATCGATACTGCTTTTTAGTTACAGACATCGCGACCAATCATCTCTTAATTGCATAGCTTACATCACGTACGGTAGGCCGTCTAAAATATTTAACTAATGTTCTAATACTTCATGTTAGTGTCTGACTTGGTCTTTAATTATGCGTTAATGTATTAACCAATAAATCAGGATTTCTTTTTGCGCATATGTAAGTTATAAGATTTGAACTCAAAATAAGTTTAATAATACTATTCTACAAGGAAGTACTGTATAGTAGCCACGTGGAAAGAAATCAATTTCGCGCGAATACCCAACCGAATGAAATGTAATTTCTTCATTAGCCAAGTATGTTTTTTATTGCGCTAATTAAAACTTTCTTTTGGAACTTCCCATTATTGGAAAAAGTTCTTAAGTTACATTTCGGTGCTTACTTCAGAGCTGATGATACATATAAGTAGACGATTTGGGAGGTGGACAGTGGTCGCTTTTCACGATGTCGAAACATTGTTATAAAATTTTTTACATCACAATTTCGAGACATTAAAATAATAATCACATTTATTTATCGTAACATCAAGAGCTTTTCATTTATAAAATGTTCGTTTTCGAATTTTTTAAATACAATTTTATATTCTGAATTTACGTGTAGTTTATATTAATAATAAAACGACTATATGAAATTAAATAGAAAAAAAAAGTATGCTTTGGTGTACACGCGTAAGACGTGAAACTTCTTTAGGTTATATGTCATTTTTTTTTATTTTATGTTTAAAATAATTAGGACAAATAAGGTCTAAGCAATAATTTTTTTTTTCGTTTTAAATAAATGTTATGTTATCGAAGAGATGATTACAAATAATATGATCTATTTTATTATTATTGGTATTATATTATAATCATTATTCAACTACTTTTATAGTGACGTAATTATTATTATACGTTTTTACAGTAAAAAAAAAGGCAACAAAAATTAGAAATATGTGTTTTACGTTCAACATAATAATCTAAGAACCTCACGAAGGGCGAAATTGATTTTTTTTATACCGGACTAAAGTACTTCCCTAAGGAAGTTTTAATTGAAAAATAAAAAAAAATTTCAATTGGTAGCGAATTTAATTCAAAACTCAAAATCAGAGGAAGTAATCGTCAAATGGATTTCACATTAAGTGCATTGAAATCGCTTTCGTCCGAACGAACCGTCCCGTTTATTTGTTGCGAAGGCCCCACCGGAGCGATTAACCGATTTGTTTTCGATGACGCGGCTGTATTTTGGAAATCGATTTTCTGGTAATGTTAATAGAGGACCCTTGGACTTTTATACATCCATTTTCCAGAAGGGATGACCGAGATCATAGATTTGCACCCGGTATCGATTCTTGCACATCGTTGGATATTGTGACAATTGATTTTAATTTTTTTCAAATTCATTTCTTTTACTACACATTTATAAATAGATATATCAAATTGTATTTAATACTTACATCAAAATGATCTTCACAGAAATAAATAGTGGAATTAGTTGATAAAGCAAGAGAATCTTGCCTCCTTACCATTTTTAACCACTTTCTTCGTATTTCTTCATTGTTTGGAACGTATATGAATAATTTGTCTGGCGTTTTTATCGTTGTACTTTTATGCGTTTCGCGACTGAAAATATTCGATTTAAAAAAAAAGGTGTTAATACTTATGTATTTGACGCGATATGAAAAACGGTTGGAAAGATGAACACGACTGATACAAATGGTGATCGATATTTAGAGTATATGTTCGTGTAGTTTAGAAAGGAAACTTAAAGGAAAAACCTATGCGCCACCTACCGCGAAGCAGGTAATAATGTCTGCTTGGCCAGCTATAGCAGCAATTCATATTTTTGTATGTCTCATAAGAAAATATATATTAAAACAAAATCCTACATTTTTGTATACTTCACTCATATAAATCTAGCTCTTCGCGCTTATGATACTAAGTAAGATTTGAAGTTTTCGGTCTGTATTTGTAAGTAAATTAGTCAAAAATATGTAATTTATTAATCAATTACATGTATAAAATTTACTTTAAATTATGCGCAAATTGTAACATTTTTTAATTTTTAAATTAGCATTTTTTTGAACTCACCTAAACAAGTGTACAGCTTTAAAAACAAAAAAAAAACACCCTCGTTTCTTCCTTCAAGTGTCGCGCACGTGGAGCGATTATTTATAGGGCCGTCGAAAAGGGTCCCGACCGCGGATCGATGACGAAATAACTGTCTTCCGACAAGCCCTCATAAATGCTCAGACGAGAATGATAGGCGAGAAGGGCGCAAGTTTCGGCGGTCCGGCGACGCGCCGCCCCCGGCCCCCGCCGCGGCTGCAATCGAGTGACATAATAAAGGGGCGTCGTATAAAACCGAAAATAGTTCTCGGGAGCACGTCGAAAGGGCTACCGCCGGCCGCGGTATGCCATAAGGCGACTATTAAGATAATAAAAAACGCCGCCATTGTACGCGCAGTACAGGCATCCGCGCAGAGGATGGGCTGGTATTTACTTAAATGAGTATTAGGCACTCTTTTTTTTATAAAAGAATTTATCTGTTTATCTCTTTTTATCTCTTCGCAAGGGTATTGCCTTTCACGATCTAAGTCTTTATTCCTTTTATTTCAGATAAAAGGATTTAGACCTTAAGTCAACATAGTTAAGGAAAAACAAAAATAAAAAAAAATTTTCGTCAAAAATCAGAAAAGTTCCAAGCGTATACATTAAAAAATAAAGTTAAAGGGGTAACGGTCGAACTTTACGTGTATGGTGGCCTAGCAGTAATTTATTCAAATCACGGTAAAAAAATATTTAAATAAGAATTATCTATCCTGAAATTGATGTGCGATTCTAAATTACAATTTAACATAAATCTGTATCAATGAATAAAACAATCAAAACATTTTAAAATTGAAATCTTCTTCGTTTATTTTTAATTTTCATTAATAATGAAACTAATAACGTTTAAACTTATTTTTTATTGAAATTAGTTAGAATAAAGAATTAATTAGGTATAAGTAATTTCTTATGTAGTGGTTTGATGAACTTAGTTCACATTAATAAAAAAAAATCACACGGCTTACAGAGGCATCATTAGAGTTCAGGGTATTTATATTCTCAATTTGTTTGTTAAATCTTATGTTTTGTTCTAGGCATTGATAAAATAATTAAGGAAGCAAAAAGTTCACATAAAGTCTTATCGGCTTTTGTTCTAGGTTTTTCTTCCGAAAAGTCAGTAAAATTTGTAAATACTGATTAAAAATTTACTTCGAATTTGATGAGATTGATCGGGCGTTAGTCGACAACGATTCATTGTACTAGTGAAAAATTTAAATTTAATATAATCATTAAAGCAATGAAAGATGTTTCATACTGACTATACGAATCGATGTTAGTGACAAATAGCAGTGTTTAGTTTATATTTCTTATTTTCATTTCATTTCAATCACAGGGTTGTCGAATGTTGAACATCGGGGCGTGAAGCGCAAAAATCACACGCGAACACGTCGGCCGCTCGAGTCGTACTGACCATAGTAAAAAGTAATGCTGGTGCTGTCTGCCATTAGAGCGCTGTTATTTCAGCATGAAATGAAAAACGAAAATTCATATTCGCTCTTTTATTTTTCAGTTTTCAGGGCCCAGCTGAAAATGGGCACCGTGGCTCAGGCTGCAGCATTTTGCTTAACTGATCACTCTTTCGGCTTTTTGGGTTTTTTTTATGAATGTTTAATTTTTTGGTTAAAATAATTTTAAGATTTTTTACGTAAATTGTTTTCATTATTTGTGGGCGAATAAAGGTCTATTTAGGTCTTTTATTTGTTTAATTGTAAGGAGTATATAAAAAAATAGAAAAATTCTTGCCTTCGACAAGCAATTTTATTTTTAATTCTGTAAAAGAAACGGTTCTTGTTATTTTAATTGCAAATATATTTTGAAATAAAATTTTAAAATCGTGTTTTTAAACAACTTTATATAAAATAAGTCCATATTTTTTAGTTTAGTTTGTAACTTATGTTACCACCTAGATTCTCTGTTTACTAAATTTTGACAAAGTTTGTATTTTTCTAAAGTCAAGGTTTTGGGACCTTCAAAAATTGAAGTAGGTAGTGAGTAGTGGTCTTAAGCCTTCTACGTTCTTTCAGTCTAGATCAGAGGTTGTTATTGACGACGGTATTTACTATTAATGATGTTCAGGACCAACAGAGGTTATTCTATGAGACGAGGAGCAATTTTTTTATATATGAACATAATAGTTAAGCCAAATTTTAAGCGACCTAAACCGACGAGCTTGCATGAAAAGATTGATGGAGGCAAGACAGATTTGCAAAGATCGTACCATGTCGAAATTTATAGTCTCTGTCTACCCTTCTGACTAATAGGCGTAAGTTTACATTATTATTGTTATAGTTAAAGCCTTATTGACGACTTATTCCATATTTAGAACTTTCAGCTTGATTCGAAAGCAAAGTCCACATAAGAAGTCTTCTGATTTGAAAGGAAAATCGGTCAATACTATAAAAATGTAACCCAAAATCTGACTGACGGTCCAGCAAAAAAAAAACACATATCTCGTGTTCTACACGACCTTGGGATACTTTGAAAAAGAACTCAATAACAAAAAGAATGAAAAGTGGAATATAAAGAAAATTTGATTATAAATTGTTCGTAATTTTAAAAATATATGTCTTAAATAATACCAAAAGAATCTGTGTGATAGGTAAAAGTTAACGTCTATAGTCATTATAAACCAATACACTGATATTGGTATTGGTAGATATTGATATAAGCCGTTCATATTCGACGTAAATCGTAAATCGTGAAACGGCTGATTGAAAAAATATATACAATTCCAAAACTTTTCATTATTTTCAAAAAATGGAAAAAAGGCTCTTTAGATATTGAGTAAATCTTAAACATAAAAATAAGAAACTAAAACAAAATATATAAATAGGTTTTGTGTAAAGTGTCCCTTAGAAACCCGATAAAAATATATACGGTTTTAACCGTTATTTGCAATTTTTTTAAAAAACATATAAAACAATATTTCAAATTTTGTACTTTTGTTCGTACACGTTTTCGA
This sequence comes from Eumeta japonica, assembly GCA_005406025.1. Classification (NCBI taxonomy): domain Eukaryota; kingdom Metazoa; phylum Arthropoda; class Insecta; order Lepidoptera; family Psychidae; genus Eumeta; species Eumeta japonica. The sequence goes on from BGZK01000014.1 coordinate 626,002, forward strand.
TACCTCAATTATTTAACTAAACCTAGAGCACATGACAACAAAGCGAATTAGCGTTTTCGCAAAAAATGGAGTCCGTACTGAGGCCATCGAAAAAAACACTTTCTATGTTAAAAATGTTATTGTTATCAGAATTAGTTAGTGTTTTGCAGTAACTATGGTGGTGGTACGGCATATGGTAACTATGCCATACCACATTCAACTAAGACCTAACGTGATATGTTACCAGTTACGTAACGTATATCATACGAATGACGTTAATTTCTCAAGAATGACAACTCTTGATTAATCTTAAAATCAAAATTAAGCATATCATAAACTATTCTTGTACATATCCATACCCTTTTGGGAAATCGTATACTAGTTTCATCTGACTTTAATTTTTTTTCGAAAAACGTACTTTCATAAGGGATCATTAAAATATCATTAAATATCTACAGATTTCAATAATTATATACTCAAACGATAGACAATTAAGTACTGCAGTATATTTTGACAGTACTTTAATAAATACTTTTGGTTTTAAGAAATTTGAAATTGTTGGAAAAATGTCCCAAAAAATAAATCAAAAAGTTGAGTTTTTTTTTAATCTTCAATAAGTTCTTTACATTTTTCAAAAAAAAAATTTGTAGTATTGTAGCCCTTTTACTAACATTTTTATTCTTCTATCCTAATAATCGAGGACGCTAGGCACGTTTAGTACTTTTATTGTAACAGATATCCTGCTGAAGAGATTGAAAAAATATTTTCAATTCTAAAAAGCCTGCCTATTGTATCTCTGACAATTCCCTCATGAGCACACGTATACATTTCATAGCCGTGTAATATTTTTTTCCATTATGCGTTTGAAAGGATGAAATTTACGAGTTTTAATGTTAATACTTGCATTCATAAAGAGGGATTTCATATTGTTTTTATGGTTTCAGAACTGGATACGAAAAATCGGGCGAGAGAAGTTTTAATGGCGGTACATAAATACGAAAAAGGCTACGCCGGCCTGTCTGCCGTACTACAGCCGCGCCGCGCATTGTTTAAATCTCAAACGAACGGTTAAGTGTGGGCACGAACACAGATTAGGCAGTGGCTCCGTGGTCAAACAACTAAATGAACAATTTTAAAGGTCAATGTCTAAAAGGCCCAATATAGGCACAACAATTTAAAATTTATTTTTAATTAAAGTATTCTCTGTGAAGGAATATGCGTATCGCGTAATTTTGAATATCGTTACACCGTATTTCCGTAACCGGTTAATCCGTAACCATAAGTTACGTTAAAATATTAAGATATTTTTGTGCAAACGGATCAAATAAATGCTTTCGTCTTTCTAATATTTCTTTAAAACCAGGTTCGATCGTTCACTCACCTTAAGCCTTGAATCAGATTAACTTTGTAATTCGTTAACCTATCTGAATAAATTTTGGTATGTGGGTTGATCAAATGTTGAAGTGATCCATAAGATACTTTTGTCTCATCATAATGCATGCTTTCGGCGCGGATCAAACTTAGCCCCGATTCTATAGTATCTCAAGCGAGTTAAACTATATTTAAACGTGCGAGTGAAGCGAGTTTAAATATAATAAATCATGTGGATCACGAACGGGACAGGAATCAGAACCAAGATCAAAACGGAGTAGGAGATCAAGCTCAGGACGAACAGAAAGGACAAAACCGAAATTAAAACAGAACCGGGGTCAGATTCAAAATCAAAATATTTACACATTACTTAATATCAAACAGGAGGAAATTTATTTTATGTCCATGCAGACAAAGAAATATAAAATATGAAAACAGAACTTACTACGCCCCGAAATAATTTTACATCTAATTCTACATTCGGGAAAAAAATATCCACCGACTTCTTTTTCGGAAAGAAAGAAAAAGGATAGGTGCGTTTTTAACTGGAGCTTGTTTCAGCTGGAACACTACCTTGCTTTTAGGTGGTCCAAGGATAAACGACATTTTTTATTTTAATTATACATAACGATAATTAATACGGCGAAAGGGACATGGGGAAATTTCGGCCTCGTAATAAAATTCCTATGTTTATGACGTGCTCTATCTATATTTGTGATCTGTGTGTAGAATGTTTTATAAATCTATATACTGCAAATGAATAAAACAATGTAAAATGTATTTTATATCAATTTATATTAAATATGTTATCGGTTCTAGCGTTGGAACAAAAACTGTTACCGCACCGGGATATCGGTGAAATGTCAAAAGCTCAACTGCCAAAGCTTCGGTCTAAGCCAATATAAAAATCGCAGCGTCATAAATAGCGGCGGGCGCGGGTCGGCCGGCCCCAACATAAAGTATCATTTTCAATCGCGGCCCAATTTGTCCGTTCAGGTAGTCCCCTTATTTATATATTTATTTTGAGGGGGAACTCCCGGAGTGAGGTTAGGTGCGCGAGAAGCCGAGGTGACGTCAGGGTTGTCAGTATCGGGAAGCACTTCGATTTTGTCGCATATTCATCGCTGTTCTAGTATGTCAGCTATTACATGACAATGTTAAAAATTTGATTATAGGGCGTATGTCTCTTGCATATTTGTTGAATTAGCGTTGGTTATATGGCCGGACATTTACACATTTTATACTGTGGAAAATTGTATTTTTAATGTGGTGTGTTGTCATTGACATCGGCTCTCCGCCTTCTTCCAGTCCTTTGACAGAAAGTAATGAAATTCTGTCACACCCAAGGGAGCATAGCTATTGGAAGTTCAGGTTTTTCTGAAATTCGATAAGGAATTGAAAGAATTAGGTAGCTGATCGGTTTACATGCCTATAGTCAAAAACGAAAGACAGCACAGATAAATGGATGATAGTGTAAATACTAAAAAAGGATTAAGTGTGTTGCGCCGTTAATCTTAACTTTATGGCGTGATTTAACGCGTCAAGAGCCCATAACATCAACTTTTTCTGGCCGTTAGATGCATATGCATGGTCATCTAGCTCATTGTCGTTAGCTTGTTAAAAAACTTTAAATAATGCCGTCTTTTTAACAAACATAAGAGTGTATTTTAAAATACCTTTTCATACTCTCTTATTAATTTTATTTTCTTATTCATCATCCTGTGTGAGCTATTGCATTTAGAATAGTCTAAATGCAATAGCTATGCAAGAAAAAATAATGTATTAATCTGATGATAGACCACTTTGTTTTATTTTATTACAATTTTTGAGAATTGATAATCTATTTATTTTTTTATAATTCATTATTTAAATTTGTCAAAAAGAATATAAATTAATATTTCATACTACTTTTTTTTTGTTTTTCTTGAATCATAAATAAAACTCATTGCATTTATTTTTGTTAAGTAATATTTTATTATCTTAACATTTGTTAGGCATTTTTATAATCCTAAAATTTTCTATATTTTCAATTACCCTTTTGACTAAATATTGTTATCTAATTGTATTGTTTCTAATTATGTATACCTAAGGCATTAAGGTATAAGTCTGAGAAATAACCAATAGATTAATATACATATCTTAAATACACACACATATCTAAATAGTAAATAATACACATAAATAATATAAACGCATGAAGCAAAACGTGAGGGTAAAATTACATGTTTATTAAATAATTTTTGTCTAATACAAATCATAAGCTTTATATTTGTGTGAATTATTATTTCCTATTTAAAAAAAAATTGTGAGTCTAATTGTAATAGGTGGATAGGAAAGTTGCATAGATAAACACGATCCAATCAATACTAAAACAATAAGATAATAGTTAAATTACTATTGAAATAATTCTTTGTCCTGTGTGGAAGGAAATACATGACCGAAGTTCGTGAACTTTGAGTTTCACTCAAATTTTATGTGTAAGAATCGGTAATTTTGTAATTGATTAATGAAATAGGTTTAGTGCAAGTTATTATAAAATTAAAGTCTGCCACAGAGAGTATTAACATGAACACTAAAAATAGGAACGATATTAATTTTTGTTGCTTTCTTTAGTTTATTTAATCATACGAGATTATTTTAGACGTAAAATTTAAGTTATCAATATCTTTTCAGGAATTCCAGATTTTAAGGAATTGGAAAATCCCTCGATTACATATTTCACTGTAGGAAGCGAACTTGATTCCTCAGCTTTTTACCCACTTACAGTAACTTTTTTTGTGCACATATCTCTGATTTTAATAGTATACCCCATAGCAGATCATAAAAACAATGCTTAATGTTGCATTACGGCAGCATTCATTTTTACGTTGTGATCGGTAGATTTGAAATATCATTGCGTGAGCGAATTTCAAATTAATTACGTCAATAGCTGAAATTTTTTGCTCGCGATCTCTTTTTACGTGTTCGTTTTTGTGGTGAACTTCAATTCCCACTTAACGAATGACGGTGGGTTTTGGCGCATCTCCTGTCCGACATGTCATGTGCTTGCGCACCAAACGCCCCATTTGTGAGTCACGTTAAAGATATTATATATTTCTATAACATACAGACTAGACTAGGCTCTCCAGGAATTTGCCTTCCGTTAATTGGACTAGAAACGGAAGGAAATTTCACAGGTATTAGGAGGCTTATATGTGCTGTGCCGTGAGTAAGATATTTATTGCTTCTCAGATTCTGCTAACTGTAATTGTCACTGATGCATTGAGAACACCTCTAAGCGATGGCTTGACGTGAACTTCAAAGCACAGAGCAAGTGATATGACTTAAGTTAAAAATTCATTTATCAGGTTCAAAACAAGTAACTCCTCGTTTTTTTAGGTTACATATTTAACTATGTACTGAGTTACCATGGCTCTCATTTATTAAGTCTCATATTACACCATCATCGATTCGCTTACGTAGATTTTTGGGGAAAGTGGAGTAGTTAGAGATTCTTTACGAGAGAAGTTTATGTGCACCGGTAAATTGTCATAAGTTGATGATAACGACGATTTCCGAGCTATAATTGGATCATCTGTAGCTTTCCTTTATGTGGTAAAAATCAATTAACGGATTTTGGTAATTTCTTCAATTACCCATCAAAGACACAATTCGGATGAGCAGATTTTCGGTAATAGCTCAACGTTGATGAACGACATCCATATGATGGAACTTACCCGGCACGGCAATTAGAAATACGACTAGTATGCTGGTTGGAATGGAACGTATTACAAAAAGACGGTTGATTGATGAGCACAGGAAAGGGCTGAATGCCAGTGGTCTGACATAAGGTCATATATATTATTCCGAGAGAGCGGTCTAGTTTAACGAATGGTGTATAATCATTAAAAATTTTAAGGATATGTCTGTAATGGAAGGGCTGCCGAGGGGCGTCATAAAAAAATGATAGTAATAAAATTGCACCTAATTGTGTTTAAAAGTGACTTAATTTTAAATACTCGAAAGTGGTGAGTTTTATGAATGAATCGGTGATGATGAAGCAAAAAAATGGTTGTAAGTTTCTTACCAAGTGAATATTATACACTTTCTGAAACATAAATATCATCTTGTATAGAACTATGTGCATATGTTCGACATCAGAAAGAACCGCTGAATTATCGTAATCAATCATCGGATAGTGCTGTTACACAAAAAAATGAAAACAAAATTTTTGGCAACCCTAAAAGTCAAGGCGGGCAGAAGGGAGCAAACAAGAAAAATGTGCGGGAACGCGTGCTCGCGAAACGTCATTTGTGAGACTAATAGTTTACTCCATGTTTTCGATTTTACTTATTTTCGCCGAAAGGCCCGAACGAATTTTGCATTATTTCAAATTGTTTTATCGGTGTTGTTTCGAGTTTATCTCGTTTTATTTTCAGGTTGCCAAACGATGGAACAGATTGGTCAATATACAACATTGGTCTGTAACTTTATTTATGTTAGTAGAAATTGAACTCCATGCGGTTATTTAACAAATGAAATTAGTGCGCCTGCTGTACAATGAAATTTAGTAAAAAAAAGTTTTGTTATTTTTAAATACCTGATTTTATATAACTACTACCAATTTAAGTTTTCTTATAGTAATAATTGAAAATTACTGGTTCCTAATATTACGTTCTTGATTCTTATACCGACGTCGCTTTCTATTTTGGACAATATCTCTCCTCTTTTCCTCGGGAAAATGCCCACCTTTTACGAAAATCTTCATCGAGTGTTCATAATAAAACTGTCGATTTTCGGAACCCTAAATTACAATTAATAATATTATAGAGAAAATACGATTGTAATATGTATTAGATTACAACCACATAGTCCAAAAGCCGTACGCTGCAATCTTAGAAAAACTTTCAGAGAATAATTCTAATGAATTACTAATTCTAACGAAATCTGCAAACAAAAACTACAGATTACTCTATTTATATTTATTACAGACGTTGTTTCGCCCTTTCCGATAAGTGGTGTCCAGATTTTTGGCTTTTTTTTGCACTTTCCTAAGCATTTTTATATATTGCGAATAATAATTATTTTGGTTAACTCATATAGAACTCCTTTTTGACATTAAAATCAACATTATACTCCTTTTCAGTACCATAGTACCATGAACTATTTATTATTTCGTAATTATGAGCAATTTTGATCCATAAGTACGGAATTCGCCAATAATTTGATTGCAGCGCCGCTTAACAGATACTAAAACAGTTACAAACCAATGTCGTAATGAAACAAATACGATGTACAAATACTGTCTAAGTAGGTTAAGTCGTTCAAATGTTATATGATTATTAACAGATACATGGACAATTGCATTGCATAAAAATGTAATACAGTGTTGTTTACGTTACAACTGTGTTTCTCAATGTGATTGTAATTTACATTGAAAACGCAGCAACCCTACATAGTGATGCTACGAAAGTTGCATCAAAGACCTTGTATGAAATGAAACAGAACTTGCAACAGTTCTGTTTCATTTCACACACAGTAACTCTAGTAGACTACAGAAATATAAGACTTGCAGAGAATGAGGTACTTATTACTTTTTAATAGTTTTAATTTGTTAAAATACTGTTTAAATCTGTTTTGATGAAGACTGCTAAAACAGAAAAAAATTAGTAGGCAGATATAGATATTTACTCGTGTAATGGTTCTAAACATAAACTCTTAATAATTGAAAATTATTCTGAGATAAAATATTTGCACTACGTAAACACATTGGATTATAAATTAAACGACTTAGTCAAAAGATAAAAGTAAATTAAAAAAAAAACAAATATGATAAAAATTACTGAATTTAATATTGTAGTGAAAAATGAAAAAATGATGAAAAACTGTACTGTAAAGAAAAAATATTAAAAAACAATAAACAATCTAAACTACAAACATATTATAGCTACAAAGTCGGTAGTGGCCGAGAATCTGTAAAGCAAAAGATAGTGAACTTAAACTGGTTTAGTTTCTTTTTACGGTTCTGTTCCCAAAAGACGTCTACGGGCGCTATTAATAAGACTCCGCGGTCCCTCTCTCTGTCTGTCAGCGGGCTGTGTCTAATGAACAATATAACATAATTATTGAATAGATAAACAATAGAAATTTCCAGAGAGTGCGTATTTTCATTGGCGGTATAACAACTAATAAATAATATAAGTAATAATAAAGTGTAACTAATAATAAAGTAAATTAATATTTAATGCGTTGGAGGGGGTATATAAACAACGTGTTTCTTTTGGCGTTTGTTGCCTGATCTTAATATTGGCAATGGAAATATGTTTGAAATGGATCCCCAAGAAACGTGTATTATCAGAGTTTTTATTCGATCTTAACATATCTCCATGTTTTACATTAACTATTTTAAAAAAATTGTAATGTTCAATATTGTACGTGGTCCGGAACCCTTCGTGTGCGTGTTCAACTAGCACTTGTCCGGAATTTTACTCCCGTATATTTTAATAATTTGATTCACTCTTATAATTTCTGCATTTTTAGGATCAGAAAAAATTGTTTCCATTTTTACATAATACTGAAATCTAGACAAAAATTAAATATATTAAAGGTAAGTTAAAAAATTATGTATTTTTAGAATACAAAATATTTTTATGTAAATAATATTAAAATACCTCATCTGCCAAAAGATTCATAAATTTTTAAATTATCTTTTGTATGTGGTGATTATGTATTTATTACTTTTTATCTGATAAATAATTGTTACTAGGTAGAATTTTAAAAACTAATATTTTTTACATAATAACAGTATGACGTCTGTCTGCGAATATGTACTTTTGTGTATTGGATGTTTGCATGTTTTTGGTGAATCTATAATATTTCCTGCAACTTACAGACTACACAATTTTTCTCATTATTGAAGCTAATTCATTTTTTAAAATAATTATTACTTTATACAACAGCCGACAACAGATTTCAGTGAGTTTTCACTTTTTTCGTAGATTTAATATAGCATCTAATGACGGGCATTTTCAATAGATTTTTTTAATTGATTTTATTACTACAGAAATCAACAAAATTAAATAGCATGTTTCTGAAAGCAGGCAGGTCAATACTTGCTAGTTTGATTTGCGCAGTCGGAGGAAAACAGAACTCCGATGGTTCGACAATCGTTTTCACATTTACAATGATCTTTTTGTTTTCCATGTGAAGCAAGGATCAGCTGTATACATATAACGTGGCCAATATGTCTCTGGTACTTATGCAAAAGGGTTATAAAATTATTTTTTAATTAAGATATTCTGTTAAACATATAGTCATTAATTTTATTTATTTTCCTGGTATACTATTTAAGAAATTGGAGATTAGAGATATATTGTAAAAAAATTGAATCCTTAGTATAAGTTTTAAATATTTTTTTTAAGAATCACAATAATTGTGAGATCAACTAACATTCTTATAGCTCTATTTGATGTGTTTTCTTTATCCCAATAAGTCGTTTAGCGGCTGTCATCTTTAAATTTGGTCACAGCACGCCTTCAGTGATACTGATAAGACCGAGGTGAAGTTATTGATACAAAACCTATCGAAATTGGACAATAACTTTTGGCATTGGAGTGCCGCAAGAGAGCTTTGATATGAAACATAATAAATTGATCTGCACGATACCCACCTTTGCGTCGATCAGTCACGAAAAAATCGATCGAGTTCAATAAATGTTAACGGTTACATTGGTTAAGTAAGTGTTACATAACCAGTAAAATCATCTTCGACAACATATTCCACGATTGGTTAGATGAATTCAGTTTACTTTTCATAGGTCCGTAGTTTGCTGCGTTCCGGAAATAGTTTTAACATTCAGCTGTACCAAAAAACGGTTGTTTTTGAGAAAATAGATATCGAAGTTACTAATAGTTAAAAAATTTAATCACCTATTTATTTAGATCCACTTCGTTCCGTTGTGGCCACATTTTAAGTTAAAATACGTCAAGACTGACCTCCCCTCAGTTCGCAGAGCAGCGTGAAGTTGCCGCCCTCCTCCAGCGGGCCGATGACGCCGGCCACGTCCCTGCCCGCCTCGTCGTACAGCAGCAGCTGGTGCGGCGGCACTGTCGGCACGGAAGAACGGCTTCAGAATCACCTTGAGTGTTCAGGGTCTGCCTATTTTTTTACACATATTCAGGTATAGTTCACCACATTCGAAATTATTGTTGTTTTCCGCCCTAAACTCCTTACGTACACGTGACATTAATAATGATTGTTTTCGATTCTGATCCCGGTCTTGATTTCGATTCAGTAGTACAGCTCGTCTATTCCCATGTCGATCCTGAGAACGATCTCGGTCGTCTCTTAGACATTACTGTTATTTGCAATCTTTATTTAAGATTCCGCACGTCAAAAAGGAAAAAAGAACCCTTATAGGATCATTTAGTTTTCCGTTTGTAAGTTTGATTGTCAAGACCTTTATTTCGGAAACGCGTGTAGATATCGAGTTGAAATTATATTAAAATGCTTATGCATGCGGTCCCTTAAAGTTGTAAAAAAAATCAAGCTATTGAGTTAACATAATCAAAAAATACAGCCAAAATACGGCCAATTATGCTTTATACTTTGAAACTCAAACGGAATCAAAACTATAAGAGGTCAGCAAAGCACTGGCGATTACTTGGGGATTGCCATTGTTTATGGGCGACGATAATCATTTACTCTCTGATGGCTCGTCGTTTGCTCCTCTAAAACGCTATAAAAAAACGCCGCATTGATTTAGAATCATGATTTTGCCAAGAAGAAAGGTATCATAGCACGCGTAAAGAAATTCTGAAAAACGATAATTTGAGGTTATATGATATGAAAAGAAAAATGATTACAAACTTACACTTGCGTTGATTTTGAACTGATTGCATGATTTAGACCAATACATTGAATAACACTTTATAATCTCCGACTATGAAAGCTGAAGATTTTTGAAAATTCAGAAAAAAATCCGAAATTATTTGAAAAAAAAACGGGTGTCGGAATTCCTGGCACCAATATTTTGTCAGTATGGCTATCGAAAACAAACAAAAATTATCAAAGTTCTTGATGAATGAACGCACGTCCAAACTAAATTATAATCGATTATACTTTTTGATATTTATCCTGTTTAAACAGACGGACAAACACTCAATTTTAATATAGATTAAAAAATAATGTTTCCTAAAAATATGTACGGCATAAAATAACATTACTAAAGTTTATAACTGATAATATATCAGCGCGCCATCTTTAATGACATAGAATTCGTTTGGAAAAACTCGACTCTGTTATTTACAAAGAAAAAGCCATTAGAATAGATAATAATAGATTGTGCTAATGTAAACATTTGGTTTCGTCGTAAACCGCACCAGAGGCGAACACGAGCCGATAAATATAACGAATTCAACGAAATGTTGCTTTCACAGTAAATACAGTGTTAAAATAACAAACTCTGTTTTATTTTACTTAAATGCGTATATTATATTAAACCTTTACATGGTTTAAATGTTTATAAATTCCATAAAATAACAACATGAACGTATATTTTTTTTTTTAAAACGTGCGCACGTCAATTTTTTTTCGAAGTCTCACCTATGACTGATAAGCGTATTTGAAAATTCCTAGTGGGCGAGTTCTTGAAATCGACCCTGCACCTGTAGACGCCCTCGTCGTCGAGCTGCACGGCGTCCACGGCCAGCGACGAGGGCCTGGACAGCGTCACGAAGTGCGCCCGCCGCCCGAACGCCAGCGGGTCCGACCAGTGCAGCGCCTTGTTGAAACTTCTGCCGCGCACGTCGAAGCTGTGGGAACGAAAATGTATCAACTTCGATATCTGTCATCTTCATACCTCATAATTTATACGTCTCACTTTTGACGATCTCTGAAATATTCGAGTGGTTTAGCATTAATAATCTTGTTCTCGATGTGAGGAAAACAAAACTTGTTAAATCCATAACTAGTGTTAAACTGACCGTTACAAACGTAATGGTTAAGAACTAGATACTGGATATTGTGGACAAGGCCTTATTTCTTTGTCTCGCTTTAGATGGTAAATTGCGTTGCAATTCTATTACGAGATTGGCATAGTCCCTTGTTCTATGGAATATTATCTACTTTTGTGCTGCAGAAGCGGGCTATTCATGCCATTTATTTGGTTTTAAAAATTGGTTTCAAATTTTGAAGCCAACAGCATTTCTCAGAGAAATTTTGAAGAAATTAATATTTTAAGTGTAACGTCACTATACATGTACGAAAACTTGGTATACGTTATAAGAAATATAGAATCGTTCTAAAAATGACCGATATCTATAACATTGACATTAGACATAAGAACGATGTTGCTGCTCAAAAACCCGTCCAAGTAAAGTTAGCATATCACTTAAGGGGCAACGTGTGCGCTTTCATAATAAGATCCCAACTAAAATCCAAATCTTGTCATTTTATGAATGTAAACTTTTCGTTAAACAGAAGTTGTGTCTCAAGGGCTATTATATCGTGTCTGAATATCTTAATGAAAAACCCCTGGGATTGAACTGTTATTCCTAAGAGTTGTTATAAATTATAATTATTCAATACTTTGCATCAATGAAAAAAAGAGCAAATCTTGAGTTTCTTGCCCGTTCTTCTCAATGTGAATCAGCATTTGAATGGGTGGTAATGTTAATGTCGAAAACAATAATTAATTGTTTTCGTATTTCAAGTGTAATTTCTATTACTTTGGAAATAAAGCTATTTTTTATTTGATTTGATATAATGTTTTTGTAAATAAATGTCATTTAATATTGTTGCGAACTACGCTCATAAGATAAGTAAATAAAAATACAGAATAAAATAATTCGAGAAAGGTACACTATATTTCTTATATTTAAAATGTAAACAACTCCTCCCGCCCCCTCAGCACCCTGACCTACACGTTGTTTATACTTTAGATGCATTTTGTTGGGTTAGAATATTTCAGATTGCAATAAATCTTGTCCATTGTATAGAATATGATTTATTTTTTTAAGTGATTTATGGCTTATTTTCATTCGCAGAAGGTTCGAGACTACTACTCAAGAGATGTACATACATTGGAGCTCGAGTGCTGGCAGTCCATTTTATATCTGCAATCAGTGCTTTGACAAGTCAATTGCGATCAACTACTGGTGTGAAAGTAATTCCGCAGTAAATTACTGTATTTGAGTGTTGCTGAATATATTACTTACTCCCGATGAGGCTAATGTGTTAAACATATGAACAATGCCGTTAAATAGAAACAAAAAATTAGACGTCTTTGAATCCGTTCTGAATATAATTTTAAACTGTTATCTTTTCTCAGAACAACAAAACGAATTTTTCCAAAAAGTAAACATAATAAAACTGACTCTTCAACCTATTAAACTATTACTAAAACCTTAAAAATCTCGGTCAACATCTTAGATGCTGCATGTTGCCGCATGCTGAATTATTGAGATATTGTCAAACGCCTGTTTTCCCGTTGTTATAACTTGGGATGCAAGCAAATCCGCTTCACTACAAAAATGCGCACTTCGCCTAGAAATATTTATTTTTGTTATTTAACCACCAAACTGAGTAAAACTAAGTAGCGTTTTATACAAGACACCTATACTCCAAATGTTATCCATACACATATAGCAGTTTTAGCGTAAAATGTCTGTGACCTACGGATGGATGGACATGACGAAACGACGTCATGACGATATAAGAGTTCCGTTTTTGCCATTTTAGCTAATGGAATCTTAAAAACAACGTTTTTGTATAATATGTATATATATATAATTTATTATTCACAAATAAATTATTAATTAAGTTAAAGAAGATGATTTAATTTGCTTCCAAATCATTATGATAACTATTAATAGTAATTGTATGTAATTGTATATTAAATCTAAACATATTCTGCAAATATATAAAAAAATATTCTAGGATTTAATATGTAGACTACATAAACAAATTGGACTACAAATTAAATCACTTAGTTAAAAGCTACAAGAAAAAAAATAATAAACTATGAATGACTGAATTTATGAATTTAATATTTTCATATTATATGTGAAAATATTAAATACTATTTTTTGTATTTGACAGCAATTTGGTTCGCTTCCGTCAAAATGTTTACCATGCTCGTTAATGCGACTAAAAATTCATGTCGTCTCTTCTTTGCTTCGACCGGCAAAAACATAATACGATGGCGACTCGAAATCGAGTCGACATCGTGTTGAATTAACGTAGTAAAACGGCATTGGACTGTTATAGAGGCCTCGAGATCTAGGCCCCTCAACTTGGAATAAAATAACTGTGTGAGGGTACGCCCGATAAGTGATGTTACTGAAAGCCGACATCACAGATTGTTTATCAAAATTTAATATATGTTAAAAAGAAATAGAATGTTTTAATAAAAATAGTGATAGACATAATTTCAATACTAGAAATAAAAATGTACTGTGTTTACTTGTTAGTCGATTGCATAGAGTCACAAATTCATTTAGGGGGCTCTGTGTGCACAGGTTCAATAGGATTTCTGTGGATATATGCAATCTCCGGATATTTAGGAAATAAATGGATATGATGAGCTCGACTTTCTACAGGTTTTTCCTGCAATAGTTTCATATATCAATATATTTTTATTAATTTGTTTGAAAAGAGTTATCCTCAAGTTTTTTTGCTCGTTCTTCTTGAGGGTAAGGGCATTACGAACGAGTGGTAATTAAAAAAAAAGTGGAAATAATAAAAAAAACTGTAAGTTCTTTAAATGCTATGATGTATTTCAAGTGTTATATGTCTATGTCTATAAAAAAAGCTAAGTCTATAAAAAAAGATATTTTGAATTTGACAGAATAAATTGAATTGCTATTGATTTATCAAATATTCATCAAATATTTCAGAACAATGTTCTCCGACAACTTTTAAGTTACAGCCCTTGAGTTTAGATACAGTATAAGGCACGAAACATTGCCGCTGTAAAGTTCGTCTCGGAAGCGTCGTAAATCGGAACGCGGCAGAGAAGGTAAGGGTCGGGGAACGTAATACCTGCGCAGTATATCATTTGCAGCCAATTCAGAACGGCAGACTTTCGTGCGTTGTACTGCACGTCTCTTCAGGAGTTCAATTATGCTAACTCGAAATGATGTAGTCTGTACTGTCGTGATGTAAAATTACATCACGACAATACTACATCATTTCGAGTTAGCGTAATTGTGCCACAGACAATATTTTACTTAATTTTGTACAGGATAGAAAAAACTGTTGTTGTTGAGACAAATTAATATATTCATTGGATATGTTATACGATGTTTGAAAATATGATTTTGTTTTAATCAACGTTATACGATGAAAGGTAAGGTGTATATAGGATGATTTGATTGTCCTATTATGGAAAACTTTAAAGAAACTATATCGTTAAATCGTCATATGTGCCGTATTATGAATGTAAAATGACCACACTATAGCTTTAAAAAGGACATATTTTAAAACCAATCACAGAAAAGAATGAGTATGAAACCGCAGTGTCAATTCGTTTGAGAATTCAATTTCAATTATTTATGTACAAAAAATCTTGATGACGGCAAGTAGTGTTCTAATGCCACTTCCAACAAGGTTGCGTTAAACGTTTAACGCTACCATGGAGGGGGTATGAAATCACTGTTGCGTTAAACGTTCAACGCTCCTGGGGAAGGGGAATAGAAAGAGACAGAGCGAGAGTGAAACCGTGGCACGCGAACGCATGCGCGTAGTATACCTGTTACAGGCCAGCGCGAGCGTTATAGTGCAGGGCATAGTGGCGCATTCGTATGCAAAATTGTTTTAATACGTAATTTTTTTTTCAAATGTCCGGTAGGTCTTCCTGATTATAAAAGTGTAAGTATTCAAAATAATTCAAAATTCCTTAACAAAAAATTCAAAATACATTTTGCTATGGGAAATGTAATATGATCAAAGTACCGCAAGTGTTCATAATTCAATATATTACAAAGAACAATACCTTTTAAACTAAAATGTGATCCGAACACCACGTAACTGAATTCACGCTCAAAATCCGAACAAACTGAACAACAATGGCCCCATTCAGCATCTCGAAGCAAGAAAGCTACGTGGTAACCTCGCCCGGGACGTTTTGATAAGGGTTGCCAGCCCATAGACAATGACGCTGTAGCGTGGGGCGGCCCTCCTGTATTAATACGCGAACACGAATAGCGGCGGACGGACAGACACGTATTCAAGGCGAGTGACTAGTTTTTGGTATACGCCGTGTCTGTGGTTTATTCTGAAAACGGGGATATTATCATAGGTATTGTAAGCAAGATCTATAGCCGTATTTGTGTTGTCTTGTTCATAGAGCGACAAATGTCATACGCTCGCAAATAAAGTGTGACAATTGTAAAGACTTTGAGGAACAATTTATTTATTTTTTTTTACATAAATACACTTTCTATTTATTATAATACATTATCAGTAGGTATATCATAATTTATTGTAACTTGTTTCAATGACATAGAACGTGGCTTTCGGAGCAGGATGTACCAGATTCGATGCCAACCACACGTGAATTGGCAAATAAATTTTTTAATTCTTGTCAAATGAAATCACTCGCTTTGAGCCTCGGACAGCACGCGAAATCGTCGTATTGATTATAACGTTTGTTGTCAGTCCTCGACGCGCCCCGGGTCAGCGTGGAAGACTGATCGAAGAGCAAGCCCTGTAATCCAAAACAAAAGATTGATAAAATTGTCGACTGGTGTATGCACCTTGGTTCGAATGGAAAATTATGGCACGAGGTTTCAAAAGAATATTTGCGAATCAATCACATATAAGAATAAAGAAGAAACAGCGCTGGCCATTCGTTTAAAATAACATAAAATCGTGATTATGGAACTGCGGTGTATTGGATGAAGACGACTTTTGTAACATTTTAGAATTTCTCGATGTAATGTAATGTCGGGGATAAGTTTTTTTCATATTCTATATGCAAATCCAACACAATTTTCATCATATTTTATTTGCATTTATTTATAATGCGATATATATCGTAACATTTTATTCAACTTCTTGGCATTTTGTAGGAAGTCACATAATCCAATTGCTGCAGGAATTTCGGGACTTCGGATCAAAAAACTATACGACAGGTAGTTTTGACAGTCCTCATTCGGTGTTAACCTAACACTACCTAAAGAATTTCGGAGAGACCTAAACAGGTGAAATTCTGAGAGTACACGATCAGGACTATATGGTGGATTGACACTTTCCAACCAAACTCTAAATATTTGCTGAGTGGCTAAAGATGCGCGTGGTCTGTCTTTATTATAGTAAAAAAACCACACCCTTACTGTTGATTAATTCCGCTCGTTTTTTTTCTACTTGTTTGAGCCTCACCAGTTGTTGGCAGTAGAGGTCCGAATTGACGGTTGTGCTTGATGGTAAAAATTAATAATGAATAATGCCCTTCCAATCTCACCATGCATATAGTATCAACTTATCGCGAGTTAAACCGAATTCCACTTTAGTCTGTGGAGCTCGCTTGTCTTTTGACCATGATCTTTTTCACACGTACTTGTCGTAGGTAATCCAACTTTCGTCACCAGTGATCAATCTTTTCATAAACGGTTTGGTTACATTACGTCTCAACAGAGAATCGCAAATAAGTACACGATTCATTACAATTCTTTTGGTGTCTCGTTTAGGTCCCAAGTATCGAACTTTCTTGTAGATCCAGCTTTTTCTGCCAATGGGTCAAAACCATTTTGTGGTCAATCTCTAGCTTTTCAGTTATGTAATAGGAACTAATATGCCGATCTTACTCTAATTTTTCTAAAAATGGCATTGACTTTATCGATAGCAAGTCGTTCGGTCGAGGTTCATACTTGAGATCAAAATTACCGGACTGAAAACGCTTGAACCAGTTTTGTTCTATTCTTGCCGACACTGCATTAAGTCCATAAACGTCACAATTTTTTTTCGCGGCTAGTGTGGCATTTTCCCCTTTTTTGTAATAAAAATTCAAAATGTATCGCATTTCAACGTTAGATTCACTCATTTCGTTCCACAGAAAAACAACAGAAAAAAGGTGGAACACCGCTTTTTCTTTTTATTTTTACTTTTCTTAAATGTCATATATTTAATGGTATTAAAACTTGCCAGTTACAAACATCACAACCAAAGAGATTTTACGATATGTTTTTACTTATAAAACACGAAAAAACTTTTTCCCCGACCTAATATTATTGTGAAAGAGGAAGAAAATTTTATAACTCCTTCTATTCTGGAATATTAAGCGTAAAAAATAATGAAGGTGTGTACAAAAGTTATCACTTAAAAGAAATTTGAATAGTACTGTTTTTCAAAGTAGCCACTACGCGAAATCAGTGTATTTAGTCTAATTGTTACTGAAAACATTCAGCAAACCTTTCTTTTTCAACTTTTTCAATTGCAACTTAAATTCATGCACTGCAGCTTATGCATTCGGAAATTTTACCCAGCAATCGAACCGGTACGACAACAGAAACTGGTGACATTGTTTTTATTATTGCGTCCATTTACAATTTTGTTGACAGTGCTTCATTTTCAAACATCCATACACTGCATAACTGCTTAGTGTCCATATCGTAACTATATAAAATCGAAGATTCATCACTAACGATTATGCAAGCAATCTGTTTGAACTTTCTGCTTTTTAATTTTTTTTTGAGCATTACTTTAAACCGCCTTACGCTTCCCGCTTATGTTTTTTAATTATCGAAATGGGTCCGTCTACTCGCTGCTTTCTTGACCCCTAAACGATGGTCTTATGGTTATTATAATATCATTAATATTAAGCTAATATACAATGAAATGAGGATAAAACGCCTAGTTCATGTACTATTTCGCGATATAAGCATTAATGAGGTTAAAATCAATCTCACGGAGCTAAAAGTTATGCGTAAGTGTAATTTAGCCAATTATGTTATTAGAGATATATATATATATATATAAATTAATTTAAAAAATAAAAGGATATGAAGGTTAAAAAAAGGCCCCTAAACATATTATTATTAACGAACACATTAATTCTACGCTTTTTATGTTGTTGTAATGTATTTACATAATATACCTACCTCTACTTTGAGGTTGAATGCTCCTGTATCATATTTCTATGTATGTAAAGAACTATTGCGTTTTTTACATTAAAAAGTATGTACTTTTATTTTTGGTTTTGAGATAGAGATACAATGTAATTGCTCAAAAAACTAAGCAATTACATTGTATCTCTAAAATTCACTAGGAATAACTGTTTCACGACAAAGCACAGGCTGACTTATAAAAAATAAGTCTCATATTTGCAATTGTACGTAGATTATTAATTATTGTGCAATATCTTGCATATTTAGCACAGTACTGATTATGTTGCATTGCACAGAATACCACAGACTAAGTGACGATCAAATAAGAACTATTCTAATTGCAATAGAAGGATTTCTGTGATATGCTTTACTAATCAAACTAGAGTCGCTCAAAACTAGTTTTGCGAAGTCAAAAGGCGGATTCAGCGGCAAACATTTTTTTTTTGCGAACTGTACAAAAAACAAATCATATTCGGGAGAGATTATACGATAAGAGACGTCAGAGGGATATTTTACATTTACAAAACATGTTAATTAAATTTTAAAATCCTTTTAACTATTTCTTTGAATTTTACAACTTTGACTATATCATAAATACCCTAAATGTTAAAATCATTGTATGGTTTAATATATGGGGAGAAAATAATACTCTATTGCAGATCGACCTGGTTTAGGTCGAGATTAATTCTGTCCTTTTCAAAGTGGTTTTTGCCGACTCCATCACAGCTCAATGTTCTTTGAATTATTATGTCCACGTAGAATATTTTTGTCAATTAAATACAAAAATCGCTTAAATTGCCCACTTGAAACGTGTATACTATATCGTGTAATTTTTCCCTAACGTGCGATCCCCTCAAGGTAGAATTAGCGAGTCGCGGCCGCGGCGCGCGGGCGAATTAATACCCGCCGTCGCTAATATCACGGTTACATCGCGCCAAATGGATTTCAGGCAGCCGAATTTCAGGAGCGGCGTGTGATTAACACATCCATGCCCGCTGGAGCGTTTACCTTAATTATTGCATACTTGAGCTTAATACCTTTTTAGACGTGTGCGCAACAATATTAATTGAACGATTAGAGGGTAGATGGCGCCTTTAAAAATTCTTATTCTTATCTTATTATAGATCTATCCATGGATCGGTAACGATATCACAGTAGTAAACGCACTTACCAAAAAATCATCAGAGTGGTAAAGCATTGCTCATGACAGTAAGCACCCGGCGTAACCAGTAGGTATTTTAGTTTTGTAATTATTAACAAGTATGCTATGTACAAGAATTTTATTAAAACATATTAAACTCACGCCTATTACGTATGAAGGTAGGCAGAGACTACAAATCTCAACATGGTTCGATATTTGCATACTTCTCTCACTTTACTGACATCCAACAATCTTTCTATGCAAGCTCGTCAGTTTCGGCTGCTTAAAATATGGCTCTTTTTTAATGTTCCTCCAACTTGGTCTGTATAAGATTTTCTAGGCTGTAGGTCCACCCTTGCCGATCTTCCCATCACACACATTCGGTCTATATTCGTCTTGTCAGTCTACTTTTATTCATCCTTTCCAAACCACAGTTACACTCCTTTTCCTACGCTAACCACTACATCTTTTTTCAAACTACTGTTCTCTCATGTCTCTGTCCCTACATACATCTTTCAAAGTCACTCCACATATTCTGCGGGGAGATTTTAGGGTCTGCATTGTATTGATTTTACTTCTATTTTTCTTCTGCCATAACCAACTTTCACTACCGTGCAAAAGCGTAGGGATTCGGAACCCATTATGGATAGCCAAACTCGCTTGTCTTGAAACACTTTAACTAATTGTAGCAGCAAGCAAGGCCCCACTCATTTTATATAATAAAATGCGAAATGACTGTAATCGATATTTCTACACCGTAAAACCGAATTTGAAAACAGATTTGCTTAACCATTTTTTGTTCTGAAAAAGAAAGTAAAACTTTAAGTTCAGACCATAACGATCGCAACTCTTCAATACATAGAAAGCTATGTCTCTTTATCCGCACCAGTTCGAGAACCATAAATCTTGATTATTAGAAAAGAGAGTATACTATTTCTGAGCGACATCAAGGTGGACCGCAGTACAATCCACAGCATATTTCTCAACAGTCCGTTTGACTAGCTGCGAGCAACATTCAGCTAGTTAAAAGGAGAAGATATTTCGCGAATAGTTCAAGCAATTTAGATAGCGAAAACGTCACCCACTCTCCGCGTATTTCGTCGTAGCCTCAAAACTCCATAGCTTTTATAATTTTAACTTTCTACTCCCGCAGCAGTCTGCGACTTTTCAAGTTTATTTATTTAATATTATCTGTCTTTAAGTAAAATTAATTTAAAATTTGAAACGATTTGAATTTGCACTGGACTTTAATGTCTCGAGTAAAATTATGAATACTGAAATTGATATTGCCCATTTCGTCGTACGTACAATGTGAGCCTACAATACCGATCGATTATCACAAACTACTCGCTATTAGTTCGATCTGAAACGCGTACTCGGTCAAGGTACAATTACAATATCGGTATCGATTGTGTTCGATGATGGAGCGACGGCTGCTGGAACTCGATAATCATTGGCTAGATTTACAAGCGTTCATTTGCCTCAGCGAGGGCGGCTGAACGCTGCTGCGGTCCTTAATCAGCGTCCGACGGTGAAACAGGACTCATGTATGGGCAATTCACTATTAATACAAGATCTATTGAATTTATGCTCAATTATCTCAATTCTATCAACACAGTATTCATTCACAACCCTTACTACGCAAATGGAAATTTATTAATGATTAATAAGCGTTATATGTAATGAATTTAGAAATAATTTGACTCGAAGCATACATGTTTAATATAAGCGGCTGCCCTAGACTGACAATAAGACAGTATCACTTATTTGTAACGAATTTACGACGACTTTACTTATATTAATGTAATGTATGATTAATTGTATTTGGTGATGAAATAACTGATACTGGAACAATAATGTTATTACATATAATGCTTTAAGTTATGAACAATAGTTGATAATAATAAAATTTTAGGATCATAGTTAGTAACTTTAAACATGTTTTTTATAGCTATTATGTTGGAAGAAAGAAGGTATCAGAACTTTACGATTTTCTCAACTTGATTTATAAGACGATGGATAAGACGAACCTACAAAAGTATTTTGAATTT
Source organism: Eumeta japonica (assembly GCA_005406025.1). NCBI lineage: Eukaryota > Metazoa > Arthropoda > Insecta > Lepidoptera > Psychidae > Eumeta > Eumeta japonica. The sequence continues at coordinate 647,628 of BGZK01000014.1, forward strand.
TATATGAGTGAGTGAAAAAACGCGTGAATCAAGTATTACGATATGTCTTCTTTTTAATTTGGATTACATAAAAAAATATGGAAAGACTTTGTATAGGAAAAAGAATGCGAACAAAATGTGCAACTAATTTCATGTGTCTCTATCTAAGCGAAACGTAAACTAAGTAAGTAGAAAAAAAGTCCTCGAAATTGCTCGTGTAAATAGACACGGACGGCGTACGCACGCCTGTTAATCCCGACTTAGGAACACTGCCGTTTGCCTAAATCAAATATTAACAAGGAACAATTAACGCAATAGCAAATGAAGACAGGTCAATTGCATTTATAGCAATACATTACTAATGTAAAAATGAAACGATAAATGTGATTAAGTAGAATTTAATAATTATTAGGGATATACTAATTATATTTCTCTTGGTGTTTTTATGTGACTTTATCGTGTTTTATGAAACGCAACCGATACTATTGATAATATTACTTCAGGGAGTTTCTTTGCGGACGCCAATTGTGTGGTTGTCCGCAGGAACACGTGGGAAAACCAATCCGGAGTCCTCGAGATTACACCGGGAGAACTGTATTGGTAGTGCCAGAAAAATCCTCCCCGAGCTTGTCTCCAGGAATTTAAATGTAAATATGATAGGGATATTGCAAGGAAAATATATGCGAGAAATAAAATGAATGGAGTCTTGTTGGCTGTCATAGCATCTCGCTACAAACACGTTTGATCGTTGTTTCAAAGCTATAAGCAATCAAACGTGTTTGTCGTTTGATTGTCTATAGCTTTGAAACAACGATCAACTAACAATCAAGCAATGTTTGATTGATGTTTCAACAATATTAATATTGTTGACAATACATCATATTGATATTGTTATTGTTGATCAATATGCTTGATTGTTGATAGCTTTGGTCTCTACACTTATATATGGCAGTGAAAGTTGTGTGGGGCGGAAGAAATGTAAAAGTAGAATTCATGTCGTGGAGAAGTTGTCTCTGCATGATATGTGTAGTGCCTTTATAAGATAAATAGATGGATAGTGATGTCAGAGAGCTTTGTAGTTTGAAGGATGTGGTGACTAGAGTACAAAAAAGTGTGCAGTAGTTGTTCTACTATCTGAAAAGGATGATTGAATGTAACATAACACAATAATGAATAACGGGAGTGTATGTATGGGAGGGTCTGCAAGAGTCGCTCTAGAAAATATTGTGTACACTAAGTTCGTGGTATATTAAAAAGGACCACATTTTAAAAACGTGAACCCTATGAGTTTGCATAAAACTGTCAATGAACGTCAGTGAAGTAAAGAGATATACAAAGAATCCACGTGGAGGCCTATTGTCTCTTACTGCTCTTCTGGGAAACAGGTGTGAGTTTATAAATAAAAAAGACACAGGACTTAATATTGACTTCAATCTCTCTTTTTTTCATGTACTAATAATGAGTTGATCTGTCAATAACCTCGTACTCGCTACACGAGATGTACAATTAGTACCTCATTACTGACCCTACGTCTCGCACCGCCAAGCGGGTGTTTTTTTTCCGGTGAATGTAATATAATATAATAAATCAGCAGAAAGACGAAAAATATCTCAATACATTCAATATTGTAACTTCGAATTGTCGTGGTATGTTTATGCAGTATATATTTCTCCGTATAATTTAATATAAGAACAAAGAAATTGTGACAAGTAACGTTTACCAAAAACATGCTTCATAACAATTATCCATTGGCGTTTTGTTTCGTTTATACTATCAACTACACGTTTTCCATCCGTTCGGCTGTGTGCATAATTAAAAATATTTTTTTATCGAACACGCAGATTTAATTAAAGCATGAGCTTTGGTCGTTCCCGCCCCCGCTTTCGCCCACAATTCCTATCCCGATTTCGATTTAGATCCCCATATCCTCAAAATATTAAAAGCACTCACTGTTACAGTGAAAACATTTCGTGCCGGTAAACTATTTTAATATGTAACAACTTCGCTCTTGCTTTCGTCCCCGTTCTTGGTCCCGTTCACGAAATCAGACCCGAACTGATGTTAATATCAATCTTCTCTTAGACATCGCTATTACAAAGGGAGGAACGGTATAAAATAGAAAATAATATATTTCCATACTATAAAAAAATTATATAATTCGGCCCACAACCGATAAGGTTTTATATGACATATCTTTAATTAGCATATAAAAAGTGACTTAACTGACTTCTGAAAGTCAACGAACAATCTACCTAAGCTATTAGAAAAAAACATGAGCGTCGATTTGAAAATTTTCTCTTTTTTGAAGTTGATTAATACACTAAACTAGAATTAATACATAATACTGATAAAAAATACAAAACTACTCTCATATTTTATTAGATAAAGATTGATATTTATTACTTGAAGGTATTTTACGTAAATCTTTAATTTGTTATTGCGAGTTTGTGCAAATAGGTTGACAATAGATCTTATACTTTTATCGCTTACTTTTCATTATACCTATTGAGAGGAGCAACTCCTCCACATGTCGTTTGCACATAACTTAAGAGACGAATTGAAAATTTTGGTGATAGGGATCTCGATTTGTTTCAGAAAATTCAAAACATGTGAAAGTGATTTTTCGTGATCCAATTTTTCATGGTATTGGTTTTGTCATCTGTAGTTACGCAATTTATTAACCTTTACTAAAATATGAAATACAACCTTTTTTAAAACAGAGACTTTCATTTTATATGCAAATGGGACTGATTTAAACCTCCTAATTTTCTACGTAAATTGATTTTTATAAACATTTCAAAGTGCTAATTGGATTTTGCCACATTAATCCTAGTTTTTATTTGAAACGTAATAAAGTTTGTTTTGTCGCATATAACTTTCAAAAGTAAGCAACGACGTCGCGTGCTTTAGTATGCAGTAGAGCGGTGTGCACGGGTTGTAAAGCGCTGCGGAACGTCATGCTCGTATTAGCTTATTACAGCGTCACCTTAAACGATACAAGCAGCGCACACCAGAAATGCCCTCAAGAGGCGACCTCTCCTGTATATATGTGATATATGTATATGGAGTCACAAAATAAGACGGTATGTTTGACTCGATATAAATACATCACTATAGTTCATATTTGCACAAAATACCTTTAAATTGATATACACAAACCTTCTTCGTGAATAAGTGTAGCTACAAACGAAGACCAGTTAAAATCTCTGCAGAAGTCTTTCAAATAAACGTTCACAGACAGACAAATAGACAAACAAACGCCACGGGGATCTTTAATTAATATGTAGGTACATTAATATTTTGAAAGTAAATTTCCAAATTTGTGATAAAGCTATAGACAGTTAATAATATAGGCACAAGGAAATTGTATATATATATATATATATATATATATTTTTTTTTTAACAGTTTGATAAATTGATAGTCAAAGAAAAAATAGTTCATTATGTAGAAATATTGCTTTTTATTTTGGTTTGTCCTGTTTGTTACAGCACAGGAAAACTACTTTATATGTAGTATCAAAATTTGTCTTCAGATGATCTGGAAATTGACACTGTTGATGTTAATCTAATTTTAGTAATAACCGAACCGTATTTTGTCTGTGAATACATATTCAGTTCTTTAAGAATATCTTTGAAACAACACGTTATCTATTTTACGCATTAAAATTAGGGGATTTGCTCTAAGTCAACGCAGGAGCTACCGCAAACAAAAGCAACCTTAATAAGATAATTTGACGGACGTGCGGATGGGCGGAACTATAAGGGTTACATTTTTGGTATTTTGACTCGGAGCCCAAAATACCAAAAATGTAACTTTTAAATTGAAGGTATTCAATTTTTAAATTGAAGGTGTACATGATGCCTTCATCATATACATCAAGGTATAGATGAAGACCGGAATGTCCCCTTGTTGATCTCGCCGATCGGATTTTTAAAATTACCTTTTGTACACGTCCGCAGATACTTTCGATCATTTTGCGCTTGGGCAGATAGATTTTCTAGATATACAGGCGCACGAGTGCTAGCATTTTCAATAATACAGATTTCGCGCAATCGTCGATGAAAAAAAAATTGGTAGGAAATATTCCTAGTAAGGATTTTCGCCTGCGTTCGCGGAAACCTGAAAGGGGACGAATCGAACTAAAACACAGGAGAAAATCTGCCACGTACCATTTGGAGTCTAACGAAGTGGATGGAAGAGGGCCTATTTGAATAATGCTATTTACACACGCTAGGGACGCGGACCGAATGCATTGCGAAGGGAATTTAAATAAGTCGTAATAACGACTGTTTATTTATCTATCCGTTTGTATGCGCGTGCTCATCGTTAATAAAGTCTGATAAGAGCGAACCGGCTCGCCCACTCTAGACGCGGCGCACAAATCTCTCGATGCGATATGTACACAAGTCGATTGTATGCGTACGGTTTAAAGGTTAAGGAATTTGGTAGAGTTAAAAAACTGACAGATTTGTGATTTTAAATATTATATATGAAAATGAATGTCTGTATGGCGTTGCCTGCATATACGTTCGTGTTTCGTCCAACCGATCGAGTTAGAACTTTGATAATGTATTGTAGGCGTGAGTGGAAAGGTTTTTTAAGTACTATGAAATTTAATTACCGAAACGATTTCAAAAATTCTTTGAGCCTTTGAAAAGTTACACTACCTATTATATGTAAAATAAGCAACTAACACTCCCACGTTTTCGTCTAAATCGGAACCGTTAACGGTACTGGAATCTAAATTCCAAAAAAAAATGGAAAATAAAAAGTGAGACAGAGAACAATATTGAGATCGACACTAGGATCGAAATCGAGTGTGGACGCGGCATCAGAATCGGTATCTGTATAAAAATATAAATCAAATTATTGATCTAAGTCTGCCTATTAATATGAATCTGATCATTGATCTAAGTCTGAATGTAAATATTGATCCGAGCAGTGATTTAAATCTCAATACTAATATAATATATATTGAGTATTGATCTAAGTTTAAATATTAATATAAACTTCAATACTGATCTAAGTCTGTCTATTAATATACGTCTGATTACTGATGTAAGTCTGAATCTTAATAAATAAAACTTTAATTTCCATTACAAAACTTGAAAAGTAATCCTTTGATTAACTTGAAATTTTGATGCCTATTTCAACCACTATAACCATATAATCTTGCGACATTTACTTACATTAATTACTACACCGATTCTAAAAAATTGTTTCACTTGTAGAAAGCTATAAATACATAATTTATTTTAATACTTACATTTGCCCCGGCTTTGTATAAATCGGGACCGTGACTGAAAGCAGTATCAAATTTGAAAGCAAAATTGGAGCAGAATCGATTGAGAACGGAATCGAGGTCGAACTCAGGTATGTAACCGGGGTTAGAATCCAGAACGTGACCGAGATTGAAATCAAGAATAGTAGCGAGACCAGAATCAGTAAAAGAAGAGGGACTTTAAAGTAAATACGCTCAGGATAGAAGATGAAGGAATACATTCTATATCCACGCGGGCGAAACCGCGGGCTTAGCGGGGGGGGTGGAAAGCTAGTATTAATACAATTGTAATTATTCTCCAAGTCCGAATATAAATGTTATTATTCATCTAAGTCTCAATATTGTATACATCTGAGTATCGATCTACCTGTCAATATTATTCTAATTCATGAGCAGGCTGAATATAATTCTCGTGAACTTTGTAACAACGGTTCTCAGCGGCGGCTATGGTCCGGCGTTCTTGTCCAATAGCAGTATCGGCGCCTATCGATGGAACACAATATGGATTGCGTACGTAACCTTAGAGTAATTATCTGAAAACGCGTTGCTAACGAAATGGAAATAACGATCGAGATCAGAGGTTAAGAAGGAAAGACCGTTTGCTACCGATCATTTGTACTACTTTAAAGTCGACAATGCAGCAATCATCGAAGACGGAACAATTTCATATAAACCAATTAAATGTAGGTTTAGCACAAAATTACGTCTTTGGTTATTTGTGGATAACGCCGTCGGCTACAGTATGACGACACTCTGTAAATATACGTCAATACGTAATTCTAGTTTTTTAATTGTTTCTTATTCCAAATAAAATGAAAAAAGGAAGTTACCGAGTTTTTAACTGACAATTTACGAACTCACGACATAAATTGGAATCTCAAAACGAGCCAAGCTTGGCCGAGCCAAAGTAAGAACATTTTTACAAGTTCCAACTTGAGGAGTGATAGTTTATATTTTTAAATAAATCTAGATTTTTATATCTACATATATGTCTGTCTATAAGTAGGATTATTCACATATCAGTGCCGTAATAGTCAACAGACGTGTTTTAAACGCTATTTTGTTTCCGTTACGAGGATAACAATGCATTATTAATAACAATCGCGATTGCGTCACGTCATCGAACATCAATCACAGCACCGCGTCAGCGTGCAAATACATTTTTGCATTTTATGTATAACTTCACGGTATTATTTTCAACATGGGGTGGTCAGAGATGGTTGATTTCACATGACGCACAATCGTTTTCATTTACCTTCCAAATGTGGATTTCACCGTGATACTTTCATTAACCGTTTGCTTGTGACATTGTTGAATAAATAAATGTACTTAAATCTCAGAGGAAACAATCGTTACATGTTCGTAATCGAACCCGAATCGAACAAACTACATTTGATATACGAATTTGATTGCTGTCACTGAGCCATCATTGTTGAATATATTTTTGGCGATATTTCTAATTCAGAGACGATAAATTTCATCGAAGGAATAATCAAATAATATCGTTGAATAATTTTAAATAATTAGAAACTGGGCGTCCTTTGCAAATCATTCGAATTAATCAGCAGACGAGAGCGATACAACAGAATTTTTACAAAGGGAAATTTCCAATATAAAATTTCTCGAAATACGCAAGACTCGTCACGAATGGCGAAATTGGTTTCAACACATTCAGACAATTCGTGGAAAATCGCGAAAATCTTTAAGGAAAAATTATTGTTGTATCTTCATTTTTATGAGCTTATTGAATATCAGAATCCTAGTTCTCAAAACGATACCTACTACAATCCTCTTGATATTACATTTTTTATTGTATTTTTATTAAAATACTTTTATTAGCTTCAGTTAACTGTAACGAAATACCTTTTCAATCTTTTGGAAAAGGTTTCTTACTCAAACCGCCTGTAATCTTGCGGGTTTCTTTATCTCCTATCTTTATATATCACCAATATACCCTTGTATCTCCTTGTCAACGTCCTTTTAATAATAACATGTCAAAATCGGACTTAAATAAAATATATACTTTTACAATACCGAGTTCGAATTCGAGACCGTATCGAGTGAGTGGGCTTGAACTTGTTATGTAAGCGAATTCATTCTCAAGTACGTTTCAGTGGTGTCAGAGAATCACATAATTATGTTGTAGCAACAAAATAATGATTGTAGTTCTTCCATGAAAACAACAAACAAAAATAATTATCATTTTTTCGTACACTCACACAACTTATGTTGATGTCGATGTGCTTTAGTTAATCATAAATATATATCTAACGAGAATTTTGAAGAGTATGTATATATCTTTTTTAGTTATTCGCACTAAATAGTAGTTCATATTATAAATATTTTATCGGTATACAGGCTCCCTGTTTAGTGTTATCGACAACATACCTTGAAATTATTTAGCACCTAATGATAGTAAATGGACTACTTTCATTTGAGAATATATTCTGGATAGTGCTAAGTAATTTATTATTAATACACCCATTTGTAAATGTCAATGTAACGAATCCAAATTAGACGATCAGAAAGAAAGAGAGAAAGGAATACATAAGTGTCGACACTTTATGTGTCGACACTTCGATTTTACTCCAAGCTTTTATAGATACAATATGGAGCTATCGAAAAAGAGCGCTGTTCAGTAACATCTGTAGATGTACTTTTGACTTTGTGACAGCGACTAAAGACCAAATTCATAATACTATACGAGAATTAAATATAGTGCTATATAATATATTAAATATTATCTGAAAATGAAAACCTTGCACCTGTCTACGACGCAAGTATGAATAAAAGCTTTGAATTTTTCCTTTGAAGAGAAAAGCTTGTAAAGCTCCATTTAATCCGAATTTGTGGTCTGAAGGAGTAATGTTTACAAAAAATAAATACATTTTGCTGGAATAAAATTTAACGGATATATTTGTGAAACTTTAAACTTTTAAATATTCATTCCCTATCAGCTCCCAGCCGATCAAAGCGCTGAATACAAAACATCGAACCTCATTCATAGTCAAGTCGGTGACCTAATTGACTAGGGTTGCCCTAATATACGTCCTATAAAGTGAACGATCAGCTTTATTCAAAATACTTAAATTTTAAAGAGGATATAACGATATTGCTTTGCTGAAAACTATTGTATTATAAATAACTAGCTATCGCCCGCTTCACTGCGCGCATATTATTTAGCAATTGATTTTTTTAGGGTTCCGTAGCCGAAATCACACAAACGAAGTACTTAAGTACTTATATTAAACGAAGTAGTCTCGTCATGTCCGTCCATCCGGCCGGCCGTATGCTATAAGCATCTTACTCAAAAACCATAACGTGTATATCTATGAAATTTGGTATATATGTGTCTTGTACAAGTCGCTACTCAATTTGGTACTCCGTACATGTAACAGAAGTTGAAAAAAAAAAATTCTTGAGCAAACATCAACGTTAGACCACATATTTTGACAGTTTTAGGGAATTTTCGGGAATATGGAAAAGTACAAAGGTAACGCTTAATAAATACTTACAGAAAAAGTATTTTCAATATGATCGAATATATCGTTTTTGAATTATTGCCTAAAAGTTAAGCTTCTTAACAAAAGGACGTAAGTGCCATGAAAATATGCTCTTTTGCTGGTAAACTTTTTCACATCGAATTTATACATTTCGAGACTGTAGGAAGTCTTTTAATTGTGTTTTAATGCGCTAAAATTTAATACGTAATTGTGTATTTAGGTAAATACATTAAAAATGTAATGCATTACAGTAAAGCCATTAAATAGTAACAAAGTATGACTAACATAAACTTTGTACAAAAAACCAAAATGGCCTGGTCGTCTTTGAATATTGTACGAGAAATTGGGTGACCTTGTGACCTTAAGTCATTTGATGACCTTGATATTCTCTAGGGGATCAATGTTATTGATAACAAATCACCATGTTTACTTGTATTAATGCATTTTTCTTTTCATAGAATGTATTCTATATCTTATCCCAGGACAGAATCTACCTCTATGAAAAATTGTTTGATTGCGTTACGATTCGTCCAACCTCGAACAGTCTTAATTTTAATTTATACTCGGACAAATGAAATGTCTTATGTTATATACATGACTCTTTAGCTTTAAATTAATGTACAGGAAACTATTTAAGTAAAGGTAAACGTATAGGTTTTCATTAGTACTGATATTTTGAAAAGTAATTGACACTTCAATTCATTGTCACTCCCTGCTATATTAATGACAGGGTTTTCGTTAAAGTCATAGGGCTGCCGTTTATCTAAATATTGTTAGATAAACAAGTGGCCGCCGAAGCATAAGTAGGAAATATATTAGGCGGCAAGTAAGTATAAGTCTGAAAATAGTTTACACAAGTAATGAAAATTACGTAATACAATCGGAGCTCTGTACAATGAGTTATATTTCTTTTTAAAAACGTTCATCCGAATTTGAGCACCGATTACTTAGTTATTAAATAGAACGAGACTGGTATACTTAGATATACCTCTCTCGATCTATTTAGCATATAAAAATATTTCGGCTAACTCAATTGGCGAATCTCAGTCTGCACAGTGAGGACGGTGAGCGGGTAGAGGCAGATTTGAATGGACACAGCGTCCTCACAGATTCTAGGTAGACGCACCGACAGACGTCATCTCGTAAAGCTTAGGTCTTTATTCAATTGTATTCTAAACATTTTAATATCTGTATTTTCCTTAATGTATATATATATATGTGTGGTATATATATATGTGTGTGTGTGTGTGTGTGTGTGTGTGTGTGTGTGTGTGTGTGTGTGGGTGTGGGTGTGCATTATATGTATTGAAGTATTTCATTGTTAATATTGTGAATATTATTTGATGCACAATACGTTACAATTTCATTACAATATAAAGTTTAAAAATTTAATTAAATGTATGCTGTAGATATGTTATGAATGAATAGCCACTTTTCAATTAAAATTAACGATATTTTTACCCATAAAATGACCAATTTTAGAGCAATGTTGTAGTTTTCACTTTCAAACGTTGAATTCGCTATTGAAAACGATAATTTCTACAGTATATAAAGTTACGCTTAGTACATAAAAGCCTCGCTTTAAACTTGAAGGGTTTGGTTATTAACAGAGGTAAATACGACAATTTCATCTCGTTTGGAATTTCAGATAAAAAGGGAAACTTATTTTAATTGTACTAATGTTTATATTCTTCCAAATTATTCATATTAAAATGTTATACTACTGATTATGTTTTAATATGTTATAAACAACCGTATTTAATATAAATTGTATTACAGACTTTTTCATCAAATCATATAAACAGACACAATTCCCAATAGTTTTAAATATATAAATTGTTAGTGTCATATTAAATAGCATTTTTTAATATATAATAATGAGACAATTTATAAAGGAATAGTATTATCAATTCGAAAATCCTAAATATAGAGCGGACAAATTCTTAAAATCCCACTGACATTTTTTATAAATAAATTTCTTACAACTCCGGAGGAAAAGAAAAAATGGTCACATTTCTTGCTTTGATAGATCAATTTTACCACAATTACGCCATCTATAGTTGATTGATGCAGAACTAGTTTTTTGTGTAATAAAACCCTTCGCTCATTTTCTTTCTGTCTCGTTGTATTTGGCTTTATAACGCTGTCTCAAAAACCTTCGATTTCCTAATTCATATATTTCTGAGGAATGCTTTTTAATAAATTTAGTATTACCAAGACCTACTCACAACAAATTAAAGATTTGCCATAAACATAAGAGATCCTACAACATTGAAAAGAGCATAAAGCTTAAGGATGGCTACTTATAAAGACATATAATGATATAATTATAACAAACTGTATTAAGCCATGTATGTTGTTTGTTTTTACCTTATTGTCATGGCGCATTTTGGCCTAGACTTCGTATAAATCAACATAAAATAAACTCAAATCTCTATAACCATACTATTCTGATCTCCTTAGATTTCAGAAATGAAGTATCCTATTAAAGTTTATTTGATTTCTTACCTGTTTTACATTGGGTGTTCTTATTATATTGTTAACGCGGTATTCTGAAGAAGCCAACGCTTACTCAGTAAAAATATAGTAAAAAATGTTGAAATGAAAAATAAATTTAGAAATTAAGTTCTAATAATGGTCCGACGTTTTAAATCTTTATTAACATCGATTATGGCTTCGCTCGGTCAAATGAAATTTTTAAGGTTCCTATTTTAGTTTTTCGACTATTTTAGAGTGGGGTTAAATAGTCAAGCTGTCAATGTTGAGATAAATAAATGTGCAGTTTAGTTTTATGTTCCGAGTCATATAAACCTTGCCATAGCGAATTTCATCTCAATTTCTAGAGTTGATTTGCCAAAAAATTAAAATAACCTTTTGTATAATAATAAGTCAAAGAGAGAATTTTATTATTTTTAGTTTCCAAAAGGAAACGATTTCCAAACTTTTATCTCCAATTATATCACCTTCCATCATTTTTTTTTAATCCAATAGACATTGTTTATTTTAAAAGCTCACAAATCAAATTTTAAATGTCCATGTTCAAAAATGACGTCCGTCACATGAGAACTTCTATTGTTTTCTATTTTTTCCTCTCTTAGATGTTTAATCCAAAAACAATACCAAAATACAATAGAGCCGTTTTGCGATCACTTTGGCTGCAACAAATTTATCATACATATATTTCATCAAATATCGTATTACTTCCTAAAAGTTTGGGTGGTCTACATCCGCTCATTAAATATCCCCTCCTGCTAAAAGGCCGGCAAGGCACTATTGACTCTTCTGTGGCTACAAGTGGCAAAGATAACCACTTACACTCTGTTGGCTCGTACGCATGCCTCCTTAGATGGCGTAAAGGAAGAGACTCGTTTATTTTAATTAGAAGACGCATACCATATCCTTTACATTGCAACTGGAAAAGTGATGATACTTTGATATAATTAACATCCCATACTTTACAGCTTTGTATCTTTACAAATAATTTATTATCTTTATTATTAAGAACCTATACTGTGCACCTAGACTACATAAAAATCTGGTGTTATATTTTAGTGTTTTAAATCACAACAGTATCGTCTCAGTGTTCATCCAACGAGAACCCTCTTCTCTATAAAATTATATGCAGGCATCAGATTTCGTTCCACTGCTAAGACATGCCCCTCCCACATCTTTTCCAATTTACATTGAAGGACTCGGATACTAAGTATCTTCCACGCTGACCTAGTACGAGTCGCGGACCACTGACAGCCATCGTCGCCCATGCGAACTCAACGTACGTCATCGACCGCTGAATGTGACCTCCAAAGTGCGAAGTGAATGGTTTGACTCTAATTAAGTTAAAAACTTATAGGTCGATTTACCAGTTGTTCGAAGATCGAACTGAGTAATTCCTAGTTCGAACTCAACACCCTTAACTTTTGAACCATCTCCGGTCGATTCCGATCGACAACATAGTTAACTACGTCAATTAATTTGTAATATTACGAGAGATCAACGACTCGTTTTTGATCTAGTTTGAGATCAAACTACAACAACTAGTTTGATAGAGATCAACATGTCTTTACAACATGACAGACATGTAACATTACATACACATCAGTCGCTCATTTAATACCAAAGGTCGTCTTCGGTGTCCCAAGACTAAGCCTACATGTTTAGGTGTGTGCCAGGTGGGCAGGCGGACAAATTGAGATAAGCGGGGTTACGCTATCTGCCCACCGAACGCTGAAAATACGGATCCTACTATTTTTCATGAACCCGCGTCACTTACAAACATGAGGTGTCAACGTCTGAAATAAATAGCTATAGTGCCTCGTGCGCGTGTGTGTGTACGTTATTCGGTTGATTTACACGGCACACAAAAAATATGGAATATTATTTATTTACGCGCCCCTTACGGCAGCAACGCAAGAAAATATATCGATAATATTGTATTATTTACTAAGCTTTTATTGATTGTGAAAACGTAATGTAACTTTCGAGAAAACGTAAAAAATAATTTTTATTTACATTTGTTGATGTAAGTTTTCAGAAAAATAAATATAATACTCACACAGGCTGAATAGAGAAAACTAAAGGTCTCACAAATTGGTTTTAACGGTTTGAATAGGGTACTCAAAAACACAAATTTTAAGAATTTTCAACTCTGTTGCACATTTCAAGACTGCAATGCAGAAGTGCAGGAGAGCAGAAGTGCCAAGCACGGATGTGTTTTAATTCGAACAAATTCGAGTTAAGACATATCCGTATTGAATTAGAATTTGTATTAAAATAGTTTAATTCGTATGCATCCTTAATTTTCAAACTGATAGTATACTATTTGTATGGAAATTAAGGACGTAAATATATATATTAGAAAGTAGATATGAGATAGTATTTTCTCAAAGAAACGACTAACTTTAAATTATACACAGACGGACAGTGGCCCTTACAGACAGCTTAGTTTTCCTTTCTACTGAGAGGCGTAAGAATGTCTGAAACGGTACGGTTTCCCTTTAATTTTATGTCGATTGGAACACTAATTCAGGAAAGACCGATAGATGAGAACATGGTATCATGTGACTCGGGTACTCATTCGTTCCGCTGCATGGCAGAATTATGCAGCATCTAGCTGACACACGCCCGTACTAATGTGTTGCGTATACGATTCGCGTTCGCGTTCCGCTGAAACGGTAGATTGTAGCAACGTGTGCGCCGGCGGCCGCCTCGGCCCGGCCCGCTTACGGGATTCGCGATACTGATACTGAAAAACCGTAATCAGCGATTTCCAAAAAGCACTGATCACAATTATCTCAAACGGTCCCTTGTATTTCACAAAGCCCTGACACGAACGGAGACTGTCACAAACGCCATCGTGTCGGATAGAGTTGAAAGTTTATTAATCATTAATGATATATTTATATTACTTTTTTTCTTCTTCCACGATTTTATTGTAATAAAAGATATTTACGAACGCGAAAGCTCAAATACGAATCAAATCATATGCGGGGACAGCCACCGGGACAGACGGCTTAATATAATCTATTAGGTACAGAATGTGTAGTTCAATTTGACCTGATAAATTAAACAGCCAATTAATTTTATATGATCAGAATCTTAACTATTAGCTTCCGGTTCGCAATCAATGCAGAGTCATCTCGGCCCCCACCACTGTTGCTGAATACTGTATTATTCAGCTTCACAACAAGGAAATAAAAGCTACATGAATTCGGAGCTGTATCATACAATCCTCACCACAGTACGCTGCCCTGAGCAAAAAGGTTACGAATGCAATAAAATCACATTATAATAAATACAATGTAATAATTCTTCGCTCATATAATTTTACACAACTTGTACGAGCCAGTTGCTTTTTTTTTTTAATTTAAACAATGAATTCATTACAACAAATACAATTCGGATGAGTCTGCGAAAGACGCCTTTAAAAATTTTGACTTTCCTGCTATTTAAGTAATATATCGTTAAGTAGTCAGTCAAACAAAATATTTTAAGCGGAATCGTCGACACTGGTTGAGCCATTTACTTATTTTTACGAGATCATAAAGTACAACTTGTCGGAATGATTACACAAAACAAATGTTTCTAAGTTACACTTTATACATTATGCTCATGAGCTAGCAACACCCTCCACATGATGGAGTAACATTGCGTTGTGACAGCTGACAGTGGACCTGCTAGTATTTTTGAACTGTGTACAAAAATGTTTTCTTTCTGTTATTTTATATGGGATACATTATAAACATATAGACAGTGAATTTCCATAATCGGCACAAAGATAGGAAGCAGAGATAGAATCATGAATATTTATTTCTTAAAGTTCAATAAGAGCTTAGTTTTAAATCTTCCGGGATGTTTTGATACCGACTTTCGTTAATCAAGTTTTTAACAGACGACTGGGTTTTAAGGTCCTGGGAAGCTATTCTGGTAGTTTTTATAATAATGTCTGTCTATCTGTGTATATATACACATATTTGTTTATTATGACTATGTAAATACTATATAATTTTTATACGGTACGATTTCACTCAACTAAGAATTTCGTAAAATTAGACGTTAAACTATTAAATAGATTTTGGATAAATTTAAAATTATAAAGTCTTCGAAATAATGTTTTTTTTTCGCGTAAAATTAAAGCTAATCGGGACGATTATTTTCGTCAAAAACTATGTTGAATTCAGAAAACTTCATTGCAATCGATCAGTTCGGTCGAGAGATATTGATAAAGATAGATTTTCAAAAAACTTTCAAATAAATCCTCGAATTAAGTCCGATTATGATATTGAAAAAGATATCAGTCGCTTTATATTTCCTAAAACATTGAATCAAATTCAATGTTTTAGGAAATCTAAACTCAACTGGTTGATTGAATTTGAATAAGCACGCAAATATTTTTTCCATTAATATATTTTAATAACTTTAAAAGTATTGTATTAAATCGATTATTAAATATAATTACCTTGAATACTTAAAATACTCAAATTTAACCATATAATATTCGTTGAACATTGCAATGTATATTACAATCAATCAACATATTCGAGATATTTCACCATATTTGAAAGAGTTTTAGATCTAATAAAAACTTAGTTTGATCCCTCGACTACATTTTGAGTAATCTCAAAAAATATTTACCAAAGAAGATAATAATTAAATAACTTTAAAGATATTAAATCGATTATTTCCAATGCCTTATATCGTCAAACAAATTCGTTTCAATTTCGTTTAACGTTACAAAACCAATTAAATTCATTTAATTAAATCTAGATTATAATAAGGCAAAACTTTTCAAAACGTTTTTTTTTTCAAATAGTACAGTCATTTGGTTCTAAAGAAAGAGGTTACCTGGAAAGTTTACCGGGAGTTTTGAAAGTAGGTAGTTTTATAGACTTCGATGTGCTTTTTCTAAATTTCAACTTTGCCACTTAATATTTTTGCCGCTCGCGCCACCACATTGCAAAAATAGCGCGATTAAATGAATATTTTCGGAAAATTTTTGCGAAAATATTCACTTAAAAAATTGCGTAGAATACTTAAAAGAACTGTCTAAAATCTTGAAAATAAATGTCGAAATATGTGCCACACGTTGATGTTTGCTAAAGAAAATTTTTTCAGCTTCTGTTACATGTTTTGAGTAACCCCCTAGAAATACTTATTTTTATTATTTAACTACCAAAATAAATAGCAGCTTATATAAGACACCGATACTCCCAATTTCATAAATATAGACTTTGTAGCTTCTGAATAAAATGCCTGTGATATTCGAACGCACAGACGGACAGACGTGACTAAACTATAAGGATTCCGTTTTGGTCATTTTGGCTACAGAACTGTAAAAAAAAAAAGAATTCAAGCTATGTACTATTATATCGGTTTATTTACAATTTATCATATACACTTAATCAAATACTACAAATCACATCAAAGTATCCCAACGATTACTATAAATACGACCAGGCTCAGAATTTTAATCTGATCCTGGTCCTGTTTGGTGAAGAAATTCATTGTTTCTTGCAAGAAATGCATTGTTCACCTTTTGGTGAATAAATTCATTCTACGTTCACAAGGGTGCAGCCGTGGGCGTAAGCTCTTTATAAATATATTTATGTGTTAAAACTTAACACAGAAAATTATATTCGCACATCGGAGCAATGACGATTCTCTTTTTATTTTCAGAGAATAATTGGCTTAGAACCATCGAAAACTATTAGTTACACACAATTTTATGCCACTAAATATGCATGAAATTCGGCACTACAGTTCTGATTAATTAAAATCTAAGAGGTGTTCAAACCAAAGTTGTTTAAAACAAAACCAAACCAACGAAGTATTTACCTGACAAATGAGCGACATCAAAAGCATTTCAGCCCACCGCCACGAGTAAGCCGCCTAGGGGCGCCATTTTGTGGTGCACTCTATTTAAGGGGATGTGCTGTAATTTGTCACGCCGGCTGGCCAGGCGAGTACCAGACCAGACCTCTCGTAGATATGAATCTTTCGCCCATATCGCAGGTCTAAGCTGGTGCTTAAGGCATGGTCTCATTATGGTCGTTCGTTTAAAGGACAGGATAATTTAGTTGTTACTAGAACAGTCGTACGTAAACAAATTGCGGACAATTTAAAAACATTGCTGTCACGAGATTCCTTTTTAAAATTATTTTAATAACTATGTTATATAATCACGATATTAAATAATTACGAGATTATTTTTTTAAAAGTCTTCTGCTTTTGATTTTACTAATGAATGCGTTTTAGCGAAATCTACCTTACTTTATAAAAAAATGGAGCTATAGTTAGTTCACAAAGTTCAATTTGTGTTCGCTTTGAACATAATATGTTCATTGAACAGAACCGTTTTAGTGTATGAGCAGCCTTTCACCTTCAAATTAGTTTTGAACTCGAGACTCGAAATATGAAAAATGTTTGTTTTATTCTGTTATATAAAAATAATAATTATAATTTATTTCTCACCACAATCAGGCAGCACGTTTATAAGAGTACATTCTACAATTAAGTGATAATCCTAAGATATTTAAGTGTATTTTAAAATAAGCAATATATTCAAACACGCGATATATAAAATATGCAATGAAAGAAGAAAAAATAGTGACTAATATGGAAAAATATTTCTTATCTATTACCTTAAAATACTTTATTTTATTTTACTGTTTTATTACATATTACTTGTAACAAGCAATTACGTATTCGTCAAAAATAAAAGTCACATATTTAAGTACCTATGTTGGTTTATTTTTTTACAAAAAAATATATTTCTATGTAAAAATATTTGTAAGGTATAATCGTAATCTTGAAGATCAGAATTTTCGTTTTTTTCATATCGAGCATCGTTCGGTTTAAGGAAAACTGCGTGTTTTGTAAACCGAATGTTTTTGTGCTTTATATTTGGTTTTAATATTTGTACAATTTATTTGGAAAAAGCTCGTTTAAGCTCTGTATCAATCGCATTTTCATTAATATTTCATGCTGATAATATTATTGTATATTATTTCAGAAATAAAAATAGAATACGAATAGGCGGTACAAGTAAACTATTTAAACTGCTCAAAAACATATTTATTATTCATTTACTCCTCACCATGAACTTTGCAATAATCAGACAGAATTGAAGTGGAATTATTATTACGGTCTGCATTCTTAAAAGTATATGGATTTCTAAACGTGTATTTTCCAAGTCTTCAACGAGTGATGCTCGATGAAAGATCACGAATCTAATAAAAAACGTGTCTTACATTTTTTCACATTTAGATAAAGACGGAACAAAAAGGTGATTGCCCCCTTTAACGGACAAGTTGCGTTGTTTTGTTGTAAACAAACAATATTTCCTCATGCGAACGACAAAAACATCGAGTTAAGCTCATTTCCGCGTACACACGGACGGAAATTCGACGGACGCCAATTAAGGCGCGCCTCCGAAATCAGTCCCCGGGACTCGCTTAACGCCTAACGAGACGCTTTGATTGCTTAAAACGTAATAACGCCCGCGTCGGGAGCGTCGCCTTATTAATTTTGATTAAATCGCGTTCGAGTACAGAGACAGACGGACGACAGGTTATTACAGCCTATCACACCCCGCCCCCCGCCCCCGCTCCCTAACGGCGACTGGCGTCCGATGCTTGCGTGATTACGTGCCGTGCGTGTGACGTTTCATGGTCGTGTGACAACCGCATGTCCTGTTTCGCGGAGACGTGTATCATTGCGTAACGACCGACGAAATGGGTGAGCTCGGACCGGTAGAGCGACGTGCGTCTCGATCGCGTCCATCTTGTTATTAAAACTGCGCGATGCCTTACTCTCAAAAATTAGAGCGAACACACACGACGTTCGTTGTACAGATTTATTTTTAGGAGCAAGAGTAAGGACCTTGCTCCTTCCAACAGTCGTGATGGGAGTATATTTATTAGCTGTAATAAGCATTTCAACATTAATAATGTTAAATATTACATCGATATTGTTTCCTCATGAGTTCAATTAACAACTATTTTAGTTAATAAATTGATTGACACTAGAGTCGTTTACTATAAAACTAACATAACTATAGAAAATCTATTGATATGAATAAACAATACAACTATAGTAAAATTATGTCAAATAGTTATATAATACTACCTTTTGCTTGTCGCTCCGCCCGCGCTATCATCTTGTATATAGCCGGTAAATAGACGGAATCAGAATCCCAATCGTTGTCCCGTTCTCGATTCTGATCCCGATCCCGGTCCTAGTCTCGATGCCAATGTCTTTCATTCTCGATTCAGATTGCAGTCCCGCTTCTGATTCAAACTCCGGTCTTAATCTAAGGTCATTAATAGTCCGTTCGAATCCCGGTCCCACTTTAAATTTAGTTCTTGGTACTTCTTCTCATTTCGGTCCCGGTCGCGCTCTTGTTTCTCATTACGATACTCGTTACGATACTTGTTACTCATTTTTGACTTTAGAGTCATTCCCTACTTCAATCCCGGTCTCGATTGTTAATTCTATTTCTGGTCGTGTACAACTTCGACTCTCCTATCAGTCACGGTTCTGATTTGAATGAAAACGTAACAAATGCTAGTAGTATTTAAATGAAATTTAGGCTGTATTACTCGGAGATAGAGTAGCTTTCTATGAGTAAAATAATTTTTAGAATTTTAGAGGCAGAAATATTTCGCATGTACAACACATAGCCGGTTTTATAGTAACCCAATAAATAAGCACACAAAAAGAAAACTGGCAAAATGTACATAGCGGTTTCGGTTTTCAATAGAATATTTAATACCTTATTTCACCTTTTTAGAGCTGCATTTCTAATAATGACACATGTTATTTTTTGTTTGAATTACACACCTACAATATAAGTTTTATTGTCATTAACTCCAGTGGTATCTTTTCTTTTTTAAATAAATTTTAACTCTTATCTCACCCTGTTTAGAGCTACTTTTAAGAACGATTCCTATAATTATAAAATATAAATTTTGGTACACAGATTCAGCGGTTTCGGTTTCCTTTACAACATTATGTCCCTTATTTTAACTTTTCATAAGTAACTAAAATTTTAAGTTTGTTAAGTTTGACGTTTATAGCTTCAATATATATATATAGATATATAGTCATCTGATATAATTTGTTCGTCACTTTCTATAATAGAAATAACGAAGTTTTTGGACTATCATTCAACTTTCTACTGGGGACGCGAAAAAATTTTGACCTGTTTTCAGATTTTGACCTGAGATTTGTAATGGTCATAGCAAACGCATAACCACGCATGAGTTTAATATGCTTTCTTTGTAGCTTAAATGGAATATTAGGATCGGAAGGGATTAACTTAATTGAATTCTTGGAATAATTACAGTTTTATTCGAATTAGTTCGTGTGCAGTATTACTATATTTATTTAATTGTTGAACAACCATTTTAATAAGCGGCATCACGAAATGTAGACCACACTCTACCATTAACTATTCTCAAATATCTACAGCTCTGTGCTCCTTTAACGCGAAATAAAAGTATACTTAAAAATATCGTTCTCGATCAAGCGGATTCACAGTAAAAATACGATCAATATATTCAGTTAGTCGTTGTCGTGGTTACCATAAATTTTTATACCGTACATAGTGCTCTGGATATCGGATTACAAAAATTGTCGCGCTTCTTCACCTTCTCGGCACAATTTGCCAAACGCTTTTAATTTTGTATCTTCATCATTGACGGTAAAATCTTCATTTCCAGCGATAAAATATACTGGTCGATCTTCTGATAAATTAAAGGGTAACCCTTCAATTGGATTATATCGATTACAGAACAGTCGTTGGTGTAAGCTCCAAGCCGAAATTGTCATTAAGTAAGCTTTCGGAAGGCTCACATAATGACAATTAAAAAAAAATAGTTTCATCAACACTTAAAAACTGATCATTATCGGAAGATGATAGCAGTATTAATGATGAACAAGTGAACATTTTATGAACGTATTTCTATAGATATTTTAAGGATTTTATAGAAGAACAAATTTAATTGTTTTAATTAATTATTTTACACCTTAAGCTTAATGTTTTGATAAACATGGTAACTATAGAAAATAAATCACAGTATAATATTTAAAATTTATGGACTTAATACGAAATAAATATTATGAACTGCCTCCCTTTTCTTTGTAACTTATTTAATACTTTTATTTAAATACCAAGTGCTATGGTATTGAATAACGAACTGTCATTCCATAGCGATATAAATCTTTTAAAGTGACAAAGGTCTCATGATTTATTTAATACCTAGTCAAAAATTATCTAAATCATACCACAACTCAACACATGTATCAAAGTATACGAACAGTATTTTCGTAAAATATATCTTAAATCGAATATCTTTTCTACAAGACAATCGATACACTAATAATTACATATACTTACTTAAAATTATCTTTAAGAAAACCTATATTTGAAGCAAAAAATAAATAAATAGGCCGAACGAATAATCAGATATTAATAAACAAACGTAATAATTTTCCGTATTTTTTGTTTCCGGATGATTTTCCTGAAAGACGGCGTCGGCGCTCAAAGTGTCGTCAAGCGTTTTCGCCGGCGCGCGCGTCAAAGTAAAATTGATTTATTAATGATATAGTATAATTGCGATTGCCGTTTGATTGAAGCGTAATAAAATTCTCTCTGAAAGTTGCAACGTAAATTCTGTTTGATTTCGTTAAATATCGAAGCTTTTTATGCAGAGCGCGAATTTTAAAAATTAAATCAAACGAAGTGCTTTTATCGCTTTCTGTACGGAAGTCCAAGAAGCATGTTTTTTTTTCTTTAATTTGAATATCAGAGAGCGTATTTACAGGTAAGGAAGGTTTTATTCTTGTTTTATTTTATTTTCCAAATTTGTTTTTAATTTGACAGAAAATCAAGTCGATTTTCGCTTTAATTTTTAAAGACTCGTATCTATGTTTGAAAACACGTAACCAGACGCGAAAATAACTGAATCAGTGAAACTCAACTAATGTTGTAATTACATTTACAATTTATGGCAATCGCTTGGCAATGATTTTCTTTTTTTAAACTTTGTATTCTCTCCTTTGCTTTATTTCAATCTTTGCGGGCAAAGTTGCGATATTGCATCGAAGTCTTGACAATGGGGAAATTTCGTTCTTCTTGTGAAAACTTTCAAGTTGTTAGTAGAATATTTTGATTTATATCGGCTATAACAGTTTATTTCAAAGCACATAAATCGGCGGCACACGAGCCTTCTTTGCTTTTCCTTTATTTTATAAAACGTTAAATGGCTGTTAATTATTTTTAGAACTTAGTGCAGTTTGGTGCTTACTTTTTGTATGCTTGAAGGCACTACAATAAGTGGTTAGGTTAGATTAGGTCAGTAGCTAACCTAACCTTGTAGTGCCTTCAATCATACAAAAAAGTGGTCGTTGCTAGGAAATATTATTTTGGAACTGATATTTTAAAATTATATAGGCCTAAAAAATAAAGATTACAAGAAACAAAAACAATGAATGTAGTAATGTGATATTATCTAAATAGTAAGTATTTTGAAAGCGCGCTTGATGCCATTTTTAATTCTTAATTTATTTTATTATGGTTGTCATGTTTCTATTATAAGTTTCATTGCAAAATTGTTTTTATGTATTGATAAATACGTTAAAATCGATTTTATGTTGAAATATATTAAATAGATCTGTAATACTTATCTAATTATTCATTGCATGATTAATTGATATTATTTATGACGAAAGAGGTTAAAAAAATATTCAAACAGAATAGTTTTTCAATTATTCAAAATAGGATCCTACGAAGGCCGAAAAATGTAAAATAAATGTTACTGATATTTTGTATAGAAATTTATTCTATAAAATGTTTAAGTAATTTAACAATTTAATATATAAAAAAATGGAGTTAGGATTTTCGAAAATTAAAGCGTGCTTATCTACTCACGTGAGGTATGGGGATTTAATTTATATTCTATGCCACATGGCACGTAGAGAGAAATTTACGATTTTGATCCCTTATTTGAATATACTTTTGAAACGTTCTCGAAATAAATTATTTAAAAATATATTACACGCCATAAATCTCAATTGTAAGAAGGCTTTATGGTTTAATCAGCCACAGTTAAATATCCTATCCAAACTTATCCAAATTTACTTGCGAATCGCTATGCCATCGAATAGTTACAGTGCTTGTTAAATGATGCAAGTCAATTTTAAGAAGATTCATTCCGTTCTCTTCACGGTGCATGTATTCTAGTACTATAGAATTTATTACGGCTTGGGAAAATCTTCTAAATAAACGAAAGCATCTAAGTGCTGATTACTCCCTATTCTAGATCCAGGTAGCGTCACGAACTAATTGACAACCTAGATATCTCTCAGAACGGACTAGATTTGAAATTTGCTAAATCAGTACTACAGAATCGAGTGTAAACTAAGAAAGGCTTAAATCTGACCTCCAAATCAAAAGCTATAAAAATCCTGTACCTTCTATAATATTCACATACTACTTCTGTCAGGTTGTTTTTTAAGCCACATATCGCGTACAGAGTATGTACACCCTCTCACAGGATCAATTACAATCGAGGGGGTGGGACTTTAAAAGCTCCCGATGCTGATGCAGACGGATTGGTTGTCGCTCACGCGGTAACAAACTCGAGGAGTACAAAAGGCAGGCTTAAGTGTTGTCTGAGGTATGTCAGAAGTTAATTTGATTTAAGTTAAAAATTCGATATTCAACTATAGCATCTCAATTTTAATATGTCACGCTATTACGTCTTTATGTATATAATACAAAAATGAAAGCTTATTACTTCGTACACATATGTATTGATATACGCCTCTTGGATATCATGGCGGAGCTACGGCAACGCCATCGGTCGGTTAACCGCGGCAACTCGAGGTCGTTTTTCTCATAGACGTGACCATATGATTCGCATAAACGTTACTGCACGTTTTGGATGTTTATTTATATTGTAACAGAAGAATCGATATTATGAGCCAAACTATTATTAAGTGTGGATTTCAGAATATCTATGCAGACTTTTTTCGCGGAAAATCTGTGTCGAAAGGTAAGTAATTACACGAAACATGAAATATTCTTTCAAATCGCTGTATATGTAATTTTTACCACGTATTCATTTCATTATAAGATAGATTATCGTATTACTTATAACTGGATGTTCAATTTATTAAAAATATAGGGCATAAACTTTTCCAAAGCCATCACGTTCAGGAGGTTGTCGAAATCCGTGATAGTGGAGGAGGATTCATCCATGGAAAAGTAACACCACAGACCAGAGTGAATAATCGACCGTACGACGTGAAAGTGGAGATATGTATTAATTATAAAATGAATTCATAGTTGAGTAATAATCTAAACAAATATATTTTCAGCAACTTTTCAACCATCCATGCAATTTAGAAATGGAAAATGAAGATATATTTCTTTATCAAAGAAATATATACTGAAGGAATAAGTATTGTTCGGAAATGTGGAACCGATAATAATTTCATTTATTTACTTATTTATTATTTTATCGTTTTGCATCCACAATATATTATATATACTAAAACAATTAAATAAAAATAACTTGCACGTAAAACTCTAAAAATGCAAGATTTATAATTAATCACGATTAACATTCTGCATGTTGTTTTCGATTTTTTTGCGCTGGTTTTGGTGCGTGAATTACTTAAAACATGGAATACGGTCAACAGAATAATGAATTTTGAATACTGCATATTTTGCTTAGCAATTGCTGTTTGTACATACACGTTAGTGTGAATTTTTGTGTGCCTTTTCCCGCTCTTCCCGTTTTCTTTCCTATAGGAACTGAATGCTTTTCAGGTGAACCTAGATCGTAACGGGACAGAATGCACTTGCAAGGCGGGTTTATCGGTTCGAGGTTGCAAACATGTAGCAGCGGTCTGCATTTTATCAATAATGAATGTACGCAATCGAAAACCGATCAACCGCAATGTTGGAATCAGCCTCGAGAAAGTCAAGTGGAAAATATAAAAGGTTGCACTATCGCTCAAATGTTCCCAGGTCAGGAACATCTGATTGATTGTAATGCAACGTATACATTCAACGACGTCCAAAATGTACCGTATTGCACAGAAGGTTCGTTGTTCGGCCAGTACATACAATCGGAGAAAGATATTGAACCGCTAAGAGAAATTGCAAGAGAAGAAGAGGAAAAAGGAAAGAAGAAGCGTATATAATTATGGACCAAATTTACCGCTTGCAAGAGTCAAGGCGAGATTACAGCTGCTATGAAGTTTTGTCAGTCGATGATTTAAAATGCGACTTCGAAAATACACGTGTCCTCCTGAGCTGCAATCGAAATACGAAGAAGATTGTAGCAGACAGGAGTGAGTGTTTGAGCATCAGCGTACTTTCGGAAAGTCAATCCGATTGCTTCGAATGGTTTGAAGAAAGAGCAAACGAGTTACATGCTCTAGCAAGGCTCATCGCATAAAACAAGGCGAGACGCATTCGAATCTTTGGCATCACAATTTAAAAGAATAAATTTGATGGCAAGATGACAGAGGCTATGAAGTATGGTCTTGAAACCGAGTCGAATGCAAGGAAGTCTTTCGAAGAACAATCTGGTCTGAAAGTAACTTCAGTTGGATTGATTATAAATATGACCCAACCGTTTATGGCCACGAGCCCCGACGGAATAATTTTAAGCGAATCATCTTTATTGGAAATAAATGCCCTTTAGCTGTAAGAATCAGCAAATCGTGAACCGTGACGATAAAGTTTCGAATGTCCCGTATTTGAAAATAGACGAAAATAATGACATTTATTTGAAAAAAGCGACAAATATTACACACAAATTCAGGTGTCAATGTACATACTCAACGTTAATAAGTGTCATTTCTTCGTTTACTCAAGTCGCGATAACGTAGAGCTCATAGTTGAAAGGGATGAACATTTTTGGAAGAGTTGATTCCAAAATTGAATGGTTCTATTTTCAACATTATCTTCCATTACTATTCTAGGCATTGAATAGAACTACTTGTATCTGCTTCAGTATTTTTATTTATAAACATTTTTACACGTACGGAGTCCTTCCCTTCTTTACAGCCGCTCTCCTCAAAATTCCTGGAAATTTTAGTTTCTTAATTGGACGCTTCAGAATTTTAATAAGTGGTGGCTTGCTATTGGCAATAACACAGCACATGTGCATAATTGCATCAATATGCGGTAAAAGTGTAATAGGAATGAATTTTAAAATATTGCAGAGTTTTATCCGTTGAATAGCACGTTCGACATGTATTCGGACTGAAGCGATTTTATACGTTTCATCTATTTCGGAGTTTGTAAATTGTGGGTCGAACGCGAACGGAGGTATCACCAAGAGGGCATTGCGTTTGAGCAGTTCCGATTTTATCTGAGGGAAACCAGCTAAAACCGTATCCCCTGGTTCTATGCACGATAAAAGTCCACAGTCATTCGTTATGAAACTATCTGTAGCTCTTCCGCCATACCCTTTTGATAGTTTACAAACGAAACCATCGGGCGTAATAACGATCAAATATTTGACTGTAAACCGTGACTTGTAGTTGGAGTACATGAGAACGCGTTGTTCTACAGTAGGGGGGGTTTCAGTAAATATTTCCGTGCAATCGATTATGCATCTGCAATTCGGATATTTTTTAAAACCGACGGGTAAATTTCTTTTAATACTTTCCCTTGATGGCCAAAAAATCCAAGTTTTTGTCTTTTCAGTCAACGTTGTCAAGATTTCGAAGAAGATTTGAGAAGCAGTTGATTCGTGTATCTTGAAAAGCAAGCTAGACCAGAGAAAGAAATACCCAATTTCATTTTCATCAAAAAGTAATAATCTATTTTGTTTATTTAATACGCGGTAGTAAGCTGGTTGACCATCTGTTTTGACGCTAATCAAATTGAGCAATGCATTGAAAAAATTAGTGAAACCCCGCCTAACTGCAACATAGTTTTGTTTGATCCAATATCAGAGAATCCTGAGAAACCGTAATGGAAAATATCGTCAGGACCACATGACTTGTTGGCAACGGTTTTCAGCTCCTTAACTATGATTCGCTCGTTTTATTTGGCTTCCCAATGTAAATATTTGTCTGCGTGGAAGCTTCATTTTTCGTTGTTCCAACTCCAGAAAGTATTCCTTCTGCACTCTCTCCTCCGTTGTCACACGCATCAGTTTGACAACCAATGCTCGTCTTGCCAGCTTCCTTCGGAGTTTCATTTAATCCTGTAATTAGACGAAATCATTGAATATCCATTTAAAATAACGCAGTATAAAACAATTGTACATTTCCGAAACTTGAAAGGCGCCTAACATTTACAGTTACTTCAAAAATATTTTCAATTTTCGATCTTACCCATTTCAATGTCACTCACGATATTTTCATTGTCTTGCGGTTTTGAAGCTGTGGAGGTGCTCATTTTTCTTTCCTTTCAGAAGCCGCTCGTGTCTAGCTAAGGCCAGTTGTGTTTCCGCTTTTTTATACGCGGAGGGAAAATTGTCGGCACATACGCGGGGCTGTTTTCGACGTTGGACTGCTTGCCTCCAACAAAATGAGCACTGCAGATTCGAGTGTTCTTATTCGGTTGCCACGTCTTGTTATCGAATGTACTAAAAATAAATATAACATACAACAGGCGAACAGAAAATTTGAGTTTGCATTTTTCGATACGTTCCTAGTATCAAATCGTCATAATTATATTTACTCACATTCTTCTGACAGCTTTTATCCACTTATTTCTTTTTCAACTTCCCAACTTCGTTTCGGAAACGAATAAAAGTTAATTCACGATTCCGAGATTGGGAATTTTGCACCCCACAACACAACAGTACCTCGTACCACCCATTTTTTTCCTTTTTGAGAGCACTTTTTCACGCATTCAACGTTTCCAATAACGTAAACCGTACAGCTGATCGCACGCGAAACGCCCACGAGTTGCCTAAGTCTGCCACAACGCCGCGCCACTAGCGTTATCCAAGAGGCCCATAGTCGATTGTACGATTTTAAGATTGTAATTTTTGAATAAAAAAATTAGCTAGCGAAAAGCACGTGAAAGCGCTTTAAATTTATTGCGGTATATTACGGATCTTCTTGATATACTTATTTTGTGTCGTCAGTTAGTTAAAATGAAAGTTAGTCTTAAATTGGAGGGTCTATTGAAGGTGTTGGATAACGAATGCTAATTAATACATTCGTTAACTACTACGAGAATTTAATATCATAAAATTATATATGCTTACAATATAAGAATTTAACAACCTATTAAATTTAATTAGTGTTTATCAAACGCCAAAGGTTATGACAGTAATAATGAAAGTCTGGTTGTAAATGTGCGGATTGCAATTGGGCAAAATCGAAAATTATAATAAATATGGACTACGACTGCATCTATCGATGCAGAATGACATTTCGAGATTGCGGTTGTAAGTTATAGAGGGTGGGAGTGAATTGTTACATCGAATCGATGTCACAATTAACAAATAACAATTCAATAACAGTCACAATTCGAAAACGAATGCGAAAAATTGGTGTTACTTTCAAAATGGCCCCTTGAACAAACGTGGAAATATAGCCATATTTTTCTGTTTGTAAGAGCCGGAATCGCTTCTGGAAATTTCGAGCAAACATGATACACTAAAACCAGAAAAGTAATTAGTGATTCACATCGTATCCCGCGGGAACACGGGAATTTCCCGTCGCCTACCGGAGCGACGGCCATTGACAGCCGGCCGAATGAGACGATCCCCGCGGGAATCGAATCCGAGCACATCGATTGTTACTCGCACGATTTATCGATTAATCCGTTGCAAGCGTCAACGAATCGATTTAAAATTTAATAAGCCGTTGCGGCCGTAACGACACGATATATTTCAATTGATAAAAATTAAACACATGGTTCCGTAAGCCTTAAAAGACATCCGAGCGATACGGCCGTCCGCTCGGACTCCTAAAACACGTTTCCTAAACCCTTCACATCGAAGGTCCGTCTGTGTAGCGCTCACCTGTACAAGGGCTTGCCGCCGCTGTGCCGGAACCACAGCACCATGTACACCCGGTCGTCGGCGCCATCGGGCTGGATGTCGCACGGCAGCAACGCGCCCCTGCCGGCCACCGCCTCCACGTTCACCGTCGACACCGGCACGAAGTCCGCTGGAAGAGATACGGGGGGATGTTAAACGAATCGTAACGTAACACCTTGAAATTGATATCGTTGTTTATTAATTTTAATTTTTGATTACGGTTCAAGGATTAATTTCCGATGAACACATCGTAATATACTAGTAATAATAGAGTCATAAATGGTTACGATTAAAAATATATATGAAAAAAAAAATAAATCGAGTGTGATTTCACACGCGGTAGAAATGAAACTTAGTATTCTGGTTCATTTTTTAGAGAATGAAATGAATACACTATGTAGGTGGTAAACAGAGAGAAAAAGAGAGACAGAATGCAATTGATTGACAATCAATTGCACTGTCTCTATTTTTTTTTATTATTACTTAAACATTTTTTTATTACTTAAGGTAAGATTTTAGCAAATTTAGAAATTATTCGATTCAATATAAGATAATTTTTAAAAGTTTGCAATAGTCACTACAATCCAACTGAAAATAATGTGCTATAGATTTCAATGTTTCTCTCTCTCTCTCCTTCTCTTTGTATATATTTCGAGGACATTAAGAATATAGTATACAGTATGGAGTCTAGTCTCATGGTATGCAGAGTCCTTGCGCGGGCCGCGTACGGCGGTAGAGCGGTGGGGCGCAGACCGCACGAACCGCCGCGCAAGGAGGAGACGAAGGATAGAGAGCCTATGTACAAACGCATTCTATTTCATTCTATCACAGCCTAAAACCTACATATACATTTATAGCTATATCTTTTTTGGTACACATTTCGTTTCATAAAATCCTATATATAACATCGTACCAAAAGAAGTTTCACTTCTAACCAAAAAATCACGTTTACTGTTACGAAAAGTGCACTAAAAAGTTCAAAACAGAAGGTTTTGGTTTGAGCATACAAGATATCGGAAGAATGTTTCACTGGACTTAATCAAATTCGATGCGTCATTTTATTTAAAGGAGAGAGGGGTGTACCAAGTCTACACCTACGTAAATACATACATCTATTTCTGTATTTTTAAAAGGTTTAAAAGAATTTCTGGATTTACTGTTTATTTGAGGGTTCCGTACCTTAAGAATAAAAAAACCTTATAGGACCTCTTCATTATCCGTCCGTCTATCCGTCTGTTTGTCTGTCTATCTGCAGTCTGTCAGATTTGTCTGTTAAGTTTGTTTTTTTCAGTGACACGTGGAGGTACCAAATTGAAATCCTTTGAAGCTCTGTAAGAACCAAGTTACGAGTCCTGTTTGCACTTGTCAGGTTTTTTACTAAATTCTAAAGTCACCTAAATCCACAAAAATCCACGTTATTAATTTAAAAATAGTAAATTATTCTCCTTATTGTATTTCACCAAAGTCTGCAATATACTAACAAAAAGAAGTCATTCTCAAAATTAATACACCTTATATGTAAAAATTTAAATTTACAGACTGTGGGAATCTATCATGAGTATTTATCGACGAGTAGCATACCCATCCTAAGTTCTGGCCTAGAAGTGTTGTTAGCTACCGGCTATGATCTTTTGACTGTATAGTACACGATTGTCGACAAATCGCTTGCCCAGCGTGGCGAATAGAGCACGAACTCCGCTACGATTTCTCTTTTTGCATTCTTCTGTCTACGATCAAAAATATCACGATACCCATAACAGATATTTAATGCCAACAAAACCTCGAACGTCAGTACACATAGAGCTAGTCTGAGTTTACCTACGTTTTACGTGGGTACGTAACTAACCGCTAAGGTCATTTTTCTCCGTGATATGTAGCCTGGTTGTTGAGCATTGACGTGAAGAAGGTTCGAGAAAAACTATGTATCCAAGAGCTCTAAAATATTACAGGCACCTGTGGCCCATTTCGGTGTGAATTTGGGGTGTTATATATGCTCTCTGGACGTATCTGTCCGTCGCGTGTGGTTTGAGGATATTACGCTAACTTCTTTGTGAACCACTTTAGGAAAACTGGTGAAGTGCAAAGCTGATTCGTGGATTCGACGTTTATCAATAAAGTTTTATATTTCAGTATTTCAAATACTAAAAAAAAACCGTCATAAAATCGTTCACGTATCTGTCTGTCGGCCACAGCGTATTTTCTTAAAAGCCGTCGATTTTAAAGATCCCTAAGCATCACGTGCAAAAGCTTTACATTTCATAGAGAATGTGGGACACGAATAATTTATGAAACCCGTCACATACGTGCAGATGCCTTGTTAGTGTACCTACAAGAGAATTTTATGTAAAATTTTATTTATAGCCCAATGTGCGCTTTTCTTTATCGATATTAGGCAGAGATGAAAGAGCGTAACTCGATATTTACATTTATCATCCGCATGGAATAATCAATTAATACACGTACATCGATGGGTCTGCATGAAATAATTGACGGTTATCACTGAAGGAAGAGTCATATGCAAAGATTGCATATGTGGAAATCTGTTGTGTCTTTCTACTCTCCTGGAAAACAGGCGTGAGCTTATGATAATAGCATTCCTAAATTCTCAGCCTTAGGAATTAAAAAGTTCCATACCAGACTATAAATAGACTCAAACAAACATGTCTTCCATCATTACTAAATTAAATATCAATATCATTATCATCGCCATCATAAAATGTTATTTTCCTTTCATTGATTTATAATAATAGATGAAAAAAAAAGCACTTACTTGCATGTAACATAATTTAAAATATCTAAATAGAAATAGTGCTTTTAAAATTCTATTTACATATTTTTTATTTAGATTTTACGCTATGTATTTGCTTTTTAAGGCTTTATAAATAACATGCGCCACTAAAATCAACTTGTAAAAATTAATTTACATCCCGTTTTAAAAATTAACAGCCTTCAAGTTCATTTAACTTAAAGTTAATATTTAAATCACCAACATTGTGAAATTAAACGAAGTTATCAAAACTCTTTAAACAGTGCTTTTAATCAGAAGTTTAGCGACGGAAAATATTCGTTAAGCTCTGGAGGAAAATGTTCACTTTCACCTTAAAAATGATCTAGAAGCATCGAAATTTTTATTTCTCATCTTAATAATGTTTCGAATCAACGTTCATTGTTACATATTTAATTATTACATTGAACAGTTGCCTTGTAAAATAATATTTTCAAAAAATAAAAATAAAAACCGCCTTCCAAAACCAATTAAAATAATTGCTTAAATAGACTTCAAAAACAACTAGTTCGTTGTCTTTGGATTTAGTTCCAGCTAAAGATAAGTAAGGTTATGTTTCATTAGAAGAAGGAGATCTCATTTTTGACTCAATATTTAACGTTTTACATTCACGTTCATATAATATATTATATGTTCTTTTGCCTTGTATTGTTTTAGTTTTTGAGATATTTGCAAAAGACCATACTTCCTCTTTTTCCTTTATTTATCTGTTTAGATTTTTTGTAGTTTTTTTTAAAAGGAACTTCAACTTGGGTCTAGGAGAAAAGGGAAAATCATAATTTTTAAATTTATCCAATGGAAAACTTTTCTATTGCTTTCTTAAATATATCCTAATAGTGAAAAAATCTCAGGTATTTAGTTTGCAAATTATCAGGGATTATATGTAAAATTTCAACTTAAAAGAAAGCTTAATTAACAATTATAATAACATTTTTTTCCAACGGTATCTTATTTAATAGGGTATCTTAAAACTACCTAAATTTTACTGTGTCTTAAAATTAACATTTAATAGTTTTTTATTTTTATTTTACTAAGTGAACCGCCAAGTGCGCGGGAGTGCATCTCACTCGTTTTAAGCGTATTTTCACCTTGAAATTAAAATTATAAATATTGATGGTAGAGTTGAGGCAGGTAAAATGGTTTTAAGGAAATTTCATGCTCGTCGAGAATTTTTATTTCGATTTTCGATATCTGAAATGAGTTTAAGATATTTGCAAACAGAAAGGCCCCTCTTTTTCGTTTTAATTAATTGTTTATAACTTTTGCATTTTTATTATGCGGAACTTCAATTTTCCGAATATTTTCTAGATGTAATTACGTATCGAATGACACCTTGGCATATTTTTTAAAGCGAAGTGGAATTCGGAAGAACGGCACATGATAATTGGACTGTTGTAGATATAACACATAGGTGTGTGTGGGTGTGTACATTCACAAACATATACGTACACGCATAACACATGTCCGCACACACACACCACACATATCACACAAAGCACACTGTATCCATCAGACACTTGCATTCGCACTCGCACTCGCGTTCGCACACGCATACGCATAAAGCGCGCGCGCATGCACATACACACACACAGTAACGCACACACACTCAGATATATAATCATGGAATTTGCTACGTATTGCCATCACTATAAAACAATTGTAAAGTAGCGTAATAGAGCTACACTCTTACGCTACTTTACGATTTTTTTCCGATATGGTGCACTTCAATTGTTATTCATAACACTCTAGGTTACTTAGCATAAACAATTTAATCCAAAAACCCGTCCCGATAACATACTTCTATATTTAAAAAAGAAGCATTCAAATCGAATCAGCAGCATTTGAGTTATAAACAAATAAATTGACAGATAAACAAAACATATAGACATGTTTTATAATATGTATGAATATGATCAGAATCAAAGTGGTAAAAAACACATATAAAGAACAACTTAAAAACAAAAATGGCGTACAATTTGTTCTAGTAGGATAATGGGCAATTCCACATCCCAAATTTCATTGAAGGTTGAAAGGGGCATTGGAATTGTTTCTACAGCGAGCTATCACGACGCCCAGGACAAGTCTCTCTGTAAGGGCTATCCTTCTCGCGCAACGTAATGGATGAAAGGGACTGTTCCATAGCCAGACTGTTGTCTAGAGCGTGATATGGTAATACTTGGGTCTAAAATATATATATAAATTTAGTCGGTATATTATGTACATATAAAATATATTGTAGACTAAAACTTATGTTTAATAAGTCAATGAAAAGGTTCAAAAAGTAGTTCAGTTAATAAAAATATATGAGTTTTTTTTCAGAAAAGTTGACCATGTCTGACTGTTTGTCTGTATGTCTTTCTTATGTTACATTAATTATGCTTTAGGCTAATAAATTGTATGCGAAAAGCAGAAAATATTTTTTTTTATTGTGTTACTTACATTTACTCCATTACTTGCTTGAGAGAAATAAAATAGAGAAATGCGGAATGAGAACCAGAGATATATGGAGAATGATAGCGTGAAGGAAAATGGGAGTTTTATAAAGAGACAGTGAAACAAGATGGCGAGAGACAGTAGAGCGAGAGTTTACCCTTATACTTACCTGAGAGAGATTTAACGCCAAAATAAGAGTAGTAGTAGTCGTCGCATGATTAATAAGAGCAAATGTCGCATTTGTTTTATTTAGCAATTGGGTTTCAATAGTCAGCAAGATCTCAATCAATATTCTCTGCCAATACTGACGGAACTACAGGCGAAAGATAGTTATTTACTAATACGTAAAGAAAGCAACAAACATAAATCGTACGTAGTTGATATCAGACGTAATATCAGACGATATCATGTCCTCTGTATTTCCACGAATAACGCTCCACTGCGAAACAAATCTGAATTACATCGGGATCCCGACGGGGATTTAAAAGTACACATCGCGGCGAAAGTATGGAATCAAATGGCGTATAACCTCAAAGGCATGGCCATCAACATAAGAACAAAGGGCGGATTGGATGAAACGAACGCCGATTCCAGACAGCCCGCGGAATCTGAACAGTAAAAACGGAATTTATTTACTCACCCCCATTAAGGGGTATCTTCCCGCACGCCCGGCACCGTTATAACTAGTCATTTAACCCCAATATTGTTAATTTAATATCGGGGGCCCGCAGAGTTAAGGGTGCGCTTCACGCTCGTTTATTCCCTTAATTTACTTTAAATACTACGCGAATTCCTTCCTTACATTTGCGGGGGCACATTTTTTTTTGAAGGCCTCGGGGAGGGGGCTGTGGTTGTAAAAAGTAACGACGGCGTTGCCACCGCGCGCCGACGTGCCAAATGTCTCTCTGTTATTTGATAAAAAACGCTTTCGAAAATGTACCCACCTCTTCATTGCGGTTTACCGCGTGGGTGATTTTTTGATTTTAGTACGATTTTTTGATGTATTTTTAACGGAAATGTAAAAAAAAGTCATAATGTTAAAAACATTAAATACATTCAACTTACGAGCATATGTCGAGTGTATTAAAGCGTGAGCAAATAATTGAATTCAAAAGTGTCAAGTAAATTTTGAATTCAATTTCAATTTAATGGAAAAATTTTTTATACCCATAAATAGTTAAAATATAAAACGCCTATAATTAAATAACCATAATTGTTCATTTGAAAAATGGGATCAAAAAGATATTAACGATAAAAAATTATTCCTTTCCTAAATTAAAAAAAAAATAAATAAATAAAATATGGAATAACGACACAAAAGCTCACGTTCCGTCTTAAAATCCTCTTTACTTGGACAATTATTTTCTTTGTGCTCTAAATTTCAGTAATTCAGCTTTAATTGTAAAATATCACATTTGTGGCTGAATGCATATATCGCAATTTTTAGACATTTTTGCTATAAGGCATAATGTTTTCTTCATATATGTATACTAGCTTTTGGCCGTGGCTCCGTCCGCCTAGATAATATGGTGATGAGTTATTTCTGGATAAAATTTATTTAAAATCCGTTCGTAGTGATAGTCTACGTCCCCAAAAGAGGAACTGTATCAATTTTCAAGTCAATCGGACCTATAGCTTCTGGGATGTAGTGACGAGACAGTCAGTCAATCAGTGTTACAGCTAAAAACAGTTCGACCCATCATCATGAAAATTGGCATACATGTGTATTTTTCCATTAAAAGGTTTTTCTGCTGTCTATTTTTTTTGTAACTCCAAACCAGTGGCACTGCACTTCTATATATAAACATTAATTTTTATATATGTGGAATATAAATATTATTTATATGTTAATATAAATAATATTTAATATATGTATAATATAAAAATTAATAATACAATAAAGACTGACATGACAAGGGTCTGCCAGGTACAGTTAGTTATGATACATGAATTGAATAATTATAATTTATATCATGTATGGCAAATTATCGACGCAAGAAGATTTCTTAGAAAAGTGGTGCGGAGGGACGGACATAGCGAAAAATCACATTAGTGGTATAAATTGAAATCTTTATATCGTATATCACGATTCTGGACGGGTGTTTTGGCTTCGCTTTGCACCAAAATGTGAGTGATAATTCTACTGGAGGGCCACGCTATAACCGTTGGGCGGTTCGCGTTTGTACAGCCCTATACAGGTTGTCGTATTGGACAAGCGTGTTGTGGCACATAAAACGTGAAATATATTTTTGTTTTATCTATTTACTTACTTAAGTTCAAATTCATTTGACTTCTTATTGTTTACTGATAAAAATTAGTAATCTGCGTTACGCAAATGACTCCTGTTTGTGAATACATTTTAGGACACATTGCTAAACGAGATTACTAGATCTGACAAATTGTTTGAACTCTTTTCTCAAAACCGAAGGCTTTATTTGCCTTCTTACGCGTTATTTCAAGAGCTATGTAATTATATAAAAATATACAGTATTAAATTGTTATGTAATTAAATTATTATCGTATCTACATATGGGTTTGTTACAGGTTTTCTTTTCAGATAATATCACAGTTAGATTAATAACTTAAAGTCAATGATGGCTGAAGATTTATTTTAAAACGTAAAAATAAATATTTCTGAAAGTAAAAATTGCCATTATAATGATGAAACAAATTAACAAACAAAAGTATGTTTAAGTCAAGAAGCGGTTAATAGAGTGAAAGAGATTGGCAAAAAAAGTGTTCTTAAAAGTCATTAAGTAGGGATTAAAAGGTAATGGCAACGAACGATTTGATAACCTAAAGGTTCTGTTTAAAACAAAATGTTAATTTGACATGGTTTGTACCAGCCTCTCCTTAATTTTCACTGGAACTAATTGATTTCGCATTTTAAAAAAATCTCACACGTCTATGACAAGATTAATATTGAAGTCGGATTATTAAATTTGTAAATTATTAATGATTGGTTAAAAATAAGTATCTTATAACATTACGATTGCTGCAGCTCTTCATTTAAATTTTTAATTTTATTAATATTATATTATTTATAATATACTAGTAGGTATTCATAATAAAAAAAATATATTGTAAGATTACATAAAACTCATAAAGCTTCATTTATCTAGAAAAAAATCATGTAAGCTTTCACAAATTTAAGTGAA
The DNA here is from genome assembly GCA_005406025.1 of Eumeta japonica. Classification (NCBI taxonomy): domain Eukaryota; kingdom Metazoa; phylum Arthropoda; class Insecta; order Lepidoptera; family Psychidae; genus Eumeta; species Eumeta japonica. Next base: position 685,295 of record BGZK01000014.1, read on the forward strand.
TTTACCCTTATCGTGTAGTTATCGTCATCACAAACATCAGCGAGCTTAAGGACTTAAAAGGAATTGAGTTGCCACTTCTCATTTGGTCGCAACCTCTTGGCTTGTTGACACCCGGTTGCTAAGAGATTGTCAAGAGAAAAAATGGCAACTCAAACTTTTTAAGTTATCTACAAATTTCTTTTTCAAATAAATTATAATTCGTCTTGAAAATGAATTTACGAAATTGATCAAAAAAGAATAATTAGTTAATAAAATTTGAATTAAGACTGCGTGGATACTTGGTACTGTGATAATTACGCAGAAAAACAAAATTGACCTTTTTTTTTGTTGCGTGAGATTTTTCTACCGTTATTTACTAATTTGGGTGCGCTAATTTCGAATCTACCCTCAGATTTTTTGTAGCAGCTCTGGTTGGTGCGATACAGGTGCCGTCTTGAATTTGCATAAATAGTTGATAATTTCTAACAATAACGGTTTAACCAAACTAGTTTCTGTATAAATTTAATTATGCCTTCCTCAAGTCGGTCGTGTTTAAACAGTCTTGATTGTTTTAGTGTTATTTGTGGAGAATGTATGTTCAAAAAATTCCGTTGAATGTATCGAGCTTTGTGAAAAAAGCATACTTAAACTACTTTGGGTTTCCATTACTGACGAATGCTAAGACATGGATATCTAGTTTGGCATGTAAAAATTATATTGAATTTTTGCGATTGCGGGCAAATAAAAAAGATCCTCTTTTATGTATAAATCTCCAATGATATAGCGTCAACCATCCAATCATCATTGAGTAGTGAGAAAATCGAAGCTGGTATTTTTGATAATCAGGTAGTTGATAAATGATAAAAATTTTCATCAACAATATGACAGCCATCGAGAAACGTACATAGGAAGAGTTTGTTTGGTTAGGGCGAGTTTTTTTGAGAAATACAAAGTCTGATGACTGTTCAACGTGCTTCATTCAGCACGTTGAACAGTTGCTCATGTACTACTTCCAGCAGCTTGGATGCAACATGAGTATTAAGCTCTAATAGAGCTCTACAACATAGCTCTATGAGTGGTATAGCGCTGTTTGAATGTAATAGTATTCTGTGAATGTGGCATTATTTTGGGAATATCATAATATTCTATCGCCCATATTAATAAATGTCACTCTTACGATGCGCCATCTCAAGAAGTGACGTTAGAGCGAAATATATTATTTTCAATAGCGACAGACTGTAATCGTCTTTCTCTTTCTATTCTCAAGATGGAACGCCTCACTTAAGCATGCTTCATTAATACGGGCCTATGAATGTAGAACCATTTTGGGAATGTAATACTAATCTGTGAGTGTAAAACAGTTCACTGAATGCAATACAGCTCCGTGAATGGAAATACATCATTTCGAGTGTAACAACACTATATTGTCTAATTTCACCGCATGTGTCAACGCATTGGGATATAGGGACGTGCGAACGGCCGAAATCGAATCCGAAACGGCTCGAGCGCCACAGCAGCTCCCCCGCATCCGTCAGGAGCCGGCTCCGAGCCGCAGGTAGCCGTCAGATTCGAGTGCACGGAGATAGGGCGCGTGACATCGACGAATCGCCGAGGATTTATCGCTTGCCGAAATCCTCCGGTTTACGTAACTCAACCCGCAAAAACTGGGTCGTTGATTGATGCAGAACTGAAATATTGGAGATAAACCGAAAACTCGTGGAAAATCCGTACCTGTAACAAAAATGTATCACAAAGGTCGTATGTAAGCCCGAAGGTGTATCATTTCTTGTACAATATATTTCTTTGCGATTGCAAATCTACACTTCGTGAGTACAGGCAGTTGACTTAGAAGTCAATTATTAAAATGCGAGCGTAGTTGATACGAAATATTAGATGCAAATCTTTTGCAAGTGGAAATAACATATTTTTTAAGATTCATGGCATCCGATTTTCCTCAGATTTAGATAAAGGAATTTTATTAAAATATGTATTATAATTCTGAATCAGTCCTCTCCACTACACAACAATTAAAAATATTAACTAAATGAGGATGCGCCCAATCCACAATTGAACTTAGTCAGCTAAGTAATGTATTCAATAAATCATAATTTTTTTTTAATCTAGTACCTTAACTGTTGTCATTGTGTTGTACGAAGCAAAGAGAATCCCATAAAATTGGACAACTTTCCTAAGTAGCAATTCAACAACAAGTTTTACGGCATCTAATTGTTATGACAGGGTTATTGGAAAATAAATTATTAATTTCGTAAGCAACCTCCAGATTTCAATTTGTAAGTTTAATATCAATTAAGTGACCAAAACTACGTTTGCCCTTTTAGACTTTCTCATTTTCTTTACTAATTAAATTCCAGATAGTTTTAATTTCATTGTCTTATTGAAACTTGGAAATTAGGTATTTGGATTGTGTTATATTGTAATTTTTTTAATAATTTTAACTACTACTTCTTCATTGAAGTTATTAGTACAGTTTATTACTATCGGTGTTTGGGGTAAAGATAAAAAAAAGTAAACACAAAGGTTGTATGTTCTACTACAGCGCACCACGGTAATGATCTACGGAACCACTATAAGACATTAAATTGATTGCACTTAAGAGGTCTTTTCCACGTGGGCGTGCGTCAAAAGCATCCCATCAAAGAAAAAAAGCATCATATACAATTCTTTTTTTTTAATTTAATAACTCAAATATGTGAACTATTTAAAAAAAAAATTAATTGAATTCTACAAGTGTTGAATTCCTATATCGCTAATTTTAATTTATTAAAAAAACCTATAAAATAATAAAACTAAAATGCGTCTTAATAATAAATATATAATATTTTCCGATTTTTTAATTCCGGTTTTGTATGGATATTGTGTAATTTCGTCAATAGACTCCCAAGATGAGTATATGTTTATCATTTGACTATTTTTAAGTAACAATTTAAATAAATATTCACAAGTAAATTACGTATTTTGTATAATTGAAAACCAAGATTCCGAAAAACAATGCCAGGAAGTAAAAATGTTTCCTGTGTTAGGCGTTTTGAAATAGACTTTAAGTCGGTAGATCCTGAAGAATAAGAATTAAACTTTCATGACTATTCATTACTTAGATTCAATTCTTCTGAGTTTAGTCACAATTGTAATACACAAATTCACTCAAACGCAGCAAAATTCGGTGTTACCTTTTAAAGTTCAATACTGATCGCACTTCGCTTGTAAACGGACTGATCTCAAGAGATGATTAAGTCGCAACGCTCGAAGTTTGCTATGTATACTAGCAAAAAAGCAGTCTACATTCTTTAAATATAAATAACGGTAGTAAAATGTGTCGTATTTCATTATAGAAAAAAGTCATAAGCATTTCACGTTGAACGTAAACAAACAAATATCCCGTATTTTCTAGACCTTTCAATAAAAATTCACAGGCATTGTAAATAATGACAATAATGTATATTGAAATAAAGAAATGTTGTTTAAATGTGTTATTATTTTATAAGTTTAGTACCTACAAAGAAACATAGAAACGTACACATACACGTACATACATACATGGAGATCAAATATATAACCCTCTTTTTCGACTTCGCCGCAGTTGGGTTAATAAAGAGTATTAAAATAAGAAAATTTTTTTGGGAATACCCTTATATTTCGATTATTTCATACGTTCACCAGTGCAAAAAATAAATAAATTCAGGTATGTGATATTGAAAAATGCCACTTCCCATAAAATATTGCTCAGAAAGTCAAATTCAAGCGGCTTTTCGAAGTAGCGCATATCGTATCGCGAGCGCAGTCCGTCAATGGGTATCGCATTTGCATATTTTAGCATACATTAAAAAAAGGGTTTCGTCGTTATAAAAAATTAATATTTCTTATTAGCGGCTTATTAAAATTATGGTGACATATAGGGAAAGAAATTTAAAAATTAGCGCTCAAGTATAAATTATCGGTATAGCAAAATAAATTATTTAATAAAGTAATAGTAAATATCCATACCAAAATGGTAACAATTATTATTCTGGAATTATTATTAAATTGGAACAATATACATTCAGCACTCCTCACTAAACACGCAGCAAAGAGGATAGGGTTATTATTAAAATTAGCACCTACAAAATGTATATATATTTTTTAATTTCAATATTAAAAAAAATAATAAAAATGAAAACATCAAAATAGGAAGATATTAGAAGATGACGTTAATAAAGCGAATTCGCCACTTAATAAAAACTGTGTAGCATTATACCGGACGGGCATGATCATTCGTACGTCTTTTTTCACACAGGGTTGTCTCCATTTTAATCCGACTTTGTTAAAGGTAACACAGTCCTCGTATTAGTTTTTGATTGTGACCAAATAGTTTGATTTGATTTAAGTTAAACGTTTAATGATCTATTCACCTATGGTCAGAATTTAAACTCAGTATCTGCACATACACGTCATGGATGTGCTTTTAAATCAAGATTACCGTTTAGTTAAACAATTTCTAAAAAATATAGCATTGAACGTACTTTTAGAAATTAGCTAAGCATATTCCTAATAATACCTAACGGCTAAATGTGTGAGAAATGGCATGTTTGTTTATATAAGTTGTAAAGGTAAATAAAGCTCCAAAAATAAATATTGATCGATTAATCGATATCTTATTACGTATCATTAGATTTTTGTTTTATTATTACAAAGAATAATTACCAGTTCTCAATTCCCCTTCATGGTTACTAACTTTTATTAAATAAAAATGGCTCTATATATATATATATATTTTAGTTACAATTTAATTGTTGTTAGTAAGTTTTAGGTAAGTGCTTAAATTATGGTTAGTATTAAATGCTTTTTAATACACTTTAGTTGAAATATGGAACCCTCTTTGAGTAAACACCTCCTAGAGTTTTGCCTATGACTTCTTGTCTTTGCGTAAGTTAATCCAGTAGTTCACTGCCACTTCATTAATACCAACAACAACACCCTCTCGTTGGTTGGTAGGCTAGTATTCCTTTTTCCCTTAGATCCTTCCCGTTCTGCAGTTTCTATGGTCTATCTTTTATTAGCGTAACGTGAGATGTGTCCAGCCCACTTCTATTTTAGTGTGAGTTTACGAATGAGGATGTCAGTGATTGTCGTCTTTTGTCTGACGTTTTTGCATTAGACTTTATGTATTTCTGTAATGTTAATCATGCTCCTTTTCTTTGCTCTTTGTTTCTGTTTTTGACTTTGTTCGTAAATACCCAAGTATGGCTGTGGTACAGCAAGCATGGTAAAAGACATGTATCATATAAAATCATCTAAAATTGAAAATTATGATTTCCTTTGAGAATTTCTTTAAGTGACCAAAACTCATGGACCAAAACTTAGTGTCCAAGTTCATTACTTCCACTTCGTATTTGGACTTGCAAAATGAACTCTGTTTTCCCAAATATATTTTGATCTATTAAATGTCCGCTGTCTTTCTATAATTTGTTTTAGTGACTGTATGTGGCCAATTGTGTTACACGACTAACCTGAAGCCTGCTTGGTCTTTTGGTTGCAATTCAACAATATAATTTTTAACCTATGCAATTTTATAATACAAAATTAGTATGTATGTATTATATACAACTTTATAACTATAATGCCCACAGTGCACTCAAACGACTATAAAAATAAATCTGACTCTTCGTGCCATATAATATTGCGTATTTCGGTAACTCGGCAGATTGGGCGTGGGCATACGTAGCGGACTTCAAATTGTTAGTATATTTGTGAAACTAGTTTCTTCATTCGAGGCCGGCCAATTTCCGGCGGCGCGGTGTGCTGCCGGATATTGCTTCCGGCCGACACGGCACCGGCCCGTATCCGGTTCGAAAACTTCAGTTTTCGAAGGAAATTGTTTTTATTTTCTGAAAAATAGAGAAAAAAAAATCAAGCCTATTTCATTTGTCGGTTTCTATTTTTTTTCCTAAAGCCGAGTACGTATACAATTCACAACTGTTATATTACTCAATAAAACATTAAAAACATTTTATACAGACTAATAAAAACCGGCAGTGGTTTTTTCAAATTAAGTTACAATAAAAAGTTGCTGCAAAACTATAATCTTGTTGTTGATAAAGTTTAGTCAACTTATAACATTCTCTTCGATTCTTATGACATTCTCAAAGAGTCATTTTTTCCTAAAAATATTAATTAGTGATTAAATTACAACTAACCAACACACCCATGATGTCGGTTACTGCATCGAAGACATATTTTAATACGTTTCAAAAATCAAATATTGAAATGATTTTATGCAAATCAATAATCGAAATTGATTTAAATAAAATCAAAGACTACGATAAATTAATTGGTATATAACCGTTACATTTTATACGAAAAGAATTATTGTACATAAAAGAAATCTGAGCGAAAAAGATTTTTGAAAGTTTTTTTTTATGGAAATAATAATTATTTCATTTCAATATTTCATTAAAGTGGCATTTCAAGAGCGGCTTGAAAATTATTCGCTTCATTCCAATAAACTAAATGAGAAAATGAATAAAATCAAAGTCCATCAAAAATAAATAAATCCACTTTTCACGAAGATAAAATTTCCAAGCCCTGCCATTTCCAATGAAAACTGTAATTACTTAACTAGAAAATTAAATATTGCTTAATAGCCTTCCAAAGATGAAACATGCAAATATAGATCCATTAAATACATCCTTTTAAAGGCTGAACATAAAAAGCGCTTTTGAGAGCTTCCCTTTTGGGTAGATATAATTCTTTTTAACTTCCGTCAAAGATTTTTTTCGGCGTAAAAAGTGGATTCCGCGATTTAGAGATATACTATGTAGATACATAATACATTCTGAGATCTATTCATGATTTCTCGTAAGTATATTTATCTATTATTGCACATAAAGATTTTTTTATTATTATCATAAATATACATGTAATTTTACAACTTAATGGGTATTTTGATTCAGCGTTGGGAGGTACAGAGATCAAGTATCTATTATTGAGGGAAAGATATTTAGTATTATTTTCACAGGCCTTGCTTTGTACAGACGCGACGTATCCTACGTTCTATATATCGCATAAGCGCTAAGTAGATGTTCTAAATTAATTTTCTTGTATTGTCGCCTGAATCTGACTACCCAAACGTTGGCGTATGTTGGCATATATAGATTATATGTAATGTATTACATATTATGAAACGTATGATAAATTTTATACTTTCGCTGAAAAAATGCAAAAAAATTCGGAAAACCGAAAATTTAACCTCCAATAACTTTTGAAGGAGTCGATTTATCAAAAATTTGACATTGATTTCTTTTGTGGAGCATTCAATTTCTTAGAAGACTTTGAAAAGTAATATACTATGAGATTTTTAAATTTTTTTTCAAAATTGTTATTATCATCCTTTAACTTCAAACCACCCTAATTCTATTAATTTTGATAATAGCGAAAAAAGTAAAGAGATCACTTTTAAAATTCGATGCTCTACAACTTTTATTTTAAGTTTTTTTCTAGTCCTTACCGTTTTCCCAGAAATTGAAAAAAAAAAGGTTTTTTACTTTTCTTATCATCTCTTCTCAGAGGTCATTATTTAAAAAAAATTCACAGTTTGTTTTCACATCTTCCAAAGTAAGTTACATCAAAAATTCAAGTATTTATCTCAAAAATTCTTATTTTATGGTCTATTTTCTTGGACTATTTAATTGGACGTAAACTTTTGTCGTTGAAAGTAGACTGACTAATAAAGAAATTTATAGAGTAAATGCATATGACAGAAGAGTTGTGAAGGGATGTCCTGGAATAGACCGAAATTGGTCACATATTAAAGAAGCACCAAATTTTAAGCATATGTAATTAATAATCTTGTGTGAAACATTTCATGGATGTCAGTGAAGCGAGGTAGATATATAATGACCGTACCACGTGAAGATGTATAGGATCTGCCCACTTTTCTAGAAAATACGCATGCGCTTCTAAATGAATAATCATTATTTTATTTTTTAATTGTCGTGGTGCAATCAAATAAGTCAGAGAGAAGGTACAGGGTTTAAACACACACCGTTGGAGGCCGCCACCGGCGTCAATCGCATCGTTACTGAAATATCTCCGGTTTCGATCTTCATCACTATTTCGCCTCAATCCCGATACCCATAGCTATGCTGCTTAAATATACAAACAATATTTATGTGCGATTTAATCTATATCACGATTTTGTCCACGTGGACATAAATACGTACAAGATTACGTGCTGAAATAAACTACACTAACCTCGACTTAATATAAAAAAGCGGCCAAGAGTATTTCGACCATGCTTATTATAGGTTTCCGAAATCATTATTACAAAGAAATGCACTGTGGGAAAAAACTACCTTGTTTAACTTTTTCTGTTTTCCGCACAGAATAGTTATAAGCACTTTAGTCTCCTATAACTAGAAAAACCAATAAGTATGTCCACTATTACTATTAAAATAGTGTAAAGTCCATCAGCAAAAGAACTTATCTCTATGGCACTTACGTTCTTTTGTTGAGAAGCGCAATTTTTCGGCGATAACTCAAAAACGTATAAACGTTGAACGTATTTATTAAGCGATACCTTTGTATGTTTTTTTTTTCATATTTTTGGAGATGCTTTTTATAAAATAAAGAGAGTAAGCATAATTTCTGCTACTTTCAAAGTGATTATTTCCGGCAATATTCACGTAATCAAAACAAATGCTTAGAAACAATAAATAAAGTGTTTTTATAAGGATTATTGAAATATGTACCATACGTTGATGTTTGCTGAAAAAAAATTTTTTAGCTTTCGAGTATTTGAGTGCCCCCACCCCCAAAAATATTTACTTTTGTAATTTAACTATCAAACTATGTTGCGGCTTATACAAAACAGTTATACTTCAAATTTGGTCAATATACGTCTTGTAATTTTTGAGTAAAATGCCTGGGACATACAGACGGACGGATGGACATGATGAAACTATAAGGGTTTCGTTTTTGCCTTTTTGGCTCGGAACCCCAAAAAGAAAAGAAAATACCAAAGAAATTATTTTTCCTATGTCAGTTTCTTTACGTCTCTTTTTTGATTTATCTTAGAAATACGTTGTTTTTTTCTAAAATATAAACTGAAAAAAGCTGTAAAGATATATTTGAGTCTATTTCATCGTATTCTTAAGTCATAAATACAAATTATGTGAACTTTTCATGAAATATATTGTAGGCTTAAAAAGGTAGGGCACTTAGGGTGCCGGGATCTCGTAGGTGTTATCGTTGATTGACGCGCTTGGTAACTTTATTAATTATTTTTTATTTGGATTTTCACGTACTGCTTTCAATAGACTATACTCTCAGTATTCAAAAGAGATAAATTACATTTCTTATCTTTAAATTACACGCAGCATCTCTGGCATCTTCATCGCTTTATTTATTTCTAGACACTTTTGTTTTCGCGAGCTGTCCAATATTTTTAAGCATTCGAATTTAGGAATTGTACTGACATTCTAGCATCCAACAAAGAGGTCGGATGTCTCTTATTTCACCTCGAGATACTACAATATACACATATATAGTCTTGAGTGGCTATAGGATCCTCTCCGAGGATCACCAGGAGTCACAAGCTCAGAAATACATACGACAAATCGATAATATGACGCTCTGGCCCGTGACTCTCATCATACTGACTGTCACGAATGTAAACACGTGAGACTGTTATGCGAGTCACCCACCTACACTTCAGTGGCGTACAATAACGTAAACTATCTGTGATGCATAGCTTGTTTTTTGTACGTTGAAAGTAAGCTGAATTTGTTCATTTGCCTCGGTTTTCAAGTAAAAATATTGTCAATTCAGAGGAAGCGCTAAATCTATTAAAATAATCAAAGTCCATTTTGAATTCTGTAAATGTAATATGTAGTGGAATTTTTGAATTCCGTGTAGCGGATGCCGCTGCAATCGGAAACTTTTCGTTTCTATTACGCCGTATATATGATTATACTGGACACTTGTTTGAGAGAAACCCGCCATGTACTACGTGTGAGGCTAAGTACATGTATACATCTGTCGTTATTAAAACAGTTCGTTTACATTTGAAAGAGTATTCGTATTGAAACTATACGATCCGAAGTTTACGAAGAGATTTTTTTTTAAATAGTCATTCTTGATAGAAATAACTTGATCTACTACATACGTCATGTTAACTACTACCAGATTTTTAGAAACAAAGAAGGTACACGAGATTAAAACGTGGTATTTATCTAGAGTAACTAAAGAAATGCATGCCGGTGACCGGCTGGTTTACGCATTAACTTTCAATCTCGAATCTGGCAGTCCCCAATCCGTCTTTTGTCAATGTGGAGTATTTAAGGCAGGATCGCCAGCTTTTTTTGAAGATAAATACTTATTCCTGAAAGTTTTCAAGCGGCTTTGTGGGTGTGCTTCAGTAACAGTAAAAAAAAAACTCGACAGTCTAATTAGCAATGAAAATATAGTACTTTTCATATAATATTATTTTTCTATAAGACATAATACAAATGACAAAAATATAGTAATATACTATATGTTATTGTACGGGTGTGTCACTTATTTAAGGTTCAATCCCCTCAATCTTAAATTTAAATGTTTATGGGAGAATAAGCCTCCATAGTGTAGTGATATAAACCTGTCAACCATAAAGCTTAATGTTGCATACACGAACCTTGTATTCAAAAATCATATATGTAACAGACTGTTCGATGCTTTGAAATCTTTTCCGCAAGGCCCTAAAGGAGGTCATGTGTCATCAAAAAGGATGTCCCTCCACTTTACAGAAGTAAGAGGTACCTTGAAATAGTCAGAAAATAAAAATAGATTAGAAAACGAGATGGCAAGCCTCCTGCCTGACTGACGACGGTACAAACGACTAATAACCCGATAACTTATTGTTGTAACAGAAAAAAAATCACTCATTTGACATGATAGATTTTTAGAAAAATATAAACGTCAATATATGAAGATCACCTGTATCTTATACGAAGAAACGTCCACATGTAAAACCATTTTTGTGTTATCACAAAATTGACATTAGATACATTTCCAATTTTCTCTGTATTACATCAATGAAGGTAATTTTTAGAATCGAAAAAACATAATATACACAACACTAAATGAGTTTCATTCGCATCTAAACGGTATCGTTATACGATTTTGTTTGTAGAAGAAATTCCTTAATTCACATGTAATCTTAAAACTAGTTACTTGACTGTCATCGAACTTGAAATTGATCGCGTTATATGAAATTGCTTTCCAAAGCGTCCCCTCTAAAGTTTTCGACGGCGCGCCCGCCGTGTTTACGCCGGGCCCCGTAATGGCGCTCGCTTATCGCCCGACGCCAGCACGACACGAGATTTGGTTCGAGATCGTTTTCATGCCGCGACATCGCATTTGACACCTTAACATTATATTTACATCGGAATACAATAGTACATACGGAACGGCTACGTCACCGTAACTCGACCACTAAAAGCTCTTGGAGCGGCTGTCGACCGTCCGTGATATCGCGAACTATGCTACGAACGGCTGACGATCGTTCACCGTAATAGGCGCCATACATTTACGTGTATTTCACTGCATGGCGGACGCATGCTGAAGATATTTTGCCATTGAAAAATGCCAAGTTAGAGATGGAATGCAGTTGCAGACGTTGTCTTGTATTATGCAGTTATAATCACTGTTTAAATAAAAACCAAAAGACAAAGAGGAAACCAAGTAGGTGTTCGAGTAGCTATTAAATGATATCGTATACCAGTAAACAATTTTTTTGAAAATAAAAGTATTTCTCGTACCATTTATTAAGGCTAAATGGAGCACACTGATTATTGAACAATTCATAATTAAAACTATATACACATTAGTAATACGTTATGGTTTTTCAAAGTGTTTTCAATTACATTTTGTATACTTTTTTATACTTTGAGCTAATTTTTCAAAACGTATTATAATTGATCTCAGGTCATACTTTTCACATGCTGTTTTTAAGGCTGTCGCTTCTGGCTTTAGATATTTCAACTCTCTCATGAAATCGTTGATAATTTTAAAACATAAAGATTGTATAGTACAAGACACAGATTGTGTGTGAGATAAGCCACGAGCTCCACTTTTTCGGGAGACACGAATAACTTAGTTTTACTTATGATATACGAAGAAGATAACGGAACGGCACGCATAGATTTGGATAGTTTGCTGTCGCCCTCCATTAACAATACTTCTGTTTTTTCTCTGAATCATAACAATAAATCCATATTTTATTTCCCTACCACAATTTTTAAAACGGAATTTAACAATTCAGTATTATACTTTGACAACATTTTGATTACCGGTCAATATGAGCTTTTGTTTCGGCGTGAATTCATGGGGATTCCAGATACATCAAAATTATTCAGGATCTTGCTTATCTATAACAATCGCTAACAGGATAAATACGATACGTCGGCTTTCGTCAATTATCCGTTTGAAAATAGCCACATTTTCCTCAACGAACCAGATGAGATCAAATTCGAGACGTGTCAACTCAGCTACAGCAAGAAAATGAGTCGGCTCGACCGGTAGACTACTACATTCCCACACAATATAGACGTAAAGTAAAAGCCTCCGATATTTAATTTCGTCCAGTGAGTGAGAGTTCCGGTGGCTCACTCCTTTTCCATCACTTCCCTTGCCCCTCCATCAGGCCATTTCCCTTTCTCTAGATATTCTAGTTCTATCCAAGAGGTTAGCAACGCAGTAGTAACTTCTCTGAGGTTGCGAGTGTTCATGGGCGGTGGTGACCAAGTGCTTTTTGGTGGCTCAAACGCTCCTTTGCCTCCAGAACTGCTATAAAAAAATGTTGTCATTTTAAAATCATCGCCTTAAAATCTTTTCCCGTTAATACGGTTTTTACTGCGGACATCGAGCTTCGATTACCGATAAAAAAACGATTGACAAGCGATTCACTGTCAAAAAATAAATAACATCTTCGTGTTAAAAAAAAAACAGCGTAGAAAATTCAAACAATTATCTACCGCCAGCCAGGAATAGAAAACCTTTATACCTTTCTGCGCCCTATATTTATACCTTTCCGTAATTTTCAGATGTAACGAAAGGGACGTACTCTATAATTTGTTTAAAGAACCCGACGTTTAACAAACTTCCGTATAATTATATGAACCGCTCGTCTATACTTTCACTGAATAACTCGGAACACTTCGCGTAATTCACACAGCGTCTTAGAAGTTATCGACTTGTGATGGAAATGGGTGCACACGGACGTCGCCTCACCGCCGCGGTATGGTTCATGGTTTTACGTGGTGGTCGGCGATATCACGCAACGCGGTAAGCCATCTTTAAATAACTAATGGCTAATTCGAACTCCTTTAGCACGCATTTTATTCGCACTACCAAAGACAGAAAACTCTTTCTGGTCTGATTTGCTTGTCCCTCGACCGGGGAAGGAAAAATGACGACGAACGACAGAACTGCGAGTAAAAGCTAGTGTTCCACATTAAAGACAAAAGAACGCTCGTATTATTTATTTAGCAACATACACACACACATTCACACACAGACGCGTAACAAGCAAAACAAATAGTGACCTAAACAGCTGGCCAGTACTATGCAAATAGCCTAAGTCCACTTAAGATAAACAAGGTCTTTGTTTCTCGTGTAAACAGATAAAAAGTTTATACGCGGCTCGAGACCCGCTCGGAGGTAAAACGCGTCGGGCGGATCATGCTATTAGTTTATACGTCTGAGGTCAAAGCGAGGTCGAATAATATGAGGTCACAAGTCGAATTTGACTCTGTATATGTATCAAAAGCGGAAATACACTATTTGGCCGACCATCTTCTGAAAATTGTTCTATAAGTAAGTTATTTTAAATACAAAATTCGATACGCAAAGATAACACATCAGAGATGCTAATTCCGTGATTATTTCAAACTTTAGATTTATTTTTTTTATATACCCGTATATGAAAAACGATAAACAATGTGTTTGTGAATATATTTTTAACCATCACAACTTTCATGGATGTTAAGTTCACGACTTGTCTGAAGAAATTGAAAAAATCAAGGAAACGTAACGAATTAAAAAAAAAATCATCTGATTTTTAATTGTCCAAGTACCCGATAATTAACCGCATACTAAATATGGGCGATATCACAAACAATAGTTTTTCTATTTTTAGCTTTCAATACATAAAAAATGGCGCCTATTTTAACATATTATTGATACGACACCGCGGAGCTTTGAGCGTTAAAGTTAACTCACGAGTGTCTGTCAATGAAGAAATGAAACAAAGACTCAGGATAAATAGGCGCGTGCATTTAATACAGGTAAATACGCTAGGCATATCCTTTAGTCTCAATTCATTCGCAAGTCACAACTCATAAGAAATCGTGCTTTTAAATCATTATTTTTATTTTAACTTCACTTGGATCACGCCATCTATTAGTGTAATTAGGAACTCACTTGCACAACGAACAAATTCGACAATTCACCGCAAGCGGCGCAGACAGACTGCGCTAGCGTCACTGAAGCCAAAAGTACGAGTCGATGCTTAGCTTCGATACTAATGGTCCTCGTGTCGTCAGCATGTAGACAAAACAAAAGTGTTATGTGTGCGTCAAAATGTATAAGCGTGTTTAGCTTTGGGAAGCAGAGCCTCTATCACGTCCGTATCCTAATCACAATGACTTTCTCCAACATTGCGTTATAAATTTTTCTTGGCTGTCTTTAAGTAATTATTTAGGAAATCTATTGTGAAAAAAAACTGTAAAACTGTTGATCCTGTAGGCCATCCCTGAAACTTTCCGTCATGATTTTTATAGATGTGTTTTTGAGGTTCTTTAGTTATAAATATTGTCTATGAATTCTGGAGCTCAGAAATTTAAAACTCGATTGATCCCTCAGGTTATGCCTGAAACTGCTTACTATTTTCAAGCTCAAAGTAATAAAAATACAAGAATAATAAATCATTTAGCTCATCATGCTCAAAATATCTGTTTTACTGTATTTTAAAGCTATCCGAGTTCAAAAATACAATTTTAATACGTTTCGAGCTTTTACAACGCAAAATCTATTTGTATTAAAAACAAGCTTTTTTTTTTAAATCTTTCAACTATAATGTACTTAGAACATGTTTGATTTTGATCTGCTTAATATCATCCGACGCAATTTTTTTAAACAAAAAAGTGACCGAGCACCAATCTATTGAGGAGTTCACGTTGCTTAGAAAAAAAAAAATTTGTCGATTTTTCCGTCAACGATATCTCTCGAACGAACCCATCGATTTTGATCCAATTTTCAACAATCCATGTTTTTAAATAAAAGAGGTAAATTTTAAAATTTATCAGTAGAGTAGTTTAAAAATATTCTAAAAGAACACTCTCGGAAATAAGTTTTAACAAACACACATACATTTAAACAGAAATACATATGGACGCACCGACATTATTCGTGAAATGGTTAAAATTTATAAAGGTTTTTACAATTTTTGTTGCGGGAAGTTAGAAACGCATTTCTTTAAATATTTCCACTGCCTATGTCTTTCGAACAGGCAATTTAATTTTGATCTGTTTTCTAAGGACTTAAGATGACAGAGTACCAAACATCATAGTCAATTTTACCTTTTATTTTAAATAAATCCTTTTTCTTAATATTTCGTTATCTCTCGAATGAACCACCCGATTTGATGCAGTTTATAACGATCGACCTTGTTTATTAAGAAAAGGAACTAATAAAATTTTGAAATGTATAGCTATCGTGGTTTAAAATATATAATATTATAAAAAAAAATTTACAAAATTTTTCTCCAACAATATCCCTTGAACAAATCAATTGATTTCGATAAACTTAACAGTGATAGACATTGTTTTTAAGGAAAATAACTGGGGAGATTTTAAAAGTTATTGGTAAAGTAGTTTAAAAAACATTGTAATTAATCACTTTTTAAGAAATATTTCTCCAACGATATCTTTTGCAAAAATCAACCGATTTTGATGTATTTGGCAACGATCGCAATTGGATAGATTTTGGAATTTATCGGTAGAGCAGTTTACAAAATATTCACTACATAAAAAATTTTTCTTCAGACATATCTCATGAACAATTAGCATTTAGCATTTATACATTTAGCAAAGATCAACGTTATTTTTTAAGGAGAATAATTGGATAAATTTTAAAATTTGTAGGCAGAGCAATTTGTAATATATTGTAATACATTTATAAAAATTTTTCTTTAACTATTTAGCTCTTGAACAAATCTGCCGTTTTTCATGTAGCTTACGGTAATTTATGTACCTATTTGAGAAAAAAAAAATTATTAGATTTTGGTATCAAACGGTAAAATAATTTAAAAGTTGTTTTAAAAATAATTTTACTGAAACTTAATTTTGGAGTTTCTTCAAAATCTACAGGGCGAAATTAGTTTAAGTTTGTAGAAAGTTTGAGTAGACTTTTTTTGAATGCTGCAAGCTGCGTTTCGATTGGTTAAACTGTTGAAAAGTTCTGTAACGTAGTAGTAAGAGGAGTTTACATACACAAAAACACAAACACACACATGCACATGCACACGACTACCTACATGCAAGCGCATGCGCACGCGAAAATGCACACGCGTACATACAGCACGCGCCCATACGTGCACACATACACGCAAACACGCGCGCACGTACACACACAAAGACATTGCTTGGGGAAATGATCGAAATAGATTCCTAGGACCCTAAAAACACCAGATCCGGTGAAAACTCGAGTTTAGAAATTTGGGTGAAAACAGTAAGTTTTGAATTTCATTAAAATTTTTAATTTTCATAACGGAGAATTCAAAAAAGAAAAATGCATCTGTGCAGGCGAAGCGTGTTTAAATAAATCACAATCTGCCGCTTTTTCTTCGTTATCTTTTGAGGAAACGATTAAATTAATTGCGAACGGAAGGCAACGTGAATTTAATTTTTTTTCTAAGTATACGTTCCACGTCCTTCTTTTAACAGTTGTTAGGGCTGAAAACCCGTTAAAAGGAGGACGTGGAACGCAAAACTAATTTTAAAAGTACCTTTTTGTTTTTTTAATTAATTTTAAAGGAGATGGTAGAAGAGGCCCTTAGTAACAATTTTTTTGATTGATTAAGTTCCGCATTAATAAATCGCACTTAACTCTGAGAAAGACTATGAGCTCGCATATGACGGGTTATCCTAAAGTTCACTCTCAATCACCTGTAACGAGTAATAGACAGTTGATATGTCTTATATGTAATAGTGAACTGAAGTACGAAATATTAATTAGGACAGCACCTCCAGTGCTAACTCAAACGCGCTCTCGAAGTTGAGTACAATTTATCAATACAGGCTTAAGATGTTTTATTTAATTTGAAAATTAGTGCCAGCATAACATTCTGCTCCACCTGCAACCAGCCTCGATCGTACTTAGCACGGACGTGAGCTGTGCTGTATTTTATCTATCAGCAATTATAGAAAACCAACACTAATCTCAATGCTATGAGAAGAAACGTGAAGTAAAACTGATTTATATAAAAATTATCACAGCTTATAAATAGTTCATAGAACATATCACATTTAAAAAATATAATTTCTTGTCAAAAATTTAATCCTAAAAATAAATCTCATTATTTGTTGTAATCGATATATGTGACAAATTTTAGAAAAAATAAAACAAAAACAAATTGTAAGAAAATACTTATTTATTCATTTTTAAACAGTAGGTACATATTTTTTGCTATTGTTTAAGTATATATGTTACAAGACATCGGCGATATTAATGAATTGTAGAAACTAACAACATTCTGTCATGTGTTTAGTTTGTTCTCTGGTTTCTTATACTTTTGGTATATGTACACTTGGTCTTCAACATCAACACCAACCAACAATACCACAACTATCTCAGTCACTGATACAACTACGTCAGACTTATAGCAAGTAATACAAATAGGTACTAAATGAATAAACAAAGATATCACGAACGAAATAATCCGATTTTAACTCGAGCGGCACACGAACAACTATGTATGGAACTATTGACTAGCGATATGTGCTAGATTTGCTCAGTCGGCTTCGCCTCCTGCCCCCGCGCCGCCCTTTAAGGTGAGGTAGTAAGGCTTATTTCAATTAATAGATTGATTATTTATCTCAACTAATATGAAAATCGTTTTAAACAATTACTTCCAGTAGAATTTAACAGTTAATTTATAATTAATTCAACAATATTAAGAATTAAAGGTGACAATTTTATTTTTATTGTTTTAAAAATGATAAGTATTAGTGTAGTTGATGTAATTATCAGGTATTAAATAAATGAAATACAACTTTGTTAATTTCACAATCAAAATAATTAAAACTACTAATTTGCGTAATTATTCCAATTAATTTATTCTTAATTGTCTTAATCTATATATGTGTATAAGTTAACTAAATAAAACTATTATAAATTATGCAAGAAAGCAAGTAATGATAGAAACAATGTATATACTTGTTATAATGAATATAGTACCTACATTGTTAGTTCAATCACAAATGAACTAGTTGTTATAACAAATCAGTTTTCGTTGATATTTATAATTTTACAGTTGTTTTGATTAATTTAACATCAAATAAGAGGAAATCTTTATTAGTTATAATAGCTTTCATATTTAGAGTGTAGATGCAAAGTAGGTGTAGGTGCAAAGCACTGCATTTTCAACATGTCCTTTGGACTCCGATATTTTTCCATGAAAAAAAATTACGATGGATCTGAATAAATATCAGTATTACAGTGCAAGGTTCGGATTAAATTCTAGATGCGGTAGAAATCATATAGTACAATACCATCAAGTTTTTCCATCTTATGAGGCGAGTAATTTTCGCAATATATGGTATAGCACTGTCGTGTTGTAATAGTACCCGTTTTCGTTTCACCATAGCTGAATATTTCTGCTACAAAACCTCATACAACCGTGTCAACTATTTATAATTCGACCGTATGGAGTTATTGCGAAGCGCACTAAACCTCCATAATTTCACCAGACCCAAAACAAGACTTTCGGTTCGAATAGTCCGCTCTTCACAACAGATTCGTGTAATTGTCCTTTGTCTAACCACTGATTTTCTGTTTAGATTGCATATATAAATTCATTTTGACGTGACAACGTCTTATAAATTGGTTTGCCGGGTGACACTTCAAGAAACTGCGTTACGCTCCGCTCACGTTATGCGCTCACAATGAGAGCGAGTGAGAGGCACGCGTCCCTTCCACTCGGCATGGTTAGCCCGCCTAAGAGCGAGAGAGACAGACATAAAAGTGAAAGGCACGCGTCCCTTCCACTCGAGCACAGTTAGCCCGCCTAAGAGCAGAGAGACAGAGCGAGAGAGAGGAGAGATAGGCATACACACCGGTTTATGTCTTGCGCTTCTATTTCGCTTAGGCGCCTGCATACAAGTTTACGTTGCCAGTTAATTGTAAAACGATTGTGTAGTGATAATGTGAAGGTAGTTATATTTGTATATAAATACGTATGTATGTGTAAAGGTAAAATAAAATTTTGTTAATATGAAATTCAGTGCGAGATTCTTTGTATAAATAAATGTTTTAAATTGTTACTATTATTTCATCCTTCTTCCTACTATACGAATGAATATTCACATTAAAATGATTTTACCACTCAAAGTCGTTGTCACGTAAAAACTTTCGCCCGTATATCGACTTTACAGGCAACCAATTTTTTTATCACAAGTGTTTGATAAATGAACATCTTTTGATAGGACAAGGAGCTGTTTGCACTGTTCTATTCGTCGTTTCGCTTTAATTTTCTTCAATTCTTGAGGTACTCATCAAAAACTTTTATGGGCTTCACCCAATGATTTAAATTGACGATCTATGGCTGCTTTAGAAAATCCAAGGGAGTTCGCTTATCGGCAAAGGCTGGTACTAAATTGGTACCTCTTTTGTAGTCTTAATATCCCTTACAGGTGGACAACCAGCGCGTGAATGATCTACCAGCGTCAAATCTTCACTATTTAAACGGTTAAACCACTGTGCTGTGCTCTTCGTTCATTGGCTGTATCCTCTCCTCTAATTTCACATGTTGTCCTTGTTGTTGCAGCTGCTTCAAACTTTGGTTTGTAGTAATATCTTAACAATGAAATACCCTTAGGACAAAAAAAATCTCATAATAAATAATAACATAAGTATTAAAACCAGGAAACCGAAATGGATCACGGTTATAAACAGAGCTAGCCCATTGAAATTATAATGGGGAATGGAAATGAGGGTAACAGATAATAAAGAACCTAATATATAAATTAAATATGTGAAATCGACATAACGAATTTGTGCATAAATATAATTTTTTTGTTAAAGAATATTCTTTTACTACATAATAATTAACAATTGCATGCTTCTCCCTTTGCGTAAAATATTTTTAGAATTAATGTTTGTACTCAATAAGTTGGTGGCTTAATAGATGGATTGCTTTTCCAGTATACTGTCTAGTTTTATTCGATTCACTCTCGACCTCACTGTGGTTAATAATTAACAACATGACCGCTTTTATTGTTACATGAATACTCAAATAATCAGGAAAGAAATGGAAGTAAGGTGTAAAGCAAAAGATGTCGTTGAAAATCAGTACGCAAAAAGTAGCTAAAGAAATTATAAAGGTGAACTCACGACGGGTTGCACCAAAAGTAAAAGGTAATTTGTGAATATAATCCCTAAGATTTGAGAGATTGTCCATAC
Source organism: Eumeta japonica (assembly GCA_005406025.1). Taxonomy (NCBI): domain Eukaryota; kingdom Metazoa; phylum Arthropoda; class Insecta; order Lepidoptera; family Psychidae; genus Eumeta; species Eumeta japonica. The sequence continues at coordinate 705,986 of BGZK01000014.1, forward strand.
ATTATTCCTCAAATTTTAGGGATTATATTTATGAATTACCTTTTTACCTTTGGTACAACCCGCCGGTTAACATTACATATTTTTACATTTTTCTCAACAAACTGCGATTCCAGCCAATCTATACACTGTTATTTTAGTCTCTCCTGCCTTCTTTTATTCCTCCCAATTTCTTTTGTGTTATCTTTTAAAAGTTATTCAAAAAGAAAAAAGTCTAAAAGGAACATTCACATGTTTTGTGAAAAAAGTTGCGTTCTTCACGTAATACAGAAAAGATTAATAGATTAATATAGTATATGATTGTGAAATAAATAACAACTAGAGAAAAAAATAATGCAGTAATGAAATAAGAGGTATATTACGTGAAATATTACGGCATATTTATTTCTCTTGACCTTCATAAATGACGTCATATCGCGGGTCGAATTGTCTACTTGTGTGCCTTTCATGCTCAATAAAAATTAAAATTAGACTGTCACGTCAATGTCAAATTGACCGAACTAAAATTTAATACCATTAGTTATCTCTTGGTTATCTTTATAGCTTAGCGTCAAATTCTGACGACAAATAGAAAACATCTATTTTTTTTTATTAGAACATTTTTTAATTATATTAAGGAGTTTATTATTAAATTATATTATTCAATATTAATCTTCCCAACCTACCCTATGAAGTCATCAACTAATGAAGAGATGAAAATTATTACAGAACGACTGCTTCCAAAACAAAAATATTTTCATTTGCAGATTGACATACCCCCAATCCGTAGAAGAAAATTAAAAAATATCTAAAAATACTTTACACGCCGAATGGAAGAAATTGTTTGGCAAATATTCTCGGCTGTTAGAAGTGATACTTGCATTTATTTTTAAATTAATGTAGTAAAGCAGGTAGTAAATAATATATGTCGTATTTCTTGTGTACCATATAGTTAAATATTACTTTTATACTCCTAAATAAATATTTACTATAAAAGCCATAGATTAAAAAAAAAGCATCCCAAATAAATATTAATATAGAGATATATTTTTATGTTTCCTGCTACTTATTCTGGCGCTTAAAAAAATTCTGTTATTAAATTTTATGTAATGTAAACTACAAAAAAGTGTAAATGTAAAAGTTAAGAAACTATAACCGGACCACGGAAAATCTTTACTGAAAGTGTGAAAAGAAGTGTTTCCCACCTGAAAATCATATTATTTATTTTTCATTCATTTCGAGTAATATCCATTGATGCAAGCCTCATCGTGTCTTTAAAATAAAAATTAACTAATTAATAGTTAAATAATTAACAGTTAATAGTAAAGTATCAGTTAACTTTTATTTCTTATTAATTATAGACTTCCTTATAGACTCCTTCTTCAAGAAAATTACGACTTAAGTCTATGAGATCTCATGATATATATCATGATCTTTCACGTATATTATAATATATATATCCCAGATGGGCATGGGGGTGCCACAGGGAATGATCCTCAGGCCTCGATCTGTGTCTATTACTGATTTATATTAATAACCAGACTTACCTAGCCTTGTTAAAGATATTCATGAGATAGTACTATTTGCAGATGATACCTTTTTATTATTCAAAGTTAAAAGACATCCATTCGATTATGATGATTTCAACATCGTTATTTTCAAAATTAAAAAATTATTTACTTCTCAGTAGGAAGAAAAAATATGTGGATTTCTCACTTTCGAATGTGAAAAATGTATCTGGTTCTATTTTAATAAGAAACGAGGAGATAGAGCTTGTTGACACCACTGTATTCCTAGATCTTACTTTAAATAATAAAAGTCAATGAGGTCCTCATACCAGTGAGGTGGCGAAGAGGCTTAGCTCTATTGAATTTGTATTAAAAAAAAAATAAGAAATTTATCTGATATCAAAACCGACAGATTGGTTTGTTTTGGCTGTTTTCATAGATTAATGTTGTTGAAATGGTCACAGAATTTACGTTTTGTAAAAGCGCGCATTTTGCGCAATTTACGGGCTCGAATCTCGTGATTTTTTTAGGTGTAAGTTTAAAAAAACTGAAATTTTAACTGTAGTATCACAGTTTATTTATCAAAATTTAATATACGTAAGAAAACATTTAGAATGTTTTAATAAAAATAATGAAAGACATTATTTCAATACTAGAAATAAAAACAAACTGTGTTTGCATGTTAGTAGACTGCATAGGGTCACGAATTCATTTAGAGAGCTCTGTGTACGCATCTTCAATAAGATTCCTTAAATTATACAAAATTTACCCTTATACAAATTTAAAGTGTTTATTAACCAAACACTGCATAAAAAGGTATTATACAATCTGAACATTTAGAGGATAAATCGATATAATAAACTAGACTTTCTACAGGTTTGTTTTTCTTGCAATAGTTTTATATATAATTGTATATCTATATACTCGGTTTCAAAAGAGCTATTCTCAAGTTTCTTGCTCGTTCTTCTTGAGGGATAAATGTCTTACGAACGAGTGGTAATTAAAAAAAGAGGGTAATATTGAAAAAACTGTAATTTCCCTAAATATTATGCCATATTTCAAGTGTTCGTACAACCTACGAAATAAAGGCATTTTGAATTTGAATTTGATGAAGGGAAAAATAAAAACTATGATTTTTCAGGCGGGAAACTCCTGTTTTATACTAATGAGTAAAATTTTTCCGTAGTCGTGTTTAAGGTTTTTTAACTTTTAATTTAAATCCGTATTTTTGTGCTGAAGAATAGAAATATATATTTTTTCTTTTTTTTCATCCATCTACGGAGGACCGGCCCAAACCGTGCGAGAGCGAAACTGCATCGCGAGTTCGCGCTTCTGGCCGGACTCCGTTGCCTTGACCGTTCATTCTGATGAGGGCTCCGAGCCCTTTTCGCCGTTAAGCACCCATTGAGTTTGATGCAGTATGTCCCGTCCCCACCTTCTAAGAGGTTGATAGAGCCGATGCAAGACTACGTCTATGAAGAAGTTCGCAGTGGACCTGTCCACTTACCCTTAGGTGATAAGAGCAGTGGACCGCAGTTGCGCGCCGTGGCTACAGCTGTCGAGTGTCCGATTTTCGGTGTTGATCAAATCCACAGATTTTGTCGATGCCTGACGCGTGCCCAGTGACGCGCTTGACCTTGTCCGTTCCCCCCCCACTCTTCATCTTTGCAATCTGCCGGACGCGCGCCACCGCCCGCTTGCATCAACGCATCAGGGCAGGCAACAGCGATCGATTCTCGGTCCCTACTAGAGTCTTGCAGCCACCCACAAAACCAAGAGCTGGAACTTCAGCCAGTCTCTTCTTCCATTGACACAGACAGAGTGCTAAAAATAGGTAGTTAAAGCGAAGCTAAATTAGATTGAATGAAGTTACAAAATTGCAAAAATAAATGTTACGTAATGGGTGAAAAATAAAAAAATTATTAAAAGTTGATTGTGAAGGTAGTTTTACGAGAGAATTTGCAGGAAAAGTCAGAACTTTTCTGGAGTATGCTAAAAAAGAGCCAAAAAGAACTCGAAATTTCATATATTCAATGTGAGATTTCATTATTAAAAATTAGAGACGATGACGGATAACTTCTGAATGATGAAATAAATATCTGCCTGAAAAAGCGTTGAAAGAACAAAGAGGTTTTGGCGTCTGAGCATGTAGTTTTAGACAACAGTGATGCTACAGCTGAATAGTTTTAATGATCATATACAAGGACTAAATATAAAAATTGACGAGAGTGAAAGCGAAAAATCTACCTGCTGAAAGGGTAGGTTTTCGCTGCCTCTCTGCATCGTTTGCCTGAGATGCAAAGAGGCGGCCAGAATGCAATAGCGAATGAGCTATATCAGTTCCTTGAGTGCTGGAAAAGCCGTAGAGATATAATGGCTAGTGCAAAGCGGCCAGTGTACACCTCCGTAATAGTAAGAGTTCATAGAAGGGTTGTGGAGGCTACCGCTTAATTAACCGACGTCGTTAGTGTACTGTACGTAAACATTATGAATGGAAGAATTGAGAATGAGACTAAATGTAAGAATTAGGAAGTACAAAAGGGGTTTCTAAAAAAGGTGAGATATACCGATAACCTTTTTTCCTTACCAAACATTATAAAGAAATTTTTGGACATTGAGCAAAAAATTCTTTATGCTTTTGGAGAATGGATAAGAAGATATAGCTTAGATGCATTGACAAATATATATAAATATTTTTCTATCTTCATTTAACATGATAGAATCGATCATGCATCTTTTCGCAAATATTCATAATCTCCTTCTTTTTTAGAACAACATTGCCAAAAGTAACTATAACAAAAATATGTCATTGAAAATATACTTATAAATAATATAGGCACAACTCTATTAAATGTTTAGACAGACTGCGAGCGCTAGCGTGTCATCATTAGAATTCTGCCCCGCGCTCAGGTTCTGCAATGTATTATTTTTAAAGAATTTATCTAGTCACTTACCTACAAATGACACTTGATGCGTTAGGAATGTAAAAATCGTCAATGGTATTATTAAATTAGTCTATGATTTTCCACGTGCGTTTAACTTATCTCTAAACAAACAACGCAAACTAAGGCAAATTATCGCGTAAACCATACACATAACGCAATATTACTTACAGACTCACACGCTATCAACTGTCAGGGTAAGTTTCACTATAAAGTCTTAGAGCTGCAGCAATATCATCTCTGTAAACCCCCCAATAATAAATCATGTTCTAAAAATTTACGATGCAAAAAAATATCTTAGACGAGGAAATTGTGAATATTTGCAGAAAGATGCATGATCAATTCCATACCGTATATCATACATAAGTGGAGTCGGTTAAATATTCTTTTTTTTTACATTTCATTTATTTTAACAGTCCGTTATATTTTCCAAGTAGTTTGTAATTGTTTATATATTGTTTTTCTATTTTTAGGTATGAAGTATATCTAGATAAATTTAGATAGTAAAACATTACCTAAATACAAAATTTCTCTAAAATCAATATAACTGTCTCCAAAAGAAAATAAAAAAGAACAAAAATATACGTACAACAGTTTAATCAATACCTAATATGTAATTAATATTCAGATCTTCAATGATCTTTTGATCTTCTGACGTACATTCACGGCAATGTAATCATAACAATAATTACAAGGTTCAGTGAATTTGGAGACAATAGGCTGCGATCAGAGAGACTCAAATTGTTAGCCATTTTAATTAACAGGTTTAATTGTCATAAAATAACATAATAATATAAACAACAATAAATAGCATTAAAATGATTTACATTTGAACTTCAAATACAAACGATGGGTCTGAAATCGACAATTGTTGAAACATTTATAATGAACTATTTATTGTTTTTCCAGTGATATTTAATTTTATTCGATTATTACGTCAAATAAATACATATCATACCTACTAAAAATACATTAATGGAAAAAAATTGGTTACGAATATGGTATTCTAAAAGAAAAGTGAAAATTATAGGTTAAATGCGAATCTTTTTACAAAATAAATTCGGGAAACGTTCAAAAATTATGTCTCGTATAATTTCCTCCCATTAATTATAGGGCTAATTATTTATTCCAAGGGCGTTTTGCAGAAACTTCCAAATCTTAATTAACAAGTAAGAAGTCGAAAACAAACATAATTGGGTTGTAATTTAAAATGTATAGCTCGGTGGTCGGGGCGCGGAGGGGCATCGGCTTACTTGCTCGATAATTCTTGGTGTTTAATATTTTATATAATATTATTACGAAGCAAAAAAAAATCTGCTTTTATACGTACAAGATTCTTATTTAAGACTTGTATTTATCTGCGATAGAAAAATAAACCTCTTTAATAGTATTCAGATACCCGAAATTCATGAAATAAAATATACCTTAGAATACTCATAGAAAATTCTTATCGAAATACGCAGTACAAAATTACAAAAAGCTTAAATCGAAAGTAAATGTAAGTTTTTCATTTACTTAATTTGATATTTTGATTACTTAGGTCTAAATTAAACAAATTAGTTTTCAAAACTTAGAAGAGTTGTTACCTATAAAGTGAAGAACTAAAGCGAAAAATCATTTGTATATTAAAATGAACAAAATGAATTAAAAAAAAGGATCTTCAAGGTTTTATCTCCATCGTTTTGTGTTGGACACTGAAAATATTACAAGAAATTTATACATATTAGCAAAGCACCCAAAAAGCATGTAGTATTAATTTCGGTAATACTCGAATTAAATTAGGAATGTATTTGTGTGTATGAAATTAGTAGCACATAAAAAAAATGCCAAAATTTTAAGTACCACAAACCGACAAGCTTGCATAATACGATCAATAGGCGTCATTAAAGCAAGAGAGATATGCGAAGATCGTACCACGTGGAAATCTGTGATCTGTGACTACCTTTCTGGGAAATGGGCGTAAATTTATGAATAATGAAATGCATGTAAAAGAGATGTAAGTATATTTACGATATTGTAATAGGTAGGTAGCACGCGAGGCGTCCAACCTTCGTGCTGGTCGCGCAAAGGTTAGTTTTGTTTGTAAATTTGAAATAGGGAAATGTGGTTCAATTCGCCGAAGATAAAAGTGGAGAGATACCCGAGGCGTATTTCAGGGAAGAGACTCGGATTTGTGAGTAATAAAAGCGAAAGGAATTCGATGTAACTAGTATCACACCGACGGTATATTTGAGAAGTAAACAAATAAAAAGAACTTATATCGCTACCACCAGTTCGATTGATGATTCTGAGCAACAAGAACGCTGTGCTTTTGGACCATACGCCGTTACTCCTTACAATATTGTTCTCATTGGTTTCCAAATTATTCCATCACCATTTCTGGTAGTGCTTAGATTAGACTTGAACCACTAGACTATTGCTTAGAAAACTGTATGTACAGAATTATAATGTGTATAACATTAACAGTACTTTATAGTGGAAATTGTATTGTCCAATTCGTACTGCGGCTAAAGCTATACTTAACTTTGTAATTTGTAACAATGGATAACACAGCTAATATAATATGTTTTACTTATATTGCACTTTCTGCGCATTGCACAGAATGTTGTTCTGTCCTAAATTGTTAGAAAACCGAGCATTTCAGTGGTTTTTGATAACGATCTGAAAATACTACTATATCATATTTCATAACTTAGGTTATGGCGACCAAGAACTGGACGTCACAGCAGGGGACGGCTGATTTCCACCGGGTAGCCTGATGAGCTGGTCAGGGTCCCGGGCCATCATTGGTTGTGGGTGACTCAGACCTATACATCGTGGAAATCTAAGGAGAACGCTTAATGTATATATTCCGAGTCGGTGTAATAATAAAGAGGGGTCAAATTGCAGCAGAAAAGACTAACGAATCTCAGGGAAACAAGAGATTTGTTTCAAGAGAAATGCATAGGTCGTACCACGTCGAAATAGCTCGTCTTTGCCTACTTTTGTGGAAAATAGGCGTAAATGTATAATACTAATTTATACGTAAATAATAAATAATGTGGATAAATTTGTGCACTTAAGATATTTGAGAAAAACTACTCCGGGGGTAACAGAAACGTTGATGTACATTTCGGTAGATTTAAATTTTTTATCTGACTTTCTATTCATTTTTAGTGAACTCCACGAAAATTACTGAACTAAATTTAATGAAATTTGGTATGGTTATGAGTAAAATATGGAACATTTTTTATTTCGTTTCGCTGCTTTTTTTACATTGTATATATTTTTCATAACCGATCATAAATGACGCTAGTGTACACAGTGTACACAATGGGTATTTAAATATAAACGCTTCGATAACAGGACCGGGATCGAGATCTTGGTGGGTACATATAAAATATATAAAAGACACAGGAATTCATTTTACGTCCACGCGGACGGAGCTGCGGGCGAAAGTTACTTACACATAGGTCGTATCGGAAGAATAATTATCATTAAGCTTTTCAAAAACTTATATTCCACTACACTATAATATTATATGGGCCTTATGTAACTGCACGAGCTACTCGGTTGGCAGCTGGATAACGCGTGCCTGACGCAGGAGTTCGCGGTGTTTGCGTGCATGGAGGCTAGCTTTATTTTCATACAACTTGGGCGACTGCGGGGTGCGGCCTACTAAGGATGCGGAGGGGTTTATCGCGTAACTTTTTCTCGGTATTGCTTCGAACGGACGTCGTGGGAACGTTTACCGAAACGTAGACGTCTTCGGGGGTGCGGCTTGGACGAGGGTGCAGGGGAGAGCTTACGCCACCGATTCTTAGAATTGTTGATGTCCAAATCCGACGCCTTCTAGGATTTGGTCGCACGTTCGTCATCTTGTTTATCGTCCGCTTGCGTATTAATTCTAAAAGGGCTTAAATTTTAGGGTCTTAACGCGGTGACAAATTGAGCCTTATTTATTAGACTGTTTATAAGAAATATATATTTTTATTATTGGAGCAAATGATTAATTAACATGTTTGTCTCTTTTTTATATAAAAGAAGTGATGTATGTACAGAATTTCAAGTTGATTCACGGATTTATTGGCCTTGTATTCATCAGGCGTAACAGACAAACATAAAGTATGAGATACTCACTCAAAAAAAAATATACTTACTTCTTTGTTGTAATTTGAAAAACTGACAACATGCCTGCTGATAATACAAAATTTACAATTATAATTTCACCGGCCGTCACTTTGTATGTAATATGCTTGAACAGGATGGAATTGTCCGATACGTATTCACCTCTATATACGTACTGTACCGACAACCGGAACATAATTACCTATTATTATGCCTACGGCGTCTGTCTGTTCTACATTTACAAGGTTCATATTTAAGGGTAGGTCACCATTTTTTTACTTAATCTGTAAAGGATTTTGCTCTAGCGTTAAAAGATAAAAACTAAAAACTCAATTATTACATATAAGGGTCATTCTGGGTGTGATTATACTGCATACTCTAAAATAAAACAAAAAATCGAATGAATGCGTCAGGGGACATCCGGTAGATGTGAAACATCAATACTGTTGTTACTGTATTATTATAATTGGAATAAGATGAGGGTGTCAGGTGTTGAGAATGAAAAGAATAAGCTCATGCTTTTCATTAACCACATTTAATATCACATTTCATCAGTTCACTCTGTTATAGTAGCGTTAGAGTTTGTTTCTAGGTAGACTATCCTTTAATTCTATGAAAGTTACAATTGCTCGAATATAGCACTTTTTTTATATAAGAAAGAAAAAAAATATAGTACGGAACCTTTGGTACGTCGTTCGTCTCGCACTGGGTTGAGTATTTTTTTTGTCTCCATAGTCTTCAAAAAGATGAAAGTTTTTCTTGTAGTGTATGGCAGTAAATATTTTATGTCTATTTTGTTTCTATTCTTTTATGCATTTCTATTCATTTATGGTGACGATGTTTGGAATTTTGTACATTTTTTTTAAATGGCAATTAGTGAATGTCTTCTGAGATATTTTTTATATTTTAATATAGAAATGTAGGTAAAATTTATTGTAGGATGTAGGAGAAAAAAGAAATATTACATGTGGTTGTTGTAGAGTTAGCAAAATCATTTCTGATACATAAGTGTTACATTTGCACAAAATGAGTTTGAAAACTCACATGATATCATAATGTCGGATGTCTATACGCACCTAATGCTAGACATGTAATAATTTCCTTTCATAAGTTTTTTCACCGTATTTTACGAGCATACACGCCACCAGAGAATAGGAGATTGCTATCGCCCGTGGACGTAGAGGAGTCACTAGTGCGTTGCCGGTATTTTAAGAGGGAGTAGGATAGCTGATGAACGAGCGAAGAGACCACCTGAACTCTCACTCACAACGCAACGCAACAGCGAAAGCTTGTACTTCTCATTTGTATTCTGTGAGTGTGGTGTCTCAGGGATCTCTATCAAATCAGAAACATGGCAAATACCATACTAAATAACGGCTAAAAAGTGTTTTACTCCCTCAGCATTAAAAAAGTTTAGAATATCGTTCAAAACTCAACTCTTTTTCCCGTGTACACAATAAAAGAAATGTCATCTTGTTTCGAGGTAGAGCATTAAACATCGGCTAATTTGATAGACGTATCATTTAATGCAGAGCATTTAATTTTAATTGAATATACGACGTGGGATTCATCCCAAAAACTATATTTCAGGCAATTGCCTTATACCCAAAAAACACGAAGTCGCCGAGTTTCCACATAATTTTATCGGCGAGTGAGAGCCGCCGATTTTTCCTCTCAAACAAGCCCCACAATCAAGGAGTATGAAACGCGAGTAATTTCTATGCAAATTGGTAAAGTTTCTATATTTTTTTTTTTCTTTCACACAGCCACAAAGTACTGTCGAGTTTGGTTCATTGAATAAATTTCAGGGTTCCCGTGGAAGTGGACCGACTATTTGTCAAGGGAATTACGTATTCATTGCGACTCGCGGCTTAATTTCGGAAGGCTGTGCGGTGTTTTTTTTTATGTGCTTCTCAAAAGGGAACAAAAAAAAATAACGAATTAGCCTAGTTGTGCTAAAAATATTCCTAAAAGTTGTAATAAGCGGTTTCTCTTGTTTTATTTTTCAACTTAGATCGTTCGCTTTCCGTTACACTCGAGCGCGATTGCAATAGAAAGCTGATTTAATCTGGACTAACTTTTAAGCCATGTTTTGTTCATGTATCCACTGGTAAATGCGGAAATAGATCAGCATGTCTTTTCCTTTATTAAAAGCATTTCATCGTTATTTTCGTATGTAGAACTAAATAAGGAATAAACAAATACAATGCACAGTATTCGATTGCATGCAAGAAGCACAAAATTTAGGGAGTGTAACTATTATTTTTTGTGACCTCATATACATATATTTGGTAAGTACATAACTAATATATTTACAGTAGTGTTAGCAAATTGGACGTCACGAACGAAGTTCGTTCACGTCGAGAACTTTTGTTCATATAGTATAAATGCTAAGAAGGAAAGATGTGGGGACTATGAAGTCACAACAATAGGTTATGTCGAACGGCAAGTATCATCAAAAACATTTTTTAAACGAAAGTTCATATCTTACCCGTTCTTTAAGAATATCTCTCAAAGAAATCAATAAACAACAGTGAGTTCACTAGCAATCCTTGACCTGGATATGAATTGAGTTCTCTCAATCGCTATCCTAGACGTTCTTCTCTTCAGAAGTCATAACACCCACAAATGTCATTTTGGGTGTGTCCTATTGATAGCTAGCAAGTCAATATAATGTAGAATTAATGGCATTGAAACTTTTTAATACTGATGTTTTAAATTGGGTTCTTTTTACAATCTATGCACTTACATCAAATCAAGTCATGAATTAAAAAAAAAAGTTTTGTTAATTTTCGTTAAAACAAATTAATTATGTTACTATTAATATGGCACTAAGACATCTCCTTCAGAAGCTATCTTCAAATTACCAGTTTGTGAGGGAAATTCAAATTTCTTAATAAATACCTATACAAACTTTGAAGTGTTAAAGTGTATTTTATTGAAATGCCAGGTTTAAATAACTACAACACGTGAATTGGTTAATTATCGATTAACTGAGTGGATGCTTGTAATTTACGTAGGAGAAACTTTCAACATCCCACCTAATCCCGAAGGAAGTGTATAAGCACATCGCGAATTGAAATCCATAGAGACCGAGTTGATCGTGCTTAAGTTTTGAAAGGGCCAAGGACGAGAGAGGACCAAACGACAGGCCCAATTTAGAACTCGGCTGCGTTATGAGCTAGTTTCGGCGTGTATAGGTCATAAAACTTTCTGAATTTCATCTGAGACTAGAATAACTCATAGTACGTATTCGCTAGACTTATGCTTGCGGGTTCTCTTAGCATTACAACTCATACAACTACGATGGCTCTTTGCTGGACACGGAACTTCTTCAATAATCGCCTACGAGGCGTATGAAAGCCTAGGATCCGTCCTGGGCCCAGTGCGTGTCAAAGACTTTATATTATGAACAATTTAATTAATCTAGAACGACGCTAAGATTCCACTCCACAATTCTATTTCAGCTTCACAATCTGTAAGTAACTTAGAAAAACCCTTACCAAAATTCGCCATCAACGCTCTAATGCGGATCCTTGTGCGTGGATGGATCTCCTAAGTTTTGGTTACAGCTGGCCGATATTCCTAATAAGCTTTAACACGTTTTTAAAACTGAAACAATTGATTTTAACAGTGACGCTACCCATTCTAAGGTCTACATAAGTAATACCAATATTATATTTGGAAAATACCTTCACCTAATTTTTCCAATTACCTTATGGCGTTGTACATAATTCAAACGATATACAATAAAGTTTTCACCGTCCACTATTTTAGTTAAGAAGTGATATTATGAACAAATAAGTGTACTTAAGTTTAGACAAAGTCCACGCCATCCTCCCTGTTTTGCTCGCACGACCTCTGGATGAAGAATCGAGTGTCCGAACGCTTTGTTCCTACGCTTCGCATATTCTCGTGACGCGACAGTTGCGCTAATTTAATATAACGTTAATTAATCATAGCGGTGATTTAATATAAGGTAATTACTAGGAAAACTCACCCAAGTCCTCGTTGTCATCTCCCCAGGCGGCGTGACAGGACGCGCCGCCGGCCGCGCACAGCAACAGCAGCGTGCATAACCGCGCGTTGTTCGCGCACGACTTGCTGGCCATAGTTCGTCCTCAACTTCACATTTCTGAGTTGCAACTTTAATTTATGTCTTTATAATATTCACTGACAACTGTTATTTCATAGTCAACAAAAAAAATATATATTGAACAGATCGACAAAACGAAATAATAACTATTTAATAGAATACACGTAGAGTAATTATTTTTTTGTCGTTTGGCCCCTGTTGGGACAAAAAGTTTCTTTTTTCTATGAATTATTATAATTAATCGGAATTTAATAATGCAACAATTTTCATTTTTGGAATCAAACTAAACTTTATTAAGATTCCTATGATTAAACTTAATTTACATTACGGGAATGTCGAATTAAATAATAAACGTAAATAAGACGCATTAAGCGATTAGTGTTTTATCGCACAAAGGTTTAAGTTCGCATAATTAAAATATGCCTCGTGCACTTTGCAGATCAAATTATATGAAAAACGGCACAATTAAATTCGAAAAGCAATGACAGTTCTACAGCTGTTCGCTTTGAATTATACTTATCTCATTTGTTTATAATTTAAATATATTGGTAAAATTTAACAATTACGGATTTCTCTGTATACCTCTGTCCTCATATTTACGTGGTGCGGCATTTCGAAATGCTTGTTGTAATACATAATTATAAAATTTTCGAAATAATTTAGGCGCTATTAAGAGAAAATAGAAATTATAGCAAAAAGTAGAAATATGAGCACTGAACAATTAAATAAAATTATTATTTTGTTGGATAATTTAAAAAAATCTAAGACACTAATAATCATTAAAATTCCAAAAAAAAATCACTTATTAATGGTTCATACCGAAAAAATATTATCAACGTGCATAACATCAAATCTCTTCCGTATTTAAATTAAACTGAGTTTGTATAATTAATTATTACATTGTGCCTTAAACATTGCTTTAAGAGAAAATTTTCAGCAAAAATAAAGGCCCATAAAAAACTGTAAAAACCATTATAAAAAGGGGATCTGGTACAAAAAGATAAAGCACTTAACCGATCAATCCCGAAAGGGTGAAAGCACAAAGTGATCTTAATTCGACCATTGTGTAAAAACTCAAACGAATATAAAATTCAGAGCAAACATTGCCGACGGGGTAGGTAAGCTAATTCCCATATCGCGCGAACGCAGTCGGACTATTTGCATTGTATGCACTAAATACCTGGAACCTTTTCACGGTCCTTTTTTTTAGGTTTTGTCGAAGGTCTGTTTTAGTACACCGGAGAGTCACTAGAATTCTTTCTCGATAATGAACGTTTGAAGCCTATAAGCCCGTAAGCTCAGGGCCGGTCGGGGTGGAAACGAGTCGGTCCTGCCGATCATAGTTGGAAATCAGAATTGACAGCGGAATCGCGGTTGAAAATGGGACCAGAATTGGAATCTATTAAGTCAAGATATGGTTCAAAATCAAGGGTGAAAAATATAGATCGAACAGAGATTAGAATCGTGAACAGGATAGCGGTCGTGATCATGACTGAGTGATCGGTAGGTTTAAAAGATGAAAGAATTCATTTTATGTTCACGCTGCAGAACTGCTAGTATAAGCTGGTTATGATATTATAAAGTTGAATTACTACACTTTGAAAAGCTTTTCTAAAACTTTTGTAGATTAAGGCACTGACTAACAAGTTATTTGGCTGATATATATTTTTTTAATTCGTAAATTATAACGATATTATATACTAATCGTATAGTTAAAAGCTGATTACTTTTAGATCGACTCAATACATTTGGGTTGGTACAGTCAGCAAATGTAAATATTTATCGGTTCTGAATGTATATTTGACTATTTTTTTAAACAGAAAACGAATTAAAACACCGCACTAGTCTAAATCTGGTATATATTTTAACCAATGCGCTGTTTTCAATTCAGTTTTTACACATGGTGGTTGGGTATATTTTGACATAACTGGATCCAAACACAACCCTAATCCACGTAACTGCCATAAAGATTTACTGTAAAATACCAACGTGGCAGTCTCGGCAGGCACAGATCAAGTTCGGTCAGTTGAGGCAATAAGATATGTTCAATTTTTTTATATGTACGTATAGAGATACATACTTCTATAGTTTGATCGAACCATTGGAGGTAGGGGCCCGTTGACGAACGTTGTCACCAATGCGGTGACAATGTCCGACAGCAACAGCTTCGCAGGCTGTCCGAAGCATAAAAGAAGCGGTTGAATTAAGTAATGCATTCGTCAATTCGCTAGTGATTAAGGAACGAGACCTCTCAGCCTTAACTACCGCTTGACGTTCATCACCTTTTTACAAGTTTTTATTTGGTTTCACATCTCCCTCTGTTTGTTTGTAATCAAATCTTTCTAATTATATTTGACCCTTTACTTCACGATTCGCGGTTGAGCTGAAATTTTGTAGGCATACGTAAATCGGATGAGAATGCGGTAATCTGGTACTACTGAGACGATCTGATGATGGAGTCAGGAGATGAATAATCGAACTCTATAACCATGAATAGCACAGACACAAAATTTTGTATATGTATTTAATGGTGATAGCCCGTTCTAAGAACCATCGTGGTACGGCTGCTGTACCCAGAGTTTGCTCCCGGCAAGGAAACTCTTCAACAGCCAACAGCACACACAAAATTTCGTATATGCATTTAATGTAATAGTTCGTTCTAAACACTACCATGACACGGCTGCTGCACCCAGGGTTGGCTCTCAATAAACAGATGCAAACAAATCAGCTGGCAAAAGCTTATTTTATAATTCTGAAGTTGTAGGTGACTATAAGAGTTTAGTAGTTATTATCAATACTTGGTAATAAAATTATTGATAATAATTATTAAGTTATATTGCTATCATACACCACTAAAAATTAAAAAAATAAAAACAATGTCAATGTAAAGTTTAAAAATAAGCTTATATGTTACTAAAAAATGAGTAAAAAATTAAAAATAAAGTTATTGCGATTAGAAACAATCCATTTTCTATATTTTAACTCTTGATCGACATTAAGGCTTCGTTTTTGTCAAATCATTCTAATATTAGAAAAATACAATGTAACACGCTTCAATTCTGGTAATACAATGGTTTGACAAAAAAGAAGGTAATTCAATGTCGGTCAACATTTAAAATGTAGAAAATGGCTTTTTTCTATTATCTTATCGATTGTATTATATCATCCCTGAAATGGCTTAACGAATTAGAATCAAATTTTGCATAGGAATAGATATTACCTGAAATGCGACATACTGTTTGCACAAACAAAAAATGTATAAATATTAAAAACATACCAGCAATATTTGTGGTAAGACCAAGATTAGCATCGAAAGCAGCACTGGAGTATAAAACAGGACCGGGATGTGAATCGATATTAGGACCGGAATCGAAAAATGCTCTGCTGAATTTTGATCTACATACAGCGAAGCGAATGGCAAACTGCTGGTAGAAAAAAAAACACAAGCTGCCAACTTTCTCGGGCTGCCCTTAATTATCTCGTATTAGTAAAGTAATAAACATGCTATATTAAAATATAAATTTTTGTTGTTGAATAATTCAAGTAAAAACATCATATAAAAAATGTACATCGATTGCTTTATTATTTTTTTAGTATGTATTATAATAAATTCTTTATATTTGCATAATACGATTAATCAAATTTATTTAAAATACAGATTTATAGTTTCTTCAAATTTGAAATCGGAAGATAATAAATATTTAAACACGATATCTAATAGATATTTTTTAAAAGTTAGGATTTTAAAATCTACACTACCAATTAAGCGTTTTCGGAGTTAAAATTTTGATAAAAAAAAATCCTTGTCATATAATTGTATAATAATGTATGGTATTGTGTTATTCAAAAAACTTTCTTTGCTTTTCGGGCTTTAAAAAAAAATAACCTTGCCTTTTACGGAAAGACAGACTTACCGGCATCTTCCAATAGACGACGCACAGGGACGAGTGTCCCAATTGAGTTATGAATTTTTGATAAAGAAGCTGGATAGAACTCAATCGATACTTGTCATATTCGAGGAGGGCTTTTAGCTGAGCGGAGGAAACATTTATTATTTTTCTCTTCGGATAAAGACGCCCGATCTCTTGTTTTTCCTCACGAAAATGAAGCCGATATCGCGAGAAAGACTGAGCGACACCTTTGTCAGTTTCTCATTAAAACTTTTCACGATTTAATTGGGTAAAAGGTTTTGCCGTAACTAAAGTTTGATCCGTTTGTTTAGAAAAGGAGATGCAAACCTAAATGCCGTGTACGCTAACGAATAAAATGAATACAACCAATGAAAAAAATATAAACCGGTAAATGTATAACTATAAAAATATTTATAAAAAATATTTTTAAATTCCCTTTTCAAAGTTTACAACCCGACAATAAGTCGAGTGTACCGACACTTAAATTATTTAGTACGTGTTAAATAGTGATAGGTGTTAATAGTAAAGTTGATGAACTCTAATGGCTAATAGGGAATTAAGTAAAATCGAATCAAAGATTTTAAATGACACTTTCAAACACCTTCAATGGTTATACGGCACGGCGAACACCATTCCCACCACGAGAAACGAACACGGAAAAACCTTGCGAAAGTTTTGCGACGCGACGCGGCCCGAAAACTACGCACGTGTCACCCCTACGGGGGCGAGAGCGCGACTGAAAATAAACCCGCCCCGTGTTTCGGGGTATATAACGCGGTATTAGCCGGCCGAAATCGGAGCGCCAGAAACGGACGGCCGAAGGTGAAGAATGAGCCGTTTTTCACTCGTTGGGATTACACACGTTTATATGAAGATTACAAGTTCCCCGTTCAGCCGTAAGCTCGTTAAGTGAATAAGCTACTAAAAGTTCGCTAAAAACAAAAGCTCGTTTGTGTACATCCCGATAGGTACGTGCTTCCCTTAAAATAGGGATGTGTTATGAAGGGTTAATGGAATTTCGGGTGAGTTAGAGTTATTTTTCATAAATACAGTACAATACATCATAATGAGAAAATTCTAGTGCAAGTATTCGGTTAAATATCAACGATTTTCATGTGTTCCATGTTTATATTTTTCAATGAATTAGATGATATCTTGCATTTGATAAATATCCTGTAACAATACAAAAAAATCTTAAAGATATATGTTTTTAACAATATTAAAATGGAAAAAAATGTGGTAAATATTAGATTTCTATGGCTGGGGTAGTTAATTTAGATCACTAGCACTCTGCGAGTAATAACTATTATTACCGTTGTTACTTATTATGTCAATTTTTAATCACTACTATTCAAATATACCTCAACATCGATGATGGAGTTATACTCTCCTACACCCTTAAACTCTCCTCTCTTTAATGCTTCGCCGATGTCACGGGGGCGGTGACACTGTCCAGAACCAATGGCTTAAGGTGTCCTCAGAGACAAGGAGGGGATTCATTTGATTTAACTGAAGCCTCATTATTCGTTTCGTCTTTGGACAAGATTCGAACCCGGTACCAATCCGAGCATGGTTCTTTCGCAAAATGGTATACAGGCAGATATACTTCAGCTCCTTGAGTGTACTTAGTTGGCATACCCGAGGTCTTAAACACAGACATTTATTTCGTCCTCGATGGACAGTTACGTTTGCCGACAGACCCAAATTCTTTTTCAGCCCGAATACACACATAGGGCTTTAAATTTTAATTAAAAAAATAGCATAAACTATTACATAATAAAAATTTTAATTCCTTTATGAGTTCGAATGTATGTTTATTCTTTTGTTTGCCAACAAAATGTATCACTATAAAGACAGCACTGAAAAACAAATTTCTTGTGGCGAAACACTCCAAAATATGGGGGGTGCATAAGTGAGGACTCAAATCTTTATCTCTATTAGGCGTTGTGATCGTAACGTGGGAAGAGGTTTCGTCTAAGACTTAAATTATGAAGAGTATCTATAAAACTTTTAAAATTTCTCTCAGACTTTCTGACTAACGAAAACACACGTTAAAAAGTTTTCATTTAAATCGGTTTAATGCGCAATTTTCGTATTGCCTTAATAAAAAACCTATCAAATAATTGTTTTGCACATACACCTATCGCTCTTTTCATGACAGCAAACAATGTACATGATATAAGTAGTATATAATATGATGTATCATATAAGTTCATATTATCTCATTAAGTCAATGTTGTATGATTTGATGGCTACTAATTAATAAATACAAACAAATTAAAAATAATACACAACGATTTACACATGCACTCCATATACGATATGAAAATATTTATGATAGGGAAGTATTATCAAAACATCGAAACTACGTAATGATCGGCGCTGTCATGGTCGATAAGGAACTGGCTGATGGCGCAGCTCCGGCTGCGTGGCTCATTAAGATCGCTGGCGATGGTCCGAATAGCCCACAAGAGCCTTATGTTGAATAAACATTATTTATTTCCAGGTAACGGGACTAAGTGCTCGTGTAACTTAGTATTAGCTTTCGTGAGTTCACGCTACTGTTTTGTAATACTGTAAACATGCAAATGGATTGCTAATAAGATTTAATTGTGCTTTTTGACGTGATTACTTCTTTAAATTTGCTTCCTTAGTGGGATGCTAGTCATAAAATTGATGATAACAAGATCGGAGGATACAGTTTGAAGCTGCAGCTACATGTCATTCATTTACATCCAAAATTTAATTACACCACGCCATAGCTAAACGATCAAAGAATTTCTCACGTGTAGTGAGGACTGTGAAGCATCTCGCGTAGCGGAGGGGAAAGAGCGTTTGAAGTTGTTTTACTGCGTCACAAAATTTTAGTATAAATTTTGACTCGGAAAAGCTACGATTTTCTTCTGAATTTGATTAAAGCTGACGATTGATGTCAGCTCTCATTAAAATCTATAAATTGCGTATAAAAAATATTAGTGAGAAAAAGTGTTCAAAAATATGTACAGAGTTAAATTAAAAAATTGAAATAAATAATGCAATATCGGCCAAGAATTGTCATAAACGGTTGGAAAACATTTCTCAAGAACAACCTAGGGATACTCATAAACCACTAAATGACTGCCGGGGAGGTAAAAGAATGAAGGCGCTCGAGCACAGGAACGACGGCGCCAGTACACTTGTGGCTTAGGTGATCGAGACTATACAAGCGGATATTGTAATCGCTTCTAATTCAACGCTAGATTGTATAGACATTACATTACTAAAAACACATTTATCAGCAGGTAGAGCACGTTTCACTACTACATTTATAACTGCACGAAATCCAAAGGAATTCTTAGTATTAAAAAATAATTATAAATGTAATGCGCTCAAATAAAATATTATCCTTTACGTACACGTGTTCATGAAAAATAGACGGCCGTGTCTACGACAAGGCCATACTCCAATTTTTTTTAATAGGTATAAAATAGATTAAGACTTTCTCATTCGGATTTATTAATAACCTAGGAAGAGCTTTTGATAAAATTTACACCAATAAAGTCGTTATAGGTAAACAAAGATCACACATATTGTTTTTTTTCTCATTCTTTGTTACATATTTTATAACGAACTTTTTATGGGTAAATTCATGGCTAGTCAACTTGCTTGCAGCACGAAAATGGGCCGGTTTGACTGATGATAATTCTCGCAAAAAGAGACGTGAAGTAGCAGCTTCCGTTGTTGTATTTCGTCCATTCAGTGAGAGTTCCAGTGGTCTAATCACCAAATATCCTATTCCTTCCTAAAGGGATTTCAGGTATCCTATTCCTACAGTCAGATAGATTCGTTTCTAAAAAGATCCCAGGCATCCTATTGGTGGCCCTCATGCTCGTTTTCCCCTTAGAAATGCCATAAAAATAATTGCTTTCATAAAAATGAACTCATTCATTTTATATATTGATCAATTTTTTTGTCAATTCCGACTGCTGCTGATTCTGATTGGAATTCCTCTAAAGGTCACACTTTCGATTTTATTGAAGCCGGGATAAATGATAGTACCGAAATAAAAGTATATGTACGAAATATGCGAATGAAGCCGGATAGAATACTAATGGCATACTTTCATTAATTCGGGTCAATAGTACAAATAAGAGGACGAATTTGAAGTCAATGGCTAGTCTTTGTTTTTAGATACCTTCCCGTTCGCGCGTATATCTTTAAAATTTCAACTCAATCGAATGACCGATCTACAAAAGGATAGGGAACAAACTAACACACAGGCACAAATATTTATATAATAATACATTTCTTACAATAGATAAAGACAACAAATTTTAATATGGTAGATGAGATCTTTCTGAAACAGACGCTATGAATTAGCCTTTACTAAAAATAGCCGACAATTTAATTGGAACGTACCACGTGTTTACACTGCGATATTTTTCATTGGCGTCGCCCACGACAACGTCCGTAATAGAGAAGACATTGTGCGGTAAGTCGTTGGGCGGGCGGCGATCCGCCCTTAACGCCGTAACGGCCGTTACTGCCCGCATATGCCGCAGTAAAACGAACGACGACGCGCGTCCGCGAGGAAAACTGGCTAAAAGGACCTCAAATTTTTTCAAACATTAACACGGTCGAAATAGTTTCCGGCAAATACAGATTTTATTGATATGGACGATAACGCAAGAAAATGAGGAAAAGGAAGACAAATATGAAGATTGCGTTCGATTTAAATATTTACTTATACTAAAAAGCAGAAAATAATAATAGAAATAAAATATATATAAATATACCACGTTTTTAAAACGGATTGAATAATTAAAAACCTTCTCCAAACCTCATGAAAAGCGAAGCCATATACAAATTTCTAACCTCTAATTCTAATAAAAAAGTTTATCGAAACTTTTTAATAGATATTAAAATACCTGTTATATTCGAAATAAAAAACGTTGGTCGCAGGTAATACATAACTGTAAAAAGTGTAGAGAGTGACTACCAATGAAATAACTTATTTATCAGTTCACATTATATGCAGGTGTAAGTTTGGATATAACAAAGGCTCTTGACATCATCTGACACAAATCTTTCTTAGCGCCAATCGTAATTCGTTGTAGTTACTCATCATAAGACTGACCGCCAACTCGGACGATTCTACATATCAACATTACTGAAAATCGACAGAATTTTTGCTATGTGGATCACGGCACTGCGGACGCGTTGTATCCCGACCGTAGTAATATCTTTCAGTATCAGGTTGATGAGTGTCGAAACTAATTCGTGTTTGAAATCGAGACATTCTTGAAGCAGTTCTTGGAATGGGGTAGATTTAACATTGTCTAAATTGACCACGAAAAGACACAATCTTGTGCGCTTATCCCTAAAAATCTTCCTTCGTTTCTTCTCCTTTCTCTGAAAGCACTTCCTTTAGTGCCACATGCTTCCATAAAAATAATTCAATTTGGCCTTCATTTGGAGAGCAAAATAAAACTAGCCCTTTGAAACTAGCTACTTGAAATCTTGGGCTACTCAAAAGAGCACGATAGTACTTCAAGCCGGACCATCAGTTTCTAATTATAAGGTACAGGTCCGACCATATCAGGAGTACTGTTTTCGCCTCTGAAATGGGCATCTCAGTATCAACTCCTGCTTTTAGACTGCTTTCTATGCAGAGTATCTTACATCGTTGGGTGACCCTGTGATATCTGGCTAGCTCGACTCATTGGATTTGCAAAGATATTTAGCATTTTTGTACATGCTTCATCGCATATACTCTGGGGAATGATCTGAGGAATTATTTAACATTATACCTATCGCTGAGTTCTGTCATGGTTTTGTTCGCCAGAAATACCACCATCGCCGTCTTGACGGTCGTCATTTTATCACTGTATGCTTCATGCACAATATTCTGACACATACATTAAAAATATTAAAAGCTGTAAAAAAACCTCTCAAAGCTTTCTTTTAAAACTTTCCTTCTAGTGTTTTCTTTATTTCACTTTCCGAAAACTTATCTCATAATGTTTTCAGTATTTGTACAATAACATAAAACAAATCAATTAAATTGTTAAAAACTTACCAAAATTGCAAATGACGTGAACTGATTTTGTTTCTGTTTATTATGTTACCACACTCTCCTTTATATTTTTGTAAACTGTTTGTACTTTTTTAAGTCAGCCTGTCAAGATATACAAACTTCAATACCTTTTCTTAAAGATATCACATGGTCTCTACAAGATTACCGATTTCTTGCTTTTCGATAAAAAAACAAATACTACAAACAAGAGGCTGGTCTGAAATGATTTTCAAAATATAAAATTACCTTCTAATCTATAAAAGTCAAACCATAACTAACGTCCAACGTTATGTATCTGCGTAAACATGTACCAATACTTAACATTCGGAAATGCAACAATTGTGCGAAGAAATGAGAACAAAACTCATATTCCAATGACAAGTATCGATGTGTTCTCACGTATCTTATGTCCACATCACGATAAGCGATTAACGTCGATGTCGACGTATTCGAGCGTCCTGACTATTTTTGGCGTTCTTGTCGCCGTATCACTCATTCTTAGAGACTTTTAAGATGACACTAGATTTCTTTCGAGGAATGTTTACATGAACAACTTGTAGACTACATATTTTTCAATAAATGAAACTTTGTTTACTATTTGAAGGATTTTGCTGATGAACAAAATAAATATGTATCAGAACATAATGACCATTTTACGTTCGTAATGAAATGTTGTTATTGTCCACATCGTGTCATGATCGGGCCACCATTATCCGAGCGCCATCGAGGTTTCTCGATAATAGCCGAAGAGAGAAAGGGCGCGCCACAATAACAACCGTAATCATGAACACTGTGCTCATTAAAGCTACGCGCTTACTGTACGAGGGCCGCTATTTATGTATCCGGAACTGGCCACATACAGAACAATGTTTAAAAAGTAATTACAACATTTAAAAATGGAACTCCTTAGCTGTAGAATACAGTTTATGTCATGTAACTGTCAGTTGTTTACCACTGTGGCGTCAGTTTGTAAATTGTGTATCTATATCACTCGTTAAAATTTTTGTAGAATGATATATTACGATGTTCGGCGTGGGCTAACTCAAAAACAGTGCATCGATCAACTGACTTCGACTTTAGGGGATAGAACACCATCAAAAATCATTGTGTACCACTGGTTTAGTGATTTTAATCGTGGGCAATCTATATTCTAGGGCGAATTTAAACAAGGTCGCCCTAAATCGGTTGTTGTACCAAAAATATCGATGCTGTGCGGGAACTAGTGATGTAAGATTGTCATGTTACATATCGCAAGATAAAGGCGTTCCTGGGCATAAATATGACGATTATACATAAGATATTACACGAAAATTTTGTCTGTAAAAAAAATTTTTTCGCATTGAATTCCGCACAACTTGAGCATTGATCAAAAACACGCTCGTGTTGATTGGTGCGAAAAAATGACAAAAAAATTCAATCATGGTGTGTCAAAAGCTCTTTATAATATCTACACAGTTGATGAATTTTTAATCTATGCGCATGACTCCGAAACTAAATAACAGTCCAAAGTGTGGGTGTTCTAAGATGAGCCGAAGCCATCAAAAGTGATCCGTGCCAAAAACTCTGTGAAGCAAATGGTTTCCTATTTTTTGGTATAAATGGACATGTGATTCCAGTGCCACTAGAGAATCGTATCAAATTAAGAATCTGTTAATTCGGAGTGGTACACGACCATTTGTTTGTCAGAAGTCTTTGAAGAAATAAGAAAGGACAACCGACAACGCAAATTCATTCTTCATCGTGACAATGCTAACTGTCAAACGTCAGCAGAAACAATTCGGTTTTTGGAAGGTCAAAAGACCGAATTGACAGGCGATCCGCTATACAGCCCCGATTAGGTACCCAACTATTTCTATTAATTCCCAAGCGTGAAGAATAAATTGCTTGGTCAAACTTTATCGAGCCGCGAAGAGGCCGTTGATGCGTTCATAATGCACGTTTTGGAGATACCTCAATCACAATGAAGAAAATGCAATAAAAATTGGTTTCAGCGTATACAAAAGTGCACCGATCATCATGAAATACAATATTTTGAAATACAATAAAATGACATTAAATCATAGATATTTGTTTCTTGTTAATGTTCCGGACACATAAATAGCAGCCCTCGTATCATTTTGTACTCGAAAAATTTGAAAATAAAAGCGCATGCGTAAGCGAGCGCTTAGTGTCGTTTATAAATACGTATGCGCGAAGGTCAATCTGACGGTATACACATTTTTGTGTTTCGACTTTATTTTTCGAAAAGCGTTTTTCTAAATCTTAAATTTGATTATTTTCTTAACTTTCAATTTATGAACATTAAAAATAAGCAGATGTTGGAGACGTCAATGGTTGCTAAGAAACGATTCATGCCGTAAATATCCTTGGACTTAAGTCAGATGGCTAGAATGCTAAAAACATGCATTTCAACCTAGTAAATCTTGGTAAAATTAACCTTGTCAAATTTAATCCCAGAGAGAAAGAAGTGAACGTTTACCGCAAAAAAATCCCCTTTCGCACCTTTTTCTCTCTTTGAAAGCCTTTTAGTGCCTTGCCGGATTTCGGTATTCTTGGTGTCTTCATATCGAACAGTGATTATCTAGAAAGCAAAGTAAAGTTAGCTTCTAAAAAGCTTTGAGCGCTTAATAGAGCACAACAATACTTCAAACGAAATCACGGTCTTATTCTTTATAATGTCTCCTTATACTTTTACAAGGTTTGATCATATATAGAACACCGTTGGCATCTCTGGGCTGGTGCACTCCAATATCAAGTTCTGTCTCTAGACGCATTGAACAAAGAACATCTCGAATCGTCAGCGTCACTCTAATATCTGGCCAGCTCGACCCGTGGCTTTGCGAATAGAGGTAGCATCTTCGTGCATACTTTATGGCATATGGTACGGGGACCATTCCAAATATCTGTTCAACTTTTTCCTACCGCTGAATAGCCTCAACGTTCCGCTTGCCGAAAATACCATGATGACCATTTTGATGACTTTCGCCGCGTACAGTGAATCTTTGGAATGATTTTCCATCAGCGGTATTCCCAACGAACTAACGTCCGTATTCATGAACGACACTATTCACTGACTAACGCTACGCGTTCACCGTGAGGTCCACAGCGTATGCGAAAAATTTGGAAATAAGAGCGTATTGCGTAAATGAGCGCATACTGCCTTTATAATTTTTATTTTATGATAATCAAAAAAAATCTCCATTGTCATTATATCAATCTCACCAGGCTTATGTTAAGTGTTCAATATTTTTATTATCATTTTCATGAACTCAATTTCAGAAGGTAATGATAGCTATTCAAAATTTTATTGCAACGGTATTATTTTTTCGACAATTATATTTACATGGCCGTCTTCCGTGCACTCAAACAGATTTATCCCACCGACATATGTTGATTCAGCTTTTGCCATTTGCAATGGATAAATCAATGTGTGATGTTCAAATCAAATCAAACCGAGTCTATCCGCCTATTTTTTACGTCGATATTTCTCCATGCGTAACTTCACGATAGCCGCTCTACACTAATTCTTATACACGTTACATTGGCATATTTTGACAATAGCTACTAATTTTAAATTAAAGGAATAATAATCGTGTAATGCGACGAAAGAAATTCATAGTAGTGGCGCATCCATAATAATTGAATTGGATGTATTTAATGTACTCAGTAATACATTTCAAAGTTGCAACGCTAAATTTTGTCATCTGATTGTGCGATCGTCGCTTACTTTGGTAACAGTTACAGTGGTTCTTATATATATTTTTTGGATGTTACAAAATGAATCAACATTTTTTTCTCTTATCAAAAATGACAAAATATCTACTTGTAACACAAAACATCATATTTTTTTCCGAACAAAAAGAGGAATGATTCTTAGCATAAATATAACTATTTTTCATGTTTAGTATTGTTACGAACTACGTTTACAGATTAGATACTTAAAGGTACAAGATAGTTCGCCTGAAAAATATTTGAGAAGAATGCTCTATAATGTAAACAACTTCCCCCTCCCGCCCTGCGTTCCGCGCCACGCGCTCTCACAGCCGTGCCACACACATGCTTACATTTTAAATTAATTTTCGAATATAATGTTTGAAAGTGAAATAAGACTGTTTGTTTGTGACGGACGTGATATGTTTATGTTTTGCTTGTTATAGATGATTCATTAGCTAATTTACTTTCGAAGAACGTTAGAAGCGACTAGTCGAGAGATGTTTATATCGAAGTTCAAGTGCAGATTGGGCAGTCAGACCAGGATCAGTATTATTTCTGCAATTAGTGCGTTAACAAATGAAATGCGATCAATTGCAAACATTGAAGTTCTTCTGTAGTGATTTATTATGCCTTTCATTTTGTTGAATTTTGTACTTTTACATGTATTTTTTTCATCTGATTTCAATCATCGAACCTACTTGGCCTCTAGTAGGGTCGTTTTATAATACCATCAGATAAATTTTACAGATTAGCACACTAAGTATAAAACTCGGTGACATTTGCAATTCCAAAATGCTAAGTCGGACAAGGTCAAATATAAGACTTTTACTTTGAACTGGGTTTAAGTTTTAATTGTTGTATTCTGTTGTGAAATAATTCATAATACATATGTTCTACGTATAAGGACAAGAAATATATACATTAAATTCTTAAATATATTTAATTTGATTTTGAATCCGTGGATCATAATTTATGAGACTTTTTATTTGTAGCATTCTAAAACTTCGATGTATTGCCCAGTTAAAATAAAATAAATTTTTCTTTGCCAACCGTATCACCTATATATGAATCATACACGGTTACGAGTTAAACTCCGCGACCCGGACACTGGAAATGATATCAGGATTTCGAGAAAAATCGAAGAATTTGTTCATTTGCGACATAAAACGGTTTACACCGCGCACATCAACTGCGAAACATTTATTACGGGATTGCTGTGGACTTCCCGAGGATTTATGTTTTTAAGGTCCACGAAATTTTCAGCATTGATCTGTTTTATTGTCGGTTAACCGGATGACTCAGCTTATGTTCAGACATGAGGACATCTTTCTCTTCAACCTTTCTAGATTTCTTAGTACTACGTGAGCTCTCATAGATTAACTATGGAGGTCCGTCAAATTGATCTGTCTGTATTTCACGATTTTTATATTGTGATGTGTAATATAATTTTATAAACAGTACAGTTTTACTATAAAAAGCGGTAATTAATACAGGGTTGCAGCCGAATGCTTAACAATGTAACCTTCGTACCAGAAAGTACCGGGCTCGACATTTGACTACGGATAAATTAACGCATGTAATTTTAACTTTAATGAAATTAATCGTTAGATCGTAAATCACCCACATTGTCACAGTATGGGCTATAACGTTCGTCACCAAACCTCAGCCCACAGTTAAGGTGCAATCCACATTCTTAATCTCAAATAAAAAGATTGGACGGGTGTGACTAGCAGGGCTGTGATTAAATCTTGAAAGTAAAATAATATTGTGTTTTCAATCTCGGCTTGAAGCCAGCGGCGTTGTTCCATGTATTATACGGACGGGTACCAATCAGATACTTCCAGACTAGCAAAGCAAGTGTATCCCGTCCCCTACGGAGCTCTCGACCCAATACGATCTCTCGACTCTGGATTTTGCTCACTGTCCCACTAGTGATTTCGATTCCACTACTGATCAGGATTCCGATTTCAACAAATACGAGGCAAATGGTAGTATCGAAATAAAATTAAGGCTATATCACTCGGTGATAGCGTAGCTTTTTTATGAGTGTAATAATTTTTAGAATCTGTAGTAACACAAATATGGTCATAAAATCAAGAAGGTTAGTAATCTATTTTACTCAGAGAGGTGCTTATTAGTGAAACAATTTTTAGAGTCGTTTCAATAGTCAGGTTCAATAGTAAAAATATGCATGAATTCGGGTACGAATGCTACCATTATTTTCGTGCCTGTAACCTTCGAGCGGATGTAAGCAACGTATGAAATACGAACGAACAAACAAATATCAGTTTTATATATATATATATATATATATATATATATATATATATATATATATATATATATATATTAGATTCATAACATCTTAAAGAACGTCGATTTTACTTTTTTCTTCAATATTCCAAGTTAAAACGAAACTTACACACATACACAAATGCGCGCGCGCGGCTCTGAGCCGGCTAACACACGTAGCTGTATTTATTTCTCCCAAACCGGAAAGAGGATTAAAACAATAGGGAGCTTTCAACAATAATATATTTCGTGCGGGCGGGCGCGTGCAGGTGCCGAATGTAGCCGGCGAGGTCGTGTTTATTTTCGTTTGGACTCGTTAGTATGTCTGTATCCGGTTATTTTCGTTGTAAGTCGTGCGCGAGAGTCGGCCCGGGTCCGTATTCCGTTTGAGCTTTTCACGGCGGCTGCCGTTGTATCGGGTTCAGATCAATCCATTGCTGAACCTTATCCTGCCACTGTCTTTTTGTTTTACATCCCGGGGTTAGGGCTTACTTTTTGGTTTACATTCCATACTTTACTTATTTGGACTTATTTTCCTTGCCTTAAAAAAATATTATTTTAAAAATCCCAAACTCCCAAAAGCAATAAGGAGGTTAATAAAGATATACGATACAAATAATTTCATTAAATATTCTTGTTATTTTTAAGTGCGTAAAGTTATTTAATTTCGCCCGCAACTCTGCCCGCGTGGACATACAATGAATTCTTATATCTTTTTTATATACTGTGTCATCATGATCTCGATCCCGGTCCCGCTTTCGTCTCAATCTTTAAAAGTATAATAGTAATAAAAGACACAGATACGAAATTATAAAAATAATTTCCTAGATTCAGTTATTGAGAATTTTAGTTATATACTATGCTTCTAGGTGGTGTATCAATATGAAACATAACCTATTTTTGAAGATTAACTCCAGCATGCACCTGTGGAAACTGCATTGAATTCCTTTCACTAGTTTTTGCGTTATGTGCGAACAAACAATCATGCAGACAGATAGACTAATGTTTTAAAAATTATTGTCACTTCTATTCCTTCTGTGAATATTCCTTCTGTGAATATTCATTCTGTGAATATCTCGCTTATTAGTTTTTTATACTACAGACTACTACAGATATAGATCACTTACAATTTTACTACATGTATGGATGATAATAATAATTTTTGCACAAATATCGATTCGACCGGAACATCCGCTTTTCCTGTAGGAAGTGCGTCAACGAGTGATTCCCTTATTATGGATCCGCGTAATGCGCAATTTACATGCGCACACATGTCAATGCGCATCCCCTCGGCGGCCGTGTATCGACTAATTTTAAGCCTGGCTTCGTCCGCTCCTCGCTCGCAGCGGGTAAGGAATTCCGCCCCCGCATCACCGCGGGCCGAATTTTATGCTCCAATTATTGCAATACTTGGAGCGCTACCGCGGCGACGGGTATCTGTTATGTGTTGAAATTATATTTGTGTTCGCATTTCATCGGATTCCTGAAGGAAAAAATTGATAATAAAAGTTGGGCTTATGCGTACATATTAGTACACGTTTATATGTTTAGTAGATATGTGCTCATATTTATACATATGTCTATGTGTTTACAAATACTAAACGTATGTATTATATTAATAGTTCTCATATGGTTCAGTTGAATTGTAATTTCTTTTTAATTTAATTTATATTTCTATTAAACATGTGTTTAAATTGTACCCAAATTTTAACTAAACCTACCCCATTCGATAAGTACTTATATAATACGATAAATAACCGGTGTAATAGCTAGGTCTTTATACCAGAAACATAGTGATGGGTAGCCACGTGATCGAGAGCGCTGCTTTCAAACCAACGCGCACCAAGTTCAAATCCCTATCGCGGGCTAAATGCGCATTGAGTATTTGACTAAGTCAATGAGTATTTGAATTTAAACGTTTCATTAAAATTTACATGGCAAGGACTATTATACTGTGTCTGAATGTGTTGAATTAAATGAATTAAATTATTATTTATTCAATATTTTGTATCGATGAGTAAAAAAAGAGCAAACCTTGAGTTTATTGAGTGAATTAGCATTTAGGATGTGTAGTATTTGTAATGTCGAAAATAGTTGTTTATGGCCCATTTTCAGTGTAATTTCTATTACCTACGAAATAAAGATATTTTTGATTTCATTTGATCTGATAAGTCAAATGAGATAACTCGCATTGTGCTTCAAAAGACACGTTAAGCCGGAATTTCCTCAAACCTGCACTGCAGCAGCGAAAATGGCTAAGGCTCAACTCCCTCATCTAAAATAAGGAGATTTTAGAAACGTGATCAATCTTATTTTTTGTCAAAATGGGACATTAAAAAAATCTACGACAGTGAGTGTCATAAAAAATAAATCAATATTTTTACGTTGGGAATATTTATCCATAAAAACAGTATTTAATAATAGCTCAACGCTATTGAGTGTTATATTTCTTCTTTTTATCGACATATGATTCCATTAAAAAATCACCATTTGCTGACCCTTGTCTGAAAACGCGACAATTTAGCATCCCAAAGCCTACCTCGGAGACGGAGTGTCTACCGAAAAAAGGGACAGTCTCATTCAAAACAGTACATATGGTCCCGTTACTGATAGTGATATAAAACTAGCGCAATTATAAGATAACTGCATTTATTTTCAAAAAACAAACATGAACAACGTAATTAAATGGGTCAGATCAAAAGTTTTCGTTTATTTTTTATTTTTTACTTAAAACCAAATTCTCTATTTTATCTGTACCATTTTAAAGTTATTTTCTGACTGTTTGTTGGGCTTTCATAGCTAAACTACTGAACGTATTATGATTGAAGCCAGAACAGTGGTAGCTTGAAATCAGAAAATAAAAGTTGAGCTATATGCATGTCGTAATAAATATGTATATGTTGGAAGGATGTTGCCGATATGTCTTTAAGAATAGTGCAGTAAATTGAAACTGTAAAAAAAATATTGTATCTCACCATCTCGCAATGTGTGTAGTTTTGTGGAAAATTAAATTAAAATTGGAATAGAGTAGCAAATAAAATTATTTTACTAAAAATTAAATTCGGCGGAATAGCTTTACAAGCTACATTATTTCTATTCTATTTTCCAAGCAAAATCCGTGATTTACGCACTACATCTCTAAAATTAAAAGCACGCACAGTGATCCAAACGAGAAGTATGCTGACGTCAAAACAATAATTTTTCAAATTTATGTCTATACATTTACACACCTATTAACTTGCGTGACACAAAAAATACTCATAACCGGCCACTACGTGAATTTATGCTCCGCCGCTAGACTCCCAAATGAAATATTATAAGCCTAGGCAATATTTTTATGTGCTAGTTTCCTTTTTGGTACCTACCACAAAAAGGCAAAGTATTTAAAAATATTTTATAATTCAGTCTCACGATAAAAGGCCAATCAGTTTTAATATATACAATCATCAAATTCACACTGTCAAAATGAGTCTGAAGGGTTTTATTTCACTTTGCTTGTAGGATACAGTATTAATCAGAATATTAAAATATCACTAGCTATGTAATTTACACGTTTTTGTACGGTAATGAAGGTTGATTGTTGCAGAAGGAACACGAAAGTTGAATCGACGCAGTGAAGGTCCATGCGTAGTTTGTGTAGAGGGACTTTGAAAAACATATGCAGGGATATAGTGACGTCAGAGAGTGGTGTGGTTTGAAAGAAAATATAATGAATAGAGTAGAAAAGGGTATGCTGTGGTGGTTTTACTATCTGGTAAAAATCAATGAAAGTAAACTGAC
This sequence comes from Eumeta japonica, assembly GCA_005406025.1. Taxonomy (NCBI): domain Eukaryota; kingdom Metazoa; phylum Arthropoda; class Insecta; order Lepidoptera; family Psychidae; genus Eumeta; species Eumeta japonica. Next base: position 738,367 of record BGZK01000014.1, read on the forward strand.
AAAATAAATTTTTGTGTGATTTATTTTGTCGGTCTACTTCTACACGAAAGAAAGTGAATGTGTGGTGACGGAAGGGCTGCCAATGGTCGCTCTTTCTCTAGATTTTTATGCTTTTTTCTAGTTCACTTTATTTCCAAAATGTTATGTAACGCAATTTGGTGGTATACTAAAAAAAAGCCTAATTAAATCATCTGAGACTGACGTGTTGCCATGAAACGATTGATGGATATCGCTGAATGGTATGTATGTAATGGTATGCAAGAATGGTATGTAAAAGTAGTGTGGAGACAGGTAGTCTCTGCCTAACTTTTTGTTATACAGGCTAAGTTTGTTTATACATTGAAGACATATAGCAAAATATATTAGTAAAGTGGCTAGATATTATCTAATAAAGCCGTCAATATTCTACCGTGTCGGACGATAGCTTTAGGCTATGCACCTAACAATACACGCTTTTAGGTTAACGTACTCAAGACGGAGAAAAAATATTGTCTCCACGTAGACGTAGCCGCGGGCATTCGCTAGTACGGTTTTTATAAAGGCAATTATGTATTTTTGTTATATAGTATATTTACGTCAATTAAAGTGGAAAAGGAACAATAAGTAACGCAACGATTTCGGTTAAGTTTTAAGACATCGATGAATATTATAATACGTTTTAACAACTTTGCACAAGACTTAAACACATCGAACTATTTCGAAATATTCTATGATATGAGAAATGAAATTCTTTCATAAATACAATGCTTATAGAATTAATAACTGAAAAATGATATATGTAAGCTATGATTTGGTATTTTGAAAGAAGAATATACGTCGGGATATCTTTCGAGTAGTAAAAAAAAAGGCATAAAAAATACTCAATTTTATTCAATACAAAAATGTAAACACACATCAAAAGCGGTAACATGGGGGCAAAAGCGAGGTGTGCGGGAGCGACAGTTCTCACTTGGGAAAATAAATTTTCGGAAATTTCTTGATAAGGGAATTATTTTGTAGTTTTATTTTCAGCTTGCGAGCGCAGTTTGAAATAGTATTAAAAAAAATACACGCAGCATGATAAGTCCTTTATACCGTAAAAATACAAATCTATTTAAAAAATATTATAATTTCATCATTTCCATTACATTTAAAATATGTCGCTAAATTATGAATTCAGGCAATTTTCATGTAATCAACAGCGTATTTTAATAAGCGATAGTTTATGTTAGGCTAGTTGCTGTCGACAGTATTTACTGTTACTTTTAGATAGATATTCCTACAACTGGTTTTTCGAAACCAGACAGCGTACTTTTAGATTAAAAATTGAGACGCTGACGCCGATTTATTCAATTTATTCGATACTACGAAATTTTAAAAACAGTATTGTAACATCCCTTCTCTCTAAGATCCCAATTTAAAACAATTAAGATTTTTTTTTAATTTTTCGATTAACTAAAACTATAATATCGAACTTTACTATGGCATAATTAAAATTATTCGAAATTAGAATTATTAAATTTATTCGAAGGAACAAAAAGTTCGCTAACAGAACAAATGTTCATCGACAACCCTAATCATTTAACGACATTATTCAATTCGTAACTAAATGCTATTGTGTGTTTCGTCAGATCATCGTCCGCGTACCGACGGCCGTCGTTTGCTGGGTCATAAACACTTTGACAGATGTCGCGTCGTACGCTTTTAAACGTCTCGAAATAAAATTAAGGGCCGACTTCCAAAAAGGGAACCTTTTAGTAGTCTTCGTTCCCGCGCCGAGAGCCCTACAGCTATAGAGAACAATTCCATTCGCGATGCATTCGTGACACAAGTTCAATTTATAAATGAATATATTCGTAGAGAAATATTATTTGGCATGTAAATAAAGCATTATAATAACTTTTTTTTTTCATTTCATATTTCGTAAAAAACAAAAATACCAGTATACACTACTTGTCTTTCACTTATACTATAATCGGACTAAGAATTCCAAGCTTAAAAGCTCGAGTTGGCAACGTCGCAGAAGTCTTAGCAGGTTTAGAGACTTCTTCTATACGAGGTTCAGCATTCTTGCAACGTTGACAATTCGAGCATCTACGACCTACAACTTGAACTCGGCCATGCTCTCCTCCACCCGTTCGATAAAGTACCAAAAAGTTTAGAAATTTTAAGTATATTTTAATTTTACTTCTCTCTAACTCTTTCATTTGTTGAATACGTAGGATGGACTGAAAATTTCTGGAATTAATGAGAAAAATTACCATGAATGGACAAAAATGAATTTTTGTATCTCAAAAAGTTCTCCATTAGCATAAATGGACTTTTTCATACGAAAAAACCAATTCCGAAAACATTTATGCCACTGCTCTCTGGTGACCTCGGTAAAATGTTTTTCACGCTCTTTGACAAACTCTTCTAGTGGTGAAAATTGTTGACCCCGAAATTGGTTCTTAATTTTTGCGAAAAAAAAGTCACAAAGTGCTAGGTCGGGACTGTATGCAAGTTCGCTCATAAGTTCTACGTTTTTCTCCTTCAAAAAAATATTTGTGTGTTTGGCCGTGTGAGAACTGGCATTGTCGTGGTGCAAGATGATAGGACGTTTGCGGTTATTTTTACGGAGGTCGTCAATAACTTCTGGCAAACAAATGGTCGTGTACCGATCACTATTGACGGTACGATAATTCTCCAAAGCAAAATTAGCCAAGTGTCCAGTTTTATTAAGAAAAGTGGCAATTATTCGCTTAGAAGCACTTCGCTCTCTCTCCACTTTGATTGGTTTCGGCTCATCTCGATAAACCCATGTGGTCAATTGCAATTGTAGCAATAAATCCATGTCTCATCGCCTGTTACTATGTCCCATACCAAATTTGACACCCCTTTCTTGAATCTGGTAAGCTTGGCATAGCACCCAGTGATGAGATCCGTTTTTAATTTACTTCGTTTTTACTTATTTTAACGCGAGCCCCAGTCAAACTGTGTGGCATTCTCTGCGAGGATAAGTTTTCATACCCAAATATTTGTGTGGGATTTATTGTATTGGCCTCACGCCTATATCTAAGAATGCCCAAATCTCATGGTAGGTCACGTGCCTGTCAGTTTCAATCATACGGTGCACAGCATCGATGTTTTTGTTGTTTACAACGGCGAACGGGCCACCATCACGAAATACGTCACTGAGATTGACACGACTGCGCTTGAAATCTGCAACCGACTGAAATCTACAAATAGTCGCCTTGCATGGTGCTTTATCACCAAAAGCAGTTAAAAACCGAGCAAGGCTTTGCTTGGCTGTCAAATTACATTTAAAATCGTAGAAATTTATACTACGAACATTTTTACGACTTAAATCCATAGTGATGACAACATGCAATTTTTAACACAACGCCACAATGTAAAAATAATTGACAGTTAGATGAAAAAAACTGTATTCTATAGCCAAAGAGTTCCGTTTTCAAAAGCAGTAATTATTTTTTAAATATTGCTTATGTAAGTGGTCAGTTTCAGAAACTTATAGTGCGCCCCACGTATTAACAACCTGGTCTAATTTATTTTAAATGTTATTGTGATCCACCAACATCGAAGTTCAAGGATTACGTCAAAGAAAAGTGCATACTCAAACTGAAGGTGTATACTCAATTACGCTGAAATACAAGAACATATGACGGTACCTAGAACATTTTTAACATATCGTATTTATTCACATAACAAATTCACTATTGATCGCATTTCGTTTGTAACGCACTTATCGCCAAAAAAAAGCGAATAAGTTAAACTACCAATTTGCAAATCACTTTATATATACCATTGAGCGAATGATTTATGAATATTCATAAAATGCAGATAAGGTCGTAAATATGGTCGTAAACATGTCACATTTGACGTAAACAAAAATACCATGTACTTTGTCATTACTCTGACCGATCAAAATTTACAAATGTAAACGCTCTTGAAGGGTGGAATTCTATTCTGTCATTTATATGGATAATTTTGTTTATGATCGTATTTCTCAACAAAATTATAATATTCTTCAAAATTATTAAATAATATATATGGCAATTGTAAATATGCCAAAATCTCCATAATACAATTTGACTAGCACTAGCCAAACGATAAATATGTATACGCTCAGATGCGTTTTCACACCGATATCAAATAGGCGTTTATTTTATTTCATTGGTATATTTAAAACAGAATTAGAAAAACACGAACAGCCTTTTTCCGTGCGCGGTATACACAATAAGTAAAACTTGCTCAGAATTTCCAAAATCAAAGAAAGTGCTTCTTCTGTAAGCAAACGGCGCCACATTCAAAATTACGTAAGTCAAGAAAGAATTATCTTTAAAATACGAAAAGTCGTACAAGAACACGGACCGAGAGGCGACTGATAATTCATTTTTCATTGAGTTACTCCGGAGAAAAGTCTAGGAGGATAAAGGAAATTGGTTAATTTTCAGCTTCAGCATCTCGACTCCCGTGAGACAGCTGAAGGGATTTTTGTTTCATAATAACGAAGGTCGAAGGGAAGATGTGGAAGGGACGAAATTGTTTTTCAGGCAAATCTAAGAGTACAAAATAAGTTTCAAATTAGATTGTGCCTTTTTTTAATCCATTCCAGGGCCGTATTTTCTCTCGCTCTTTCCCTCCGTCGCGTCGGTCGGCCAGAGACCTTAGCCATTATGATTCTGAAATTTTACGAAAACCGTTGCTACGGGTCCATTATACGAAAATCATTGTACCGATATATAAGTTTAAATGTCTCGTAATAAATTTTCTAAGGCTTGCAATTTATATTAGAGGTCCACGGCACTAGCTGATTTATCCCTAAACAGCATCCCTACAATCTTAATTTGTCTTAGGTAATAAATGAATGACCTGTAACTGTATTTATATGACGTCACATCACCCTTACTTAGAACGATAAGCGTATGGTTTTAATCGATTTCGGTAACACCCAAGGGAACCATTAAAGTGAACCTTCGGTAACATAACTTTAGAGACGTTTATATTTTAGAAAAGAGAAAGCGAGCTGATATCTACTTTATATAAAATAATGTCAGTATAACACACAAGAGTACTCATTAAACTCGTTAAAATAATGTCGTTAACATGACCTAAAATATTATTTTTATAGTCGTAACTGCAAACAAGAACCATTGTATCCACATAAAATTACACGCTTATTTCAATAAAACGTGGGAAAGGTTTAAAATTACATCTTCAAGAAAACATATTATATTATATTCTTCCTTCAATATGCTGAGTCCTACCTTAGCTTGCGAATTAGCAATTTTACAGGTAGTCACTTAAACAAATTGTTAAGAAATTTAACACTTGCCATGACGCCAATGTTCTATATTAATATGAATTAGAGCACCCTTTCTTCACAACCACAATAAAAAGTAATTGCTCAATATTGTATATTCATATCCATAAAAATATATATATACGAAACCAGATAAAACTATTGAGAAAAACAAAAATTATTAAAAAATAAACAACAAGGCGGCCGGAAGTAAGAAATAGTCTTTCCGTGTTTCCACTATGCACTCACAAACTTTATTATCCATTCAAATAATCCATTGTATAAGGTTTAAGCAAGCGAAAAACTTTCCGACAATACTATTTGTGGAAGTTTCAACCCAGTTCCAAAGTTTAGATCCATTTGGAGGAATAAGTTTGCAAGTTACTGACCTGTAGCGGACAGACAGACGAATGGACGAGTCTCGTTTAGGGGCGGATTCTATCTTTTCCTTTTTTAAGTAAAATGGTAAGCTCGAAGGAAAAGTTTATGAAACACTCCGGCCTGCGTTTATAGGCTGTGTTATGTACGCGGCGGAGGGCGTCCTCATAAACTCGAAACACGAAAACGAGACGAGCGCGAGTAGGTAGCGGGTATCATTCGTTCCGTATCTCATTAATGTATTGGAATAGATAATTTTATAAACACTTTTAAATATTCAAATACTAGTCTTATTATTAAGATAGAACGTCTTTTTAGAATATATACAAATCCCAAAAATAGCAATACTGGTACACGAGTAGTATCAGCTAGTTAGTATCAATTTACTGTTAATCTTAAATATCTTTTAAAATGCTGACGGATGAATTCAGAAGAGATTCTCAGTATATTTCAGGCATTGGACATCAATAGCTACTGCTCTTCATATTTTTTCTTTTGTCATTGCAAACCCCATCATTGACCGAATTGCCCCAATTTCGATTTTTATCTTTAATAAATGTCTAGATGTTTCGTAATCTAATGATGAAACTTCATAAATTGTGGGAAATGATCTATATCATCACTTTGACTATAAAACCGTTCGGTGTGTCTGGGATCGGTTAACAATAGATGCCGGCGTTGGTCTTTCTCAACAAATTCGTGTCTGGGATGAATCGCAAGTCGCAGTTAGACGATCTATCTTCAAATTATTGACAACAGCGTCCTTGTGCAAGTAATTTGGGGAAAATGTTTTGTTTGGTAACGCTTGAAAATGTTTTTGGAAAAGAAGCGAACACTAAAAAGAGCATGGTAGCGTATGGCATTAAAAGGATACAAACTTTTTATTACTGTAGCCATAATATGTTTTTCTACTCTGCTTCATTCATAAAATATTTACAAGGAGAAATCAGCTCAAGTTGCCACAACCTAAAACTTAGAAATTATCTTAGCTCTATAAGGTTAAAGAATTGGAATCTTAATTTTGACGCCTAAATTTATATACAAGACTTTAATATGTACCAGAAATAAATTGGAAAAATTTATACTAAATAGCGATGAACATAAATTCAATTCTAGAAATAAAAATAAGGTGTGCTTACATTTCAATCGATTACGTTAAGAGCTCATCAATAGGGGCATGTGCGCGTATTCAATAGGGTCCGGTAGATAAACAAAACTTGTACATCATTTTAAAAGCGACTTTTAAAAGAATGTTTGTGAAAAATCAATATTACAAAATTTCCGATTAGTTAGAACACATATAACCGTTGCCGTAACCAGCTCACCTTACTAACGGTTTTTTTAATTCTACAATAATTTTGAGTTTGATTGTGGTGGCTTAAAATATAATTTTGAAAAGAACTATCCTCAAGCTTTTTAATTGTTCTTCGTAGGCAAAACTGTTTTTCGGACGAGTAATAAATTCACAATATATCTAATCACGTATTTCAAATTTAATATTATGACGAATGGAATAAAGGTATTTTTGGAATTAGCATTTAAGTATTTTACCCATATTTTGGTATTCGTTTTATATCAGCGTTCTCCCTGAAGTGTTCGAAATTGCATTACATGTTTTAAATACATTCATGAAACCGTACAACGGTGATCACGAATCCTTAAATTTATTTCTGAATAGTTACGATGATTCTATCGAACACGTTACTCCTACTCAACAAAATATTTTATTTTAATAAGTTTTAAGTCAGTTGAAAGAGCGTGCTGAAACAGCATGCTCTGTTAAATAATTCGAATCTTACTAAAAATTAAAAGATTTCTTTAAGATTCAATTCGGTGAGTAGAATCAATACTCAATAGTTAATTAATCTTCAATAATATAAATAAATTAACCAAACTGTTATGTTAGTTTGCTTTTCAAATCGAAATCTCTTTAAAAATAAACGGTTGCAAAAGACTGAACAACCAGGACAAGTCGCTGCTATAGAACATTTCGCTTTACGCTCATTTGTTACCGGTTTAATACTACGGTTATCTACAACAGTCAGAGCAATAGTCCAAGGACATTAAATGATGCGATAAATCTCGCTATATCCGAAGAGAAAATACAGCGATTTATTTACAAACGCAGTTCACGTCCTTCTCGATTTTTCAAGTCTAATTTTAATTCTCAAAGAATTACTGTGCCAATTTATAAACCTTATGTCCACACTACTCCACAAGAGAATTTAAAAATATATATCTCGAAATTATGAAGTTTTTTTGTCTTTAATTTAAAATTTCAGATCATATTATTAAAAACGACAAGAAACCACAGCACAATTATAGCAAATACAACACTCCGAATAATAACAATCATTACTTTAGACAGTCACATCCTTCTACATCCATAAACTTTAGGCGTAATCCTATAATAAAACAACACAATATCCATTTCGTTCAAAACACCGCATTACCGTATACCGAAAACGGCTATAACGAAGTCGATAAACAACTAAGCGTCCCGCTTCCGTATTGCGTAGAACATGAACCCAAAGACGACACACATTATCAACGTGTTTACCAAACTCGTTTCTAATAAAACACCCACACATAGAACTAACTACTAAAATTCAATGCTTTCATAGTCTACACTCAATCCTCTGTACCTGTCGATTCTCAAATCGAGCAAAGACAGCTTTCTATATTTCTTGAATCTGTCGACCTTTAAATTCGGGCAACGACGATCTACTAAGTCCTCTGAATCTAACAAATAAATTGAAAATAATGAAACAACGCAATGTAAAGTAATTTCCGAAATTACTGCCGACCTTTCTAAAAAACTGTTGCTTTGCATCAGTATTCTTACATCAATTTCCGATAATACTATCAACTTTTTTATAGAGACCGGATCATTCATAAGTCATAACAAAAAAACATCTAGTACAAAATCGTGCAATATTGTCAAAAAGATAATAAAACTTAAGGGTATCTTTACCTTTAACAAGAAACCCCTAGGGCGTCGAACTATCTTTCCTAAATAATCTATTATCCAATAAATTCCACCTAGTTGATAACATTCATTTACAAAATTATGACATAATCGGTAATGATTTTTTAAATGACACTCATTCCCAAATCAATTATAACAGAAATTGTCTCAAAATCGAAACAAAACGTGTGACCTTACAAACTTCTGAACCAATTCATCATATACCTCGTCGCACATGAACCATCACACAATGTTCCGTGGATAATCCTAACACAAAAGAAGGACTCATCGATTTTGATCAGTTGAAAAATTGTTTCATGTCTATCTATCTATCTAAAAATCTATGCCCATATTTCTCGATTTTTGAATTCACATATGTGACGTCTCTAACCTTGCCATGAATAGCTATTCTTTCACAACGTGAATTCGAAAAGACCGACCCATCACCTTTGTGTCCCGAAATTTAATTAAATTCGAATACAACTACTTCACCAGAGAAAAGGAGCTATAAGCTAAGGAACTATAATATTCGGTTGCGAAATCTTTCTCCCATACCTACATGGCCGAAAATTATATGTTATTTCAAATCATAGATCTCTCAAGTGGTTGCTTAACCACACCAATCCAAGCAGCAAACTTCAAAGATGGCGCTTAAAACTAAAAGAATATGAATATGAACTCATTTATTGAAAAGGAAAACTAAATTCTGCTCTCTTCCGTCCGATCTTGCTTTTAAATATGCTCCTGTTAATCCCATTGTTACAGAATCATAATAAAACCCAGAAAGCCAAAATCCTTCACAGATCAATAACGATTTCAATCTAGACAATATTGATCTATAACAATTATTACCATCTCCGTCTTCTTTTTTCCTAATTCACTCGACGATATCGCTAAAGCCTTTCAAGAACCAACTCAAGATACGGAATCACGACCAAAATCAGAAACTGAAAATTTTAATTTTTCCTCATCTTCTCCTATAATCCTTCACAACTATATGGCGATGTCTATTCAATAATATTAAAGAAAGTTGCTTATTCAAAGGTTAACAATATAATTAGTAAACATAAGGAAAATCTGATTAATAGCATATGTGAAACAATTTTGGTTCCGACATTCCTAGACCTTAACGACTCAAATTCTTAGGTTCAAGAAATACTAAACAACATGGAAAACCCTGACGAATTCACAGTGAGTGAAAGACATTCATTCAAAACTCTCAGTCTTAAGGACAATTATTTATTCTTCACCGAAGTGCACTATTTTGATACATGTTCCTATTAAGATATATTTAAGATAATAAAATGTTCCAGAAACGAAATAATAGTCACGGGCTTCGATATCATCAACAAAATTGCAATGTCAGCGAAATTGGAATCCTACTCTTTTGCCCAAATATATAACACAATATTTTTTCTATTCCACAGCACCGGTATCACAAGAAACATTCACCTTAGTTATATAATCTATCTGTCACCCAGCGAAATACGGAAAGTAATGATAGAAAATCACGATATTCCTATATATGGTCATCTAGGCTATCTCGAATGTTCCACAGAATTCTTGAACAATACTTCTGAAAACATACGAGTGCAGATATCGAAAATTATGTAAAAAATTGTCCCTTATGTGAAACAAATAAAGCCCTAAGAAAAATCAAGTGTGCTGTTATTCAAACTACTAAAGGTGCTAGTTTAGTTTCATTTGGTGTTAGCTAGTCGAGTAGTATAGTTTCACCATTCCAACGTTTATCTGCTGATGTCGTCGATCCTCTTTCGGAATAATCTCTCTAATATTCGTTCTCACACTTCAAAAATGATTTGGATTTGACTAAATTCCTAATAGCGTGTCCTTTAAAGAGTGTAATAGCTGAAGAATACACGGCACAAATACGTATACACGACAATACTAGCTTACAACACGACTCCGCATTACACTGCCAATTACACGGTCTATGAATTACTATACGTACACAAAGCCTTTATTCCGAATTTCATCTTCGACACCGATCCTAAAGTCACTTATACCGACTACGTCAAAATAAGACTTGAAAACTCACAAGACCATGCTCTTAACAACATTCAAAAATATAGGGAAACCTTCTAAAACCTGTTACGATTCCCAATGTCGTCCTATTAAGAATAAAGTACGTGAGCGAGTATATTTGAAAAATCACCCTGGGTTAAGAAAAACTCGATCACCAGTTTAGAAAGGACCTTAAAAACTAGTCGAAATACATGGTAATAATACCTTATCCCTCTTAATTAATCGAAGACACGTAGATATTATTTTCATTAAGTAAAATTAGCAAACCCAAAAGTTTATATCTGATTTTCAGAGTGACTGTCATAAACCATATTCGGATCTCTCAATCGGATCTTTCATTTATAGACTTTATCACATCTATAAATAAAAACCGAGGCACCTATTTCGATTTTAATGGTTCTATGAAAATAGTCAACAATCTTTCAATGTTATCATACCTTTAGATATATCATTCATTCAAACATACATACTTAGTTTGGACAATGCCATTGAAAACTTTATCCCTTTATGTAAATAATAAACAAATATTTGGTAAATAATACAGTTTCTCTTAAAAGCTCAGGGACAAAGTTGCGCACGATTCCGAAAAATGATCCCACCGAGGCGTTCAATCGAACGCGCAATTCGACACGGCCCATCGGTCACCTGTCGGCGGCGAAACAAAAATTTATCCACATTTTATTCAATGATATGACATAAAACGCCGAGTTTATAATGGAAAACGAATTGGAGGGTGTCTCGAATTTTCAACATGCCCGATGTGTATGAATGCGAACCTGTGTCTGGTAACACAGTTGGATCTTTTCTGTTCACTTAAACGGATTCCTTAATTTTGTTGAATATTACGACCTTCCAAATAATAAACTGAGTGTATTCATTCAAAATAGCTAATTTTATAAGGTGTTTTAAAAAGTAAATATTTTACGAAAATATTGAAGTTTCTCATAGTTCCTTAAATGTATTTCCTTAACACCGAATTGCTTAATATCTAATTAAAAGTGGTAGTATCTAATGGTTGTAATAGTATTTCAGTGTGTATGAAAAAAATCTGAAAGTAAATAAATAATGTACTTATCGCTATGATCAATCGACACATCATATTAATTTTACTTCATAAAAATACGAATCAATTTTTGTGTTTCATTTAAAAGGTTCAAAATACTTTGCCAATGCTACAAATACGCAATACGGTAGCCACCATAATTCCTACAACGCGTCATCGTATAGCAAACGTCAACTGCATCTCTCGCCCGTCATATACTTCTTTTGTAATGCAATGCACGCTCTCGACGTTGTTAACCATCTAGTGACGTCACGAACTACAGCAGTACTACAGTTTGTGCGTGGAATGTTAAAGCGTCAAATTTAGTTGTCTTGTAGAGCACTTATCTAGTTTACAAAATTTAAATTTAAAATTTTAATAACTTATTACTAGCAAGGGATCAAGTTAAGCCGCTTTCCAGGAAATGGTGTAATACCCCGTTGTTTAATTAATTTTATGGAAATTTACATCAAATAGCTGTGAAAATATTAAACTAAACGACGTATCTGAAACCCGTTTACAATTAAGGAGTGCAAAAGAGCTTTGTTATAACATCTTACGTATCGAATATCTATGAAAGACATAAGTGACAGCCGGCTCTACAGTGACGCCGCAAAAGTCCGCGAACACCACGATCGCGAGCACAAATGTGTAGTTGTGTCTAGAGATTTCGCGGCTTCGCGTTTGCGCTTAGCGGCGTTCACCGATCCGTGACGGTTTCTAGTCATGCGACAAACTGTTTGAGCTTGGTACCCGGAGGGGTGCGCGAACGCATCCACACTCGTGGTGTTGTCGCAGTATTCCGCGAGCTGCGGTGACCAGCGTACGTCTTTTAAATTACGCTAAATTAAGTGTTTGATGGAACAAATTTAAATTCAAGCTTATCGAATGTTTTCAAGCCTAACCCATACTTTGACAGCCAAAACAAGAAAAAAAACAAAAATAATATGTGGAATAAAATGAAATTGTTCACTCTGGTTTTAGTTTTATTTGTTCAAGTTAAAAAAATGCAAAAAAATCTGTGAAACGGTTGATCCTGCAAACTATGCCTAAAACTTACCATTATGATATTTATCGATTTCAGCTACTGAAGTTCAAAAATGTAGCTATCTTTAAGCTTTTTCAGCTCAAAAATTTGAAAAATTGCTGAATTTATAGGCTATTCCTGAAACTGTTTGCAACTGTCGAACCCCAAAGTTTTTAAAAATGTATCTAGCAGTGAAAAAGGATAGGTGGTGTCGCTTATAGGGAGATGTTCAATATGAACTTCTTCAACAACAAATTCTTAGACTATTTTTAATACGAAAATTGCGAAATAGTTAATTCTATGTCTTTCTCGTTATAGAGGTATTTTTTGTGTGCAAATAATATGTTTCACTAAATAGTATTTTTTGAAGTTCTTCAAAAATACTCCCATCTTTTCGAAGTAACGTATTAAAATTATTATAAAATAATTGCTGCTAGTATTGCAAATTTAATTATAAATTACAATGAAATCATTTAAAATGTTTGATAGTAATTAAATAAAGAGTATTTTATTATTTTGTATATATTGTAATAGTAATTAAACAAATGCTAGGAAAGATCCGAAGCCGGACACTCCACGCGTGCAACATAATGTACTCTAAACAGCTGAGTTAAATCGTACATCTGATTCTCGGCCAAAAATACTTATGCTATACTTCAAACATACCGTTTATTCTCCATCATGCTAACGCTTACACAACGTTGTATTTTTTGCAGCCTAGCTTCTGTCGCGTATCGTGCGATTAGGAACTTTGTTTACAGTTATCGAGTTATAACTCGATCGATATTAGTGCTTTTTCATGCGTTCCGAACTTAAACATATAATTTTAATAAGTTTTTAGCTCTTAGAGTGCAAACATCTAGATTTACTTCAATAAAACACAATTTTTTTTTAATTTTTGAACCAATATATCTATTGAACGCCTTGTTCATTTTCGATCTTCTTTGCGGCATTCAACGAAAATGTTAAGCATAGAAAGTTAACAGATACCAAATATCATTACAATCAGAATTTTAGCTGTAATTTTGAAAAAAAAAAACTCTTATTTGCCAATTTTTCATTAACAAACCAAAACTCTCAAACCAACCAATTTTATGCAGTTTATAACTATCGACAAATACACACACATACACACACACACACACACCCCACAGGACTTAGAAAGTGATCGAAATAGCGGGAAGTTAAAAATAAGGGATTCAATTTAATACCATAGCAGAAAACGAAAGGTTTCACTTTCGATAAACTCATGAACTAAACCGCGAACAATTTGCGATTTAAACTAGCGTAGAAGGATATAGTATATTATTCGCAGACACTTCACACGAAAATTGTGCTTCGAATTCGCGCCGCGATTTTCGGCACCAGTGTAGAGTCGGCCTAATACTTAACAGGAATATTCTAATATAATCAAAACATTTTCCGCGAGTTTTAAGATGGTATAACAACAATACATTCTCACATGCCACAGAAATTCTTAAAATATAGTACACATTACTAAAGACATATCTAAATTTTAGTACTGATAGTGTGTAACTACTTTCAGTTGCATAATATAACTTACTAGTTTACTTTAATTCTTGTGATACAAACCCACAAATCTGCCATTTCTATGACCATGTTCATTGTCCATTATTAGCAGCAAGCATCGGTAGCCCAGCGGTGCCACATCTTTGGTCCGCACATACGCCGGAGATGCAGGACACACGAGTTGAACCCTAATGATCTACACTACTAAACACTTCTCTGAATCATTGTTGATTAAAAAACATCAATCATAACATGCTTTTACTATGAAATATAACATTTATATGAGATCTTCAATGTTGGAGAAGGTATTCCAGAATTTTCAGACCTGTAATAACGTTACCAGCGCGAGTTGGGTCAGAGTAACGATAATAGTTCAGTACCTTCTTCTTAGACGAGACTTTGCAAGATTTTTGTATGGGTTAAAATAGTGAAGTAAGTGCTTATATTCTTTGGACACTGAATTACTGTATATACCAAAACGAGGTTGAGATTATTGAAGGAAAATCAAAAAAGTTTACGGAAGGTTTCAGAGACTTTACGGATGACTCCGAATATTTCATACAGAAGGTGAGCAATGAAAATCACAAGGTTTTATTAATATATACCAATGTACTATAATTGTATTTTTATCTTCTAGCACTTATAGAAGATCTGTTGTTCGTCACTTTCAGGCATTGAAAATCCACTACTGGACGTAGGCCTTCCCTCTAAATTTCTATCACGGACGGTCTTGGACCATATCTAACCAAAGATAGTCCGCAATTCTTACCAGCTCGAGGTTATTTCAGAACATGGATAATTAGAAATTCCTGGTAAATGGCAACGACAGTTATAGTAAATCATAGCACGAAAATTTTCTCGCGTTAAATTTATGGTAACGTTAGACAGATAATTTTATTTTTATCGCTAATTTGTAGAAAAAAAAATGGCAGACGAGTGCAATGTACATAATAAGGTTAGCAAAGACTTCTATTTTTAAAATTTAAATATGTTTTTTATATGTACAATTCTAAAAATTTTGTGTGTCGCCTACGTAACACAGCACATGCAATTATTTAGAACTTGAACAACACGGCATTATTGTATGAATTTGTTTTAAATGTCAACACATTTATATTCGACTCTAAAAACAGTAATGATAGTTGTCAAATACCCACTCGCTGTACACCGGGCGCTCGCTTAGTACGCAATTCAACAAGTAGTTATACAAAGAAACACATTAACAGTTTGCCTTTTTTCTGTGTGTCACTGAATTCGATGTGCGTTTCGTTTTATTGCATAAATATTAAAGAATCATTTTATTTATTCGTGACATAATATGTAGGTTTTCTACACTTTATACAGATTCCTATTGTAGATAAACTAATTTGGAATAAAAGTATAAAAAAAGATAATAACGTATTTTAATAATAAATAGAAATCCTAACATTATTATAAAAATTATTTTGAAATGTATCAACATCAATTTTAAAAACTGCATATATATATACAGCGAATGTATATTGCCGCTTGTATGTTAATTTATTATAATTAAGTTACAAGAATCCACGTGTCGTATATCAACGAGGTAACGTATAATGTTCTTAATGACGGTCGCTTTTTTATTTTACCGGCTTTTATGTTATCATTAACGCAAGACCAGATTTTTATAATAATGCACGTATGTGATATCTTTTTATAAAGCTCAAACATAAACACTCCTTCACTAAGATAGAGTAATAAGCTCGCTAAGGTGACACTAATTAGTCGTTGCACCTATTAGAGCACCTTTATTCCACGTTTGTACACGTAAATTGGAACTAAAAGCTGCGTAAAATTGAATGCAAATGCGCCAGCGCTGCATCGGAGCTGGCTGAGCACGCTCTAGTACTTGCACTTAGAACCTAGCAACTTAAACGGATTGGATCCGAAAGCTTTTGAGCAACCAGTTCGCGCTGGTTGGGTTTTCAATACTCAACGAATTCGTTTGCTTTGATTTAGAAAGTGAGAACATTTTTCATGTCCAAATTGAATTAGTCTATACTTTGTATCTGTAGAGGAAAGACTATGCATGATAAAAAGGTCTGCATTATTTCTCTATGCGATTCTCTGTGCTTACATATGGGGGAAGACTGGAAACTGATTTCAATTTATTGATCATTTCGATGGCGTTCTGTCACTTTTTTATTATAAAGTAGATATTTAGTTGAGATAAACTCAAACCCTTACCGGTATGCACGCGAAACAAAATCTCAAACTCAAACTACGATTTGCCATAAGAACAATATTGTAAAAGGCACCCATGTAAGATGCACCCATCTGTAGAAAGAACTGACAATATATAAATAGCAGTTTGGAACTCCGTGAGATATACTTATGTGGGATGTATGTCATAATATGTCGTATGTATTTGACACTTATATGAAATGATTCTAATTTTTAATACTGGAGATTAATTTTAATTAATTTCAGCCTTTGAAATGTAGTTTCAATATTTACTGAATATATTTACATAGTTAACGTCAAAGAAATGGTGATGTTATTCAGTCGGATTTAATTATGCACCAAAAAAAATTACATTTCAATCGTTGATTTTAAGAGAAACAATATTTTGTTAACCAACCTACAGGTCTTTAGCTACCTGAATATTGATTCGGTTAATCCTTGCATTATTTGTTAACACAACGAATTACTCAGTCGTCACAACGAAACGTATTTTATCAAGCTAAAGTTAGCTTGGTAAAAAATATTTGTCTGGTGAGGACATGGGTTGCATTTTATTAAAACGAATGCATCACACATCTGACACGTGGATCATCTTTATTATTTTTTCCATAAATCTTTTTCCCCTCTTTAACAACTCCCTCAGCATTCTCCTTCCGATGTAAGTTTTAATTCAGTTTCTAATGTATAAATTGGAGCAGGGGCAATGGACACTGGTTCTTATCAGTGTTCAACTTAGAACACCCTTCAAATTCTCAATGTATTGATGCAAGTCTTTTAAAGTGAATAGACAGAATGTTTTCATTTCGAATTTCGCCACGGAATATTATTATAGTCAGTGAAGGAAGTCGACCATGACGCCGTGGTAGTACCAAGTCTGTGGAAGGGTAGCCACTGTTACCGGTGATATGCTATACAGTACACAAATAGGACAGTTCTTGAATTAGAACAATCGCATACATATGAAAGTCTTCTTCACAAGAGCAATGCTTCTTTTCAGTCCGTCAAATTATTGAGCAAATATTTTGTGTTCACTATACGCGGAGTTCAATACAGTTTTTCTATCTCTACATGTCTCCTGAGCTAAGTTATAAATATAATGTAACAGTCTATTACTTGAGTATTCATTCAAACTATTAGGAATTTCTTCGTGTTTCTAGAGTATTCCTTATTCCGCCATAAAAATAAAGGTATTTTTTGTAGATTACGAATAAGCATAAAAATAACACGCCTATATTACGGATAAGCATTAATCGCTATTATAGGTAAAATCCATATGATATTTCGTTATAACTCATGACTTTCTCGATGACGACTCCAAATTAAATTCAGAGTCGTCATCAAGAGCGGATTTTTTTTAAGCGATCGCTGAAACCGGGAAAACTCAATCAACCCTCAAAGCGAACCGAATAGCGAGCCAAAGTTTCAGTCACGCCGACACCGGACCTATCGCGATGAATTAATTATCTATCGCCATCGGGATCGCGTCCGCGACGATACGCGAGCGCGGCGCCGGCGCGTCCTGAAACGAGTGTACAGGAAGGAAGGAACAAAGTCGGCTTCCGCCCGGAATGTGTCACGCCGTCCGTGATAAAGGTGCGGCGGCGGCCCGCGTCTGGCGAGATCGTTTTATGTCGCTTCCTTTTCTTTTATATTTATTTATGTACCCCCCACCCTCGAAACCCCAGGGCCAACGCTGTGGGGCGCGCGATAAAAATGGTGCTGTTATTGTAATCGTTAATGCGTACGATATAAAGGGAAATGCAAAGATAACCTGAAAGAAAAAGAATCATGACGAGGGCTATTACTTCGCGAAGTCCGAGAACCGCACACGCGAGAAGCGGTTTTTTTTTGGGTTCTTTCTTAGGTGATAAATTTCTTTTTTAACGCAACCTTCGGTTTTAAACCACATCTCTTCACTTAGATTAAAACGTAAATCGCATTATCTTAAACACAATCATCCAATAATAAATTTGAATATTCGATGTTTAAGTAGTTGTTACAAGACATAAGCGGTATCAGAAGTTTTAGAAAAAAAAAACCAGTATTAGAATTTTTTGCGGATTAACAAAGTTCTCTAAGTTCACAATTATCTTCTATAGTTAGATCCCTTCAAATGCACTTTTTTAATCAATGACTGGTATCACTTGTTAAATGACAGAATTTAAGCTAAAACTCTATCAATTTTTATCCTAATAGGTGGTATTCGTAAAACTTATGAGAATCACTTTCATATTAAAATATTAATTTACAAAAGCTAAATTTGGAACGATACAAACTCTTCCAGATCTCTTCATAGATGCTGGTGGATCATTATTTACTAACATATCATATAGGTAAATAATTGTCATAAATATATTCCACGATTTCGTCCACCCAAGCTTTTTAGTATATTTAATATAAAGTCAAGTATGTCTTTTATATTAATTTCGATTCCAACCCATCTATATTATTAAAACAAAATTTAAAACCATAAACCTGTAAATTTAAATATATAACCCTTCCACTTTTTTTCATTTACTAAAACAAGAATTATTCATTAAAATAAAAAAAAAAACAATCGATTGCCGACTTATCAGCGCACTAGCCGACAGACAGGAGAAAATACGCTTTCGATAAAATGTATATATAGAGACGTATTAGAATACCCTCATCGGAGCTTCGATACGGGACCGAACGACCTCCACTTTCCGTCCTCGATCCGACGAAACCCATTCGGTCTCAGTGCACGCGTATCCGTTGAAACCCTAAATTTTCCAGCATAACTTCGCGATCCTCATAAACCACGATCGGCCCCGGTGACTCACATCTCATCCGCGGGCGCTCCTCAGCGCGAAGATAAATTCGGGCCGGACCGCGCTCAACGCGAAAGGCTAAAACCCAATATGCCCTAAATCGGGATCCCTTCGGAGATGCCCTCCGCGTTCGAGGGCTCCTGCGACTCCCACGTTCATTTCCTTCTGGGGCCCGTTCAGACAAACGCTGGCCGTCGGCGCTCGCGGGCCGTCCAATTTCCTGTTTGCCCGTCTGTCCATAAACAAGCGCCCAAATATATGCTAATACATAGAGTAATCAGTATTTAATAGAGCTTTCCCTTTCCGCTAATAACTCCGCTAATCTCTGTTATACCGATTCAAAATCACAAACTCTTTATTTCATAGGTCATTACATAACACTTGAAATACCTTATAATATTTAACTAAGAACACTTTGAACTCGTGCAGGAGGCAGTTTTTCCTCAAGAAAAACGAGCAAGAAACTAAAGAATAGCTTATTTTTTAATTTTATTGTACACATCCAAAATGATACACAAAGCAGTTACTAAATGAAACAATCCATTTCGAAAATCAGAGCAACCGGTTTATATGGAAGAATTTTTTTATATACAATTTTCTGATCAATATATTTAGAAAAATATTTATCTATCGGTTTTAAATGCATTGCAAATAGTCGAATTAGATTAGGAATTTATATATATATGTATATTAGATGTTCATTGACTATCTAAATAAACTGCATATCATTTTAAATTCAATTTTAAATACGTAAGACAAATTTAGCGATCGTCGATTTTAAGGAAATATGTTACAAATAACTCCAAAAGGCGAAAAATTATATTTCATTATGGAAAAGTCATGTTACAGTATATTTAAAACCCTTTTTTCTTTGATATGTTTTGGTTTACTTTTTTTTTAAATGAAATTAACTGATTTGATTAAGAGGATGTTTCGTATTTTCTGTATTTGGATCAAAACAAAGTCCTCTTGGATTAAGTTTCTCATTTCTATTAATTACAATAACATGAACTGGAATATTATTGACCATTTTTATTACATATAAGTAAATGCAAAGAAAAAATATTGTTTTCTTTTGGTTGAAAATTTTCATGCATGATACAAAAAAAAATTAAATAAATTTTATGATCCACAAAGCATGAATACCGTATGATATCCCCTAAGTTTTTTCAACTTTTTCAATTGTTTCAATATTATATATACTGTATATAATATATACTTCGATTATATTAATTGCATAATATATGCTAAAAAATATATAATTGTTGCGTAGTAAACAGTGACTACAAAATGCTCTTTAAGTATCATAAATCTTTTGCGATACCTTATTTTCACTTTTGTTAATCCATCAACATTTTCAGATATTCAATTCAACCCGTATACACATACATAGAATAGGACTTAATTCCAAAGTTCCCGTCTTGAATAGTATGATTTTACTTTAAACTTGTGTTGATGGCGGCACGTGGAAGTTTTTCATGTTTTGTGGGTTTAGCTTCTTTAGCGATTCGGTCCGTCAACTTTTGTTGTCTTACCGTCATAGATTACATCAATCTCAAGCAGAGAATAAAAACTTTAAAGTAACCTCTAACTACATGGAAATGTAAAAAATGTAAGGATGTATGTCTCTAATTTGCCCGGTTTATATTATATTCTACATTCCGAATATCACGTGCAATCTTTATCATGTAGTTACTTTTCATGTAACATGTTTCCAGATTTTACTCAAAGATGTTTGAACTTTACGCACACGTTTCTACAAAACACTCAAAAGTATGAGTGGTTGTTGATTTTTTTTTTCCATAAAACGCATAATAACCCCAAAACTCGAAGCGGAGTGCTTGTTCTACAGAATTATCAGCGACCGGATCGCGGTCAAATGTCACGCGACTACGCTACAATGTTTTACTACGAAAACTTTCGGCGGGTCGCTGTCTATCGGTCTGAGTTACAAGTTGAAGCGGAGGCGATAGCGAAGGCGGCTAGTAAAAGATACATGTATGTATATGCACAATGATTTTTTTTGTTTGTCCGGGCGTAAGTTAAAAGCTACTAAGCGTATCGGTGTGGGAATTTGACTATTCGACACGGAATCGATTGTAGATGGTTTTAAACCATATGCATTTTGTATTTCATACACTGTCCACAACTACTTTATTTTATACTTCCACAACTCACAACGTCCAGTGAAGTGGCCGGATGGTGGCTAGTGAGTAATGAAATTAAGAAAGCGGTGAATTTATACAATAATTTATTTTTGTGCAAAATTTAAAAATTGCAGTTTTGTGAAATCTCCGTATTCGATGTACGTAAAAATACCAAATTCAAACTCACAATTTGAAATTTAATGATACAGATATTTGCAGCGATAAAATTTCAATTCTTTTTCTATTCGCGCCGGCAACTTGTTACGTCTTTGCTGGGTCGCGGAGCGTTTAGCTTACATTTGCTGACAGAAAAGCTATAATCCCTGGAGAAAGTGTCCGGAGAGCAGAGAGGGATGCAATCATACAAGGGAAAGGATTGCATTGATATCTTCTTTTCCGTTCGTATGACTACTCCTCTCTGACTGCCGGATATACTCTTTCGGGAATATAGGCATATAAAAATATAAATCTCGCGAGGATACGCTCAAGCTAAGCTAAGCTTGTAAGCTAAGCTAAACTTGTATGTTATCAGCTTCGCTGATCGCAGTATATTGTATCTAGTTATATCAATTTAGAACTTGAAAAATATGAGCTATGAAAATTTTGAAAAACCATAACCTGCTCACTGACTCATTCTCTGCGCATGAAGCTGCCTCGTTATTACCGCTACGGAACCGTATCTTTATAAACAATTAGAGCCGCAGCTTAAATAATCGAATAAAATCCCACGAAGTTTACTATTGCTTTTGATTAGGGTTTCAAAATTAAAAGAATCGGTTTAATAAAAAAATTAAAATTATATTGTTTGCAGCCACAGTTTCATTATTTAAAAAAAAATTCTACGCCATGACGAACGATTTCATGTAATTCTATTTAACTTCAAAATTCATTAAGATCGATTTTCCGAAAAGATAATTTACAGGCCAAACGCTATGGTAAGCAGAAGCATTTGTATTCAAGGTCCGAATACCCTTACAATAGTGGCTCATGTAAATCAATTTACCGAAACTGCTAAGTCGTAAAACCTGACATTGTCTAACAGTTTTAATCAAGCCAGTTTTATAGTCCGACTCTAGGAAATAGCAATATTGTAAGCACTGATCGTTAAGAAAACGTATAGGCTAATACGAACGCGAAACATAACATAAGAGAAAAGCAGACGGGGTTATTTTTAAGAGAAGTCGTTCATTTCTCTGGAATATCCATAATAATGAAATAATGCAAGCAAAATATGACGAAATGGAATGATTATCAGTTCCTGAAAAAGTTCGTATACAAACGAAGCTAACAACATTTGTTATGTGTTGTTTTTATCACCTCGCGCGTTTCACCACCATCCCACAGTTTTTTTTTTTATCTCAAGGTCGTGAAGCTTTGACCTTAAACTATAAGCCGGCCGAGCATAGTTGGGGGGTCGTTAACGACCGTCACCACCTCGTCCACCTAAAGAGAAGCGAGTGCCTTAATTTGAGACTCATTGCTCGATTCGATGTGTCGGTTATGACACATCGAATCGGTTACGACAAGAAGCTGACTGTTAAGTCAGCTTCTAACCCGCGACCATTTGGTTCGACCGTCGACCACCACCACTTATCACACAGTGCCTCTTACTTATAAACGCAATAAGAAAATATTGATAGCATTGATGGAAAATCAATTTCTATAGCAATAATTAATTATTCCAAATTCCCCTTTTTTTATATCAGCGTTTTTACCGTCACTCGGAAAATTACAATTTGTTATTAAATTATTATTGTAATATTATTTTGTTTGTAGAAATTACAATAGCAATAAGTGATTCATATATGCCCAGATTTCGTGATGGCGTTAATGTGCCATTAGATCCTATTAATGTATGGTTTACAATGTAATAACATAATAATATAATCGAATTCGATAAGCAAACTGAGTGTCTACATGTTTTGTTGTCATTACAAATTTTTGGAAATTTTTATTGTAATAATCACATATTGTGAAAGAATGGAAAGATTAACAAAAAAATTCTGAACAAATTCGAACAGGGGTATTGTACTTAAATTAAATGAAAATTAATTTGATTTTTTTCAACAATATCGTTAGCCGTCCGTCTCGCCACTCATAAATTATAATTTAGCAATAACTGTTTTCAATTCAGATACCGTTTGCGATTGCAATCCCTGTCACGCACTGTATTCCGATGCTGGTTAACCGATTTTTGTTTTCTCTTGGACATCAAGCTATTTCCTTGGTATCCGTATACACATATTATTATATATAATTTAAATAGTATCCTGTCTCGTATTCCGAGAGTCAATTAACCTGTATTAAAAGTTTGATAACAATCCGTTCAACCGTTTCGATAATTAGGCCGGACAAACGGACAGACGGACAGACACACAATTTTATTTATATGTATTAAGATGCAATCGCGAATTTTTGTTTCAGCTGCAATTTAACAACAGTTTCTCAATAAAAAAATCTGGAAAAGTTTTTTTTGCAATGAATTAGACTCTTTATATATACCTATCAAAATGAGATTATATAAATGGTAAATAAATTTATTTATAACCGATTTCAAAAAAGGAGAAGGTTCTAAGTTTTGTCTGTATTTTTTTTATTTTTTTTATTTACGTTCAACGATAATTTCGTTATTCGTTTACCGATTTTAAAAATTTATCTTTTATTTGAAAGGGTATATTCCCGAGGTGATTCCATGGACACCAAGTCAGGATCTGATGATGGAATTCTGGGAAAATCCAGGGAAACCCTCAAATATTATAGGCACGTATAGTGTACTTGAGCCCATTTATTTAGTTGTTCAAATTTTTGCGTATGTTAATTATCATATCATGCTGTCGAGCTGATGATGAAAGCCACAGCACTCCTCAGCGTTTAGGACGTAAACGATAATATTGCGATCCGTCACCAGAGACTACTTTTCAATGGCTACCAGTAAGCCGAGTTTTGAATTTGCATGTAAATTTAAATTCACGTTTTATAAGTACGTTCATATAATATCACGGTTAAAATACAGAAATTTTTCCTGCAAAGCACATGTTCGTTCACCGTTAAATAAATTTAATTTAAAATCCCGCGTGCCCAAGTCGTCTCCCTCGAGCGTTCCTTTGTCGCTTTCATCTCTACGTCTGTGAGGTTGCTCGTATTACATTTATTATGCTGTCCTTATCATAATGTGGTCTACTGGTCTACTTAAAATTACAATGGTTCCTTCTGGAGACATCCTTCTAATGTCTTTGTCGTTTGAATGAAATTAAACAGCTGGTTCAAGATCCATTGCCATTTATGTTTTATTAATTTGACAAACATGTTTTATGTATGGGATTTGTATTTATTTTTAAGTTTAAAACGCATGAAATAAATAAACAAGGATAAATATTTATTTATATAATATTAATATTAGTCAGAGCTTTCGTTGGCTTTACTGCATTTAATTAAAATTTTATATATGCAATAAATACTTCAGTCTTACGTAAGAGTATAGCTACATAGGGTGTTATTAAGTTGGCAAAAGTCTTTTTTTTATTGCGTAAATATATACTCATATGCACAGATTAGATAAAAAAAAACTAAATATAATTTTGTTGATTTTATTGTGTTTGACTAAAATCCTGTGTTTGTAATAATTACTTTTTTCTTACGTAAGAGTAACCATAACAAGTAGGGTGTTATTAAGTTGGTAAGAGTGTATTTTTGTTGTGTGTTTGTTAAGATATCAAATATTATTATATGTATAAGTTAGATAAAAAAACTTTACATATAGTTTTGTTGGTTTTATTGTATATGACTAAATTCCTGTGTTTGTAATAATTACTTTTTTCTTACGTAAGAGTAACCATAACAAGTAGGGTGTTATTAAGTTGGTAAGAGTGTATTTTTGTTGTGTGTTTGTTAAGATATCAAATATTATTATATGTATAAGTTAGATAAAAAAACTTTACATATAGTTTTGTTGGTTTTATTGTATATGACTAAATTCCTGTGTTTGTAATAATTACTTTTTTCTTACGTAAGAGTAACCATAACAAGTAGGGTGTTATTAAGTTGGTAAGAGTGTATTTTTGTTGTGTGTTTGTTAAGATATCAAATATTGTTATATGTATAAGTTAGATAAAAAAACTTTACATATAGTTTTGTTGGTTTTATTGTATATGACTAAATTCCTGTGTTTGTAATAATTACTTTTTTCTTACGTAAGAAACCATAACAAGTAGGGTGTTATTAAGTTGGTAAGAGTGTATTTTTTGTTGTGTGTTTGTTAAGATATCAAATATTATTATATGTATAAGTTAGATAAAAACTTTACATATAGTTTTGTTGGTTTTATTGTATATGACTAAATTCCTGTGTTTGTAATAATTACTTTTTCTTACGTAAGAGTAACCATAACAAGTAGGGTGTTATTAAGTTGGTAAGAGTGTATTTTTGTTGTGTGTTTGTTAAGATATCAAATATTATTATATATATAAGTTAGATAAAAAAACTTTACATATAGTTTTGTTGGTTTTATTGTATATGACTAAATTCCTGTGTTTGTAATAATTACTTTTTTCTTACGTAAGAGAAACCATAACAAGTAGGGTGTTATTAAGTTGGTAAGAGTGTATTTTTGTTGTGTGTTTGTTAAGATATCAAATATTAATATATATATAAATTAAATAAAAAAAACTTTACATATAGTTTGGTGGTTTTATTGTAATTGACTAAATTCCTGTATTTGTAATAGTGACTTCATTCTTACGTTAGAGTAGCTATAATAAGTGGGATGATATTAAATTTAATGGAGTCTTTTTTTATTGCGTGTTTGTAAATACATCATATATTACTATATGTATAGATTAACAAAAAAAAATTTACATAAAATTTTATTGGCTTTATTGTGTTTTTAATAACTAACTTCTTTTTTACTTATGAGTAGCTATAATATACCATAATTTTATTTTGATATTAGCATTTGCCCTGTTTTGAATTTGCTTCGTTCTAATTGGAGTTGTGACAGCTTGTAAAATTCAAATCATAAGCAAGATGGGGAGCAGAATCGAGATTTAAGACGAAATCAAGAACGGGACCAAGGTGCAAATCGAGTGCGGGACTAGAATTAATATCATACAGTACTGGAAACAGATTTGAGAGTAGGATTAGGATCGAGTGAGGGACCAAAAACGGAATGTACTTAAATCAAGGCCGGGTTCAGAATGAAAAGCGGAACCGTGAGGGGAAACGAAAATAAGACGAATTGGCATCGGGAGCAAGATCAGAATCTAGTATGAGATAGCGATAAGGGTCATGATTGAATGCCTAATCAGTTGATAAACATAATGAAGGAATATATTCTATGTTCACGCGGGCGGACCACGGGTTAAAACTAGTTTTGGAATGTATACATTAAGCAAAGAGGAGAAATAAACACATCTGTCATAATACTGA
Source organism: Eumeta japonica (assembly GCA_005406025.1). NCBI lineage: Eukaryota > Metazoa > Arthropoda > Insecta > Lepidoptera > Psychidae > Eumeta > Eumeta japonica. The sequence goes on from BGZK01000014.1 coordinate 765,207, forward strand.
AAGCGTGAATATACTTTTATTCATATCCATTTATGTTGATTTGATAAACTGTATTACATAAATCACGTTACGTAACGGAACTTTGAAACTCCAAAACTTCGTAGAAAACGATTACTAACAATGGCACTAATGCTTAATGTCGTATACATCAAAAGATATTTACGTTAAAAATAACACTTAACACTAATTCCGATTATTTAATTACGTAGCATGGGCTACTTATAGGCTACTCAAAATAGATTCTTAAGGGTAAAATAACATTTAGTATAATACGTTTCTTTTTCTCCTAGAGATTAAATACCAACGATATTCCCTATACAGTTTACTGGGTACAAACACTGTAAGGTAAAAAATACTAGGGTAATGGATTGCTACTAAAAGCGCTTTATCAGTTTTGTTTCGATAAAAACGAGGTCAAAACTATGGCATACTAAGTTACATGTTCTCGCAGACTTACTGTACTCGAAATGAACTCTGAATATTGCAACTACTGTAGGTAATATTTTTTTAGTTTTTGGTTATGTAGTAAAATTATGTGTAGGAAAACCTTACAAGTCGAAATTAATTAAAATCTCAATTATAGCACTTCGATAATAATTTGGTGTACTACTGGTAATTTTAAAATTACAAATTTCAAAACAATATAGGTAACATGAGACACTGGAAGTAACATTTTGTTTTGATATTGTAATAAACGTACAAAGTTTACAAAGTATTGAATTAAGTGTTATCACTTTCTCACATTGTCGTGATAAATAATATTCACAGCATACATTTTCAATATTCATTATAATCATGTTGTTTTTTAATTATAACATACAACAGAAAGCGGTGGCATCGCGAGTACCCGGCGCGTCGCTTACAAATCAGAAAGTCAAATCAAACCTCTCAAAGCTCAATGCTTCAGAAAACACGTGAAGCCATTAGCTTAGCTAAGGATATTATCACCGCTCTGACGGCGGTCGCTAGCGGCCCCCAACTCTTAGTGCTGATTCGAGAGCCGAAACTCCGATAATTCTATTTAAATTGTCTATCTTTATTTATTCCCTTTTGGAATATTAAAATTAAGAAAATATTACAAATATTAAAAATCTCTTTTATTTATTACTTGTATGTATAATGTCCGATTAATTATTATATTTCTAGTATACCACAGTGATTCGTCTCTGACAGTATTCCGCTTGTTTATCTTCAGTCACAGAGATTTCCGTTCACGCGCACGCAGCGACACGTGAAAAGGCTCTTTGAAAAAGACTCGAAAGTACATGCCCAGTGCTTTAATACACGTAATGCCGTACGAACTCGCGTCGGGCGGCCCCCGAGGACGCTCCTAGGCGACGCCAATTAGCAATTAACGCGGAAGGGCCCCCGCCCGGGAAGGGCGCGTTGACACGTAGCGCGATAATTACGTCCGCGAAAATATGATGGCTTTTTTTTCGGTTCGCGCGAATGGAAAATTTTGATTGCGCTCTCTTCGCCATCGAAAGTTTCACTATCGACTTTTGGCGAGTTTCTTGGTTTAACATATTCCACGTGTGGTAGAGCCACGCCGTGATCGACTCGGATTACAACAGCAAAATGGACCGGCTAGACCGGTGCGATACCATACTTTCGCAAAATACAGACGCGAAGTAGGAACTTCAGCCGTAGCGTTTCGTCCAGTGAGTGAGAAATCCGATGTTCCACTCTCTCCTCCATCACCCTACTCTGCCTTATACCGGCAACGCACTGGTAATTCCCCTCGGGTTACGAATAGTTATGGGGATTAGTGACCACCTACTTTCTGATGGCTCGCATGCTCGTTTGCCTCTCGAAAACGCCATAAAAAAAACTTAGAAGATAAAATGTTTATTCAGTTTACGAGAGGTAAGCTAAGATCGCTTAAGAATTTCTGTTGACGGTCATGGAATTCAGTATATTTCTCACTCTCTAAGTCACCAATGCGGTGACGAACACCAGTAACATCAGTAGTGTGTTCTTAAAAACGCAAACTAGGTGCAAGGTCATCAAATTAATTTAAAAAGTCATTAGTCAATTAGCCAATAAGTAGAGATTGTTTCCTTCTGATCCTAATTTAACATGTTGACGACCGCAAAATGTTTTTCTTATATTCGATCATCATCAGAACTTAAGATATTTGTAAAATATCTTAACTTAAGAATCTGTATCTTTGTTAATCTCTTTTATGAGACTGTAAGAAATAGGTGCGTGGGCGCGTGCGACTTGAAGATATTTGCAGAAAAAAAAGTTCAATAAAGTGTTTAGGTAGGACTTCACATCATCGACTTTTGAATTTTCAGTTCGTTGGTTTGAGGTTCTTACAAAAACAATACGCATTTTAATGATTTTTTTTATAGTTAAAAGCTAATGATAGTACATTGTCTGTCTCGTGCTGACGACAGTGGGAAATGGTACAAGTGATTCACGTAATTAAAATGCTCTATCCTGCAGAGGGCGCTTTTCTTTAACTTGACTGTCATAATTTGTTACCAATTAATACAGCAATGATTATGTGTACTCGTGTGCATTCAAAACCGTTGTGTGTTTGTTTCCGTATATGTCGTGAAAGTCATGTATATAAATTAGTACCTACCCGAAATGCCTCCAATGCAAATGAGACCGATTTAAACCTTTAAATTTTCTATGTATATTAATCTATATAAACACTTTAAAATGCTAATTGGATTTTTTAAAATTAATATAACTTTTTATTTTAAACGAAAAAAACTGGTTTGTCGCACACATCCTTTAAAAATAAGCAAATTCCAGCTTTTTCATTATGCTGTACCGCTTTGTGCACGAATTGCCTGGCGTCACGCTCCGCGTCGAATTAATAGTTTATAACTGAATCACTTTTATATTATTGTTACGATAACATAATTTCAATTACATATTGAGTTATAAATAAACAAATATATATCTCCATTAAAAATGTGTTTTTCATTGTTTCCACGACACCGTATTTAAATTCATTTTTAAAACAACGTTTATTCCATTAAACAGTTCTGCAATAACTGCTGGATTGAACTCGTAAAAACTCCATTTGACCAACTAAATTTATTGACTCTACGTTTGTGATTGAAATCGGTCTTCCTAGACGTACCGCAAATAAATCTAATTCGTTAAATATTTAGAATAGGAAAATGTGTTTTTTTTTTTGCTTGAATTTCTTACTCGCCAGTTTTCTGGTGGCGTATCTGAACAGAATCATCTTATTTGAAAGGATTAGGACACATAAGATTCATTTTTCGTGTTAAGCATTGTTTACTCTTTTTTTTTAAGTAATTTATTTCTTCTAATAAGGAAACATACGAATTTAATATTTATTTGAAGGCTAATTTTGAAAATGGGAATTGGCCAACAAATTCTATTAAAAGTCATATCAACTTATTATTCGAAAGTAAATTTTCCCCTATGTATTTATGCCCTTAACCCTCATGATTCATCGTGTCATCTTCGGCATATCATTATCATACATTTATTAAAAGTAATTTAAATATTGATATCTTATGGGCAGTAAAATGAAATAATGGAAGTACCTACTTTATGAAAATACATTAATTGGACCAATAGCATCCATTGGAATGTTTAACAACAAGTCAAAAGAAAAGAGAAGGTCAAGCTCACACTTGGCGGGGCCGCTGCCGTGTCTCGAACGTGATGTGAATTCCCGAAACGCTTCGTGAACCAATGGCTGACGACACACAATTTATTACATCGCTCATACGCATATAACGACAATTTTAAAACCAATTACCCCTAGTTATGTATAAGCAGTTTATGTTTGGGCCTAATTATTTTGAACACTAACGGTTGTAGATATATATGAATATGAAAAATCGAAACTGTTAACGCTGATCTCAAAATTCATATTTTAGCTAATCATAGCGAATAAAAATCGTAACATGTATCTTTTTTTAAATAACTTTGAAGAGGGTGAAATAAGGGTTCATGTTTTTGTATAAAAAAAACAAAACAGTTGCAGCTATTGACACTAAAATTTATATTGTAGCTACTTATTACATGTTTAGATGTGAGGATGCAATTGCAGACGAAAATGCCACTGCAACTGAATATATGATTGATGATGAAAATGAAAATGAAATTACGATGGATAAAATTATAAAAGCACTCTATAGTTGGAAAAGATGCTAGATGTGATGGGGTTTCGTCAGGTTCAGCATTTATTAAACAATTGATGCAGCGGGCTTGCCACCGCTGGATCAGTTGTTTAATAAATGCTGGAAAATACGTAGGGTACCTTATGATTGATGCTAAGCCGTCACTGTACTGATTTATAAAGGTTCACGACAGGTTCACGACAGGTCTGCACATATTGCCGCCATATAAGAATTGCGAATGAGACTTAAAACAAGATATAAGATCTACAAGCAGAATTTTGTACACTCCATAGTGTATGCACCAAGTTTTATATTTTGCGAAACATTGCGGAAAACTTTTTGGTCAATAGCTAAAAGGTTTTCTGTATTTTCGTAGATCTGCAAACAACTTATGATACAGTGAAAAAAAAAATATCTGTGGAGAAACCAATCCAGCATTGTGCGAGTAGCGGATTGATACACGCACTGCAATCTTTATATAGGGCCGCTAGAGCTTGCGTCAGAATAAATGGGACATATACTGAGTGATTCTAAATCTGTAGGGGTGTCAGAGAGAAATGTGTAAGTCCATCGTGGCTATTCTATTTATTAATGGGTGGCTGTCTGCAAAATCAGAAAGAATATTAATGTGAACTTTGAATGGATGAGCTGTCTGTGAAATACCTCCTCCTGTTAAGAAAAGAAGTAGGAAAGTAAATGTTAACCAAATGAAAGTGATGGTTTTTGAAAGAGGCGAAAGCACGACTGAATGCGATATATATAGAAGATGAGAGAGACAAACAAGTGAAAAAGTTTGTATACTAGGATAGTTTGCTTACAAATAATGGTAAATATGATAGAGATATCGAAAGGGAAATAAGGAGAATAAAGAGAAATGAAGAGAAGCATGGCTATGCTTGCTATTATGTATATGTGTCTCACGACAAGCGAATTTGGCTATCCATAATGGGATCCTGATCCCTACGCTTATGTACGGCGGTGAAAATTGGGTATGGCAGAGAAAAAAATGAAGTAGGATTAATGTGGTGGAGATGGGATCTCTGCGTTGTATGTGTGGAGTGTCTTGGAAATAGAATATAGAACGGTAGAAATAGTGACGTTAGAGAGCGGTGTGTTTTTAAGGAAGATTTAGTAACTAGAGTAGAAAGAGGTATTTTGCGATGATTTGGCTGTCTAGAAAGGATGATGAAAGTAGAGTGACAAAACAAATCTATAGAGCAAACGTGTGTGATGGAAAGGCCGGTAAGGATTGCCTTAGAAAATCCTATGCAGACCATATTGGTGGCATATAAAAAAGGACCAAATTTGAGCACTCGAGACCGACGAACTAGCATGAAGATATTGATGGATGAAACAAGAGAGATATTCAGAGATTTTACCATGTGGATACTATAGCCTACCCATCTGAGAAATAGGCGTGAGTTTATATTATTATTATTATTCTTAGTATTACCATTGTTACTATATGTATATACACATAGTAATTTCATTATATAATGAAAACGGTTTTTAGGGTACCATGCCACTTAATGAAAAAACGGAATTTTTATAGTATTACTCGAAAGTCTGTCTCTCTATCCGTTGCCTTAAATTTATTTTGAAGTCACTGGACTGATTTGGCTGACATTTGGTGTACATATATAGTCTGTGCCCCCAAACACGAATCTGTAACATAAGCTAATGAATTTTAAACATGATCTTCATGTTTAAGAGTGCCAGTTTATAGTCGAGCTTTCGTTATTATGATGTATTATGAACTTTGCGTGCATGCGTGCGTGCGTAAGTGGGTGCGTGCGTACGCGCAAGTGCGCATTGCAAATCTCTCATATCTTTTGAAGAAACTAACCGATCGAAACATAATTTGCGTCATTTGAAAGGGATTCACTCAACTTTGAGTTCCCAAAACATTGAACTAATTTTATCAGGTAGATTTTGAGAAATAAATAATTGATACCAAAATGTAATCAGCTCTTTTCCTTAAACAGTTGCATCAACTGCTGCAAATTACAGTCACCCATAAAAAATTCGTTGATTTATTCAAGAGACATCGTTGGACAAATTTTTTTTTTGTAATATTTTCTAAAATGTTGTACTAGTAGATTTCAAAATCTGTGCAGCATATAAAACAATGCTGATCGTTGCTAAATAAATCAAAAGGGTGATTTATTCAAAGGATAATGTTGGAGAAAAATTTTAAAAAAGTTATTTTCTTAGAATATTTTTCAAACAACTCTATCTATAAATTCTAAATTATAACACTAAAATCTGACCAACTTTTGTTTAAAGCGATATCAATCTTCGAAAGTTGTATCAAAATCGTTTGGTTCGTTCAAAATATTTGGTAATCGAAAAACTTAATAAAAAGGTTTTTTTTTTATATATATATAAATGTGAAATTATTGACAGATTGATGTTTATTATTCAGTAATATTTTTCTAATTATAAAACTGTCATAAAGCAGATCAAAATTTAATAATGTGTTGGAAAGATATAGTTGAATAATTAAAAAAAGCGTTATGTACATATTCGACGGGGAAAAAGTTTTTCGTATTTTATAAGTAAAAGGTTGAAGCAAAATTTCTTTGATTATGGTGTTTGTTTACATGTTTATTTGTTTGATTAGGCTAGTCCTGATATCATTGATAGATGATATTTTAAAAAAGAAAAAGAAAAATTAAAAACAGTGTCCCAATATTTTTCTGTTCACCAAAATGAGTAAATCTGACTTAGAAATTCAATAAAAGTTGAAGTTGTTTTATAAAAAAAGGGAAAATGTGACACTGATCGCAAAAAAAATATGTTTTTTTAATGGACTTAATGCAGTTTTGGTAAGAATAGCACAAAAATGCTTCTAGTGTTTTTAGTCGGTTGTTTATCGTCTTAAAGATAAACCTCGCACTGTTACGGATAAAGTCGATGCCATTTTAGAAAAATTAGAGCAAGATCGGCACATTAGTTCCTATTACATAACTGAAAAGCTAGAGATTGACCACAAAACGGTTTTGATCCATTTGCAAAAAAAAAAGCTGGATCTACAAAGAAGATACTTGGGACCCAAACGAGACACCGGAAGAAATGTAATGAATTGTGTACTTGTTTGCGATTCTCTGTTGAAACGTAATGAAACCGAACCGTTTATGAAAAGATTGATCACTGGTGATGAAAGTTGGATTACCTACGACAAGTACGTGCGAAAAAGATCATGGTCAAAAGACAAGCGAGCAGTGGCGGCGATAGGCGTCGGCGACGTCGGCGACCGCCGATGGCCTCGCGCCTGAAGGGGCCTCGCAAAAAGGTTTGCCTACAAGTTATTAAAAAGAGGCCTCGCAAACCTGATGTCGCCGACGTCCACGAGTGGTGTAGCGCCGCCACTGCAAGCGAGCTCCACAGACTATAGTGAAATTCGGTTTAACTCGCGATAAGTTGATACTATATGCATGGTGAAATTGGAAGGGCATTACTCATTATTAATTTTTATCATCAAGCACAACTGTCGATTCGGATCTCTACTGCCAACAACTGGTGAGGCTCAAACAAGTCGAGAAAAAATGGGCGGAATTAATCAACAGTAAGGGTGTGGTTTTTTACTATAATAAAGACAGATCACGCGCATCTTTAGCCACTCAGCAAATATTTAGAGTTTGGTGGGAAAGTGTCAATCCACCATATAGCCCTGATCTTGTACTCTCATAATTTCACCTGTTTAGGTCTTTCCGAAATTCTTTAGGTAGTGTTAGGTTAACATCGAAAGAGGACTGTCAAAACTACCTGTCGTATAGTTTTTTGATCCGAAGTCCCGAAATTCCTGCAGCAATGGGATTATGTCACTTCCTACAAAATGGCAAGAAGTTGAACAAAATGTTAAGATATACATCGCATTATAAATAAATGCAAATAAAATATGATGAAAATTGTGTTAGATTTGTATATTGAATATGAAAAAACTTATCCCCGATATTACATTACATCGAGAAATTCTAAAATGTTTCAAAAGTCGTCTTCATCCAATACACCGCAGTTCCATAATCATGCTTTTATGTAATTTTAAACGAATGGCCAGCGCTGTTTCTTCTTTATTCTTATATGTGATTGATTCGCAAATATTCTTTTGAAACCTCGTGCCATAATTTTCATTCGAACCAAGGTGCATACGCCAGTCGACAATTTTGTCAATGTTTTGTTTTGGGTTACAGGGCTTGCTCTTCGATCAGTCTTCCACGCAGACCCGGGGCGCACTAGTGATCAAAGTTGGATTACTTACGACAAGTACGTGCGAAAAAGATCATGATCAAAACGCAGAAAGCTCCACAGATTATAGGGAAACCCGGATTAACTCACAATAAATTGATGTTATAAGTATGGTGGGATTGGAAGAGCATTACTCATTGTGAATTTTTGCTGCCGGGCAAAACTCATCAATTCAGATCTCTACTGACAACAACTATGAAACTCAAGTAAGAAGTACAGAAAAAGCGGCCGGAATTGATCAACAGAAAGGGTGTGGTTTTTTCACTAAGATAATGCCAGACTACACACATTTTAGCCACTCATCAAATTTTGAGAGAGTTTAGTTGGGAAGTGTTATTGCATCCACCATATAGCACTAACCTTGCACTCTCAGATTTTTATCTGTTTCGGTCCCTTCAGAATTCTTTACGTAGTAGTAGAATAACATTAAGAGAGGGCTGTTAAAACTATTTGTCGCAGTTTTTTGATCAGGAGACCCAAAATTTCTACAGCAATGGGATTATGTCACTATCTACAAAATGACAGCAATTTTTTGAATTAATGGTATTTATACATTTTAATTAAATATAAAGAAAATATCATGAAAAATTATCTTGAATTTGTACATAAAATACGAAAAAACTTTCCCCCGGTCTTATATATAAATTTTTAAACTCGAAAAGCTCAAAGCGTATTAGAATTATAGTTTTAAGCTGGCAGAACTTCAAAAAGCACTAAAATTGATAGCTTAAGCGTAATAAACTCAATAATTCATTCTTACTTTATTTTTGAATGTTTTGAGGTCGAAAGTAATAAGACGTTTCATTGATGGCCTGCAGAATCAACAGTCTTTTAAAATTCTAACCTAAAAACTCAGGGGCAATATTCATAACTCAAGGAAATGAAAGACACATCGATAAATATCACAGCGGAAAATTTTAGGGATGGCCTGCAGGGTCAACGGTTTTACACAATTTTTAATTTATTTTCATAACAACCCAACAACAAACTGGTCAGGTGACCACTGGTATATAATATTATTAAACAAGTCGTTATTATATGACCAGTATATGGATACATTTTATATCCTAAGGGAATCTGACAAATTCGATGTTGTTCTTTTATCGTATGTAAGTTTGCGAATGCTAGATATTATTTTGGAAGAGCTTATTCTAGCAAAAAATATTGACATTTATATTTTGGCAAATCTAAGTTAAGAGGAAAGCTTCATTAATTTCTAATCTGTCGACTTGAATAAAGAGAAACATTTGTTTCTCGTTCATTAGAACCGTGTATAGCTCAAACACACATGACCTTATCTCGATTTTCGTAAAACAAACCAAACCATTTTGATCTGAATTTATTGTGGTAGGTTCAATAATGATGCATCATACTAAACGACACGGTGACGCGACGGCGACGATCGGACAGCTTCAAGACACGTGTATGCGGACCTTTTAGACGGTCTCGCGCGTATCGATCATCGCACGGGGACTGCGCCAATTCAAACTGTTACGCAACACGCGACCGCTCAAATCCGGGTAAATTCCGGAGCAATTTACTAGCGAGGACGGTGGCCGTTTGCGTCTCCGCCGGCCGGCCGTAAATAACGCATGAGTTGCTGCACACCTGTCCCGGGCCGCCGGAGGCTACACCCGCAAACAAAAGTGCACCCGTCATCATATGAAGAACGATGATTCGTCGTATTTATTCGTAAAAATTCGTCAGGTTTTCGATCAACCCAATAGCTCAGCATAACCATCCGCAATCTTTTTATTTCTATCCATCGAAGGTCCAATGTGGATTAGGAACTGCTAAAGATCGTTGCCAGTATCATGAAAATACTTTTGTTCTCTAAATCATGAAGCGAATAGTTTTAATATTTACAAGTTGAAACTCATCGGTAAATTTGTGTGTGGTCATGGTTGAACCCGGTACCTTTCAGTTCTGAGGCGATGTTTTTAACCATTGTATTTATATATGTATATATAGTATACATATTAATTTTATAAAAATATTTTAACACAATCAATAATTAATTGTATATGACTATCATCGATTTGATTCGCTACGTTATTTGAGCAGATTTAATATACAAGATATATAATAGACATAATGAATAAGTGTGGAGAGATACTGCAATTATTATGTATGCATTCCAAATATGCGTACATGCAATTTGAATTACACGTTTATTTAAGTAATAGGCTAAAAAGCAAAATTACTTTTGAAAACCCTTAAAAAACATATTTACATATTCCAGATTTATAAATTTCTCTATATAATATAGATAATAATATATAATAAATCGATTTCTTTTTTTCAATACCATGCATTAAAAGTATCACATAAGTTACTCATGTGAATTTTAATTTACCTGAAATGACCTGGGGAAGAAAATTAGAGAAGCGCTTTAAAAACCTTTAATATTTCTATACACACAACGTGACTTTGAAACTTTAGTTGTCACCCGATATTTATCAAAGAGTTTGACATCGGAGGCGGTGTAGAGGCAACACCGTTTGAAATGTGATGGGACCTCTGATTTATAAACCAAAAGCAATAGTCTGGCTTCAAGTGCTGCCATATTTTTCTGAACGCTACAAGCTTTTTAGAAGCCTAGATTTACTTTGCACTCTAGATAATCGCGAGCCTGAATGTTTTCCGATACGCCGATATCAAGGGTTCTGATGTACCAGTCCGTGTGGCACAAGAGGAGTGTTTTCGAAGAGAGGAGAGAGGACAAAGGAGATTTTTTTAACGATAAAAATGTAAAGTTGTGTCATTCTGAGTTTAAATTCGACAATGTTAAATCTATACCATTCCAATACTTCCTCTGAAGATTTTTAGATTTCAAATACGAATTTGTTACGACACTTATTAACACAATGTTAAGAGATATTAGTGTTGCCGGAATATGAGACGTCCACAGTACTATTATCTTCATAGACACAATGTTACCGATTTTCAATAAAGCATTGATAACCAAATTGAACAAAGTAAGGGTCAATATTTAGCCATGAAGAATGCCACGATTTACGGCTTGGGGTTCTGTTATAAATTATTTACCCCGTCCACGCATACAAGTCCATCCTGCATGGTTAGCTCCCAAGGCACATTGGCCGATGACGTATTTGCACACGGCGTGGCATTTGTAATAGATGGGTAGACCCACCACATAGGGGCAGAGCAGTAACCTTCGCAGTGTTAAGAGATATTGCTATTTCTATTTTTATGTCCAATAAAGTGTAATATTAAAAATAATCATTAAATTTAAAAAATTAAAAATAATAAAAATAATCATTCACCAATACCGGCGCAGCAATTCAAACATAACCCGTAATAACTTGATGCTCCGTCTAGTGAGAAAATTGCCAATTTATCCGCACAATTTCTCAGGAAGCCCGAAAGGAGACGTCAAAGGCCTTCATTACATCCAGACTTACACTCATAATTTCCCCTTTGCTGTCGACCGCTTCCGTATAATGGTAAGTCAATAAAGCAAGCATTTCCCCAGCTGTGCACCCGTTACAAAAACCGTACTGGCGGTCATTTATCAATCGGTGATCCTCTAAGTAGACCAAAACTTGGCGACTAATAATCGTTTCTTTAACTTGGAGAACAAAAAGTAGACTTCACTAGTTGTACACTTAAATTCAATGTGCCTCTAACCATTGCTGTAAACAGTGCCGGTCTTTATTTACCCCATCGGTTAAATTTTTACCGGGTTGATTGTCGATCATTAGCTGCTTCTATGGGTTTCGCTGCTTAATACTAAATTGTCCCATTTTTATCTTATCATCGTCTCGTTTGCATCGAACTCTCCCATTACTATTGTGTAATGGGTTGCTTAAGTTTAAGTATAGACAGTTTTTAAGGTGACGAATTATAAATTGGTGGTAGGGATCTCGATTTTTCTCAAAAAATGCAAAACATGTGAAAGTGATCTTCGGTGATCCTTCATGTTATCAACTTAAATTTGTCAGTTACCATTTTACAGTTTATTAACATTTACAAAAGAGAAAAAATGTCAAAAATATCTCTTTTAAGATTTACATATTACATGCAAACGACATCGATTTAAACGTCCAAATTTTATACGTAGATTAATCTATAAAAACAATATAAAATGCCAATTGGATTTTTTGGAATTAATTCCAGTTTTTATTTTAAAAGAAAAAAAACTGTTGTGTCTCACGGAGCCTTTAAAATTAAAGAAACGCCTGCGTGTTTTAGTATGCGGTACCGCGGGGTGAGCGGGTCACGGAGCGCTACGCTCCAAATTAATATTTTATCACTGCGTCACCTTAAATCTTTATCATCGGAGTGTGTTGAAGTTGATGCGTAAACTGCTTAAATTTGTATAACCTGCAACGAATACCTTTGTTAGATAAAATGTCGCATTCCCGATACTAAAACAAGTCGGCTGTCTGAATGCTTATCATGTCTTCTCTCTATATTCTGATTTCAAATAAACTTGCAACTTGTCCATTGCTTCTTCTAGCTTTCGCATCGGGTACCAAAGTGCGTGGGTAGTATTTTAAAACAGACGCATTATGTGTTTCACGTTAACACTATATGATTCCAGTATATTATGATATATCAACTCATAATAAAATGTTAGCTATCGTCTTTAAAACCGTATATACATCCATTTGGTCAGATTTATAATTCTGGAACCATATGCATTATAAATTATCCTTATTCTTCTTCATATAAATCTGTCTCAAATAATCTCATATGACATCAATTTTAAAGACATATATTTGACGGTTTGTCAATATTGTTAAAAATCTTCGATTGACATACACGTTCACAAATATGGCCCGAATGAAATAAAACATCTCGAACAACTCATGATACAATTATTGTTACTAACGTCAGTCCACATTTTCCAGCGAGTGTACTGCTCAATCGATCGCTCCTCGTTGCGGCAAATCGTGTAACCGCCCTCGTTTAGTTTATGCTGTCGCACGTTAATATATACATTAAAATGTATTTAAGTTTAAAGTTTAGTTCAAAGTATCGGAAATTATATATAACAATTGGTAGTTTAAAGTAGTCGCAGTAATTTTAAATATACTGTATTTATTATAGTGTGTATAGTAAAGAATAATTTAAAATATTTCAGAATCTATACTGTGACACTGAAACAAAGCTATCTTCGTACAACAGCAATTTCGAAATTTTTCAGTTTTCGTAAATCGTTTAGATGTCAACCACTTGCAGAAGTCCAAACTCCTAAGGTTCCGTACAAACTCAATTACGTATGTATATAGAGCTTTCATTCGCCAAGAGGTTCGACAATCTTTGTTTTGAATACCAATACTAGCGAGAGATTGTTCACGGGAGTTCCTTGGCTTTTAAAGTCTCCCCATTTTAAGAAAATTTTGGAAATATTAATTTTAGTTTTCGAATTTTCGGAAATTTCCAAATTTTCATAGTAGAATTTTATAACCCTAATGAGTGAAGAGCCCTATTATTCTGATTTATTATTTACAAGCGTCAAAATATACAGCACAATATAAATGATCCTATGTGGGTTCTCTTTGAAGTACAAAACACCAAAAATTTGAAAAGCACATATTAGTGAATTAAGAAAGAAAAAATCATTTAGAAATTAAATTTTCATTGAAGTAATCTTGACGTAAATTCGGTTACTTTCTACTTACATTTTTATGACTACGAATTGCTAGCGATGATAATTTAGACAACTAATATCGAATAGGTACCACACGCATTTTTTCCGTTACAAAAAACATCAATATGAGAATTCTTTTCTTTTTTTGCTCATTTAAGCATTTTTTTTAATTGTTAGTAATTACTCGTAACAACAAAAATCACAAATCCATAATCATGATAACGGCAAACCATAACTTAAAACAAAGCTTAACTCTTAAAATTTGCATAGCCACAATTTATTTCACCTGACAAATAATACAAAGTGTTTAAAGCTCAGAGCGGGCCAGTTCTAAACTAGAACATTTGTTACCGGCTTGCATTTGAATTCGGCGAAAGCAATTATCGCGGTTGAAACCTGCGGTCTAGATTTGCTTGAAACTTTCATCGGACACTGTTAGAGTTGGATGTGATTCAACTTGGTATACGAGTGATGTGTGAACAAAGGTGTAAAGTAAGCCCACTTTCGCACTACAGTTACACAAGACTTCTAGGTAATAAAAGCCAGTCACGATAGCGATATTTTCGATTAGCCACGTCATATTTCGAGGTGGATTTCGAAGAAACATAATTAATTTCTGTTGTACGGCGAAACGACATCAATGGGGTAGTTCATTATTTTTTTTTTTAGTTCTTGTGTTTAAAACTTTTTTATTTAAATAAGAATGTAGTGAAACTATTTCTCGGAAAAATATAGGTATAATAGAACAATAATTGTTTTAAATAATGTGATTACTAATTTGCAACGTTCTTGTTGCTAACGCCACACAGTATACGATTTTAAACTCCGATTTGCCAGAAAGGGGTCACAAAATTCTCTGACCACAGTTTGTTGTTTTATTAAAATTTTAATGTTGATTGCACTGTTGGTCATCATGTCTACTCATTATCAACAACTGTTTTACATCATTTAGACCAAAAAAACGGTGAATGTGTAATTGGTAAACACTTTTCTTACTAGGTTTAGCGGGTAAAAAGCTTACTTCGGACGCGAGATATCTGAGTTCGATTCTGGTAATGTGCAATATATTTTTAAATTAATTTTGTATCGGTTTTATCTCCATGACTCAGATTGATATATATTCACAGTTTTAATGAAAAAAATATTGGGTTGGGTTTACCAAGCAGCAAAATGTTTCGATAATTTTTCTAATATGGTTTTGATGTGAGTGGATGGTTTTGGCATAAAGTTGAGATAGTATTTTTATAGAGTTTGTTTTGACCTTCTGTTTTTTTTACGTCTCCATAGATTAACATAGAGGAACAAAAAAACAGAGCTTTTGTAGGATCACTCGTGTGTCCCTCTGTCCGTTTGCCATAAGTATATCATATTATTTACCATACGAATATTGTAGTATTTTTAATCTTTGTTCTCTATGCAGACGCCTCAAAATTAATACAATTTCGTATTAACCAGATTATCATATCATTATTTTTTTACAGAAACTATAAAGCAAACTCACTCATGCACCGACATCGAGGAATTATTGAACCTTTACGCATATATATTTCACAGAAGGGCCTTGGTTTTTGGACGCTCCTGACATCTTTCCGACCTCGGTTCAATCATAATTTGTTTTATGTGACCGGACGTTTTCAATAAACGGCCGCTGAGTTGAGAGATTTTCTGTGTTTTGTGAGCATTGGCAGAAAAAAGAGACAGAAAAAAGCTTGATATGCTTTCTGCACTACGGCTTTTGACTTTACGCTTCCTTAGGCTGAGAAAGGGAGTCGTTTGTTTGTTTGCAGGTTTTAGCTGTCAAGCTTATGCGTAAAATTTTTCGGTTCTCAAAATATGTTATAGTGGAGACTCTCTTGTGTGGACAAACTCCCTTCTGGTCGATGTGTTCCTTGAACGAAGAAGCGCCACTAATCGCTTTGACCTGAAACGATTTTTTCATTAATTCTATTTAAAGCTATTTTACCGGTACAATATTGAAATCATATCGATTTCGAAAATAATAAAGTAAAGTGTTTCATATTTTCCATAGGACAGAGAAAACTGAATATGCACATAACCTATTAAAATGTGACATGGTAATTCAGTAATAACGAAATATTATTAAATTCCTTTTTTACAATGGATTTTGCATTAGATATAACTAATTTTTATATATTAATGCAAAAGTTAATGTCATGCTACTCGTATGTAACATTAGTTAATACCTATTTTCTGGAAGGGCAGACAAAGACCACAGGTCTATATTTGATACCACATTTAGCAAACCCTTTTGTTTCACACAAATATAAATATCTGTTTACGCAGGTTCGTCAGCTTAGGGTATTCAAAGTTTGGCCTTACATACCACTAATGTAGTCAATAAAAAAAATTTCCTATACACAATATTTTTTAATTTAAATTGTATATTTTAAACGAGTATATATTTTTTGTTTATGGATTAGTAATACTTAAACTTATACCTTTTCAAGTCATTACTTCATGTCACTATACTGACACGAAGCAATGACATGAAAGGTATAAATTACTATGTACTATTACTAAGTATTATTACTAAGTACTATTACTATTACTAAGTAGTAATTACTAAGTACTATGAAGACCAACTAATTGTATATTTAACTGAAATTAAACAATATTCGTGCTTAAGGAAGCACCCATATAAGATGACGCCGTGTGCGATAGTGGCTTTGCTCTTGTAACGCGAGAGATCTTGAATAAAGACTTTTAAACTTAAGTCAAATAAGTCGAATTAGCACTTCGCGTCTAACAAAGCGAGTTAAGACTTTGGTCACGGACGTTGTCATTACATGGGTGATACCCTTATCACCCATTAGCTCCCCGCCCACAGCACTGCGCCAGCTTGGAGGCCTTAAAATGACCCCTCGGCACTTAACGGATAGATAGGAAAAGTTAATGTTAATGCGTCGATACAAATCTAACATATACAACATGTTTGCTTTCGTATTTAAACCGTCTTCGGAACGGATATAAGAAACTAATTTTAAAAATAAAAATCCGGATAAGTTGCGAATAGAATTCACACCCTGAGGGTTGTGCACAAACTGAATTATGTATGTAGATATTTCATCCATCAGGTGTCTAGATGATTTTTGTCTGTTTATGAAAGTGATGCTGGTAGATTCTGATCATAGGAATTCCAAAATTTTTACTATTTATTTATAAACTTTTCGAATTTAAGAGTCCAAATTTTTTTGTAATCCAAAATTTTGAGGGCAGGAAGTTAAAAATATTCTACCATATATCGGTCTATAACACGATTCATACTCCAACTGCAAATGTAAATTTATAATCACAATTTTTTTTTTCATATAAGATAACTACATTATCGTAATTTTTTCTTTTTTTTTGGCTGGAAGACCTTGCTTCTTACCAAATATCATGGTTTTAAGTTAATGAAAAGTACCCTATAGGTTTTACTTTGTTAGCGACTGTCAAAATATAAAGTATAATTGACTATCTTTGGCCGTATTTTCTGATAATGTTGTAATGATTGAATAATGATAAATGAACTTTAAGTTTTATTTTTAGCCTCGAAGAATCTCAAACCTAAGTATTTGGCATTAATATCAATTTGATACTTCCAAGCCTCCCTAATAAAAAAGCTCTCTCGACAGACAAACGGACGGATAACATAGTAATATTATGAGAATTCCTTTTTTCGTTTACGGAACCGTACAGAATCCTAAAAAATTGTCGCTTTTTTTTTAAATTAATTTTAATGTTTTAGTTGCGCGTCCATTTATCTTAATTCAAATTGACACCATAACGTCCTATTTGAGCGCGTGGCGGCCGCACGTGGTCGTTCCCGCCTCGCCAAGTATCACGACACCGGCGCCGTTGACAATCCTCTCCATCAACGCCTCATAATATACATTCAGCAAATCAAAGTGAGTTTTCACCGCACCGCTTTCTTTAAAGGACATGCAGCGATAAGTGTATGATTTACTTTTATTTATGCCGTGTTTATAGGAAGTACAGGCTTGGTCAGACCTATTAAATTACAAGGACAGAAAACTGTCACGGCCGCCTGGTACCCACAACTGTTTGCCAAAAGTTCTCCAGACTGTTAGAATTAGAGACTTATTGCTGCACCACGACAATGCATCCTCTCATGCCGCTGGGTATTTAGGCAGAAAAGTATTTACATTTATTAAGTATACATTAAGATGAATGACCCCTACTATTATTTTTTTATAAATAAAGGTGATGGATTTTTAAAATATTTTTTCAAGTTTAAAATTCAATTTAACCGTCTTGAAGTCGGGTTAAAATATCCATTCCAGCGTTTTGTATGTATATACAGAATAAATATAATGTGTTTTGTTAAGTATAATTAAAAACTTTCAGAAGTTATTCTTTTCAAGTTATACTTCAGAAGTTATACAGAACTTCTTCTATATTATAATTTAATTTTGAACTCAATTTCGTACAGAACCCATATCGTGATCGACTCTCACTTGGCCGTCCTTGCCGATGTGCTACCTGAAATAAAAGCAGTTTTGTAATAACTCTAAATTATTTTTAACCCTGAAATATGTATACAGGTACATAATTTGTACAGATAAGCGGAGAAATGTAACACAAAATCCTACTTTGTGTTTAAAGATTAAGGCGGTTACCGCAGCGCGGCTACGCAGCTCTCGGGGCGGATTAACTCGTATTCGCGGAGGCAAATCTTTTCAGTGCGACGATGTTTTAAAATCCCTCCCGTTATCGTTTAAAGTTAACACGAATGTTTTCAACGACATCGAAAGAGCTTAACCTGCAATATATTTAGGCTTTGACCAGTGCTAAGATATTATGGTAGAGTTTTGTTATGGCCACCTATGATTGACACTTTTTATGTACCCTACAAAATGTGGTATTGACTTCATTATTATGGTATGTATGAGAGTATGGTATGTATGCGATTCAAAGTTCATCATCATCATCATCATCATCGCTCAACCTTCAGCCAGTCGCAATGACTGAAAGGGACAAGTCCCGATACACCGAAGGGAGCGTAAATATCGGGGGGAGTGTAGGTTCTAGCTTGGATTAGGAGTGACGGAAGTGTAGAGCCAGCCGGTATTCGTGCAACCTTTAGCCAGAAACTGGATTCGGGATAGGTAATAGATACTATAGTGTGTCAATAAATACAGTGGGAAGGTATGTTCCTTTTGTTTCTCTTTCGTTCTTCGTTTCCTTTGCTTGGTGCAGGCTTTGACGTCCATTTCTGAGAGTTGGAACAGTTCATCTGCAGCCTTTCTAATT
Organism: Eumeta japonica; assembly: GCA_005406025.1. Taxonomy (NCBI): domain Eukaryota; kingdom Metazoa; phylum Arthropoda; class Insecta; order Lepidoptera; family Psychidae; genus Eumeta; species Eumeta japonica. Next base: position 784,470 of record BGZK01000014.1, read on the forward strand.
TCTACTATAGTCTGTGCTAATGTCGTTTATTCTTCTTGGTTCCTGTTGTAAAAACTACTGTCTTGTTATGCGAATCTCCCAAGTGCGAATAACTTTCTATTGTAGAAGAACTTAAATTAGAGTTGAGTAGATGGTGTCGAGCTCTTAAACAAATCCTTTCTGGATTTTTCTTCAGTCGATTTTTCATTGTTTATGTTCTCAGCTTGGTGAAGAAGTTTTAGCAACCGTTAAGAACTTGACAAATGTCATCGACAGCCTTTGAAGTTTCCGCTTTGCTCTGTACTATAATCGCCTTTTCTTCTTGGTTCCTGTTGTAATAGCTCGGTCTACCCAAGGCTCTCATGTGTAACTAGGACGTCTAATTTTTCTTTCTGTTGTAGTAGATCTTAAGGCGGTGCTCATTAGATGATGTCGAGCTTTTGTTTTAAAAGAAATCCTAATTTCCCAATTTCCTTCTTCCTTCAATCTTTTATTCTAATTTTTCTTCCTTTAGTGCAGATCTCATTGTCCGTTTTTTGAGAATTGGTAAAGATCATCCACAATCTTTGTATTCTCTAGTTTCAGTTAGAACCAAAAAGTTCAGCTATAACCTTATTAATTTCGTGCAGCCCATTTTTATTTCTTACTACTGTCATAGCTCATTCTTGTCTTTGCAATTATCTCATATGTAACTAGAGTGTCCAACTTATTTTTTGCCTTTGATCTTAAAGCAATAACTATTAGGTGGTGTTGAACTCTTCTTTAAAGAAAAACTTTCCTAATTCTTATCTTCCTTTAATCTTTCATTCTTTATTTCCTTTGCGTGGTGTAGGTTTTCAGTGTCCATTTCTACTAGTTGATAAGTTCATCCATAGCTTCTTTAGTTGTTTTTTTTTTTTTTTTTTGCTCTGTGCTAATGTGCTCCATTCATTATGGTCCCTGTTGTAATGAATAGTCCATATCTTCTTTAAGCGTGTCTCCCGAGTATAATTAGCTTATTGTTGCATAAATCTTAAAGAGAAATTAAGTAGTGTCAAGCTGTTCTTAAAATAAATCCTCCTTTCTTACTTAATTTCTTTCGTCAACTCTGCGTTCTTCATTCAGTGCAAGGTTTTCAGTATTCATCTGGAAATCGATGAAGTTCATCAAGCAATTCATATATATATATATTTTTTTTTTTTTAATTTTTTTTTTGAACAACCAAAAATCGACGATGCGAAATCCAGTGAATAAGGCGGATGCTCTTAGATCAATATCATTTGCCTTCAAAAAGTTGACAGTGAGTACAGCGGCATTAGAGGATGCATTGTCGTGGTGCAGCAATAAGCTTCTAATTCTAACAGTCTGGAGAACTTTCGACAAACAGTTGTGTGTAGCAGGCGGCCGTGACATTAAATTATTATATTACAAGGTCTGTCCTTGTAATTTAATAGCTTCTACTAAGCCTGTACTTCTGATAAACACGGCATAAATTAAAGTAATACATGCGCTTATCGCCGCATGTCCTTTTTTGGCTATGGTTGGTGTTAAATCATCTTTATGAACCCATACCCTACTTTCCTAACGTGTTGTCAAGTCATAAAAAGGAATTTGTTTCATCACCTGTTATAATTTTAGATATTATATGGTGACCGCCATTATTAAATAACTTTAACGTCTGTCGGCTGATCCTTACACGCTCGGATTTCTGATGTTGTATAAGATGACGTGGAACCCAACGAAAACAATCTATTTAATTTTTAATTCATTATACAAGATCTTATACACATTTGCAGATTCGATCCCAAGAGTATTTTGAATCGTGTGGTAGGCGCTATGATCGGCTTGTGTTATCATTTTATTCGAGCGACATTATCTGGAGTGGTTATTGAAACAGGCCTTCCCGCATGTTTTCCATCTTGAAATAAATTGCGGTCATTACGCAATTCTCTAAACCATAGAAACGTAGTAGTTCGAGCTACCACTTCATTATTAAACGCTGACTGTAACCGCTGCACACATTGCTCTTCGAATAGGCCAACCCTGACGGCATAGTATACTATAGTTCGCCAGTTTATACGTCCAAATACATTACTTGTTTTACACAAACACACTTTACGACATCTACGTTTAAAATTCTGGAAATAACTACTGTGCGCGCTTTTGAAGTGAAGCGTACTAGCACGCATGCGCAAAATCGTAAACGCGGGAAAACCGTCGTTTGACAGAATCTAAATAATTCCAAAGTGACCTTGTAATTTTCAATTTATATGATTTATAACGGAACTGCAATCTCCGTAAAAAAGGTTCCATTGCTTGCATCGTAATAAACGAGGCATACGTTCACTGGTTTGACATCCTTAGAGGTATCAGACAGAAATGTGTAGCGTCAGGGCCTGTTCAACCTATTCATAGATAGCTGTCTGTATGATTTGAAAGACTATTTGAAGGACTATGGTGTGGACAAACAATTGGTTAATGATCTGCCTAATGTCTCATCTAAGCCGTTAATTAAACCTTTCGCCTTTGGAGTATGTGCTATAGGCGATGATAACTGACACGAATCAAGTTCTAGTATTTGGTATTATAAAAAATAAGAAAAATCGGTAAAGAAAGAAGAAAAAAAAATAAGACTAAGGTCATGTTGCAAAGTAGCAAAGGGTGACTGAATGCAATATATGTATAGAAGATAAAAGATTTGAACAAATGTAAAAGTTTTTGCTGGATGGTCAGTTAAAAATGACGGTAAATATTGAAAAAAGAATAACTGCGAGAAACAAGTCGACTGAAAATTTTTTGCTGTTATGGATAAAAAAAAAGCCTTACAACAAGCTCATTCGGGTATCAATAATGGAGTTCCTCTTCCTGCACTTGTTTGCGTTAATAAACATAATTTGTGACAGAAGACACATGAAAACAAAGTCAATGCAGTGAAAATGGGATTATTGTGTCATATACGTAGAGAATCTTTTAAATAAAGATTAGAAACCTAGGTATCTTTTAAAGATATAGATAGAAGACAAAGATAAAGAACAGGGATGTCAGAAAGCGATGTGATCTTAAAGAAGATGCAGTAACCAAAGCAGAAAAAGTTACGTTACAGTGGTGTGTCCATCTGTAAAGAATGTATGAATATAGACCGACAAATAACTATTGGCAAAAGATGTACTAGAAAATCTTATGCGCACTCAATTGATGGTATATTAACGAAAATCTAAATTCTAAGTATCCAAAACCGCCAATTCACTCATATAAAATAATATCAACTTGCTTAAAACGATTGATGTATATCAGTAAAAAAAGAAAAATATGCAAAGATATTAATTATCATGTGAAAATTTATGTTCTCTGCCCGCCATTCTGGGAAATAGCTGTGACTTTGTTATATTATTATATAAATTTCTCACACCCCACACAAATACTATAATAATAATTTAGGATATTAAAAAATCATATTGCAACCAAGAAAATATTGTAACTGACACCGACAAACTTACATGAAACTATTGATGCATTACAGTGAAGCGAGACAGGTATTTAAAAATCGTACTATCTAAATATTCACATACCTGTATTGCTATTATCTGTACCTAGCCTTCTGAGAAATAGGCTTGAGCTCCTAAATAATATGCATTATCAAAGGGCGTATTGATTATAAACGTCGAAGAGAATGAATAAAAGTCCTCATTCATTGGTAGGTAAAGAAAAGTTTGCTTATTATTTGTATAGTTATTGTTGCTGCGCCTATGAATTTAGTTACCAAAAAGTTTTCAAAAAACGAAAATTTCTTAGCCTAAATTATTGGTTAAAGGAAATTATCAAAGTCAAGGCTAATGTTTTACTTAAACTCCGAACACAAAGCTTGTTGTCACAAAATGATAGATGAACACAAAAGCGGATCCATTATACAAAATAATGTTCCATCTAATTTAATAACAATTGGATGTAGTTTATAGAATTGTTCCCTGTCCCATACCGATAGGTTAAAAAGACATTAAATCTGTACAATCGTATCTACTATATTTCGGCGCCATATCTGTGACGGATAATAGAAAACAAATCGATTATGTATCCATAATCGATACAGCAATAACTTCACTATCACGAGTAATTACACATTAACCGATTAACCCAACAATAAAGCTATGGAGTCGCCAACGGATAGCACAATGGCTAATATGAAAATATTCCTTATACATTCTTCCATTTCACGCGGTGGAAACTTATTTGACGGCAACAATGAGCTATCGACCCCGTTTCTATTCAATCGAATTTGATCGTAGTTTATACCGAAGCCGCGTTTGTACCGGTAACGATATTGGAAGTAACCAGGGGAACGATACGGGCCCCGTTGTGTATGTATCCTTTGTCGGCGCGCCGTTCCTAAATGGCTTACGGGAAATTATAATTTAATGTTGCTGCACTGTAGTGATGTTCGGCCGACTGCCGATAGCCGAATATCGATATGGAAAATAGTCGATTGCGTCGACATCACCGCTCATATTTTTAAAAGCTCGTATGAAAGTTTTGAAACAATTCGATATGTTTTGACATCGATGCACTGGTACTTCATGACGAGTTTTTACGTAGTCTTAGATAAATAACAAATTGCCAATCTAAATTTTGGAAAATACATTCTTATCTACAACTGTTATGAAAGCTCATGACTGAGTGGTTGAGAGTGTCGCCTTTGAATCTAAAGATATCCTGTTCAAATCCTCACCACTAGCGCATCGAGTGGCTTTTTAACTTAAGTCAACACTTAACCCTTCGCTCTGTGCGTCAAAGACTACGTTAAGCCGTCTGACACAGATGCTTGCTACAGTAATGTGGACGAATTAAGGTACATGTGAAACGAAAAATCTGAAAACTGGTCGACCCTGTCGACCATCCCTAAAACTTCCCGCAACGATATTTATTAATATGTTTTTGAATGCCTCGAGTTCAAAATATAAGTGCTTATAAATTTTTTACCATTCCGAGCTCAAAATTTCGAAAGGTGGTTGAACCCTACAGGCCATTTCTAAAATCGATTCCGCTAAGCTTAAAAATGTATTTTAGCTCTTCGAGGACGAAAATGTAGATTTATTAAAAAAAAACTGGACAAGTGCCATTAGAACCAGCACCCTGAGGGTTTCGTACAAATTAATTATGTATGTTTCTTTCCATCCATCAAGTCTCAATGATTTTTGTCTGTTTTCGATACCAATACTGGTGATATATTGGTCCCAATAATCCTAAAATTTTTGCTATTGTTTAAAAAATTTTTTTAACTTTCTTAAAGTTTTAGAATTTTTGACTATGGTAAGCTTTCATAGCGCGAAGTAAAAAATGTTCTTCCATGTAATGGTGTCTACATCACGGGCTATCCTCCAAATACAAGTGTAACTTTGTAATATCCAAAAAAATGTTATTTTATATGATATAACTACAAATTAACGATTTTCAAGTTTGTTTCTATATTTACACTGCGCGATCTTGCCAAATTTCATGACTCTAGGTCGACGAGAAGTACGCTATAGGTTTTGATTTATTTGCAAGTAAATATAAGGCATAAATGGCAAAAATGTATTGTGACGTATTTTAGATGATTTTGATTCAAAAGCTTGATTTTTTGAAGCGTGATGTTCAAACCTCAGCTTGTAATAGCACGATAAGTATTTAATATTATTTCAACTCGATACCTGCATTCATTCCTGAGAAAAAGAACCTTAACAGATGGGTGAACAGACTGATAACAAAATGACCTTAAAAGGATTCCTTTTTCCCTTATATGGAACCCTAAAAACGCTATATTTTAATTTTTCATTTAAAAATTTGTAGCCCTAGTTTTATTCATGCATAGCTATTTTTACGGCTCCGTATCTTAAAAGATAAAGAAACCCTTATAGAATCACTTAATTATGTATGTCCGTCTGTTTGTCAAAACCCTTTAGTACAAAAAGATGCCGTACTCGTTACATCAATTGGACCTAAGAATACAATTAGTAAACGAATTCTAAAATGATTTAAAAATCTATCTAACAAATGTTCCAACAAGAAAACACAATGAAAACCAATTTTTCTTCATTTATTGTACAGTGACGACGACAACAATAAGAATGTTTTTGACCATAAAATATTTTGTTATAATCTGTATTTTATTTATGGTAACCTAAACTATGTTATTTCTGCAAAAGTATTTGTGAAGCTGCAGCTACTTTTGTTTATTTTTTTTTTTTGTTTGCCGTAGACAGGTCGTGTAAGCATCGACAGGTGGCCCGAAGAAGGAAATCGGCATTTCCTTTGTGCAGTTTCCTTTTTTGCCGACGTTACGCTGTTACCAAAGGGGCGTAACGATCACCACTAGAGAAGACATGTAATAAGGTTCGGTACGAAAGAATTTATTTGCCGATTGGCAAATAAACACTCTTTCGTTTCATTTAACAGCTATCGAATGGTGACACAAAAAAAAATTATGGCCATTAATTTGCATGTATATGAGAAATAGCGGCCGCTAGATTGTGGATTTGCCATAAATTTATGTGTTGGCTTAAATTATTTCGAAACGATTAGGTTTATGGAAAAATTACAAGAAACATTTTTTGTAGAGCCTTCTGTCCCCTGAATGAATATGGTTCGGTCATTTGGATCCGTTCATTGGTATTTAAAGCATAAAATTCTAAAACTAAAAAAACTATTATCCACGTATCTTTAATATGAAAAATATAAATTTGCTTCGGTTTTAACGGGCACATTTTCTCACCTTTCGGACACTTTTTGAGGTGACGAATTGACAATTTTGGTGGTAGGTATCTCAATTTTGTCTAAGAGAGTATAAAACAAGTGGAAGTGATCTTTGGTGACCCAATTCTTCATGTAATTGACTTTGATGTATCAGTTGCAGTTATACGACTTATTTAACTTTTGTAATAAAGAAAAAAATATCTTAAATACCTTTTTAAGACCAGAGATTTACATTTTATGTTCAAATGGCACCGATTTAGGCCTCCAAATTTTCTACATTAATTATTCTATACAAACACTTCAAAATGACTTGATTTAAAAAAAATTCCGGGTTTTTATTTTGAACCAAAAAAAAAATTGTTTTGTCGCATACAATGTATAAATCTCTTTTTAGCTACTACGAATTATGTAATAAAAAATATTATAAGTCATCAAAATCTATTTATATTTTTACTAGCGGTCACCCGCCCGCCTCGCTGGACGTTTTTTTAACTTTATATCTAATGAGGCTTTTGTCCTTACGGACATATCAGCCTCGTATTTACTTTTATTTATTCTCATCATCTACTACAATCTTTACCTTACTTACTATGTTTTACGTGCTATCATAAAGCTATATATAGACAAGATGTAGTTTGTAGGGTAAAATATAAACAAAATTCACAGCTTCAGATACGGGATCAACCAAAACGGTTTGACTTAATCCCTTCATTGGACGATAAAGGATATGAAAGTAATAAAGACATGATAGAGGTATCATAAAATTCAAGAAATAAATAAACGAAAATCATCTACAAGCAATTCTTCGTCGAATGGCCAATATCCCATGGATATACGAAAATATTTTCATTGTATTAGTACAGACAACACTTTACCGCTGGTAAAACAGTATATTCGGAGGTAACTAATCTAGTTTATTTAAAATGTTTGTCTATCTATATCTCTCTCTGCTGGCTGTGGTATTACTCAGAAACTAATTAACAAGTTTTAATGTCGATTCCATGCAGACGAAGTCGCCGATAAGAGTTAGTTTAAAATACGGCAAGTCCTAAACGGCCCATTGAAAACGGAATAGCGACATGTTATTGATATATTCTCGTACGTTGCCCCTTTTGGCCGTTGAAAATTTATGAAACATATTTGCTTTGTTGTCGCAGGAATGTGTGTACATAATGGGCGATATAATGTTGATGACCCCCGGGATATTGAGAGACTCTATGTAGCCTTATACCGTAAGCGACGTTATATTTTCACATAAGAACGGTTTTTTATACAATCTACGAATTTTTACTCATAAACTTCACAGCATGGTTTCCAATAAGAGATAGCCGGAGGTGATATATTTGAATGCATTTCCACGTTTTGAACTACTGAACTCAAAACGACAGGTTACAGATTCATCAGAGTATATACTTTCACGCACAACAGAAAAGTTTTTACCCATCTACGAAACATGGGCGGCTTCCTCACAATTTTTTCGTTCAAAAATAAAATTGTGGCACATACTCGGGGTCGAACCCATAACCTCCGGAGATACAATGGAAAGCATTATCAGTAAATTTCTACACTTATCTAATTATAAAACCAGTATTTTTACATTTGCCGGAACAACAACGTTGAGTAATGATATGGGACTATATTTGATTCTATAATTTTTTTCACACCCTGATGGAAAGTTCGCTTTTCTTCCCTGGTATTCGAGAGAAAAGCACTGCATTTTCTCCCGATATAATCATATATAATCATCCTTAATATCCCGATATAATTACCGGGATATTAAGTTCGCTTTCCGTCCCCGGTAAAATATTCTGGGAATGTTTTACCGGGGACGGAAAGCGAACTTCGTGATCCGCGAGTGGGAATTCCCTACTTTTTTCCCTAGGTTTTTTAATTTTATTTCAATTTAGCAATCTCAAGTCTTTTGCATTTTTTGCTTTATATAAAACTTAAATGACTATAAACTATTACATGTGACCATTAAAATTTATTAATCCCACCGAAAGACATAAAAAAATAAAGAAATTCTTACATCTCTATCCTGTCTCATCCATGTTTGTTTACATATATAATAAAAATTCTTGGTAACTCGGATAACAAAAATATCTAGATATTTACTTGTCAGATGCTTACTTACTTACTCAAATATTTCAACGAGGATGTAATCTCAAAAGTACAATTTTGACACTTTTTTTTTTTGTCTTATATAAAAACAAGAATTGTCTTATGTAATGCAATATTTTTGTTATAGATCATCCGAAAAGTTGAAAATAAATACCAATGAAACGTTATGACTTTAAAAAAGTAAAGTCTACGTACATTTACTATCCAAGTTCCCAAGGATTTTTTTACATATACTATTAATCAGGTGGCAGGGTTATATTCATATATCATTTTCTTTGAGGAATGTTTTGTCTGGAAAATATGTGGCATGACGAAATGACGCGTTTCCGCTCAAGCAAAATGAATGTATATTATTCCACATATATATATTCCACACTAATTTACTTTGTTATTTGGAATGAATCAAGGGTGTACGCGGTTGGTAAACATGATTTTAAAGATAGTATGATTTATATTACATATGTGTTTATATATATATATATATATTGTAATAGGTGGCCTAAGAGTAAGTGGTATGTGAGGCATCCGGCCTCCGTGCTTAGTACCACAAACGAGGGTTTACGTTCCATTCAAAATTGGATTACGAAAGTAGAATAGAATAGTAAAATTCAAACTCGCTAAAAACAATAGAGCGAGTAAAGAGTGAAACATAGAAAAAAATAGACGAGGGTACAAGCTTCAATAGTGATAGGAAAATGAATTGTTATAAGTAATACGATAAAAAGACCGTATTGAAATGCATCGTGCCTAGTGCACTCATTAGCATGCATTAGAGCGCATAGCACTCATTCGTTGGTAACTTAATGTCGACTTGAAATCAACTTAATTTCAAAGATAATACTATATCCTTCACAATATCTCTGGTGTATCATTTAAATATCTGCTATAAATTTACAAATATTTTCTTTTTTATTTATAGTTAAAAAATTTACAGCGCACTTTTGGTTTTACTTTTTTCTATCAAAGTAGTATTAAAATACGCACTAAAAAACTTTTTATATAAAAAATGCTTTTTCAGGTCTCATCACAACACATTGAAAAGGAAAATGAATTTAAGCAATGATTATGTAATTATTACATTTCCATTTTTATTTCAAAGCGTTGTTTAACCCCCGCCTTTGTTTTTGGTATTTATAATGATTACGTCACATCTGATTTCCAATAAGCAGATCTTTTCATGTACGTGTACAAGAGTTTATTTTATTCAACAAGCTTACGGCCTAAAGCCGCTAGACATTATGTAAAGGGCCTCGCGACCCCGGCCTTGTCCTTGCTGATGACAGCAAACATTTTTATGGCCATAAAATTATGCCTTTATGCGACGTAAGTGAGATTAATGAGCAAACAATATATTTGTTATACGGCCAGTTGTACACTAAAATACTATTATAGTTTCCTTCTTCAAGACTTAATCTAAAGGTCGATCGAAATTGGAGTCGGCACGTTACATCACGCAAGGTATTGATGGCGACTTTATGTACTTAGTGCCATATTAAACTGATATAATTTTACAGAATATTCATTATACCTAAATTTTCATTTTCATCTGGTCACAAGCTTGTTGAGTTTAAAAAATAACACTTCAATAGAATTGTAATTTACATTTGGTATAAAAATAGTTCAAGCTCAAAAAGATTGCAATTATGATATTGGAAATTTACAACGTAAATTGTCTGTTACACACTTTTAGATATCAGAATTTCTGTAGCATAACCGTTCCTCGGCGTGACAATATTCCTTATTTTAATATATTAAGTTTATTGAATTGTATGCAGTAATTGATATAAATGTATTGAAATAATGATAATAAAAGATATAAACTCACGCCTATTTCTCAGAAGGGTAGACATAAACTATAGAATTACACATGGTGCGACCATCTTTTCATGCAGGCTCATCGGTTTTGGGTGCTTAAAATTTGGCTCTTTTTAATATGCCACCAATGTGATCTGCATAGGATTTTGCAGGGCAACCCTTGCCAACCTCTCTATTATATATATTCTTTCTATAAACTTGTTTTGTCAGTCTGTTTTCATTCATCCTTTCCAAATGACCAAACATACCTCTTTCTACTCTAATCACTACACCTTCCTTTAAACCCACCGCTCTCTAACAACACTACATCATTTATCTACATCTGTTTCCGAGACACTCCACATGTACTACACAGATATCGCATCTCCACTGCATTGATTCTGCTTTCATTTGTCTTCTTTCCTATCCAACTTTCACTATCATACATAAGAGTACGATCAGGACATCATTATGAATCGCCAAACATGTTTGTCGTGAGATATTTTTACTATTCATAATAGCAAGCAAGGCCCCATTCACTTCATTTCTGCGATTCACCCTCTTTTCAATATTTATATCATGTTTACCATCATTTACAAACAGACTACTCAATTACACAAACTCTTTCATTTGTTCGACTCTCTCAATGGAATTTGTACGAAATTTTGCTTTTTACTCCTCCAAGTATTTTATTTTATAAGTTGGTCGATTATTATTGTAATTCTACCTTCATTATATGTACTACTCTCATAAACACTTGACTGTGAGAAAATTTAGCATTTTAAAGACCAGTATCTCACAAACATATGTCGAAATCGAAAAATTATTTTCACGAATCTCCAATATTTTTAAGCGAGCTATCCAAAGACACACCACACCGTAAAATGGACGAGAAAAAATCATAAAATGTTTGTCATAATTTTATGAAAACAATTTTTTTGGGTATCCCTCCCACATCTAACCACTTTTTCGGCGTGGTTAATATTTACACCAATCCAAATTACTGCTTTTTAGTACTCTGATTGTAACAAACGGACGAAAGGACGTGGCGAAACTATAAGTGTTCCTTGTTGACTATGGAACCCTAAAAACTTAAATCTACTCAAACTGTGCCTTGGAGGATCCGTCCAGCACCGCCCCTAGACATCATTTTCCTCACATCATCTCATTCATTCGCATTGACATCTACCATATTATATAGTCAAGGCTTCATCAAAGACCAGTGTCCCATTTTAATTATAATTTTTACTCCCAATTTATTTATATTTACCTCTACTACGTCTCACAATTTATTCTAAACCAATCTAAAACCCTATTTAGTGTTTTAGATTGGTATCGTTTTAGTTTTGTCAATATTGGCTTTCGCCCACGGCTTCGCCCACGGTTACGTAATATATTTATTCATATATAACTATTTTGCTATCAATGTTGCAATTAGCAATCCCGTTCTTAATTCCAATCCTGGTCCGTTTAATTATTAATTACCCTCTTCTAATAACATAATTTTTAATATTTTACGATTACATACGTTTACTGGAAACGATACGGATAAGGTTAGTAAAATCAAAACCAGTTGAGCCGCTTTTATATAATACGCGAACGAATCAACATACAGACAGACAACAGACACATTTTACTCTCTTATCGTATGTATGCATCATATAAGATGAATTACAAGTGTAGGTACAGTGAAAGCTTCGTAAAGAGGAAAGCTAATATCGCGAGCAAATTCGAGTGACTTGGTGCGGTCGCAATATGCTGGTATATCGGCCCCCTTCGGACCCCGGACCTAAGCGTCCCGGTGGTCCGTTATTGCCGCACTTACCCTAAAAGACGGCGCTTTGTCAAAACGCCTATCGAGCCGTTCGGCGGGCTCGTAAATAAATTCGGGCGGTTTTTTTTTGCCGCGTATTACGAAAAGGATTTCGGAGGTGTCGAAAAGATAAATTGTTGCATCACTTGAAGGATTTTAATAAAACGCATTGCCAATAAAAATTTTTGTGTATTACTAAATTTGTACTTACTTGACTAAAGAAATTATATAGTTTTTGATTATTTTTTTAGAGCATGTTCGGGGCTTAAAAAATATAAGGACATAAAGACGCATAACTTAATATAAAAAGTTTATACATATTGGAATTAGCTGCAAATTAAATTATTCCTCATCGAAAAGTCATAGGTAGAATTGAATGACGCACATTATCTGTCAAATGCCTCCTGTACGCCTATGACCAAGTGACCTTTGTACCGACGGCGATCGACTTGCAAGGTACATGAACAATCCTCCCAAAAAATAGGTATAAAAGTAGTTATATCTATTTTTCAAGGAATTTTTCACTGCTTTCGTGATATCCACTTCATGACATCCACTGATACGTGTTAGTCGACTATGCGAAGTCACGAACTCATTTAAGGGGCTTTGTGTGCTCATCTTCAATAAGGTGCCACTGGATACATAAAATTTACCCTTATGTAAGTTTAAGATCATTATTAAGTAAATAGTTAATAAAAATATATATTATACAATTTACGAATATTTAGAAGATAAATATCCATGAGCATAAACAACTCGACTTCTTACCGGGTTGTCTGGTTCTGTAATTGTTTTGTATTTACTATATAACGAAATTAAAAAAAAACTACCATCACATCTCGTACTTGTACTTTATGACGGTAACAGCCTTCCGAGGGGATAGTGGAGTGTAAATTATGATGCATCATAACGCATAATAATAAATTATGGTGCGTTTCACGTGTTACATAGGTGACGTGACGTATGAAATAAATATACTTTGATTTTCAATTTAAGTTGAATTTTCTATACGTATTATGTAGAGATAGTCGATCTTTGACTGATTCCGCTTTCATGCTCTTCTGTCGCATTCAACTTCCACCGCCATACTCATGGAAACCATGGATTCAATGGGCTTCTGGATGATCAAACATACTTGTCGCTAAATATCTTTAATATTTGATAAGAGCAATCAGTGCCCTATTCGCTTTGTTTCCCGTATTACTTAGAAGTTTTAAAATCCACACGGCTTTGATAAAAATTGTATTAAGTCTTTTCAAAATAAACATAAGTTTATCAATTTTCGGGCGCGTCGTGTTTCCTTAGCTGAAGCGACAAGTGTCAACCTTGGAGAAAAGGGTGCGACTAGAATCTATACACCTAGAACCATCTGAGATCTTCAATAGTTTAAACGCCTCTAATAATGCTATTGTTGCAGAAGAATAAAAAACACAGTTCGAAAGAATAATAGTAATATCTTCGAAGACTTTGTGCTACTTTGATATAAATGAAACATGGATTTCGTATGTTTACATAATTTAATTAAACATAATTAAACACGTATATATATATATTTATTGTATGGAAAATATACAAGTTGATACACATTCTGGTACAATAAATGTTTCCTTATTCGAGGGATTCACGCTTAATGTATTAAAAATATCCCCAGGGTGGCTTTATCAATCTAGAAAAGGTAGATCCAATTTAAATTCTCGTCACTGTATCGACTACAGAGTTACTCAGTCCCACCCTATCTAAAGAGTCGTCGGGGGTCTTCATCGATAATTTAAAATTCCTCACACCATTAAACGTTCTGAAGCCACATGAAGTCGGTTTTTAATTGAGGAAAGCAGATTAACGGAAAAATATAGTAAAAAATAAAGAATGGTCAGTCTGAAATCGTTGAATTCCTTTCATTATTATATTAACTCTGTAAAATTGGAGTACAATATAAAAAGTACTATCGAGATTTAGCCGCTCTTCTAAAACAAGTTTCTTTTCCTTAAAAATAGTTTCAGGAAATGAAAGCTGAATTATGATTTATTGTAAATGTCACTGTGGAGCAAAAAATTGGAGTTGAAAATATTGTTTCGACTTTTTCGGTGCCCAAATCATTAAATTGGTTGGAAAAGAAGTATAAAATTAGCAAATAATTTTTATGCCTGTACGTATGCTGTTCGTCATCATATTTGTTCCACATTATAATATTTAGAACGTCTGTATTTGGGCGTTCATGTCCACGCAAGCAGGTTTAAGAGTTGGCCGGTCATTTTTTTATTTCATTAAAAGTGCAGCGGGGGGTTATTTTATGTTACATAAAATGAAAACAATACCAAAAAAAAATCACTAAACTATATTTGTAATTTAAATTAACAATACTATTTTTCTTACAGTTATACTAAATTTCATTTTATACTTACACTAAATTTTATTTCACATTTGTTTTATTCATTGAATATTTCCCGCGATGTGTATTTTTTCATTCATAAGTATCAAGGCAGTCTTCGCTTTTTAGTAATCTTTTTAAATGCTGCGACGTTCAGGAGTGTTATGAAAAATTTCTATATCTTATCAGGGAATGCGGTTCACGAATTTCCTATGAACGATCATAAGCGATTACGATCGCGGTGGGCGTATAAAGTAATTGAAATTTTGTTCAAGTAATACGTTAAAATGTTTCTTTTAATTCTCTCTTCGACGAGCTTATGAGTAACAGTTGAATAATAATGCAACAAAATACGGAATAACATCTGCACTGAAGGAAAATTATATTACGTTTTATCCTTTTTTTAGGTCCTTTTTTTTGCTAAGCTGCACGTTTTCGCATTGTTTTCTTCTTTTTGTAATTTATCCAATTTTATATCTGTTAATTTATTTTAATTTCAATTACGGTTTTGTTCTTATTTCTACTGCCGCTTATTGCGAGTGTGGCCTAATGGAAAAAAATCACTTCTAGAAATAAAAGAAAATTATCAAAAATGAAAAGTTTCATTTTCTTCTGGAAGAGATGATAAATATCCGTTACTTGAGTTATTCATTTCAATTTTACTGGACAATTATTTTAATCTTCTTCCAGGAAGTTCTAACTATCTTTTTCGCATTAAAAATAATTGAACGAGTCTTATGAATGAACCCTCTGATATTTTTTATCAAGTAAATCTTTTCTCCATTTAAAGTTTCTTGTTGTGTCGCATCTCACAATATATCAAATATTAAACGCTTTTAAATTTTGGGAAATTTGTTTCATTAAATATGCTTGTTGTGCCCTGTCTTTAAAGAAAGAATTACATTATCCTCGGAAGTTGGGATGGTCTAATATTTTTAACATGCAATTTCTAGTTCTTTATGAAAAAAAAATGTATTTTAATTTATATTGTTGATAATTCCTTCTCATAATTTTGTATTTTATAACTTAATACGAACAATCGACCGTTATTATATGCTAATACGTAAAGGTTGGATGTTTTAACAAGGGCGGCAAATGAATTCTTGCTATCCTCGTTTCAATGATTGGATTTTGTGGATTTCTCAACTGGAGATTTACTGTGCAACTTGTTCAGTTACATTTCACATAAGGCCTATTTCATTTTTCTCAAATAAAGTTGTATATATTTTTTTGGTTTCTTTATTTACACCCGTACCTAAATTTGTCCGTTCTTGTTTATCGTATCTTATCAGAACTTGTAAGTTCAAACAAAATGTTGTGTTTTTCACGTTGCAATATGTATCATTAAAATATTTCCTAACAATAATTTCACACGCCCTGCCTGAATCAATCATTAATTGTTCGCTAACACTGATATCAAGAATTTTAACGGTTTTTACGGTTTCCCTATCAATAGAACTAAACGGTGTCAATACCTGGATTTCCTATTTTATGTAGAAAGGTCAAATTTTTGGTTTTAAGGATTTTACTATTAAACCATTACATTGTAAAATGAACAAATTATCATTTTTATAATGTCTCTTTACCGACGAGTCTTACTCGCAGGTAATAATGGAAAATTTTGGTAAATTTTTTTCGTAATCTAGATGTTTAATGACTTTTTACAGAATTTCTACAAATTTATGGATTTTTTAAATATTATAAGCTATTACCAATAAATACTCTACTGGCGAATAACAAACTTAAATATGCCTAGATATTATGTTTAAATAATAGTTCAAATGAAAACGCTTTATCGATAACATAAACTCATGCACCGCACTAGCTGTCTCCATTTACAGATCAGTTTAACAATATTGCAAACAATAGTATCCCAAAAGTACACCCGACCTGGCTTCCCTGATTGATTGTTTTCTAGTGACAGCTCGATAAGACCCTTTATCGATTCATCACAACCCACTTGCGGAACAAAACTAGTAATGGTACCTTGATTGTATTAGCATTTATACATATGTAAGAAACTGTATTTTGATCTATATTTTCAGTAGGACGAAAAGATTTTTTTATATTTTGAATAGATGACAATAAACTGCTAAGCGACAGGATGCTAAGGAATATTTTTTGTGTAATATGTTTAGTAGGTACATTTCAACAAATTTTAATGAATATTTACTCAAAAAGTCTGTTTAATTACTATTAAAAAATGATTAGTTACTATTATTTTACTGTCTGTGGAGGTGTATATTTTAAATATATGTTTATCTATGGACTTCTTAATAAAATAATTGTAACTTTTGTTTTTATCAATCTTTATTAAGATTTAAAAACAAATTACAGATGGATGTATGATATTTGTACTAGAAGTGCTTATGTCGTCTATTTATTAATAAAAAATATCATGAAAATGCCATTGTCCTAGAATATTACTAAAACGTGATTGCAGGAGGCTTTTTAGGGTTTCGAGCCGAAATGGCAAAAATAGTTTCTTCATGTCCGTCCGTCCGTTAGTGATAAAATTTGTGGAGTAGGTGTCTCGTATAAGATGCTACTTAGTTTAGTAGTTAAATAAAAAAAATTAGTGTTTCTAAGGGGAACTACTATATAGATGTAACAGAAGCCGAAAATTTTTTTTTGTGGCACACAGTATAACATGTGGCTCATATTTCGACAGTGCTTTTAAAAACACTTTAAGGTTAGTAAGCAATTTTTCTGATTACGTGAATAATTTCGACCACAATCGCTCCGAAAATCGCAGAAATTGTGCCTCCCCCAAGCCTCTATTTTCTAAACCATATATCAAAAAAAATATAAAAATATAACGAAGGTAATGTTTAACAAATAGTATCAAAAAATTATTTTGAACATGGTCGGATTTACTGTTTTTGAGTTATTGCCGATAAACTGCGCTTCTCAACAAAAGGACGATTCATAATGATACGTTCTTTTGCTGGTGCACTTTAGTTTATACTAGTACTTTAATAGTAATTGTCGACATACCTACTTATTTTTCTAGGTATAGGCAACTAAAGTGCTTATAAATATTCTGTGCGGGAAACATGGAAAATATGAAGAACGTACTTTTTTCATCTATAGTGTATTTCTTTGTAATAATGGTTTAGAACCCTATAATGAACATGGTCCGACATGCTCTTGGCCAATTTTTTTGATGGAGTTACGTATCAATTTCATTCCTAAGTGCTGACTATAATTGTAATTTACAGCTTAAAATGCTTTAATAAAGATTGTATGTGGAGAAAAATAGAATCTTTTTTATCGATTAATCGATCAAGGCTAGCTCACTGAAAGACATATCTATGTAGATATATTCAAACATATTTTATTCTCAACCATATGGTAGAGAATAAAATATGTTTAAAGAATTGCACAATATGTGTATATATTATTATTAAACATATAATATGTATATTATATTCTATAAACATATGATATAATAAGGTATGTCGTAGGGTTCTTTCCGTATTGCGCTTTTCCGAAAATATTCATAATCTACTTCTTTTTAGAACAATGTTGCCAAAGAAATCATAGTCAATGAAGTAGCTTTTATTAAGAAAAATAGTTCAGAACGTAAACGTGTAAACGTACGTAGTACAAGCCTTAGCGGTTAGTAATACGATGCGCGCTTCCAAATCCGTCCACTCCGTCATGTGACGTTCACATACGGCGGGCGCCGACAGCAGTGTCTAACAAGTCTGCTGTTTAAAGACCCGACGTGCGGCTTTAAAGGTTTAGGTATTTCGTCATAAAGTATTACGTTTACGATATTGACGCTTTTGAAAGTAAGATTGTATGTGATTAATGTTTAAGTGTTTAATAATAATACCTTCCACAACTATTGAATATGCAAACATGATATATTGTTGGAGAGTTTGCAGAGGTGATGTTACTTGGCTCTAAAACTTTACAGTGAAACTTACCCTGACATTCATTAATCTGCGAGACCACGAGTAATATTGCGTGTTGTCTATCGTTTACGCGATAATTGGGAATTTAAAAAAAAATATTGATTTTTTAAATATGTCTATAACTTTATTATTACTATTATTGATATTTAATACGAAATACTTAAAAAAGACGGGTATGTCCAGAACATTGAGTTCGGAGTAAAGCTTATGCAGTTACTTTTACTATTAATGAAAAGTCAAAAAAAATTTAGGATGTTCAATACCATGATTGTGCAGCCTCAGCAGGTAATACTTTATTAAACTGAAATTGTTTGATGTCATAAGCAATAATAATATCTTATATCTTGTCTACAGATGATTGCAAACTTGCATTAGCATTATTTATCTGTTTTTTAATGCTAGGATTTTTAAAGTTATGGAGTCCAGTTAAAAAATTTTTTTGACTGAACTCTACTTATTTGATTTGTATACTTAAATAAATAATAATTAATAACAATGGTGTTATGAAATACTTATATCAAAATGATATTCACGACAAAAAAATCGATTTTGTTTTGGGATTATCAAGGTGCACTGCTTAAAACCATTTATTTCGACGTTTTTTATCTTGGGAAACATTTAAAACATTTTGTCAGGAGTTGTTTTTGTAGTATTCGTACATAATGGTACAAAACAAGAACGATAAATTTTGAGTTTCGACATTTTCAATATAAATTTGAGTATTTAACAATGATAACAGAATTAAATAGAATAAAGTGATCAGATTGTACTTATTATTTCTGTATGAACTGCAACGATGATGCAACGTGAAATCTAACATTATGGCGTCACACGCGCTCGGGTTTGTTCGGGAGCTCTCGGCGTGTCTTCGGTACTGGATTCAAAAATTAATTTTTATTTTGATATACCTTTTGAATTATTGCGAAAAAAAATTGTTTTGTTATAAAACTTATGTTATAAATGGAAAGATATATGTTATATATCTTTCCATTTATCACAAAAAAAAATTCAAAAACCCAATTTGCCAACACGTGGAAAGTCGGAGACTATAATAATACCGTCGACGACCTTTACATCATTGACAACATCAAATGTCATTTGTGACTAGATAAATTCTTTAAAAATAATACATTCCGTAGCCCGTTCGTCACGTGCCTGGACGCGACGCGTGATCGCAGCGTGTGGACGTTTTCTCTGTTTTAATTTTATATTATTGATAGGATACTTTCAATGATATACTTATAGTTATGTATGGTAAAGTTGCTCTAAAAAAAGGAAAGATTATAAATATTTGCGGAAAGATGCATGATCGATTCCATCCTGTATATCTTATTCCTGTTGCTGAATTTCATCATAGTCCCGTTCGTCGGAAACACCATCATCACCATTTTAATGGCTGGTGTTCCACTACCGTGCGCTTTATACGCAATTTTCTGCTACGTAAGGTAAAGCTTTGGAATGATTTACCATAACGTTATTACCAAACGACTTCGACAAAGATTTTTCGAAGACAGTAACATTCCTTCCTAAATAGCCTGTAATACCCTGGTTCTCGAGGGTTGCGTACATGGATGACGGTAACCATCTTTTATATCTGGTGGACGACATACTTGTTTGCGCTTTAAACATTTGCCATTTAAGAAAAAAGAACTAAAGGTGTTGCGAGACACAGTTGGAACTAAGTTTCTTTATTATATAAAGAAACTTCGTTCTGACAGTGCGTATTAAATAACAGACACAATGAAATAAACAACGTTTAATAGTAATGAAATGAAAAATACAAAAAATAACATAATTAATATTTTTTAACGTATTGGAAATTGAAGTTTTATTAATTATATAAAATACAATGTGTTTTATTTCATATTAGAGAAATAAAAATAGTGAATTACAAAATTATATAAATAAAGTAAGGAACAAAATCAAAGAGTTTCGATTTATTTATTTTAAAATCTAAGAGATTTGATGTTTTATAAAAAGAGAAAGTCTTATAAAACAATACTCGTTCGAAGATCAAATGACCAAACGGTGGCGCACGCATCGTTTTTATATTACAGTATAAAAACTATTAGCTCTCAGATACGCGCTAGTGGATGTATATTTTGTTATGGCACAAGAACAGAACCGTAGAAAAATATTAGCAGATGATTATATAAAGTGTTGTTTATCTTCGTGGGCGAAACCACAGGTGCCCGCACGCGAATATAATTTACGTTACTTCGCATCGTCGCGTACACAGGGGTTCCTTGGTACCTCAAAGCGGCTTAGAATAAATAGTAAAAGCCTTGATTAATTAAAGATCTCAAAGGTCATTATATGAGAGCTTTTTTTTTAGAAAAATCACCGGATCGAAAAAGTTCTAGAAGCGTCTAACAATTTCAGGATATACTGAACAAGTATTATAATGCTTCCATCAATCATGTAACAGCTGGCTGGAGTTCGCCCGGATTATTTATTATTATTCCTTAGAGAATGACATTAAAGCCTAATATTTTACTATAGTGGATAGAATTTTTTTCTATTGCCAAAATAGATAGAATCTATATTTATTGCCTTATCAATATGGTGACTCAACCTGTTCCAACTATTTTTTGTAAGGGCGTGTTTCGATCAATCGTAGAGCTCCTATTCTGTCAAAAATTGTAATTCTACACGAAAATTACAACACACTTATAGACATTTACCTTACGATAGCACAACCGGCACATGTACACAGTAGACAATGTGTTTGTCCGCATATAACAGTGTTCTGTATAATTAGCATTGTACACTTCCAACGACCGAATCGATTTCAACAAATAATGATAATTGAAAATCCATAAGACGTTCTAGTCTTATAGATGTACATGAGGCGTTCTACTTGAACTATTATTATTACGTCAGCACAAAAACTACTCATTGCCTCCGACCGTGCCCTTCAATAATCGGTTTCAATACAAATACGCGGCCATTATAAGTACATTAAGATCTGTTCCCACAGCGCTGCGTCTCTACCAAATGAACCGATTTTGATGGAAGTCATGTCATCACGTTTAAATTTTACAGGCAGGCGAAATTTAAAAATCAAGTATCTAAGTATCTAGACACACAGACAATGCTGCTTTCCTATTTCGATTCACAGCAATACGTCTCGAAGAAATAAATCGAGTTGGAGGGAGTTGCGTCGTTCGATGTGATTTGACCATTTTTATAGCTCATTCAATTTCGGCATTGTTGCATGGTTAATTAATTATTCAATTTCTTATTAAAGTTTTTTATATACGTTTGAAAAAAAGATAATATTGAGGATATTTCAGAATCAAAATTGAAGAAGCAAATAATACAAAATTTTATATTTTTATGATGAGTAATCAACCCTTTCGAATCCTATTAAATTAATGCCAATCAATCAATCGTTTAAAGAGTTCTAAAACATCTGGCACTATTTTAAGAATAATCAGAGCAGTTTTATGAAACTTGAAAAGGCATAAAAAAGATCCACTGAGACTTAGATTCTTTTAAATCTTAAATCGAAGAAATAATATCTTCGTTTTATTTGGAATTTATAAGGAAAGTTCCAAAAAATAATTTCATGTTTCACGAAAAGCGCGAAAATCTTAAACATCTGTCGACATGTTCTTCTATAACCACCGATGAAATGTATTTAATACATAATATCGACAGATGCCTCTTTGAAGAACGATACCTTGAGAACTAGATAGAGTAATAGCATTTGAGGTAAACATCGTTTGAGGTTCCGCAGTTTATCGCGCCGCCGGAGGCAGGTTATCCTGCGCGGGGCGACCTCTGTGAGCATTTTATTCGGTTAGTTGATTGAATAATCAATAATGTAGTAGCTCAGTAGGATTTGCCGGGAAATCGGCGGAGGGGGGACGAGGTATGTAACCTTCCTGCCAAGATACGTTTTCCTTTTTATAAGACTTTCATATAGTCGAGTACTCGCTCAAACATTTACATATTCTCGTGTACAATACACACTGATGTATGTGTGTCTGTGTGAGAATGAGTGTGTATGACTGTCTGAGGTGTGAAGTGTGTTGCTTGCGTGCGTGCGTCCGTGCGTGCGTGCGTCATTGCGTGCGTGGGTGCGTGCGTGCGATCGTGCATGCGTTCGATTACATTGGCCTACGTACAGTTACATGCACGTGAAGCATGTTGCCATGAAGACATAAATTCGTTGATCAAAATGAAATGTTATAAAACTTGCAGTACGTGATGACCATTACGATGAGTGGCGATTCATCATTCATAATAATAAATAAATAAGCCTTTATTGCTGATATTATACTTATTGGTATAACAATATTATTAAATCTAAAGTTAAACATGAGGGAGAGAATAATTATTTTAAACTAATTCCTATTTTCGGCATCCGGTTTTTTCTCCCCTCCTTGTCAGCTTGTCTTTCGACAAAGGCCTCCTAGAGCTTCCTTCCACTCTGTTTCTGTTTACGTAACCATAATGGCCCACATTCTTCAAATCGTCCCCATCGTTTCTTTCTTGTCTTCCTTTGCTTCTATTACTTCCCTGGGATACCATCTGCAGAATTTGCTCCATTTTTCTTCCTTTCTCAGCATATGTCCCGTCCATTGCCATTTTAATTTTCTGCACCGTTTGTACTTTCCGGAACTTAGTCTTTACATTTATTCTTTCCAGTTGTATTTTGTCTCTTTTCTTTACTCCCAACACATTTCTCTCTATTCCGTTCTGGCGAGATATTTATTGTTTACTTTTTGTTCTGTTGGTATCCCATGTTTGGTGTTGTATACCAGACACAGCAGGATGTGCATTGTAAACTTTTCGCTTCGACATAGATGATCTCTTTATTTTCATTCTCCTCAACTATTCAGAATCCTCTTGCAAAACAATATTCTCCTCTCTATTTCTTTCTGCATATTTTCTGTTGGTGATATTAGTTGTCCTAGATAAATATAGGTTTACATATTCTAATTGTACATTATTAATTCCAATAGGTTCTTCTGATTGAGAATTGCTCATTATTTTTGTATTTTTTCCATTTACTGACAGACCAGCATTTGGACTTTCATCTGACAATTGCTGTAACATTTTTTCCAAGGCCCTCGGACATTCTGAGAAGAGTACCAAGTCGTCAGCGAATCTCAAGTGATTTAAATTCTCACCATTTACGTTCAATGCGAATCTTTCCAACTCAGTCTTCTAAAAATCATTTCTAACACAGTTGAAAACTGAGAAAGGTTGAAAAAGATCTATGTCACAGAAGACTATCCAAAGAAAGTACTTTCATCATTCATAATGTGATGCAAATAATGTCAGTCGTTGTGATAAACCTAGAAAAAAATTATTATAGTCTACATTTACTAGATCTGAAAGCACAATTGTCATGTA
Source organism: Eumeta japonica (assembly GCA_005406025.1). Taxonomy (NCBI): domain Eukaryota; kingdom Metazoa; phylum Arthropoda; class Insecta; order Lepidoptera; family Psychidae; genus Eumeta; species Eumeta japonica. The sequence continues at coordinate 808,540 of BGZK01000014.1, forward strand.
GATCAATAAGACATTCTTCGTTCTTTATTATTAGTAATAACTATACTGTATCTCAACGCGGTGATTAAATAAGTTGATCAAGTAATGGGACTCTAGCGCCATGCGCCTTGGTGCGGTAGAAATTATGAAACTTCAGTTCGATGGCGCTAGTTAAGATATTTATAATGAGGTAAAATGAAATATCAATCATAATTAAACTGCATATCATTTGGATATTGAGATTTTATCAATTGATCCAAAATTTATTACAACGATTATTTAATTGATCCATGAATTTGATTTCATTTGCAGATAACGTTTATTTTATACAATAACGAAAGATGTTTCTTTTGTTTGTATAAACTTAATATATTTTCACTATCGTGTTTTTCATAATACATTTCTCTTATATAAATAATTCTCGATTGGAACTCGCAGTTAGAGATTTATTTATGCATTTTTACTTCATGGATGTTCAAAGAACATGGTGCTCCAAGAATATAAAGAAATGTGAGTAAAAAAAGTCTGTTAAACTTAAAATCTAATTTCTTGTCACCAGTATTATATTTTAGCCTTTCTGTAATTTATTATGCAATAAAATAACTTTTTGTATAGTTGTGTTGATATTGTTCATTCAATATCAATTACTGGAAATTTCTATTACATTCGATGCTCATTTTTAATAAATCTATTGTTAAGAATGTTGAAGGGCTCGATGAACGTAGTTCAAAGAAAAATTCACAATATTAAAATTGCGTCAATTCCAAAACGATTCCAGATAATTTTTCTTATTAACCGCTTGAAGTGCTAATAGAAATGCTTGAGCGAATTTTACACCGTTTAACTTCATTTAGGATCGTCAACATCGCTTTCTAATAATAAAATCTAATATACATAAATCAATATTAGTGTATTCGTATTTTATGCGTTGCGTATGACAATACACAGAATTTTCATATCACAAAGGCGGACCATTCGCATGATTTGCAGGATGGGACCTCGTGTTTCTCTTGGGAGTTAGTTTAAAGAAATTGCAATTTTGACTGTGACATTGCAGTTTATTTACCAAATTTATTGTACGTAAGAAACTATTTATATTTTTAACAAAAATAGTGATATAAATAATTTAATTACTAGAAATTAAAATGAACTGTGTTTACACTTTGTCGAATGAATGAGGCCGCAAATTTATTTAGGTGGCTCTGCTTGCGCATACTCGGTTAATATTCCTTAGGATATACATATAAAATTTACCTTATGTAAATTTAAAGTCTTTATTAAGCAAACACTGCAAAAAAGGCTATTGTATAATCAATAATTTTTTAGAAGATAAATATATAGAGTGTAATGAGCTCTACTTTCGACAGGTTTGTTTTTCTTGCCATAGTTTTATATGTGATTATATATGTATATAATTTTCGTATGACAAGAGCTACCCTCAAGTAACGTGCTCGTTATTCTTGAGGAATAACTCGATACCAACGAGTGGTGATTTAAAAACAAGTGGTAATATTAAGAAACTGTTGTTTCTTTAAATGTTATGACATATTTCAAGTTTTATATTATAACTTAGGAAAAAAAGGCATTTTAAATTTGATTTTGAAAAATATGTGCAAATTTCAGGGAAATTAATATTAAACTATTTGAATTCGTACTAATATTCACGCAACCCCAAAATATGCATCCTGTATTTATCGCTGACTTCCAACTATCTCCATACCATATTTTATTGGAATCAGTTAAACTATAAGAGATTTTAGTAATTCTCATGAAACATTAAAAATGTACCGTACATCTTTTCATTGGGTTCCAGATATCTCCATACTAAAGTTTATTGAAATTGGTATAACTATAAGGATTCTCAGTCATTTTTGCGAAACCCTAAAAAATGTGTTGCATATTTTATCATTGGCTTACAACTATCTCCATATGAAATTTTATTGAAATTGGGTAAACTATGAGGGTTTCTATTAATTCGCATTAAAATCCTAAAGAATATACCATATACCTATTCCTTGGTTTCCATCTATCTCCATATTAAATTTTATTAAAATCGGTTACACGATAAAGGTTCTTAGTAATTCCCATGGAACCTTAAAAAATAATCGAACCCCTGACAAGTTTGTTGTAGGTAGCTTTCGCCCGGAGCTCCGCCCATATAGACATAGAATAAATTGTCTGTCATGATCCAGACCCTAAATGTAATTCGGCTTCCAGTCGCAATTCCGATTTCATCACCAATTCAGTATCAATGTATTTGCCATTTTTAAGGGTTTTTAAATTTTCACCCAATAACTAAATATTTCTGAGATAAAAAATGCTATAAATGGAAGGAAGCTTTTGTTCCTTCTAGTTAAAATCGCTTAGCAATTGCTTGAGCTTTTCCCTGGGATGACCCAGACAAACAGACAGACAGACAGACAAAAAAATTTAAAAGGCTTATTTTCATTCATACAATATTTTTTACTGTCAATTACGAATACAACAAAAAAGAAATCAGCCATAAACCGTTTTCATGTGATGCTTCTTTCGCACACGTGACACTTGATATTTATTTATTTACATAAATTACTAGGGTTTGCCCGCGTGGACATGTGAATAAAACTTCATTTTTTATACCGAGTAATCTCGCTATCATTGTCACCGATCTGATTCTGTCTACGATTTAAGTTCCCATTTCAGAGTTAGTTCCGGTTCGGTCTCTATTAGAATATCGGTCCGCTTTCCATAACGATTCCGGTTTCTATAAATTATTGCATAGGAATGCATTAGTGTGAGATATAAAATATAATGTGTTAAAGAAAGAACGTATTCAATCTTTATGCTAAATTTCATCAAAATCCGTCCAGGTGTTTAAGCGTCATTGCTTTACGAACAACCAAACATCGTCACAAAGTATCACAATTGTAATATAATAATAATGGAATATAGTAACGAACAAAAGACGCAGTGCAAAAATCCTATCTTTCCTTATAATTTACTAATCTACTTTGTTATTATTAAACCGATATTATTAATCATATAATTCAAATACCATTGTTGTCGCTTTTTTCATTCTTTCGTAGTCGCTCTACTTCACCCTCTGAATCAATATCTTAGCCTCCTCCCTCCTCAATCTGCTCAACCCCACTCTAACGCTCCTTCTATAAAACAAAGCGAATAATACGGGAAGGGGGAATCTAACGACAAAATAAAATAAAAGTAATGACTTTTAAAAGTTCAAGTTATAATGTGTCATAGAAATAAACATACAAAAATCAAACAACTTACATTTTACGCGACATTGAATTCTGTCAAATTATTTTTAAATTTCATCAAAAATAGTTAAATCATGTTAAGTTATTAATAGATATATGTAATATCTACTTATAAGTCGACAGTGTCTGTGCAAAAGAATAGAAATAGATAGATAGAAAGATAAGCAAAGAGTAGCTTATATATTATAAAATGATGTGTTTTGTTAGTACATGAATGATGGTTAAAATCCGTTTTACAATTGTTATTGTACTAGAATTGATTACAAAACGTTTTTATCGACTGCGAAAAATTCTCCTAACACTGCGAACGTTATTGGCGAGCACGAGAGACGGAGAGGTAAGGAAAGACGTGCTGCGAAATCTATAAATTGTTGTTTTAATTAAGGTATTTTAATTAATTCCGCAATGTATATTGGTAATTTAAGAAAATGATTAAAAAATGGTACAAAAAAATAATTTCTTGCTTTCTAGAAAATAGATCATTTCCTAAATAACATAGTAAATAAACGACCCTTTTGATTTCGCAGTTATATTTCATCGCCGTGTTCGCCCGGCTGTAATGATGAGATCTGTCAAGCGTCAGAATTGATGTCAGTCGTTTATCTGGTCGCGAATCATTTTATCTCGCCGCAATTGACGTTGGTTGACAGCGACAGCTACGTCGATGTCCGTTCACTTTTCTGCTCCCACTTTACACAACGTGATGTTTCAAATTTCTATGTTGGAAGTTTTAAGATTTAAAAATGGGCAATGATATGATGCTAATCACTATAAATTTCCTTCTTCACATATTTAATTAAAAAAAAATTAAGTTATATTATGGAAAGTTTTCATGTGTATGTCAAATTTCCACTTTAAACATTTTTTTTGTGAACGCTTTTTAAGAAACTGTAGTGCTTCAATGATAGCCAATAATATTTATACATTAACTGACAAAAATTTATAGAGCGAAAGTGTGAGGTGGAAAGGTCAGCAAGGGTCGACCTAGAAAGTCCTATGCAGACCATATTAGCGGTATATTAATAGAACTGGCCTAGAGCATGTCGTACCATGCTCATTACAGGGTTCCGGAGCCACCATTACAAAAAATGCACTACAAATGAAAAGAGTACGTTGTTAAACAGAATAATTATAAGCACTTTAGTCACTTATAACTAAAAAAACAAGAAGTTATGTCGACTATTACTATTAATTTAGTGTGAACTAAAGTGCTTTAGCAAAAGAGTGTATCTTCATGGCATTTACGTCCTTTTGTTGAGAAGCACAGTTTTTGGGTAATAACTTTAAAACAGTATACCCGATAACGTTAAAAATATTTTTCATTGAAAATATTTATTAAGCGTTAGATACGTTATTTTTTTCTAATTTTTTTGGACTTACGGTTTAGTAAATAAAGGAGGAAACACAATTTCTGCTATTTTGGGAGCGGTTATTTACGAAATTGTTCACGTATCCAGAAATATTGCTTAGAAACCTTAAAGATTTTTTAAAATAACTGTCGAAATATGTACCACTCGTTGATGTTTGCTTAAAAAAAGTTTTTTCAGCTTCTGTTTTTCAGCTGCTGTTCATGAGACAGGGGCCTAGGAATATTTATTTTTGTTATTTAACCACCAAACTAAGTGCGGCTTATACAAGACACCTACAGTCCTACACTATAAATTTCATCTATATATGTCTTGTAGTTTTTGAATAAATTGTCTGTAACATACGATCGGACATGATGACATTATAAGGGTTCCGTTTTTGCCATTTTAGCTCGGAACCCTATAATGGTCCAAATTTTAAGCATCCGAAATCGATAAGTTTGCATGGAAAGATTGATAGATGTGATATACAAAGATCGTACCGTGTGGCAATCCATAATCTCTGCCAACCCTTCTGGGAAATAAGTGTGAGTTTATATTATTATATATACAAAACCATTAGTAACCTATCAATTTAGGTACATTCTGGGGTTGTAATGAACGTCATGTGTAGTCCGCGTCTTCTTGGTTTTATCTTTTTAATTATTTATTTATTTGAGTAACAGTTATGTACAAATAGACACAGTAAAATATGGAACAAATTAATTTAAAGTAACATACGTGATGTATTATAGAAAAAAATGTAATTTCCTGAATAAGAAACCATGAAGATATTATTGTGGTAAAGTTCAATTTAAATGTTATTAAAAATTTGTAGTCATATTTGACGCAATACCAATAAAATCTCTTATTCTTCTTTTTTCTAAATGTTTCAATAACTAGAAAATACGTCCAGTTATCGATGTGCCAAGTTCATTTAAAAATTGATTTTAATGACTACTGATTTTTCTGGAAAAAGTATTTTTGGCGTAATTAGTATGACAAAAGGATACGTAAAACGTTTTCTTTGAACGTGTGGAGGGACGTATAATTTTACATATGATTTCCTACAGAAAAGGCTCTCAATTAACGTGGTTAGAACATTTAATTTTTATGGCACAAATTCAATTTAATGTACTACTTTAACTAAAATTGCTGTGAATTTATATTTCTTGCAATTTCCTTTAACAAGAAAGAGAACAACACACAAAATAAACAACGACAACAATAACAAACACGGCATCACCATACATAATGACTGACAAACAAAGTGGATGTCAATCAGATTACATACGGTATAAGGTGTTACAAATGAAAAACGATCTGAAAAAAGTTATGGATTGTTTAATTAATTTTTATTACTAATGTCAAATGTATTTAAATTTGCCTTCTCTAATGCTTGTTAACACTGTGTGCTCACTCACTCGTTCACGCGGCTTCTCTTAATGTATCCTATTCAAAGTATGAGTATATAGGAAACTAAAAGTACACACTCGTTTCATTTAATTCAACAGGTTATAGGCCCAGATAGCTATAACGTTTTTTGCATAAGTTAACAGTATTACAATAAAGTGATTAACGTAAATAGTGAATAACGTAAAGTGCTCACGCGTGCATACCCTCAAAGTTACCGGCTCATGAGTTCTTTCTGTACTTCAGCTATTTCAGATTCTTTGCAAAATGAATAACATAACTCAATTCCCAAACTGACGGGACGGAAAATTGGTCTACGTGGAGTTTTGCTGTAAAAGCATACCTACAGCACGAAGACTTGCATAATTGCATATCAGCAGAACCAAACCCCAATGATCCAAAAAGCAGTGAAGGATGACGTCAAAGCTAAGTCCAAATTAATATTATTGGTTGATCAATCCTGTATGTACACATCCAACAAGCAGAAAATGCCAAACAATTATGGGATAACCTTACAAAGCATTTGAAAACAGAGAGGATTCTAGAAAAGTTGGCTTATTAAAGATTTAATTAATACTACATTGGAGACGAGCAGAAAGTGTAGAATCTTATGTAAATAAAATAATGTCTTCCGCTCACAAATTGAGGAACATCAACTTCAAATGTTGATGATGAGTGGCTAGGAACTTTGATGTTGGCCAGTTTGCCGGATTCTTACAACCAATGATTATGGGCAGAGAGCTCTGAGTAAAGATTAGTGCTGACTTAATCAAACAAAATTACTTCAAGAAGTAAAATCAATTGATTCAGACAACTACAGTGTATACATAAGCACACAATAATGTAGGATCCTCAGAACAACCAAAGAAAGGTCCAAGATGTTTATTTGACAAAAATGGACATACAAAAATTAAGTCAAAGAAAGCAATACAAAATAAAAATGAAGACACAAGCTATGTAGCTGTGTTCTCTTTCTACAACTAAGTATGATGATGGGTTCTACATAGATTCAGGTGCTTCAATGCATCTTACCATGAGAGACAAGACTGGCTTTATGATGAAGTACCTCCCATCACAAGCAAGTATGATGATGCAAATGAGTAAAATGCTTCCGGTGAAAAGTTGTAAGGAAGATAGACTTGAATGTAATTGGTTCAAATAATGTTAAACAAACTATCAGATTACACATGTACTGTATGTACCTGAATTGACAACCAATTTGTTCTGGCCAATTATGAAGAATGGATGCTCACATACAGTTCACAAAACAGGGCTGTAAAATATTCATAAGATGAATACAGAAGTAGCAGCAAATCCTCAATCAGCTAATGTATGTATGAATGACTGATCACTGTCACAGCATGAGTTGTAAAATGAAATGAGACTGATTTCTTGCTGTGGCACAGAGGATGGCACATTTAAATTTTAATGATTTAAATAAACTAAGTAATGGTGTACAGATGGAGTGAAATTGATTCAAAACAAATCAAATGGTCTGTGAGCTGTGTCAAGGAAAACAATCAGGTTACCATTTCCTTCTGAAGGTTCAGGACACTGAACTCTGAGTTGATACATTCTGATGTCCTGTGGACCCATGAGGTAAAATCACTTGGAGGAGCCAGGTATTTTCTCACATTCATTGACGATTGATCGAGGAAAGTATATGTATTTCTTGGAATAAATCAGAAGTATTTTAAAATCCAGAGAATACAAAGCCTTAGTAGAGAATCAACTAATTTTAAAATAAAATCTACGTTCTGATAATGGTAGAGAGTACCTTAGTAATGATTTCTCCAATTACTTAAAGAAATCAGGCATTATCCATCAGACTTCTAATTCATATACGCCTCAACAAAATGGATTAGCTGAGCGTATGAATACACTTTATGGAAAGGGCACGCTGTATGCTAATTAACTCTGATTTACAGAAAAGTTATTGGGCTGAAGCAGTATCCACAGCGCTTACATTACCAACCGCTGCCCTACCGTGCACTGTCATATGCCACCTGAGGAAATGTGGTCAGGAAGAAACCTAATGTAAGTCACCTGGCTTTGGCTATGGGCCTGTACCAAAGAGAAGCTTCGAAAACTGGATTCTAAGGCAAGCAAAATGTTTTATTGGCTATAGTGATACTAAAAGGCTATAAGTTCATTGATCCAAAACAAAGAGGTAATAAGTAGAGATGTTTGTTTTATGGAAGTTCATTAACTTAAAACCATGTAGTTGTGCCCCTAACTACAGATGAAAATGAGGTTAATAAAATAAACACATAATACTTAGTCCTGAATACAAGAAGAATTCCAATGACAGTTCTGAATCAAAAGTTTCTGAAAGCTCCAGCAATGATGACTCATTTCATTCAAATGATGAATCATATCAATCAAATGATGACTCTCTGTATATACCTAAAACTAAAATTAACATAGAACATGACAGCAATATAAAAACTAGATCTAAGGCAAAGAAACAAGATAATAATACTTATCTATGTAAAGGAATTTGAAACAAACAAATACAGACCTACAGTGAAACCATATCATCACCGAATGAAAAAAGTGGAACAATCTATAATGGAGGAACTAAAGCACATGAGAACAATGAAACATGGACCTGGTGAAAAACCCCAGAGTAAAGACATTGGATGGTGGGTGTTCCGTATTAAAATATCCCTCTGTGGCATATAAAATCCAAACTTTGTGAATTTGTTCCCAGCATTATCAGATAGATTACACCGAAACATTCTTCCAACAGTGGATATGAGGACTGAAGTATTGCTCTCAGAAGTCAATATGATCTAAAAATTGAAATTTGATGTTAAAACAGCTTTTCTCTATGGAGATATTAAAGAAAATATTTATATGAATCCTCCCATAGAATCTCCACCAAACTTTGTATGTAAATTGAAATGGATCTGCTATGAGGATGGCTGACAAACAAGCCCCAAGGTGTTGGAATGATAAATTTAAATCAGAGTTTATGGACAATGGATTAAGAATGAAATACCCTATGTGAATGGGTTGATAATAGTTCTATGAGAAAATAAAATAGGACTCCATTGTATGGGGATGAGGTTGATACATAGATGATGATGATGCTTGAATTGTGTTATAGATAAACTCCAACTTTTGAAATAAAACCATGGAGCCATAAATTATGTGGGATTGCAGGATAGAAAAGACAAATTAAGAGTTCATCTGAAGTAAATAGTGAGATTAAAGATATTTAAATGGAATAGAAAATAGGAGTCTGAATATACTTAAAGTGGGAATGAAGGAAGTACGGAAGTGGAATGGAAGATAGTGAAAGGACAATGGAATGTGAAGGAATGCTGAAGGAAAGGAGGGAAGGAAATGGATGTGATAGGCTCAGCTGGCATGGCTGCAAAAGAGGCAATGGATCAAAGAAACTATTGATATGGAATCAAGAAGGAAGGAATGGAAGGAATGAATGGAATGGAAGGATGGAAGGATGGAGTGGAATGTGTAAGCAAGAAGGGAATTAGTCAAGTGGAAGGAAAATATGTGATAATGTACTACAGAAAAGTGCTGATATATTTGCAAGCTCTTGCTCGTGTGAGATTTCAATATAGAGATGGACAGGAACCTTAAATAAGTAAATAGTAGATCATTATATGAATGATATCGAATACCATCCATCTGTATGATGTGTCATATTTTGTAAACTTCTATGAGTTATAAAATAAGAGGCTTTAATTTGGTGGGTGTGTCAAATGTTTAAATTCCCCTACCCTCACTAATGCTAAGTTGCAACACCTGTGTACTCACTCACTCTGTTCGTTCGCTTCATCGGACCTATTCAAAGTGATGAGTATAAGAAACAAAGTACACATCATCATTTTAATTCAACAACTCAAAAATGATTTAAATTGATATTCGATAAGCATCACCTGTTATTTCTCTTTATATATTTTTATATATGTCAAATAAACCTAATGTCATTCACACAACGATTTGTAAGAATCCTGTTAATATTATAAATGCAAAAGTTTGTATGTTTGTTACACAAACACGCTTTCAAAGTTGAAAAGAATTACCTGAAACTATACAGTAATATAACTTATGCATCAGAATAAAGTATAGGTTATAATATGTAAAGATACTAACTTCTGTTCACGACTTTGCTTACATGACAGTAAAACGAATTCTTTACTTGTGCCGATTGGTTACTGATAACAAAATTGTTCGAGAGAGACTCGAGTTCGATGTCGGTTCGAAATTATAATCGCGAGCAAAACCGGGATCAGCATGAAGAGCATAAGTGAGACCGTATTATAACAAAACAGCGGCATTACGTGTGTATTCGTGTAAGAATGTGGGTTTTTCTGGTATGGAATCGAGAACGAGATCGTGATTATGGTTGATAATGTCTCGAATCAATATAAAAGATCAACGAATTCGTTGTGTGTCCACGCAGGCGGAACCGTAGGTGATTATATATATATATATATATTGTGAGGGCAAAATTTTTTCGTATTTTACAAGTAAAGAGTTGCAGTAAAATCTCTTTGGTTGTGCTATTTGTGACTAGTTTTGATAACATTAAAGGAAAAGTGCGACACAAACCTCGAAAGAAATTCGTGATGCTTACTGACCTACTTTCGTGTCAGTAAGAATAGTACTAAACCGGTTCGAGCAATTTTAGTCCGGTAATTTTTATGTCAAAGATGAATCTTGCTCTTATCAACCTGTTACAGATAACATCGATGTCATTTTATAAAAAGTAAATTAATAACGGCATACTAGTTCTCATGACATAGCTGAAGAGCTGGGGATTGACCCCGAAACAGTTTTGACGCATTTGAGAAAAGTTAATGAAACATACAAATTAGGAAATAATAAAATTGATATATTTTTATTTATTATAAAAAAGGACAAAAGTAATAGAGCTCATATTCAACAGAGTTTTAAATAAAATATGAGTTCCTCATAAATACAGTTATATTAAAAAAAAAACTGTGAAACGGTTATCCCTGCAGGTTATTCTCTGAAACTTTCCGCCATTATATTTATCGATTTGTTTCTAAGCCTCTTGAGTTATAAATAGTACCTACAAGTTTTTGAGCTTAAAAATTAAAAACACGGTTGACCCTTCTGGCCATCCCTGAAACTTTTTACTACTTTGGAGCTCCAAGTAATAAAAATGAAGGAGCAATAAATTATTAAGCCCATCATGCTCAAAAAATCGATTTTATTGCCTTCTAAGCTCTTCGAGCTTAATACGTTTTGAACTCTTATACTTCAAAAGACTGTCTTAACTACAATATCTTTGGAACCCGTTGTTTGATTTTGATCTGCTTTATAGCATCAGATGCAATATTTTAAACAGGAAAAGATATTCAAGTAGAAAACATCAATCCATTATGAAGTTCAAATTTTATTTTGAAAAAACACTTTTTACCGAATTTTCCGTTGTCAGTACGTCTTGACCGAACCCATCGACTTTGATGCAGTTTACAACAATTGAAGTTGTTTTTTAAACAAAAGTTGTAATTCGATTTTAAAATTTATAGGTAGAGTAGTTTAGAAAATATTAAAAAAGAACACTTTTTGAACATTTTTCTACACACACAGACAAATATATATACAATAGTCAAAGAGAAATTATACTCAAAATTGTAAAAATATATTTCGAGATAAATTGTGAAATATTAGCTGCGTTGAAGAACTGGAGCGAGCAACACAAAAAAGCAGGCTTAAGTCTATATAAGGCGGGCTTAGCTAAATTTTTCTTCAAAACCATTGAGACTGCTATAAAGACATATGAAGGACTTATAATAATAAGTTCAGAGATGAATTTATGTGCGAAATAAATTATGCACAACTGCTTTACGATAGTAAGCAGCAAGAGATTGCGGAATAGTATAGAAAAGATAAAGGCTTGCAAAAGCTGAAGTTTACCCAAAGGACGATTATCATGACGTTTGTGCGTGGATTAAAAGAAACGTCAAACTTTTATTTGCAGCGCAAACTTATTATTCACCTGCGGATTGAAAATTAATAATTACCAATTATTAGCAAGTTTAGGAAGAAAATCAGGAGACTAACTATGAGTTGCCGATAGAGTCGAGAAGTAAGGAAACTTCCAAGGAATACTCGATGAGCAACAACGCAACGTGAGGACACCACAACTGGCTGTGTAGCTGAAGCTAGACCCTACTATCTTCGCGATCACGGTGATAGGTGACAGAATGCGGCACCATCGAGGCAAGAGTGGTGCGAACCTAACCGGAGGGGCGTAGCACGATCTCCGACGAGTCATCAAGGTGACGCAAGGGAGCAGCGGCAGTAGATGAACTACGAAGGATACGGGAAGCCGCTATCAGATGAACCCAACCGCCAATCAAGTAGTATAGCGCGTTCGTGCTGGTGGTGAAGGTATCCGGTGGGGCGGGCTGATGTATTACGTATTAACGCTAAACATTGATATCTTGATTGAACTTTCAAACTCCCACGTTGTCTTGAAAGGGGTAAATGACTTAATTCCGAAATTTATAGGGCTTACGTCCATTTACTTTTGTATAAATGAAACTAAGTTCAAACACACCTTTCATACTGTAAAAGATTTGTATTTGTATTTGGAAAAATGCGGTTTTACTGGATTGTAATGATAAACTTAAAGGATTCTGTGCACTATTTATGTCTCACACGCCGCCGCGTACGAAGCAGAAGTTAGTGTCAACTGTGATGACGTACTTCGAGGTTTGAGTCGGATAGCATGAAGAGTACTTATCGGTATGCAATCTAGACCTGATTTCCGTGCCAGAGAAGTAGTGGAAGGTAGGTGATTTGCCTGTATATTAAGATTTGTCTGTCTGTCACTGGAAGAAACAACAAGGAGTTTTAACGGAATATTTTGACCGTTTCGCGTTTGTGAATTCACTGTTAAGCAAATACTTACTCAAGTTCTGAGATAGAAATACAAAGACAGGATAACGTCCCTGTACATAAACCATCATATAGAGTGTCTATTGAACGACGCGAATTTATTGAAAAACAGTACCAACAAATGCTTGACAATGGAGTTATTAGACATTCGAAAAGTCTTTACACATCCCCGATGGTATTCATAAAAAATCCAAAGATTTTGTCTAGATTTCCGAAGTTTAAACGAAAAGGTTATTTCAGATTAATATCTTAATCCGAGAATTGAGTAGTTAGTAATATATTTAAGCAAAGTTAAATATTTCGCTAGTTTAAACTTATTATTGGGGTATTGGCACATGGTAGTAAGCGAAAATGATAAGCCGAACATCACGTTTGTAACTTTTTCAGGAATTTTCAAAACTTGTGTTTTACCGCACGGCTTAAAGATGAGTCAAGGCAACTTTCAGAGAATGATGGATATAGTTTTAGCTGGGATTAAGTATGGAAATGTTATAGTGTATGTAGTAAACGTATTAGTATATAGGAGAACCTTCAAAGAATTCTGAAATACTTTAAGAGATGTGCAAATAAGTTCAAGGAAATGAATTTAATAGTAAAAACCATTGAAGTGTTCCTTTGGTTATGATTCGGTGACAGTTCTGGGGTATGAAATTAGCAGCGGTGTTGGAATTTGAAAGACCGGCAAGCGCGAAGAATTTAAAATAATTTCTAGGTATTACGTTATATTATAGGCAATTCATACAAAATTAAGAGCAAATTACAGTCCCATTTTCAAAATTGTTAAAAAAAGGAAATAAATTTCATTAGTCATAGTGTCAGGCGACATTTGAAAATTATTCTCCAGTGTAAAAACATTTTAAAATAATGACGACAGAGTAGTAACACTATTATTTGTGGATGCTAGCGGGAAAGCATTAGGTTCATCGTTGACGCAAGGGGAGAAAGAAGTGAAGGAAATGTATCCCGTAGCTTACGCGTCGCGAAAGTTGAGGGGTATAGAAAAGAAATATTCCACGACAGGATGTGATGCTTAAGAGTTTTTATTTAAATATTTTAAGCAATACGTTTGAGGAATGACATTACAAGTGGTAACAGACCACAAGGCGTTATGTTGGTAATTGAAATAAAGCTCTTAACGGTAGGTCAACAAGATGGGCGTTTTGTCTACAATAGTACTGTACTACTTTAAGATTGTACACACATCGGGACATCTAAATATAGTGACCGGTTTTCTTTTTAGGAAGAGAAAACCTGTCACTATATTTAATATACATATACATTAAGACGACAATGAAGCAAAGTCGGTGGACGAGGAGGTAGAATTAGCGGTGTATTTCAGAGGCGATTTTAATAGAAAAACAGAGGGACGATGAATTTTATAAATTTATTTTAGAAGCGTTAGGTAGGAATGGAGATAGATATCGGAATTTTTTTGTAAGAAATGAAATTTTATATAAAAATAAAATAAATTGGTTAGGACAAAGAAAAAAGGTAAATGAAGTATGTTAGAAGAGGTTTTGAAGGAAATGCATGTTAAACCTTGGACAGGGGGGCTTTTTAACTATAGCAAAATGCTGGGGAAGGTTAGTGAAAAATATTTCGTGAATAATGCTGTTAAAGAGGTGAAAATATACATCAGATCATTTCGTGCATGATCTGATAAATGACGATGATGTCTATTGTTGATATTAGAGTCTATTAGAAGGTCCATGTGCTATAATAAATACATAATAATTGCAATAGGGAACGCTTCGAAATTGTTATCACAAATAGCAAAAATCACAAAAGCCATTCCACGAGTCACAGCAAAAGAGATATCATTTTTTTTTAATAAATGAAATACTTTTTAATTCCGTATAAGAGATAATATCCGACCGAGGGACTGTTTACCACAATCATTATGGCGGTTTGCAAATGTGCAACTTTCATCCACAAACAAATGATTTGATAGAGAAAATTCACCAAACGCTGTGGCAACTATTATCGATGTATGTGACCACTGAAACTGGTGTATGTCTTTACCAATAGTGACATTTTCATTAATATAACTATCAGAGCCCGACAGGGATGACTCCTTATACATTAATGTACAGTAGAAAGCTAAACTTCCCATTAGATAGTACTTAGTTCAGAAATGTAAATAAATCTTAGAGCCACATATACCTAAAATCGAATCGCTCAATAAGCGAATGCGGGATATAGTCCATGTATATCGATTAAAAAAGTTCCACCTGTGATAATAGAGAAAATTAATGTATACAAGCTGTAAATAGGCGTATGAAGCTTACGCAGAAGATGCGTTTTATTGTAAATATGCATCTAAAACGGAAAATCATATTCAAAATTAGCCTGTAATGGTATGTCAGGACAAGTACGGTTTAAATAATTATTACGATTTAGTAAAAATAGAATATTACTAAAGTTAATATGTTTTGTTTTTATGTTATATGTTACGTGAGAAAGCTGGTAGACCTCCAGACGACTACCACCGGACTCAGCACCTGAAGTCACGGTAGAAAAACTAGAAGAAGATGAAAAATTTACTGTGACCCATTTTAAATTATTAAAGGAAAAATGAAGTAAAAAGGGAGATGCGGTTTGTGAAGGGACGCCACTATGCTTATTAAATTTTGCGAGTGTGCATTAGTGTGCTTTTTGATATGAACTGAATCAGGAGTGACGGCTGATAGTATGATGAGAATCGGTTTGCTACGTAACTCATAGTTTTAGATGCTAAGAAGACACGAGGCTAGAACAACGCCTGAACAGTGTTCGCCGAGCCACTGCGGCCCAGCGGCGGCGACATCTTCTGGCAGCCTTTCAAGTCTTCGGAAAGTCCACTGACTCAAAAACTATGGATCTTTTTGTTATAAAATTCTTGAGACGATTTTTTTATATTTAGTAGTATATTTAGTTTCTCTGAGTGGTCTTCTATCTTTTAATGTGGTTTTGACACATGAGTGCATCCTGCTCGCATACTCTGCTACGCGTACTTATATGTAAATAATAAACATGAAGCCGTATCAAAGGATGCAGTGTGATAGTGACACACCACTCACGAGGTACGGCGTGCCACGTGTAAATAGGACATAGGACCTTATACTTATACTGTCAGTTGCTACCAGATCCATGTACAAAAATACTTTCCCTAATTTTTTTTCTCTAAGCGAGCGATGATGTCATAACTGAGTCGTGTGGATAGCATGTGAGGCATCCGGCCTCCGTGGCGAGTCCCGCGAACGTGGGCTCGACTTGTGATTCAAACTTTAAATCGTAGATTCTTAGTCGGGACGAAGGAACAAGAGAAGTGAGTAAGAAGAGTTGATTGGAGTCGGAGCTTCGTACGTAGACCTCGAGAGTGAAAAAGTAACGAGATAATTTAATGCTATTAAGATCATAGTGGACTCATATCAAGTACTTGGACAGATAATTGAGAAACTAATAGAATTAACATAGTCTTGTAGCTGCTGCTCTTTTGAGTGACGAGTACCGAAAACCGAGAAGGAATCGGTTGGATATAGAATTTTCAAAAATCCCATCTCATAGAGTCTGAAATTATTGTGCAAAGAAAAATATCCATAGTCATTTAAAAAATATATATTGAGTTCATTTAAACATACATTCTCTTTTATCGCCTGATGACACATTACTTAGCTTATTAGTTTGTTTAATAAACACAAAGACGACAGAGCGGCCGTTTTACACGAAATCCTCTTGTTCGAGATAAGTTTCCTCCCGGGGCGCCCTCCGCGGGAAACATTTTAATTTCGTTAGTCACGAGTCAAGATAAATGTTATAATTTCGACGACAATAAAAAAAAACCTCCAAGCAGAGAGGGGCGCCGCGGAAAATTAAGACAAAAAATACTTAAAGATATGGAAATGAGCGGGTTGGTGGGTAGCCGGGGGTGGATCGGAATAAGAATTGTTGAAGCGCCACGTTTGTTATGCCCGACGTAAATATAGAGGAGGGCGCCGTACAAGAAGGACGATAATCACGTTTTTCCAAGTAGAATAGAAGATCTCTGCTCAAAATGTCCAAATATTAGATGATGCGTTGAAAACTTGTTGGAAAATTGAGTATTTTTGAGCACTTAATAAATTGTTACCTTGTTTAATTAATTAATAATACCTCAATTAATGTATAAAATTAGCTGGTACCAGCGCGTTATCGCATTAAAATGAATGTGAAAATATCGTTCCGCTTTACAAAATTTTGTAGAATTATCTTGTTTTGAATAGGAACGGTACAAAAAGATATTTATTTCTTGCCGATAGCAAATAAATCGAATGTTATTTTGAGGAGGAGTATAAACGATATTTTTCAGAATTACAGACATGCCGCTTCAAACAAGTTTTCGGAACGTCAATCGCGCCACCTACTCGCAAGTCAATCGTAGTGTGCTTATAATATTCTCGCAGCATTCACAAGCAATAAGTTGACAAAGTTTTATTGCAACCAAATGAACTGTACGACAGCACATGATTTACAAACGAAAAATCAAATAAATAATTATTTATTTATTTTTATATATTAGATGTGTATGCATTGTTAACGCGTCTCTGAACGAAGGATAACATTTGTAGGCGAGACAGGATTTACCTCGCGCTGCCTGCTACGATTTTCCCAGCATCCAGGAGCCGAGATCGTCTTTCGACTGAGCAATAGCAGCAGTGGCGGATTTATATTTTTTATGAGTGTAGGCCAATTTATTTCCGCCGCCCTATGTACCTTTCTAAAATAATAATTTTCTGAAATCTGCCGCCCCTAGGCCGCGGCCTACATGGCCTATTGACAAATCCAGTACTGAATAGCAGCGTTCACTCTTAAGTTACGGGAATTGTGTTATAAATATGGGATTAGAATAACGTAAACATATATATTAGTAAAAAATAAAACTCGATAAAATGGGAACTTGTCAATAAATGAAATGGAATTATGAACGACCTCTGGGCCATTGTAAAAAAAAAGACATTTTCATTTAAATAAAAGCTAGTGACTCTGATAAGCTACATACAAAAATCAAGACAATCATGTATAAGATTAATCCATTTAATCCAAAAGACCAAAACATTACATCGAAAGTAACGCACCCAAAAAAGGAAATCAATAGGAAGATCTTGAAACGTATGAGTTACCCGTAAAAGAAATACTAGATTGATCTTAATTATAATTTCTTTTTAATAATCAAATTCATGGCACAAAACTAAACGAATAATTCTATATAGAACTGTGAAGTGTAAGTAATCGACGCGGCTTATTCATGTTAAAAGCATCGGGTTTGAGCCCCGATCACAAACACATCAACTAATGAATTTTTGATTTTCAAATTAAACCACCTGATCCACTCCCCAAAGAAAATTTTACTCAGTCGATCCTGAATATCGTCACCGCATTGGTGAAAACCACCAACCGGCGCTGGTTCAACACAGAGAGCTCAAGGTCCTTGCCTCTAACAATCTGAAACAAGAACTTGGGACGCTGTGCGTCTGGGGTGGGATGACGAGAACCTAAAATCATATAAACAAAGAAAAACACAAACTTATTGTATGTTCACGTGAAAATAGCCACTATACCAACAGGGAAGAGCAGCGCCGGAGTTCAATCTTGAGTTAAGAACAAATTATTCTATATTCATGCGGATAAAGCTACGACCGAAAGCTGGTTTAGATTTTTTTAAACACCTCGTATAACGTATGTAAAAATGGTAAAACTTTTTCCTTATGTAATACATAAACATAAACACGTACATTTGTTATTGCAGTATAGTATTTGACTATACTGCAATAACAAATGCACGTATAAACAATGTTAAAAGTTTAAACAAATGTAATGAAAAAAAAAACGAATACATAAAGTCGGCGTAAAAGCACAATGAAGAGAAACGTGGGGAGGAAAAAATGTTCCTCGTATTTTCTCTTTTATATATATATCTTTCTCCACACAGCTCCGAAACGAGGCGATCAGGAAAACAATGCTGAAAAAAAATAGGGTTTAAAACCCCTCAATGAAGAGCGAAAGCAATATTTCAGAATCAAAAGCTTCCCTGAAAAGCCTGGGCCGGCGCCGAACAAAGGGCTCCGGGAATCGCGCCAATTAATGATGAATAATTTCGTTTCTTAAACGGTGAGATTGTAATAGAATAAATGTAAATAAATTATAGGAGTTAATGACGAACTAGTTGATTTTCTCTTGTTCGTTCGTTTTATTTTGCCGTATACGCGTATACGTATCTTATTTTGTTGTTCCAGATAGTTTATTACTTTTTTGATATATATGCATAACTAGTGTGACTTTTTTCAGACAAACGAACTGATAAAGTTGCACGATAACTATTACTTAATTTGCTACAATTCGCATCTAAGAAATCTTTAAATATATTTCGTTGTTAATACAAACGCAGTGTCAGTCATTCCTTTCGATGGGTCTGTGCCGTTGAAAACAGCAGTGGTTAAAAGCCAGTCTTTTATTTCGAACGTGTTGAATTCGGCCAACACGTTTTAATAAATACACACACACAGACACACATATATATATATATATATATATATATATATATATAAGTAAATATAAAAATGAAATCATTGGAAGAAAGACGAGTTTCGGTGCATTTAAATGTGTTATCATGTTTTTTTCAAATCTTGATATAGGGGCAATTCATTATTTATGTCATAATTTATATTATTAGATATGATTATAATTACGATAGGCTTTATGAATTCAATCAAGTGTGATATTTGTGTTCTTAGATTTTTATAATTGGCGAAGAATCGGTGATTCAATTGGTTATGTATGATGATGATGACAGATTTATAAATATTTACTTAAGTGAGATGTGAGTTATCGCTTTATTTGACCATTTAGGTATAATAGTTGACTTATTTGATTAATTGATATTATTTCATTATTTTATTTTAATATAATTATTTCAATTATTGATGTGAATTGGATTATTATTTTTTATAAATTAAGTTTGTAAATTTCATTTATGTTGCATGCATATTAATGTAATAATAAATCGCGATATTAGCGCTTTGCATCAGCGTCTCTATGAAAAAAAAAGAAAAAGCGGCATTAGTCCTTATCAAATTAATTAAAACGAACGAAACAACCGGACGATGCATTACGCACAAAGGGACAGGCGGATGTGCCGGCGAGAGATCGGTCGGTTTTGCTAAGCAGCGGGAATCGGGAGACAGGCGCGGTCAGCTCGGACCGCACCCTGAAGAAGTTAAGGCCATCCGCATGACCTCGACGCGATCACGAGTCAATAGAGATTTTAGCTGTGTCAACACGGAGGAGAGGTGTCCGCTAAGCGACGTCCAGAAATCTGGCAAAGTAGTCATAGGCCGTGACCGACAGCAAAGTAAAGACTACTCATATTTATTATTTTATTGTCTTTCCTGTGAGCAGATTTCCAATAAATAGTTATTAGGAAATCTATACACACGAAATATATTTCATACTAACAGTGCATTCTTTTGAATTAGCACTGGTTCAAAGTTTATTAAACCAAGATACTGAATTTCCCCTTTTCATTTAATCCATCTCGGTGACGTCATATTTAAAAGTACCGGAGGTAGATGAGTAGGTCTATTATGCCTCAAAACTATTCGTCGAAAGTTACGGAGGTCCCTTACGGGGCTTCGGTATCTGCAAAGAGATCAGATTAAACACCTGGTTTCAAACAACTGGTAAACAACTCCTATCCAGAGAGGTGATTCTAGTCCAAAAAAATTATACGTTGTAAAAAGGTAATGTAATAAATAATTTGCTAAAATACGTACGTTTTAAATATAGGAAACCATATACAGCACGCTATGATAATCATATGTTAAAGTCTTTAACTCTATGATCTTACTGCGCGTATTTTATTGTTTCTTAATTTGATTTTAATTTATATTATTTTATTTCATTGTGTATTGTGTA
Source organism: Eumeta japonica (assembly GCA_005406025.1). Lineage (NCBI taxonomy): Eukaryota > Metazoa > Arthropoda > Insecta > Lepidoptera > Psychidae > Eumeta > Eumeta japonica. The sequence goes on from BGZK01000014.1 coordinate 829,370, forward strand.
AAACATTTTATTTGTTATTGTGTTATAATTGTAAGATGCAATTTATTTGAACTTTATTTATTAGAAGAAATTTATATATTTTTTTCATAATTTCATTACGTATATAAACATAACAAACGCTCTAACGCACATACGAAATTAGATGGTGGATTTAATTGATTTTATTGAGATTATTATTTTAAGAGATATTATTTGTCTCATTTGGAACTTGAGTTAGTGCTTGCTGATACTTTGACGAACATATTATTTTATTTGTCTATAATATAGACAGTGTTATTATAATGAACTTTTACGTCGTTAGCTTTAATGCTAAAGGTGATTATTTTGAGGTTACGGTCCTTGAGAATTCTCGAGCACTTTATATTGTAAAGACATTTTCTCTCTAACCAAAACTGTAGAAAATGAGAATTAAATAAATTTTCTCTCTTTGTGATTGACATAAAATAGTATAATTGTTTATACTTTACTATTATACGGTTTGGATAGGCTCCATTGTACTGAATAATACAATTAACTAGGATGCGCCAAAATGTGCCGCCTGAACTCCAAACTTAATAGGGAACTGGACTGCGGTTGGTCCAATCTACGTCTTGCTGCGGTAGGAACCAATGGGATGGCGCTTTAAACATGGGCAGAGAGCTCATAGCTTTATTATTTCGTAGAGCGTGAAAAGCACACGATACGACACATTCGGATAGAGTTTTACAACAATCCAATGAAAGCCTAGATTCAGACCATGAACCCTGGGATAGCGAGCTACTACTGTTCTCGCTTCAAGGCCTGACTGTTTGGCATTACATAATTGTACTAATTTATTGGCCAAACGATCACGCGTTCTAAAGCGTAAATATACATGTAGGTACTATAGGTTTTCGTGTCAATAACATTTTGGGTCTCGTTTAGGATTTCGTGCGTCCATGGAAAACGAATCCCTTATCGAATCACTTCCGTGTCTCTCTCTCTGTTTCTGTTTATATTTCAGTCTATTTTCAACAAAAAAATTGCGGTTCAATATATATACGGTTAAGTCACCCTATTGTGGACGTTGAAGCAGCAGTGTACGTTTAAATAACCTTTAATAGGTGATCATTTTATATTTTCTTTAGGCCGTTATCGGCTGGAATAGGGTAATAATAATTCTTACAGTGTTCTTAAAATCGTTAGGGGCGACACCTGGTGTGCACATACATCAAACTAGGAAAGAAATTGTTTAGACGTAGGTAAAAACAAGTAGCAATATCAGATATAAATAATCGGAAGTAAATTTAGGGAAGAATTCATTTCAAATACATTTCAAATTAAAGTTGTTACTTTCATTACCGATGAAAGTAACAAATTTTAACTTGGCAAATTTTATTCTGACTTATTTGACTGTCTCAATTGTTTAACGCACAAGCGATCAACGCACAGCTATAAGTCCAGCTATAAGTCTCAAAAGCGTGAAATTTAGAATATAATCTGCCTTTTATAACAAAAAGACTAAGTTGTAATACGAGCTTAGAATTTATTTCGCTAATTTTATTGTCACAAACGTTTGACGTTATGAGAAGTTATGAATTCAATATCAATGAAAGTACCAAATTTCCCTTTAAATAAATTTAACAAACTTGTACCTTTTGATAGCTATAATTTGAGGGAATTGCTAGAGAAATTGGCACCCGTTCGATCCCAATTCTTCTACTGTCAAAATCCCTGACGTCTTTCGTCCTGTTAATGGTCCTTTTTATACATCTGTGTTTTTGTTGACATAGTCTTTTCGAGTTTCTTATATTTAAAAATAAAATAACATTTATATAAGTCTGCCTCAATGCCCTCTAGACTCACATGATATTGCCAAACGACGTTATTGCTTTTTAAAATTGTATAGAAAAATATTGTCAGGGGCAGATGGTAATAAAATCTTGATATAACGTTAAAATATTATGTAGAATAGCGAAAAAAAATTGCTTATACTGTATATAATTATTAAAATATATAAACGCTATAAATTTATTAATATAGATATTGGTTAATAATATAGCAAAAGCAAGCAGATTTCATATCAGTTTGACTTAAATTAAATTAATGTTAAGCATTAACTCTTGACTACAAAATTAAATCTGGGATGGGAAAAATGTGTTAATAGAAAATACTGATTATAGAATTTTCAATACATTTCACCGTAATATTGGGGGGCAAAATAGGGAATAAAATCTTTCGTCCAGTATTTCATGCGATCAGTTAATAAACGAGCTTTTAGTAATAAAACAAACGTATGTTCGTTGTATATTTAAAATGCACATTTTAATAGATATTAAACAATTACATATCAAAATCGAGCATTTCTCTCATTACCTGTGAAGCTATGAGCTTGTTGTTCAGGCATCACTCAAAAACCAATAGACCGATTTAATTTTAACTTAGGATACAACTTATCATGTTACAGACTAGACAGAGAGCAAATTCAAAATTATCCCCCTCTTTAATTTGAAGTAGGTACTTACTTAATAGATTTGAACAAGTGACACCTACTTACTTTTAGATTTTTCACACTGCGAGCATCATAGAAAAAAGTATGTGTCAAGTATCCATAACTTTATTATGTTTTTAAACCAATAAGGTTCATGAAAAAGAAGAAATCTCGCTGTAAACACTGTGGCTATGAAGAAAACTCCATGACAAGACGTCTAAAGTTTGTTGCTGGTGATGAAACACTATGTCAATTCTATCACTAAGAAACGAAGGACTGACTTAATGACTTTTTAAAAACGTTGTTATTTCATATCCATTATTCATGCAAAGTCGCGGACAAAAGCACTTATTAAATAACTCCGTACTGGGGTACTGTCGTACATATCTCAGGAGATTAAATAGATCAAATATAAGTCGACGGATCCAACGTTTCTCAATCAAGCATTCTGTTGACCATTCCAATTTCAAAATCAAAACCATTCCAATAACCAAAATCTGAACCATCATTTTGAGAAATATCAGGCCATTACTATAATTTTGACAGTGCCGCGTGTGGACTGATCCTCGCGTTATCGCGACCCATACGTAATTCCATGGCCCGTATTAATAAAGAACACTTCACAAGTAAAACTTAAAAGTCTTGGCGCATGTTGAAAAAGTAGTAGCAACAGATACAATTGTCATTGGCAACTTAAATGCGAAACACCAGTCTCGGCTCCATCGACCTCAGCAACGCTAGAGGGAACCTTATTCAAACACAAATAGATAGTGGATCACTAATCTGGCGGGCATATGAAAAATTCCGCCCTTTCAGTGCAGGCGATTCTCTTTGGAAATAGTAAAATCGAGCTACACTAATGATGACTACAATTAGGGACTACTCTCTGTGCAAACAAGTTTAAGACAATGGGTCGGATAACGTGCTCTAACTGCTCACTATTCCAATTTCAATACAAAACAACAATATCATGCTATATAACATGCGAAATTTAAACTGAGAGACGTACACAAAACTAACGGAGGAACTACATGGTGAGCCCAGATTTATTGAATCATCCGATGCATGCGAGCTGGCCATCGAATATATTGAAAAAAAACAATTAATAGAAGATTAACACTCTAGCCTAAACATTCTAGCCCAACTGAAAGAGCATAAAGTAAAAAAGTTAGCAACTACCAGATGGTTTAGAAGCCATATGAACCAGAAACTAAATGCGAAAATACCTGAGACGGAGATTTATAAACGGTGGTGCATTGAACAGGCCAAAACGAGAAACAGCTTCCATACTTTGATATACGTGAAAACCAAGTCCCTAAAAGCCATTGATAATAGCAAAACAATTGCACTAACATGTGGTGCATTAATAAGACAGTCAAGGTACCCGAACAATGCCTCCACATTATTTCTGGAACAAAGAAACACAGGGAATGCACTCATAACTTTAGCTTTTGTTAGATATACACAAATTGCTGATGAAAATCAAGTATCTTATAAACACACCCTATAAGTCACTCGAAAACTGCCACACAGAAGAGATGAACAGTAATATCATTTAAACCAGGCAAAGCTCCAGAAAAAGATGAAATCATTATTCTTCCAATTAAATATTCATACCTGATTGTCTAGAATAAATTAAAAGATAATCAATTACTCCTTTAATACAAGATGTTTTCCAGCATTCTCTAGAACTTAGGAGTGAGTATTCAAACCTGTTAAACCATTCGACAGACCGTCTTTGTACCGTCCGATTACTTTCTTCAATATTGTTGAACGGATCTAGCCCCAGTGATTTTGCGTTTTCGGTACTCGGGATATTCAATTGAACGGCGGTCGAGATGTGAACTATGTTTATTAGTTTTCTCCTCAAATATGCTGAAAATTTCTATATCAGTTCAGCATATCTGAGTCTATATATATATATGATTTCAATAGAATATTAAATTACAATCAACTTCTTTCGTTTTTAATACTCTCAGGGTGTATGTCTTTTGCTAGACACACTTCGTCTATATCTACTTTTGTTTTACAAATTGTAAAACATTTCCTTAATTTAAATTCCAATATAGAACTGACGTTCGCGTCACTGGTCACAAGGCCGGACGCCTCGCGTGCTACCTATCCTTTACAATATAATGGGGAGATATGTGAACCAATCATTTACCAAAAGAGGCTGACGCATCTCCTGCAACCGATCTCATATATGCAACATGGCTTCATTTCTAGATTCGGCTGCGAAACACAGATTATTCGAATGGCGAAATTCATTACAGAGGCACTCGAAAGACCTGAATAAGTCGTATATAAACAACGAAAGAAACGTTAGCGACGTGAAAATCCCTCGAACCACTGTTTTTTGATTATAACTGACTTATCAAAAGATTCTGACTATCCATCATGGAGCCCTAGTCCGAAAACTCAAGCTAGCTAATGTATTTGCAAAAATTACAAAACTTGTAGAAAATTATTTGACATGAAGAACTGTCAGAAGACGATTCCGCACAATTGGCGAAAGGATGCATATTAAACAAAGGGTATCGCTGGGTTTAATTTTGGTCTTCATTATTTTTAATTTGTATGTGTGAAATATTGACCAGGCCTTGGTTAACGGCGGCATGATATCACAGTACGCAGACGGTCTCCACGTACTAAATTCCGAGCCAAACACCGCATTCGTGTGTCGATCAGGTGCTGCGATAGACGCCCTTACTGCCTATCACAATAGGTGGGATCTTGACTGCGACGTTGCCAAAACAGACTACATCCTCTTTATGAAAAAGCACAAATATAAAACACAAATATAAAACACATGTGACTCTAGCGAACGGCGAACGCCTGCCTTGCGTCAACTTCTTAGGTATTCACCCGAACAAAAGATTTTCGATGAACGAGCATGTGCGCTTGACTGTTTGAAAAGGTCAAGTAGTCTATCGACTGCTCGACGTTATCATCAGCTATCGCTCAAATGCAAATTTAGACACAAAATTGGTAATAATGAAAGCATGTAACACACCGGTTCTTGGTTACCGATGCATGAAACTGCTTCTCAAAATTAAGAAAACCAACCAACTTAAACTAGAAAGAATGTACCCTATGGCATTTAATGAGATGCTCAACTCCCACGCAGCCTGGACACAGAAATATTATATAAAAAGTTCGTTAAAGTTCTCTACTACAAGCGGACACTCGATCTACACAACGATCTGCTCAAATTAATACTCGTACAGAAGCAAATTCCAGAGAGTAACGAGACAGGCGCGCCGCACACACGACACGGCATGCATAACATCCTACTGCCTCTATTAGAGACGAACGCGTCCACTCCACACTCCCTCTCGTAATAAGAAGGCAGTCCGTACCAAAGAGGCCGTCTCAGGGGCCTGACAGCAGGATGGGCCTCCTTCTTTAACCGGCGGCTAAGTTGAACAGATTTTACCGTACAACTATGTTTTACGCTATTATGTTTATGTGTTTTATTTTAAAACAATTGAGTGTAGTCCTTTTAACTTTTAAGTAACACCAAAGACAATCACACCTTGGCTAGCCGCCTAACGGCAGTAGTGCACTTTAGGTTAAGACTAACATAGCCTGTAAGGTAGCTACTAGGGTATATCCAAAGCAACTAACACATATACCAATATTTGTACACTTTCGAGTCTCTCTGACGGCCGAGTAGAAATCAGTTTACTAATCCTGCGCAACAGAGTCGATGTAACCCTTCACTGAAATATATTCCCCTACATATGAAATAAAATAACATTCAATCATTCATACGACTGTTCCAACATCTGACGAACATCCTCAACTTTCCGGAAACCGGCGCTGGGATACACCAGCCCCTCCTTAAATAATTTATACCTTTCACCGTTTGAGTCCAGTTATTCCAAATCCTACTATTATTATAAATGTGAAAGTCCGTTTGTTTAGATGTTTGGATGTTTGTTACTCAATCGCGCTTTAAAGGCTGAAAATAATTATCTGAAATTATCCAGTAGTATAGCTTATACATCAGAATAACATATAAGCTATAATCTATAAATATACCTAGTTTTGCTCACAGCTTCACTTTCGTGATCGTGAATTCTTTACTTGCCAATTGATTATTGGCAACAGCAATGTTTAAGAGAGATTCAAATTCAACATTGGTTTGAGATCAAATTCGGGAGCAAGACAGCGACGAGGATGAAGAGCGTAAGTGAGATTGTTTCGTATAAAATAGCAGCATTACGAGTTTTTTGTTCTAATAATATGGGTTCCTGTGTAATAGAATTGAGAACGAGATATAGGTCAGGATTATGGCTGATAACGTTATCAATATAAAATATAAAAGAATTCGTCGTATGCCCACGCGGGTAGAGCTGCGGATGAATTGCTTATATTTAGAACAGGACTGGAATTTCGATCAGGAGCAGAATAAGAATCTAGTATCACCAGAACCGAATCGAAAGAACAAAAAACATCGGGACCATGATCGACAGCGTGATCGGTAATACATAGGCCGCACTGAACATTTCTGAAATGATGAAAAAACTACAATGAATGGTCAAAAATGAATTTATTGTTCCTCAACATATTCCCCGTTAGCTTAAATGCACTTTTTCATACGAAAAACCAATATTGAAAATATTTATGTCACTCCTCCCTGGTGACCTCGGAAACATGTTTTTCATACTCTTCGATGAAGCTATCGAGGCGATGAAAATCGTTGACCGCGTAATTGTTTCTTATTTTTTGCGAACAAAAAAGCCAAAAGATGCTAGGTGGGGACTGTATGCAGGTTTGTTTATCACTTCTACGTTTTTCTCCTTCAAAAATCTATTTGTCTGTTTGGCCGTGTGAGAACTTGCATTATCGTGGTGCAAGATGATACCACGATGATTAGATTATTTTTCCGTAAAAATAATCGTAAACGTAAACTCCGTAGTTCGTCAATAACTTCCGGCAAACAAATGGTCATGTGCCAATCACTATTCATGGTACGACAATTCTTCAAAGCAAGAGTCGCCACGTATCCATTTTTATTAAAAATAAAGAACTAATAATCAGCTTAAAGGCATTTCATTCGTGTGCCACTTTGATTGGAATCGGCTCATCTCAAAAAAGCTGTGATCGACCCATACAGTCTATTACAGCTTTTTTTGAGTCATAGCAATAAATCCATGTTTTGTTACCTGTCACTATTTCCCACACTAAATTTAACGCCCTTCCTTGAACTTAGTAAGCATGGCAATAAACCAAGTGCAGTGGTCAGTTTTTAAGCATCAGTCAAATTATGTGGGATCCACCGCAAGCACAGCTTTTACCCAAATCTTTGCGTAGAATTGATTGTATTTGACTCATACTTATGCTTAAGCATGCCCGAATCCAATGGTATGTCATAAGCCTCTCTGTTTCGATAATACGACGCACAGCATCGATGTTTTTGTTTTTCACAGCGGTGGACGGGCGCCCTTCACGAAATTAGTCACTGAGATTGATTGACACGACTGCTCTTGAATTCTGCTAACTAGTTATAGTCGTCCTGCATGGTGCTTTATTGCCAAAAGCGGTTCGAAGCCGAGTAAGGCTCTGCTGACCTGTCAAATTACATTTAAAATCATTGAAAACCATACTACGAATTTTTTCACGACTTTAATCCATAATGATAAAGACACGGAATTTTTTAAATGACGCCACAATCTAAAAACAATTAGATGAAATAAAAAACTGTTTTCTACAGCCACACAGTACTATTATTAAAAGTAGTAATTACTTTTTAAATATTGTTTATGTAAGTGGCCAGTTCCATAAACTTCTAAAAGATGAAAGAATTCATTCGATGTCCACGCGGTCGAAGCCGCGGGCAAAACCTAATATAATATAAAGTTCAAAATTCGTAGATTCGCTGTTAAGGGGATCTCAAAGAGAATAACAAAAAATTATTACGTAGTTTCTCAAATTAAAAAAAAAATGCATATTGAATTAATAAATAAAATAATTTTCTCATAACATTTCTATGTCGAAAAAACCTTAATTTATTGTTCTCATTGTCTTCACAATGGCGCTGGCAACGCGGGGTCATTCGTCAATTAAACCATTATGAGACAGTTCACGTTATTATAATATCAAGTCCCAAATCATCTTATGTGTAACTTAATCACTGCAGTAAAACAGTCAGTATTCATAATCGAATGCATTATTGAGGAATCACCTAAGCCCTAAATTTACATCGTATAAAAGCAGTATTCAAATACCATGACATTATCATATTAAATTATATATCCAAGAGGAACGTTTTACTACATTGAAATAAACTTCAGAAAGCCGTCCATCCATACATTAAGGACGGAATGACAAGCGTTAGGTGCCGCAGTAATTTCATGTAAAAATGCGACAGGTGGCGTGCCGGTGAAGTTTTCAACTAGGGCTGCACAGATGTTCGCGTGAATTTCAAATTTCCTTGTTCGGATTTTAATAAAAAAACTTCCACCGAAGGTGCCCAAGTTCGCATCCCCGACGGGACCATGGTCGACTTGCGCTTAAAGTTTGTGAATTAATTAAGAATAACGTATAATTAATCGATGCTAAGGTATCGGGGCATTACGAAGTTTATATTGAAAATACGCCAGTCTTTATGGGTATATTTTATCGAAGGTACGCCACAAGTTTTAAAGGTATTATTACGTATTGTTGAGTCGGGTTTCGATCGCGCCGATGATGAGCCACACTCTCCCACTATCTTTTTATTTCATACCGGGTGCTTGGAAACTTAACCCTCCATGCTAGTCCGATGTTACGTGCTCTACAAAGCATGAAGCGTGTGGTCCAATTTGACTGTAACTTAACTCATTTGTCAATTTGGTCGTGGTTAGAATTGAACCCTCCCGGTTCGAAGGCAACGCACTTGACTACTGATTCACCACCGCCACCGCTCCTAATTCTGTTATTACGCAAATAGATAAATACATTTGCTCCGTTTCGGGCGAAACTTAAAGCTTTGCTTACCGCTTGATGTTTATGTACATAATAATATACATTTATATTATTACGCCTTACCATTTTGGGAAAATGAAAGAAACACCAACCCTCAAAAATGTACAGTTCGAAACAAAAATTTTATCTTTATAGGCGCAAACCTGATTGACACGTTCACTGGCTCATCGTCTTCTCACTCAAACTGCTAAAGGTGCACGGCATTAAAACTTATTCTAAATTTAATAACATTGCACTTGAATGAAACCGCAAGTAGCGGGATCAGAATTAAAGTGGAAACCAGAATCTGTATTGGAATCGAGAGATTCTGCAAAGCTGAAAATGGAGCTGTTAACAACTCTGGGAATTGAACAGACATTAGAACCAATATTGAAAACTGATATTTAAATCTAAAATTTAACCAAGAACAAATTCGTAATTGAAAGAGAGATTGCTAGAGAAGGAAGATGAAAGAATTCAGTTTAAATCTACGAAAATGTAGTCACAGACCAAAAGTACAAACGACACATGTTCGGAAAACATTTAAATTGATGAAAATCCTTTAATAAAATTGCCGAATGCGGCCTACTGTGGTATGACCATGTTGTGTTGCGATAGAAGATCACACTACAAAGATTAATACGGAAATAAACAACCCTGATAAAGGGGGAAGTAAGCCACAAACCACGTCGAAGGAAACAGTGAGAAGGATCATGAAGACGATGAAACATCCTATAAAAAGGCCAGCCTGAAAATACATAGAAAATAAGGCATGATAGAAGAAACAACACTTTGTCATCGTAATAGATATAAACAATGTTAAATAAATAAACGAAAAAAAAGATTTTAGAATCCTTTGCACCCACTCTTATTGCTGTTCTATTAGTATGGAATCACAAATTCGTTCCGAAGTAACGCGAAGATGATTTTTTTGAGAGGAGCTTCGTCAATATTTTCAAGGATGGATAGATATTTTGTCATAATTGTTAATCCGTACACCAGTCGATAGGAAACGTTGGACTCGTCCATTAGTACAATAACCCTAGGGTTGCAAATATCTATGGACGACGGTAACCGTCTATTCTCTGATGGTCCGCATGCTCGGTTACCCCTTAAAATTCTTTAAAAAAAAGTAACTCTGATGTTGACGATTGCGGATGACCATGGACGGCGGGGTTATCACTTACTCTCTCTCTCAGATGGTTCCCGTGCTCATTTGCCCTTTAAAAGTTCCATGGAAATAAAATAAACTTTTTAGAACTTGCACCGGTACAGTCCAGAAGAAAAAAAATTGAACGTTTATTATTTTGGTGCGTAACACCAATCTGGTTTCCATTAAATTTACTCAATTTTTCTCTTTTTTTTCTGTAAGCGGTATATACGGTAACTGCCTACTTTACTGACCGAGTTTGCTCAATTATGACGTGGGTTTCGTACTGGTTTTCGTAACTCTGCACGTAGGTCAATTCAATGAATTAGTTCATTCATTCATTTTTATCACGCCCGCATTGTCATAAGTAATTGTTATAATGTCACAATAAATGAAACATTTCATAGCCCATTATTACAAAGAAAGCAATATAATACTTATTATTTTGTACAGTTATACAGATACTTCGCTTTTCAATGAACAAATCACAGTAAGAAACGAAATCAATTGACAAAAGTCGATAGCTTACAATATATGTCTTTATATATATTTTTCTTTATTATTATTGTTTGCCAACTTCTTGTTCAATTTTACGGGTATGTGAAGTTTAGCGTTTGATCACTAACTATTTGTTCGGAACACCTTTCCTATCCTTTACTGTGGTTTGTGTTATCATATGAGTAGGATATGGATTCCTCGTCGAATATTCACTCAAATATAATAGCATTTTCCATACGCTAACAGCTTTATGTCAAGAACAAGCGGCACATATTTATCTCGAGAGCTATGCGCGCTTAAAAGTACAAAATAAACATTAGCACTTAGAAATCTGCGAGATCGCATTTAGTAATATTTAAAATATGTATAAATTACGCGAAACGTTTAATAAGCGAACAAAAAGGTTCGCCCTCTGTTTCGCTAAATACGAACACTCAGCCGTTTAAAGCAGCTTTTACGTTGGGGTTACGCTAACGCGATCAACGATTTGCACTAAATTATCACAAATTTTTTCTTAAATTATAAAATAGAAATAGGAATTTTAACAAAACACTAAAAAAAGTGCCATAATATTTATTACAGTTGCAACTTATGACGGTCATCTTTACAGCTAATGTAAAACCCAAAATCTATATTTTTGTCCGTTTAGTGCAATCGTCACTAGTAAAGCACTTATCCGATTGACCTAATTTCTTTCAAATATTGCGGTAGAAAATTATGCTGTACTAGATGAGTAAAACGATTATCGACTTTTTTTTATTTTTGCCTAACAATTTCAATAATATTTTATTTAACATTAATGCAAATGTGTGGTGAAAAACTACACTAAACTTTATAAGTGAGAGTTGCAGTTATAATAAGTCGTCACTTGGAATCGCTCGACGGACATAGATCGGAAGATTAGTTCAAGGATCCTCTTGACTTATCTGTGCCTGAGTGGAGTCTATAATCGAAAACGATATGAGACTTTACGTTGTTAAACAACGTTTACGTTGTTTGATTGTGATCGGCGGATTGGCGCAGTCGGTAGCGACCCTACCCTGTGGCCTGGGTTCGCTTCGCATACGAAAACAAACGTAAGAGAAAGTTAATCGATAATCTGATTTGGCAAGAGGTGAGCCCAAAACTAAACCTATTTAGGCTCGATCAGGTCCCGCCTGAGCTTGATGATGCTATCCTCTTTCATTGAGCTCTTACACCTCGTTTGATTCCTTTTTTCGATTTTCCTCCTTTTGATTTAATTAGATGTTATAATACTATTTCAGACTAATTATTTAAAAAAATCAGACCTAATAAGGAAATTGTGCTGGTGAAGTAACTGGTTGCACTGACTTCCATTTTAGCTTCTTACTTCATCATCTCAAGAGTAAGTAACTCCCCAATAACAACTGAAAGCCATAAATCCGGAGTTATTTACACACTACATATTATGAGATGTGTTAAAAATAACTCCCGTATAATTAAAAAATACACACAGCTAGCGTTATTTATTAATTGAAAAACATGCCTAAAACACCATCACGTGTGTTATAAATACAATACAGAACAGTTTATGTTAATCGCGATCAATTCGCTCCTCCCGTCAACGTGACGCCGACATATTTCGAGACAATATCCTCGAAGGTACGTTCTTAAGGCGTAAGTGGTCGTTGTCGCTATACGACACTGCCTACGACTGTATGAGCCACCTTAATGCCCCCTTATTCTTAAGCCCCGTTTAGGGTACTGCCTTAAGACAATTTTAAAACGGCTAGGTCGAGGTAATTTCGTTAGATAAAGAAAAAATTGAGTATTCAGTGCACTCGTTGGTTTATGCATTACGGCATGTTATAACGAGAAACAACTCGAAATCTTCGTACAACAAAATTGTTTAACATAACATAAACTCGCTCCTATTTTCCAAAGAAACGGGCTGAGATCACCGACTTCCACACTTTGGTACCGGTGCTGCCTCTACATACTTCTTTATCATTTTTGAACTTCATGAATAGTTTCGGAGGCTTAAAATGTATATTATACTATTACATACAATTATTAATATCTATTATTTTTTTTATTAATATTATTATCTATTTTAATTTAATAATATTAATATCTATTAATTACTAGTATCTCTAATCTTAGAGAATTTAAGATTATTGGTATTCGGAATAGATTAAGCCAAATTGCTAATTTCTTTAGAACTTTCCCTGATTTGAGAATAATAAAAGGATGCACGCACGACCTATTAATTATAATGTTACAATAAGGGTAAGATCGAGAATTCATTAATTAATTCACCATTCAAACCATTCAAACCATTTTTAAGCCATAAAAGAATCGAAAAATAGACGGACAACAAACAAACGTACAGTAAGTACTCTATCGTTTGCACAATCACATGTTATTGCTGTATACCAATTTTTGTCCAGATCAGTCTTACTCTTTTTAATAACTTAAAAAGGGTTAAATCGATCTGGACAATGCTATGAAATGATATACGAACAGACAGATAAGAATTTTAAAAATAGTAGAATTGGAATCGTTGAGCCATAAAACGAGTATTTATCAAATAATATGACAAAAAATTGTATTTACAAACAGAATCTAATGATTTATATAGTATATTACAGACATCAATGTATTTGTTATAGAATATGTTTATTTACCTAACTAAGAGCAATACTTAGGAATATGATAATTAGTGATTTCAGCAAAAGATTTCTTTGTTCGGAACGATAAGCTGTACACAGTAAATTCAGAGAAAAAATCTGCTTTGTGCAAATTTGGACCAATATTAGCAGATACAGCTGTATAACTATATAATAAACGAAGTTAATAGGTGGACAGAGTATTACTAAGAGACAATTGATGGCCTCCAATAATACGTCAGGCCGCTACAAAGTAAGAATCAAAAACGCACATCACACCTAAGTAAGTTTACCGACTGTCATTACGTTGTCAGTGGCCATTATTATTGCTTTCGAACATACTTTTCTTAGCCCGTGCCATACAGTACGTCTGCCTTTGCTTAAAATGCTCTGTTCGCCTATTTATTACATCCGTGAAATGGACAATAACGTTTTATGTTCCCTCGTAAACCTTAAAAATTCTTTTACTTTATTTCAACTTGTTACCTTTAAAACGGAATTTTTTAATTAAATTTTTTCCTTGTATCTAAAGAGAAATTTAATTCAACCCATTGTGTCATTTTTAATTTGTATATCAGCAATATTGTTAGTGATGTTTATTTCTCCAAATGAATAAACAATTCTTATAGTTACGGTTATAGAAATCATTAAAAAAATACAGTCTCATCGTTAATGTAAAATGGAAAAATAATATTACATCTACCCACGATAGGTTTTATTTTCAGCATTTGTGAATTAATAAATTAGTTGATTACTTTAAAGTAGATTTAATTGGTGTAGTTGGCTAAATGAACGTAGTTGAATGAATGAAGTCTGCTGACTTCAATGACATTTTTATAAGGGGCAAACGAGCATCCAGACGAGCCAAAAAATAAGTGATCGCCACCGTCCATGGATGGCTGTAACCCCAAAGAAATCATCAGTGCGTTGCCGGCTCTTTTGAGAAGGATAGCTGAAGAGGGAGGAATGAGCTGATGGAGGAGGAGTGCGCCACAGGAACTTTTTGCTCATTGTTCACAACACTACAGCGGAAGGTACTACTTCACGTCTATATTCTGTGAAAGTCGTGTCAGACTGAGTCGAACCTTTTAATCTGCCAATGAATAGGTTTTCAGCTGAAAGCTCTAGCCACTACTGTATCACTACGATTATTCTATCGTTTGTTTGCTCCTGTAAACGAATTAAATATAGTCTACGTAGCGCAGCGTAACTGGAACTATATTTCAAGTGAAACAATGAAGATATTAAAAAGTGATTCGCTCGTCAAGGAATACTAAAGGATTGCACTATATAAATTCACTCCATCGCAATGCTTTGCGAGGGAGATGCCAATTGTTATTTTGGAAGTAAAAAACGAAATTCTGTACTCAATCGTCTTCTACTGACCACGTTTTTAAAAGGATAGTGCACGCCTGAACTTTATCAAATAAACTATTTTTATTATATCTTTCATTACAACTTAAAACCAGCCAAGTGCATGTTAAGCGTACAAATAAAGCAATACTAACATACAAACTTTTTATTGCTTCTTTTTTGTGTTCTAAGAGCTACTTCGTCTAACTTAACGACTATACCATTGCCATATGTCGTTAAGACTTAGAAAATAATTGTCAATATTCATAAACATAGAGAAAAATTATAAATGAATTATTTAATAAATATTTATAATTTTTGGTTTTTAACAATAAAGTTGCAGTTTTTGAATGGTGGAAAACCACGTGGATACCGTGGAAAAAATGGGCCAGTTTATATCAGACAATTCCCGACTAAATTCAAAATGGTGGTCCTCTTTTTCGCTGTGTTAGGACGCATTGATGGCGACTCGCTGCCAAAAATAAACCTCCATATGCTTCTAACAGCAAAAATCTGTCCCGCCCTACCAAGGAATAGCATTCTGCCATAATTTGCCCACTGCTCGATACTTCTTCGACTTCCTCTGAAGTCAGAAGGGTGCCCGAACAGATACCGGTGACTAATAGTGAGTCTGACTAGCAGATTTTATTGTGAGATAAATCCCATAATAAAATTTACAAGCTAAGAATTATCAAAACAGCCAACATGTTTTCAGCTAACGAAAACAACCTTCTAATTAAATCTAAAAGTGGTGACAGTTCAATGGTTAAGAGTGCTGCCTTTGATCCGACAGGTACTGGGTTGAATCTTGAACATGGGTAAATTGACCAATAAGTTTTAAAGAAAACCACTCGCTTCGTACCACAGAGGGCGTGCTAAGATGCCATTTCCAGATGTTGTATCGTATTGATGAGAAATACTCGACTCAATCTAGCGACCCTCATTTCACACTGAGTTGGCTTGAAGGGTTTTTAAGGACCTTCAATTTGAAATGAAAAATTTGTAGGAGAATACACATATACGCTTCAATAAAGAACTGATTAAAACCGATACGACTACGACTTTCTAAACAAAACCGACAAGTATAACAAACGGTGGGAGATCGTAAAGGTCGTGCAGATACAAACTCACACGAGACCAAATCAAAAAATCTACGGGGCCCGTACGTGCGGAACGCGGGAGTTTATGTTCCGGGTGCGTAAATTTTTAACCCCAAAACGTAAACGAGATTTATTCCGTTTCATATTTCGCCGCCGTCATTTTCCGAAAAACGCGCCGCGAAAACAAAACCGTACGTTTTATGGCGTACGCGCACCTTTTCGCGCCTTCCCCTTTATTGCGATAATAAATATCATTAAGTTTATGACGCGTATAAAAAACTTCCACCGGCCCGGGCGCCCTCTAAGGTAGGTAAATTTTTAATTTCCTTCCTGCAAGCAAAAATGTATTGGCGAATGCAAGTTTTTCAGAAAGAACCGGTTTTCGTAGAATACCTTTCAGGATTTAAAAAAACGTCAATACTAGTGCATTGAAACTAAAGGAATATATAAAACTAGATTTCATGTACCCATATAATTAAATTTTCAATATTGAAATTTCTTCTCGTTTTTTTTCTAGAAAATTCATTAATCCGCTATAAATTTTATAAAAAAAAGGATACACTATTTCACTTCCTTAAACTGCGATAGAAAATAAAAGGAGGAGTAACTTAGAATAAGAAGACAATCTGTTTATATCATGCTAATATAAAATATAACGTAGATTAGTTTGAAATTATTTTCAAAAATCTTTCCGAAAGCATGGTCTCTCTGTATGTTCTATTACTAATATGTACTTACTTTGAAAACATTACCAATATTAGGAATGCTCTTTATAATTTTGTAGTAATTGAATTCTAAAAAACTTCTTTTTTCAATGTGGAAACTGAAAAAAACAAGATGCCCAACAACAGACTGACTTTCGATAATCGAAAACGCAAAACCACACGTTTTTATTTTAAATTTCTTTCGAAGCCTGATTCGTATATCCTTCGTGCTGGCCCTTTGCAGGTTAGAAGGCTGCAGATAGTACAGATTAAATCTAGGAACATCTGAAAACTATAGATATTGGAAATTCCCAGCTACGTTTATACACATAGATTGGAAGTTTATATAAATGAAATATGATGTTGTAAATTTTAATGAAAACTGTAAACATGTGGTAGCAAAATGTTGAAGTTTTACTCTATTTCGTCCGGTTACTGTCAAAATTTTCAAAATAATTTATTTTATTCCCGAGTAAAACTGAACTGTTTACATTAAATTATTACTATAAGAATGTACTAGCAACAGATTTAAGTTTAATTTTCTGAAAATTTAACTAAATGTCGATAGTATGCAGACCGGAAGTTGCTAAAGTTAAATGCACTACCGCCTTTAAATAAAGGACTTACTTTACTTACTTTTATCAAAACGGGTAACACGCCTTCATCTGGCTAGACATTTATTAAAGATTAACGCCAAGCACGGCGCAACGCAATCTATAATGGTGTTTACAATCATAATAGCGAGTCAGCAGACCTGTCTTGATAACCTCTTCCAAAGTCCCTTAAATAAATTCTAAATTAATAGTACAGATCAGAATACTTACATCCAGTAATGATTCAACAAGAGCGGGAGATTAGTTCAGAGACCCTGTGGTCGAGAGTTGATATTATGGATATGAAATTTCGGATCTGAATACGGATACGGACACAGGTTACGGATATAAAATCATTTCGGATTATCCGCTAGTTTCGGATACTTTCGTTTACGGATGTCAGATTTTTAAAGAATTATAAAAGCTATATATAGCTACTTCAATTGTTATATGGGTACTTAAAAATATGAAAACAAAATTATAATAAACTTTTATTATATTATTTAATATTTTTATCGGAATTATTATTACACATCAATCAGTCTTCATAAGCATTGCTTGCGTATGAAAGAGTAAAATCTAAAACTGTAATAAAACCTTGTATTGTATTGTACACTTTTACTTTAATTGAATTGAATTTTACTGTACTCTCGGCCCTTAATTCTTCCAGTCTCGTTCTTTATAACATCTCAAGTCGTCACATGATATTCTTGCTATTTTTTATTTATATTATTAACGTGTTTGGCTATAGTTGCGATACAAACATGCTTAAAATTTTGAATATTTTTGCAAATTTAGTAAAGCTCTTACTTTTGTTAAAAGTCCTTCCTTCATAAAGTAATGTAATGACATAGCTAAAAAATAATGACATTATATAATTAAATAGTAATTTAAAATGTTGATTTTTTTAATAGTATTATCTGTTTCAGTACTACAGCACTTTGAATAATTCAGCATTAGAAACAAAAAAATACCTAATTGTAAAAACAAAGATAAAAATCCTGAAGGGTTTGCAACGGCCGTGAAATTGCCGAACAATTTCCGGGCGCCTTAATTAGCTCACGCGGGAACGATCTGGTACTCGAAGACCTGGCGTTTAGTCGATCACGAAGAATCTGATGAGGTACATTGTCAGCAAGGTCGCAGAGCTACCTCGCCGACTAACGTACGAATTCTTCTACGGTTGGCGCGTTCAAGTCCCAAGTTATTACGTCTTTCCTGTCATAACACCCAGCTCCCACGATCATACGTACTGTCAAGTTTTGCTATGCTTGAATTTTGTGCCGCGGCTTCTTCGAACATAGGCCATGACGGCGCAGCGTAGGTGAGATGAGAGCGCATGCAAAATTTGTGAAGTGTTTATCTTGTTTGAGTGCGAAGTTGGATGACTCTCAACAACTACTAACATCGACTGAGGAGCATACCGTCGTGAGAGCCGTCGTTTCTTATATCACGTAATCGGTTCTTTAAAGGATCAACGAGTCCGTGCAGTACACATCTATGATACGTCTCAGAAGTAAAACTTGTGCTATCCCATATTTTTATTTACTATTATACATTTTATTGATATACATGTCTACATAGACACTCCGTTCCTAATCGGAATATAAAGTTTTATATAAGGTCGAGGAAAAGTTTTTTGGTATTTTATGTATAAATTCAAGATAACTTTTCATCATATTTTATTTACTTTTCATTATAATATGTATGTCATTTTTTCTACAACTTGTTGCCATATCGTTGAAGAAATTCTTACCATTTTGTAGTTATTAACATAATCCCATTGCTGTAGAAATTTTTAGACTTCCGATCAAAAAACTTGGACAAATAGTTTTGACAGGCATCTCTCTTGATATTAACCTAACACTACTTAAAGAAATCTGAAGAGATTAAAGCAGGTGTAAATCTAAGGATACAAGGTCAGGGCTATATGGTGGATTAATTAACACTTCCCAACCAAACTCTCTCTATATTTGCCGAGTGGCTAAATATGGGTATTGTCTGGCATTATCACGGTGAAAAACCACATCCTTTTTGTTAATTAATTCTGAGCGTTTTTTCTCTACTTCTTGCTGAAATGCTATCAGCTGTTGACTGTAGAGATATGAAATTAGTGGTCTTGTTCGGCGGTAAAAACTCACCCTTCCATTCCCACCATACGCATAGCATCAACTTATTGCGAGTTAATCCTGATTTTGCTATAGTCTGTGAAACTTGCTTGCCTTTTGACCATAATCTTCTACGCATGTTCTTATCGTAGATAATTCATTTTTCATCATCAGTAACCATTAAAAAAATAAATGATTCCATATCATTACGTTTCAATAGAGAATCGGAATTGAGGACACAATTCATAAGATTTCTTTCAGTGAGCTCGTGTACGACCCAAGTATCGAGATTTTTGTATATCCAGCTTTTTAAAATGGGTCGAAACTGCTTTGTGGTCAATCCTCAGCACTTCACCTATGTTATAAAAACTAATATGCCGATCCTGCTTTACTTTTTCCAAAACTACATCGACTTTATCCATAACAGATCGATCATACCGAGATTCATTTTTAATATGAAAATTACCGGACTGAAAACGCTTGAACCAATTTTATGCTACTCATACTGACACAGCATTAGATCCATAAACGTCACAATTTTTTTCGGCTTGTGCCACATTTTCATTTTTATATAATAAAAGTTCAAAATATATCGAATTTCTACGTTACGTTCACTCATTTTGAATTTGAACAGAAAAGCAATAAAAAATGGCGGGACAATGTTCTTACTTTTTATTTTTCTTTTATAAATGTATTTATTCAATGGTATCAAAACTAAATAGGTACAAAGAGCACTACCAAAGAGATTTTACTGCAACGTTTTACTTCCAAATACATAAAACTTTTCCTCCGACCTAATGTGTATAATAATTTAGTGTCGAAACAGGTCTGTTCTAGCTACGAATTCAGGTAACTGGTGTGCACAGAGCGGAAGCAGCAAACAAATTTTCGTCGCGAACAATTTCTATTCCGTTCTCGTTTCCATCCCCAATGGCGCTCTTAATTCCTGGCTCGGTCCCGTTTTTAGTCGTTATATGGAAAACATCATTCGTCTATAGTCTCCAATAGACGAATATAGTATCGTGTACCTAAAAATATATAAAATAATTTAATTCCAAAGTAATGAACACCTGGAACACCCATACGCATATTTTTTTTATTTATAAATTGACGCCTATTTCCCAAAAGGGTAGGCATAAACTATATATATCCTATTGATATTATAAATCCTATAAATATTAAAGTTCGTATGCGTAGATGTTTGTTACTCAATCACGCCTTAACGGCTCAACATAATTATCTGAACCTGTACAGCAATATAACTTATACACCAGAATACATACTTGCTATAATTTATAAAGATACTAGTAATTTATAAAGAACGTACTATTTATTTATGCTGATTGGCTGTTGCTAACAACAATATTAAAGAATCATTGAAGTTCAATCTCGGTTCGGTATCAAAATCGCGAGCGTGACCGGGATTAGTATCAAAAGCATAAATACCAAATTAGCGGCATTACGTGAGTTTTCGGTGTAAGAAATTAGGTTTTTCTGGTATGAAATCGAGAACGGGAGCATGATTGGGATCATAGTTAATAACGTCATCCATCTATATAAAAGATGAAGGAATTCGTTATATGACCATGCGACTGGAGCCGCGGGTGAATTGTGTATATTTTGAATAGAAACGAAATCTAGATCAGGGCCAGAATTGGAATCGAAAGTGGAGCCAGAACTGAAATTGAAAGCAGATATTATATCGCGATCATGGTTAACAGAGTGATCGGTCGATATTAATTATGAATGATTTTATGTCCATACGGGCAGAGCCGCGAGCAAAAGCTAATATATACATTCATAGCAAAAAAAAAAATTACTTTTACCTATTTTGAAGTACTAGTCAGTATTTGAATGAATTTATCGTGTTTTCAATTATGAATAAAACCAAACTTTAAATAGTAAAAAATCAATCAAATAAGTACTTATTCCTTTTTATATTTGTTCCTATCCATACATACTACGGATACTATACAACTTCAATATTTTTGAGTGCTTATTATTCAAAATATCTTATCAATTAATATATTTATTAAAAAATAACTAGACTATTATCCACATGTTTAAATCGATAGAATAACAATGAACCTATAACCTTATATTTGTGGTTCCGGTACAAAAAAGCTTTGTAATCTAATACTCCTAATCCTTTCCGATGTTATTATTATGAACTCGATGATTTTACCCTTTATTTCGTACGGCGAAAGGGTCGAATGAAAGCTTCTCGGTGCCTTAATCCAAAAGTTATAAATACGAGCGGTCGCTGAAACGTTATTCGGAATAAGGCCGAAAGATTTTTAGTGAGCACACTTAAGCTTTGGTTATTTTGTGTTAATTTTTTAGGATTTGCGACAATTTAGTTTACGTCTATAATATAAATGGTGTTATAAATCTTTTAAAATAATCTCATATTTTACTACTCATATCTAGTACATATCAATCGGGGTGCGTCGGTATTTAGTATAATCTTGAAGTTCGGACCTCACTTGGATATTTCCAACGAACGATTAGAGTACAAAAGCGTTTAGCTTTGACTCCTACGACGTTACTAGATCGTATTATCAAATGAAAGTGCTACATACCGAATGTTGACAGCAGAAGAACAACCGTCCCGAACGGCCGCCCCCCCGCCCGCGCCCACGTAGATATAAGCAGTATATAATGTAAATATAAGTTATCGGCTGTGGGTTAAATACATACTAACAAAAGGTCGTGCTAGTCAATAGCAAGAAATGCCTAAGAACGATGAAAAAGACCAAGAAGGCACCCACAGCCGCATAAGTTATTTTAAGATTTACAAATGTATTTTGTTTACGTACATAAAATTTCTCTCATTGGCCAAACGATCCCGCAAAGCACGTTCACGAATAAGAGGCCACAATCTTCGCGCAGCGCTGTTATGTGTGCGAGCACGGCCCACAGTGAGTTATTGTAGACAGCATTGAACAGCCATGTTCGCACACCTCTCCACTACATAACCCTGAACAAGTACTTAGAATAGAAGAGGAGGTCCGCCGTAGCGCTGTACTAAACTCAAAAGACGATCTGTCTCTTGTTTCTGTCAATGAGGTACAAACACTCATTAAAAACCTTAAAACGAAAAAAGCACCAGGCCTTGACGGAATTAGTTACAAAGCCTTCAAGTGCTTTTCGCTGCCACTCTTAGGATTTTTAGTCGCGATATTCAACGTATGCATCCAAAACTGCTACTTTTCAGCCGTCTGAAAAGAGATCGTAATAATAGCTATTCCAAAACCGGGAAAACCCCGCGATCTCTCCGGGATTTATCATCCTCTTAAGCGGACTAGAAAAATTGATCGAAAAAACCTTCAAAACACGGCTAAGCAAACACCTGCTAGGGAAAGGAAATCATAAATGAACTGTTTGGCTTCGGCCCTCACTACTTATGTCCACAACAAGCCCTTCGCTGAGTCAAGCGAGGCTTTTGGAGGGTTTCAAAACCAAAAAAGAAAACAATCTCAGTCTTTTTCGACGTAGCTAAAGCGTTCGATAGGGTACAGCACGCAAGGCTTACACACAAATTCTACACTATCGAAGTCCCACATCGTCTTATACATATCATCCACAGCTACATCCAAGATATTTTGCTTATCGACACGAACTCTTGATACACTCAATTAGAAGACCCATAGGCCTGATATGATATGATATATAGCCTGGTTATACTTCATATGATAGCATATGAAGTATAACCAGCTCCTTTCGCCCATGTCGAATACGCCGCGTGCGGCCGGTCACACCAAAGATGACCGATCTTCCGGAGGGACGTCTCGCTTTCCGTTAGAAACCGTTTACCCATACAGGAGTGGATTACTGCAGACCGATGGAATTGACCGTCAGGCAGCGAAGAGTGAAAAGATAGACGGCATTGTTTACATATCTCGCGTGCCGCTCACGTCGAACTGGCGTTCTTTTTCTCTGCCGAATCGATGATAATGGCACTACGAAGATTCTTAACGAGGCGAGGCCAATTCGACACCCTGTACAGTGATCACAGCACCAACTTCGTGGACCCAGCAGCAAAACTCGCCCGAATTTGCCTAGAAATAAACGAATGAATGTCCGACAAAACAGCGACTTGAACGATACGATGGTCGCGTATACCCCCGCACGCTCTGCATATGTACGGGAGCTGAGAATGCCTGGTACGATCAATAAAGACAACTTTGATTGTCACGTTACACACCAGGGCGCAGAAATATGAAGTACTGCATACATTGATACTGGAGGCCGAGTTCATAGTAAGCTCTCAACCTCTCACTCATATGTCGGTCGTCCCGAGCGATCCCACAGCACTAACCCCGAATTATTTTCTGTTGGGGTCCGCCGCTGCCAGAATGTTGACGGCAGAAAAACAACCGCCTCGCGCAGCCACCACACGACCGCCGACACGTCGATATAAACAGCATATAATGTTAATATAGGTTGTCGGCTGTGGGTTAAATGTCCACAAATAAAAGATCGTGCTAATCAATAGCAAAAGTTGCCTACGAACTATAAAAATGACCGAGAAGGCACCCACAGCCGCTTAAATTATTTTAAGATTTACAAATGTATATTGTCTATGTACATGAAATTTGAAATGATTATATTGTATTTGTTTTTGTATTGAAATTTTAATACTGTGTGCGAAAATATTGTATTGTAAATGTGAAAGATGCAATAAGCGGAAGTAAGGGAGGCGCGGAGGGTCGGGCCTCCCATTGGCTGAGGGATCCCGCAAAGTGCGTTCACAAATAAGCGGCCGCGTTCGGTACGCAGCACTATTATATGCAAGCGCGGCCCACAGTTAGTCTGCCAACTGCCACGAAACCGAGTACTTTTTGTACATAGGGACATAATCACACTACTGTAGAAATTTTGAGACTTCTGATCAAAAAACTGAGACAGGTAATTTTGACAATCCTCTCTTGATGTTAACCTAGCACTCACCACCTAAACAATTCTGAAGAGACTGAAATAGATGAAAATCTGAGAGTGCATGGCCAAGACTATATAATGAATTTATTATGACTTTTCAACCAAACTCTCTCAATATTTGCTGAGTGATAAAGATGTGGGTGGTCTGTTGTTCTACTTCCTGCTTGAATCTCATCAGCTGTTAGCAGTAGGGATCCAAATTGATGCTTTTGTCCGATGGTAAAAGCTCATAATGATATACTCTTCCAATGCCACCATACACATAGCATCAACATCAATCCGGTTTTACCAAGGAGTTAAGGTCTTACTGTAGTCTGTAGATCTTGCTCGTGGACGTTGCTTGCTTATCTGTAGACCATAATATTTTTCGCACGTTCTGTCATAGTTAATCCATTTTTCATCACCAGTGATCAAACTTTTCAGAAACGGTTCGGTTTCATTACATTTTGATAGAGTATCGCAAATGAGTACACGATTCATTGAAGTTCTTTCAGTGAGCTCATGTACAACCCAAGTGTTGAGTTTTTTCGCTCGTCCAGCTTTTTTTCAAATGGATCAAAACTGTTTTTTGTTCAGTTCCCAGCTTTTCAGCTATGTCTTAAGAACGAATATACCGATTTTGCTCAACTTTTTCCAAAATAACATCGACTTTATTCGTAACAAGTTGACCAGAGCGAGGTTTCCCTTTGACAACAAAATTATGGGACTGAAAACGCTTGAACCAATTTTATGCTGCACTTACCGACACTGTGTTAAGTCTATGAATATCACAACTTTTCGCTGCGTATGTCGCATTTTTCTCTTTTTTATAATAAAACTTTAAAATATATCGAATTTCTATGTTAGATTATGTATGCGCCAAGTCACTGTGTTTTTTGTACACAGTTGAGATTTCCAGTGCCCATTAAGCGATAATGGTCAACTGCGCCGGACACACACACTCCGTATAATTTAAATCTAGACGCGTAGAAATATTCTGATTCGCTGGTGAGGACCTAAGAGGAGCCGAAGCATTGCTCTACTGCTCAGCATAGAGTTACATACGATTTCATTCCTCAAGACGATCTCTTGCATTGTACTCCGAGATAGTTCCGAATTATCTAATTTGAATTGTACGTTGAATTCACCGATATACTTGGCCGCATATGGTCCACTTAAATAATACACCCGAAAAAAAAGAAATGGTGAATATCATAATCCCTCACGCGCTCTTACGAAACAAATTATTTGTCACTCCACTTATTTTAGTGGACAGAAAAACGATAGGAAAATGGCGCGACACCGTTTTTACTTTTGAAATTTTTTTCTTTTTAAATGTCATCTGTATAATGGTATCAAAACTAGCCAGATACAAACAGCATAACCAATAAGATTCTATTGCAACTTTTCACTTATAAAATATTAATAATAATTTCGTTAATATTTGTGTCGGCGGCTCGCCCGAGTGGACATGAAATGGATTTCTAATATTTTATATTTAGTGTTTCTCCGTACTCTACATCTAAGCTATTAATGCACCTTTATGTATAAAGTAATTATTACTTAAAAAATATCACTAGCTTATTTAAATAGAATGTATTACTTTATTTTATACATCAAACATTATTTTTTGGATTGAGTGGTCTTTCTTTGAATCGTGATCCTAATATCGGTTTATACTATTGCATTCTAACATGACTCATTGATCAAGTCAATAGTAATAATAATAACGATAATAATGGTATTATTATTATTGGTTTTAATT
This sequence comes from Eumeta japonica, assembly GCA_005406025.1. Taxonomy (NCBI): domain Eukaryota; kingdom Metazoa; phylum Arthropoda; class Insecta; order Lepidoptera; family Psychidae; genus Eumeta; species Eumeta japonica. The sequence continues at coordinate 855,591 of BGZK01000014.1, forward strand.
TAATAATAATATCTACTACAACGCCAGAAAATTTTTACTTCATTCGCGCGCGCGTAACACGCCCTCATATATATATTTAATACAAACAGCAAGTTCAAATTTCAATCGATACTGTGCCTCAATGCGAGGCACAGTATCGATTCTCGTATATTCCTGACGAAATCAATTGTCCTCAACCGGTCCGTGCGAGTTGTCAAAAACAATTTCCTAAATGCCGATCGTCCGAGGACAAAGGGCAGCAGGAAATTGCCTCGCAGTTCCGTCGCCGGCCGGAAGTCGGGGCTTTCGCGGGCCCGACGTCGATTCAATTAGTCCAGATACAATGAAATCTATGAAGAGAAATAAATAAGGGCGGATTATTTTCGCCTTTAAATCAAATACAGTCAAGTTGATGTCGAGCTGTCCCATGCATGAGGGATCACATAATCAATTTGTCGTATCCGTTCTTAATCACGCCACTGCTGCAGCGTCTCATAACCTTTTTAGTTTTGATCGAAGGGTTTAAACTTAACCTTAAGCCCTCCATGCGGGCCCGATATGGATTAGACACTGCTAACGACCTATGTCACCAATGCGATGACAGCGTTCTGTACCAAGAGCTTAACTTCTTCTCCGAAGTACGAAGAAGTGGTTTTAATTTGGCTTAAGTTAAAAACTCTTTGGTAAATTCGCTTGCGGTCGCATTCTACCCACTGCCCTTTGGTTCGAAGTTCAAACTTTTAATCCCTGAGCCACCACCACTCTTTATATCTTCTAAATTATAATAAAAAATATATGTACTTTGTAACTAAAATAGTTTTCACACATAATAAAAATAGTACTTAGAAATAAGACATTATTTAGACAAAAATCAAATTGCTATTAGATAACAAACATAAAACTTTTTTTTTTACTTCCAGAAGTTTCGCCCCTCTTTAAACAGTGTGAATTCATATTTTATTAATTTTGAGTTCGATCCCAAATCCGATCCCAGTCTTGACACCATTCCCGATTAATATTCTTTTAGTTTCATTGTGTAACTCGCCGAAGCATATATAATGTTTTAACATTTACAAAAGACTTTATTAATATGACTTATTTCAAACAGGTTGTTTATTTCATTAATTTCCACGTGACGCGTGTACATAAACAGACAAAAACTCAACGGCTCAATTTTTTTTCGCAATTCAACAAAAAGCGAACCAATACCACTCTGTACATTGTTGTTTATTTTTAATTATGTCTATTGATTGTAACCAAATATCTCTAATTAACAAATAAGCATCCCAAATATACATTGTCTATATATATGTGTCTTTTTTTCGGTACTTGTCACTGAACTCCTAAACGGCTAGATCGATTATAATGATATTTTTTGTGTGTGTTTGAGTAAGGCTGGTTTACATTAAATGCGAATCGATTTAAAGTTTTTGTTTGGCTGAATTTTTCTTCCCATATCAGAATATATAATTTCATCATTTCGCCCCAACTAAGCCCCAATATTTTTTAAAATTGAAAAATACGTAGATTATTAATATAAAGTAGAAAAAGAAATGGTCCTAGAATTGAACCCTGTGGCACATCTATATTAACTGCAAATAACGACGCACTCTGAACTCTGCTACTCAAATATGATTTCAGAAGTCCAAGCAATCGACCCCTAACGCCATAATGATGTAGTTTTCTGATCATGACGAACGCAGCCTTAGACAAATCACAGAAAATACCAGTCGCGTCCCGTGAATCCTCTCAGGCATTAAAAAATTGCGGAATAAGCTCAACACCGGCTTTGAATGTTGAACGTTCCTTTGTAAGACCAAACTGTTTAACGTACATGAAATTACTTTTATATTTAAAAAACGCAATAGTTGATTTATATCAGTTTTTTTAAAAAAATACTGAGTATCGGTAATAATTGGTATTGGTCTAAAGTTCCATGGGTCAGATATACTACCGAATTTAAACATCGATATAAATTTACTTTGTCTCATTAGATCCAGAAACACATCAACATCACTATAAGGCTTTATAAAATCACAACTAAACATGAAGCAATATAGTCTATTAATTAATCAATTATTTCTATGGAGACGCCATCAAGATCGGCAGTTTTCTTCATTTGCATAAATTCGAAAGCTTTGACATCATCATTATATTCGACATAAGTAAATCCCAAACGCAATTCAATAAAGATTTGGCGACAGTGCGCGATGACTTTAGAGATTGTGTAGTTAAAACTGAACTGTCAGTAAATAATATTTCAAAAGCAAAGGCGATATCTATGTCTTTGTTTAAAATTTTATTATTTTAATTTGGAATTCTGAACGATGGGTTGTGTGTTTTCCAATTCCTGTATTGATTCCGAGTAGTTTTAATGATAATTTAATGATATATGTACTTTTTTTATTTTATCACAGAATTGTATATTGATTTTGCAGCTGGGACATACAAGCTTAAATAATATGATGTAATTTCCTACAAAATTAATTAACGTATCTCAATTATTATAAAATCTTTCTTCAATAAGTACGTATAATCTACGCCTGCTACTTGTTAGTATGAATGTCCACAATTGCTCAATCACAAAATGATAAGACATTATTAACATTAATATTTTTTTTATATACAACCGTTATTATATTCAAACCTGATTTTAATCAACAATGAACCATATAATTCATAAGAGCTCTTACAATATTTTAAATTAAATAAGATTTTTAGTTTATTATTTAAGATCTGCACAAGATGACCACAGAGGCACAATTTTGATATTACGTTTTATTGTTTTTGCAACATTAAATTCAAATGTAACTGTCCGAAATATTCAGATGATAATTTCTTATAACCCACTTATACTGTGGTTTAATATTCTCGGACATGTTATTGAGTCAGGTTGACGGAGCAGCTTTGATCCTAGTCGGCTTCAGATGTAGATTTTCTAAATTATTTCACTGAAATAAAGATTTTATTCTATTACATAAATAAGGATTTTCCACTTAATTTGTATTAAAATCTCCGCACACAGCAATATGTTTACTATCATTACCAATTAGTATAAAATTTTATCTATTATTTTTTCGAAGATATCATGTGATGAATTTGAGGGACTATTTTTGCTATGCACAAAGTATTTGCTGGGCGAAATACAATCGACCGCAGCGCAAGCTATGGACAAAATAGAAAGATTTAGATTTAGTAGGCCTCGTGTCAAATCTTCAATTGGCACAAATTTTGTATGATTATCAATACTAACGGAATGACCCACAATATTAATTATTATAAAATAATGTGCAAATAAATTGCTAGATAAATGTTCAATTATCCAAACGAGTTCATTTTTTTTTCTTCTGTTTTGGGCAAACTATTTTACGACTTATTTATGTCATAATGTTTAAGTTTTTTGTTCAATTTAAGACAAAAGATTATATCACAATTGTTATTTATTACAATTAGTTCAGCAATATTAGAGATGATTGTTAGTCTGATCCCAAAAAGAGGTCCACCGTGAAAATTGTTGTCCTTATTATTTAGGAAGAGTTTATTTCTTTCAAGTTGATGTAGCTGATGGAAAAAATAATAACACCCGGTTCACTGTAAAATCCGGATTGGTTCATTATTTAATTGTCAAAGATGTAGGCAAATAATTGATCTAAGAAATCAAAATATTTATAGATCAAAATTACAAACAATACATGATTATTTTCAATATCAACTTATAAATTAAACAAGATGATACTGTTGTGTTTACTAACTGTGTTTTAGAAACACAATGTTCCTTAATAATAATATTAATCGATGTTGTTATTATTTTTGCGGACCTTAGTCAGCGCTAACTTTGTGCACGTAGCAAATTCGCTTATTACAATGTGGACCTCCAGTTCTATACAGCTCACTTTAACAGTTCGCTCAACAGACAGGCTTACAATATCTAGATGTTCTTTGTGTTTTATGTTATTTTTAATTAATATTAGAGAACCAGTAATGGACGGTTAATTAAAAAGATTATGCAGAATTTAGTATGGGATATAGGCTTTCATCCTGATACTTCCAACCACAAATTACAATACCTGATGCATACTTGGGAAGTCTGCACCGCACGACCCAGCCCGACAGTCCCAAAATCTCCACAGAATTAGAGGAGAAAGTCGTTATCCCCGCGGGACAAGCTACCAGAGAAATTTATTAATTTAAAGAAAAAAAAATTACAAAAGCCGTTAACATTATTAAGAAAGTTGAAGCTGGAAAGTTGGGAGCAAGTCCCGATTTGGGTCCCGGGAGTATATTAGTTGGCGCCCTAATCGCTTTTGACTTTTTAATTTCAGTTCAACGGCCAGCCCCGTGAATAATAGATGAACTTAAAGATACCTATTAGACGTTGACTGCGCGCGCCTGGACCATTAATAAGATTTGATGGGAGACAAAATGTCGGAAGCCTTTGCAGGAAACTTTTTAGAGTTATCGTAGGGAACATTATAATATGATATGTTAGAATACATTGATCAAACACATAAGTTTATTATGATAAATATCTCTTTTATATTTTATACAGCATAAAAGAAAAAAATAATCATGCAATTTAATTTATTATTAGAGAGCGTTCACGAACTCCCGTACAGCTCAACTATTTATTAGTATGGGAACCAGTATATTTCATAAAATAGCAAGTTTTTAAGATATATGTAAAAGTTGCTTTATTGAAATTAATTTAATTTAATAATTTAACATTTATTTAAAACTGCAGTTTATCATTCAATAAAACAAGCTGTAGAGAACACAAATCTTATTTAATATTTGATTTATTTTTACGCACATTCGATAAAATTGTAAATTTTATGGAATGCACATACAAAATTTTATTTTTTTTCATAGACCGAATTACTTCTTGTTTCAATTACATTTTTCAATATTTAATTAACCGTCAAAATTTCACGATAACGGTTAACTTTTACCATCGCACGGTAATTTTTAATCTGCATATCTGTTACTGAAAACGCAATTGTCAGTTTTTGTGTCACAACTCGAATTCGCGTCTCCTGGATTTGTAGATGGTTGCACTCGGTTACATGGGTAATACCGAAAATGTCTCAATTCTCATTAATAAAACCACTTGTTTTGTTTATGGTACCTTTATTGATTTTCGAAGTATATTCTCTCACTATTTACACACTTTTGGATTCTTTAGAACCTATGTAAAAAATATTTGGCCCCGTCTTCCTTATGAACGTCTTGAATGGTCTATTGGAGTCATACGGCATATATCAAGTATAAACCTTCCAATTCTTTTTTTTTACAGATTTCACATTGCAGAAATTTTGCATGTACATCTTTAGATGCACCTGCAAAATTTCTACTTAGCATTAAAGAACAATTAAAAATATATGTGGATTTTAGTCTAAAAGATGATTAACATTTCACCTATCGCCATATGCTAGTGCCCTATTTAAAGCAATCTGCATTGAAGCAAGATTCTGTGCTCACAAATCAATCTTTAAATAAAAGGGTCATTAAAATATATTGTGTCACTCATTGAAACGACACGCATTTTTTTTTTTCTATTTTATTACTTATTTACAATAAGTAGTTGACGTGTCCACTATCGTGGACACTACCACAATGTACAACCGGTGTCAATTGTCATTGGAAATCATGTTGCTATCTACAACGGAAGGTTCTCTAAATCGATGGTTTAAAGAGTAAAATGTTAGTTATATATATATTTAGCTTGAGTATATAGTAACAAACACGTTTAAACCTACATCTTTTTTGTCATTGACTCTACAAGTCTAACATTAACTCTACAAACTTGTACGAGTGTTTACATACAAGTTTGTAGTGTCAATATTCTTGTTATTAATTTAATCTACAGAACATCATTAGAATATAGAAATGGTTAAAGGGGGGGGGTGAGTGCTCTTCATACTCCTTATATGAGCAAATGGCGGAATGAACTCAGAACGCGCGGCGTACTCAGTAAGAATTTGCAGCGAAAGGAAACTCCATGGAATAATGTGACTCCAAAGAGGAATTCCTTACTAACAGTAAATCAAAAATTTATGTGGAATTACAATAAAATATCATTTACATAATAGTGCACATATTTATATCATTATGTAATCTTCAAAAAGTTTTACCCGAGAAAAAATTGTTAGCACATGCATACACTGTTTGATCTATACATAGTCTATTTATACCTTAACAGATTAAAAAGCAGTGTATAAGGTTTATTTCATAGTGATAAAATCGTTTTGTTTCACTTTTGAACACTTCCTTTTTATAAAGTATTTATGGAGTAATGTCGATGTAGTAAACAATTTGTCTATTTGTCAACTTTTTCGTTTCGTTATACGGAGTTACCTTTGAAAATGGACTTTTGTTAACGAGATAGTTTTTATGAAAGCCGTGTTTAATTAAAGTTAACAAGTTATTTCTACGTACTAATATAATATGAAACTTCATTTTTTGTAAAAACTTCAACAAGGTAACAAAAAACGGTTGCTTAATAAGTATATATTAATTTAAAGGACAATGTTTAATTATTATACGCAATATTTCAATAAAGGTATAGATGAATGCCACATTTTATTTTAATAATTAAATGTTTTGTTTTTAATAACATTTTGCGAATGATTTTAATTATTAGAATCATTAGCGTTGTTATTGAACAATTTACGATGTTAGCTTTAACTAACATTAAAAACAAAGTCATAAAAAATAAATCACTTTGAATAGTTCTTCTTGTTGGAAGTGTTTATTATTCTTTGTGTCGTCCGTTTATATTTACTTTATTATGTACCTACGGATATTCAAATCTTTATATGTAAATATGGTGCAAAAAATATTTAGGCTTAAAGGAGTGTACAATACAATATACTGTAGAATAGGAAAATAATTTTATTATCGCTTTTGCTTTATGAAACTCAACCAATAATATAATTCGGATATATGTATGTTTGATAAATACAATTGTTACGTGGGAGTGTGAAGACACAGGTTCCCGATATCGAAAGGACATAATACAATTTCTCTCCTCTCTTTATGTTCTGTGGTTTGGTCAATTGTTAAAAATTATCTGCGGAAGCAGACCTCCCCTTTCACAAGGAAATACCTACCGCGTATTGCTTAGTTAACTAAACTGTAACTATACCTAATACTTAGAGATGGCAATTTTTACTAAGATCTACCAAATTCGTCTACGCCGTTTAATACTTTAATCGTTCACGAAAAGTAGGCATGATAGCAAAAAATTGTTTTCGTATAAACCGCGAATAGAGCTTTTGGACTATTTGTTAGTTGTCAAATTAATAAATTAATTCCGAGTCAGCATTCGGCCCACCGTCAATTAGGATCTAACAAAATTAATTCCAAAGTTAATTTCGACGGAAGATGACAAATCCGATAATGTCTCGAAAGTCGCTTTCAAGATGTTTTGATCAATTTTAAGCTTGTTTGAGCACTTTGAGGTCGTTAAAAGCGCGGGAAACCTTTTAGAGAGATGATAGGCTGTCGTCGGCCGGCCGTCTAATTATTTTCGAGGATTTTTTTTATTCCGCGATCCCCCGTTCCGAATTATCGATAAGGAATTTCTATAGAGATTCGATTTGATTAAATGTAATTAATGTTTTTTTTTGCCGAGAAAATATCTCTACATTCAATCACATTTAGATGTGAGCGCTTTCAGAATTAAACTCGTTTATGTAATGGTACATATTATGTATTATATATCCTCGTCAATGACATTAAAAGAGTGGTCTTTACCTAAACTCTGCTACTATTGGATTAAAGGCCAATATTTCAGCGAAATTATTTTCAAAGATTGGTACTATTTTCAAATAGTAGCAATCTTCATTGTCTGTACACTCAGAGAATCGTTATCGATAATCTGTTGTCGATTATAACTACAGTTAAATGAACACATTTTTATGAGATGTATTAATTATAAGGTTGTAGTGTGTTTTTTTTTTATATTAAAGCTATAAATTGATTAAAACATTATACTTGTCTATAGTGCCACTGGCATGCATATATCGCTCAGCAATAGGACGCTAATTATTCAATTGAAGTTATTGGTAATTAATTAAGTTAAAGTTATTAACGGAATATGTATTTATCACCGAACAGCATGGGTCACTACCTATATTAATCTGAAGCTAAAGCTGAAAATTTCAAAATGTATAACTTACACTAGCTCTCCGCCAGCATGGACACAGAACAAGTGCGTTTATTTTGGTACGTATCCCCCCTCCCAGTCCCGATTTGGAGCTCATTACCAATCCTGATCCTGATTTCGATCTGGTTTCTAAATTCGATATCCGATCTCAATTCTGATTTCCAAGTTCTGATCCCATCTCTTCTCAAGGATTAGACTTCAGCTTTGCACTCGATAACAAAACTAGTTCCGCTTTAGACTCTTCGGACACCCGTAACGCAATTATTTTATATTATAATAATTTTAAAACGTATCTTCGAAAAGAACGGAATAGTTTTGAAGAACTTCAAATAATATTATTTGCTAAGACATTTTATTTTGAAATACAAATACATAAATAAAATTGTCATAAATTATTGTAAATTAATGGAATTATAAGTAAATACAAATTAATAAATAGTTTTAGAATTAAAAAAAAATATTTCAGAGTTTGTAATTTTTATTTTTACCTATTTAAGACTGTGTATTATAATATAGTTAGTAAACATCTATTAAAAAGCTAAAAGAGTTTCGTTCCGACCGGGCGCCCCCGAGACACCATCTGTCCTTTTTTGATATATTTTATATTTCGTATTCAATTTTATTCCATTCAATTCAATGATATTCAAATCATATCGAATCAAAAATAGTTCTATTTTGAAGGTAGTAGAAATTTACTTGAAATACATCTTAAACGAATTGTTTCGACATCAACATTATCAACTGTTTAAAATGCTGATTCGCCTTGAGAAAAATGGGCAAGCAACTCAAGGGTTTAATCTTTCTTCACTCATCGATACAAAGTATAGAGTAATTAATAATTTAATATAACATTTAAAAGTACATCAAGTAACTTGATAGCCGAGCAGTTCAATCCCGTGAATTTTTTTTTATTTAGAAGTTCATACAAAGTATAAAAGCCCTTGCAAGTGGCAAGTTTTGAATTTCACCTGGGATCTTATTATAAAAGTACAAACATTGTTCTTTAAAAAAATTTTTAACTTTGCTTAGATGGATTTTATGAGAAGCAAATTCGTTCTTATTTCTAATGATATTATCAATTTTGCTCATATTTTGTAACGATTCTATATTTCTCTTGACATATACTAGGTTTTCGTATACGTATTGTGACTTTACAGTTAATCCATTAATATCATTAAAAAATATTTGAAAGATGCTTTTGGTCTCAAATTACAAATGACACAAATAGCCCATTTCTGCAGCATAAAAATTGTGTTAATATTAGGAGCATAGCTCCATATCAATATCCTATAGGTTGTGGGATTATGAAAATAACTTAAATAAACGAGTCTCGCGGCGCTTTCATCAGTAAGTCGCCGAATTATTTTCACTACATATACTGCAGAAGTATATCTCCCCCAATCTCGTAATGTGACAATTCCAACGCAATTTACCATCTAATGTAAGACCAAGAAACATGGTCGTGTCCACAATATCCAGTATCTCGTTCTTGACATCGTTCATTTGCATCGATCAGTTTAGCACTATCAAGGAAAATTTAACAAGTTTTCTTTTCTTTTCATTGAGAAGAAGATTATGAATACTTAACCACTCAACTACTTCAAAGTTGTTAATTGTCATGACAAGTTCATCTCGTTTTTTTATGAAACTATTGGGGCTAATCAATGTTCTTTTTCCATAAGACCGCTTCTTGATGAAGAATTTCATCTTCAAGGAGCCCTCTCTCTGCATAAAATCGACTGCTTGCTGTCTCCTTGAGTTTCACTGCTCGCTTCCACACTACCTCATTTTCAATCAATCACCACCTTGCTTAGGTACTTATTTTTGAGTTGAATCTCCGATTGCTTCCGTGTGAATTGGTGGTTGGTGGTTAGTGAAGTATATACATACTTCACTAACTTAAAAAATCACTAAAATAATAATTTGAATCCGTATGGCCTAAAATTTTTTTCGTACATGACCTTTACTTCATAGTTAGGGTGTGTTAAATTTAATTCATATACCTGTATGACCTTGTAGTAGCTTGTAGATTTGTAAATGATAAACCCAACACCACCTTGAAACAAGTTAAAGTTATGTTGTAGTTAACTTGACAACAACACGAAAATTAATTGATTCAACCAGTGAAATAGATACCACACTTTCACAGAGTAACGACGTGAAGTATCAGCTACCGCTTTAGCATTTTCTCCAACGAGCGAGAGATTCGGTGGCCCACTACCTCCTCCATCACCCAACTCTCCCGTCATCAATTTCCTGTCCGTGACATATCTTATTTTTATCCAAGAGACCAGTAATGCACTGGCGGTTCCTCTAGGGTTGTGAGTGTCGATGAGCAACGATGACCACCTACTTCCTCGTGGCTTACATACTGGTTATCCCCTCAAAATTTTCTAAAAAAAAGTTGTTTCCTCCTGCCAGTGGAACAAGTTGCTGGATTAAAGTTTTAATGTAACCTCTTGCTGTCTTTAGACCTCAGACATTAACTTATAATATGCCAGCGCAACTTATCTACTGCTTTTGCTATGAATTAGCGAATTAGCAACTCACCGTTTAAATTGACTTTCCTGTTCTAAGTGTTATGTGTAACTATTACAATAAAAGACATTTTTGAACTGGAATTTGAATTGGACTTCAAAGTGTGTGGTAAACGATAACGAAAACGATAAATATAAATAAATTAGTGTTTGACAATTTTTTTACTATAACAAACTCTTGCAGAATTAATAAATATACCTACTTAAGTTAATACAAAAAAAAAACGATATTTAATCTTATGGAATGTGGATGTTACAAAAATCAGTGGTGTAGTTTAAAAAGAATTTTGGTCCTAGTATGTTACCTTGGAAATTCCGTAATTTATATTTAAGATTTGAGTAACTTTTGCCATCCTACTAGTAATCCACTACCCACCCATTCTGATCTGTTACTTTATATATAACTATTAATTTTGATTGATAGTCATGAATACCAAAAATTAGTCGCTTATTGAAAATAATAATATGAAAGATACATAACGAAAGCTTTAGCTGAATCTAAAAATACATATAGGGGTTTTCTATTTTCATTCAAGTCGATAACAACATTATTTACCTAAAACTTTTCGTACGTATAACGGAGTGTTAAATACAATGAACTCGCATATAAACTGTGTTGACAACTTATGAGGAATTCCCTAGATTGCAAGGAATCTCAAGGTGATTGAGAATTAGCATTTTGCGATGATAACGCAGAGATTTTGACATTTCACCTTTAAATGACACCGATAGTTTGGCCTGGAACACTTTTGTTAAAACAATTTTAGTCATTTTTGTATGTTGATTGTCTACAAATATAGAAATAAAACAAAAATAAACCAAACATTAAATATCGTTTTAGTTTTCAAAGTGTTTATTAACACATATACATTTAACGTTAGTAATGTCATTCCAAATATACAATGATTTAACACGATTTATTTATGTACAATATTTGAATATTGTTCATTGTACCACATTTATGTTGAATTCTGTAAAATATCACTGTTAATTTTTGGACCAATTTATAATTTCTTTTTTAATAGTATTTAATTATAATGATAGCTCTTGTTTAAACTAAAAAAAAAAACGTAATATTTCAATTAGTTTAAAAAAAATTGATCAGACTACATGATGACACAACATTAAATAATAAATTCAATGTTGGAAATCGACAATAACTTAGAAAGATAACATTAATGCTGAGTGTTATTAGTGTAAAGTGTTCGGCCATAAAATTGTACAATACAATACTTACTCACAAACATAAAAATTGCGATGTTTTATTGATTATCGATTATTGGTACAGCCGTTTTCGAACGCATCGGTTTAGCGAAAATGTAATGCCCTTTAAAACTTAAAAACATGAAACCGCTATCGCCACAATGCAAATACTTTGGTAAGTTTCTTTAATAGCAACAAGAGAAGGGGTTGAAAATCTGAACAGCTATGTCAAGTTTAACCTCTCGACTGAAATGCTTGGAACAAAAGTATGGAAAAACACTGCCCGATATGAAAGATAAAACATAAATATTATTTAAATATTTGGAACTTGTTTTATTTCTTAAAATAATTTTGAGGGAAATTTGTGGGGAATGAGCAGAACTTTTTCCCCAAATAGGATTTTTTCTTAGATTATTGGGCATTTCGATAAATTCGTACTGGCAACGCTGTATATAAATTTATTGTTCTATGATGATATTCGTGTGAGAATATGTCGTATTTATAATTATGCTATTTTTTCGAACGTTGTGTAACAATAATACATTATGTAGATGTTCTTAACAAATTTTATTTCTTTTTAATTGAAAAACAGCTTAGAGACCGAAACGTTACTTTGTTTTAATACAAAAATGGCACCTAAACAAGGTGGTGTATGGGAAGACAGAGAAGTTCTTTTCGACTTACCATTTTCGTAAGTTATAATAAACGAAGCTCTATGTTATTATTCTTGAACAGCCAATATTTGTTGATAATGCTGAAGAAACGAAAAATTTCATAGGTTGTATTTGTATAACAAAGGTGAAATTACGATTCGAAAAACGAAACGTAGTAATTCAAACATGTTATTCTTATCTTAATTTATAATTAGACTCTAGAAACATCAAAAATGGCTTACTCCAAAACAGATAATTTGAACGAATTGCCTTCCACTGATATGAATATAAAATGTCCACCTGCATCCTAAAATCATGTAAAAATCACTCCTAAAAAAATAGAAAACATTTGCCAAGTGACGCATTATCGTACTGTAGTATTATATTGTCATATTTATAGATAAATCCATTCATACAAGTGTGATGTAAATGTTAAAATTTGCTTGTTACTGTAGTGGCATGTATGATGGTTAAACAGGCATCGATACTATTGTTTCAGTAAAATGACAGTTACTGTTTTATTGTTTACGGTTCTTTTTCATGATTCCGTTTTCTACTATAGGGCTACTCTATATATTGGTGATTAATTAAAAGTTAATGAAAGAATAAACTGCCTATTTCGTTAGGAAATAATTGTTTTCTAAAAAAAATAAGCAATCTTTGGTTATTTATTACATTGAGACTAATGTTAGGGCAATCTTAAATTTGCAGCCATCTTAGACTTCGACCTGGTGAAAAAATATTTGACAGAATCGAACCAATAGAAGATACAAAAGGAAACAGTGGCATACGTGGTCGAATGGTTGTCACCAGCCTCCGAGTGATCTGGCACTCACTCGCCTCCCCCAGAATCAATTTGTGTAAATAATTATATGAACACAATGGCTTTTGCACTTTTGCACTTGTGGTAGGTTTATCTTTTTTCTATATTTTGCTTCCAATTTGCAGTCAAAACATTGTTTACCTTTTATTACAATACTTATTTTAAATATTCACTATTCAATAATCAATATTATTTGAGCTAATCACATTTTTTCCTATTCTACAAAAACACAACATCAATGAATGATTATTTTTAAAATATGTGCTATAAAGGGTGTAAGGGACGGTTGGGCAAATACTGAAATTCTAAATACAGACTACTATTTTAAATCTCTGATCAGTGTTCTTTATTCCCGGAAACGCAATTCTAAAATTTTGATATGTGATTACCACGCAATGTAATGCAAACTCGCGCTGTGTGTATTACCTAGCAATACATATCCGCATATGCACCTGAGCATTGATTATTGTATCGCGGGTTACATTGCTGTTTGTTGAAATTATATTTTTTTTTATTTTTTTTTTTGCATAGGATGGTTTGCTTGCTTAGTATAAGCAATTTTACTTAAAAAAAATTTTTAAAAAATCAGAAAATTTTGAAAATTTCCAAAGAAAAATTCCAGCGCCTATCGTTTCAGAATCATGGTCTGAAGCCACCATTTCAGTATTTGCCTGACCATCCCTTACACCCTGTATATATATAATGTATACAGTACAACACAAAATACATTGCTGTTGCAATGGACAAAAACATAACTCGAAAGCTGTATGTACTTCTTTTTTCTTGTATGCACTATATGAGCTGTTTCTTTTCCAGCAATTGGGATGATGATCACTTCATAAGAATAATATTTTTTTTTCATAAAATTGGTTTTGTTCAATTAAATAATAAATAGTTATTACAATAGATATATCAAAATTGTTGGCAATGATTCCATGTATTTTAGGCACTAAACGCTCGGTTAAATTAATGTTTGGGTAAATATTAATTCCCTGTTTTTATGTAGTGCATTCATAGTTTGATTGCATTTTGCATAGTTTACACACACCCTTGTTTTGAGTCTCAATTCTATGAATAAACATGGAGAATATCCTTTTTTTATTTCAATTTAGTTTTTATTCTCTTGATCTCCATGGATTAATGTTTACAAGAGTGCAAAATAAATTAAATTGCTTTAATATGTCTTGACTCTATAGATGAACGACAACAGAAACATTGTATCTCATCATTCCTGATGATGATAATGATTATTTAATTATTTAAAATTTGTTGAAAATGTCATCATCAATAAACAGACGGACTGATGCCTTTTAGTCTCTTTTCAATAATTAATGTAAATAATTCTCCACTATAATTCTATAACTTGAAGAATGTTACATAATAGAACATACAAAAAATTTTGACTTAGTATCTTTGTATATAATAAAATATTCTAATTTAGAGACTTGGAGCATAAGTTTTATTTGTGATAGCAATGTAAAAAGTAGACAGAAATTTTACTAAACCTTGAAAACCAGAATTTACTTTATACAAACAATAGCTTTTTTCTAAGTAAATTTTTAAATATCAATATAATTCTTGATAATGTCGATCTGGGTCTTAATCAAGATCAAGGAGAAAGTATTCTAATTAATTTGGACACACAATCATTAATTACTACCCAATATTGGTTAGTGCTACATTTCGAAGTACATATGCATTTTTCATTTATTTAATGTTCATTATCATTTATTTACATAAATATGTCACTAGGCACAGCGAGCATGCCTCGACACTGTTGTGTAGATGTGTATTTGTACATTCCCAAACAACATAATAACGAAATATTGAAAACTATCCATTGATCATTCAATTTTAATTAATTACCTTAATATAATTACAAGTCACTCTCTAGGGGACACTAATACAATGTTATGGGTGTGTTTTGTGTATTGAGTAGTTTCATATCAGGTGTAATGTTATGTATTTAATATTCAATAATCGGAATTCATTCTGTTGTTGACTATTCAAATCGCGAATGAAATGACGAGTGCTCGTTGCTTACGATGAACATGCCCACGGCTAACTCGCTGCACTTCACTAATCACCTCACTCGAAACACATTTACAAATCACTAGTGTGATACCACCATAATTTTTTTATGAAGCTTTTTAAGACTAAACTACAACAATTTAGTCTTAAAAAGCTTCTTTATCTATTAAATCAAATTGTCCACTTTTTCAGCTATCGGTCTCAACTGCATCATCTCAACCACAACTAGAGTTGTCAATTCTGGGCTGCGTGGAACTACCCAAGCTTTATACATATTGGCTGCATTCAAGACTAATAAATATGAATTCATATTCACAAACATCGCACCTAACTCTGTGCGACATTACACTTCAGTGCTCGGAGTGCATAAGTGAGTTTGCAAATATATTCATATCAGAAGATGGTGTTGTAATTACATTAGTGATAGCACATGTCAAAATATATATATATAAATGTTGATCTTAACATTGAAATTAACTATTATTATTACACTGTATTGGTATAGATATCATAGTAAGCAGTAATATAAAATTAGAAACATTTTTAGTCTTAATTGAAGAACAATAAAATTGGGTTTAAAATAAATTTTTCAATCCCCGATTAGGTGATTGCAGCTTCCAACTTTTACAAAAACAACATCAGTTGTAAATTATGTTCTGTAATAAATGTTATGTACTAAAAGATTTATTATAGTTTTGTAAAAATCATTAGGAAAACTGTTTCTCAAATGATGCTGATCATGATCTCATCAACACAAATCGATTAGTTTCTAACGAAAGTCAAATTAATTCTTCTTCAGGGCTTACACCAGCTCAAGGCTGTATCGAGATTTAAAGCTTCGAAGTGCCATCATTCACAACAAACACCTTAGGATATTACCACTAGAAAAGGTAAAACAATATGTAAAAAGTAACAAACAATCATGTTAGATTCTGTGTATAAAAAAATTATGATTTCCCATGTTATGTTGAAATGTTAATTGTACTTGTAATGATCCATGTAAGATGTCATAATGTTATGTAATGTAATGCATATAAAGCGAAAACTATTCTAAGTGTGAGTGCACAATTTTTTTTAACCCATAATGCCTGATAAACTTTTATATTAATAAAATTATAGTTATTAAAATTAATTGTACCAAGCCAACTTCATACCATAAAGACTAGAAAGTGCATCTACTGCACGAGGATTTCCTATTCCATTCTCGACTATGCATGGAAATATGTTTGTTAAACAAAAACAAAAGTTAAAAATACAATACCCAATTACAGAAAAAAACAATTAGAAAAATGAATAAGTTAGGTTTTCATTGAAAAGTAAATAGTTACTGAATAAGTTAGGTTTTCATTGAAAAGTAATAGTTACTGAAATCTTAAGCCATCGGTGGTGTCAATTTTTGGGGTGTCAGGCTTTTATTTACATATAAAATCTTATTTTTCTTATCATTTTCGATGAACAAACAAGCATACGAGTCATCAGAATAGGTGGTCACTGCTGCCCATAGGGACTCTCAACCCTAGAAGAGTCACCACTGCTCTGCCAGCCTCTTAGGTAGGAATAAGGTATTCAATAGGTAGGGAAAAGGGCTGGTAGAAGGGGCAGTGGGCTACCGAAACTCATTGAATAAAACACAAAAGCAAAAGCTGTTACTTCACATATGTATTCTGTAGAGTGTGGTATTTCACCGTTTGAGTTGGCCCATTTTTGTACTAAAGCCAAGTTGACCACAACATGGTTTTACAATACATTTATTTTCATTCATTATTTCAATTCACCCTCATTAATCTATATTAATATCACATATGGAGATAGAACCTTTCATTTAATATCAAACATTTGTAAAATAATTTTTGTTGCCTAGAATGTTATGTAAGCCGTATTCACCATATAAGATACTTTATGTTCCCACAGAACCTACAATATGCAGAACCCTTAAATTGAAACTAATGACACCTCATATGTCCAAATGAGATAAATAGCTTAAGAGCTACATGGGAAGAAGATGAATATGCATTTAATGAAATGTAAATTAATTAGTAATAATAAATTTTTTTTTCAAATTTGTCACAGAAAATCGATTCTTAGGTTTTAAACAAAATGAACAATTTGTCTACTCTGTTCATAGATAATCTTTCAATATATACTGGTGATTAAGCTTGGTACATATTTCCAATTGTTCTTACACTGGTCATGATTACAATATAATGCAGTTCATGTAAAACACCACTAGGTTGTGCTATTATACCAAAATATAATGTTTTGATGACCAAAATATAAAGAGTGATGAATGTCAGTGAGACAAGTATCCCTCTTCTGCAAGGAAATAAATATATGATTATATATAGAAAAATAAATTTTTCTTCCATAGATGATAAACAATGTAGAATGATAAGCTTTTAACAGATTCGTGTATGGCTCCTCAGATCTGTATAAATAAAAATGGGGTATGGAACTTATCTGCTGATGCTGGAAGTCTGGGAACATTGATTGTTACCAATGTCCGAGTGGTCTGGTTCGCTGACGTCAATGAAGCCTTCAATGTATCAATGCCTTACATCACAATTGAAAGTGTGCGTACAATTATATTCTTTACTGTACTTGATTTAAAGCATAAACTAATTAATTTTCCTGCTAATTAGTTCTTGTTCTCAAATCTTAAAACGATAACCTCGATCTCAACATTTTTGTCATTCCTTGTTCTGTTTCTTTATTCATTGTTTTGTTTACTTACTTGCCTAATACTCTGTATTTTTGTTAAATCGCATCCTTCGTGACATGTGTTTTTAAGGAACTTTTAGTTTCACCATAACAAATTCATTAAATCAAAATATGACAATATATGTGATCAATGTCCACTGTGAACATGATCAATGGATATGCATAGTTTCAGTTATAAACCTGATATATATGAAATAATGGAAATATTCTCATAGATATAAGGTTGTATGAATTTTCTACAAACTTTGTTTATGTCTTTCTGCTCTATAAAATATAATGTAGAAATCCGTCAACAAAAAACCGACCATAGATAGTGTAGCGGGCGGACGTGCGGGAGGCGATACACTCACATAACATAAAGTGGTCCACGAAGCGACCCAGTGGCGCGTGCGTGCGTTTTTAAATGTTAATAAAAGGCACTTAAAGATGGGATAAACCTCATAATATATGTAAACTGTTATGATTAGCAGAAGCGAAGTGTGTTGTGGTACTACTAGCGATCTCGGTCACGATTCCTAGACATTGCGAAGGACGGAGTCGGCGGCGAGGTGAGTTCCATCTCGCTGACAGACACATTTCTCTACGATCCGGCCGCATACAAATTTCATGTGTAATTTCATAAATATGTAACATAATTTGGTTACGTTAAATACAAACTAAGGAGGATTAATCAGTATAATATAACTAGTTTTATGCAGCGATATCAAAAAATGTGAGCTTATAATATTTTGATTGTTTGCATAACCTGATAACATGATACAGCATTATGCTTTACGAGACAGGCCATTGTTATTGATCAATTTTTTATGTTGCAAAATCAAGTCATTGGCCAATTTATAATATAAGGCCTTGGGTATCGTAGAACTAGACTCAATAAAATAATCAATATGTGTAGGAAATTGTGTAAAAAATTTGGGAAATATTAAAATGCACACCTTATAATAGTTTAATTTTTGATAAAAGAAAAAACCAAAAAAATTATAATGCCATCTAAAGTATGTTATTACAGTAATTATAACTCAATCTTTTCTAAGCATATGAGTTAGGAAAAGATAGATATACTTACTATTAGAGATCGCCACCAAAAATTGCAATATCTAATTTGTAAAATGGAATTTCATTTTTAAAATTATGTTTTTATCAATTATAATTTAAATAGGAAAGTACTTCTATAATGTCTAAAGCTAATAAAAAAATGCTAAATGGATGGATTTTTTCACAAGTGAAATTGTTTCACAGTTGATTGAGGAGAAAGTCTTCTAAACTATTTGACGTTTTTTTTAATTATTATTATATTCATTTTTAGAAGCTGCCGGACTTAATCTTCTTAAATTATATACAAAATGGTATCCAAATTTTCCCATTTTCCTGTATTAATGAGAGTACAACGAATATTTGCTGACAAGAGGCGAAAGTTTTCGAATATAATGCACTGTCAAATTCTCCACATCATGAGTCGTGCAAAAATAATGCGTTTAAGGCAGCGCCGTACAGTGCTCAACGTAATTTCGAATTCCTTTTTCATAATATGCATTATAAAACACTTTTTAAAAGTAATGATCGTCATAAATTCTTTTTTAAAAATAAATTGTGTTTATGTGTCAATTCAGTACAAAAAGTTTAAGGAGCTCTGTGTATTTACCAATCATATAAAGGGCGCATGTTTTTAACATATACTTGGTAAGAAAAGGATATTAGAAAAGAAATTTTCATGAGTATATTTAGCTCAATATTTTGAGTTTACTCCTCGTCAACGTTCATCAAATCAATGAGTCGCAAACTCAAATTATACATTGTTATTAATTATTTATTAAATAGTCTTGCAGTGTCCTTTATACTTTCAGATATCAATCCGTGACTCCAAGTTCGGCGAGGCCTTGGTGTTCGTGACGCGCCCCAACAACGGTGGCTACGTCTTGGGTTTCAGGACTGAACTTGAGCACCTACGCGACCTAGCTGAAGAACTCATAGCTCTACACAAAGCTTACACAGACAAGCCCATCTTTGGTGTCGAATTAAATACTTATAATGAAGTGAGTCATATATATATATGATATGTACAAAAAGTTATGATTGTTCTCAATCCATTTAAGTCTATTTATGCGGTTTTTTTTTTTATTGAGATGGCAGACATTATTTTCACTTGATATATAAGAAAAATGAAATTTGAATAAACCTCAGTAAATTGTAATAAAATCACATATCTACTTTTATCCAAAGTGGTAAGAACAGATCACCGATCTCATATGTAGTACATTTGAATCGTGGTGCACAATGTCTTAAATAGCTCATCCGTAGGTTACGGACGTTATCACGCCATTATTAATAACGCGATTAACAGCTTGCTGCTAATGCCACGTACTACCACACTGCCAATTTGATGGGTTGAAGATCCGAAACTTAACTGAAATCGGATGTGAAATAAATATTGATGATTTTCATGGGATAGATTAATAGATTTCTTGCGAACTCGTCGGCTTAATGTGCTTACAATTTAATCATTTTAATATGCTATCAATTTAGTTTACATAAGATTTTCCAGGCCTTGCTGCCTTTTCATTTTTACAAATTTACCTTGTATTTTCATAATACTTCTGTTCATCTTTTTCAGATGGTCAAACCACCTCAACATACAGTTTTATAGTTCAAACCAGAACATTCTCCACATTTCTACTATCATATATTAAAAACACTAAAAACTCTGGAATTGCCTACCCAGTGTGTTAATAATTCTATTTATTTCCGTGTTTGTATTTCTTTTTCCTTGTATAGTTTATGTAGACTGCTGGTGTTTTTTTAACAGAATAGCTTATTTTATCAAACATGCCTTTATGATGAGCTGGGATCGATACACATTTTGCTTTAAATTTTTTTAATTTTAATTTTTTATTTTTCTTTTTGAATACAAAATAAACTTTTTTTTTTCTATTGTATTAAAAAACAACTCATCAGGACAAAAACATACAATTGTATCAAATACAATAATTTCATTGAACCATTTAGTGGATCTCAAGTTTATAATTATACTAATTCTATTTATTATATAAATTTTACTTGCATTTATTTACAGATATAATGTTAAACACTGTCTAAGTCTACAATTTAATATTTTTTCAGCAAAAGAGACAATCCGCCTCTGATGAGATTGAAGAATTTGAGGAAATCGCAGAACCGCGAGGAGAGATGGGTCCAAATCTGTACTTGGCTTCGCGCCTGGCTCAGAACAAAGAAGATGGAGAAGATAAACCGGTTTACAGCTCTTATTTGGGTTTAGCCATTGAACCTCTCAAAGAAGGGTTCACTTTAAAAAGCCTTTTTGAAGTCCAAAGTACACATTAATTGTTCATCAATATGGGCACATAGCAACTGGAAAAATAGCAAAAAAGTTTAAAAACACTAACAGTTAATTGAAATTATAGAAATTATTGGTAAGTTCAAGAAAAATTCTTTACGAAAGGCAACTTAATTGTATTTTGAGTATATAAAAGTACACCTATTTTAAACGTTTTTTTTTTCTTTTTTACAAAATGCAAATTTTTCAATGAAGTAATGAATATTTGTCATTTAATTAGAGTCTCTTCTTATCTGGAATAAAAAGTAAATGAACACAACTACCGCTAGAACTTGAACTTTGAATCCTAATTGAACATTATTCACACATTCTGCACATAATAAATATTGATTTGTTTTATATATTGCATCTCTGGACTACATATTTTTAATTAAGTAATAATGTGCAAAAATGCAGTTTAAACACAGTGCTATTATTGCACACGCAAGTCATGAGCAAAAACGGCTTCGTAAAACTTGACCAACCACCTTATAATATAAACTGCACCCTGCTATTATTTCCTGTTTAGATTTTTGAAGAAGGATTTAACAAGGTGGACAATTTGTAATAGATTAACAAATGTTGGCAGTTGTCAATAAATGAAAAGAAAATTTCGTATTGGCTTTAGATCTTTATGAAAAATATCAAGGGACTGCGCCAAAAATACAAAAATGTGTCTATGCTCATTTTTCTTTTAAAGCCACCTTATAACAATAGGAAAAGTTGATAAGCAATATACCTATATTGCTTTTCTTTTAAGCTTAACTTTCCCTATTATAAAAATCTTTAATGTATCTTGTGCCTTTTAAACAGTTAACTTGTCTCGATTTGAAATTATAGATTTTTTCCTATAAAGGCCCCTCACCAATTAAAAAATCATTTCATTTTGGCAAAAATATTTATATGTCAAAACAATGTTTTTCTTCAGGTTTGTTATAAGAAAATAAAAGAGTTTTGTAAATTATTGTTTATTGCAAGAATACAAAATGTTTACTACATTATTTGTGTTTTTTATTTACTACTTTAACTTTGTGCAGTAACTGAATGTTGTCCATATTTACATTGATTTTTAAAACTATAATAATATATTATTTATATATGCTTAAAGAATATAATAACATATTAAAGTAAATCTTGTATTTTATATTTTGCAAGTCATAAACTATTATTATTACATAGTGATATTCACCCAGATCGGACTTATTTTACATATAATTTAACAATATGAAATTATAAACTGAATATTTATGATGGAAGCTCTTCTATGATTTTTGTCAGTCAAAAATTCGTTACATGATAGCGCATAAAATAAATAGCTTTTTTAAATGGAAATAAAATACTTTCTCATAATTTGCCAAATAATTTGATAAGTGACCTTTGAAGACAAACATTAAAGACGTTATTTATAACGTTTCCAGTCCGATTTGTACAGTCCTCGACGATATTACCACGATTTCCTCGAATATTGTCTTCGTTCGCCTGTAAATGGCGTCGTTCTAGAACATTAAAGCTTCCGTAATACAAGTTTAAGACCTGAGGTAGTGTCTAGGCGTGTAGACCCTGGTCAGGTCCTTCTCGCTCATGGTGGGCACTCGCGGCTTCAGCTCTGGGATTATGGCGCACCCCAAGATTGAGAGGCCTTTGTTTATTCTGGAAAGTATGAGTGTGTGTGAAAAAAAACAGCTTAACAACGGCGCTGTATTAAAAAATGGCAAACAATATGCTCACCCTATCGGTGGGTCGCTTGGGGGCAGCCAGCAGCGCGGGGAGCACGTGCGCCGCGTCTGAAACCACCGCCTTCTGAACTTTAACCACCGTATCGCCTCGAGTAACAAATGTTAGTAGTTCATTTATCATTTTTCTTTAAAAGGCTTCAAACTTCTAGTAAATGAATATTATCAGTAGTATTGCATTGGGGAACTTTTTTTTATTGTGTTGTATCTGGCTAGTTTTGATACCATTGAATAGATGATATTTCAAATAAAAAAGTTGTCCCGCCATTTTTATATTGATTTTCATAATCAATATAAAAATTAATGTCCACCAAAATGAGTAAATCAACATAAAAATTCGATACATTTTAAAGTTTTATTATAAAAAAGGGAAAAATGCCATACAAGCCGCGAAAAAAATTTGTTAAATTTATGGACCTAATGCAGTGTCAGTAAGAGTAGCACAAAACTGGTTTAAACGTTTTCAATCCAGTAATTATGACGTCAAACATGAATCTCGCTTTGATCGACTTTACAGATAAAGTTGATGCCATTTTGGAAAAAGTAGAGCAAGATCGGCACGTTAGTTCTTATTACATAGCCGAAGAGCAGGAGATTGACCACAAAACAATTATGACCCATATGAAAAAAACTGGATATACAAAAAAAGCTCGATACTTAGATCTCACACGGACCCACTAAAAGAAATTGATGAATCGTGTACTCATTTGCGATTCTTTATTAAAACGTAATGAAACTAAACTTTTTGAAAAGTTTGGTTACTGGTGATAAAAAACGGATTACCTCCGACAAAATGTGCGTAAAAATCATGGTCAAAAGACAAGCAAGCTCCACAGACTAGCGATACCCGGATTATCTCGCAATAACTTGATGCTTTATATAGGGTGGGATTAGGACATTCATTATGAGCTTTTACCATCAAGCAAAACTATCAATTCGGATCTCGATTGCCAACAGCTAGTGAACAGCTGATGAAGCTCAAGTAAGTAAAGAAAAAACGGGAGGAATTGTCCAACAGAAAGGGTGTGGTTTTTCACCATGATAACGCCAGACATACACATTATATATCTACATATATATAATAATTAAATATAAATAAAATATGATGAAAAATTGTCTTGAATTTGTATATAAAATAAAAAAAAAACCTTTTCCCCGACCTTATATATTAAAACAATGTTTCCTTCAGATAGTTTTAATAAAGACTACCACCTAAATCGCCATAAACATGTGAGTAAAATCAATTCTAATTAACGTAAACACATTCAATACTTTTTTACTGGTTGTGATTACATTAATGATTATTACTAAATTACACAATTATAAAAAGTGCAGCCTCTATTTTGTACAAAAGTGTGTATCTTGATTTGCTACAATGTCAAAGCTGATAATTACAATGTAACACAAAATAGGCTCCACTAGCATCCATTTTTTCTCTAGTTGAAGCTGAAGCACATAGCTGAGTTGGCGCCCGTCGCGCCATTTTTGTTCCTGCCAACATTATTTCATGTCCATATCTTTATGGCTATTGTCATCTGTTAGATGCCATAAGCATTTCGATTATCTCTTTCTGTACTTCGATTATTATAAGTGTTTCACTATATACAAACAACCGGTGTACGTCTAGTTATGAACGTCCGACGCCGTGATGCTGACGGCGTCCGCTGGCGCACGACACGAGTGCAATACGGACGGCCGGTGGTGTCGCAACTTGTCGACCGACCGCGCACATACGGGTGATTGAACGCTATAAAACGATGTTATGCTTAACCGACATACACAATTGACGCCGACTTAGCTATGTTGTGAGTCTACTTAATGTATATTTTACGTTAAATGATTATACAGTAAATTACCTTCATACAGTCGGGCTGTGTGCACATCGTCTGTGTAGATCTTAAATTCAATATGTGCATTTACTAAACTTTCAGACTTTAGCAGAACTTACCTTTACGGAACTTTTAGTTTTACTCTTAGAAGCTTTGTAAGTTTCCAGGTCTGGGAGTGCGTCGTTAGACTTCTTCGAACTCTTCGATGCAAGAATAGAAGAACCTGCAGATATACATAAACATATGATAGCATAATCGTACCCAGAGGAGAATTTGGAAGTTCAAACCTTTTTTTTCTGTCAGGCGTTTTTCGTAAACATGGACCGACGCCTCAAAAAACTGACTTGGGTAAACCTATGTGTAATACCAATGTTACGATTGGTTTTCTACTCCATTTTATGAAGGCAAATTTTTAAACAAAACACATATGTGGCATTTTTAACCTTTTAATCTAAAATAAACAATGTCACAATAGGTATGACATTAGTGTTGATGCGCGAAGGCCACTACGCATCCGACTGCGGTCAAAATGAGTGCCAGTACAAGACTCAACATTTACAATTCTACGTGGGGCGCACTAGAAGTTTATGGAACTGGCCACTTACATAAACAATATTTAAAAAGTTATTATTACATGTGAAAATGGAACTCTTTGGCTGCAGAATACAGTTTGTTTCATGTGAATGTAATTGTTTTTACATTGTGGCGTGATTTTAAAAAAATGCGTATCTTCATAATTATAGATTTATGCCGAGAAAATTTTCTTAGGATTTTCTACGATTTTAAGTGTAATTTGACAACTCGGCAGAGTCTTGCTCGGTTTGGAACTGCTTTTGGCGATGAAAGACCCTGCAAGACTACTATTTGTAACTAACTAGCTTGAAGAATTCATGCACGGTCGTATCAATATCAGTGACGAATTTCGTGATGGTCCTCCCGTCCACCGCTGTGAAAAACATCGATGTTGTGCGCCGTATAATCGAAACAGGCATGTGCCTTACCGTCAAATCAGGGCATCCTTAGGCATGGGCATGAGTCAAATACAATCAATCCTACACAAACGTTTTGGGTATGAAAAAGCAGTGCTCGCGGTGAATCCCACGCAATTTGACAGGCTTAAAAAACAGACCGCGTCACTTTGTGCAATGCCATGCTTACCAGGACGGGGCGTCATTCGGTGCGGTGCATAATAACAGGTAACGAAACATGGATTTATTGCTACGACCCCAAAACAAAGCAGCAGTCGACCGTGTGGGTCTATCGAGGTGAGCCAAATCCAATCAAAGGGGCGCACGAGCGCAATGTCTAAGCGGATGATTGCTTCTTTTCTTAATAAAACGACACGTGACTACTGTTGCTTGGGATAATTGTCGTACTGTGAATAGTGATTGGTATACGACTATTTCTTTGTCGGAATTTATTGACGAACAACGTAAAAATAATCGTAAACGTATCATCTTGCACCACGATAATGCCAATTCTTACGCGGTCAAACAGACAAAAAATTTTTGAAGTCGAAAACGTAGAACATACGAGGGGCGGCTGATAAGTCCGCGGCCTAAGGCATTAAATGAAAGAAAAGTACGAGTATTTTATTTTTATTTTTCAATATAGTCTCCCTCAAGCGAAATACATTTTTCACATCTGGTGTATAACGCCTTCAAACCGCCCAAAAAATATTCCTTTTCTTTGCAGTCAAAATGGCTTTCTACAGCCATCTTCAATTGATTATCATCAACAAATCTACGACCACGTAACTCCTTTTTTAAATTGGAAAAAAGGAAATAGTCGCTGGGAGCTAGATCTGGGCTGTAGGGTGGGTGGTCAATTTCCGAGAAGCCCGTGTCCTTCAGGGCCTGCCTCGAAACCCGCGCCGTGTGGACAGATGCATTGTCTTGTAAAAACAACACTCCGCGCGATAACTTCCCACGTCGCTTCTGTACGATTGCCTCTCGTGCCTGAGCCAATAAATTCGCGTAATATTGGCCATTCATAGTAGTCCCTTTTGGCAAGTAATCAATCAGTAAAACACCTTCACTATCCCAAAAAATTGTCGCCATAAGCTTCGATGCCGACTTTTGAACCTTGAATTTCTTCGGCGGCCTTTCTCTTTTTTTCGTCCATTGCATGGACTCCTGTTTAGATTCCGGATTGTATTGAAGAACCCAGGTTTCATCCACGGTTACGATTCGGTCGCAAATTTCGTCTATATTATCCCCGACTAACTCCAAAAAATCCTTACTTGTCTGAAGTCGCCGCTGCTTGTCAAACGGCGTTAGCATTTTTGGTATCCAACGCGCACTGATTTTTGTCATATTCATATGCTCGTGTATAATTTCTGCAACTCGATCTTTACTAACCTGCAACTCTTCAGCTATCTGCCATAATTTATTCTTCGGTCGGCCAGTACTAATTTTTCGATTTTTCGAACATTTTCCTCCGTCACTACCGTCACAGGACGCCCTGGGCGAGGATCATCTTCACAGCTCTCTCGTCCTTGTTGAAATAAGCGAGCCCATTTTTTGACCATCTTATACGAAGGCGCAGATTCCTGAAGAACTGATACCATGTCTTCAAAAATTTCTTTGGACGTTTTTCCTTTCTTTACGAAGTACTTTATTACGGCGCGATGTTCAATATTACTGAGATTTGACGATTCGGCTGACATGATGACGTTTGTGCTTCGACAGATAATTTGTTAATGACTAATAACGAAAGGAAGCTATATTTATACTAACAAGAAGTGTCGCAATTAGTGGTAATAGTTGTGAAATAATGAGTCATCTCTAAGTACCTTGGGCCGCGGACTTATCAGCCGCCCCTCGTATGGACAATCGTGTATACAGTTTCGATCTGGCACCTTGTGACTTTTTTTCGCAAAAATTAAGAACTAATGACCGGTCAACGATTTTCATCACCTAAAGAGGCTGTCGAAAGATATGAAAAACATGTTTCCGAGGTCACCAGGGAGCAATGGCATAAATGTTTTCAAAATTGGTTTGTTCGTATGAAAAAGAGCATTTATGATAACGGAGAATATTTTGAGAAACAATAAATTCCTTTTTGACCATTCATAGTAGGTAATTTTTTCTCATTAATTCCAGAAATTTTCATTGAATGTGAAAGTCCCACGTAAATATGAAAGTTTGTACGTTTGGATGTTTGTTAGTCAAACGCTTTGACGGCTGAGCAGAATTATTTGTAACGATACTGTAATATAGTTTATATACATAGGAATTACATATAGATTATAATTTATAAATATACTAACTTTTGTTCGCAACTTTTCTTGCGTCATCGTGAACGAATTTTTTACTTACGCCGAGTG
Source organism: Eumeta japonica (assembly GCA_005406025.1). Classification (NCBI taxonomy): domain Eukaryota; kingdom Metazoa; phylum Arthropoda; class Insecta; order Lepidoptera; family Psychidae; genus Eumeta; species Eumeta japonica. The sequence continues at coordinate 883,923 of BGZK01000014.1, forward strand.
GTCATTGATAACAATGTACAAGACAGATTCAAGTTCAATATCGGTTCAGTATCGAAATCGCGAGCACGATCGGGATCAGCATGATCGGCCAATATAAATTTATTGATAGAATAAATGAAAGATTTGATGTCCATGCGGGCGGAGTTGCGGGTAAAAGCTGGTTCATTCGAATAATGCCGTCTCATAGTTCATATCATGTAGTGGCATTTGTTGTTGAAAAACCTAGCGACAATTTAATTACCTCAAAATTTCCCTAACGGCGCTAATTATAGCAACGTTTACAAATTACGTTTTTATCTTGTTTTTATAAGGAAAACACTTATATAGATGAATCTGAAATGCACAAACATTTCCATCGCAATAGTCAGATGCGCGCCAGTAACGTGCTGCCTGTCGCGGTCGTAAGATCTCAAACCTAAGATATTACGCATAAAGAATGTGTTTCAGGAACATCTATTGAAATTAACAGTTAACAGTCGTGTTTGACTGTTACCAGCATTCGAAAAAGTGTTTTTCCAAAAAACACAGATGTACTACAAGACATGTCTAAGCGAATTGTATGGAAAATTCCGGCCCCTCGTGAGCTTCGGTCAAACTGTGAATTTTATTTGTTAAAATTAACACTTTAAACTTTTATATTTTATTCGTCATATTTAATTATTTAATATAAGCTTTGTTCAGTGTTGTGGTTAGCGTTAATTATTTGAGTTTCAGTAAGTTAGTTTTATATTAAAAATAAAGATATTGAAATTACTTAAATAAATGAAATTAATAAATACAAAAGTCAACGAAATTGTTATGTATTAGATTAAATTAAGGTGTACTTTAATAAATCTATTTCGCACACTAATTACCTTTAATATTATATTCATTATAGTTCAATATAGGCATTATTTTTTAAGGCCGTAAACGTGAAAAATTGTATTTGCGCGTATATATTAAACATATACACAAGTAATTATAAATATTATAAATACTAATTTATTCGTCGAAAGTTAAAATTTATTTTCAATAATATATTTAATTACTGTGCGTAAACCTACCCGACGACTCCTTCTTCATGGTGACCGTCATCCTCCCCGAAGGTAATATCGGCGGGTACTCTTCTCTTACGGCGTTGGAGCACGTGCAGCCGTCACAGTGTCACCGGCACGGCGGCGGTGGGGCGCTGCGATCGGTCGGCTGCGGGCGTCGTCGCCGAATCCCGAATCCGATTGGCTGGTGGCCTGCTGGGCAGGCCCTTTGGGGAAGCGCAGGCGCATCTCCACGTCTGCCGGCAGCGCCGTGTGGCAGTTTCCGGCGACAGTGACCGACCAACCTCCTGGGCGACACGTTTGAATGTTAGGACAACGCTTTGTTTGCTGGTAATTCTACATCATCCTGTGTATTGAGATCTATCTAGTCAATAACGAAACTATTTACTTATACATGATGAAATCTATAGTGTCTGTACAATTTATCAGTTATTAAAATATATAAAATTATTGAAATCTTTCAGGTTTCATGAATTTTATATATTTGAATAATCTTTATTTCATTGTCTTTAACAGAAAAAAAAAATAAGACTACCGTAGAGGTGTGCGAAATTCATTCTTGTAATCGTCGACCCCCAGTCAAACTGCAATGTAAATTTTTTAATGCATACCATAGTATCCTAAACAATATTTGGGTTATCTCACGTTTATCGCGATATCTTTTCTTCAGCGATAACTTCTGAGCACTAGTTTTATGTAACTAATTACGCATTGGTGATGTTAAAATTGAAGGTCTCCGATTGCGTTCAACTGTCGCTATAGCGCTAGCCGTAGAATAATTATTTACCGCGACTTGTCCCGTTTTTTTTGTCCGGTTAAATTTGAATTTTTGATTTGTTTTCACGATTAGTCTTTTTTATTTAACACTGTTAATTTTAAAATCTGATAAAAAAACACGTCGTTACAAAAGAGGTAAAATCTCATCTCATATTGTCGCAATACTGTAAATCGTATTCGAAGGAAAAATAATTGTGCTTACTTGTATGTTTGTATGTTTACTCATTGTGAATAATTGTTACATAAAAATTATTATTAATATACATACTCGTCTTCACATACCAACACATACACTAGATCGCCATTTTGACTTATTTTTGGCAGTTTCATTTCGACACTGTCTATCGATTGTATTCTATTTTACGTAATATAAAGCACGTACAATCCACGCAACTTTGCCGCTCTGAATTGCCTGCGAATGACGCAATATTTGGTTCAATGCTCCCTACCTCTAGCCTTCCTTCTCCGCGTTCCTATTTTACACCATTTTACGCTTTCGTACTTAACTTCACAGCGGCAGAGTTTCGTGCGTTGCACTGTATCTCACTGATGCAATTATAAAAAAATCGATTGCAGCCCATAATATGTCAAAATACGACGATCCGTCTAAAAACGTCCGGCTATTGAAGAGTAAAAATACTTATGCATCAGCTAAAAACGTTACTCACCTTTTTGTCTTCGCGGCAGACGACCAAAAATACCATTCAAACTGTTTCGCAGTCACTTTACGTATTTACAACATTATTTCTATATCCCATATAACTTACATTTTAATAGAATAACTCCATAAATAAAAAATACCGAAGTATGTCATACAAGTATTCTTGTTTAATGCAAGTTAAGACCTTTACAAAACACGGTTTGTATAAAGTATCATGGTGAAAAATCACACACTTTCTGTTGATCGATTCCGACCGTTTTTTCTCTACTTCTTGCTTGAGTCTCATCAGCTGTTGGCAGGAGAGATCCGAACTGATGATTTTGCCGGGCGGTAAAAGCTCAATCAGGGCCGGATTAACTATTAGGCAGAATAGGCAACTGCCTAGGGGCCCCGCGCGCACACAAATTAAAAATGTTTCATAGAATGAAAATTTCATTGAAATATTTGTTTCCTAAATAACAATAGATAATTTTTTCGACGCACGCTGTCAATTGATGAAATACTTTATACGTGGGGCGCATTATAAGTTTCTAGAACCGGCCACTTGCATAAATAAAATTTGAAAAGTTATTACTACATTTGAAAACGGAACTCTTTGCCTGTAGAATACAATTTGTTTCATCTGTCAATTGTTTTTACATCATTTTACGCCATTTTAAAAATTGCGCGTCTTCATCACTGGATTTAAGTCGTGAAAATTTTCGTAGCATGATTTTCTACGATTTTAAGGTAATTTGACAAATGGGAAAACCGATGCCGAATACAGTGATGAAAATCAACGTGTGCGAAGAAGAAAAGGCTCCATGACGACGCATCTGCAGAAGTTGTTTGCCTGTACTAGACGTGTTGTATACAGAATTGAAAGACCAACGATGAAATTAAAGAGGCTTATATAAAGTTCAATGAGCGTTATTCACAGAACATTGAGCCCGATTTTATAAAAAGAGAAGGTGCAGTTCAAGCACTTCATCTTACAACTAGAGGTTGCGGGGAAAGATAAAATTGTATCTGCCGAGAAATCGTTTAAATTGATTTTTGATATTATGGTGCAATCAACCTCCACGAATGTAATAAGAGGATTGCAAATATATTGGCAGTTGATGACATCAAATGCAGTGTGAACATAACTTTTAAAAATTGAAACTAGGAAAAAACTGTCTTCGTTCGTTGATATCTCAGAACCGTTTAAATTCATTATCGATAATGGCGATTTCGATAAAGACGAAAATGATATATTGGAAAAGGCCAACTTTTAAGCTGTTATGAACGATATTGTATCCAAAAACGTTTGAAAAGTCAATTTTTTAAACTTAATTTACTTGACAAATCTATTTTAATTCATTTATTGTATTTTATTGCTCTTAACAAGAATAAAGTTAAAATTAAAACACCCGCGTCTCATTTTTCCATCCTGCTCCATCATAATACCGAGAGACGGCCTCGTTTCATATAGTATGTACAAAGCCAGGTTTCATCACTTATCAATTGCCTATTCATTAACATCATTTCAACGAGTCAAAATGTGATACCTTTACTGAAATTCGTGAAGAGTTAAGTATCAGTCAGGTGATACTGCTGATGTTGCCTCATAATGTCAGGATTACCATATTGTCGTCATATCACTGCATATTATACATTGATATAACAGAACAGGACAGGATATAAAATTTTGAGACGATCAGACCTTTGAAAGTCACTCACATTCCTTCATCAATATGATAAGTGCTGATGATCTTCAAACGGCTGAAAAGGGACCCTGAGATGGTTAATCCGGCCGTGCTCAATGAAATAATGAATAATAACCCTTCCATTCCCACCATACACATAGCATCAACTTATTGTAAGTTATGTACCTACTCCGGGTTTCGCTATAGTCTGTGGAGCTTGCTTATCTTTTGACCACGATCTTTTTAGCACGTTCTTGTCGTAGGTCATCCATTTTTCATCACAAGTGGTCAATATTTTCAAAAACGATTCGGTTTCATTACGTTTCAATAGAGAATCGCAAATGAGTAGACGATTCATTGGATTTCTTTCAGTGAGCTCGTATGGGACCCAAGTATCGAACTTTTTTTGTATACCCAGCTTTTTTCATATGGGTCAAAACTGTTTTGTGGTCAATCCCCAGCTCTTCAGCTATTACGACATAACTGAAAAGCTGGGGATTGACCAATTAGTATGGCGGTCTTGCTCTAGTTTTCACAAAATGGCATTGACTTTATCTGTAACGGGTCGACCAGAGTGTGGCTCATCTTTGACATCAGTTATCGGACTGAAAAGGCTTGAACCACTTTTGTGCTCCTCTTACTGACACTGCATAAGATCCATAAACGTCACAATGTGCTTGTGTCGCATTTTTCCCTTTTTTGTAATAAAAAATTTCAAAATATATCGAATTTCTACATCATATTCACTTATTTTGAACTGAATCAATGTGTGTTTGGTTTTCAACGACCTATTAAAATGAGCTTATAGTAATATTTTTAGCGTTTGTTTTATTGAAATATGTTGAGAAATAAAACATCTATGTCAATTTTGAAACCAATCTCACGCGTGTTCAAGTCGAAAGAAAAAGCGCTGCTCGACTTCTTTCGGCGTGTGCTGACCAAACGATTATCATACCTCTTGTTATGGTTTCGTTTACGTGATCCGATTTCCAATGAGTAGTTGTAGTAGAACAAAATCTACTCGATATTTAATAGCGAAACGCATTCAGTTTGTTACATAAAGTGAGGGAATGTGGAAAAGGGACCTACAATGCATTCTTATATCCACGAGGTCGAAGCATTGGCCGAAAGCTAGTAGACTTATAATTTTACAAATACGCCTTGAGGTCGTGCAGAGGACAGATAAAGTATCAGATAGGTGCAAGTCGGTCTTATATGGTTAGTGTTGCGAAGCTATTAAATTTTTTACAATACTTTTGCTATTTAATATGGCATATTCATAGAAGACAAATAATTTATGACAAAATTGTCGTCAATTAATGGTTATTTTTATATTATATAATTTTTATCATAATTTGAAACTATCAAAAGTAATGCAAGCTTAATTCTTTACTCTAATCTGAGCCTTATTTGGATTTGGATTAGAGTTATGTTTCTAGAGTGAACTAAGATCAGAAAATTAGTCGTTTTGTTGAAAGAAATGTTCAACAAAAATTTAAATAAATATCATGTCATACATTAGTCAAATTATACTTCAACAAGCTTTCGCTTTACATTCATACGACAACCTTTTACATTAAAGTAAATTTTTCGTTTGTATCTGCAATCGGGCTACTGTTTTTTTTTAAAACTACTCCAAATTTTAGCCTTTTACATTTAAACATCTAATCTCTATGACATATTGTTGTGACAGACAAACTAGTAAACATCAAAGAGATTCCATAAACGTTCCTTGACTTAGTTTTCATATTGGACGCTAAAAAAAATGTGGAAAAGACAGTCGTGCGAGTGGAATACGAGGAACACCCACTTTTTGTACGAGTACAGTAAGTTTTTTGGCTACAAACCAATATTGATATCGATAATGTCGTCACATGTGGACGGTTGTCGTTATGGTGGATATACTAAAGTTGCGAATAGGTCTTGAATCTGATGTTTAGTCTGATCTCTTTTCTCTCCCCGTTCAACGTATATCTAAGGCAATAATAACCGTTTTGGAAATGTTTCTTATTTTTTTTTAGAAAATTACAATATTTGATATAAGCGTTTACACTAATACTATGTGACTTTGTGATAATCAAAACTGAAATGTAAACTACACTGAAACGTGTTTATAAAGAAAAAGTGTAACATCAAACGTGTATATTTGCACAAGTCTCTTTTTTCGTTGTTTTTATGTGTGCCTTTTGAGAAACGTGCCATTTAGTATCTAGTTTCATTGTTTTCAACGTTTATCAGCGTTCTCTAATGAAACACGATGCGGTGTATCAGTGCAGGCTTTCCTAGACACTACAAGCGTTCACTCTAGGTTACCTGCCGGATTTTGCTGGTTCACTTGCTCTTGCGATGGTTTTTTCCTGACTTGTCTCTTTTGTCTACCGCCCGCCAGCCATTTCGGCGCCAAAGAGCACAGTAAACTTTTCCCGGAATCGTCGCTGTCCGTGCTGCTGACGCCGCCGTTATCGTCCAGTGCGTTCGATAGCCTCACAGTTCGCGGGTGGACGGTTTCCTCCTCGCTTTTTTCCAGCGAGATCATTTGTATTCTTTTTTTGTCGGTTTTTCTTATGATCACGTCCCTACCGGGCGGGTCGCTCAGAGGACGGGCCGTGCCATCGTTCTGCCTGACCGCCTTGTTGTCTCTTTCCTTAGCATCCACGGATTCCGACTTCGTTCTTTCACTTTTCTTTTTCCTCTCCTTCTCTTTTCGTTCGTCAGTTTTATTTCTGACTCCGCGCGATTGCGTCGATTCTCTTTTGACACGCGACTTGTCTTTGACGATAATTATAGGATCCATCTTTTCACTTTCTATCGTTCGCACCGTGCTCTGAGTGCGTGAACTGTATTCGTATTGGGTCGAAGTGGACTTCTCTTCTTTGGATTTTTCGTCACTCTTTGCTGCTTTTGGGTTATCCTTTGAACCTTCAAATAGAGAATTAATGAAACAAAAAAGGCTTGCAGCATAACATGTTTATTTCGTTAAGATCTTACAAAGTGATCACATCTATCTACACTCTGTAAGCGAAATGAATGAGTGCTCAGTCGAACGTGCGAGTAACTTAACATTTTAAGGTGGTCGGTAAAATAATTCGGACCGATGCAGTCTACAATAAATATGCCATTCTTATAAATAATAATTAATCAAAATTAAAGTAACCTATCATCGGTGCCGACGTCAGTGCCTTCAATCAATAGATGACTCCTGCTATAATTAGCGATTGCAGATGATAAACATTTATACAATTTCAACAATATCTTACAGATAAGCTACAAGCACAGCCGATTCTAGGAGATTTCATAATTTTATATAAATAGACATCTTTAAGTTGCTTGGTCCTCAGAGAGGTAATATTGTAAATACCATTTAATTTAAATTTCAAATTTAGTTAAATCTATTTAACATTCAAAAATAGACACGCTTCCCTAATAGAACCCTAGTAATTCTGCAAACACTAAAAGATAGCCTGTGCTAAAGCGGTGGTTTTGTTCTAATGACACTGTGTGTAATTGACTTGGATACCTTCCTCGTCGAGTATCTGCTTGTTCGGCCTGTAAAAGCCAAGCCAGCCGGCTTTCGTGCCGTGCGAGGAGAGAGCCTTTTTACCGCTGCTGCTGGGACCGCACGCTTTTTCAGGCTTGTTAGGAAAAATCGGGCTCGTTGCAGCTGATTTCCGCAGTGGTGAGGTCATGACGTTTTTGTTTCTGGTATTCTCGGAGCTGCCGCCGCTCTCATTACCATCATTTAAAGGCGAAGTTCCAATACTTTTCGTCTCTTTAGAAAGCTTCTGAGTGTCTCTTCGGTTTAGTTTCGGCGAGTCGATAGGCGGTTTGTGACTTATAACCGTTTCATTGTTATTACCCTCAACCGCCTGCGTGAGGTTAGGCGCAGAAACTCTACGATTGTAATTGACATCTTCATTGGAAGATTCGATGCTCAAACTGCTTTTTTCCTCAGGTATAATGTCGAACATCTGTCTGAACCTTAAAGAGTTGGACCTAGATCTGACTTCCTGCTGCGGCACCGATGCTCTTCTAGCCGATATGTCTGGTGTGCGTGTGAGTTTGTGTGATTTTACGCTTGTTTCTCCGTCTGTGCTGTCACTCAAAGCGTCTATAAGCATAGTCGCAAGGATTTTATCAGATCTTCCATCTGTCTCAAAGCTGAATATCGGCGATCTCCTACCGTGTGTGGGGCTTTTGTGAGGCGGCGGTGCTCTATACTTAGTTTGTATTCTCTCATATACAGGTATTGGTATTTTCGACTTTTTATTTTTATTTGCACTTTGACTTTGATTGTCGTCAGAATTGGCAGTGTCTGGTGAACTTTGCGATGTATCTGGATATTCCAGTATTTCTAGAATCTCTATGCATTTGTTTCCGTCGTGTATTTCAGATTTTTGGTATATTCGTTTTGGGCCGCATTCGTTCGAAGTCAGTGGAGGACGTGTCTGTAAAGACATCTTGCCTCGTACACGACTCCTCTCCGATTTTCGTTGTCTCTCTTTCTCTATGTCGTATTTCATGTTCAAATGTTCCGCTTTATTCATGTAATCTATGTCCTTTTTCCAAGTAGCGCGCTTAGAGACTGACGTGAAATTATCATTAGTTTTCTTATGAATCTGGCCATTTGTTTTCTGCTTAATCTTCATGTATTTAAATTCTTCTTCAGCAATCTTAGCTATTACCTCATCTATTAGTGCGTTTATGATTGTGCTGCAGTCTCTTTCTATTTCTCTCTTGGAATTTATTATATCGTTGTGTCGTTGTTTCTCGATTTCTCGTTTTAATTGCTTTACTTTCTTCCTTCTGGCGCATTCCATCCTAAGCTCTCTTTTTCTATGACGTCTGTATAGTCTCTGTTTTATTTTTTCTGGCATATGATCAGCTACGATTATATTTTCTTTTTCACAATCGCAATTATCATCCTTAATTCTTATAAAAAAAGCTTCACTTTTTTCTCTTTGTTTTTCAGGCTTGAACGCATTTTCTGGTAGTAAATCCAATACGTCAATCGTTGATCTAACCAGTTCACTCCTTTTACTGTTGAACGTTCTACGTAAAAATATTGATCTCGGAGAATTCGGATCATCTAAACTATCTACGAGACTAGTGCAGTCGGATCCGACAACTTCTGCGTCGTCCGATGAAGAAGTGTTAACTTCCATTGAATCAGTTTTAGGAAACGCTAAGTAACGGGGTATAAGTATAGCGCCGTCTACATTTTTGTAATGACTGCCCGTGCTAATGCCGCTTAGAGGTTCTGTCGGTTCACAGATAGTTATTTTCGGTTTTTCGTTATTGACAATGTGTTGTGTCCTTACCTCTGACGGACAAGCGGCGTCCAAGTTCGCTTTACCGTGTTCGTCAATGTAAACGTCGACGTTGGAAATTTCTATATGCGATATCTCTGGAATAACGCTGCCCGCGTAACTTAATTGCGGATCGAATTTTTCTAAACCATCTTGGAATAACTTTTGTATTTGTTGTAATACAGCTTTGTTTACAGTTTCGTTCTGCATTATATTTTCAAAATTATTATTTCGAGTTTCGTCCATCTGGACCTCTCCGCTTTGATCCCTATAAGTTGCGGCTGATGTTGTATAGTTATTGTTAGACTCGACACTATGATCATCGTCTCTTATTGGTTCTTCCTGAACTTCTTTGTCTTTATTATCTTCTTTATTATAATATAACTCCTCGTTACCAAATATTATCTGATTGTTAGAGGTTGGACTTAGATGTACGATAGTATTGACACCCGTATTTTGTAATTTTACTTTTATTTCTTTTTCAACTATGCTGATTTTTCTTTCGCTGCCTATAGAAGCATTCATAAGTTCAATTTGATCTGTCAGAGAATTCAAGCTTTCGACTAATATATTCGAAACGTATTGATCTAAATCAATGTTGTTCACATTTTTATGGCAAAGAGCCGGATGTGTGTGTTTCAGAAATTCTTTTTTGGGTTTTTCAATAGATGAAATGGCATTTGCATCGGTAGGTGGTGCATCAATGGTTTCAGATACAACAACCTCCAGCAGTTCGTACATCGGAGTTATACTTGATACTTCATTTGATAAAATATTATTGTCATTATTCTCAACTTCTTCGTATTTTTCATTTATACGAATGTCAATGTGGTTATTTTTTGAAAACAACCTATTATCACTGGAACCATTTGTTCCTTTTGCTGTCGATATGGTTGTGGGATAGGATTCTGATGTCTCTGATAAAGAATGGTCATCGTTATTTGTTTGTAGTGTTGATATACTTTCATATTCTAATGATTTCTTAGGGGATTCCTTTTCTTTTATAGATCTTTTATTGATTTTATAGCCGTGAGAATCAGACGTATTACAACGATCTGTTAATGGCGTTTCTGATGATGTAAGTACATATGATGAAACTCCATGATCATGTGATTGAAAAGTTGAATCTGAAAGTTCCTTATCTTGTCGAGTTTCTTCGATTCTGCCATAACTATTTCTCATTGCCGTTCTCAGCATTTCGTCACTTCCATCAAAATGATTTCGTGATTCTAATTTCTGGCGCTTAGGCGTAGCCCAACCAGCTGGCATATGAGAATCTCTGGAATGCCTCGACGACGTAAAACTGCTCGACAAATGTCTGAGTTCAGACCTAGATCCATCCAAAGATCTAGTTTCTCTTCCACAGTCTTGGGAAGTATAAAGGTCTCCACTGCAGTAACAACAATTGGCGCAAGGATTGCAATTAGATCTGCCCCATAGACGTCGTAGCAGTGCCGACTTTCGCATGACTTCTCGATCTCTTCGCAAGAATCTGTGTGGTGGCTCACACAAGGACGCACAAGAGCCTCGCGGTGGAGATGGTGATGCGGGGGATGCAGCGCGTGATGGTGCTGTAGTCGCCCCAGTTTCTTCAGAATCAGATCTTTGTTGCGCCAATCTGTATCTAAAAAATAAATAAGATTGTGTTATATAACTTATTGTACTTAAATTACTTCAAACTGATTTTTTATGACATAATCTAAAAGGCTTGTATTATTTCCACCGATTTTTAACTCTGTTAAAAGTATTTTATATAAAAAAAGTTACATTTATTCATATCCAATATCCAAATAGTACGTTGCCAAATGGTTAGTCACTTTACTTAATTTGAAAAAAGATAAAGTTCTCCATTCATTTATATTTTATATATATATATTGAACAAATTCTACAAAGGTTAGCAGACGAATAAAATATTTGAAAATATGCAATAATTTTATTTTTAATTATATGCATTATTAAGCTTACTAAGTTAGCTTATGAAGATAGTTAAAGTCTGCCCATACAAAAATGTAAATATAGCAGCCTGATGATAGCAACGATTCCCAAAAAAACGTGTGCGGTCGGGGATCCTCGGTTGTAAGGAAAAAAGTTCTTTTTCCTCAACTCTTCAACTAAGAATTCTAAATAAAATAGGCATATTTTTTTCTATCATTTTTAAGTATAATGTAAGGTAAGAGATCAAATTACAAAAGTTCATTTAATATTGGAAGAAATTGTCTCCTCTTTCATATCTAATTTTCATTTAATGAACATTAAATATAAAAGAGTGAATCATGACTTATTAAAAAAAAATACTAAATAAAAATTATCAATCTGAATCTTTGCGTAGAGTTAACGAACTCCTTATTGTTCTATCTACTAGTGTCTTAGAAATAAGTACGAGTCTGTCAGAATGGAATGGAGAGAGCGTAACGCTTTTCCATTACATGACGATTTCTACCAAGCATCAACTCATAATGTTATACTTACTTTCTCATTATAATCTCCGGCACGGAGTACCGGCGCCGGAGCATGCCCGGGGACGCGCCCGGCCGCGGCGGCAGCTCGGCCAGTTGTGCACGTTTGGATAACGCACTGCGGTCCATTTTTTCGCTGTCTCGTTCGCCCGCCTGCGTTCGTATTATTCCTTCTCGTTCCCTCGCGCTTTCGCCCATCTGCGACGAGTTTAGCGCGCGGCTATGGGACAAATTAAAACAGGTAATCAATCAGTTAAATATTGTAAAAATTTTCAGTTATATGTTGTAAAAATTTTTACTGTAATCGAAAACTTTTACAATATAATTTTGAATTTTTTTTACGTACATGTTTACGAACACCGCAGACTAAAATAGATTGACATTACTATTTTTATTTGACACCATCACAATGACAAGCGTGCTTTTGTACGTTTATATATTAACCCATCGGCATGGAGTATAATGTAGTACCCCAGAGTGAGCAAGCACTGTTTTTCAAATATTTTCAGAGCAACGATTTGTAAGTAGATAAACTGAGACTATTACTAGCTATGACCGAGATCTGTCCTAATTAGATTTCGAATCGTATCTTTTCGCTAGCCAGAGGAGGTAAATCGGGCTGCGGATAGCTTCTTCCCCATAGGGAGTAGTAAGCTGTCAGCAGCTTACTCCCTATGGGGGAAAAGAATCCCATTCATGCACCCTTACACGCGAATAATGGGGAATCAGAATTCTCTAAGAGCTTCCCAACTCACAATAAGTGTTTCAATTTGCCTGAAAGCAAATAGGTGCAACTTCATCAGCGGCAAATCACCATAGAGATACACGTATCATCGGCATCTGGTAGCCCTTAATTAACCTTTAATAATCACCATTAAGAGATTACGAAATACCGTAGACACAGTTTAGCGACTCGGAAGTGGCGTCGTTGGCGCGGAAAGAGCTCGCAACGCGACCTTCTTATGTTGAGATGAATAGGGCGATCGGACAGCAGGACAGAAAAGGTTTACGGCAAAGGCCGAAAAATATTGCAAGCAATAGATGGCGTTGGCTTTTACAAGCCACGAGGGCATCCCTGCTCTAAATACGAGATAGTGCCTGGTGCTAGTTGTTTTCGCATGTAATACAAGGAGAAGGGAAGATACTTCATCTCGCGCGAAATTTACTCAGAATGAAATAAGTAAGCGAGTGCAAATAGAAATGTTTTTGTGTATCAAAAACCATCAACAAAAAGTTATAGTACTGAATATTTTTCTTTATGAATAAAAGATGTACTTGAAATAAACTATATATATATAGTTTATTTCAATTTATTATATATAAATAATAAAATAAAAATAAAGACAATTTTTTGTGAGGCAGTAAGTAGCTATACCTAATTAGCCATTTTGCAGATTCTAGTTATGTGTTATGTCTCAATAGCTGCTGCACTAACATTATAATATAAGCCTTCACAGTTCGCACACCCGCTATGCCATCTGACATTTGATCAAATCAAATCAAAATCAAATATGTTTTCATTTCGTCGGTAATGAACACTTGAATTGAATGAATTACACTTGTAATACATCATTAATGAATTCTTTTCGATATTACCACCCATTACAAATGCTGATTGAAAGTAAATTTATATCTATCCGAAGTATTGAGAAACAGTTTACTATATAAGTGAAAATTCATATTTTTGTAATTAGATATTCTAACTTTAAACTGCTTGTAGATTCATAATTCACGTACTTAAACAGACTTGTATTGAACTGAAAGATTAATTTTCACAAAGTTATTAACAATGCACCAAATTAAAATACACCTAATATACCTATATATAGAATATATATGTATAGAATATATATGTATATAGAAATATACCTAGTGTTTACATTTAATAATTATAGGTGCACATAATTTTTATTATTTATTGTGTTTTATACTTGCATTACATATATTTTTTTTACAAAGCACTTCAAACTTTTGTAATTATTTTTGCTAGTGATTATTTAACCTGTCTTTTGTAGGCACACCATTCACTAACGCCAACAAATTGATTACAAAATCAAAAATCTATCTTACAATCATCAATTTAAACGGGACTCGACTCTTGTATTCGATTAATATATGGATTTGTTTTCAGAAATCATGGAATATAATGCCACACATACTTAAACAACTGTGTTATTACTTAGTCACGCGCGACAACTATAATATACAAGTGGACTATGACACATTTATGCTATGTATATATATATATATATATATATATATGTATATATAAGCGAAATACCACTGACAGACTGACTGATTGACTCATCGCAGGATCTCCGAAACTATAGGTCCAATTGATTTAGAATTTGGCATAGTGACCAAATTGCTAATCAAATAAATCCTATTCAAAAAAAAACATCATTTTGTATTTGCGCAAAGCCATGAATAAAAGATAGGAATCTTATAAAGCAATATCTGTAACTAAATATCTCGTCAACAGATGGCCGTTTATATAATTTTAAATATCGTTTTTCCCATGTCTTCTTCTTTTTTTCCAAAAAAAAAAAGAAAGTCAATTATTTTTATCAGATTACTTTGAATGTATACGTTACATTAAAACATAAATACATAATTAAGTAAATAAGACAAGTCCATTTTCTATTAATTAACAGCAAAGCAAATAGACTTAGTTTAATACTGATTAGTAGTATAATGTTGAAATTATTACCAAACTAATGACGATCTTTTCTGTTAACAAAACTTTAATAAAAAAAAACTTATTACGTTGATATTTACGAACATACGAGCTCAATACTTTTGCAATAAAATTATCTCATAAAAGAAAATAACCCGAGTCAAGAAAGAAGACAACAGAAGATAAAACGTCTAAAAGAAAGAATGAACCGTTATTACAAAAAAACACACACAGAACGAAAAATTAGGACTCACGTGTTCTGTGTTTTTAGTTTAAGCCTGCCCTTCACTCCATCGCCAGTCTTTAGCCGCTTTACGAACGAACTTCGAGCCGTGTGGGCCTGTTCTAGCAGGCATATCGGTGCAGAGATTTTCGAGAAAACACGAAACGACTCTTCTAGCAGAGCAGCTCCACTGGCGGGGAAGTGCTCGCCGATTGCAGGTATTATACGTATCTGATATCTGCATCGGGCCATGTAATTATGGAGAGTGAATAATATTTAGTTGATAAGATAGGGCGCGTTGTACGTAGGCACATGAACGTTATATTGGGTCGTGACGACGGTTTCGCTCGCGACCGAGGATTGTCGGAAGTGAGTTACCTCACGGACGAGAGATGCGGCTCCCCGTCCCACGGTCTTGAAAAGAACGCGAAACGGTTTTATAGTGGAGCACGCTTTACGTTTTCCTTGCACGTGACATAACAGAGACTGATTGAACGGTTCCCTTGTTAATAATGATTGTAAACAATTGTTCTTCGGAATTAATAATCGAATCAAATCATATCTATGATATCTTTTATCCCGGAAATACTTATAGTTTCTGTATGAAAATTCAAAAATCCTCAAAGTAGAATGTGTTGATTGGAATTGAATCGAAGGTTGGACCGAAATCTACATGAAGAGCAGAACTGAAACAAAATTGGAAAGCGGGAGTGGCATCGGGATTGGGACAGAATCGACAGTACGCCAGAGCTTGAGTTCACGACGGAGACGGCGCCATCTGCCGATAAAAAAGGTGTGGAAATCGATTTTAGGGCCGAGCGGACGGAGCTGCAGTTAAGCGAATGATGCTCGTGCGAATAAATCGTAAGGCGAATTTATCAATCATCACATAGTTATTAATTTTCATAGAATACAAAAAATAAACTGCACTATAAAAACATTTTTTTATATATATAAGGATAAGCACATTTTTGAATTCATAGGAGGATTCGCGAGATGCAATTAGCATATTTTGCGATCTCCCCAAGGCTTTTGATTGTGTTCATCATGAAACTCTGATCGGGAAACTACGTTATTTATGAAAAAATATTATTATTAATAAAAATTTATGATTTATAAAAAAAATAGAAATGTTTAAAAGGAATAGTTGCCGTCATAAACTCAATAACAGAAATAAAAATAAATTGATTTTACATATTAGTCGACTGTGTAAAATCACAAATTAATTTAGAGGGCTCTGTGTGCGCATGTTCAATAAGGTCTCTGTGGATATACAAGATTTACCCCTATATAAATTTAAGAGTGTTATTAAACAGTCACTCAGTAAAAAAGGGTATTATACAATTTCCGAATATTTAGAAGACAAAAATCAGTGGGCATAAGCGGCTCGACTTCTTACCGAGCTGTTTCATTCTTAATGGTTTCGTATTTGTTTTGGCTATGTATGTCCAAATTAGAAAAGAGCTACCCTTAAGTTTCTTGCTCGTTCTTCTTGAGGGAAAACTGCCTTCCGAACGAGCGGTAAAGTGTAAATTCGCAAAAAATGATGACGTATTTCAAGTGTTATTTTGTAACCTATGAAATAAAGATATTTTGAATTTGAATTTGAATTTATGATGACGTATTAAATAAAAAGCATTCTTCAATTTTTTCGACATGCACTTCTGTGATAATCATATTAAAGTCAGAATATTCCATTAATATTCATAAATCGATATTTATATTAGTGCTGAACAAAGAGTTTTACTTTCTGTCCATATAGATAATTACATTTTTTTGAAAATAAAAAAAAAACCAGTTATCACGAAGGGGCTCTCAAAACGTGACGACCGACAGTTAGCGAGTCGTTAACGACACGCGGAGCTATTAGCTATCGTCGGAAACTGTAAAGAACTATCCGCATTCCGTATGTAAAACATTTGGAATTATTGGAGCGAGATGAATCGCCGACATATGCACTCGCCTCGTCGCACCGGACATATCCATAATACCACACATGCGTGTCGCATGCCGTGAGAACATTCGACGCCAGAAATCATGGCATTTTAATTTTCCATTCGACCATTCGTCACGAATCGATTTCATGGCTTTAATTGTCATTGAAAAAATCGGCACGTATCTAACTAAAAAACCCCTTAAAGCTTATTGAAATTCTATCTTCATTTTGAAATCTTAACTTGCGTACGCGCATCGTCACACCTCAATGACATCATAAAGTGCGCTGTAAATCAATCGCGTACAGATATCGGTTAAGCTCACTCATGTGCTGAAACCGATAAAAGAAGTGTATACGCAGACCGTAATAAAATTATTATTGACAAAAAGTTAATGACAATAAAAAAAAATGACGTGACTATGTAATTATAGCGTGGACCACTGTCACTCCATCACTCCATATTTTTAGTAGTACTATATTAGTAGGTACATGATATGAATTTAGTAAGATACAAAAGTGAAATTGAAAAAAGATCGAAACGAGAAAATCTACTGAAGAACGCGACTAGACCGACATAACTCACAGAATTAGTTAGTAGAAGTGACAATGAGCAGGCCCATCGCTCGTAGACCGACAACCGCTGGAGAAGACAGGTCATCGAGTGGCGACCGCGAACTAGACGGCGCAGCGCGTGGCGGCCTCCCACCAGGTGATCTGATGACCTGGTGAGAGCCTCGGGCCACCTGTGATCGCAGGTAGCCGAGATCTTACGTCGCGGAAATCTAGAGAGGAGACATATCTGCAGCAGTGGATGTCCAACGGTTAAAAGGCTAAAACGGCTAAATCAGAACCTTATAGCAACCAATGCGATTTTTAGCTCATATCAAATGTTAGTCTATGTTCATATCAACGAAGTATGCCATATCGCTATTTCTTATACAGCTACACCAAAAATATGCAATTAATATTTTAAAAAAAATACAAAATACATTTACTATAATAATATGCATAAAAAATTAGGTTTTGCGCTTCAATAAAATTAAGTGCTTATTAATTATTATACAGTAAATAGCCGGAGCGAGAAAGAAGAATGGACATCCTCATTTCAGTAATTTATAACTATTAAAGTGACTTATAACATCACGCATACGATACGAAATGACTTCTCACGCCATATTATTTTTTCGATGAAAATAAGGCACAATGCACCATATATATGTATATGCCGGAACATTGCTTAAAGTCGTAAGTACGACATAATTTAAAATAAACATCATACATGACGCTATCGCAACTAAGTGACGGCAATCGTATTAATAAGCAAATTCATATGACCATTTAGTTCAAAAATAAAAATCCAGCTACTTTCTTCATTAATATAATAAAAACAATAGATCGAGTTACCCAGTTCCATTGACGGAACGACGACCCTCAACGTGTATCATTTTATGATGATGTAAAACCCAATCATTACTGAATTCGTAAGAAGGCATGAAACTGATTACATTAAAGAAAGTCAACTGGCTAATTCTCAAGGCCCTTTTATTGTGACTCATGCTGAAACCTATCGAACCTTTATTATAGTATGACAAATGCATAGCACACAATCCTCGGGACAGTACTTAAATCTTATGGATCCCTATTTATAAATACACAATTTATTTATAATAAATTTGGATTGGATAGTAAAAGTGAAACTATACTTTGAATACGATCTAACAAAGCGTTTGTCCTCCTTCATCTCGAACGGCCGTGACGTCCGGCGTCAACTCACGAGCCAAGTTTTAAACCTGTTTTGACATTTCACGTAACAGCAAATTGACTGTGGAGCGTATATAATTAAATCGGATTTGATATGTGCGAGGGCCGAAGTCAGAAATAACCGCACAAAGATATTTCAGTTATTATATAGGTGGTTTGTGGTTAATAATGATGGACTTTGTAGAAATATATCCTAGGTCTATTTCACTATCTCTTCTTTCTCCCTCGTCCGTCTTTTGCCAACCGTCTGTCTAGTCTTCTTCACATACTCGATCAACCTTCAAAGATGCGCTATGTGGGAGGTAGGCATTAATTTTTTTTACCACTCTGGCCATTAATATTACACTCAAACTTGACACTGGGCAATGAAGCACAGAAGGCCCTTTTGTCTTATACAAATAAAATACAACAAAATATTGAAATTGTTTGGGTGATCGCTATATATTATTGTTGAAATTATAAGAAAATTTAAATTAATTAGGTAACACTATTTTTAGTTCACATTTTTGCCAAAAGGTGGCACCCGTGTATGTACTGTGGTTTTTAGTATTCGTTTTCTTACCTTCAATGTGCATCGCTATATATAAATAAAATATATAAAACAAGAAAACATTGTTTATAGAAATCCTATCCCATAAATAAAATAGGTTATGGGCCCAGGACACTGCTAAATAAAAAAAAAAAAAAAGGTAAAGAAAAAGTGAAGTGACATTCCGTTCTAGAATTTCTGATAGTCATTGACTGATAGATAACCTCAAAATGGATCCCGCACGGTCAATGAATCTAGAAAGATTTGATGGAAATAACTTTAGGCAGTGGAAATTTCAAATCAAATGTGCCTTAAAGGCAAAGGGAATCGATATTTCTATACCGAAACCAGAAATAAATAGCACCGAGTGGTTAAAAATGATGGCATGGCGATGTTCATCATAACCTCTTCGATGGATTTCAAGCAAATTACCTTGATAGAAAACTGTGAAACTGCTAAAGAAATAATGGAAAACTTGAATCTATTTACGAACAAAAGAGTGAACTATGTAAAATGCTGATTCATGAAAAGTTCTATCAATACAAAATGTCTGAAAATGACAGTGTAGCACAACATATCTCGAAAGTGGAAAATCTAGCAAAACAGCTGAAAGAAAGTGGCGAGAGTGTAAGTGAAATGGCCATTATAACAAAAATAATTGGAACATTGCCCTGAAGTATAGGTCAATACGTCAAGCATGGATGTCATTAGACCCCACACAACAAACTCTCAATAATTTGACTGCCCGTCTTTGGATGAAGAATCGAGTTTAGCATCTGTAGAAGAACAAGAAACAGCCCTTCTTGTTGTCAATAAAGGTTGGAAGAATGTGCCAAAGCAGAATGGGCCAAGATCATGTGGGAGCGGTACAAGTCAAAACAAAACTACTAAACATAGATTTGAGTGTTACAATTGTGGAAAGCGTGGCCATTTTTCTAAAGAGTGTCGTTTTCCAAAACAGAACAAACCAAGAAAACATCTGAAAGAATCTTCAGACATGTTGGCATTTAATGTCGAAATCAGTTCCTATAATACAGAAGAAAATGCTTGGATCATGGATAGTGGCGCCTCTGCCCACATGACATTTAGAAAAGATTTCTTTGTAGAGTTACTTAAATGCAGCGAAATCATTGACATTGGGAAACAAGCAATCGGTAGAAGTCTCTGGCATTGGTAAAGTGTTGATAAAGAGATATGTCAATGGACAGTGGGAAACCAGTGAACTGCATGGGGTATTGTATGTCCCAAATTTGAGAAGAAACTTATTTTCAGAAGGTGTTATTATACGAAAAGGTTACACTATTATGAAGAAAGATTCAAATGCTTCGATTTATAAAGACAAAAAAATGGTAATGAGTGCCAAAATCACAGAAAACAATTTATATGAGTTGAATATAAAAACAATAATTCCTGATACTTGCAACTTGGTTCAAAATAATCAAAGTGATATCAAAACGTGGCATGAGCGACTGGGACATATTAACCTAAAAGAAATCAAAAGTATGTGTGCCAATAATGTTGTTGAAGGATTAAAAATTAATGAAATTGATGAAAAGAGTTTTGTTTATGAAGCATGTGCATACGGAAAACAATGCAGGTTTCCATTTCGTAAATCTGTAAGAGGTGAAGGACTACAGCCTGGTGACTTAATCTACAGCGATGTCTGTGGACCAATGAGTCACACATCAGTTCAAGGGATGAGATATTTTGTGTTATTTAAAGACGCAGCTACAAGTCACAGGCATGTATATTTTATTAAAAATAAAAGTGATGTTCTGGAAGTTTTCAAGAAATATAATTGTATTGTAAAAAATAAATACATGCACAATATCAGAATCTTACACACAGATAATGGAAGAGAATACGTTAACAAAGTTTTAAAGAATATTTGGACAAAGAGGGTATAGTACATGAGCTCACTGCCCCATACACTCCAGAACAAAATGGGCGTGCAGAAGAGAGATTAGAACCATAGTGGAGAGTGCTCGCTCCATGTTATATGCAAGAGATCTGCCACTGGACCTGTGGGCAGAAGCTGTGAACTGTGCAGTTTACATATTGAATAGAACATCTTCTAGCCAAACCCCAGGTAAGACACCATATGAATTATGGAACGGAACGAAACCAGAATTGGGTCATTTGAAGGTGTTCGGCAGTATTGGATATGTCCATGTTCCAGATCAATTAAGAACAAAATTGGAAAAGAAGAGTGAGAAAATGCTGCTGATTGGTTATGACAACACCAATTACAGAATGTATGACATGAATAAAAAGACAATTAAAATTTCAAGAAATGTGATTTTCGATGAACATCAAGTTCCAGAAGTAAGAAAGAATATTACACAAATATGTACTATTGATGATAATGAAGAGACAACAATACAAAATAATGAAACTGAAGTAAGAAATATGGATGAAACATTAATTAAAACTACAGTGTCAGAGTCTGATGACAGCTTGTTGAGTTGCAACAATGATGATCCAACATATGAGCCATCACAAGAAATAGAAGATATAATGTCACACCGGAACATAACTTTGAGGCCAAGAAATAATAGACGTTTTGAAGCTAATCTAGTTGAATTGTCATTGCCTCAGACATATGATGAAGCTTTGCAGAGTCCACAGAAATATGAATGGTCTCAAGCCATTAAAGAAGAATTATCTGCACATAAAGAAAACAACACCTGGAATGCGGTACCAAGAGCTGGTCAACGAACTCTTACAACAAAATGGGTTTTCACAATTAAGAAGGGTGAGAATAATGAAGCACGTTACAAGGCTCGCTTATGTGCACGTGGGTTCACTCAGATTAAAGATGTGGATTATCAAGAAATATTCTCTCCAACAACGAGGTATGACTCTATAAGAATTATTCTTTCTATTGCAGCAAAGCATAAGTTAGAAATACAACAATTTGATGTGAAAACTGCCTTTCTTAATGGGCATCTTCAAGAAAATATTTTTATAGAAGTACCTGAGGGTGTATCTGTATCTTTAAATAAAAGTCATGTGTTAAAGTTAAATAAATCTCTGTATGGGTTAAAACAGGCTTCTCGTTGTTGGAACAAAAGGTTCACCGAGTTTTGATGAAATATGGTTTTGTACAATCTCAGGCTGATAATTGTATTTTATAGGGATTTTAATGAAATCAAAGTATTTTTAATTATTTATGTAGACGATGCTCTTATCATATCTTCAAATAAACAACTCATACAAGAGATAATAGAATATTTGGAACAAGCTTTTAAAATAAAAGTTTTACAATTGAAACATTTTGTCGGTATGGAAATTAAAAAAATAAATGATTGTATCTATATTCACCAAAGGGGTTACATAGACCATATAATTGAGAAATTTTGTATGACAAATGCAAATCCAACTAGTACTCCTGCAGATATAAATGTCATTATAACAAAGAATGTTGATGAAAATATTGTGAAGTTTCCATATAGAGAAGCCATTGGTTCATTACTATTTTTGTGTTCTGTTTCAAGGCCTGACATATCATTTGCTGTAAATGTATTAAGTAGATATGTAAACAATCCAAGTCAGCAACATGTTAATGCTGTGAAGCGTATAATTAGATACTTAATTAATACTAAACATTTATGTATAAAATATGGAGAAAGTAATGGTTTAATTGGTTATTCTGATTCTGATTTTGCAAGCGATGTTGATACTCGTAAGTCTACAACTGGTTATATTTTTATCATGAATGATGGTCCAATTACCTGGTCCAGCCAAAAACCAAAGACCATTGCTCTCTCCACAACTGAAGCAGAGTTTGTGGCTTCATGCGAAACTGCCAAAGAAATACTGTGGTTACAGCAACTATTATTAGAATTAGGTGAAAGTTGTGAATGTGTAACTATGTATGTTGATAATCAGAGTGCCATAAAACTGATTAACAATCCTGTTTATCATAAAAGAACCAAACACATAGATGTCAAGTATAATTTTATTAGAGAAAAAGTTGAGTTGGGTCTGATTAAAATTAATTATGTTCCTAGTGAAAATCAATTAGCAGATATTTTAACCAAAGCATTACCCACTCAAACTTTTACCTATTTGAGGGATCAGATTTTGTTTAATAATTGTTAAGTTTCCTTATTTAGTTTTTGAAGAGAGTTAAATTTTTGTGGGAGTGTTGAAATTATAAGAAAATTTAAATTAATTAGGTAACACTATTTTTAGTTCACATTTTTTGCCAAAAGGTGGCACCCGTGTATGTACTGTGGTTTTTAGTATTCGTTTTCTTACCTTCAATGTGCATCGCTATATATAAATAAAATATATAAAACAAGAAAACATTGTTTATAGAAATCCTATCCCATAAATAAAATAATTATCATATATGAAATATTTAAAAAAATGTATCAAGTGTTAAATTCTAAATTATATTTATTTAAGTTAGAAATTTTATAAAGAAAATATACAAATTTCAATGACGTGGACGAATATTGATTATCAAGTCTCAATCGGCCCATAATTGACCTATAACCCTTTCCCAATCTTTTTATTTCGAAATAAGAGATTTGGACCTTAGTGCTTCGTACTAATCCAGTAAGTCTTAGGGACTGCCAACACCATTGCCACCAATTTAATGACAACGTCCAAAACCAACGGCTTAATGTTCTCACCGTGACACGGAGGGATTAGTTTAATTTGATTTAATTTAAATCACCGCACATCTGTCCCGTAATCAGGATTTGAACTTAATTCCTTGTGGTTTAAAAGCTTATAATCACTAGAGCCACGATCGCTCCTTATAATGCAATATTTAACCTCGAACAAAACAGATCCGCTTTCTGCGCAAACAAAAGCCTTTTGGGCTTCCCAGTATTGTATTTTTTTTTCATAGACGAATTTTAGCCATCGGAAATTTCATGGTCATGCTTCTACGTCATAAAAATCGACATAAAACAAGCGGGCTAATCGAGTTAGTTGATTTTTGACGTCGCCATAGTTCGACCGCTACCCTCATAAACACCGTTTATTACAAATGATTTGAACTTTATAGACGTATTTGTATTTTCACTGTACCCGATACAAGCAAAAGTCGCTGTAGATCGATTCGACCATACAAAATGATATTCAAAAGCCAAGCGAGTAGACGTGTACAACTTTAATGGTCCGTTCTCTAAGAAATGAAATAAAGTAGGGCGCTCGTGTATCTCCTATATAAATATTTAAATGTCAATTCGGTCATGCAGTTCAGGCTGGTTGTGATAGATGCGTTTGCGATGCAGCTTAATATTTATAGAATTTTCTAAACGTTCTTGTTGTAAGTCTACAGAATACACGATTTATATGGTTTCGTGCATAAATGTTTAAAATGTGGAAGGCACCCATTTCGTTATTTCATCTAGTAATATATATACGTTCACAAATGAGCAGAAAATGCGTCCCGAATATTTCAATTCAATTAACAACCTCGTAAAGTAATGAAAGAAAATATACAATAACATATGAAAGAAAAATCTGAAAACGGTTGAATCTGCAAGCCATCCCTAAAATTACCCGCTATTATGTTTATTGATGTGTTTTTGAGCTCCTCGAGTTCAAAAATGTAGTACTCTATAAATTTATGAGCTTTGAGGACTCAAAAATTCGAAACACTATCGGTTTGAAAAACATCCCTGAAACTTCTTGCTACTGCTGAATTCAAAGTGTTCAAAAAATATACATAGCAGTAAATTATTAAGCTCTAGGAGCTCAAGAGGTTGATTTTAGTACTTTTTTGAAATCCCCGATCATAAAAATAATGTTTAAACAAGATTTATGTTTTTCGACTTACAAAATCCAGAGATATTGAAAAAAATACTTTTATTTTTCAAATACCATATCTTTCGAAAGCATTTTTCGTTTTATTTCGTTCTTCTTTACGTCATTTGACACAGTTTTCAAGCAAAAATAGATTACCGAGTACCAAACGACAAATTTATAAATTATTTTGAAGAAAAAAAACACGTTTTTTGAACTTTTCGTTTGTTTCGAACTTATTTTGAACGAACCATTTAATATTGATACGGTTTACGTGAGTCGACGTTGTGTTATTACGAAAAGAGCTTATTAGTATAAGATTTGATGAAAACGCGATTTTCGAAAATTGGACTGAATTTTTTTTCCAAAATGGCATCTACCTTACCCGCGATAGGTCGACCAGAGCAAGGTTCGTCTTTGATGTTAAAGTTATCGGAAAGAAAAGGCTTGTATCTCTTTTGTGCTACTCTTACTGACACTGTATAAGATCCCTAAACGTCACAATTTTGTTTTTTGCGGCTTGTGTGGCATTTTTAATAATAAAACTTTAAAATATATCGAATTTCTACATCAGATTTAATTATTTTGGTGTACAGAAAAACAATAGAAAAATGGCGGGATACCGTTTTCACTTTTTATTTTTATTTTGTAAAATGTCATCTACTTAATGGTACCAAAACTAGCGAGATACAAAGAGCACAACCAAAGAGGTTTTACTGCAACTTTTTTCTTATAAATTACAAAAAACACTTTTTTCCCGACCTAATATATAAACGTACGACACACAAAAAGCTATTTTTGAACCTTAAACATTCTAATTTGCTTTTTTTTAATTGCTTAAAAATCTAAACATGTTTTTTAGAAGATATGTAAGCAAATAACTAACAAATAAAGGATTTTGATTGTTATCATATTAGCTGTTTGACGTCAAAATTAATGGACTGAAAACGCTTAAACCAGTTTTGTGCCACTCTTACCGACACCGCATTAGGTTCATAAACGTCACAAATCTGTTTCGCGAAATGTATCGCATTTTTACCTTTTTGTAATAAAACTTCAAAATGTTTCGAATTTCTACGTTAGATTCACTCATTATTGTGGACAGAAAAAAAAATAGAAAAATGGCGGGACCCAGTTTTTGGTTTTTATTTTCCTTTTATTAAAATGTCATCTATATAATGGTATCAAAACTCGCTAGACACAAACAGCACAACCAGACATTCTACAGCAACTTTTTACTTATAAAACTCGAAAAAAGTATATATTATAAGTATATATATAATTAAGTAAGTATAATTAATAACAGTGTCTACAAATTCTCATGCATTAGTAACAATAAACAAACAAAGGGATAAACTGCATGTTAATTGCATTTTAACGCCAAGCAGCGTTATCTAAGGCCATTCACAGAAGTCGAGTCATCCGCGCTGTGGTTTACGATCTCGACTCTCGTTTTCGGAAAATGAATCATAATAATCAAACTCGATGAGCAGAAAAAGGTGATGCATTTTAATCGACACATTTCCCGCTCGTGCAGTGATGTTCACTGTTCTTGCAGCAGTTTTGAGTGCACCGCCTCTAGAACTAAATTATGTATATCTATTAATAGAAGTTATTTGTTTTTCTTGAAACTTTTACGATAACAATATCTCTATTCGGTAATCAGTGACAACGTAAATTACTCAACTGGTTTGTTTTATCATGTCGATCTGCATAAACTATATGTTTGTGAAGGAGGCGACGCTCCGATCGATGCGCGTGCGCTGGTACGTGCAGATAAAAAAAGATGATTACGATAAGGGAATATATTAATTGGACGCCATTTTCTTTTCTTAGGGTTCCGTGCTTAAAACCCATGCTATCCGATTTCAGTACCCTTTCAGTCCGTTTACAGGTACAACAAGGTCATTCCTTTGGTATCTCTATTCTGAATGAAAAAAATTCACAATTTCTTTATTTAAATAGTAAATAAGTACGTGTACTTTATATTGGGCATAAGGCAAGATCCAAAAAAAAATGTCAAGCTTATAGTATATGATTTTTAATGGCAATAACTGTAAATTTTTTAGTTATCTCCAAAATTGTTCGAAAAAATGCCATTTCTCTTATCTTCAAAAATCGTTAGCCAAAAAACTCTAAAATCACTATTTATTATAATTATTCGTACTCTTACAACTCATTTTCTCAGTTTCCGTTGAATAAGCTGTTACAGATATTACAACAATACAACGTAATATTAAATCATTATTATTATTATAGTAAGTGCGTTTTTCCGCATAATAATTTAATAACGCAGTACATTGTTAACATGCCTAAGTCGATGGAGGCGTTATCTAGCGGCCGCTTTCGACGCGGCCTATTAAGATAAATGCTTTTACAGCGCTATCGCACGCTGCGAACGCGTGAAATACGCTAACACTATCAGACTAAGTGTTTCAGGGGTGTAATGCACCTTTCAGTCGTATAAATAAATTAGATATAACAAAAACGTGTATCATAGTACAAAATAAATAACTAAGATTCGGATCTAATTTTTAATAAATCAATGTCGCATTGTGTTGCTTGATTAATTTATTTTAATAAAATAAAAGTAATGGGTGTGCATAAACGTGTATGCTTAGTAATGAGCTCTCTGTTTGTGAGGTGAAATAAATAAATTAATTTGGCAAGACGTTATTGTTTATTTCCAATCTTCAGAGAGAATGACTTCAACGGTGAGTCGTTAACGTGTCCTCCTACGACGTAAGAGAACATCTTTGGACCGAAGGCCTACATCACTTAAGAGGACACTCGAACGATTCATACTCCACTAGAAATTATATTTTTACGTAGACATAATAACCACCAAAATTTATACACAAAAATCAGTTTAGTTAAAGCTCGATTCAGTGTTTTGAAAGAGTAATACAACTTTTTCTTAGTACAAAATATTAATAAAAGAAACTTATTTTTAAAGAGGAACCCCTGAATATCGTTTACATTTTATTGAATTAAATACACACGAGTGCGTAGGTCTACATTACCACTATTGATTGAAAAGACGATATTTTAATTGATACCTAATTAGGCTACATATATAACCTCTTTTAAATATCCACGTATCACATACGAAGCAGGTGCTATATGGGACGCAGTAGCTCTCTCTTGGCACAAGCGAAAGTCTCTGAAGCCAGCGATTTCAAAGGAAGTGCGCCACACGGTTGACAGTAGGCCACGCTATCCACTCTTCACTCCATTTTCCTACCCTCGTCTTAAAAATATGCTAAAGAACGTTATTTACAACCACTTGAAAGCGACTCGTTCAAACGATAGTAAAGCGGCGCTAACCCATGCGCGATTGAAGTTACCACCACCACCTGTTTTAACGATGAAGGGAAACATCTTGATGAACGCTGGAGGTCGAAGAAGATTCATAAAATATCCAACCTATCATTTCTTCGAACGAAGTTCCTTAACAGTAGGAGTTTAATGGTAGAAATCCTAACACAACATAAAAGCGTATACGACTATCTCTCTCTTTCTCTCTTTTAAAATTTATTATTCAGTAATTTTTTCCATAACGTATTAATTCAAAGTTTTATACTTTATTTTTAATAAATGAATAACTTTCCTGAATCTCTTTCATTTTATTTCTTTCTTTGCATCATTCGTTCCTGACGGGGGTTCCCCGAGCGCACATATGCTTTTTCTAGGGAGGTTTATTGTCTCGAATAGAATCTCAAAAACGCTAAACTGTACTGAAATACTGAAAAAGAAAACATAACTCTGGTCCCTTTCATTGTAAAATAATACAACATATACCAGTTTTTACAGCTATTGAATAAAAAAAGTGTCATTTAAATCGGTGCAATAGTTTTGTTACGATGCTCGAGAAAATAACCCAACAAACAAGAAGCTTAAATTGCTTTGAATTCAAAAACGCCTAATAGCCTCATGCAACCATTTTTTCTTATATATCTTTAATGTTAATACACTTTTGTTAATGTTGTTATTTAAAAATAGTAATACAAAATAACATCAGCGATTCCGTCATAGATCTGATGAGTTTTTCAGATATTGTTTAATTTTTTTAAGACACCGATAAAGATGTATTTATGTATACCGATTTCTAAACAATGTGTTTTAGAATAAAAACTCCATGAATTAGTAAGTGCATTTGTGTATTCAATGATATCTTACGATCAAGAAAAAAGATAAGTAAAAGACGAATGCAAGAAGAAAGTGAGAAATCATTTAGAATTGCATTAAATTGTTATATGTAATAGCTTTAATTTTCTGCAACATCAAGTAGAAACGCATTACAATGATTTCTACAATTTTTTATCTTTAAATTTATATCAAATAGCTCGTTGGGCGTGAGAAAACTATTTATAGAAATAAAAATCATGAGAGCCGATAAAATATTTAACTTTGCAATATTATAAGATGAGAAAAATAAAATGTTTTATGTATTGATTATATAAAAAGCTGTTATTCTTTGTTTCCAATTCTAATACATATTTCTGAAATCTCACACATATGTATTGGTTTAAAAGCATACATTCTCCACTGGATATACATTATTTTCTTTTGTATTTGAGAATCACTTTTTTTTACTTTTACATTCAATAAAAAATAGAAGCATAAAACTTTCGACATCTAACAGTTAAACGTATCTATATATGGTAGATTGAAAATTAAAAATAACCTAAAAGCAATTTCAATCGATGCGCAGACACACATATATACGGACTATTTTTGGCGTCCCATAAAAATATTATAATCCCATTTGCTATCCCGTATGCGTATCGCGTACCATACCGGGAGCCGGTAGCTCCGGACGAGAATAGCTCTCTCTGCTCCGCGGTGGCATCCCACTAAAAAACAAAATATGTACACATGCGCCCGCGCACCCCACCGTTCTGTGCTATAATAAATAAATATATTGTGAATCATAGATTATTATTATAATATTAATTATATAATCGCATAAGTAGTGCATTGTTTTCGAACATCCTATTTCACAGTTTTGTAGTTGATACCCGACTGTAAACTTATTCGCTTATAAAAATTGGTTACAATCCTTAGCAAAAATTTTAAAACAAATTAGCGCATTATGACTATGCGAATGCACCCTACCAGTTGTAAGCACAATATGTACAATAAATCACATAAAGTCACATAGAAAAATAATAAATACCCACTAGCTCAAAAACTGACTCAATCAAATTTCATTTGGTCGTAATGCAGAAATGGGAGTGGCTCGAATAATCATATAAAGTTCTGTGTCAGGTTTCAGCACTGCTAAGCCACAACCTTCCATAATCTTTTTGTTTCATATTTAAGGACTAGGATCTTAATCCCCCCGCTCCGGACTAAAGCGGGTCCGGAATCGATGACGACCGCCGACACCGGCGCGACGACGGTCCGTGGGGCCGGCCGGCCAAGGTGCTGCCCTAGCCGCTCTTTTAATTTGCATTTATTTAAAAATTCATAACATGAATTCATTCGGGAAATAGGGAGTTTTGAATAAACGATGATGGCATATCAGAAACGAACTGCGGCCGGGATGAGCATTCAAACCGAGATGGGATTCGTGATCAGGGCGCAAACCGGTGTTGCGACCAAGATTGGGATTAGGATTTAGGCTATGTTCGGGATGAGCATCGTAATCGTCACCGGAATAGACAACGGGAATGGGAACCGAACGGGGATGGTGTTGAATTCAAAATGAAATTGAAATAAAAATATAGTTTTGTACAGATACGTACATGGGCGAAGCTGTGAGAAAACTTTTTTACATGACAACCAACTACTACTGTCTATCTCTAAACCGATTAAATTACGGAATAAATTATTCTTCATTAAAATAATCATATACACTACCATTTTTTTCTATATTTCTTCGTATAGTATCGTTGAAGCATTACACAACATAACAGCTTCTTTTCCTCAAATCCTGCTGGCAAACCGGAGGGAATTTATAGCTTCTAACTTTCGAATTATGGCGATGTATGAGCGGCAGGTCCGTGGTTAAGAGCGTCGCCTATGAGTCATACGGCATTGGATTCGATCCTGACCACGATCAAATGAGTAACGAGTTCTTCGGTCAAGTTAAGCCGCTAGCTCCGTGCCTCCTAAGAACAAGTTAAGCCCCCGGCCCGTGCTCGGCCGGCGTGGAGGCCTATAGGCCCCAGCCCTTCGATCCGAAATAGAAAGATTGTGGTAAATGATTGGTACCTCAGCGGGGAATTATGAAATCTGACACAACATTGAGTTTTTTAAACTGTATTAAAAGAGGAATCTATTCAATTTTAAATTATTATTTTTTTATACGACGTCACAAGGTTAAATTATCTTAAACAGGTTTGCAATTATCTTTTTGTAAGTTTCTTATTTACTTCGTCAACTTAATTTCAAGAATGTAACAAAGGAACATCTAATATTTTGATAAAATCTAAATTCACAAGTTTGTGAAGTACGAGTGTTGACGTTTATTAAGTACTTTTAATTTAATATATTCGTATAAATATGCTATTTTTAATACATTGTTAAATGTAACAAAGACTAATGAGTCTTTTTAAGCATTACCTTATTTCATTTAAATATGATATCCAAAAGTATTGTATATCTATTCATAATTACATGCGATAGCAAACAGTACCTCCGTCTGCAATTAAAATGTTATCTATGTAGTCTTATATGATAAAGCTAGAGTTTGTTTGTATATTTGAACGCGGCTACCGATTTAATTTAGAAACCTTTTTCCGTGTCAGATAGTCCGTTTATTGAGGAAGGTTATAGGCTGTATAATTTTTTTTCTTATCTATTATATATTTAAAAATAAGAAAATAGTGTATGTGTAGCCATGAAACAGAAGACAATATCGAGTCGGTTTTCTGCTTTAGTGAATAACCTCACTCAATTAATTGGATTATGTATCTATAATGCTTATGAGAAACGGACACGTATTTATTACATTGACTAACGTAACGTACGCAAAACCGCGATAGGCGGCTGTATACATTTCGCTGTATCCGTCGATATTTTTAGAAAGTCGCCGCCGCGGCCGGCCGGAGCCCAAAAACCCCGTCGCCCGCCGCCGGCGCAGTTAAGAAACACCGTAGTTTTTCTCCGCCGCGCCGCGTTTGCGGGCAGCGGTTTCTTTGATTTTCCCACTTTTTCGTATGTCTTACCCAACTGTAAGTTTTTAAGGTTCTTTCCGCCCTTTTTCTTTTTTAGGATTCCGCGGGCGGCCGACGCCCCGTGTCGGCTGGCCCCGTCGCCGCCGCGTCGTTTAATCCTCAGAGACAGCGTATATTAAATCAACGAAGTGCACAGTTGTTTTGAAACTTCATGGTTGCGTAAGTTTTGACGTTCTTTTAGGTCCTAGTCCTTTTGTATCGGTAACGTAACGATGAGTCACGCGAGAGAGGCCGCCGAATACTCAACTATGATCGGTCTGCCGCGCTCAGCACGCCTTGCAAATGTATTGCAAGTTATTGTATGTATATTTGTATATGCTACAGTGCGAGATATAAATTAATGTTTAAATATAATTCATAAATGAAGTTGTTACTATTATTTCAACTATACGCATTAAAATGATTTTACCATTCAAAGTCGTTGTCACTGTATACCGACTTACAGGCAACCAAATAGTTAAGATCCCTACTGGGGTAATATTTTTTTATCACTCAATCGACCGAATTACCCGCAGAGTAGGCGGTGCTCAATTCTATGATACTGCGTTTTTTTTTATCTAGAAGCTCTCGAATCACTCATTAAAATTTTGTAATCGCTCTCCGGGCCCCCTCAAAAACCGAACACAGATCTGTGCTTAGATCTTAAGACGACGAGAACCCTCGTCCGGCTGCGCGGTCTCAACGAGAAAATTCCACGGTCGATCGCTTGTAGGTCGACGCGTGAGTCGATAATTGCATGCAGGAGTTTTTTTCTTTGCTGTAAAAACGATTCCGCTATTACCGGGACTCGCACGATTAGCGAAGAAAAAACATGCTCGATATTCTTGAATGTCTAATTTTGTCTCTTGGTATCGCCAATTAAAACTGTATTTAACATGCCACCGTGTGCGAGTTTCTTAAACACCGTTATTCTTGATCGCGCATGAGGAATATGTTTAATAAGCTATGCAGATAAGTACCTCATAGGCATTCATAAGTCATGCCAAATTAATTGACACTAAAGAATTGAAAGCAAAGAAATCAAGAATAAAGAAAGATTTGGCGACATTGACAAAATATGATGTCGGCGTTCAATTTTCATTTAATACACAAACAAAGAATGTAAATTTCAATGAAATTTCCTTTGTCGTTAAAACCACGAGAAACCTCAATGATTACCATTTATTTTATTATTGTGTGTTATTTAAATTTACACACACGTCATATTCGATCCCTTTTCCTGTCGTTTAAATGAAATAGACCCTATATCAACCTCAATTAATGGACAATGACTCACGAAATTTCAAGTAAGCTTTAAGGATAACCCGTAGCCTAAATCCTCAATTATTCTTATAATGACCATCCTTATCCTTATAATAATCCTAATCGTGTTTTTCCAAACTTCTTTAAAGGCCGGAACGTGGACGAGCGGAAAACCCGCGAGACCGCGACGGGCAACTTAAAATAAGCTCACTTAAGTATCGTGAATCAGACTCATTGGCTCACGCCGGCATAATTTAAATCACACACCGTCAGGATTTGAGGCCGCGCACCCGCCGGCTATGCAGTACATTTGGCATCTATATAGAAGGAAAATAACGTTTGTTGTCTGTTTGTATATGAAAAATTGCTTAGCTAAATAATTTTATTAGTGTACGTCTCTCGTCTTAAAATAAATGAAGTAATCAAAAATATAGAATAAGTTTTTATGGCTATCTCTATATTACATCATCCGACCAAATTGACATTTCCATTTTATCTCAAATTTTTTTTTCCAAAATTTTCTTTAAACGTATCTCGTCAAATATTTGTAATGCACCCATAAAATACAAATTATTGTACTATTTGGAAGTGGGTTGACCTTATTATTCATACACGTCAAGTTAAAAAGTAAATTCACTTAAATCAAATAACGTAGATCTCGAACACTTTAATTTTTATTTATGGAACTCTTGCAACTTAACTTGAATTTTATTTACAAAGTAAATAAATTATATATTTAGAATCATTTACCATTAGCGACAGCGCACCATAATATCATTATCACACTTATTTCAGTGGATTTCATTATCATACACATTTAATCCTCAGAAAAAATATATGATATGCATTATCATTTTTTCGTCGAATTCAATGCCTCGAACTGAGAAATTTTTCTTATAGCGAATTCCACCCGAAGACAGTGAGTAAGAATATAAAAAATCTTATTATTAAACTTTGCAGTTCGGTGCCAACGCAGGATAATATTATTTATTTACAAGATTCTTCAGACAAAATGCAAATCATTTTGCTTTCCCACTGTACAGTGAGCATTCGTTCATCGTGTTAGTCATTAGGCGCTCTGGCATGTGCGCCCTCTGCTGGTGACTAAGTGCATACCTACTGGAGCACTGTGGGACACAAAAACAAATAGACCACATATGACCGTAAACTCTTTTAATGCTTTATTTAAGTGCTGTACGCCGCCGTTAAGTTTTCGTTATCATTTTGATCCTCAGGATGGGCTTGCAAGGTGATTTTTAGGAATCTCTACCTATTAGGCATTTAGATATCACTGTGTACTAGACATTTAGGAATCGTTACTTATTCGGGATTCAGATATCACTGTCTACTAGACATTTAGGAATCGCTACCTATTCGGGATTTAGATATCACTGTGTACTAGACATTTAGGAATCGCTACTTATTCGGGATTCAGATATCACTGTCTACTAGACATTTAGGAATCGCTACCTATTCGGGATTTAGATATCACTGTGTACTAGACATTTAGGAATCGCTACCTATTCGGAATTTATATATCACTGTGTACTAGACATTTAGGAATCGTTACTTATTCGGGATTCAGATATCACTGTCTACTAGACATTTAGGAATCGCTACCTATTCGGGATTTAGATATCACTGTGTACTAGACATTTAGGAATCGCTACTTATTCGGGATTCAGATATCACTGTCTACTAGACATTTAGGAATCGCTACCTATTCGGGATTTAGATATCACTGTGTACTAGACATTTAGGAATCGCTACTTATTCGGGATTCAGATATCACTGTCTACTAGACATTTAGGAATCGCTACCTATTCGGGATTTAGATATCACTGTCTACTAGACATTTAGGAATCGCTACCTATTCGGAATTCAGATATCACTGTCTACTAGACATTTAGGAATCGTTACCTATTCGGAATTTGGGAATTATTATCTGTTACACATTTGAGAATCGCTTTTTCAATGCAAACAAAATTTTAAGTAAATGGAATAGCAATAAAATAATATAAGAAGGTACAAATATATCTCTGGTAAGTGGCATTATACTAATTCGTTTACAGAATGACACTACTCAATTTTCATGACAATCATGTTACAATATCAACTAAAACAATTCCGTCTATGAAACTGTTAGACCATAGACAGCTGTAGACAGACCACTAATAATTCAAACTGTTAGACCATAGATAGCTGTAGATGGACCATCAATAATTCAAACTGTACTAGTGAATATTCATCAAATGATTCAGATGCTCTGGCCGATTTGCAGTACCTATGTTATGACATCATAAAAATATTATAATATTAAAAGGCACCTTTTAAGATACCTGGCTTTACCATACCTTTTAATATTATTGTATCTCTGTTGGACGTGTTCAATTCGTCTCTGCAACAATTTTATACTAAGTGGCTTTATATAGAATAACAACGATTATTATTTATACCAAACCGTTTTTAGCTTATTGTAATTAGATTATAATGGAAACGAAATTGCATATCTTGATAGAAGATCGAAACTCATCTTTATGTAAAATTTTATTGTTAATAACTATTCGAATTTTCATGCCGAAACAAAAGTGACCAATTATTGTGATCGTACAATAAATCTAGTAAAACTGAGTAATAGTTCAATGAAATCACACAACGCTCTTAATAACTGTGTATTTGACCTAAATAAAAAAATTTCAAAATCAAATAAAAACGTATACTTCGTTTTTCTATTTTATTTTAGGAAAGCTATCACAACCTGTGTGCTCCATTGTTTATTTATAATTTTGTTTATTCGTAATAATTTGATCTTTATCACTCGTAAAAATAAACTTTTGGAAGACTATATTATTTCGGGTTTCACATTTAAAATCCACTTATTTTATTATTTTTCCTGTCGTCGAATAAATATACAAATTGCTCAATATTCTGTATTGATCTCATTTAGTCCAGCCCAGTCTCGTCATCGGATCTGACCCGGTCCCTATATCGATTATAATTCCGATCCCGTTCTCGTCCTCGATCCAACTTCCGTATTCGATTCAAATTTTAAATGAATATGCAAAACGAAATAAAATTAAATTAACTTGAAGTCTCAACTCTCTAAGAAATGTGGTACTACTGTACTAAAATATGTGAACTAAAGGTGTTTTAATGTAGATAATCTTATGTTACTACTTAATGATTATATAATTAAGGATGCGTACTTTGCTACCCTAACGGCTCACATCA
The DNA here is from genome assembly GCA_005406025.1 of Eumeta japonica. Classification (NCBI taxonomy): domain Eukaryota; kingdom Metazoa; phylum Arthropoda; class Insecta; order Lepidoptera; family Psychidae; genus Eumeta; species Eumeta japonica. Next base: position 920,374 of record BGZK01000014.1, read on the forward strand.
ACTGAACTTTTCGAATTAATCTCTATAGAGAGACGTGCAGAGTAGCATGAATTGCTCATTGTGACAATTTAGAAGGAGCGATTCCATCACATAGTGCTTTCTTACAAGTTTATTGATTTATACATCTAACACACGCCATGAAGACCCTTGACATACACGATTTATTCAGTTTCAATAAAAAAGTATGTTAATAGTTCGGCCAGTGTGAAAGGAATAATTGTATTTTATACAGCTGAGCCGTTTGCGTAAAATAAGACTGCTCTACCGGTGAAAGCTGAAGGACGAGCCCTAACATGTATTTTTTAAGATAAAGCCCCTATTACACCACACGATACCTGTGTGCCCTGTGCAAAAGAAGGGCGTGGACCCTGGTTATAGTGCAGCGCTGACTACACTACTCTGTCGATCGAGTCTTAACTCAGTTTAAACGTAAACATCGACGGAATTGGACGAATTTTTTTATTATGCCCAAGACACGATCGAATCTCCAAAAAGTGGCATTGATTGTAGCACTCGTAACAACCTAAATTAAAAATAGAAAGCTGATACAGACCAAGGTGTATTAGGTGTAACGATATTTACAGTTACAAGAAATAATTTCGAATATACAAATAAATCGTGTGCTTGAACTGCAAAGCGAAGAGGAAGGCACAAACAGACTCAACGAATGCTCACAGCCGCCCTAAGGGCGCAAGCCGAGCTCCCTAACCGTCCTTAGTGTTATTATTATGCCTTAATACACCGCTCTTAATTAGAGTAAAGATCCCTTGAAAGTGGGGAAAGCGAAATATATGCCACATTTTTAATGAAAAATTTTTTTTTAGCCTCAGTTACATGTAGGGAGTGCCCCACCTAGAAATATTTATATTTAACTACTAAAAGTAGCGGCTTGTACAAGACACCCACACCATAAATTCTATCAATATAGATCTTGTAGTTTTTAAATAAATTGCCTGTGACATACAGACGGACATGACGAAATTATAAGGGTTCCGCTTTTGCCATTTAGGTTCGGAACCCTAAAAACAGTCTTGAACAATATATAATTTTATGTATTCAATAACAAATTTATGCTGAATAAATGTATTAAGGCAATGCATTGCAATTGTCAATAACAATATGCAGTACATATATTTAATAATAATTCTCTTCATTTGCATTTTCGAACCGCTTGCCATTTTAAGCGGTATGCGACAAAATAACTCAAGGCTTCAGAAACGTATCACAAGCTTTTTGAGGATTCCGTAATCAAAAATTACCAAAGAGACTTTATTACTAAGCCTGTCTATCCCTCCATCTATCTATTGCAGCTTTGAAGCGCAGTATAGTTTAAACCGCAATTGGTAAAAGTCGGTTAAAAAATATTTGTTATTATTGCCCATGGGGGGTCCCGCACAAGAAACATATTTTTTTCAAGTTTATTTTTTATCAATCGCAAAAATGCTAAAACGCAAACGACAAACTTAGATTATAGTCCTCATTATAATCCAAATTCTAAAGATAACTATAAATAATAGAAACCAAGTACGAGTCGCAGTCGCGCCAAGAATCCCAAAGCGAATGAAAAACAAAACATATTTGTTTCGATACTTAAATATATAACGCCAATATATTGCCTCGTGGTACGAAACCGTCGGTGCGCAAACACACCTCACACTTGACCGATATTTTTGGATAAGCTGAAATTCGAAACAAATCAAACAACAATCCAGTATATATATCCGTCCATTTGTTTAAACAACTTCGTTTTGTTAAGAGACACGGGGCACCTAAACAAACAGCGAAGCTAATGTATTTTCTTCTTTGTGCAAACTAAATGTTCCTCGAATCAACGACGGGACCGCATCTTTAATCTGGGGTCTGTGGTTTATCGCTGCGCCGACTAAATTTTGCAGGAAGTTTTCGTTAATATTGCTAATGTAATATTAACTAAAACGGCAAACTAGTTTTCCGTACACTAACACAACCATGTTCAGAGATGTCAAATAATTTTCAGCTAAATTTTCTTCGGCGCTAACTATCCGATTCGTATGTGCCGTTGAAAATCCTTTAATTGAAAATAAAGTAATCGCCTACCTTTCTAGATCCGAAAGTCCTGCAGACCCATGTTCTTTTTGGAGTTTGTCAACTTTTTGACGTATTTATTATTAAAATCGTAGCCATTTTCGTCGGTTCGATTCGGACTTTAAAAAAATAAATAAAATTAACTATAAAACCGCGTGAACACTTCCACGGTTAGAACTAAACTGAAGCAATTTCACCAACGAGCGTCGTCTAAGGTGCGAAGTGCGGAGCGTTTGAAAGCTTTTTCTTCCATTGCCGGCTCGTTATAGAGGTTGAAACTTAATTGTCGAATGAAGCGAGCAATGAGTGCGTATCGAATAGTCGATATCGTTCTACATTCGTTTGCAATTCGTCAAATAATTCCAGAACTGAAAAACTGACAAGCACTAACTAGTTAACAAATTACTGTAATAAGTCAAGACGTATTCTCAAAAAAAAAAATTGAATATGGTAATTCATTTGAATATATTATTTAGTGGAAAGCTATTGAAGAATAAAATGTGTGTCAGAAGTGAAGCTGTGCCAAAAGTGTCACTTAAAAATTCTCAACGGTCAACTATTTGGGTCAAAATCATTAGCAAGCAAATTTCATATTTTTTTCAGCATCTCTGAAGTCCCGACGTCGGGTTATGATATTTGAAGTTTGTTTGCTTGCAGGACACAATGTATAATAAGCTGTATATACTGAAATATGTAGGAGCGCTTAAAGAAAGAGGAAAATGTTTTTTATTCGACATAAGGTGCTTACTCACTGTCGTTTAAAATCAAAACAAATGTAAATACAAGGAGGAGAACCGACGAGGAACGCCTTAAACTCCTATAATTCTTATGTTATAATTTAGGTTTACGACTTCACTTGAGAATTTGTAAATTCAAGATAAAGTTTCCTGTAACATGGAAAAGTATATATATCAAAACACTTTATTTTCGATTCGAAAACGACATATCGATCATTATTACAATAACAAAAATATAGTCTTCGCCATCAGTCGTGGGCGGATGTCCCCTCGTGAGTATCAGCTTTTTAATGACATCGCTGCCGAAAGATACACTCCTATATTTTTTTTATTTTTTTGTGTTTTACAACGAGAAGTTTGGAAGCTGAAGATGCTTTACTCGCCGATCCAGTACTGGTCGGGAAATCAAGATGACCCTCGACATCAGTGACGACGTGCCCTTCGAGGCGACGGGCGAGTGCTTTTAATAACATTCGTTGCTGGACTTACCATACCATCCTAGATTTACCTACCACCGGTTGCTGGCCCCCGTTCTATCAAAAATTAGGCGAGATGTCCAGTTCATTTCCACCTTTTTACGAACCTTTTACTTCTAAAACGAAGCAATCGACTTTACTCTTCGCAAATTGTAAATATCATTTTCAACTATTAATCAGATATGACATGATGTTTGATATTATTGATACTAATTATGATACCAAAAGTTAACGTAACCTAATTATAAACCTAACAACCAACAGTCAACGGCTGTTGACAATTGGTTAGGTTAGGTCTTATTTTAGGTCGTAGGCCCGCAGACGACTACGCTCGCTGTAATACGCCAATATCAATGCAAATTATATAAGACAGTATGTATAAAAATTATGAACAGTAATCAGAATCTAATTCATCAAAACATTGTGGATGTGGAATGGATATGGTTTTTAAAGGGAACGCCCGTCGATACCTTTGAGGCAAATAGCGTTTGAAGCGTCTAAACTTATATTTAGAATATTAAAAGAGTTAATCATTTTATCGAAATATTTTAATAATTTTAATCGGTTTTCTCTGAAATATTTTTACGTGAAACGTGGAACGCGCGCAAGATTAATATTTCCTGACGAAAAATTTTACTTTAAATTATATTGTTTCCCGCAACATTGAATAAAAACGCTGTATAAAGTTATTAGAAAATAATACAAAATATTTACAAGTTATTTATTGAATGTATCTTACAAGGACGGATCCAGGGGACGGATAAGCTAGGTATTTTTCTTACTGTTGTACTCGAATTAGAGCCATTCCTGACTGACCCTCATACGTGACTCGAATGCTGGATCCCTTGGTATCTTATTTCGTCAAATTTTCAATTCATGCAACTTTTTAGATAACAATCATTACTTTAGAATTTTTCCAACCCTCAACAAATTCATGAGTGAAAAATATGTTTCAACAGCTTTATATTTTCACTCTCACCAATAAAGAAAAAATTTACTTATGCACGAATTTTGGCATTGTCGTACATGAACATAATTGCAAATCAAAAGTGAACTTTATTCAAATGAATTGATACCAGTTCATATTTTTAAAAAATCTAAAAATAAATCGATATCTAGCATGAAAAATTTAAAGCGAACTCAAAACTGCGGATCGACCTAAGATAGGTATCTCTATAAATAACACAAGGAATCAAATAGGTTTAGAACATTTAATTTTGTTTTTCCAATACCGATTTTAACGTGTCCGAAGTGTGTTTTTGACTTCTGAAGGTGATCAATAAAATATTTTTGTCACGGAAAATCGATTTTAGCGTTGTTCTACGAAAATGCGAAAATGTAAACAGCATTACAAAACAACTACTGATTATTCTTTGTACATAATATATAAGTGTACATATTTTCCCTCTTTATGCTATCTTCGCCGATGATAATGCATTTCCACACGCCTGACACGACTTTGAGATTGACAGGTCAGTCGACTGATTAGCTCACAAATTTTCTCTCTTTACTAACTAAACTATACTTTTAAGTATACTTTGATATCACTATATTTAAAATTGCAATCACACTTTACGTCTGTTCATAAACTGGCACAGCGATGGGTAGTAACCTCTCTATGCTTATAACGCAGATCTCGCATAGATGTTGGCGCAGTTAGAAATAGCTGAAATCAAAACGTCTCCAGGAATCTTGGCCGAGGCCCAAAAGGAAGCGGGGATGATGAGGCGTGAGAGCGCACCATCAAAACCGATGCAGCGGTATACCTCATGCGGTAACGTCACATATGTCACGTCAATGAGGCTTGACTTCATTCTGGCCTTGCCGGAAAAAGTCAACCAAAATTTAAGTGCTATATTACTAAAGTAAATACACTTTTTCATAGGAAAAAACCTTAAAATATTTTGGTGTAAATCAGTGATGTATAAATACTCGATTCCTTAAAAATATAAAAAAATGATATTGCTATAGGTGTGTAATACTTTATAAGGTATCTTACACATTCATCTAATAATTTCATCTTATGGATATTTTTTTCAACGTATTAATCGCATGGGATTCGAATTCGATGGGGTCAGATGGAGGAAGATCTGACGGAACTACTGCCGAGATCGTCGAGATCGAGATGCGTTCTAGGGTCCTCGAAACGACATCATATTCGATAATGGAAACATACTTTTCTCATAATAGCGTCGAAGTCGCGCGAAAAAGTTAGTTTTTGATAATTTGAACAGTACCAGACATAAAAAAATAGAAGTATTTGTATATACATACGTCTAATTAAACTTTATAATCCAATTTAATATCACATAGCATATTAATAGATATAGAAAATAATTGCGTCTGCGTATTAGTGTAACTGTTATAAATTAGAAATAGATATATAAATATATTACAATAAGTAAAACTGATATATTAAAGTTTTATGTTTAATGTTATTTCATTATAAATAAAATAATTATCAATAAACAAGTAATATAACTATGTTTTGTGAGAAACTAATAATTAGTAATGCTGATAAAATTAATTAAATTTAATTGAATTTTGCAAGCCAAAATTAAGTGCGATAACAAAAACAAAAGCGGATATAAAATTATAAAATAAATCGATAAGATTGAAACTAGATGTGTTACTTAGGTACAACAAAAAACAGTAAAATATGCTGGTAACACCATTGCGGTCGATCATCAACTTTTCCTTACAAAAGTCGGTAACAATTTTCCGGACGAACAGACATCGCCATGCTTTTATATAACTAGCTGACTGTGCGCGATATCGAATTTACGGATAAAATTGTACCCACGCTCACATATTTATGTGTCTGCGACGTAGCAGAACCGTAATATGAATCATTAGACATGTCTCTTAGGTGAGACTAATATTTGTTTGTTTGTTTGTGGTATCCAAACCGGCAAAAGTGCGCATTGGTGCAATCGAGAGAACGTTTTGACTCTGAATAGTGTTTCTGCACCGTGCGGTGTTCCATACAAGTGCATCGACAACGATGCAAACGTCAGTCGGGCAGGTTTTGGGGCGGTCACATCGCCGTTTAGTGAGACCAGACTGTTTGTCGCTCGCTGTTGCCTGGATACGCTTGGACGGGCGTATTACACTGAATCGGGCGACTTGTTGGTAACACGTTGTAGATTACGATTGTCCGCTTCGGCCGCTGATTATACGCGGAGACGTGTGTTTTACGTGTACGTATTTTAGTTGACAAACTTGACAGGTCACAATTCATTAATTGCGATTAATTCGTAAAAAATAGGCAGCGCTGGTATTGGTTTGAGGCACTAATTTAATGTATTATGTACTACTGATGGATCGACGCCGCATTGGAAGGTCGGTACATGTATTGTCGTGCCCGACGGGTCTGCTCGCGCTTACTTATCTGACATTTCTGAAACATTCCTGATACTATTGCAATTATCTTGGATCCTTATTACAAATACTGCAAAAAAATAGGATTAAGTAGTTTAAATACTTATGTTACGATTTTAACACTTCGTAAAAGAATCATTTATTTGGACGCCAAAATAATAATTATACACATAAATAAACATTTTATTATTATGAACGAACTGGGAATTGACGGTATAATGTTGTTTTTTTTTCTTTCACAACTGTTTTACATTTAAAAATAAAGTTAAAAGAAATATATTTTTCCATCAGCTAAAATTAGATTGGTAACATCATAAAGCTTTGCTCTGCGTATTTCAAGTTTCCCATGGGAATAATAACAACTTTCCATGGAAAAAAAATGTTATTTTTCAACAATGAATACTGCATATACTGCATAGATGCATAATCTACATACGCACATCATATGCACATATTACTTGCACTCACGTCAATAGTATCACATAGTGCCATCTGTTGTTAAGAACGTAACGTTAATCCTACTGGTATCTCGACACTGCATTACGTAGTATAGCAATAATGCAGTTACCTAAAAATTCCACAAGATGCCAGTGCAAAACAACGTTTCAAAATGTGTGAATGTAACTTTTATACAGATTTAAAGTGAATTATTTTGTTTAATAAAAAAAAAATCAGTCTATACCCATCCAGAATCGCGAACACAGCTAATTATTTATAAACTAAATATTATTGAAACATTTTATTAATAGCTTATTTAAATACAATGTATAGAGAGACTACTAGACAGAAAAAAATAAGAAATTCATATAGGTCGGAACGGAACCGGCGGCATAGCAGGATATTAATGAAATAACGATAATAAACATTATTAAAAGATTTTTTTTATATAACAAATTCAAATAGGGGCCACTTTGAATTTAAATACGTCTGATTTAGTGACAATTACAAAATTCATAAATTGTATTGAACGTTACTGCCGTCTAAAAAAGATTTCGGTTACTCACTAAAATAATTTTTCAATCGCTCTTTACCAGTGATAACAACCATATAAATAAACTTAGAAATCACAACATTTTTAGAGTTCAATTATTCATCGAAATCGAGAAAGTCATTTCCGAGAATCGAATGTATAAGTTTAAGTAAGTATACAAGAATTTAAAGTAATAGGATACTAATTATAAATAGCAATAATGGCGCACTCACCACCGCTCGAACAACGACTTGGGCTCGGCCCACGCCTCGCGGATCGTGTTCAGCACCTCCTGGATGGCCGGCGACGCGCAGGGCTCCTTCCTGCCTGGAGTGATACGCATTGAAATGATATTTCCATTGTATAATGTATGAACTATTACGTTTTTAATATGAAAAAACGTTTGCAGTGTGTAGGATTAAACAACGCCATCTATCACGAAACATGAAAAACATCCTCCGAAAATAGCGTAGGTGCCTATACACCTGGAGGAATTTTGTTGTATTTTGTATTTTTTATCAATTATGTGGGACATCAAAATATAAAAACAATTTTAAAAACGGTCTGTCGCAGTACTGTTTTCTAATTTAGCAATGATTATAGAATTTTGTATACAATTTATAACTTTCTTAGTTGGTTTATCAAAATATTTACTTCAAAATGTATTTATTTTATATATTTTAGACATAAAATTGAATTCATGTTTGGTATATATGTTCATATAATAAATCATAGTATATAAAATTTATAAGTACTTCAAATTAACAACTATAGAGAGAGAAATTTATGTGACATATTCTAAGTAATCCGAATTTATAGAATAATAGGTAATGTAAAAATAATTTGAAACTAGTAGTATGAAGTAGCAGTTTCCGCTGTTGTATTTCCGCCAGTGAGTGAGAGTTCCGGTGGCCCAATCCCTCCTCTTCTCCATTAGATACCCTATTCCCTTCAGAGGCCAGCAACGCACCGGTGATACCTCTGGGATTGCAAATGTCACAGGCGGCGGCGACCATTTACTCTCTTAAAGCTCGCCCGCTCGTTCACACCTAGAATATGCTATTAAAAAATGAGACTTCAATTAAAAAAAAAAATTGATTACGAAACTTTCGCGCCGCTGTCACACGTGATAAAGTTGTTTTCGCATTCGATCGATTTCCTCACGAATAACAATCAACCATTCACGCGAGCACATTAATATTCAAGCACCCATACAATTTAACTATCGGACGAACCGAATAATTATCAAGAAGAAAACGACGCGTGGGTTTGACAACATCCCGCGTCGCCTCTGCGCCTTTCACTCGGTCCAAAAGTGTTTGTCTTTGAAATTATTTGGGCCATCGTCTAATTACCATGCGTTGTGTATCATCGGACCGGCTCGCGATGTGCCTGTCGGCGAGGACGTCCATCATCGCGGAGGCTTCAACGGGAAATCCCGTCGACGCGCGGGAACGCGCCGGCCAAGTTCGAGAAAAACGGAAGGTCGTAGGTGCACTAAGCCTATTTCAGACGTTATCGTACTATCTTGCACTACGTTTTCTATTTACGTTACCGTTTCTAAGTAAATGCACCTCGCAAGGTTATATTGCAGACGGAGGTCTGCAATATAACCTTGCGAGGTGCAAGGAAACTTGACAAGTAGTAAGATGTCAATTCTCCTTGTGATTTTTGCAGAGAGAACTTGATGGATTTCTTTTAATGGACTTGTATTGTTAAGTCGATATGAAATTAAAGGTTACTAATTTCAAACCTAATTCATATATCTCTGGAAGTTTAATGAATGCCAATTCTATGTCTCCTATGGTCTGTCAACATATTAAACATTCAATTGAAATCGTGATAATAAAGACTTCTTTTTCTGACGTGTGTTAAAAAAATTATGTTTTATAGTAAACATGCTGTATCATTGTGTATTTTATCTGTCACATTACATGTACTGCAATTGCACCATAAAACTGTTTCTCAGAAAGTATTCCAATACAACCTGCAAAATACGGAACGCCCATAAGGTCTCATCGACGTATGCATTCTGTGTGCCTCAACTATTGAATAATGAAAAGTGTTCCATTAATATGAAATTGTACGCCTGTGAATTCTGGACATCTTTTTTTGGATAGCTTTCGAAAGTCTAGTTCAAATCTAATCGACAGTCTTGTCTGAGTCCGTCCTTCCCCGAAATTAGTACGAAAATATTGATTTAATAAGTAATTATAAAAAAAATATAGGCAAGGACTCTACAACATGATATACATATAGCGATGTTTATATAAAATAATGTAATATACATATCCGGTTCTGAATTAATTTCTTCGAATGTCTAGGGATGGTGATGTAAATAGAGGCAATAGGGAAAAACGTCTTTTGTTCTATAAAATATTATATTGACGTACTTATTATATAAGTAAAAATTATTCAAACAGAAACGACATTGCTCATGCTGCCCGATGTCTTTTACGTCATCACATACCGCACACGAAAACATCATGGTCAATCGTCCGTCATATTTGTGAATAAAATCGCTTAATATTTAACTTTACGTTACTGGTGAGCACTAGTGTCAATATTGTGATCTATTAGGTCAGAAGCGAGTTCTATCAAAGGCGACCTCTCTTACTCGCATTCATAAACATGCTGATATGGTTATGCCTCAATCGATGCTGTACATAAAATTTAATTTATTTTTATGTGGCATATCCGGCGTGACTCAATAGTCACGCCGGATATGCCACACTACCATCTTAACACGCGACATTCTCATAATTCAGTGAAGGCTTGACGTATCTAATTAGCACGGTCGCGAAGTCATAGTAGATGTTGTTGTAACTAATTGTGACGTATGATTGTAGTACACAATCTACCATTGAATAGTGAACTGACGTGGATGAAATTTTTTATAAAAATAGTTAATATTCTGAAAAAAACATAATTTTGTTCAAGAAAAATACGCAGTTCTCTAAGGACTTAAAAGGAAATAAACGCTCGCAAAATCATAGACAAAAGCTAGCAAGAATATGCAGACGTGTACGTACACGTACACGTGTTCATTTGTAATTTGTATTCATTCCCATACTAATGAATTGTCTAAGCACTTTTTCTCTTAACTAGATATATGGCTATTTGTGTAAAAACAATAGTACGACAGTAAGTTATTCTACCTTTTAAAATGTACAGTAGGTTATTATATTTAAACTCGTCAACATAGAACAAAAGCTAAACAGTGTTTACATTCGTTTCGCGTAAATAGTGGCAGGTCAAGGAATAACCTGAAACATTATCATATTTCTGAACACCTTCTACTCCATGGAATGTCGACCTTCAAACCCGCACATCTCACGAACAGACGTCGGACACTGGCCATGGACACGTCGATATTTCAACTACAGATTCCGTACATTAAATTTGGCGATACGCAAACGGATGTCCGGACTTATTCTTTGTCAAGGCGGTCGCCCGCGAGGCTGGCCACATTAGGCGGCCGCCACGCACGGCGAGTACAGTCGCCCTCGACCGTGCTTATAACAAACGCATCGGCTTCAGAAATAGCGTTAACTTCCGCCCGCGGTTCCGCCCGCGTTGATGTGATACGCCGCTCCTGAATTCGAACCCTGTTGTAATACTAGTGTGAGGCTCGGTTACTATCCCAATCGTCGTCATCGTCTATTTTCTTTTTAGAATAAAATTAGATCCCCGACTCAGGCTTATATTTTTGGATTTAAAATTGCACTTGAACATCAAACTGTTTATAAAAAAAAACATACCACTGAAAGTCAAAATAGGATATTACTTAATATTTTATATTTTTTTTATTCGCCAACTGTTCTGCTTTAAAATAAATTATTGCTCCTTTTATTATCTCTTTGAAGTTAATTATATAGAATTATCTTTTAACTGTCAGTCCGATACGAAGTGTTCTCCAACTTGTCAGATACGAAGTGAAGTTTATAAATATTTTATAAACTTCACTTCAGTTTATAAATATTTAAGATATAAAAACAACCCGATACAAACAAAACCTATAAAAGGAAATGTTTATATAATAATAAGTATTTGTATTTTAATTTTAGTATCGGTAGTAGGTAATACTTTGATTCAAGCGTCGTCACGTTGGTGGACCGCAAATAAAAACTATAGTTTTTGCTGTTAGATGCTATGTTTGTGTTAGCGGTTTCTTTTTAAATTTAATTTCACTTCCTGGTTTTTAAACTTCGTATATTACTATTAGACACAGTACGAGAGACAAACGTCCATAAGTTGTAGGGACCACTGTAGAAAAGGCTGTGATTTATTTAGGAAAAAGTACTTTTGCAGAAGGTGAAGCTGGCTTTAAGTTACTTAAAAACCTTTCAGAGTGTTACTGTTTATGAGTCAAATAAAGCTGCTTCAAAATCCTCTCGGCAGATCGGCTTTAGCAGAATTGCAAAGACTAAAAAGTAAGGTTTCAATACTTTAGTTTTGTACTATGGGTATTTTATTACTTAAAATATTACGTTTAGAATACTTTGCAACTTTGATTTGTAGCTACTATCAGCAACTGGATTGCATGATATGCCATAATCGTATTTCGCAATTGTTTTGTTTTTGTAGTTTGTACCACATTACGCTACCCATACCATACTGCATTCAGCACCCTATTCTGTCATAACAAAAAGTAATCATTTCATCACTCGATTCCTTTTAACCACCTCCCAATTTGTGATTCCTACTTCACTGTGTATTTTTATATTCAGCCCCATACTATATCAAATCATATTTATTAATTTACTCAATTCACTTCACTAATTCGTTCTTTCATTCGCTTTATACATTCATGCTCCGATTCACCACAAACGTTAATACGTCATACTTATACCAAAATTTCATATCGATTAAACGTGTAAAATTAACTTAAAATCTCTCATTTTATCCTCATTTCTCGGAATAGGAAAGATCCTATTCAATCGTTAGATCCTAATCGCCAACTATCTACAAACTGTTCATTAAGACCATTTCAATAAATATAAAAACAACACCTGAATTGATAAGAGATTTCGGTATCCTTCTTATTCCAGCTGATGCTGCAGTATCAGTTCCGAGCTGCCGTATTCTTTTAACACCATTTAATGACCTAGATACCAAGTCTCAACTCGGTCAGGCCTGTGGAAGATACTCCCACCCGGTCAGCAAATTTGAAAAGAGTTTATAATCTTCAAACGGCAGATAACATTTCTTTGAATCGTGACTAAGAATATCTCGATTAAGCCACGATTCATCCAAAAAAAAAACTAATTGAAGATCTGTTCGGCCGTTACACTTATAACACCTATTTGTGTCGGACGTCAAAAATATATAGACACATACTTATATCTCGACCCTAAGCTATATACCCATATCGATATGGAAAGTTGTATGCCAAAAAAACTGTTAACGCGTAAACACAATTGCGTTAAAAATTTACGTAATATTAATATCAAAACATATCATGAAAACGGACATTACACAATACATTGTAATTTCTTACATACATTTACATTTGTATTTTAACGTTAGTTCGCGCCAACGAGTACTTGATCACCTCTCCCCTGATTCAGACCGAGTTACCTCGAGACATTCGCAATCCCACTAAAGTCCACTTTAAGTCTTGAACAGCCAGAATAATTTCATAATATTACTCTCCTTGGCTTTGGCCACAATGAAATTTATGAAAATAAGTAGACTACCGCTTGAATTTTATAAAGTGACTATTATAAATGAAACTGGTCAAGTGGAGTCGGACTAGCATATGAAGGGTTTGTGCCACCGTATAATATTTAACATTACATATTTTAGTAACAAAAGATTCAAATTCAAAAGATTCGTATTCAAACGATTCGTATAGGTCTTTATACAAGGAACGAGTTCTTTTTAGACCTTTATATTCAAACTTTTTTTAATTATTTGTTGTTTTATTGGTTTTATTTATATTATAGTAATATACATTGTATGAAAATTATAAATGTATATCTATAACGATTTAAAAGATACAGACCTGCTACAGAAGGACGGACGGACGGACAGGCAGATGGATGTACAGAGACAGGAGCTTTAGTAACAGGACCTCGTTCGTACTCTTTCGGTACGGGACCCTAAAAATTACAGTATCACCGCAATGGCATAACAATAATAGGAACGTGGGGGAGAAGAAGGAAGGGTCGGGGAGCGCTGAAATTGCGCATTGCATCACTCGCAGGAAATTCAGAGCGGCAGAGTTTCGTGCGTTGTACCGTACTCTATATGATATTTTAAATTTTTAAATATATTGCAATAAAACACAGACCAATTGTATCCTAATCGTTTTTAAAATTTCATTTAATTGCGGCAACATTACTTGACACAGTGACAATTAAACGATTTTTCGTTATCACCGTTCTAAATTTACAACTAATTACTCGGAAGTAATTTAAAGAGACCGCCTACAAATGGCAGTTATTTTGTTCGAGTTAAACGCAATGGACACTAAACACAAATAATTATGTCAGCGGAGTGTACCAGACGCAGCGCGGCCGTGACAAGTAAGTGTGCAAGTCGGTCTGACTCAAAAATCTGACGGCGCGGGCCACCGGCAGCGCCCGCGCCGGCGGCATCGCACAACCGGCCCCGAATGAACGACACGAAAGTCGCTTGTTAAGAGTCAAGTATACTTGAACGGGTTTCTCCTTTTTTTTTTCTGGTCTTAATTCTTAAAACCGCAAACATCGGCCGCTGGCTTCTTCTCGATGTAGAAAGTAGAGAACATAACCGTAATCTGCGATATTTCGATCGGAGCTCTTCGAAGGCTTGACGATGATCAATGTCATCATCTTCAGAAATAAGAAAAGCCGTGCCTACCTTTGGTGCTAATACAAAATCCAAGATGAATCCTATATTTCATTTTAAAGACGTGTTCGTCTTTAAACTGAAATAATCCACCACAGTAGTGCGAGACGCTCATACATACCGATGGAAGGACGCCAGTGACTCCCTAGGCAAAGTAATGACGTATTCACCCCCGTATAAAATGGTGTCAAAAAATAGGGAGAGAGTTTAAAAAATGGAGAAAATAAGAACAAAATGATAACAACAATAAAGGTGTATGGATTCCTAACATAATTATGGAATTAAAGAAACCTAAAACTATCTACAAACGATAAAAAATAATGACATTGAAAAAAATATGTTGCTGACTTTTCTCGCAATCTCTATTAAACTATGCCTTACCGCTATACTTTTTCTATAAAGATGAATAAAATTTCACTTATTTAAATTAATTCAGATTTTTAACTTCGAATATAGAGAGGGATAATATCAATTATGGTAATTTTTAAGCATCACTTAAAAAGTAAATAACCTATATATTTTTTTAAAAGTTTCGAAATATACTCATTAAACTCTTTCATATGATACCTCACTCGATCAAATGATATTCATAATAAAATGTAATTTTTTTTTATTAAGTACGGAACCTAAAAATGGACAGAAGCCTCGGTAAAATTTTGTCATTAGAGTTCTGTAAAATATTTTACTTGAATTAATTTCTTTGATTAAAAAAAAATAAATAAATAAAAGATTAATATAATCACGAGGCAGTTAGAGCAAAAAGCATATTGAAATGCAATTTACAAAACAATGCGTTTCGTTAGCTCATCAATTGCCTGATGACACGTCAGTTACTTATATTACTTTAACTCGTTATATTAATTAATTTTCATTTTAATCACTGTAATGAGTACATTTTAATCACAACACACTAATGAGTACTGACGTCAAAAACACTTACATAATTTAATTAGCGATTAGACATCACTTGCTAGGTATTTTATAATATAGGTGAATATAAAGTGATCAAATGAAATTTGCAATATTGTTCCGCACGCACTAAAATTGAGACATATTAATAAATATAAGAAACGTCTATCTTGACATCTCTCACGCATATTATTATAAGTCTATAAACATATAATATCTTGAGACGTACACGCAGTAACATCAGATCCTAAAGTAAGCAATGAGACTTGTACTATGAATAGTATGGGTAAAATGTCGATGTAATACATACATGTTTTTTTTTTTATAAATACACATACTATTACATACAATACATGGAAACACGCAAACTCGAAGCTAACATTAATTTTTAATGAAATAAATAAATGTGTGTCTTGTGCGGGAATCGAACCCACGCCTCACCGCAGTCAGTAGAATCACTACCGACTGCGCCAATCAGACAGTTATTGTTATTATTGATATTGAATCTACTAAATAAAGAATTAATCAGTTCGTAAAGTTCAAATTAAACTCAAAATGAAGATATTTACAGTCTTCATTAGAGTCTTGCAATGGCACGTAGCTTAAGCCTCGAAATTTGAGCTGTGCACCACCAGATTTTGCGTAGTGTGCAATTTATAGTGGTTACATGATCACGTGATTCAGGGGGTGAATCTCGAGTCACGAAACTTCATGTCTCATATCTATAAGAGTAACGACTGACTGTGTGACTGACTGACTCATCACGAGATCTCCGAAACTATAAGTCCGATTGATTTAAAATTCGGCATAGTTACTGTTTTCGGTATGTAGACGCTCACTAAGAACGGATTTAACGCAAAACCTATCCAAAAAAAATTTTCACCATTTTATGAGACCTCTGAAACTATAGGTCCGATTGATTTGAACTGTGGCATAGTTACTCTTTTAGGGACGTAAATGCTCGGAATCTCGATAAAGAAAGAGTTTTACGTCAATCCTATAGAAAAAAAAATTGCTCCACGAACGGAGCCGCGGGCAAAAGCTGGTATTGTATATAAACCTGTATTGTATATAGCTGGTATTGCATATTTCGTTAGATAAATATCTAACGAAAACACTGATCTCTATTTTTAAATCTCGTACGATACTTAACTAGCTTATATAAGTCAATCAAATCTACTGTATGAGATGTTTGAGAATTATTGGAAAATTATTGACAAATTAGTGTTTTAATCAGTTATTTATGTTATTTTTACCTATATTTTCACACGCATCATTATACCACGTAATACGATAATCGCTTCCCAGGTGTGATCTTTCGTGGTGCTTAAAATACATAGTATGTATTGATGCTTTGAAACTCATAAATTGTTTTCTATTAATCTACTCCTTCTTATTTTACGTCAAAATTACTGAACTGATTTGGTACGGTCTATAATGGTCTACGTTCTGTAGAAAATTACAATTTGATTTATATAATAAAAAATATAATTATCAACTGTATAAGCGAAAAGTTGACTGTGTTTGAACGATGTCAACAACGACAGCTTGTGAAAATCCAACCAAGCGTAATATTAAAGTAATTATTTACTCAAGGCATTGCGATTTAAGTTTCCTATCAAACAGTTAAATGTTTATCCAATCATCCGGTTATAGTTAAATAAAAATGTAGCTACACCACTTTTGAAATCTCTAACTGTTCAAGTAATAGAAACAATTCTCCATGTATTCAGTTGCAGTTAGAACAATCGACCGGCCCTTTTAAATTTAAAAATAACATACGCCATTTGGGATATAATTACAAATCCCTACACTATGTTATAGAAAAATTACGTTATAGAAAAAACACTAAAATACACAGTGCCATGTTATGTTGAACATTAATGCACGAGTGATAACGCTAACCGACATGTACATTGTATTTGGCATTGATATGAATCACTTGGCCTGTGTAGAAGCTAAATATCGGCATTTCAGCGACACTCATCACTCAACTCACTTGATATCAAATATCTAACATATTTATCTTTAAATGCGTATCTTGGACTTCATAACTTTCAAAAAACCAAAATTTACAAGGAAAATGCATTTGGAAAACAATGTGTATTTAGAAATTTTTTTTTTATTTACTTTTTTTTTTAATAGAACATCATATGGTCTATACGCTGAAGTTATTGATATACAAGATACATTTTTACTGAGAACGATCATCAACAAAAGCTTTTTAATTCTGCAACAAACTGTCGTGTAGCAATACAAAGTAAGATAGTCGATAGCCAACCGCCGTGCCCTGTGACCACGTAACGAAAATGAACGCAGAACTGGCTAGGGAAGGTCATAAAATATGTCTGAGAGGTCTGAGAGGCAGAATGACTCAGACGGAGCTATAAAAGTGTCTGAGGGCAATGCAAAACAGCCGCGATATAGGTGACATGGAGATGTATTATATAGCTCATTCTTGTCTTATGTTTTACTGGCTTTATTGCCAAGGTGTTCGATAGCAACAAATTTTAGTTAACTATATCTATATGCATATAATAAGTAAAAAAAGGTTGAAATAACAAATATATAAATGAAACAAAGCAGTCAAAAAGTTAGGATCTGTCAAGGATATTTAGTTATAGTATCTCTGCTAATCTAAAATAAGGAGAAATACATGGCGGTTTTAAAACCTACCAATGCATATAATGATTCAGCACCTTTTTTTTTGCTGTATGTCTGTTAGGTATTTGTGTTTTACAAGAAAACGGCGAATTGTCTTTTGATACAGATTTTATATATATAAAAAAAAAGAAAAAGTGCACATCTCATGGTGCCCATTTGATTCTTGATGAGAATCCAATTCTATTGTTAAGCTATATGTGGAAATGAAGAACAAAAAAAAATATACCCATTTGATAAGTTTAGTGATGCGCCGCTCTCGTCTCAAAAACAATGTTTATTAATTATAATTAAACGACACCGAATTAGACAGCCATTTTCAATAAGAGACTGAAATTCCAAACTTAACTTTAGTTAAAAGTTAACTTTGGAATTTCAAAGTTTAACGAAGTAAATAAAAAAGCCATTATTAATTATTTTTTTTTAACAAGTTATCTTGTTTTAAAGTTTCACACATCGTATGTTTACACTAAATCATTTTTGGAATACAGAATTAGTCTTCTTTAAATTATCTACACAATTATATGCAAATTTTCTCATTTTAGTGCTAACGAGAACACACTAAATAGATAGGACCAGTTGTTGACAAGACGTGAAAAACATTCTTCAATTGTAAAGCACACTCAAATGCTTAGTATTGAGTCGTGCAAAATAAATTCCGAGGAAGTGATTGATATATAAACGAATCAATATAAAAAATTAAGCACCAGATCAGACCAGAATGGAAATCGGGACTATGACCTGGATGGAATGGAGCCCACAGCGGAACTGCAATTAAAATTGAGAACAGGGTCGGGATCAGCATTATTGACGGCGAGATCACTCGCTTTAAGAAATCGAGGGATTCATGCAGATTTGTGTAGAATAGAATACTGATTAACCTTCACTTTAAGATCGTTAAGAAATTTACACATAAGACACACTTCATAAAACCGTTAACAAACGTACAAAATTTTCAACACGCATTAGAACGGCGCAGAGCGAATGTTCCCACGCTATATCAATCAACGCCTCCCAGAGGAGAGCTAGGAGAAACGTGTAGTGCGATTTGATGTTTTATTTATATATATATTAGCCCTTGCTCCCGTCTCTACACGCATGTACAAAGAATGTTTTTACTTCAAACGAAAACTTGAAATCGATCTTACGAATTCTGACCTCAATTCCCGATTTCGATTCCTCTTCATCTTCGTCTCACCCTCTATCTTTGGCTCTTTGTTTTAACATTGTTACTGCTAATAATATAGATTATCTAACGCAACCAAATATTTTATACTTACTAAAACCTGAACAGATAGTGTATTTCCATGCTAAAAAATAATCCTGTATAGTGGAGCAATGGTTCTTGATTTGTAATTACACAAAGGGATAGAGAGACGGAAAAAAAAAGGACGAAAAAACATACAATGAGACGTTTTGCTTTGTAACGTGCAGAGGTTACTTACTATGTGTTCTAAGAAAACAATCTTCTAATTTAATCAGGAACCGGTAATACTCAAGTATGTACCACGAAACCCAAGAGGTTAATTTTATTCGTTCAGTGTAATTTTCAATTATCCTAATTCGACATATAATAAAGAAATAAATTGCATTTCTTTAGATGGTATTACTTATCTCGTTTCCGGTCGATTGATGAACATGATCGATCAGCTAATCACGGGATCACGCCTAACGGCATGGAGAATTATGCTCGTGCCATCAATTCAGCCCCAGAAGGGCGTCGTTACGCGCGTAAATTGAATAACGCCGCCCGGCCGGGGCTCCCTCTGCGGCCGACCGCTCGTTTCGTGGAACTACTCGGCCGGAGGGCGCTGCCACAATGGTGCAAGATAAAATTATATTATCTGCCACCTTGCGTCGGTTTTGGTCTCACTTTTTACCGCAACTTGATAATTTCTCTGCATTTACGGAAAACATTTGATTGATTTGATAAATACCATATTACAAGAGATCATTAGAAAATTTTATTTTTGTTTTTATTGTCTTTTTGGTATTTTGGCGGAGCAATAATTACCATCATGCAAATATTTCTCTAAAAATTAGGTTCAAATTTAACACAATACTAATAGCTTGTACCTTGGCCGAACGTGTAGAATATATACTCTTTACTCTTTATTTAACTTTTCAATTATTTTTATTTTACTATATCAGGAGTACTTACATTTGACGTTACAATACAAGTGCAGTTGTTATCAAGAAACAAAGTAGGATTTAGAAGAGATATATATTTTATGTCCACGCATGCTGAATTGTACAATTGAACTAATATTTTTAATATGTACGTAACAAGTGAGCGGTATCTTATATATCTCAAAACTTATTTTAAATAATAAATATATTTTCTTATTACGTATATTTTAAATGCCCTAAGCTAAATCGAAAACATTATAAAAATTTCGTCGATAATGACTACACATATAGTAAAGCTTATGTATTTGAAATAAGTGCGCGTTTCTATTGAAATTCCCATTAGATAAACAACTATATTCCGTTAATCCATTATTTCAGAGAAAAGTAATTAATAACTAAATAAATAAAAGGGTATCTGAATTGATACAATCATTTTTATTCTGTTCATAAATAGGATAAGGACGCTATTATGTGTTTAAATATTTTTAGGGTTCAAAATGACGTTATTTCCATTTCTCTAAAAAACAAAACGTTTATGTTATCATCGATATATGGTTCTATTTCGTAGGTAGTAGCTTCTGTAGTATTAGTTTTAATTTACTGGAACCGTAACTTTCGTACTTTATTATAAGTAAATAAGTATTCAAAAAGGACTTGTTGTATTCTAGAATTAAATACTCAAACACAAAAAAATAATTTGTGGAAAAAGAGACATTGGTAGATGGACACGCAGATACAGATCAAAACGATCCCACAATACACCGTTTTCTCTAATAAGCAATTGAAGATTTATTACATATTTTACCCTATATATTGTATACACGCGATTATTTTTAATTCCTGATTAAGCTGAGAAGGCACTACAAAAAACTGATGTCAAACAACAATATTAACTTCAAGGCATATTCCGGCTAACACGTTTCGCAAGAAAGAAATGACAGGAATTTATGGTTTACAATTTCTATATTATTAATTGAATCACATTTGTTTTCTATCGTACTTTTATTATCTTTATTATAAATATTGAGTATAATCCGTTTTATATTCTATTAAGAAATAAACTATTTTCAGGGTCACTACGTCTTTTTATTTCATAGAACAGTAATAAAATCTACAGTTTTCATGAAAACTGCGCTATTGTGGACGGCACTAGAAGTGACTCATGTAGAAAAAAAAACAAGCTCGCGTGCTCTCCTTACCTCAGCGCTATATACGGCACTTATAGCAAGTAAAGGTTTGCAAAGTACTTACGTTTTATTAAAATACGTAAAATGGAACGTTCAAGGCTTAGAACTTGTTTCGGGATGGCTACGGCGAAACGAGCGGCCGAGCTTACGCGCCAAGTGGCCTTTGTGGTTAGAAGGTTGCCTCGTTACAAACGTTAGCGGTCACCTGAAGGTTTTTAGGGAGTTACTGATATGGAATTTCGCAATTTACTACTTTCATTAAAACTTTTTTGCTTGGGGAGGAATGAAATGCTATTATTTTATGAAATACCAAATAAATACTGAGGTATATTTTTTTATGTCCCGGTTAAATGAAAGAAGTGCAACAAAAAAAAACTAAGGTTAAACTCCAGTAATATCTTATGAGACAAATTTAAAATCCGCTTCACACATTCTTATACGCAAAAGGTAACACAGAATTCTTGACAGCCTTAGATTATGTTTTCCCTTTTTTTTCTCGTGTCAAGCTTTTTTTTTAATCTAGAAATTATAATATGTTCAGTGTCGACTTACTGTCATGTTTTATATTTTGACGTGTAATACATTATGCCTCGATAGGATTATTGAAAATATAAGTAAAATGCGCCAACATGGATGCTCTAGGCTGAAACCCCTCGGTCCAAAAAAAAATGTGAGAGGGTATACTATAGTAGAATGGTGATTTATATATATGATTATATTTATTCTATTATTATATATAAATCATATTAAATGTATATATGATTTACATACAATGATACAATACCCCGGCAGCACAAGGCAAAATAAAGATAGCCGGCGGTTGCTTGGTCAGAAAAGAAAAATTGAGGTTGGAATGCCCTGCAGTGCGCCATACCAAAAAACCTGATACGGGTATTATCTGTTCAACCATAATGTATATACCTTTATGGCAAATACGATGATAAAATAAATTTTATACATATGACGTTAAACAACAATAATAGTATTTTGTAGCTTTTAATAAGCTCTGTTAGAAGAAAAAAAACCGTTTTCGTTAATTTTTTGTACTGAACGTCAAAAGTACCCACAAGTCAGAGTTGTACTCTGAGTACAATGAGATATTACTATCTAAAGTTGAAGTTCTATTCATTCAATTCAATAATAAATACATATATAATTATTTTATTTCTTTATAATCCTAACAGCAACATCCCTAATGAATAGTAATACAGCAATAGAACCACACGATACACGTGCAGATTTCGCATAGGTATATGTAAGTGGGGTAAAATGCATTAAGCAATAATTGTACGTATATAGATTTTCAAAATATCGTCGCTAGAAGGTTTTTTAAGGACACTGGTAGGTGGTGTACGACTTGATGATTCTAGATAATACTATATTTGAACTAGTTTTTGAAAAAATAATGCATGTGTCAATATCACTGTAATATGTGTCATAGATTTACCTACTGGAATAGGTAAATCTAAGACATATGCAATATTCAGCATCGAAGGTATCTATGTTTGAACCTAAACTGACTTCATAAACACTGAAAACTGTACTTTGAATATATTATTTTAGATTTTTTTTCAGTTAGTTAATCTAATACGCGTGATATTGACTTTTAATAATGTGTTTTTCTTTTAAAAATCTTTTGTAAAGACAAAAGGTACGCGCCTCTTGACCCATGGTAGTGACTCACGCACCCAATTTCTGATGTTCTGTTCCAAAATAGATCTAGTACGAAATCTCTGCTGAATGTTGGACAACTTGGTTATGTACTTAGTTGATCAATGTTCAAGTAGTCAGATGAATTTCGCTTAAAATAACATCCATTCATATGGAATATGACTTTTCAAATGCTTGGATTTTACTTTATGGGACATTTCTATGGGAAAATTCTAAATCAACCAGTAAAATATTAAATGTTATTTTTGTAAGTACTTTTTTTGTTAGACAGAAAATTATATTCCATAATTTCAGTCAAAATGTGGGAATTTCGACTGAATTTATGGAATATAATTTTTCGAAATTTTAATTTTACAACTTTTCAGAGGAATAATTAAAACTGTTACAATACGAATTATTTTTTATCTGGATTTAATAGCAAATATATAGTAATTTTTATTAAATTTACAATTAGAAAATAACTTCTGATAACTGGGACCATTTCACCTTATACTGAAAAGTTTGAAAAAACTAACTGTCTAAAGATAAAGCTACACATATTTGATATCTATAGCTTTTATCCCATATTTAATGTACTTACTACAATTCTGTCTAAAACTTTGATCAAATCACTAAGTTGACCATTTAGGCATAGAAAATATTCTAATTACCTACTTTAATACAAACAGAATAAGGAGATGCACCGAAAAGAAATAAAAAAAACACTCACATACACGCACACTGAACAAACAGACCGTTCATCAAGATAACTCCATTAAAACTTTGCCAAGTAAACACCGAAGACGTTCTCGGTGGTAGTTTTGATGAAAGTTTCTTTGTGTGACATTAAAAAATAAAAACATGAAAACTTGTAAACAATACGAGCGTTCAAAAAGCACGGGCCAGGCGTTTGACCCGACGCACGTGAACATAAGCTAGCGGAATAATCGATACTCACTTACTAAACTCGAGCCGCCTGAAGCTTTTCCGTTTTCAGTTCCGAAGCTTTGTGCCGCCGTAATTTCACGTTTACCGAATTATTAAGTTATTTATTAAGCTCGGGTACGCTTTCCCTCGAGTGCTTCCAAAAGTCCGATTCGATTCCCGTGCCGCCGTAAAACGTTGACGTTCTTTGCGATCCGGCAGGGAAAGTTTTCGAATTTTTTTTTGGGTTTTTCAAGATTTTCTTTCAGCAAAGCTCGTCCAGTTCAGCCCGGCGGGGCTCTAACTGCGCGCGTTTGCGTCCGTCGCCCGCGAGCGCTCGATCGCCACTGTGGCCGGGCGAAGGCTGTCGCGCCGGCGATGGTCTCACCCGGGCATCGAATGCCGTTTTCGTTCTAACTCCCTATGTGCATGGAAACGAGTTTTCATTCTGCACCTTTTTTATTTCACCTTCTCGATATTACCTTGAGCGTTGACTACAATGTGATAAATCGATGACATATATCGCGTTGGATCCACCGATGTTTCAATAGCGACAAGGATTTTTTCTCATAGTTCTCGAGAGGAAAACTATTACATTTGTCAGTTAATTTTCGTAGTGCCAGTATCCTTGAAAGGTAGACGCATATGCGGATCGATATACGCGAGAGGACGTTGAAGTGCGACAAATGTAGGGATTAAAGGATTTGGCCATCCCAATGAGAAGAATAAAAGTAGGCAACGGACGACAGAAAGAACAAAAGATGCCACTGTCCATGCACGTGGTGTACTCACTTTTTTAAACTCCCGCGACGAAAATTGAAAATTTTCATGAAATTAGGAAAGTTCGCATTTGCAAGAGGATGTTCAAAAATCGATATTTCGTTAGAAATTTTCAAAAGTCAAGATGTTATCGACTTTTTAAGTCCTAGGAAGCTTTTCTGACCGTTTTCGATGAGAAGCCCTATAGAAATCTGAAATTCCTTCGCCGAGCATGGATGGGAATAAACGATTTCTGCGACGTTAGTAAATTTAAATTCGATAACGATGGCGGTGGGCCCGAGAGAAACGGCCGTGACAAACACGTACGCGCCGAAGTTACACTTCATAATGGCACCGTTTCGTCGTTTTGAAAACTTCAAAATCTGTAGTTCTCGTATATGCGATAGACTACCATCGATTTCGCTGCTAGTTGCGGTCATTGACACAATATTACAGAGTGCAATTAAAAAACTGGCCAAGAGCATGTGTGACCGTGCTCATTATAGGGTTCGAAGCCATTATTACAAAGAAATGCACTACAAATAAAAAAAGTACGCATAGAATAGTTATAAGCACTTTAGTCGCCTATAATAAAAAAAAACAAGTAGGTTAGTCGACTATTACTATTAGACTAATGTAAACTGAAGTGCATCAGCAAAAGAGCGTATCTTTATGGCACTTATATCCTTTTGTTGAGAAGCGCAGTTTCTCGGCAATAATTCTAAAACAGTATATTCGATAATGGATAAAATAATTGTAGTTGAAAGTATTTATTAAGCGTTATCTTCGTTACATTTTTCATATTTTTTGTACATACGGTTTAGAAAATAAAGGGGGGGAGGTACAATTTCTTCAACTTTCGGAGTCATTATTTCCGAAATTATTCAAGTAATCTAAAATATTTCATAAAAACCATAATCTATGCCAAAATATATGCCACTTATTGACGTTTGCTGAAAAAATTTTTTTAGCTTCTCCTACATGTATGAAGTGTCCCCCTAGAAATATTTATTTTTGTTATTTAACTATCAAACTAAGCGCGCGTTATACAAAACACCTATATACACTATAAATTTCATCAATATACGTCTTGTAGTTTTTGAATAAAATGCCCGTAAAATACGGACGGACGGACGAACATGACGAAACTATAAGGGTTCCCTTTTTGCCATTTTGGCTCAGAACCCTAAAAATGGTTTAACTTAGTCTTGAAATTCACGTTGGGAGAGTCGTGAGTCAAAAGGTACTTCGGCCGCTGCGCGAACTGCTGCGAGATAGTACCCGCGTAATGACTTAACGACTGACGTAAAAATCGTGATAACTGGGAAGCGTGATTTGAAAACGAGCCCGGTCCGGACCTTCGTTTGATTTATGTCCGTTTATTTCTAAATTACCTACTGTATTTTATCATTATATTCAAATTTAGGAACCCTTTTTTGAAATGAAAATTTGTAAATTTTCGAATAGGTTAAAATTTTTATGAGTTCTTATCACCGCATTTTCAACATACTGATGCAGTATATTTTAAATTAAATTCAATAGCAACTTTATTGTTGTTAGCTTGAGTCTTGCAATTCAAATTTTATTATGAAAATTGACATTTATTTGAAACTAGCCGGCCCGACAGACGTCGTTCTGCACTTTCTTGTAGGTGATTTGCTCGTATAGTTAATGCCCGCAGATGCGCTAGCATGGACGTAGAATGAACTTTTTTTCTTTTGCATGGATCGATGTCAATTTAAATCCCTTTTGATTCTGATCCCGTCCCCACACTTGTTTACTGACCTAGTCCTGTTCTCAATTTCGGTCCTGGTCCCGCTTTTAATTCTGATCCTGGTCCCCGTTTTCGTTTCTACTGTCTGTTTCGCTTTCAATTACGATTCCGCTACCAATCACAGTTCCGGTTTAAACTAAGCTGGAACTTAATATCAAAATAAAATACAGACAATATTACTTTAGGACATAGGAAGCTACACTTCCTATGAGTCAAATATTTTTTAGAATCGGTGTAGTAGTTCAGTTCCATAATACAAATACGTGGTTGAAGTCGGCGACAAACTTTAGTACGTATAATACACAAAACATGAAACGTCCCGATCACACTTTAAATTTTAATCCCATCTTTACTTTCATTTTCAACCCCAGTCCAGTTCTCAAATTCGGTCCCAGTCCCGCTTTCGATTCTGATTCTGGTCCTTTTCTCGATTTTGATCCCTGTTCAGCTTTCAATTTCAATTCCGCTACCAATCCCAATTCCGATATAGACGAAGCCAAGAGTAAGTATTAATATCAAAATAAGATGTAGACTATATTACTCGGGGATCGAATAGCTTTTTCTATGAATTACAGAATTATTAAAATCGTCTTATAAAAATAAATTCAAGCCGGGGGTATTGATTGCAGACTTATTTACTCAGAATAGTACTAATATCTAATAATGAATAAATTTTTAGAATCGGTACATTAGTTCGGTTTAGTAGTACAAATACGCGGATGTAACTAGGAACAAATGCTAGTTTTTTTTTTAGAAATCTTCCCCGGTATGCGTACTACATATCACTAAAGTTTCACCGTAATCGGATCAATAGATTAGGTACGTACAGAGGACAAACATGCGTACTTTGATTTATTTATATAGGTAGTTGTCGCCCATGGCTCCTCCATTGTGAACATAGAAAGATTTCCTACATCTTTTGTATTGATTTATGATATAGTGATCCATACATCCATCATAATTCCGATCCCCTTCCTTGCCCTTAATTTCTTCTCGATTTAGCCCCGATGCCAATTTTGCTTCCGATCTCGAGATCGGTTCCACTTTGTTTAAATTACAATAAATCATACCATTTTAATGTTTTTTTACGACACAGGAACCCTAAAAAATATAATGAATAAAAGTACCCCAAATATAGCCCAGTAAACTCTTCTATCTTCCCTTTAGAGCCCTGTTCAGCCG
This sequence comes from Eumeta japonica, assembly GCA_005406025.1. Lineage (NCBI taxonomy): Eukaryota > Metazoa > Arthropoda > Insecta > Lepidoptera > Psychidae > Eumeta > Eumeta japonica. The sequence goes on from BGZK01000014.1 coordinate 948,012, forward strand.
TTCCGACGATACCCCGAATACAAACAGACAGACAGACAGATACAAAGTGTTATTTTCTTTTATACAAACCTTGTCCTAATAGTAACGAACACAACAAAAAATAATTATCCAATTTAATGCAGTCGTTCGGAAGCGATGCGCCTACATACATTTTGGCGATCCATTTTTATTTGTATAGATTTACTGGGCTTGCGGAGTGCATCATCTATTTTGATTAATAAATAGGCCACATAAAAATGAACATAATTGTTACTCGGAGTGCGATAAATATATGAATCAGCCAGGTAATGAGTTCATTTCACAAATTACGACATCTTAATTAATTTTAAAATCACAAAGACGTTATTTAAAAAAATTTAAATCTTCACTTTTGTCTACATTCCCCAATAACTGCCTATTAGTTTTCTCTTTTTGCATTCCGAGAGAGTGCATTGAATGTAAAAGACATAAACAAGAAACACAACCTTAAACTAACGCCTATTTCCCAAAGGAGTATACGGAAACCACTCCCTACGTGATATAATACTTAAATACCACGTAATTTTCCCTTTAACACGTATAATATACTTAATAATTTTGGTCTATTTATAATTTTCTAGAGCGTCCTTTACCGGCTCTTCTACCACACACATTTGTTCCAACTGCACCAAGTAAACCTCATCAAAATTTTATCGTACATTAGATTTATGATAGTAATAGAAGAGTATATTGAAGAGAGATATTTATTTCAATTAAGTTACGACAGTATACGCCAACATTGGAACGCAGCCAACTGAAATAGAATCTACTATATTTTTTTTCTTAGTAGAATTTACCGCAAACTGTTGTGTCAGGATGACAAGCAATACAAAATATATTGCTACAGATGCTCAGCAGGAAGAGAAGGTGGATGCTGTGCATGTGCTATGTCAGTTCTTTGACATTTCGATTACACCAGGCATCCAGCAAGTATTAGGTAGTGCACTTACAAATTTCTTAGATATTTTATTACTACAAGACTTATGTGATTCAACTTAATGCATTTCTTTTTAATAGAATTCTTGCACTAATTACCCTCATATTATAACACTTTAATTATACAATATTAGTTGAATAAATATTTTCTTAATTATGTATTACAATTAATAAATGTTTTAATATTATATGTCTTATTAATTGTATTTTTGTTGTAACGACCATCTACCAAAGTGGCCTGCCAGCGTAAGGTTCCCAAGCTGAATCCCAGATTTGATAATTTTAAAGTTCCGTACCTACAAATGAAAAAAACGGAACGAAAGTTGGAATTTGGTGGTCATGTTTTTACGTAACCCAAAATTATTACACGTAACGTAAATAAACGTATTTTAAACATGAGGGTCACTTTTGGGGGTTAATTAGAAAAATAAAATAAAAGTTTTACAAACCATTACCATGTGACACAACAAATCAAAGCGCTTTTTGTGCAGGGTCTGAATAAACATCTTTTTATAATTTTAAAGTGAATATCGCTAAAGTTATTTAAATAGATAGATGAAAACTGACCATTCCCGCTTTATCTCCGAAACCTGCGCCTAAAATTTAGAAAAAAAAATAGAAAATAGTTCTTTGCTTATTAGTTTTTTGAATACAGGAAAACTCATAAAAAATCTATAGTTCGCTTCGTTTCAATATCTAGTGTAAACTGACACTTACTAAATACATGAGTGCGTACTTATTGCATATCAGTTTATAGTGAACTTAATCTTTCGCTGCACTTCAACATTCAACATCAACTGACATACTTATCGAGTGTTAGTATGTAGTGGACTATTCGTTACTGCAATACGATATATATTTATAAATAATACACATGTAGAATTTTAACACGATGACTTGAATTAGTCTTAGGTTGAGTTCAAGAATTAAATGTACATCAATACGAAATTATTGCTTACTCTAATTAAAAAATATTAGCGTATAAATGTTGAACAATGTCATTCTTTTATGTGTAAAAATGATGTTTCGCATGTTTGTGGACGCAAAACTCTAAAAGTAGTCGGTCTGTTGACGAAATTTTGGCACAAGGTTGTATGCCGATATACGCGTGTTTTTATTACACCTATCAGTATTTGTCGATGTTTTATGAGTATATTACAGTGATATTACTAAGGCAACTCCACAGCTCACGTTTAACCTCACAATCAAACAGCGTCAGTGAAGGCAAGGCAAAAAATTCTGGAAAACGGCCGACCTTGCAGAGCAGCAATAAACAGTTCCCGCATTGTTTTGAGCAATAGTGTCTTCGAGCTCGGAGAGCACGAGACTCATAACTCACATCCGAACTGTACATAACCAATTTGCAATTCGAAACGACCTACAATAATCGGTGGTAAGGTTTCATAAAGGTATGTTACATGAAAAACATAAACGAAGTTGCAGACACTTACAGTTTCAGAAAAAAAGCAAAAGAAATCTCAGTTTCATTAATGAAATTAACTCATTCCTTGACTATACCTGCTCACTGTACTTAACTCATAAACACTCGCGATACATGGAGGCGTACATGTAGAAAAAGCCACAGAAAGTAAGTAAAAGACAGAATTCGATACCTCGACCGCCTAATATTTATCGCATGTTATAAAAATTGTTTTTTATATCATCTTGTTTGTAGATCACTTTTACGCAGTCGAGTTTTTTTTTTATTTTTTTTAATCAGTTTTTATCGACGGGTTTTCAGTTCTGTTTTAATGATGCAGTGGTATTGCTTTCTATTAATTATAGGCGACAACGTCGCGTCTCGTTGTAATAATCGTGATAATTGCTTTTAATGATCGAGAATATTATGTTTACATTTACTACGCAAGTCGATACAAAATAATAAAATGACACTAGAATTTAAGCTAAAACGTGAAGAACATTGAGTAAATAAGGTAATACAATACTTTCAATCGATAAGTGCAATAAAAAAATATGGGAAATCCGGCTTACGCAAATTTCAGATTGTGTGATGCTTAAACGGAGATTACGACTGTAAAATGGTCAAGAGAACATCGTCATGGTTTTGAAAGATCTACTCAATATTTAGTCATTCAACATGGTATGCAATTTTTTTTAGCGCCATTTTATGTTCCCGGCTCACGGCGACCATTTTGGTTTTATAAAAATACAGCAAATATATGGATGTCAGTAAAGCAAGAGAGGTATAAAAAGACTGCACCTATTGAAAATGTGTAGTTCTTGCCTACTTTTCAGAGAAATAGGTGTGAATTTATAATAATAACCTATCTCACAACCGTTTACGGTTTAGAAGAATCTACGGACACATCATTGATCAAAATCCATCCAGGCGTTCGAGTGTATAAAGAATTTCACGTAAATACAAACCCAGATGAGCTTGAAAAATGACCTAATCTTTTCTGGCGCGCAGCCGGATAAAAAAGGCAGACACTAGTGCGAGTCGCGGCAAGCTCGTACATTTAATGCCTCCATTATTTTGATCGCTTAGTATAAAATTACCGTGACCGATTTTGTTTAGCTTTCGCTATGCGACGATAAATATCTGTTTTGGCAACGTTAATAAACAAATGTTTAAAATCAGAATACGATTAAACAAAGCCTCAATTTAGTGATTTGTGTGATAACTCTTATTACTTTTCATACAAAAAAAAATCAAATTTCCTGTAAAAGAGATATTCGCATATTAAGTACTAATGTTATAAAAATTCTCTTTGAACGTTAGCTCATTGTTAATATCACGATCTTATCCCAAGCCAGAACAAAATCTTATAGATTACCTTAGTGTATGTTCAACGACTTTCAAGTTCATTTCGACAGTACTTTTAATTAAAAATTGATTTCTAGTAATTAAATTTTTTTTCATATGAATTTATTCAAATTAGGTGATCTTAATTTGTATTTTGAGGCTATTCTTTTTAATCGTGTCTTAACTCGATATTTATATCCTAGTTTTAATTTTATTCCAAACATCCAGACAGGCAAAGAAGCGGACAAACATGAATACATAAGCAATCCTAGTAAGTGCTACATTATTTTTGTGCACCTATGTAGTAAGTAACTACCCTGCGTATTATTACGTAATTTATGACAATTAATAAAATATTACCGGCGATACAACGCAAAAATAATGCCTAAAAGATGGTGAAATGTCGAAAGTAAAGGACATCGATTCCGCAAACGATAAGGGTTGATTATTTATTAAGGACGACCTGCGACCCTAATGATACTTAAGGGAGGTCCATTTTTACAGAAGGGCTCGGAATGGTTTTGCTATTTTAATGTAAGGAAAAAATATAGTTATTGACTGCGATTCGCCCGCTAATACTTGAAACTTGATAGCGATAGTTCCAGTGGCCCACCTCGCCTCTATCACCCTTCTTTCCTCCTCCATTACTACTCACCTTCCATCAGATATCCTATTCCTACCTAAAAGGCCGGCACCGCATTGGTGACTCCTTTAAGGTTGCGAGTGTACTTGGCGGGTGGTGACTATTTTGGTAGCTCGCACACTCGTTCACCCTTCAAAAATACCATAAACAAATATTTACATGCCAGTCAAGTCAGATCAAATTAATACGATTAGTTTATGCATCACTGATTTATATTGACCTTCAGAACACTGTTCATTAATGTCGCATACACACACTGGTCGTACTAATTTCATTCGCACTTCGCCGGTATTTACGTTTCGAAGAATTTTAAGACTGCGCTATAAAAGCAGTCTGCGCTGTTACAGACCGTTTGTCACGTGCAAGTGACGGATGGAGGATTTTTTCCTCTTAGTAGGTTTAAATAAAAGTTCGTGACACTACCTGTCTACCTATTAAGACAAACTCGCGATAAGAAATGGTATATTCACCGTAAAAACCTCTAGTTAGCAAAATACTAGTCTTTATCAATTAACATGCGGCCGTAGTTTTCTGCGTTTGATCTATTAGCAGTAGATCAGTTTTTTAAATAACGTCGAAAAAGAGGAATTTTGAAGCGTATTTTTTTTGTGTGTATCATTCTCAAGTCGACACGTATTTTTTTCCCAGTCGTTTGGGTTGTGCTTTAACTGCCAGTACGCTAATAAAACAGTCGAGATATTTTAGTTAAACAGATTTCATACTAAAACTTTAGGTAGACCGTTTCGTTTTTATATCCTTACATATTACAATATACAACATTTCTCTTTCCGTCTGTCTGTTTGTGCGCTTATAACTTGAAAACCTCTGGTCCCATTTATATAATTTGTTTTTAGTATGAAAATACATTATTTTAATAGGTTTTAGTACACACTAGCTTTTATCGCGACTTAATTCGCATGAACATGGAATGAATTCCTTGATTTTATTACCGTTGCTTATTAGTGACAGCGATGTCCAAGGGATCCATATCAACACGGATCCAGGACTGGAATCGCGAAATTATTTGACAATAAAATAATTAAGCGGCGGTATGTGTGTTTTCGATGTAACAGCCAGTTCTTTTGGAATAACTTGATTATAATCTTGACCGAGGGCGGGATCGGAATCGAGAACGATAACGGGCTCAAGGTCGTGGTCGGGCGACAGAAAACGTGGGGAAATTGACTGTACGCATATGCAGCCGTAACCGCAGGCGAAATCTAGTACACACATATGTATATAAACATAAACACACACAATAAAATAAGTAAAATATAGAGTCAACATCAATTTTCTCTGTGTACCAAAAGATAGACTATTTGCTCTCTGGAAATGAGTTCGGTCGTAATGACACTATAATCTTTGTAACGAACGCAAGTCTTATTAAATTATGGAGCCTTACGTTTGTAGGCGTTGAGGAGTGGTGAGTACGCGGAGCACAGAATTACTAATTTGCATTAAATCACAGAGTAGGCTCAATTCCGACAGATACGATGGGTTTGCCGCATGTACAGTTATATATACGGAGAAAAGCTATAGAGACTGTTTTTGTTGCTTTCTCTGAAGTTCTCGGGAGCTGTAAGTATATGTTCAATGGAAATAAGAAGTATCCTTAGTGCTTGCTTCGGACTTCAAAGTATATTTTATAAAATTTGATTGAAATATTGATTGAATATTTGTTGACATCATTTTAGAACTACATGTATTGTTTACTCGTTATAAACATGTTATTCTAATATCCGATCCATCCTTAATTTGACAAAGTGAAGTGACGAAAGATATATGGAAAACTTAGCCGCTATGCTTATCTTTAAAAATCAGAAAATGACGATAAATTTAAAAATTATCACAAAAAAATCATTGATTTACGTTGACATATGGGAGTTTAGAGTTTTTGATTCAGAAGTAATAAAGAACAAGACGCAAAAGAAAAAAAAAAACATTGAACGACTTCTTTTATTCTATTTAGTCTGCAATCACTGCTCTCTGTATGCTCGATTTCATTAAATATATTTAATCCAATTGTATAAAGCTGTTTCAACTATAATGTTTGATTGAGACACCCAATCGCAGAAAATCTCGCATTTGTAAGCTCATTAATAAGTAGTGATCTTTAGCCATTCAAAACAAACGGAGAAAACTGAGATTTGATAATGCATCCTTATAACTCTGATAATTTTTTTGCCAAAAATCAAGAACTTCAAAAGTATGATCATGGCTCTTATCGCAAATATTTCATGCAATTTATTGTTAATTGTTCTTATACTAAAATATGATCTTTTAATTTTGGTTGCGCCGTAATTTGGTTGGTGTTTTGTGTTGCAATGATGACACATATGCCATCCTGGTTGTCATCATTGCCTATAACTTTTCCATATTGCGCCTCCCTACCCTCTCATCTGGTAGTACCAATCCGCCCGCAAATCGCAACGGACGACTCGAACCCCGCGCCCGCACCGCTACACATAATAAAACGCGTAGGAGACCAGTGGTGGCCACTCGAGGGAAATTGAAGTACTACAGGTGAGTCCTCTCTGTTTTCTATCCTTTTGAGTGTGTCATTATTGTGAAACAAAATTTTCCAACCAGCGCAATTCGCCGCACCAATTTTTTTAGAATTATCTGTCCAAAAAATAAAAAAACGGAACCCTATCATTGAACTCACTGTGATTGCGAATCGATGACAGACATCTCTGGATTATCACTAATGATAAAAGATGTTCAAAAGCTATTATTGCCATATAATATTAGAAAAAAAAAAGGGAAAATACATTGAAATAAAAAAGCATAGAAGTATTCCTAAACAAAATGACCAAACGACATTGGCTTCGTAGTGGGCGTGGCATACGATATTGGCTTTGCCGCCGTACGGACGTTCACCACGTGGCCTTATTCTTTCTCTTTCTGTCGTCAACGAGTGTCTTCATTCTTTCTCATTCTTTCTCTTCGGTTAAGAAATAAAATTATCGTTCGAAATTACATCTAAAAGAGATAATAATAAGGTCCTTTTTAAGAGGTTTATTTGATTTAAAAATATGTCGTAGATCCTCATTCACATTTGTGTGAATTATGTGACACGAATAAACGTAAATTTGTTCGACGTTATAATCCTCTGCTCTTTTATTTCGATGGGAAAATATGAAAAAGTTCAAACCTCAACACCATCTCCATACATTATTGACGATTGCAATGTCAAACTTCTCGATTCGATACAATTCCGATTTAACTATAAATATGTTATGCGTTAGATGGCGCTAGGATGACCTACGCATCTCATTTTCATTGAAATTATAATTATTTTTTTTATTATTGAAAATTATGAAAAATTGGGAAATTAAATCAAATTATGAAACATTGAGAAAACGCTCGTACATAGTAGTCTCATAACGGCCGTATTATTTCCCGTATTAACGCTAAGTGCCTCAAACACTATATTTTTGGTTTTTGTATTATTTTATATGTACCTTTACATAATAGTGCAGAATCCTCGAGTTATACTTGACCAGTTTTGATATCTCGCGTTCTACTCTCTAAAATATAACTGGCATTGGCAACCCGAACACACACGCAAAACTTTCAGTGTGCATGAATACAGATACGATAAGTCCATGAATCGCTTCAACAGAAACTTGTTTTCCTTTCAACTGTGAATGAGTGAATTCGTCGCCCGACATGTGCGAGCGGCGAAACACCGCGCCGGCGTCGTTCGGATTTGTCGGTAAGTGGCGGCAACTCGCGGCCCGGAAGCCGCCAATCACCGGGACTCCGTGCAATCCTGTACCCAATAAGGAGACCCTCAGTTTTCATCGAAACGGCTAGGGATTTTGTTTTTATGTGAATCGATTGTTTGCGCGCCTCGGGGGCGACCGTGACGGCGGACGGCATGACGCTCGCACCTCCACCGCCGTCATATACTCACTGGGATGTGCGTGGTGCGTAAACTACAAGTTCGACTCTTCAATAGAGGGATTAAGACGTCAGAAAGCCGTGTAGTGTGTCGAGTCCTCTACTGCACCGACGAATAACAGTCACTTCGATAGGACTAACATAGAGAAGATAGAAATATTTTTTTCATTTACACTTACAAATTTTATACTTGTATATTTTTTTTTATATTTGATATTTCTTAAAAATTGACTGTTTACTTTGATAAATGAACTTAACACAAAGTTTCCTTAAAATAACCAATTGAAAATCAATGACAAAGCATCTTGAACGACGAATCCTGAATTCTTTTTAGTAAATCATGACAAATATTTCTCATTTATATTTCTAAAATAAAATATTTATGGATTTTTTTTCAACAATCCTATATATATATATAACAAAATTATCCGGAAGAATACCAAATCTCACATTTCTCTCATTCCTTCTAAAAATGATTCGACGTTAGCAAAGACGGAGATGTTCATTAGAATCGTTAAAAAATATTTTAAACGAGCCGAAGAAAACCTAGAGTTGATTAATAATATTGTATTAAAATATTACATAATATTACATGAAGTCGCGGTATTCAACTCGATTTGATCATGTTCAAACGTTGTCGATCATCGTGACGTGATTAAATTCAATAGATTTCTCATGCATGTCCGTCTCATTAAGTCCCGTTCGCCCGGGTGTGCCACTAGCGACTTATCTATCTCATAATCATGAGAACTTAAAAACAACTATACATCTGTATTATTTTTTCAAATTGTATACATAAAATTATCAGTTTATAACAGGTTTACCATATTTACACTTATATTAAACAAAGCAATTTAAACAACAATTGAATAATATCTTTTATATGATATAAAATTCACTATAACAAAATGCACCGATTAAAAAATGTAGATGTAACATATTAAGAGACCGTTAAAATACATGTCGGGCCACGCGCAGTGTGAGGTTCCGTAGTAACCTGTCACAATGTGCGGGCTTAGAAGGGAATAAGCAGTATATCAACAAAAAAAATGAACTGTCTGGCTGCTGTCTGAACTTTTTAGGGTTCCGGACCAAAATGGCAAAAACGGAACCCTTACAGTTTCGTTATGTCCGTTCGTCCGTACGTATGTTACAGGCATTATATTGTAAAATTGCAAGGCGTGTATTGATGAAATTTATAGTGTAGGTGTCTTGTATAAGACGTTACTTAGTTTGTTAGTTAAACAACAAAAAATAAATATTTCTAGACGGCACTCCATACATGTGACAGAAACTGAAAAAAATTTTTTTCAGCAAACATCAACGTGTGACACGTATTTCTACAGTTCTTTTAAAGACACTAAGGTTTCTAAGCAATTTTTCTTAATACGTGAATAACAACAAAAATTTTGTCCCCCCGGCCCCTTTATTTTCTAAACCGTAAATCTAAAAATTAAAAAAAAAATAACGAAAGTAACGCTTAATAAATACTTCCGAAAAAAATTGTTTTGAAGATGATCAGATATACCGTTTTTTGAGTTATATCCGAAAAACTGCGCTTCTCAACAAAAGGACGTAATGCTGTGAAGATACGTTCTTTTGCTGATGCACTTTAGTTTACACTAGTTTAATAATAATAGTCAATATACATACTTGTTTTTCTACAACAATTAACAAAAGTGACAGGAAGTGTACCGGTTAGTAATAAACATTATTAGATATCTTATTTCGTTCCCACGTAAGCTATATTGATGTTTACATTCACGTAAATTAACCGGGTCGCACCCGCGATTGTTTCAGAAGTGATATATAATCAACAATAATTCATTATTTGTTTATTATATTTTGCATATTGTTTTCATCATAAGATAATATTACAATTAACAGATTTTTGTGTTTTTGTCTGTGATTTAGAAAGTTTTGGCCAACTTTGTTGCACCTGCGCTAGCAGTTCATCTTGGCTATTTAAATATTATTTTGAAATTCTTGTACACGAATATAAAGTAAACATGTTAAAACGTAGTTCTTCCAAAATTAATTTAATCAAAAACATTTTTTATTTTATTATTACGCAACTTTACATGCGTCTAAATGTTGCGCCCTCGATAATGGTATAGTCCATTTATTTTACACAACCAACAACGTCATCTAACTAATATTCAATGGAATACGAATGAAATTTTAGTTTTACTTCTCCTAGTACATTTTAATAAATCGGTCGACTATTACGTGTTAACTTCTAAAGCCCGCTTAGCTTTTAGCTTTACCAGTTGTTCTTTTAATTTTGGTATATACACTACTGCCCTTAATTTTTTCACTGACCCAAGAATAACTTTTTACTTATTAGGGAGGGGAACAATTAACTTTACCAAAAAATAGCATTATAAAGCTTAATATTTCGAAAACCTATTCCTAAATCGAAAACATGTGTTTCACAGACCTGCAATGTTTTTGAATGAGCTATCCAATAATACCTTACACTACGGGATAAATGAGAAAAAAAAATCATCCTCACTTTACGTATAGGGAAGGTATCTTAATTTTTTTTTTCAAAATTCCATTTTACTACTTTATCGGTATGATTAATATGTATACCCTTACCAGATTACAGCTTTTTTTGTACTAACACCAGTATTAATAAATGTCACTCAAATGATGCATCATCTCAAGAAGTAACGTGGGAGCGAGAAATATATATATTATTTTCTATAGCGAAACCGTATGACTATCTTGCTCTCTCCACTCTCAAAATAGAATTCGCGCTTTAAGTATACTTTGTCTATAAGCTAAACCGCGGATATAAAGACAGACAGACAGATAGACGAATGGGCGAATAGACATGGCGAAACTACAACACATGCGTCCGATTTCGTTATTTAGTCGCCGACTGGCCGTCCAGGAACTTCTTGAAATATGAATAAATCGATAGATTATCTAGAACAAGTCCGTCGTAAAAAAAGTCACGTCTGACAAAAACAAACATGATTAATGCCCCTCGAAAATTCCACTCCATCAATCCAAACAAATCTATTTAAAAAGAACACACAACGGTTAGTTAATTAATTGAATCGAATATATATGGGCGAATTGACGAATGAGTTTCTAATTCTAACCACGTTGAACCACTAGTTTCGTGGCCCGCAAAGCACTTAGGTCCTCGATTCCGCTGACACCACAGCGTCGGGTGACGAGAGCGCCATCTGCTTTCTGCTTGCACTGCGACAGCCCGGAGCGCTCGAAGACCGAGCACCGAATATCAAATGAAAAGATTGTGGGAAGGTGTGTTTCAGTATTGTGTGGCAAAAAAAACAACTGAGACAACAACAACGATTTTATAATATTACGCTTGATTCTTAAATACATCATAAAGTAGATAATTTTGACAAAAAAAAATTGGTTTTTGTTTTCTTGTTTTTTTTGTTTCAACGAAAAGTGGTTGAAACAAGGTTGTTTGTATAATAAAAATAAGACTTGTAGATCGTTTTCATGTAATTTTCAAATATTGTACTAGTTTTATTGACTATTTAGTATCCTGTATCTTTGATCAAAAAAAGAGCAAACATTGAATTTCTTGCCCATACTTCGGGGTGAATCAGATTTGAGATGAGTGGTAATGTTAATGTCAAAAGATTATAATAATGACGTATTTAAAATATCTGTATTACCTACGAAATAGAGATATATTAAGATTTATTAAATTTAACCATACGTCTCTTCCCATGAGCAACATCGATATATGTATAGTCAAATAACTGCCCTTTTAGCGTGATGATTAGGCAACACTCTTCTAAAAATCATTTATATGTTTAGTAATACATTATATTGATTATTTTTGCCTATGGCTTGTCCATTTAATTCGTTATATGGTTTCTAAAATAAAAACTCATCTACAGGTTGAGTCATGTAAGAGCCTGTTTACAAAAATAAAAAGACCATTATAAGAAATATAGGGCCACTTCTATTTTACATCATCAGACCCGCTGTAGTATCATTTTGCCTCGAGCAATGTTTAAATTCCCAAAGTTTCAAATCGATAAACTAAGTAGGTGGACCTACAACCACATTCCTAGTCCATCATTTGACCTAGTTAATGGTATCATTTTACTTTTCATTTTTATTAATTTTTTTCGAATTTTTTATAAATATAAGCTATGTTCTTAATAAACATTTTTTATTTTTTCGTTTAAACAAGTATTGTCATGTTTCATTCTTAATTCTTAAACACCAGTAAAATCTCTACAAGAAATGTTCTACATCCGTAAATGGTAAATATCATTATATTCACAGACACATTCTATATTTTGTTATAACTACAGATCGACCAATAAATAAACTTTTATGATAAAATTACAATTTTTATATGATCTTATTAGATACGTATAAGGTAAAATATCTGACTAGGCAAAAACCTTCCTTTTTATTTGTACGCGCAGCATCCGCTCTCGACGCCTGATCTATATTCGCATATGAATCGCCAGCGACAAATCTTTCGAAGCCTTATTAAAGCAAACCTTAGCAGTTCTAGGTAATATGCTAGCAAGATTTGGTCATAAAATTTAAGATATCAATGTCTCGATGTGCCATAGCTTATAAATGAGTCTTTAATTTATTTGAATCTAATTCCATAAGGAAGAAAACTAAACATAAATTTCGTTAAAGCAGGTACGTTTTAAAACGGATTTAAATAGTACCTAATGAAATCTCGTTCAAATCAAATAAAGCTATTGTGAAAACACTAGTACATACATGTATAAAATATATATCTCTAACTTTAAATATCCTTCGTCATAAATGCCACTTCCAGTGTGCGTAAAAGAAAACTAATTTTATTTAATGCGTGAAATCGAATTTGCAACACATCGCACCATAGCCATAATATAGCATATATATATTATATATCGTGTAACATTGAGTTGTAAAACGTTGCAAATAATGAAAATATGACATTCAATTTTGTAATAGCCAAGTAGACAATCATAAATATAAAGTATTTCAATGCGTTACAATTAAAAGTTTTACTAAAGACTTTTTGGTTTTACATTTGTCGGGAAACAAAAAGGATGTTAGAAAGTTAAAGCAACATAGTTGCTTTATGTACGACCTAACCAAGTTACAAAGGAAAATACGACGAAACTCGGCTCGGATCGATCTATTGTAAATATTTGTGCTTGAACCTGTCTAGCCGTCCGATAGACGGATAAGCGATGTTTTCGTCTTATCCTATCTTTATGGACAGAAAAACTAGGGGCTTTCTATCTTCTGTCCATACACATTTTGACCAAATACGATACAGGCTATAGACTGCGAAAAGGAATCTATAGCTACTCATCCGCTCTTCATAATATGACCAATATTTGAAATTGATAGATCCACTAAGCCCTCGTACTCCTCGCCCTCGTTCACCATAAAGTGAGAATGAGGTACAGACTCCTTTACAAAAAAGCAAATAGTGGCTGAGTGGCTGGCGAAGCTGGAATAGTAATTAGATCGACAAAAATGGTAATGATTTTAATATCTTTCGTTTATAAAAGCGGAAATCTCGTGTTTGCTATCTGTCATAGCGTGTTGTTGAAAATAGAAAAAAAATATATATTTGCGGGCGGTTATTAAGTATATGTGTATTGAAAAGTTTCTCAACAGAACGTGTTAATTAAGACTTACAGGATACTTTAGGAGCAAATGCTCCACCGTATTCTGCAATCGCCCGTTAGTGCGACAAATTTAAATGTGGAAGAACATACACTAAAGATGACCCTCGCTTAGATCACCCAACAACGGTAGTGATCGAAGAAATGGTAAAAAAATTAGGGTTTGGCTGTCGTGGACACGGCCGTGTATTTTTAATGAATACGTGTACGCAACGGATAATATTTTCTTTGAGCGCATTACGTATATAATTATTTTTAAATACTAAGAAATCCATTGGATATCGTAATAGTGAAACGTGCACTAGCTGTTGCTAAATTTGTTTTTAATAATCGGTGTTTGCACATAATCAATGTCTATACAGTCTAGCGTTGATATAGAAGCGATTGCAACATCCACTTGCATAGCCTCGATATCCGTAGTCGTAGGTGTACTGATGCCGTCGTTGATCTGTTCGGACGCCTTTATTATTTTAAGTCCCCGGCAGTCATGTACTGTTTTATGGGTATCCCCGGATCCTCCTTAAAAAGTCCTTTCCAACCGTATACGATCTTTATATTTTTATTTGACTTTTTGACGACTATACGATGATATTAAGTTATTTATTTAAATTTTTTACTTTATATATATGTTTTCTATAACTTTTTTCTCACTAATATTTTATAAGCGCAATCGATAGGTTATGACAAAAGTTGACGATGGAAACTCAAACGAAGACCATAGTTTCTCCGAGTCAAAATTTAAACTAAAAAGAGATTTTGTGACGCAGCGAAACCACATAAAAATATTGGCTTTCGCCCCTGCGCTGCGCGCGGTTTTTTACCGTCTCACAAAACGTAAGGAATTCTTCGATCCTTTTGCTGTTGTGAGCTGTAATTAAATTTTGGATGTACAAAGATATGTAACTACAGCATCAAATGTATCCCCCGATTTCGTTAACATAAGTTTCCTGAATTGCCTGTCACTATGGAACTAAATGTAAAGAAATACTCACGTCAAAAAAGTCGTAAAAATTGTTTTAGCAGACCATCGTGTCACGGTACGTTTTATAATCGAAAAAACAAAATTTCGACTGGTAATGTATAGCATTTTAATGAACATTTCGCGATGAAAAAAGTATCCGCACACTTGGGTTCACAGAGAAAAAAGTTTTGTTAAAAAAAACTAGAATATTATTACCAGTTACTTAACTCACACGTTAATATTGGTCCAACTAATGTAATGCATAATTTTGCTAAAGTGAATTATTTATTAACTAAACAAAATAAAGAGAAATTAGAAAATTGTAGATATAATTAGAAACCAGAAGTAAAATGTCTCAATTATTACGAAATAATTTTATTTACGTCGTGATTTATTTTAATTAACGCAAACAAATATTTTGTTAAATTTACAAAAATTTCTTGTTTCCAATACCAAGCGATTTAGTAAATAGTGCTTGTTTATGTGTTTGTATGTATTATAGACTGTTTTCAACAAGATACTTTTGTAGAATTGACTTTTTGGTTTTATCTTCTATACCTTTATGTTCAGTAAATATTACCAATTTATATTATTTTTATTTACAGTAAGGACTAGTACATTCGAATTGTCAATTATGTTATATAATAATTGTACATCCTTCTAATTCAAATGTATAGTTGATTATTTTTACCACAATGTTTTGTTTGGTATTACTATTTGTTAAATCAATCAATCATCTTAAATCAATATTACTTCATGAATTGGTAATTTGGATTTAAATTTTTGTTACATTTATCTAATTAATAGCAGATATTACTTTAATTTTAGTAATTATAATCGATAGCATTAACATCCTTAACCAATTACATCTAAGTACCGTTACAAAATGTAAAAGTAAAACTGGGCAATAAAAATTGTTATTAATTGAAAAAAATATCAAAAAATATTTTATAACTAACAATACTGAGGTTATAAATGAAAGTTTTCTTTTATCAAAATTTTATATTTGTATAAATTCTTATAAATTTTGTGACAGATCATAATTTCAAGTTACAAATAATAAATTTGTTTACAAAATTTATTCAAACATCATAAATACAACCAAATTCGAGTGTAAGACCTGAAATATACACACATATGTATCCCTACTTAATATAAATCACTGGAGGATCGAAATTATTTCCATTTATAATAACAATGTTATAATATAATTATATACCGACGATATGACATGAATATAAAACAACTCAAATTATTAAAAAAAACCAAAAAAAATACATTATTTATAATCTCAATTTAAATAAAAAATTACAAGACATTATAATAGACAGAAGTTCATAAGTGCACAATATTTTATTGAGATGAAAATTCGTAATACTATTTTGTTGAAATCAAATACTAATTTTCTAATTGCTAATAATCTCGTCTAAGACTTTTGTTACGGCATTGTTAAGTTAGGCGATGTGAAGTAACAGATCGCTGTTCGATAAGGTGTGTTAAGTAATTAGAAAAATAAATATCATTTTTTGGCGATTAATCGCTGATCATGATGTAAGGAAACTTCTATTTGATATGCTGGCAAATATTCATTAAACCCTCTAAGTGCAATAATTATATTATATATGCTAGTAATGTATACTTCTTAGCTATGAAAAACAAATATATGTTTAAATGTATATTTGCATTTCATACTCCAAGTCAAACGAAAATCATTCTCATCAGTTAAAATTATTATATGTATTCTTAATTTCTATGTATTAGTATCCCGGTAAGTGTTTTCATATGCCATTTGCATTACATACATATATTTATGTTTGCGAAAATTAATTTATCCAAAATGTGCAGAAAAGAAAATATATACTACTTAAAATTAAACAATACAATAGACAAAAAAGTGTCTTAAAATGTACCAGTAGTTGTACAGGAAAAACTCAGCCATTTGTCAGTGTATATCATCAACATGTTTTACAAAATTCTTCAAACAGTATTCTATTCTACAAGGTATATAGTATATAGTACAAGGTATATAGTACAAGGTATGTAGTATATTCTACAAGGCTTTTTACTAAATTTTTTGAGATTGCTGTGTCAGTATCTATTCTTGACAGCATAAAGAACTTGTTTTATATAATATTATAAATTATAAGTTACTCGCTCTCAACTTTTATCAACCGCCCCTCCTATTCCGATTTACGGAGGCTTCCTGATTTTGATATTGTTGCACTGTTTGCATTTTTAAAGTACGCTCATCCCATAAATGAAATAATTCAGGAACATAATAACTTCTCTAAATCAATTAGAAATTATAGTACTGTATTGCTTATCTGGAAATGCGTGGGTGTTTGTTTACATCGCTATCGTATTTTGATTGCTTAAAATTTTCCATATTACAATAACTGTTTTTGTTCGAACGAAATATGTTTACATTTTTATAAATGATTTATGATTTTGTTTACACACTGAGAATAACCTAGATCACTTGTCGCGACTATATACATATACGGGAATTCGAGTGATGACACGTTAGTATTCTTTAGGCGATCTTTGCGTTTAAAAATTTTAAGTGCGATTAATTAAAAGTGTTAAAGTGCTTCCGAAGTGCATTTCTGCGCAGCTGAATAAAGACCTTTTGTTTTTTTGAACGTTTACTGTTCACCCCATCTCAATCTTCGAACCCCGATAATATCATTAAATTAACAACGTGTTTTGCATGACACCCTCAATTTACGGATGAGCCATATAAAATCCAGTGTCACAAGATAATCTAGAAAATTACATACTTAATTGTAGAGACGACTATTGTTGAATTCTGCGCGACTGCGTCTGCGTGACCTTATAGCAGGTAATAACGTAGGTATTGTTAGCAGAGCGTGCAGTGTTGAGTTTATTAAAAAGTACTGTCGTTTTTAGAGTCCCGTAGTCAACAAGGAGCCCTTATAGTTTCGCCATTCCGTCCGACCGTCCATCTAACTCCGCGGCTTAGCTCAAGAACGCTCAGCACTAGAAAGGTCTAATTTGGTATTTACACACATATATATATATATGGGCATAGTTTGGGGCGGCGTACCTTTAGGATCTTCGATGAAGTCCAAAGATTCAAGCATTTAAATGAAAAAGTATTTTCATTTAAGGTCAATACATTTATTGATCGGTTCTTTAGTGTTTCTTCTTATTACTTTCAATAAGATCTTTTATAAAATAAATTATAACAATCCACTTTTCTCTCACTATCGAAGCTTGTGCCCTCGGGCATCAGCCCTTGTCCCCTTTCTCTCTATCCTTTTTATCTACAGCTTATTCACTTGTTCTTCGCGAGATCGGATTCAAATGTACTATTCTACTCTAATTTTAGATCAAACGCGAACCCTCATTTGCGGAACTAAACACGAAGAATGGATGCCGCACATGCCACCTACTCTTAGATCCACTACTATAATTATTAATCACGCCGACTAATCGATAGAATAACATTTTAGATAAATAATTTTTGGGACACCTTTTTTACAAGTAAATGGAAACAATTTTTTTCTCCTCTATCCTGTGGTGTCGAGTATCGTTACATAGTTCATTCAAAAACTTGCAGGTCTGTGGAATCCATTGTTCAATTTAAGCATTAGTTTACGTAACATTAAGCTTTAAATTCTTAATTTTTACTAGACTTCAATACTCCCTCATCAAGTAAATGGGGGTAAATGATAGATAGGTTAAAAAATAAATAATAAACTGGTAAATAACGAATAATAGTCGACCAACTTATAAAATGTACTTGGAGGAGTAAAAAGCAAAATTTCATGCAAATTCCAAAAAATGAAGATAATGTTTGTGGTTGTGTAAAATAGGGAGTACATATAAATTTATGAACTACATAAATTAACGAAGATGTAAAATCATAACATCATTATCCGTCTTATGTGGGGGTCCGTTTTTAGAAATTATTAGCCATTAAACTGTGAAGTTAATTAATAGGTCATAGTATCAAACAAAAAGCCTCCTTTAAATTGTTACATTGTGATGGGTAACTACGGAACCCCGTATTGCACGTGACCTGTCAGGTACTTGGCCGGGTTCCTTTTTTAACGAGGATTGTCATTTCAATGCCTGAGCGGTAAGGTATATATGATTTTGATAAACTAAAATAATATATTATAAATATAAAATATTTAGATAAACTCTTTTGAATTAACTAGGTAAGTACAATTAAAGTCAAAACTGGTATATGTATCATCAAGGTATTGGAGATATAGGAGAAGAAGAAGTAATTAAAAAATTGAGTACTGTGATCGCAAAATGAAGCAAATATTCTATTCGAATACTTACATTCATCAAATAGGATCATGGGTATAGATAGAAGTTGTAACTTTCGCTAGAACATTAAAAAGCATGAAGTAAAAACTTATTGTCACCCTAATACCATAAAATATACAGCGGTTTTATGTGTATACACTTAGATTTAGAACCTGTTATAACCTACAAGCTACACACATGAAAAGTATTGAAAAGGGTTTCATTTCAATCGCTTTAGAAGCTATCGAAAATTTTATAATACTTATAACACAGTAGGGTCCACAAAAGTTTGACTCGATAAGGTAACAAAACCAAATCTACTTAATATTTAAAGTTATGATAGACAGCGATAATACACAAACACAAACCGGGAAGTACACAAATATTATTTCACCCCAATTTTTCTCCAATTTACTTGCACAGAATATGGATTACAGCAAAAAATTATGTATGATTAAAAATTATATTATATTACAGCAAATATTTAAACTAAGCAAATTCAAATACCGAAATATTGTTATAGTGGCAAACGGAAATGTTTTTCGGTTTATCTTTATAATCTACAAGTTTGAACAGTAATTTCAGGCTGGTACTATACTGGTTTAATTCTGCAAATAAATGAACAAAAACGAACTAACTACGATTGCATTTCCCGCTGAATGCCTTACCTACTCGAATTCCTGCGGTTAACTTTGAACCCCTTCAAAGTTTCAAAGTATTTACGGGAACTTTCCGAGTTTCTAAAACCGTAGACTCCGAAAAATTTAGGCGTTTAATTTTTCGAATAACTGACCCGAACAATTTTTTTGATGGAGAATCCGTTTCGGGCGTAATACAAATACATTTTCGGATCTCTGTCTTCTAATCAATTTCTTGAATCATGAGGTATTTTTTGGCCCTTATAATCGTCTTCCCTTCATCACAGAATTTGAATATTGTACTTCCAATTCGTCTTTTTGGATCCACAACGACTCTGCCTTTGTAAAAGAGTACGAACCTTTTACGAGAAACATGTCTGCGTCATATGCCAAGTGGCTAACGACGATTTCGTGTTTCAACCACCACGTTTCTAATTTTGGTACGAAACACGAAGTAATTTGAACTTCACAACTTCAAAGAGCTAAGGAAAAAAATATCTATATACGTGAAGAGAAAAGTCTGTACCCTTTTTTTAAGCACGCGGAGAAACGGGAGATTGAGGGTAGTTAAAGTTTATAAGGAGAAGGAGTGCAGAAATATTAATATTTTTATATAATATGCATTAGAAATACATTCAATTAATAATAAAAGATTACACACGTTACCGTGCGTTTGACACACACATATACATTTTTAATAGGTTTACTCTTTTGTTTATGGTTAAAGTGATTTGAAGAAGTCATTAATACTATTCGTCTTTAATTTCTATAGTCTTTCCGAATGTCAAACATAATCATAATTATGATAATGTCATAGTCATAGTTTGTTTATTCTATTACTATAGCACAAATAACTATTTGAAACATATAAATATGAAATATATAAAGATATATTAGTTACTATTAGTGAAATAGCTTGTTCAATATACATACATACATATTGTAAAAAGAAAATAGTGTAGCGGTAATATGAATTGACTTTCAATATCATATAGACGCAAAAATTAAATTTGTTATTCCTGGTTCAATGATCTTTTTACCTACATATCATCGTGATAGGTGCCATTCGTGAATTTATTTATTAATTAATTAAAATCTTTCCAGTCTCGATTTCAGCATATTTCATGAAACTTTTCTATTCACTGTGTCTCAACATAAAACACGACGGGTCGGAATGAGAGAGAAAAAGTAATTTTGAGACATACATTTAAATGTGCACTGAATTTCATGCCAATACTTTACATATTTATGATAGTGGATTGATGGATCGACATTTTGCATATGAAGTCACTTTAGGTGAGTAGCTGCATTCACTTTCATATCGCATTGTCATGAGGGCAAAGCAGTATTACGCCCTAAGTCAAAAAAAAATATTTTAAATTTTGTATTTTAAATTCATCTGGTCTTTTTCTTTCTCTAATAAATATAAAAAAAGAAGGCATTCTTTATTTCAGTCTCATTATTTGGATTTGTTTTTTATTTATATGTCATATATGTAATTTGTTTTAGAAAATATAGGCATATTAGCTATGTATCGTTAGCGGAATCTGTCATTATAGAAGTATAAGCCTTTGACATTAAAACATTAATAAAGTTAGGACTTAAAATTTAAATGAATTATGGTCGAATTTCGTCCACTAAGCAATCACTATTGTATATAAATGTAGGAATTATGTTGTACCGACTTGCATCTATCTAAAGCTTTTCTGCGCGACGATACAATAAACATAATTGTCGGTGAAAATTACTAAAATCCAGTTGTTTCAGAGGCTGGATTTCAGACGAAATCGGGGACTTATATAATGATATACACTACAATACGCAATGTATATTAAGAGGCTAAGCTACTTCTCGCGTTCGAAACATTGATTTCTGATGTTTGTATGTGATGTAACTGTTGTTGATATAACAATGATAGAATAATAATATAAAAATGAAAAAATTATAAACGAAATTAAAATCAATTAAAAATACTTGTCTTTGCTTAAAAAAATAACTGCGGTAACTATAAGGCCATCGATGTAAAAGGCACATTTTGAACCTCAATGTTGTGGTAATAATGGCTTTGTAGTGATCTCTGTGTCTAGTCGAAAATTTAAAATGCGCATGCTTATTGTTTTAACATTTAATTAAAAATAACGCTAATTGCACTTCCCTTCCTTTTGAGTAAAAGTGATTTAATAAAAAAAGTACACAGGTAAATATCATGTCAATTATATTTCATGTGTGCTTATTTATGGCTTATTAAAATGTCTTTCCGCGTTAATTTATTGCATTTTGGCTTGCGTTCATGGCGCGTTGTTTTGATATATCGCATCGTTATTCAACCTTAACGGGACGAAGGTCATCACGGCGCGGCGCTCTTTGAGGGGATAGGCGGGGGGCGCGGTGCGGCGCGGTGCGGGGAACCGCACGGTCAATACCCGCGCCGCCGCCCGCATTTGCGGCCGTCGCAACGCTTGTGTCTGCGTCCAAAATCTCACCAAAGTTCGCCACCCATACCGTTTACCGCATTTCGGTAAGTGATCGATCGATGTGTCCTGATCAAATGACGATTACCACGTATTTAAAATGCGAGGTGAGGACCATACACGTGACGTAACACGGCGCGGCGCCGCCGTCGCGACACGCTGCGGGCCGCCGCTCGGCGACGTCTGGCGTTGCGGTCGTCGCGCCATCACTTTCGCTCTCGTTGGCGATCGCACGGGAGCGAAAGAGACGCGAGACATTGCGTCGGATTAATCGCCGGACTGGTTTGAGGACTTGTGTTCGTTGGCGCGTTTGTTTACGCACGCCCGATCCGAGATAAGGACGGCCCGCGGGCGTCTTGAATTGATAATGTCGTATCGTAGCAAAAGTTGTTCTGGATTCGTTTGTTCATTCTAATGGCCAAACGGTTTCTGAAACACCTAGGTATTTTTTATACTTGTGCCTGTTATACACATTTTTTTGTATATACCATATGCATATAATATTCTAGGATTTTTTATTTTTAAATTTATATATATCTTAGATATGTCTTAGATAAAGGAACATATTGAATTTGTTTCTAATGCGTGGATGTTGCACATTAAGTGCCCCATTCAATAACTTTTACTACCTAATATATTTTTGATATGAGTACATAAGTACCTTAAAATAAAGTAATCGTTCATCGCTTAAGGAAAACATAAACGTACACGTTTAGTCGACTAAGGATTTCGTATTAGAGTACCACGGCTAATATTTTTTTTAATGCATACCTATGCAACTTTAAATTCATGCATTGTATTAAATACAAACCTCGTAATAGGATCTGTATTAAACCTTATAGGATTTGTATTACGTAATAGTAATACAATGAAATAACCACAAATCTACGATGTCGATTTAGACAGTTTAATAATTTATTTCCTAATAAGGACAGACCATGAAAACGATAATTTTTTTTATACCTTACATTACGCATAATGCGTAACATCTATTATATATACAAAAAGCTAGACATGCAAATTGTAGGTATATCAGTTTTTAGAATACCTAATTATTTATAATCTTTTGTTATAGTTATAGTACATTTGTCATTTGTAGACACTTAAAGCCTTTCTAATGCAACCTGACGATCAGAGTTAGAAAAATGGAAATAAAGAGTCGTAATCAGAATTGTATACACTTACAAATGATAATGAAAAATACCATTGATAACGTAATAAAAGAGAAATAAGATATGACTTCTCTATGGTAGCGTCCACGTGTTGTATTCTCGTTTAAACATTTCAAACAAACAAACATTTGAAACATTTACTTTAGAAGTTATACTTCTTTTGGTATTTTAGGAAAATTTTATACATTTTATCTGATTACGAACTCGACACCCTTTGAATGCATAACGTTTGGCAACCTCCTTCACGCAGTATCATAAACATGAACTCGTTGGCGGCTCATCGGCAACCATCATCACGTAACTTAACAGCCCTTCGTGTGAACGATCGGCCCTCGACTCAATAGGGTTTCACATCTATAATAAAATCATAAGTATAATAAAATCGTAAAACATTAAAAAAAATTTCAAATAAACAAAAAATTTAAAATCTTTGTCTGTTTGTCTGTTTTTTAGGCACACGAATCTTAAAACGGCTTTATTGATTTGAATGCGGTTTTTACTGTACTGTGGCAAGCCTACTTTAACTTTTAGCGCTTGTTTTATTACAATCGGTTCATAAACAAAACGAATTATGTTAATTTTCTATGTAAGTGTTGATACAAATTGAAACAAACATATGAAAGTTTAAATCTATTGCGTGCAACTGTAAGTGTATTTATTGATATATCAATGAAAATAATTACATTGTCGCCACTGGAAATGTAAAATTTTGCAACACACAATATACATATAGCGAACAATCAAGAGTGACAATGACGACACTAATTGATGTAAATTGAAAAGTTTGCATAAGTACATATAAAACACAGCGTTTCTCTCAACGTTTGTCCTTTTTCAAGCGAGAACATCTGACATATTTTTTTTTATTCGTAACTACGTTATTTAAAGTTGGAATAAAGACGTTTTTTGCTGAGTAAATCATAAGAGTTACATCAAATTATTGTACTATACAATTGTAAATCTTAGAAAGATGTAGAAGAAAGTCCGCTATAGCGTTTGTCATCTTCTAAGGATGATCCACAAGATTTTTTGTCTTTGAGGTAGCACCCAGCTGTCGACGGCGAGAAATCGATTTGCGCCCATTAAATAAACGAGAAATGAGAAAGATGCCTTGACATAAATAAATAAATATATATATTTAAATGAGGAAACAAGAAATACACGGAATACCTAGTATATCTAAAAGTATGTTCAAATTACAAATATTTGCCTCACTGTAAATTAATTCATAATTAATATACCCAGGTAAAATTGTATTTATTTATTAAAAAATACCGACACAACAATTGTATAGTCCACGCGAGCGGAGACGCGGGCACAGTTAGTATTTTCTATGATTATGTTGCACGATATCTAATTCATGTAAAATGAGAATGTGTATATTTACCTCAACTCACGAGTTGATAGAAACCAAAACTTACATAATATTAATAAATCCATAAACAATTACAATTATCTATCCTTGTATCTGTTCATAAACACAATACACATGACTGTAGAAACAGCGTGTCTATAAATGGGCTGTAGGTATTTATCAAAAACTAATTAAAGGCGATGTGGAAAGTGTGATGATACACAAACAGAAACTAATAAAAAATTGTATGTGTTCTTGTAAGTACAGGTAGACGCTATTTACCAAAATTCTTCAATAGAATTTTTTAAGAGTTTTCACGGGATGCTTACCGTGGAACGTCATCGACTTGGCCTTTATTTCATATTCAGATCTGTATCACAGAACCAGGAAGAGAAAAGTATTAATTTAGATGTACTAAGTAGAAAGAACAATTGTGGAGCGTTATCCCTATCACCAAACTTATTGAAAAAAAATTGGTTGCCTGTAAAGTCGGTATACGGGCGAAAGTTTTACGTGACAACGACTTTGAATGGTAAAATCATTTTAATGTGAATATTCATTCGTATAGTAGGAAGAAGGATGAAATAATAGTAACAATTTAAAACATTTATTTATACAAAGAATTATATTTAAAACATTAATTTATACAAAGAATCTCGCACTGAATTTCATATTAACAAAATTTTATTTTTACCTTTACACATACATACGTATTTATATACAAATATACATACAATAACTTGCAATACATTTGCAAGCTATGCACTAATTCTCTAGTGCTGCGCGCGCGGCAGACCGATCATAGTTGAGTGGGAGAGAGACGCAAGGCATTCGGCGGGCCTCTCTCTCTCGTTCGGTGACTCATCGTAACGTTACCGAGCGTTACACTTTTTCATAAGTGACTCCCAGCCGCAACCTAATTTAAGACGTTGTCACGTCAAAATAAGAAACCATATAGAAACCGCATACCGAAATTAATTTGGACAAGGCGTCCTGATTATTCTGCTACAAGTTTGAGCTACC
The DNA here is from genome assembly GCA_005406025.1 of Eumeta japonica. Taxonomy (NCBI): domain Eukaryota; kingdom Metazoa; phylum Arthropoda; class Insecta; order Lepidoptera; family Psychidae; genus Eumeta; species Eumeta japonica. The sequence continues at coordinate 973,833 of BGZK01000014.1, forward strand.
TGAAGTTGTATAACGGAACAAGACGTAAAAGTTGCTCCTCTACAACCGATAAAACACAAGCGGAGATTTTGTCGGAAATCGGCGCGGCCGTGCGAGTTTTTTATATCCTTAATGCCGGTTGTCTCTAATAACAATTCACGTTCCGTTCCAAACGTGCACAGCTTACCCCGTCTTGGCCGTAAACGAAGCTCAAAACTGCGTGTTGCGCAAATGGAGTTGATGTTACTTGTTTTCCGGATGGCTGTTGGCGAAATAAACAAGCTTCTCGTGCGTGCCCACATTTATTCTATTTTTTATTCCACATCCAATTCTATCCGAGTAGAATACCTTTTTTAAGACAAGCTGGAATTCGAGTATCGAGTTACGAGTACAGTTAAAACATTAATAATTCTATTCTTGATAGTTCTAATGGAAAATTCTAAAAAAAATGCATTCAATCGACCAAGCTCGGCCCTTTGAGCCATGCTCATTAATGTTTGGGTTCACACTCTTTAAGATCGTATTCCGCTTGTGTTAAACTCGGTGATATTTACTCCTCTTTTCCATCATATTCTCTGGAGTCGATGGTGATCTAAACTTGACTAGGCGACGATACGAGTTAAATATACCGTTTCGCTTATTTATACTCCTCCGTTAGACACTAGAATCGGGAATTGTATCTGTATACAGGCATCGGCTCGGAATTATATGTTTATGACTTTGATATGGCATAATGTAGATATACAGTAGAACCTCGATAACTTAAAAACCTCTATAACTTCAAAAAAGTAATATGTTCCCTTCCCATCAGAGCTCAAAACCTCTATAACTTAAAATACGCAACCTCTATAACTTAAATAAGTAATCTCTGTATTAGCCCTCAGTAACTTAAAGAAATGTTTCCACAACCTCTATAACATAAAATTGTCTGTCAATGAGTCATTTTGAAAGAGTGTACAAAACAAAAGTTTTCAGTATTTATTGCTTGCACGTGTTCACTAGTTAAATTGTTAACGTAAACAATACATATGTCACCTATAGTTTGCTTCTTCGAAATTCTTTAAAGCTTTGCGGCGGTTAGCCTTAAGACATAAGTAAGCCTTGGATCATAAGTTTTTGATCATTGTCCTGGAAACATCGCTTTAATTACTGTGTGATAAAACTGGCTTAAATGAGTTCAAAAAGAAAACTAACAACACTCACATACGCTGATAAAGGGTGGAACAAGGGTACATACATACATATGTACACACCTACCTCTATATTAACCTATCCCTAACATAGACCCTTGATAACTTAAAACCTCTATAACTTAAAATATTTTGTGTTTCCCTTGGACTTTAACTTATCGAGGTTCAACTGTACAATGTCTTTTTTTCCCGTATTTATTTTTCGTGATTTTCGATGTGTACCTAAGGTCGAATTAGGTAATAAATCTCTGTAAAATATTTATAGCCAGTCGAGTAGCCGAATTTTAGAGTATAAATGACTATTTTCGAAATTGTTTTTGCTATACTTAATTATTATTGGTTATTTCAATTTACACGCGTAAATGTCTAGGAGATTTTTTTTTCTATTCTTTTAAGTCGCCCGGGTTTTAGTTTTTTATAACTTAAATTTAAAAATGACGTCCGACCTTTAGGTTCTACATGGAGTGCTAAGCTCGACCGGTTTTTATTTGTGTAGGCACGTACAGGCAGATCGAAACATATTTGATTCAATACGCAATAGATAATTTAATTGTGATTGTCAATTAATCTTTTCAACTATCAACGTAAAGAAATTGAAAATACCAAATTGATTAATTATGATTTCTTTAATTTTTAGGGTTCCGAACCAATTGGCAAAAACGGAACCCTTATAGTTTCATCGTGTTCGTATGTTACAGGCATTTTACTCAAAAACTAACTAACTACTATATATATATTCATAAAATTCAGAATATAGGTGTCTTGTGTAAGCCGCTACTTAGTTTCGTAGTTATATTACAAAAATAATTATTTCTAGTGGGGGCACTTTATACATGCAACAGAAGCTGAAAAAAAATCTTTCAGCAAACATAATAAGTGGCACATATTCCGAGAGTTCTTTTAAAAAAACTTTATGGTTTTTAAACAATTTTTCAGGTCACGTGAATAATTTATTATTGTATGAATAAAGTTAATCACATAGTAAAGAGATGTATTAATAATAAAATTCTAGTGTTATTAATCGAAATTAAAAGTTTTAATGTCACGATGATTTAACTACAAATAATAAATAATTATTTTTTTTTTAGAATAAAATAATAGGAAGATATAAAAATAAGGCGGAGAGCTCATGCGTCATGCCTCGCAGCCACAGCTGTATTCATACCCACGCCATCATAAATGAGGTGAAGAAGAGACCCGGCATATTCACCAAGGCGGACCCGGAGCGGTACCGGCCCAACTACAGGGACGAGCTGTGGACGGAAGTGGCCTCCAGCCTGTACCCGAACTGGGACCAGCTGAACGACTACGATAAGAAGGACAAAGGTGGTCAAGTCATATCAATTTTTTATGTTATTGTATACGGCGTCAAACAAAACAGATGTTACCTTGTAAATCATCGGCTATTACACTAATGAGGTAGTTATAGAATTACGCTGAAAATATTATATTTCTTGTTAAAGTACAGTAAATATACTTATTTATACTATAACAGTAAATATACTATAAATAAAAATGTGGGAATAAAATTGAAGTTGTTCAAACAAAAAGAATTTAAGCTACTTAAAGCTTTATTTTTTTCGTCTTTTTTGTATGCAGTAGAATGTTATTTTGTATTTATTATGATATTATCTGTTAAATCTAATTCCCTTAATCGCCAATATAAACTGTCGTATTTTGGATGGTTTTGATTAACAGTGTTTCAAAAATTCTATTTTTGTCAAGTCAAAAGGCAAATTTAAAGGTAAAGGAAATGTATAGTCGATTACGCTATTTTGTATCGTCTACAGTTTTATTTTAAGTACAGGGTATTACTATCAATAAGTTATATTAGTAAAGTTAAAGCGACGTACCACTATGCTGAACTTAAGACATCGAAGTTTAAAGTTCATCATACTATTCGACGTAAAGATTGAAACAACAGACCAAGAGCTACTTAGCACAACACAAAAGGGTGCAAAATGGGAGTTGAATGTCTGTATGGGAGAACGGTTAAATTTTTTTTAAGGTTTCGTTTGTAAATAAAGAAACACATGTTTCGGTCTTTTAGAAAATTCAAACTGTAAAGGCGCGGAATTGTAAGCGTGTTCGTACGTGGGAATTACGTTAGTTTTGTAGATGTTAGATATATAGATACGTAGACGTCTTCCATAGTAAATATAATGATGAGCCAAGAGTGGAACCGGAATATGGGTTAAGACAGGGATCGGGACCGCAAACGAGGACACGTTAGGGATGGAAATGCAGAGAGGAATTGAGAGTGTTAACGAAGTCGAAATCATGATTGACATAGACATTGTTCGATATGAGAGATGAAACAAATCATTCTAAGCTTACTTGGGCGTAACCGCGACCGAAATTTAGTACGTATATTAGTTTAGCTAAAGCCGCAATTTGCTGGTGATTTAAAAAGTATTTTATTTCACTAAACTTATCTAAGTTTAGTGGAATAAATCTATCTCGTATATTCGGCGTTTGCCTTTTACATACAGCTTAGATTTCCGGTGTCCATTCCTTCCCGAACTATCCGACACCATTACTTGAACGTTAACGGTCAACCGCGCCGGGCGCAAACTCGACCGCTCCGTGTAATTAAATATACACTCATATAAATATCCCGAGTTGCTAGTGAGGACCTGAAAGAAGTGGAGGCGCTGTTCTGCCAGCCTCGACAGCAACAGCAGCAACCTAATTCGATCTCGAAGGACGTGCAATTTAATTCCTCGAGACGATCTCCTGCATTGTGCTCCAGGATCGTTCCGAATTATCTGATCTGAATTGTATGTGAAATTCACCGGTGTACTTAGTCGCATGTACAGTCCACTTAAATACTATATCCGCAAAAAAGGGCGTGGTGAATATCGTAATTTCCTCATGCGCCCTCTCGCCCTACGCGGGACAAAATATATGCAACTCCATGAAGGACAACTTTATATAATATGACAGTCAGGTTTTTATCGCGTATTCTATTTACATCATCTAGTACGACGTTTTGCTACAGCTCTTTTTTATTATCAATTTTAAAATAATTTAATTTCCCATAGTGGTGGAACTCAAAAAGAAATGGCGGAATCTCAAAGATTCGTTCCTCAAAGAGCTCCACTACAGAGCCAGATTAAAAGCGGGCCTAGAGCGGAGAAGCAAGAGGAAATACCTGTATTTCGATGAGCTTAAATTCCTACAACCGACCCTGGAGATGAACGTAAGAAGCTCAGAAAAACCGCAGCTGCCGAACACGAACAAGATTGAACAGATGGACCTTGTCGAACAGTTGCCTGAACAAAGGAAGTCGAACAAACTGCCGAAGAAATGTAAAGAAATAAACAACGAACAAGAGTACGAACCGAGAAAGAAAGTGAGGAAACGTTTGAACAAAGTTAAGGGTGGCATCGACGAAGATAAAACCTTCTTACTCTCTCTGGTACCATCGTTTAGGACCATGCAAGAGGAACAGAAGTTAATTGCTAAGATAGAAATATTGAATATTATAAGGCAAATTAAGACTTCTACCAGTGACACACCAGACTCCCAGTCTACTTCAGGTTACATATTTGCTTCTTCTAACCCAGGTGATCCTATAAAGCTAGAGAGCTACGGAGAGGCGGAGGCAAATATCGGAATACATTCTGAAGATGTCGAAGAAGAAAATTCTTCTACTGATTCGTCGGTTTCGTCAAGTTCTAGTTCAGATTGATCTCAGGTCTAAGATATTATTTTATTATTATATTATTTTATTTATAAGCTGTATAGGTTATTACGAGTTTATATTTCAATAAAATATTACTACAAAAATAATATACGCTTTCTCCTTTCCCTTAGATTGAAAATATAATAGTAATTACGCTGGATACATTTAGATGTTCGAGGCTTTCAATTCTATTTTTATTTTGTAAATTCCCGTCACATATGTACATTAAATTATTTTATAAAAATCTTTTAAGAAAACGAAATTCCATAATTTTATTAAAGGAAAATTATAAATCTACGAATTATTTTTTGATATATTTTGGTTTTTTACTACAATAAAACAAAATTTACAGTGAGAGTAACGTGAAACGACAAATTGTTTCTGTATAACAACCTAGCCTCGGAAATATAGGCTTTTGTTTTGCTGTCATTTTAATTGAAAATATCATCGTGACTAGCATGATCCTTGACGCATTGAAGAATGAAAGTAATAGTCCTATAGGGAGACTCCTTTAGGGCGTCATGCTAAGTTCACTGGATTAAACTTTAGGGCCTTCCCCATGTTTTTGATAAATACGGCTTACTTTAAACGATTCATTATATAAAAAAAACACTAGTGATGAATTGAAGCGTTTTTGTTTACAATTTGCACTTCTCTGAGAAAGGACCAAAAATGTATTTTCACATTTTTATCCTAAAATGTAAAAAGAAATAAATAAAGGGCTTCACTCGCGTATAACGTATCAACGCATTTCTAAAACTTGTTTGACGAATTGTAACGAAATTATTGCTTATAATTTTTTGTTACAATGTCACGTTTCTTAGCGGTATCTTTATGATATAATATATCGTAAAGAGCGAAATGTCATTACAAGTCGATGACACGGATAAAATCGAGGACGGAGCGTTCTTCAACCTCCATCAAAAATTACCAAACTGTGCTATCGACTGTTAAACCACCGATTGTAAAAAAAATTCAGTGCAGCGCCGCTAACGGTTACTGCAACGAATTAAACGTTTTTAAACGAGTGATTTGTCTACAAAGTGTTTTTTTTCTCATAGTGCAGAGTTTTGTAAACCCAATAGAGGGGTTAATAGTGAGTAAAAGCGCCGTGTCGCTTTTTTCAATTGACCGACTTCGTTCTATAATTGTCCGTTCCGTTTACAATTTTTTTTTTTAGTATTTCCATTATTATGAAGTCTAGAATTTCGTTTGTCGTTTAATAGAGGTAACTTCGCGCATTAAAGGGAGGGCTTCGTCGAAATTTTCGTTTATTCTTTTGTGACAAAATACCGGGGCTTTGTAAGGAGATTAACGTTTTAGTATTTCGCATTAGCATTACAAAGGTTCAAGGTTGCCGATTGTCGGACTCACAATGGATGAACGGTGAACTGGAATTGCCTAAAATATTCAAAGTTGCGTCGCGAAATTCACCCTTTCGTATTGTTGCCGTTTGTACAAGTAACACAGGCAGTGGAACGTAAGTAAATAATTGCATTAGGTTTTTGCTTCTCATTTTATTACAAACGCATAACGAGTGAAACCTGAACTATTGATCAACAAGAAGTAATTCTGCATAATGACCTAAACGCCCTCATTTGTTTGAACGCCACTTTTGCGAACTAATAAAAGACTATTTTTTTCATATTTTCTCTGAACTGTGGAAAAGAAATAGATTATTTTGCGGTAACATTACACTAAAAATATTACGGTAAAATTTGCTCCGTATGGGAATCTATAAAGATTTTTAGAAGTTTGATTCTATGTGAGCGAAATGAATTAGCAGTAACAGCTACTAAATGTAGAACAAAGGCACATGTCAAATTTCCATTAAATATCTAGTCTTTTAGAAGTAGGTATTATCTTGTCAATGGGGGAAGGAGCGGGGGTCAAGCAAAAATCATTCTACATCAAAAGTCTACTATTAGAGTTATTTAATGGTATTGAAAATATAACTCCTCATGGAATCTAAAAGTTATTACGTAATTATAAGATTTTTTTTGTAACATTTAAAAATGTACTCACGAACGAGTGACGGAGACGTGATTCGATGTTGAATAAATTGATCACGATCTTGATATTTATAATTATTGTTGGAAATCATTCTAAAAGCGGTTTGATTCAAACGTTCATTTGAAATAATTAAGTGTTAACCGTTAACGTTGGAAATTAAACACATCAAAATACGTTGTTTTACCTTCACAGTTGGCAGTTTACCAAGTCTTAAAGACTTTGATATTTGTAACTTTAAATTAATGTCATAAATGCCAATGTCTAAGATTATCAACATTTTGACATATTAATTATTTAGCTTTAACGGTTAGCAGTTAACTATTACAAATGAGAGTTTGAAGTAAACCGCTGTAAGTTTGAAGCTCTAAACTTACAATTAAATAGCACATCTATTAAACAATACTCAAAAGCACACACCGAAAACAAAATCGTTTGCAAAACACTGACAATTATCTTTGGTTGCAATGCCTAATAATATAATTAATTATTCAATACTCCATGGCAATCATTGACTGACATTGAAAATCATTATTTTTCCTTATGCAGATAATTTCTAAAGTGCTTAAAATTCAATTTGTTATTATAAGCAAACTAAAACAAAAATCTTTCAAAATACATCGTAAACATAAGCCATAAAAGAATCTTGGTTAGGATGTTTTTTCTGCTGACAAATCCGAAAGAACAGAATTTTTACAAGTTTACCCATGTCAACACTACTAATGTTTGACCTAGTTTCGTGGTAGTCAGTATTTTTGCTATCCGACTGGGAGCGTAAAACATTTTTATTTTAATTGTTATCGTGGAATATTTAAAAAAATATTTCAGCTTCCTCAAATGAAATAATTTCGATTCTAGAAATAAGATAAAAAAAATCGGTTGACCCTACAGGCTATCCCTAAAACTTTCTGCTATGATATTAATTGATGTGTTAATTGATCAGATAAAAAGTTACAAAGTTTTTTTGGAAAAAATAATTTTTTTTCGTTCACAATATTTCGCGAACGAATCAACCGATTTTGTCCAGCCAAACGGCGACCGATGTAGTTTTTTGATTTAGAAGCTGATTAGTTTTTGGAATCGATCGGTGAAGCCTTTAAAAATTATTCGAATAAAATTTTTTTCATAGTTTCGAATCGGTTCAAATTTTCAGGAAACCCAAGTTGGAGGGAACTCTGTGGAATGTCAAAGTTTGATTCCAATCGGTTCGAAAATTATAAGAGGTTTACATACTTACACCGACACGCACGCACGCACGCACGCACGCACACACACACACACACACACACACACACACACACACATACACACACACACACACACAGTGACACCCTCGCGGGAACCGTCAAAATAGCTGCTTGGTACGTCAAAACGTCGAGATCTAATGAAAACTCGATTTTCGAAAAACGGGGTAAAACAAATAACTTCTCGATTTTCGAAAATTGCTAATTTTCTTAGCGGGAAGTTAAAAAACAATAAACAATAATTGACCAGTTTGTTCTGCCAGTAAAAATATAGGTATTTCTGATTATTACGGCCATATTTTTGTAAAAATTGTATTTGTCTCTATATTGAAGTTTAAATTAATGTCGCATAATTATTACACGCAGCGAAGCTGTCACAAGTTAAAACTGCTACAATTTACGAACACATACTTGTAATAATTCAAACTATTAGTTCTTTTTATGCTAAATCATATATACTACAAAATGAACAGATTTTTAATTGTTATGTATGTCATCTGGATCTCACCGAAGTGGTGATTGAGACCGATAGCGAAATCGGTAGGGTGCAGGATCAAGAGAGGGACTAGGTAATCCTAGTCCCGAATCGAATCGGAACTGGTAAAAAAATTGAAAACGGAACTGAGGTCGAAATCGAGGGTGAAACCGAAATCAGAATCAAGAATTAGCGTTCAGAATCAAGAGGATCAGTAGCAAGAACCACATAGAATGGGGATTGCCAACAATATTGATGTACAACACAAGCCCCCATCTATCGGAAAAAGCAGAACGATGTCTGTCAAGCCAACAAGGAATAATAGATTCAGTAGGACTAACATCTGTAGGTAATTTGTAGTTATAAATTTATATTCTAATCATAAGTTTAATTTTATAAAGTTTGTATACACTACACCTACTCTGTGTAAAGATTCAAGTATCTAGCGTAAGAAATAAAATCCTCTTTATCCTTAGATGTCTATTTACAGCCTTCCGGCTAATATAAATCTCTACCAAGGCTTTGTCTAGACTTCGAATGTCCTTGACATTATTTTTAAGCTTTCTAGGTAAGGATCTAGACCGCAAGTCTAGACTACATGTCTAGGTCATCTTCTACGTATCTGATTCAATATAGCTCGCTCCAATATCTTGATTCCCAAGCACAGATCATATACCCAGTTCACGTACATATAAAAGTCGTTTCACTTCAAGTTCATCAAGTACAAGTTGTCATGAGAGGCTCATGTTTCATATGTATAAATTAGTTTAAATTACTTAACATGCTAAATGAAATATAATTCAGTAGGTTAATTGCGATCTAATTCTTAGCATATATACATTTCACAGAGACAGTGTACTCGTATTGAATGATCTTTTTTATCTAGCGCAAATTACATTAAATTTTTTACCTTCGATTATTAAAATACAGTTCAGTTTAGTAGCAAATTAAAACGCATTATCCTCATTCTATACGGAGTAATAAAAATAGTTATTTAATTATGCATGTAGCACCTGCATTTAACAAAAGATCTAGATGTTCACGTAGAATATATAAAACCTGATTCCCGTGTGAGCTGTATATCACACGACACAATGACCGTGTCACGCGCCGTGAACAAGCATTACAATTGCAACTCGCGCCATTGTCTAATGCTACAACTCGTTCGCAGAATATTTATTTATACACAGCGTGCTCTATATCGTTTTCTGTTAATTTTGGCAATTTATTATATTGATGATAACCATCAAAACTTGGCAATGAACATGTATGTACTCAAAAATGATTAGTTATCGAAAATTTAGTATATTATAAAAAAAACGTACAATATTTGTTTTTAGGGTTCCGTTATAGAAATTCTGTTATGTCCGTCCCTTTGTCAGACTGTTCCAGCCTATATTCTCCAAATCTATTACATGACAAAAAGCTGCCCTTTGATGATGTTGCAAAGATAGGTGACACCGCTGGGAGATTCATTGTAGGGAACCGATAAAGAAAATTAAGAATAAAAACTTTATTCAAGCGACATTTGAAATAAAAAGGTATGTTATGAGAATTACAAACATATTTTTTTAGGATTTCAAGATGTTCAGGTTAATAGAAATGAAAAAAAAATATATAAAAACCGGGCATTTCTTCCTACAGAAAAAGCTAAACGAAAACCCATACTTTTATATTTTATAGGAAACTCAAAGTACTCTTGATAAATTTGTAGTTTCGGTATAATACGACACGAGTAGTGCGTTTTCTTTTATTATCCAGTGTGCCTCTTACTTTATAATAATTTTTGAGAAACGGTCACAACCGTCTTACACCGTCTAGTGCATTAGTGCATAGTGCTACATTTACGTATGTTACCTCATATATCTTGGCTTACTTTGAATATTTTCTTTGAAAGAATTTCAACGGATTCTAATTGCGCTTGTGGCATTCGCAAGAACTAGACTGTATTTAGATTTTTTGAAAATTCGACATTCTTAAAACAATAATATCTAACTTATTGAACCGAACGATTACAGAATTTAAACAGCTCTACTGTATTTTTTTTACTTTTAAAAATCTGTGTCGAGCGTCGCTGCTCTCGTTGAAATCAATTGCGTCGTCCAAAATATCTTCGTGGTTAAAAAATTGTCTATCGTTGTGGAAATGTTCTCGAGAAAAGGTTTTTTTTTTCAAAATAACCCTTTTTAATTTACTTATAAAATCTAAATGGTTTTTGAGTTCAAAGAATTACATAAAGTGACGGAATCCTCTTTCAAATCGATAGCTTTGTTGGAAGATATATTTGACGAAATATTTGAAAAACAACAGTCAAATATTTTTTTACATCTTTAATAAATTTGAAAAATAATGAAGCAAATTTTTCGAAGGTCGACTATCGTCTAGATTCTTTATCTTAAAAGCTATTTATCACAAAGTTGCCTTTCTACCGATTTACGGTCCACATCAAAAACTTATTCAGGTCGAATAAGATAAGAACAGCCATTTATATCAGGCTGATAATAAATAAACAACGTCACTACAATAATAGCCATGTATAGGGCCTCGCTCGCTGCGCGTTGCTAATTTAAAAACTTCAGAATACATAAACGGCAGAATTCGTGACTCAGTTCGCGTGTGCCTCGAAATAGACTCCCTGAGGCCCTCCGCCTTATCAGAGTTTAAAAGGTTGAAGTGTAAATCTTCAAAATCAACCTTAAATTCTAGACGCTAAGATTCTCGCTTCAATGAAATATACGATACCGATACTAAGATTAAACTGCTAATAATTACGTGTAAAATGGCAGAACTTGGTAGATTTACGAATTACAAATGGTAATAATAAGGTGTCTTGGAATTTATTGGCGTGCCTTCACCGAATAGGTAGGCTTGATAGCAAAAACCGGCGGCGAGATTGACTTTCTCGAGTGTCGACGTGTTGAAGTACCTAGAGCAGACAAGAAAAACACATACTAAAAATTATATGCCATTTTTGACCCATTAAGTATCGTAGGTCATGTAATTGATTAACTTGCAAGCAGTGACTTCATATAGTTCGTCTTAGGCACACATTGAAAGTACCTACTCAAAAAAAAAAACCAGTATCGCAATTCGTACAGTACTCACTCCATGCACTAGGATTTCATTATCTTACGAGTTGTCATAACGTATAGTAGTCTCAGGAAAGGCAAATTTTATGAAAGCGAACGGGTGTACAATATCCTAGATGATGATAATGCATTAATTTCTATGTTCGACGCTTATATTCATTATAATAATAATTGTATAAACACATGTACAACTCAATATGCAAAATGTACATACGTAAATATTTCATTTATGTAGTTCCATGTGTAATTCGATCATGTAGTGTCATTTATTGTTGAGAAACAATGACATAACAACAAACCAATTAAACTCTATCCAAATGCTTGTGGCACATGGAGTCATAAATCACGTCAGGGTCATCAGTCATTAGGGTTGCGCGTACGCATTGAAATGAGTCATCGATGAATTACCACGAGACGCATATTGCAGGCTGAGGTAAAGATGTTATAATTGCGTTATTTGTATTTGCACGTACATTCAGCATGGCCGCGTGCTTAAGAAATACCTAACATTATTAGCATCGATGGTGAAGTTCATCAACAACCTCATCGTGCGATTAACAATCTCTTAACCTTTTTGTGTGGGATTAAAAAATATCACTAAAAACTACAAGATAATAATTTTAATACACCATGTGACCTTGTGAAGATGATTGATGATGATGATGATGAGAGGCGTAAGTTTGGGAACTGTAGCTAGGATTAGAGACGAGTGTAAAAGAGGTGAGGGAACTAGTCCTCGGGACATCGTCGTCCAGTGACTGATTTCGACGAATTTAACAGAATGTTTGTAAAAAAATTTACAAAGAATACCCTACTAATGGATAAGTACATATTTGTAATTTGATATAATGTTCTGAAGGCTTATTAGTCAATTCAGGCTTTTTAAGACATTTTAGTAAAATGTGCCTTAAGGAACACTTGCTTACAGTTAATAGCGATTATCTCCGTCATAACTGTATTTACAAGTTTACGAACACATTTTAATCGGCTTTGTTTTTTACAGTTCACCACGTGGCACGTGCGGTGCTTGGTTTCTTGTTAGAATAAAGAAATCAAAAAATGAAGTTTCACATTCCGAAATGAACACTGAGGTCTATTTTAGAACTTAGAAAAACCATTCGTTATTGATGTGGATCATCCAAATTACCACTCTAGGTAAATAAACCAAACGTCCACATTCTCATCCATAGAGCTTCAATCACAAGACTGGCTGCGACAAAGTGGGATTGCATTTGCAGATTCTGCTTTAGAAACGGAGCTTTTGCAAAAGGCAATACAAGGTAAAATTTTCAATTAATGCTAATTTTGATTGAATTATTACAGTTCTCATTTTTAACTTTATTTTATATATATTTCCAGGCTAAAAGAGGTGTCTTTCGGAAAAATTAAATTCTTCAAATGTATTATCAAAAGAGTGGGGTAAAGAAGTACTTAACTGCCCCATATTACGACCAATTAAGTCAAAGGAGACGTCGCAACTGAAAGTACGTCTTTGAAATTACTGATGTCGAAAGAGTGATGCACGAGGCCATAGTGAATGTGACCGCAGAAGATTGGGCAAAATGTGCTCCACATGCGGAAAATCCATAGGATAATGTTTAAGAAAGGCACATCTATCGGATCGCTTAATAATAAATGTAGTCGAGTACAGCGATATCGACGATTAAGTGGACCTACATTAAATTGTTATTAATTAATAAGTCTGGTTATTAATTAATAATAAGCTATTATTTCTATTTTTATTTTATTGTAATCATTCTATTCATGTATAACAAATTGTTATTATAATATTCTTAAAAATTATGTACATTCTTTCAATTTCATTTTATAATTCCACATAATGGCGCTAAATAAAGAAATGATTTTTTTTTAACTTGTCTTTCCAGAGAAGACGTGTATTTGAGTGAACTTGAAAAGCAAACATTTAACAAAACAAAATTTTTCATCGAAGTCTTTAGGACCGTTTGCGAGATAGCCACGTATAAATTGATGTGCATGCAAGAACTGCTTACATAAAGTAAGAAGGCGCTTCTTTAAGACACGTACTAACTCTAACGGTAACAACTTTTCAAACATCATTCCTCGTCTCTAGAGAACCATTTGCCCGGACGCATGTGCCATTTCTTGTTTATATACAAGCAACCATAAAGCTCTAAACTGCGAGAAAAAAAAAAGAAAAATATTTTTTTTTCAGATGTAACGTTATTACAGATATTAATTATAATTTGACTTAATAATGCAGATTCCTATGAAGATTATCCATCTATAAAATATTGAATAAAAGCGTCTTCTATTGACTATTACAATCTCCACAAGAACTTGCCAAGTATTATTCGATCGAACGGACATAAATACGTACCTCATTTCTTCAATAAACACTCATATTCATACACATTATTTAATGTACCTATTACAATCGAATAATGTTCTTGATATGTAAGAACTGACAATATTCCCCTAATTTTAAAATATTTGAATATTTCTAATAACATATATTTAAGGAAAAGTTTACTGTTTTCTTTGCTTGAATTGATTTAATAATTCCACCGAACGTCCTCTCGTAACGTTAAGGGTATTTGAAACCATCACATAAAGCTAATGTGTCGAGAGATGGCGCTGTTTGTCTGTTTTACAGAAAAATTAAATTTTATCCCAAATGCTAATCTGTGGTTAAACAATCTCAGTTTCAGGGAAAGATATTTCTTAGTTTTACAGATAAAACAGCAATTAATTATAAAACTATGGTATAATTAAAATAATACTGCAACATTTTATTTGCCTTGAATTTTCCATTTACATGAAAAAACGATGTCTTTCATCTGTTGTCAAATGTCTGCCAACCATTGCTGACAATAACTTATAGAAAACAATACAACGAAGCTCATGGCTACGTGTTCTTTTTTAGGTTTTTTACATGTAGAACAGTTTTTTTACATGTAGAACAGTTTATTACATGTTGGTAGCTGAAAGCAGCAAAAAATAAAACAGGTGTTGGTGAGTAACAGTCAAACGTGTATCCCAAAATGATTTTTAGTAAAATGATGACAATAATTGGCAAACGATAGTAGCATCAATAACATAATTGTATTGTGCGTGAATATTTTTTTTCAATAATTCTATATAATGTATTATTTATGAATCATATGTAAATATATATTGTTAATTATATAGATCTTTAATGTGAAATATAAATTAATAATAATTAGCATACGGAATTGTAGTTTATCGAACTTTTCCATCCGCCCAAATTCGTAGTTATCAACTATTTCAGAATGAAAGAAAAATGTGTGTAAATAATATTGTTGTAAAATGTATGTTCCTAAGGACAATTTACCGAGATGCATTCAATTTGAACATGTACATTATTTCAAATGTAAGCGAACAAATTAATTCTATTAATTAACTCTTCGCTACAAAATTTGAAAAATTATTGTAAAATTGAAAAGTTTCTGTTTTCACCCCTATTTTCGAAAATCGAGTTTTCACCATTTTCCGCAAAAAATCTATATATGTTGTATGGATGGGTGTGTGGCTGCGTGTCTGTCTGCACGTGCGTGCATGTGTGCATGTGTGTATGTATGTAAACTTCTCTAAACTTTTGAAAATCCTAATCGATTGAAACGCAGTTTCGCATTCAAAAAGGTTCCATTCAACTTAAACTTCTAAAAACTTTAAAACGATTCCGCTCGGTAGATTTTGAGCAATCTCAGAAACAATATTCAAAAAAATTTAATAATTCTTAAACTGTTTCCATTCCAAATAGATTTTTCTTCCAAAATATTAGATAATTGGTCCACCAACACGAAGGTCTTTGTGCTTTATTTTATCACTCTGAATGAAATAAAGTAGGCCAATACATAGCATTGCTCTAGCTAGGTTACCTATAATATATAAAAAAAACAAGGGCGTATTTATAGAAGCTTGCACAGGGCGCAGAAAAGGCTATTTACAACACAGTCACAGAGTGTAACCTTAACTAAGACTGACTCACCTTTAACAGCTCTCTGCATCAAACAATTAAGGGTCCTCCTCACGCTACTCAGCTTCGACCTGCGTCGGACTTTCTTCACACCGCGCACTTTACCGATTTTCACTTCACTTTTTATCACATCTGCAACTTTTTCACACCTGCCCGTCATATATTCTTCTGGAGTTTTTCTCCTTTTCTTTTTTTTCTTTTGGGGCATATTTATCGGGGGCAGTGAAAATTTTTCACGGTTATAAATCTTCTTGGACCGTTGGTCTTCTAAATTTTCAATATAATCTTTTGAGACAGGTAATTCTAACGGAGGTAGAGTTCTGTTGTAAGGTATAATTCTTCTGGAATAATCGCAACTTCTCGATGAACTAGAACTGAGGAAGATGTCACTCGACAGAAAGGAACTAGATATATTATCTCTCCTGAAATTCAAATCTATGGTACACTTGGGAAGATTTCTTGATATTTTCACTATACTTACAGGCTTCTTTGGTATCGTAACGTTTCCTATTTCGTAATTAACTTTACTTGTGGTACTGGAAGATGTGGCGTAAGTGTCTTGGGTGGAAGACCAGAAGTCTGGTGACACAGGTTTCATGTTAATGAAAGCTTGGGTGATATTTTCAGGTGCTGCAGCGATGGTGGGAGGGTCCGGTGACAGGACGCCGAACGGATGCGTGAAGTAGAACAGGCAGAGGGGACGGCCCTGAAAAGAAAAAGAAATAAATATACACTTCACGTACCAGCACAGTGCTATTGCCCTACGTCTAAACGATAAACAAATTTAGACTAGCACACAACTATTACCATTTATTATGACATAGCAATAAACATAAGCCTAAATGGCTACTTACTTACACAAACCAAGACAAACATTGAGGGCAATGTTCCAGAAATGCCCGTTTGCGTATACGACGCGTTTAAGTGCAATAAATAAATGTAACCATCCGCCTAAAAAACATTTTTATGTTTGAAATCCAAGGTCTTAAAGAAGTAAACTCAAATTATCCAAGTATATACGTATGCAAGAACTTGAGTTTTATTTAACCCCTTAAAGGATAAATCTGCAACTCCACACAAATAAACATTTAATGTTATCAAAACATTGTAGACTTATAAATATTTATATACCAAGCTTTGATTTGAATACGTAGATATGATGATAAATACGTAAAAATTATGATAAATAAATGATACGTAGATATGTATATAAATAAGATGAGTGCTTAAATCAAATTAGTATATTATTCATTATTTTAATTATTTTTTCTTCCTAGCGCTTGTCTTTCTAACACCATTATTCTTTAATCTCTCTTTTACTACTATTAATCTATTTTCTTTGTTAAGTTTTAGTCCAAGAGGCCAAAATGTATTTTAAGTTTTTCAAGATATCTTACATATAATTATAGTTCTTACATATAATAGAATTTAATTTGCAAATTGATACTCACACCTATGTACCTAAGTTATTTAAATTAAAAATATTTACAAAGTTTCCTTTACTAGTTTTCATTTCATCTCTAATATCAGCCAGATGCATAAGCAAGGCAGATATTTTGCAAATAGTTGTTTCGTTACCTATCTGTCTTGTACTCTTACCCGCAAATATGTCTTTAAAATGTATATTTGTTTATATGTACAAGTGGAGATAAGTACTATGTAAATAATTCAATATATCGCTACATTGCTACGAAACATGATATTTACTTTCAGGTCATCAGTGGACGTGGAAGCATCCGATCTTTCACCGTTCATTTTATCCATGTTAAGCACAACCGGCAATGGAACAGCAACATTTTCGAAACATCGACGCAAACAAAATTATTATCGAGTTAACAAATAAAAAACTCATTACTTCAGATCGGAACCGACCCTAATATCGCATGCAGTGTCGGAACTCGCGAAACAATGGACGATTAACACAGATTTAACCCTTAACGCGGAATAATTGTTTTGTTAAGGGTTGTAAGTGGCGTTTAGGGTTAATTGTTTGGATGATAAGAAAAGGTGGATAGCCGCAAGAGGGCGCGTCACCAACTGCCGTGCGGGACTGTGTGTTGGAATGGATTTGTTATTGGAACGTACTCTGATATTAAATCTTAAATTAAATATTTTAGTACTATTGAAAAAATATAATAATGTCATTACTAAAAGTTAATTATAATCATTAAAACATAGAAATAATCAAGTAAATTCCTCAATAATAGTTGATTACATTTAATTATTTTTTTAAATATGTGAGTTGTTGTTTTGATTCAAAGGAAGTACTTTTTTGTAGTATTGAAAGAAATATGATCAGCTATATCTAAGTCTGTATATATATATATATATATATATAGAAATGAATGTTTGTGTATATGTTATCGCTAAACTCCTACACCGTTCGACCGATTACCATGAAATTTGGCACGTATATGTATTATTCTATGGAGAAGGTTTTTGTTTAATCCCCTTTGTTGTAACTCTCCACAAGATGGCGTGGCGTTGTGCCCAAGTTATTATAAAATGTAAATAAATTCTGGCAATGGCAGTTGAGTGGTACCTATATAAAAATGTTAGCCTGCAAATAATATACTTTATAAAAGTTTTATATAAATTGACGAAGGGATAAAGTTTCACAATAAATAAAGCGACATCGGACACTCAAATGTTGCTCTTCAGTTCACCTCTTATACGATACTTATAATATAATAGTTTAAAAACTACGTTATTTTGAAAATCGACAGATTTTTTTATTAAGAGGTAATTTGTTATGAAATAGAAAGACACAGAATAACGGAGCAAAAAGTCATGTTCAATATACGTATAGGCATCAATTCTTTTCTTCTCTTTGGTATGGTAAGGAGACTCTATATATACCATTATTCGATATCAGACCTTACCATTTTTAAAAATCAACGTATAGATGCTCAGAACTCAGAGAAATGTTAAACAGCTCTCTTGTCTGCAGTGCAATTTACGTATCGGACACTGCATTGAGTTAAAATTTCAATTCACGTACCAAAAAGCGGATAGCATCTTGCCTACAACAGTGAACTAAGTCATTCGTGATCCACCTATGTAAATGGGCAGTTCAAACACAAGAAATAACATTTAATTAGAATGGTGACGTGTGCGACATTTTAATTGTATTACCTACCTAACGCTGCATGGATTTTGACATTGCCCTACACTAAATGTTCGAACGGTATGTATAGGCCGGGGTAAGAGACAAAAAGTGAGGACGAACGAATATGTCCCGTTAAGTTTCAATATCGGGATCGCAGATGAAAGTAAAATCAGAAAGAATTCGCGGTCGGAGGGACAGTAAATAAGCGAAATGCAAAACTCTGAATCCGACCCTGTAGGTAGCCGATGGGACGGTAACGGTTGGGGATGTCTCGAGGTTCACCCAGTTTACGCCGTGTCACCCTTCTGCCCGCGCCGCGTCAAGGCCCGCCGCCGCGAAGCCATAATCGACTTTGTTTCATGACAATGAAAAGTAGAAAATCCTTCTACTATACCTTTGCGTTATAGTAAGGTTATGGAATTCTTTTTCTTCGCCATTTACCTGCATGTTACCTTCTAATAACATATCTTGACATTGTATCAAACTTTTCTAATATTTTCTATAATGTTCTGGAATAAATGAGTTGTGTAAAAAATTAAAGGGTTCCAAACGACCTTCAAAAGTATTTTAGAGAAGCAAAAAAATTGTCGTCATAATAATTAATCGTCTATGAATGTACGTAATAATAAATTAAAACCTAGGTACCTAAAATACATTAATAATGCGGTACCAGTAAAGAAGATATCTAAATACCTACTATTATAGTTTATTGACGAACAAAATATAGATCACATTTATTTAATAGCGTTTTAAAGAAAAATGGATAATTATATTTTTGTGCAAAAACATTGAGAAACAATGTTAAACAATGCCATCTTTTGATGAATAAATGGCTTATAAGACACACTTGATATTGTTGTACAGCAGCAGATGGCGCAAAGTAAGAAAGCGAAAAAACCCAGTGTCGTTTCACATTATCACGTTTTTAGGGTTTCGAGCCTAAATGTCAAAAACGGAACCCTCATAGTTTTGTCATGTCCGTCCGTCCGTCCGTGTGTCACAGGCATATTATTTATAAACTACAACACGCATATTGATGATATTTATAGTGTAGGTGTCTTGTGGAAACCGCTATTTAGTTTGGTAATTAAATAACAAAAACAAATATTTCTAGGGGACACTCCATACATGTAATAGAATATGAAAAAAATTTCAACTAAAATTATCGTATGATACATATTTCGACAGTTATTCTTGAAAACACAAGCAATTTTTCTGATTACGTTAATAATTTCAGAAATAATCGCTTCAAAAGTAGCATAAATTGTGTCCCCCCTTTATTTTCTAAGCCATATGTCAAAAAAATATGGAAAAATAAAGAATATAACACTTAGTAAATACTCTCACCGAAAATTATTTTAAACATGATTGAAAATACCGTTTTTGAGTTATTTCCGAAAACTGCGCATCTCTATAAAAGAACCTAAGTGCCATGAAGATATGCTCTTTGCTGATGCACTTTACTTTAATAGTAATAGTCGACATACCTACTTGTTTTGTAGTTATTGGCGACTAAAGTGCTTTTAACTATTTTGTGCGGGAAACATGGAAAAAATATAACAACGTACTTTTTTTATCTGTAATGCATTTATGGATAATAACGGCTTCGGAACCCTATAATGATCATGTTCCGACATGGTCTTGGGCAGTTTTTTTTCACATTATTTTATTGAGCAATAAAAACAAGAAAATCGTAATCGTAATGAAATATAAATCAGAAGCTAACATCTAACATTACCCTAAACAATTTTATGAGTAATTGGCTTTTTTCATTTAAAAAAGGTCAAGTGCGAGTCAGACACGCCGAAGTGTTCCGTAGCCTAACAAACTATATTTCTGTTGTGTACGATAATGTTTATTTTCTTTCTTTCGATTTGGGACTCTTAGCGCTAGTCGGCTTATACTTGGCCGTTTTTTTATTATTCATTGTTATAGTTCGAAGTTTGCACTACGATTACATCAAGTTTCACGCTTATTCGTATTGCCGTATTTTTATAATACCGAAGAATAAAAAAAGCGAAAAAACAGTTCTTTGCTCGGCAACTCCATCCATTTTAATATTTTTTGTTTCTTTTCCATTATTTTTTAGTATATCTGGCACTGTGAAGTACTGCATAAAAGATACAACACTTTAATGCGGCTACATACTTCACTCAGTGTCAGATACCAAAAGATCGATTTTTTCAAGTAAATTGTATAAAAACACAAACACATTGCAAAAATTGTTTGAGAAACCGATTCTTTTCACACGCACAGAAAGAAAAATTCCTTGTCGAGAGCAAGAATTTTTCACATTTCTATTTGTTGTACACGACTAAATAAGTAAAATAAAATAAACAATAATGAAATTTGTGTTCTTCATGTATTTCTAAGGGAACAAGGTCCTAATGTTATGTAGCATCGGGACGGTAATTATGTTTTAAAGCCCTCAGTTCGATTTTTCTAGTAATATCCATATTAATCCAGCAGTCGATGCGTTTGCACGTGGTTTTTGTGCCTTTCGTTCCGCCGATCATGAAAAAGTAACTATTATTTTACACAGACCAACAAAATAATGTTTTTACAAACTTTTTGAACTAATTTACCTAAATATTATGTATTTTTTGGTGCTAAAACTTTATTTGGTATCCGTTGTTCTTTATCGTCTACCATTTTCTCCCAATCAGTCATAAATTATAATATAACTTTTTAAATAATATATAAAATTTAAGAAAAACGTAAAAAACATATATTTTTTTATTGCATTACAATTTTTACTTACAATATCATATACATAATAAGTAAATACGTATATTAGGTACTTAGTTTTTTTTATTTTCTTCCCCTCAACTCCGTAAAATTTTTATACAACTAAGAAATAATTGAAATTATTTTTGACGTTATCACGTAAAATTATCGTCCGTAAACCGACTTTACAGTTTTTTTCTTATTGACTTGTATTATTGTTATACTACTAAAGTAGTATATGATTATATTAGATAAATTTAAATAATCAAATTTACATAAACCTACTACAAATTACTTTAAAAACATATAAATCATTATAATTTGAAATGCAGTTATTGAAAATACATATTATATTAGAAATTAAATGACATAATTAAAAATATAAGTATTTAAATTGTATGATTAAGTAGTAATTAAAAACGTGATTTATTTAATAATATCTTTTTCAGTATTTCAACACAGAATAATTCAGAACGGAAGACTAGAAAAATATCCAGTCGTAAAAACAACGATAATAATCATAAAAGGATTCTCAATGAGCATGGAATTTCCTATCATCGAGTTCAAAGAGTTTATCCTAGACAATAATCTTACTGACGCCATTGAGTCTAGTACATATTCGAAAATATTAGAAATGGGTCAGACGGATGCAGAAATAAAACAATGAAAGTTTGGCTACAAGTTATTTATTGACAACTAATGTTGCTACAAATTTACTTAGTTTAATTCATGTCGTTGATAACAATATAATTGAGAGATTTCATAGTATTGTTACAAAATGTATATTACATTGAGACAACCACTTATAACAATATTATACCCATTATTATACCCATATTTTAGTACTCTTTTTTTTTCAATAAAAATTATGAATATGATAATAAAAAAATAATCAACTGAATTATAATAGTATAACATTAACGTCGCTCAAATGCCCGTGGCTAAATATTACGTTCGTAACTCCTCTTGTTTTTTAAACAAAACTAACATTTACGATATTTTTCTTGGACGACTTGGGCTTAGCAATAGGGTCACGTTGACACCCTTTGGATACGGTACACTGAAAACGCTTCGAATTCGAAATTCGAAAACTAATGAATTCATTGTAATTTCGTGTCCTTAATTTTGTTTTCAAGAGCGAAATCTTGTGTCGCACTGGACTTATCTCAAGCCGCTATCGATGATATCGTACACAAACATTATGGGGTCATAACAAACATGATGGGGTAGTGTAAAGACAGGTCGAAATGTGGTAGCAGCGCAGCGGTCAAAGCGTTTTTTCGAGTCCGAAAGTTGTTTCCAATCCCGATCACAAGCAAATCGACTTGAATTTTAACTAAAATAAAATAATATCCCTTGCTCCTTTTATCGCAAAGCTAGTTGTCAAAGTCGGTCACAATTTTCGTTAGCTGTCGTCAAGTAGTCCTAAAACTTAATAGATAAAAAACAAACTTAATAACACAAAAAAGTGTGGGCTAAGATGTCTCCTCAAAATTTGGAGAGAGTTTATTAAAATATGAAAGGCACCTAAGTATATTCACGAATTCAAATTAAATTGCAATCCTTTAGATTTAATTCAAATAGTAACATTACTGGTTAAAAAAGCTATTATTTGATTTGTGAAGTAACAAAAGACTTAACACTTTAGTAATTTAAATGGACGACTAAAGCACGATATGGACAACTGTAACTTAGCATTCAACATGGAAAGAGATCAAAAACACAAACATCATTAATCAGGACCCTTTTTCGCGGAAGCCGTGCCCACTGTTTCCTGCCAGTTTCCGGCGTGTTAACTGTTGTTGTCATTTTTGGTGACGCTTCTATCCGCTCCGTTCGTGACTGTGGCGCCACCGAATAAATGAACCAAATGCATTTATACTACAAATAAAAATGATTGTAGCGATTGAAAAAAATATTGAGTTAAAAAAAACTGTGCATGTTCAAAATAATAATAGACAATTGATATTCGCCCCTATTTTCATTTGTACGAATTCGATCAAAAAATTGCAATAAGAAGATAGTCCAAAACTTAATAAATATTAAGTTTTGTAACGTCAAAGCATAAAAAAGACTATTCTTTGACTAAATAAGTAATATAATTAAAAAAAAAATGACTAAATAATTATTATTCAATTAAATTCTTATAAATTGAATTCAATCAATAAGCATCTTTTTATGTTTTTTCAATTGAAACATGAAAATATTTACAAAAACGGATTTCAATCAATCACAGATAAAATTGCATTCGAACCACAGACAATCATCAAAGGCAAAAATTTCGTCCTCGCTAAGCATGTATGGGATGTTGAGGATATCCAAGAGGTCAAATCGCGTGTCATCGGACAAGCTTCAATTCATGCAACATACCGTTAAGTGTGATTGAAAAAATTATAATTTGTGCTCATTGATCTATTTCTTTTATATATATGTATACATACGCGCAGCAAATATTAGTGTGAGATTTTTTTTTATTTTGATTAAAAGCGGCGCGATATGTCACTGATGTATAACGTGATTGCATTTTCATTTTAATGCAACCCGCCGCAAATGTAACAGACATCAAAGATTTTTTTGGCATTGAATAAGAATGTTTAAAATTAAAAAGTCGTTAATTAATCATTAAAAATCACAGATCTCGTGCTCAGACGACCTTCAAATGCATTGAAAATGAACTTACTAATAAAAGTTAAAGAATTAAACCCATATCAACACTTCCTTTTTCGTATTTCACGCAAGCATTTTAAAGTTTTCTTAAGATTTTCTAAAAATATCAAACTTTTTGATTTTTGTTTTCACCGTCATGCAGTCCTTGTCCATAGCATCTTTTGACACGTCAATCACCCACCTAGACCTAGAACTCATGACTCCACTGCAAATTCGCATTTTCGCTGAAAATGGGCGAATAGTTTATACAAAACTTATGAACTTCCCAATCTTTGTTATTGTTATTTAGTTCCAACTTTTGCCTTCTTACTGTAGCAATCTACTTATTTCTTTGCTTTATTTTCCATTTGCCAACGGAAATTTATAGAATTTACATTAATCTCTGCTGCTAGTATAATTTTAGTTCACACCACAATTCTGGAGATTCATTTTATTTCTAATTTTTCACTTCAATAAATGGACGTGTATTTGATAGCGCGAAAATTTAAAACAGCCTCTTAAAACGCTTAACAAATTATATTTACTACCTGTTTTATAACCAACAACGTTATCTAAGTGATCTTTAAAAATTTTGTAAGAAATTTTGCTTTTTACTTCTCCAAATAACTATCGTATGAGTCGGTCGACTAGTTCTCGTTATCTTGTAAAATCTATTTAACTGTGATACCATTTACTTCGTCATGTGTACTACTGCCGCGAATTTTTTCACACATATCCAAGCAAAACGATTTACCCAGAAGGGACTTCAACCAAAATTAGCAGTTTATAGTTTAAAATTTCGCAAATGAATCTCTAAATCAAAAATGGTTTTCATATATATCCGCACTGTTTTTGAATAATACTGGGTACGCACGAGAGCGTAACACGCGTAATGCTACGCGTAACGTATCCGTGTGGACGGGCGAGGGTCGCAGCAGCAGCCAACCCAGTGCGTTCTCGGAACCATCAAAACAATACCGGGTGACACGAAGTGTTTGACGTAACGCTCGCGGACAGACAGACCGACAAGAGCGAGAGAGACAGACATAAAAGTGACGGACGCGTCCTTCCACTCAGATAGGAACAAGTTATGGTTTCTTGTTATTGTACGCAGTTATTGTTATTGTATACGTATTCTGTGGTAAAAATAAAATTTTGTTAATAAAATTCAGTGCGAGATTCTTTGTATAAATTAATGTTTTAAATATAATTCTTTGTTTAAAACTTTATTACCTTCGCCCTATGTACTATTCAAAATAATAATTTCCCTCAAAGTCGTTGTAGGACTTTCGCCCGTATACCGACTTTACAGGCAACCATTTTTATTTTCAAAATTAAAGCAGTTATAAAATACTGTATTACATTCGCAATTCGCAATAAAAGTATAGTTCAGAGAATTTATAGTAAGTACTATTTGTAATAACCACATTTTAGTGAACTGATAACACTATTGATAGCATTATTTTGTTCACATAATTTTAATATAAACTTACGAAAGAAAATTATAAAAAAAACCTTCGAAATATTGTTGACGTAATATCAAAATATTAGGATAATTTTGGCTCCAAAATTATGGAGATAAATGTCTCTATTAATAGAGTCCATTATTACGGGTTTGTTTTTAGATTTTAACGTTTTCGGACGATGTTGAATTAATAGCAAATTGTTGTCTGAAGCCAGTTTTGGCTCTTAACTCTGAGTGCGCGTTACACATATCATCACGTAGCAGACGTTCTATTATCATCCCGTGACGCGAGTGTCGCTAACGTCGCGTTGTCGGTTGTTGACCTCTGGCGCGCTCACCTAATTAATTTTATGGACCCTTTTATAAAGCTCGTTAACGTCGTCCTAAATTACAATACGCTTATGCAAGCTTTCTATTTTGACACAAGATCTAAATGGGACCTTAGCTGAAATCATGTCGCAACAAAATCATAATAACTGAACGTAAATAAAAAGATTGAACTTAAGAATGAACTTTACCGCAGTAAAATTTACCACGGACAAGATAACGACCTTTTGTAAGATACAACCGAAGTGGCACGCAAGCATTTGTGACATCAATATACCAGGCCATTTAAAACTTAGAGTTCTTTTAGAGACATGCAAAAGTGTCAAAAGAAGGATTTGTCTTTATGACACTCATTTATGAGTTATTACACAGGTCGATCTGTATAAAAGCTTTATTTACGGATCCGTGTAAACTTGGGGAAGATTAAAAGGATGTTAAAACTCTACAACTTTAAGTATTTTGTGACACTTCAAGCTGGTTTTATCATTAAAGCTGTATACAGGCTGTATTTTACATATGATCACTTACTTATTACAGCTCCAACTGTTATTACAGTATTCTTCGACACTCGTTTCTTTACACTGGTATAGGTATAATCCATTTTAAAACTTATTTTTGTAGAGCCATTCGTACAGATTTGTAAATACAGTGATTTTATGCCGTCTGTCCATGAGATTATTTTATAAAGCAAAAAAAAAAATAAATGACAACCTTAGTACAGCCTTAGTCTGTATTATTTATTCAGGATAGAAAAAGATATATAGATAAATGCGACGACCAAAGACAATGAACAGTGGTAAAAGTGATCACGATGGTTATGTCAAATGTGTGGAGTAATTAAACCTTCGGAACCCGGGGATGGCGTTTCTTTATGTAATAGCTCAAATAATTCGAATAATGACGACGATAAATTTTCGAAAATCTATCGTGAATAAAAGAACGCGACACGAAAGAAGATATTATTCTGGTAGCTCTGATCGATATAGCTACATTTATGGTGGAAATTTCAAAAGTTACGTATAACCTATGAAATAAAAGGATTTTTCAATTTAAAAAAAAAAAATTGTGAACTTCAGATTTCCGCGATCATTAGCATGTCACGCTAGAACTATTTTAGGTACTGTCAGAAAAATACGTATTAAAACGACGGAGCAAAGCGAATACTGGCTTAATAGCTTCACTTAATATCTAAAAAATTATTGGAAAAATGGGTTGATGTTCCAACTAAAGTTGCTTTAAATTTCAATTTCGAGAGTCTCCTAATATTCTAAAGCTCGAACAAAGTGTACTATATTTGAAAAACCTGATATTGAACCATTTGTAATTAGTATTCTTCCTAGGAATTCAAAATTGTCAGCTTTTTCAAAAATAAAAAATCAGGAAACAAACGCGCATTCAAAGAAAAATGATTGCCAAAGTAAAATTTTTCAAATTTATATTGTGAAATAATTGAAAAAAATAAATTATTATTATAAATAGTAGAAAACAAGGCCAAGTTGTAACATTCAAAGGCCAACATGAACGAATAAAAATTTTAACAACTATAATTTTAGACTACTATATCGATCGATACCAAAACTTAATCAGCTCTTCGACCTATAAAGTTCTATCGGTTTTCGCGAAGCATATACAAATCGTATAGTGTGTTCAAGAGACGTTGCTGAAGAAATACCGAGTACACGTGTCAGAAGTGAAATTTCTTTGACAACATTAATTAAAATATTAGTAAGATTGTCCATAAATAATCAGAATAACCAATCTAAGATTAAAATTAAAGATAAAAAATTGATGGAAGATCAAAATGAGATATGGTAGGTATTTAAAGGATTGAGACATAGATTTGAAAACATTTCTATAAAAAATTTAACATTTAAAATTACGATGAAATTTTGCATAAGGCAGTAATTAATAAATGAATTCTAATAAAAAAATGTATTGTACAAATAATATAATATTGTTGTCGGGCAAGAAAATAAGAGTTATATATACTTTTTTATATTTAAAACCATTATGATAAAGGATGTTTGAGAAATGTACAATTTTTTTTTGCGTTTTAAACAAAAGCTATTTTAATTGATAGACAAATATGTACAAGCATATAAAATACTCAAATTTGTCATTGTTGTTGTTATTACAATTATTAGTAAATTTAGTTTATAATGACATGATCATTATATTTTTATTTATTTAATAATTAAAAATTTGTAGAAGATATAATAAGAAATATACGTTTCACATTCAACATAATTCAAGAGCCTTGTAAAAAGAATGCTCTCTAAGGCAATAGAGTACAGCATGCTTATTATTTTTTGTCTCTTTCTGTCTGGTGATCTGTCCGGTTGTTCTCTCCGTCTTTTAAAATCTAAAATCGTGACGGCCTCATCATCCCGCTAATGTTCCTATTATGCCGTGACGGTGTTGCCGTGACGCGACCTTGAAATTTCACTATCAACGCTGCCAAAGAAGTTTCACTTCAAAAATTTCCAAGAATTTTATTTAAAATATTTTTTAAAGTAATAAGCTCTTTTTTTAAATAAAAACAACGTCAATCCATGCAAAACGCATCAGAATCGATTGATTCGTTCAAGAGATATCATTTATGAAAGTACGTAAAAAAACGCTTCTTTGAAATTGCTTTTGTTAGATTGGTATTTCGTATTGAGTCAACTTTATCTCCTTAAAAAACTGCGTCAAATACCGTGAAAGGGATTGAAAGCGAACAACGTGTTCAAAAGATGTTGCAAAAGACTTCGCGTTTGAATTGACTAACGATTTATATATTGTAGAGCTTCCTAACTCCGAGTGATAATGAAAACGCGATTGTTTAATAAATTGATTTTTTATAAACTTTCTTTTATATAACATAGATAACATTAACTAAATTAACATAACAGTACAGAGTATAGTCGGCGTCTGCGCCCGTGTCTCTCCTTAACATATTTCTTAACTATTTTCCTATGCATCTTCACTTGACCTAGATTTCCATATCACATATACAACCACGAAGGTTGTATACCTATTTCATACCCGTATTGTTCAAAACTTGCACTACAACATCTATACTACTACAGTCATGTGCTTCCTATCCATCTGTCTCAAACTGGTTTGAGACAGATGGATAGGAAGCACATGACTAGTCTCTGGAGACTAAAATCACAATACACAGTTCTAGTACTAGCCGTTAGAAGAAGACTTCGCTTAGCTATTTTCGTCGTCTTGTGAGAAAACGTAAGCTATAATGGCAATCTGTCTAGTGTTGAAAAGGGACGACCATGCGTATGATTCACTTTGATTGAAATCAATTTGTAGAGGCGGCGCGCGATCCGGCGCATTCCTCTGTGATGTGTCTTTTTGATATGGGTGTATAGGTTCATTAGTGTCCATACCGTTTGTATGATAGGTTCAATTATATAAGTGGAATGGTCATGGTCACTTTTAAATATCTTATATGCAATTAAGTGAATATTACAGATAGTACATAGAAAACTTTAGTAGAAAAGTTTGAAATCTTTTTTATAAAACATACTAATACAGAGGACACCATTGTCCTTTTATTGGTTAATTTTAAAAAAATCTCAAAGCTTGTAAGCAGGATCTAAAATTAATTTTATTTAATAGCATCAGATCTCTCGAGTTCTACGAGCTTTTAGACGAATATTGCGGTAAAGCCCTTTTGAAAAAACTCATGTTACAATTTAAAACGTGAAAAAAAAAACATACGCACACATGCACATACACAAACTTTAAATAAATATTAATGAGGCGGACTCTACATAATTTTTAATTTTTCCATTTTACAACATGCATTTCGGTAAATTACTAGGATTTATATAAAAGAAATCTAATCACCAAAAGAGCATGGAAAACAATATATTTAATTCCCTCTCGTCTCTACGATTTAAGATGAATGTCTTATATAGAAAGTAGGCGTAGAGCAAAATTATTTATTATCGTTTTTAAACTATGACTAATTTTCTAAAAGCATTGATTGTCCTTTGCTAAGAATTGTACCTTCGTTTACTAGTATTCCTGACAGAACGAAGCTTCATTTTAAAAGTAAGAAAGCCGCTTTAGGGCTGTACTGGAGCCTGATGGCTTCTCGGCTCTTTCTACTATCCCATATGAAACTAGTTCTACGCTGTCTCACTCGCACCTATGAATTTTGAATTCAGCAAGATTCTACATCGGTCCTTCGCCTTTCGTGGTGCACTGTTATCATAATTTATTGTCATCCAATCAACGCATGCGTGAAAAATACGACAATTTTTAAGAAACAAAATTTGCAATTTAGTGACAAGATTCGACTTTTCGAATTTCGTTACTAAATTTGCTTTTATATTAATACGATTTAATGATGTATTACAAGTTGAAGAGATTACTTTATGAAAGACTTAAAAAAGTTCAAGCCCACCAACCTATATATTCCGAATAACTTCCAGGAATAACGTATGTAGATGATATTAACTAGTACTGTTCAGGATGATCTCACTTTGAGGTATTATACTATACTCGTTTATCTCAGAATTTTTTCAGTCTATTATTAAGTAAGAGAAAAAAATTATAACTATTACTTATGAGGGGATTCATATTATTACTTTACGAATGAAAGACAAATAATTGTTAGCAAATCTGCACGAAGAAATAAATTTACTAGAATTTTTAAAACTTCACTAGAATGTTCTAAAATATTTAGTTGCACGAATACCAACTGTCTACACTTTCGTCACTCCTAATTCAGAATAGAACCTGCATGACCCCCCTACAATTACGTTCCCTACGGTGTATCGGGACTTGACTCTTGCAGCCATTGCGACTGGCTGAAGATTGAGCAATGATGATGAACTGAGCAATGATGAGTACTGTATTTTTTTTTTATATTGGTATATCTAAATTCGGAATTCTAGACTAAAACCTTTCATTTGATAATCGAAATATCTATATTTTTTTTGTCACATTTGTTTCAAGCGAAACATAACCAACCTGACCTGACCTCACCTAACCTAATAATCCAGGATCCAGGATTCATTTTTAAATTGATTACTATCAAGCTAATTTTCCGGGAGTAGCTTCATTTTGATGAGACACCCAACGTCCTATACGAAAATACTCGATTGTGGTAGCAAAAGGGGTAGCAGGGATACAATATGTCCTATGAAATGTATGATTTGATCGAAGAGTCCCGTCCTTCCAGCACGTATCGATAACGATGTCAACAAAAATTGTTGTAACTACCACAAGATCATTTTTCTTATGACTAATTGTAGGACAAAAATATTACATAATAGGTCTGTCTTTTCTCTGTCCAAATGAAAAAAATGTCCTGCAAGAAAACAGGTATGTATCACTAATCCGACAAGAATTGTCATTTTCGTTTTTCTATTTCTAAGATAACATAAAGTGAAAACATCCTATTCAAATTTAAATACCTTTATTTTCTAGTAAATTCAGTACAAGAAATTGTGGTTTTACATAAAAAAAATAATCTTCATCAGATTCATCTGATAAATCATCTTATTTGCTAGTAACATCCCTCCCATATTCATCTCCCTCATTTTCCTCATTCATGATATTTGACTCTGTAATAACATGGAAAAATTAAATGAATTTCCGAATAATCAGTCAATAAATAATAATAGTATTAATAGGGTTCCTTGCAAATCGGAAGACAGTTCTTCAAAAGATGGACTTTGTGACCATCAAACCAATAATATTCATATTTGCCATCAGATATTGACCATCCATAATTTTTTTGTCAAATTTCCCGTGGGGCACATTTCAGATGAATACTGTTCTTTTAATTTGTTGCAACAATTTTGTTTTTTTTTTTTGTAGCAAACTGGAAGGACCATATCCTATGATTTTTTTTAATTTTTCATTTATTTTTTTTAATTATATCCCTTTTCAAATAATTCATACCGTCTTTTGTTGACATAATTGTTTATTTTTCATGAGTACACTCTACATCACACTCTTCAATAATTCGAACTACCTCATTCAATGTTGTTAATGCTGTAAGTTCACTTCGTAGGAGTTGAATAAAAGCCTTTTGAAATTTTTATTTTTGTTTAAATACTGAAAGGTCTCTTTTTTCCTTTACGGAAGAAAGCAGGATTGTAATCATTCTCTGTAACTATATAGCATATGGCGAGTGATCAAGATAATTGATATCTAAATTTGTCATAAATTTCATTTATGCTAAAGTACATTTTTTACGTGTTCTTAAATTAATTATTATTTGAACTTCATCTTTTAAATACTTAGACGTTGCCAACATTATTACTGGTATTACAGAATCTGACCTTTGTATCTGCACACCATAGTCAGTACTAAACTGACAAATGATTAAGATTAGTAGCCTTTCCTGTGATCAATGTAATAAATTCGTCCCTTATACAAATTACAATTAAAAATTCTACAATTTTTTCTTTAAAGTTTTTATTCCTCAATAATTTGCAGAATTCTGCGGAACAATTATTGTCCAAACGTATAATGCCATACTGTGTGTCCTTTTCAAGGCTCAGATGATGTTCAAATTCCTTAATAGTGGGTTTGTTGTACTTGTCAAATATAATATGTACTTCTTTTGTATTATGTGTAAGTATTTTTAATATATGCTTCGAGATTTAACCATAGCTGTTTGGAAGATTCTACATCGTATGTAATAAATGAAATCCATCAACTAAATGAATGTCTGCTTTTGGGCGATTTATAATGTCAGTTTTTTTTATTCTAGTAATTCACTAATAATTATAGATTTCGCGATCATGCAAATTGTTTCATTAGTGTACAATAGTAAAAAAATCAGCTGGTCAGTAATCAATTTTGATGACCTCGTTATTGATACATGTTGGAAGGATAGGACTCTTTGATCAAACCATGCATTTTGTAGGACCAATATTTTTTCAAATAATTTAGATAATTATTTTGAGATTTAACAAAAAACCCACAGTTAGTAATAAATTTTTGAGAATCGTCAAATCGACATATTTTATACCTGCTACCTCTGTTAGCTACCACAATCGAGAATTTTGGTATAAGAAATTGTTAGGCGCCTCATCAAAATGAAGCTACTCACGGAAAATTAATTTGATAGTAATCAATTGTAAAAATCAACCCTGGATCCTGAACTATAACTTTTAATTTCCAAAAACTATATTTATTAATTTATATTACAAATATGCAAACTTTAACAATCGCGCAATAAGACGATTAGATATATACGTCATATTTCAAAGGCAATCACTAAGAGCGACGCTAGAGTGGATCGCGACGGTAAAGGATCAGGTTTTCGATCATCCCATTATGGGATGGGATAATCCTCATACAATTTTGATTATTTTGATTAAATTTAACTTAAACCTCTTCACGCTGGCCCAATCACGGCGGTCGGAGGCTGTTAACAACTTGTCACTGATAGAATGACAATGACCGGAACCGTTCTCCCGGTTAGTTTTTCAATGTCCAGGAACGAACCTATACCTTGTGATTACGAGACAACGCTCTCAACTAGTGGGCCACCATTGAACATAAATATATTATGTACACACATATATTCATACATAGGGCTTTAAAATGATCACCCTTCTTTGCTTCGCCTTAATTGGTTAAAAGATCTTTTTAATAGTACTAAAAAATCTTTATCATAAAAAGTAATGTATATGTATAAATAAAATTTAATTTAAGTATATTTATCCTCTATGCGTGCCTAATTCATTGATCTGATTAAGGTGAAACTTTGATGACATGTTATACGTTCGCAGGAAAAGTTTTTTTTAAAACAACTACCATTTGACTTCTATTTCTCTCATATATTTGTACTGCTAAATCAAACAAACGAATCGATTCTAAGACTATATTCAAATTCAATATATCTCTTTTTCATAGATTGTAAAATAACACTTGAAATACATATATTTTTTTTACTAATTTACACTTTAGCACTTGTTCGGAATGCAGTTTTCCCTCAAGAAGACTGAGCAAGAAACTTAAGGGTAGCTCTTTTCTAATTTCATCACGCATTAGACAAAACAAATTCAAAACCATTGTAGAACGAAACAGCTTGGTAAGAAGTCGAGCTGCTTTTTCTCATGGATAAGGGGTACAATTTCTAAATATTCGGAAATCGTATATTTAAAAATTTTATTTTTTTTACTGAGTGTCTGTTTGATAATACTTTTAAGTTTATACGAGTGCAAATCTTATATATCAACATGGACTCTATTGAACATACAGACACACAGATCCCTCTAAATGAATTTATCACTTTGCATAGTCGACTAACATATAAACACAGTTTATTTTTATTTCTGATACTGAGATTATATCGAACACTATTTATATTAAATATTTCTTTTTTTATAAATTATAGATTTTCCTATATGAATTGGAATACCAGAATTAAGATTCCAATTTCCTTAAATTTATTTTTAAAAGATATACTAAGTCTGAGCTTGTAAATTGTGCAAGCCGCACCCTCCTGCAGCACGAAAATTCTATGAGTATCTGCGGCATGTCTCCAGAGTAAGATGCCATACGACATCTAGCTATGGAAATAGCCATAACAAACTAATGTAGCGATTTCAATGTCTGATAAATTTGTCATCTTTTTGACTCCATAGGCGACAAAGCTGAGCCTTTTCAACTCACTAATATGAGGACCCCATTAAAGACTGTTATCTAAAGTAATTCCTAGAAAATCGGTAGCATTAACAAACTCCAATACTTCGTTTTGTATTAAAATAGTTCCGTTGCATTTGAATTGAGAATCTTAGACATTGCTTTCATTTCATTAAGAAATAGGTTTTTGTAGTACGCCATTTTTTTATATTAGAGATAGCACTGTTCACATTGTCATAAGCAGGCTTTTATCTTATTCCTTTGAATAATAAAGAAGTAGACTAGATAAGTTATTTACATAGATTATGTATATGTGGACCCATGTGGACTACAGATACATATGATATCATGTCATTGTTATCAACCTTCTAAATTCTGTTCCTCAAATACGATTCGAGAAGGTCGAGTACCTGGCTGTTACTCCATGTGACGTAGTTTTCTGATCAGAGGTTCATGATAAACACAAACAAATGCCTTAGAGAGTTTGCAAAATACGCCAGTTGCATCTCGCGAATCCTCCCAGGCTTCAAAAATATGTTGCTCAAGCTCAACGCCAACATCGATTTTTAAGTGACTCTGAGTAAAACCCAATTGTTTATTAAACAATAATTTCAAAGTGTACTAACATTTGATTTAGGATTATTTTTTTTTAATGTTGCTAAGTGTCGATAGTATAGATATAGGCCTAAAGTTGTTGGGATTTAATGCACTACCGCCTTTAAATAAAGGAATTACTTTACTTCCCTTCATCAAATCGCGAAACACGCT
Source organism: Eumeta japonica (assembly GCA_005406025.1). Taxonomy (NCBI): domain Eukaryota; kingdom Metazoa; phylum Arthropoda; class Insecta; order Lepidoptera; family Psychidae; genus Eumeta; species Eumeta japonica. Next base: position 1,009,145 of record BGZK01000014.1, read on the forward strand.
TTCATCTAGACACTTGTTAAAAATAAACGCCATACTTGGCGTTTGGTTTAGCCATACACGGCGCAATGCCATCTATAATGAAGTTTACAATTATAATAGAAAGACCGTGAAGATCAGCAGTTCTCTTCATATCTAAAGAATTAAATGTTTTGATAACCTATTCAGAACTCACATATGTATTTAAACTCTGACTACTACACTACTACTACTACAGGTCGGAATACTTTCCTTCAGTAATAATTCGGCAAAACCGTGAGATGAGTTAAGAGATTTGGCAGTCGAAACAGAAATGTCGATAAAGAACGTTTGAAAGACCTTAGCAACCTTTATGTCCTTACTCAAGGTTTTGTTATCTGTCTTAAGATATATGATAGATAGAGAAAACTTAGGTTAAAAGTTGATAAAGTCTCGTTCTTTATGACACCTCTATTTGTTTTTATAACATTTTTTCTATTTTTCATTTTATTATTAACGTGCTTGACTTCAGCCGCGATGCAAAGATTATTAAAAATTTTTGAGTATTTTTTACATATTTGGCAGAATTCTCAATATTATTAAGTCATTTCCTTATAAACCTCATACAGTCTCATTCTACTTTTATGAATTTCCACTGTTGCCCAATCGCTAAATGATAATGATTAATTTATTTTAACACTTCTTGCTTTGAATAGATTATCATATTCAGTTTTTAGGATGAGAAACATTAAATTATAGAATTTATTGAAATCATCACAGCAATGAAGTTCTGCAATTCTTGGTGTGATATATATTTTTAATATAATTAGGTGCTTTTCGTTCACCGTAATTAATGAAAACTATACATACCAAACTACTTATGCAAATATAAATATTTGGTAACTTAGATTATTATAGTTGGAAAAAAATTACACATAACTTTCGTTACCTTTATTGTGTTTGATTAAATCCTGTATTTATAGTAATTACTTAATTCTTACATAAGAATAGTTGCAATGAGTAGGTTGTTGTTGTTAAGTTTGTAGGAGTATTTATTTTTATTGGGTGTTTGTAAATATATTATTAGTATTATATGTATAGATTCCATTGAAAAAACTTTATAAGATATATGTATCTTATGTTTATTTTATTGCGTTTGACCGGTAGCGGAATCTATTAAAGTTAGTACGAATCGAGTATAGGATAGCAATCGGGATCATGGTTGAGAGCGTAATCGGTCGATGTACAAAATGAAGGAATACCTTCTATGTCCACGCAAGCGGAGCCGCGAACGGAAGGTCGTAATTAAAATAATTTTATTTTATTGTATACAAATCATATTCGCATTTTATATACAAATTCAAGATTTGTATATAAAATGAGATTCAACAGTCTCCTCTCTTGGTGCTTACCTAACACTACTTAAAGAATTCTGAACAGACCGAAACAGGTGAAAATCTAAGGGTGCAAGGTCAGGGCTGTATGGTGGATTCGTTAACACTTCCCAACCTAACTCTCTCAATAATTGTTGTATTTGAGTGGCTAAATATGTGTGTGGCATGACATTATCATAGTGAAAAATCCCACTCGTTCTATTGATTAATTCCGAACGTTTTTGCTCTACTTCTTGCTTGAGTCTCATTATCTGGTGGCAGTAGAGATATGAATTGATCGTTTTGCCCAGCGATAAAACCCATAATAAATAATGTCCTTAAAATCCTACCATATAAATATCATCAACTAATTGCAAGTTAATCCGGGTTTCGTTATAGTCAGTGGAGCTTGTTTGCCTTTTGTCCATGATCTTTTTCGGACGTTCTTGTCGTAGGTAATCCATTTTTAATTCCCAGTGATCAATCTTTTCAACAACGCTTCGTTTTCATTACATTACAAGATTCATTAGATTTGTTTCAGTGAGCTCGTGTGGGATCCAAGTCCCTTTTTTACCCTGGGACCCTTTTTTATATATCCAACTTTTTTTGAAATATATCAAAACTGTTTTGTGGTTCATCTCCAGCTTTTCAGCTATGTTGTAAGATCTAATATGCCAATCTTCTCTATTATTTTCAAAATGGCAACGACTTTATTCGTAACTGATGGACCAGAGCGAATTTCAACTTTGACATCAAAATTATCGGACTGAAAATGCTTGAAGCAGTTTTATGCTACTCTTATCGATACTGTATTAGGTGCACAAACTTCAAATTTTTTTCTTCGCGGCTTTTGTCGCATTTTTTTTTATTGAAACTATATAATGTATCGAATTTATACATTAACTTCACACATTTTCGTGAACAGAAAAACAATATAAAATGGGGGACACTATTTTTAATTTATATTTTTCTTTTTAATGGTATCAAAACTAGCCACATAAAAACAGCATAACTAAAACGATTTTACTGCATAAAATAAAAAAATAAAATTTTTCCGACCTAGTATGTCATTAACTAGCTATCGCCCGCATCTCCGCCCACATAGACATATAATGAATTCTTTCATCTTCTATATCGACCGATAATGCTGTCGATCATGATCCGGACCTCGTTCCGGTTCTTGATTACAGTCATCCCGCTTTCGATTCCGATTCTGTTCTCTATCAAAATCCCAATTCCGTCTTCGATTCAATTCCGTGCTCTTTCACAGAAAACACAAGTACTACCGCTATTTTTTTTTTACTATAAAAAAGTGTCGTTTACGCCTTTAATCCTAATTGAGGTCGTGCTGGCGATTCTGATCCCGGACCGAATCGAACTTAACCTTCCCTTGGACACTACTATCACTTACAACCTATAGAATTATTCGTACTACGAATATGCGAACGAAGCCGCAAGCGAAATTTAATATCTTCATAAAATGCAGCATATATGTTATTCTGACTTATAAGCTATACCCTATTACTTAAAGTTTCAGCTAATTATGTTCAAGCGTGATTAAGCGAAAATAGTATTCAAACTTTCACATTTATAATATTAGTTAAATCAAACGATATATTCTACATCTCAAAAATATTCGCTTATAACTTCATTTCTCTGTCTGTCTGTCATGTAACGTCGGCCAATTGAACATTACCTAATGAAATTTCATATCACACAAGCGACTTTTACATGTTAAATATAATAGTAAGACATATGATGTCTCGAACGTTTATGCCTTGTACAGTATGAGACTTTGACCTTATACATATACCAATAATTTATTAAATAATGTTGATTGTTTAATACACTATTGTTATATGTATGAAAAGGTTTGGCCAGTGCATGTAAAAATGTGTCTCAAACAGACAACCTTTATCGACTTCCAAGACAAAAAGCACGATAGCTCGGCTCTTAAAAGCTTTAACGTGATGTTAGATACCTTAAAACAATCTGTTGAGATAGCTTATAATTTTCTCGAGAATTGGAATAACAAACTGAAAATTTTTTTTAAGCCCGACTGGTAATTTCAGAGATTAGCATGTTCAAACAAAAAAAACTTGGCATAAGTATATCGGACCGTGCTCATTACAGGGTTTTGAAGCCATTATTATAAAGAAATTCACTACACATGAAAAAATACGTTGTAACACATTTTCCATGTTTTCCGCAAAGAATAATTATATGCACTTTAGTCGCCTATAACTAGAAAAACAAGTAGAAATGTCGACTAATATCGTTCTTGTTGCGAGGATAAAGGTTTCAATTCACGTATTCAGACTTATTTCAGTCTTGATAGTCCTTTAGGTAAATTGTTAACTTTAATGTTAGGTAAATGATTACCTTTCTCAAACAAACTAAGACCCGGCCATTCAGTTAAGAGACGTTCAAAAAGAAGAGAATAATTAGTTAAGTTTATGCACTATTGTTTACACTAAACCAATTAGTGTAAACTATAGTGCATCAACAAAAGAGCGTATGTTCATGACACTTCGTCTCTTTGTTGAGAAGAACAGTTTTCCGACAATAACTCAAAAATGGTATATTCGTTGATGTTCAAAATAATTTTCGGTGAAAGAATTTATTAAGCGTTATATTCGTTATTTTTTTTCATATTTTTTGGATATACGGTATAGAAAATAGAGAGGGGGAACATTTTTTCTGCAAGTTTTGGAGAGATTATTTTCTAAATCGTTCACGTAATTAGAAAAATTGCTTACAAACCTTAAAGTGTTTTTAAATTTTTTTTCAGCTTCCGTTATACTAGAAATATTATTTTTTTTTATTTAACCACCAAGCTAAGTAGCGACTTTTACAGTACACCTATAATATAAAATTTATCAAGATACGTCTTGTAGTTTTTGAATAAAATGCTTGTGACATACAGACGGACGGACGGACGGGACGAAACTACAAGAGTTCCGTTTTGCCATTATGGCTCGGAACCCTGAAAAGCAAATTCTTCAGCTTTACATATTAACATAAATATAACTCTAATAGCGTTAAATGCCGAAAAACAGCTTTTTATCCATTAAGAACATTATTCCATACAGAAAAATGTACTATAGTTACTTACTGTACATCATTTTTTGAGTTACATGTAAAATTTTCTTAGACTGTTGTGAATACCTAAAAAACACTAGTTAATTTAGCATTAATTACAATACAATCATTTGTTATCATATTACTAATATTGCCCTATTCTTTAACTTAAGATCAAAATATGTAAACTAAAGTTAAGAACATACGAATGGTTTATTGTGATTCATAAACCTACAGAAATCAACTCCAGTAACGATATATAAATTATTACTCGAGAGCAAATGAACTATTGTATAGTATGACCTAGTTCCGTTTTATTCTTAGAAGAGCATGTATTCATCACAAATAAATTGCAGTGTTAATCGTTTTACGCAGTTATATAATCAAAGGCAGTAATGTAACAATTCGCTCTATTTAGCGCTGGCAATAAATCAATTTTGCCAATCACTTCAGCGAAGTGGGCTTCCATCTATAAATTATTGTGTATAGACTGATAATGAATGTTAAAGCAGTTAGAATAAAAACTTCTGGAAAAGAATTAAATTGAGTTTGCCTGCTACCAATTTTTGTACTTTATTTATTTAATTTTTCTAAAGCGAAACTCAATACTTGACAGAAGTTTCGTGATGGATTCACATGTGAAATATTCTATCTCCATATTTTCTACAGAGAGGAAGATATTTACACATTTTTTTTATGATTCCTTATAAATTTAATATGAGAAAAAAGTTCTGTTTAATACGTTTTATAGAACGATTGACCCCAAATTATCAAATTATAATTAAGAATTATTTCTTACTACTTTTTAAATAGAGTCTATTAATTAAATCATTCAACGAAAAAAGATAAGATGATTGTGGTTAACTTAAAATTATTAAGTATTCTACATTATTTGAACATATTAGCTGTGAGATCATATGTCTAATCGTTATTCGAAGCACTTCTAGATCAGAAAAAGTTTAATTCGTACATACAGATTGTTATCAAATTACCATTTGAAGATTGAAGGAGAGTCATTCTTCTGGAAAAACAATGGGATGTCAGGGATAGTAAAAGGGTGGTCATGACTGAATATCTCGACCGTGGAGCTACTTTCCCTTTGTACGCAAAACAAATAAAACAATTGCGTTATGAAATTCGAAAGAAACGGCGAGGTAAAGCAGCAAAAAACTGTTTCATTCCCAGTGGCGTAGCTATCGGAGGCTTAGATGGTGGCGTGCACTGTGCCCCCAAGCTGAGGGTGTCTTTGGACCCTGACCAGCAAATCTCATATTGAACTAGTGAAAAATTCTCGCACCTCCCAATGTGAATAAAATAGGTTGCAACACGGCATTCATTATGATGAAAGTTGTTGTTGTTATGGCAACTCATTTGAAAAAAAATACATAGAAATTACCAACAAGTTTCGATTTCTTAGCTGCGCAACTTATAGGAAATTCCCCTGTATTCTTTCTGTTGTTTGTGCAGTGTTGCCACCTTGAAAGATTCGCCGTCGCATTTAGCGGGTTACGGATTAAGGAAACGGCTTATAAAAAATAATACGTTTAGTAAACTAAAACTTTATTGCGAAAAAAAAACCTTTTATATGAAACTTTAAATTATTTCAAATTTATTTCATTTTTCTCTAAACTATTACTTAAAAAAATTGCGTTTGAACGCAAACAACTCCTGGAAAGAGAAGATGATAAACAAAAGTTACGCAAAATTGAAAAATATTTTAGTCAGCCTTCTACAAGCAGTTTTGATCCAAATATTTCTTTTGATAGTGACTCAGATAATGTGACCATTGTAGTGCTGGTTGAAAAGCTTACTGAAGAAGATTCGACAGTTATTGTAGTTAAAGATACCGCCGCCGATGACGCCGTCGTCGGTCATATCAAGGACGTCGATGTCTGCATGTCGCAAATGACAGTGGAGGGACCATTGACCTTATCACTTTTCGAAAATGTGAACGGTCCATCTTCTAATGAGTTGGTAAATGATCTTTCAGTTTCTGCAGAATTAGCAGGAATTGTATGGAAAGGTAACATTGCTGTAAATATTTTTGGTAGGTCGCAATCTATCACTCCATATTGTCCTATTATTTCTTTACAGAGTTGGTGAATAGTTCGTGCCTTAAATAATACAAATAGAAGTAGGTGATAAATATTAATAAACAGAAGAGAATAGTTGGAGCCTATTACATCAGAATATTTACTTTGGAATTGGTCACAATTTGTAATAAAGTTGTTTCATTTACATCCGGTAAAAAAGTTGATATTAGAAAATTGAATATTTGACTGACTGCACTAATACCAGTAAAAGGTGCATTTAATTTAGTTATTATTGTGTCTAATACATTTTTGGAAATAGTCTTTTGAATATATGTTCTCTGTTTCCAAATCGATAATCATAAGCTCTTTTGTACGTAACTGACTAAAACTAAATTGACACGTTTGTTCAATCAATAAAGCTTTAATGAGCTGTCTAATGCGAAAAGAAGTTTTTAAATTAGACTGATTGGTCCTAAAATTAGCATATATAAACAAACAAACTCTTCAGCTTTGTAATGTTACTGTTAATATACATTTATTATAAATCGCTGTGTAATTGGTAAGTACTTACGATGTTTCTATATTGTGGTTGTATCTCTCCAATATATTTTTTTGTATTAACATTTCTTTTCCTTTTAGACGCATTTACCAATCTTCTCTATTTATTTTATTTTACATTTTTAATACAGAAATGTTAGCGAAAGTTAATGGGGTTAAAGATATAGATTTATACAGATTCCCACATGACAGGATCTCTGCATATCTCTCTAGCCTTACTGACATCCATCAATCTTTTCATGCTGGCACTTCGGTTTAGGGTGCTTAAAATTTGGCCCTTTTTTAATATGCCGCCAATTTGGTATGAATAGAATTTTCTAGGGCCACTCTTGTCGACCTTTCCACCACAAACATTCGCTCTATAAATTTGTTTCATCAGTCTGCTTTCATTAATCCTTTCCAGATGGTCAAACTACCGCAGCATACCTTTTTCTACTCTAGACACTACATTTTCTCTCGGACTACACCGCTCTCTTTACTATTACTATTCTACGTGTGCAGTACAACGCATTAAACTCTGCCGCTTTAAAGTAGGTCACGAAAGCGTCGTAAAGACATAAAATGATAGCGGAGTGCGCAATGGCACACGAAGGAGAAGATGGGAGGATCGGGGAGCGTTTAACCTGCGCATTGCATCATTCGCATGCAATTTAGAACAGCAAAGTTTTGTGCGTTATACTACAGTACAACGCACAAAACTTTGGAAGATAGATATGCATATCTATCTTTCAAAGACACTCTCACACATAATCGCGTGTGATCGCATCTCTACCGCATTAATTCTTCTTTTATTTTTCTTCTGCCATACCCAACTTTCACTACTGTACATAAGAATAAGAATTAGGATTATCTATTTCTTTGTTGATAATCTCCTAACTCAGGAATTAACTCAAAAACCTAGAACAATAGGAAAAAATAATAGAAGAAAAGATTTGTAAAATTTATGTTTTTTCTAATTGAACAATGCTTTCAGATACAATATAAGGTCTTTAAAAATGTATCACAAAAAGAGCGAATTAACACATTACATAAATATACACTATTAAATACATAAATAAAAATGTCATTATCCTATTTTTGTTAACAATAAGTATGTGAATAACAAAAAATTATTCACATACTTATTGTTTACATAAATAACATAACATAACAAAGCCGTATCTTAACTTTGTATAAGATTATGGCGATATAGTTAAACAGAAAATACTCAAGTATTTGTGCAATTTCTGACGGTAGACAAATATTATTTCATATTTAAATGAATACTCAAAAACATAAGCCACAAAAATATTCGCTTTCAACATTTTTTTTTATTTGTAAAGCAAAATGACAAAGGTCCCACGTGTGAATGGTACAAGCGCTAGGTGCAGACAGCTTGAGTCAACTCAAAAAGTACCAGTTAAAATAAAAAAAAAACGTTAATATTTTTAGTATTCATTGAAGCCGATTAATAAATCTACCACAAAATCTAGATATAATAAAAATTAATTAAACAATTTAAAAAATATTTTAATATAATAAGTTATTTACTAGAAAAACCGTTTAAAGTTTGCGAAAATGTTTTTCAAATGTTTTTGCGTAACAACATTTTTTAATAAAATATTTTATACCATATATAATGAATCTACCACCGTAAATAGATAACCGTTTAACAAACACCATATATATTTTTTATAAAATTATGTTCACAATAGAATAAATTAAATCAGAAATGGCGCTCATCCTCTGAAAATCGCGCGACTTCTAGTCTGTAATCACCTTAAGAAAAGAATTTTAAGTTTAGAAAAGAGATACGCCAAGTGTATTATGCTTAAAGGCGATTATGTCGCGAAATAAATAATATTAAAAGCTACCGCCAACATACTCATTCTCATTTTTTATTGATCGCCCCTTGTGTTTAGTTTATTGGAAGTTAAACAATACAACATTACAATTCGCTGCGATTAAAACGCTAACAGCCCAACACGAGATCGTTTCGCGCCAATTTTTGACAGTTGTCCGCTGTCCGAAGTCGTGCGCAGTCGCATCCCGCGCCGAGCGCCGGCACAATACCTCGAGTGAAAGTATCGTCTGTGTGAGGATCTGTGGACAAGTGTGCGTTACTGTATAGTGTAATCGAATGATACTAGCCACTATTTCGTAAGTGGGACAGTGGTGCATGATAAGAAGCGTTAGTGTATTGTTTAATTATTAGGAGAGTTTCGTTCATTATAATTGGTGTTTTCCAGCTTTTTTCAATTGAATTAAAAATGAAATCTACCTGAACATTTCACGCCACGAAATTAAATAATACGAAAAGTTCGCTTACAAATATTCTTAATACCGGTGACTCGATCTCTGATAAACAATTTCTGGTATATATTTTCATTACGTTTAAAAAAGCATATTAATTTCTCACGGCGGATTTTTTTTACGATCAGAATCAGCAACCAGATCGGCAAAACTGTAATTACGAATATATAAATTCGACACGATTCGTTAAAATTAATAGTCGACCTTGGATGAAATCAGCCGGTCGTATATTTCAATAATGTATGTACATAATTCAACTTGAAAATTCGCTATCGCACAACACGTCTTCAGATATTATCGTAATATCTTTGTTTTGATATTGCTCGATAATAAGTTCTGAATCGGAGCTACGATTTGCGGTCGCGCAGCTCGTCCGCGATGATAATGTTATAATCGGACGAAGATAAACTTACCTGCCACCGTTCCATAACTAATAATTAACAATTCGTTAGTGTAGCTTCATAAATTTTGTTAATGTGCTATTATTGAAGAGCGTTGCGGTTGCTTTAATGAAACAACTATTAAATTTCGTGATACTTTTTTATAATCCTACGAGTTTGATAAACATCTGTGTAACCCCATGATTTTGTGAGCTCGATGGCCAACTTTTTTTTATTCACGTTGCCCCCTACTATATTGTACCGATATAGGACTATAAGCAATATAGACAAATATTATTTATATATATATATATATATATATATATATAACCGACAAGATTGCATGAAAAGATTAATATTCGACCTTAATAATATTTTAAATCTATGAAAATATATTTGTGGATAGTTTACTTAACAATAGTAATTATTGTATTAAATAAAAAAAAACTTGTTTATATTAATCTATGCTTTTATAATAAACATAACAATATTTAATTTTATGTGCAATACTATTTATAATAATTGAAATATTTCGATGAAAATATTTCGATTAAAATAGTAATTAAATTAATTATAACAATTGCAATAATTATAAAAAGTGCACATTATGACTTTACCACACCGTTCTATCTAATAATCTCAACCATATGACTTTTCACTCTACAAATAAAAAACAACCCCAAGACCAACATCACAAAATATGTTCAGTCAACTGGAAGTTGAACCTAAAACCTTTCGCATTCAAAGCAACAACCTTTCGCGACGTCGTATAGAATGTAGCAGTATCGTATTAAAAACGAGCTTTGGTATATGCATGTGCATCTATAAACAATTGCTGCATAAAGTGCTCACTTTCATCTGAGCCGATCGGATAAATGATTGCGACACGACTGCAAATACCCTACCTACCCTTGAGTAATCCATACAAAAAGGCCTCTTCTACTCAAGTAAATCGGGTTCAATTACTTGGAATATTCCCTATTGTCCTGCTAGGTTCACAGACCTCCTCGACCCTTTAATGCAGTTGGAGGGCTGGACTTGTGCCCTCCAGTAGCGCCACCGCTGACGGCGGCGGCGACTTGACGTCTCCTCCGAAACATCGATCGAGTGATTTTTTTATTCCACTGAAATTGATTAGTCAACAGGCCATCGATGGTTAGATTTCGAACCTGAATCCTTCAGTTTCGAAGACGACGCCCTTGACCACTGTCGCTGTTAAAGTCATCGCGAAAGCGTGCGAAAATTCTGTCCGAAGCTAAATTTAGCTTAGCTTTAGTTAGCAATGCCCAGATTAGAATGTTTGAAATTACGTTACAATAATATAGTAATATAATACGTTAAAATAAGTATAATACTCTTTTCCACAACATAGTAATGCTTATACGACACGAAAATTTCCACACTTCGTTAAAGACTTACATTGTCTTAATTGGATAGTTCTATGTACACCATTTAACGAATTGAAAAGACCACGAAACCTACCAAAATATGCTACATTTGTATGAAAAAAATGTACTACAGAACACTAACAGCACGAGACCGGCTCGCGCCTGCGCCGCGTTTTTGTTCTACTCTCCCAAAAAAAGTCCCCACCAGATGTTTTCCCATGGGAAGTCATTGCGCATCATTTGAAGTCATTACACCGACGGCTTTGACGGTGATTAACCTTAAAACGATGTTCGATTTGGAGTCCGCGATCGTAAGTTTACGGGCGAATGGCTTTTTAGTATTCCGTAAGAATAAAAGTCTACACGGCTCGATCTGTCCGAAAGTCCCGTCCGTCAGTCTGTCTATGCGTTTCAAAACAAATAATAACAAGAGAATCATCGACTATGTATATAGTTAGTCGTATCAAAAGGTTACAAGAGGTGCATCGGATCGAATAATGTGTGTACAAAGAATCATGTAGCCCTTATTCTAGAATTCAGGATTACGAAGACGATTGAATATGTACTGATTTTGTGTGTGCTGTGAATTATTAAAGTTATTTAGTCAAAAATTGAAAAGCCCATTCGACTTCGAAAATTTATTTATGTTTCAAAAAAATCGATGTAACTTCCACACTAGCTCAAATTACACAGAACCACGTGTGTTTTCTTTGCTAAAGTTACGGAACCCCAGTTGAGGAAGAAACACGCTTGGATCGATTTTATTATTGTAATTACGTTTACAACCTACGCTATATCGAGTACGCATTAGATATCGAATGTATTTGTATTTGTACAGTTTTAATGCTTTTATATTACAAAAACGAATTTCCCGTAAAACTGTTAATTACAAGCTTCTCTGAAATTAAAAATGTATTTTCATCTACTAATTATACTGAAAGTTAATATTGAAATTACACCAGTAATTTATTAAAATATTGACATTACGAATGATTATATATATTTTGTATGCTGTATATACCATAGTTCTTTAAATTTTAACACTGTATAAGTAAAATAATCATACAAACACTGAAACAAGCAAGAGGCGCCGCTCTACTTGTAATGTAGAGTGCGTACCTCAACCCTGAAATCGCATCTTAGGTTGCGCGTGCGGCGGCGTGGTGCGATATGGCGCAAGACGCGGGGGTCAACGGCCGCTTATATTTTTTTTCTACTGCGTAAGTAAAGCAACTAGAACAGTGCGATATCAAATTCAAAGTTTGTACGATACCACATAGCTGAGGCGTGAAATAAATCACGTCAAGATAACACAAAAAAAAAACCGTTGACTGATAAAACAATTAAAGTATTGCAAGTGCATAAATAATCTAAATGCATTTAAATAAAGTAGAATAGATGTAATAAAAAAAAGTGGCAAAAATGTCAAAGTTGGGAAAAATTAAAGCAGTAGTTTATAAGTATATCATATCAATAGTGTATCTCTGTCAGTCTTTTTCTTTCAGTACATGTGATTCGTACCATACTCCTGAAATATGATGCCATTACTTTGTAGTACTCTTTCTGCATAAAAACATTCTATTAAAATACGTCTACAATGACGCTTACGCATCATCTGAACGTCAAACTGACCTCTTATACTTACAAGGTACTTTCTGTACCCGACTTCGTTATCAAATTTGATTCTATATTGGTAATTGAATCTTCAATGCTATTATAATTGGACCGGGATCATTCACACAAAAATCGTACTTTGCTCAGTTATTACGATAGTGTAATAAATAATCAATTTTTTTTTTTTAACAAAGTCCGCATACATTTATAATTGAACAGAAAAATAAAAATAAACCACGATCTTAAAACATTTTACGTCTTCCACATTCTTAAATCGTTCACTACGTAAACAAACACGACAATCGAAATATAAGTCCGGGATTCGTTTAAACATTTCCCTGTGAACGTTAATCAAACGAAGTCGCCGTCCATCTAAGCCGAAGCAGGTGTTTTTAATTCCGATGCGACCGTCACCGCGGTTAAAATTAACCGGCCCGGGCTTTATATTTGAACGCGGTTGTACGCTGCACTCTCGTTCTTAAAGTGGATCTGTGCGTTTTGGGCCGTGTTCCGTTCCGTTTTGGTTAACTTCGATATTGGATCGACGGCCGTCAGTCCGGCGCCCGAGGCGGATCGACCTTTGACCCGCCGGTTGTCGTGAATGCATTGCGCCGCCCATCTCGTTGTAATACTGTCCCGATTTATTTCACAGCTTTACATATGTCTGTAACGGTTGTAAGTTAAACCGAACCGGGTGGAATTTAATACGGTAATGCGTTTAAAATTCAAATTAAACGGATTCTATAATAATTTTCGAGTTATACATACAAATATGCGTTTTATTCGTGAGAAACAAAAGGTCAAACGTTCAACCAGCTGTTTACACATGCGGTGGTCGTGCGAAAAGCGTCTTTAAATGTTTCATAATTTCTTCAGAATCTTAAAAATGATAAGGCATCGATAGCACACTTTTCAAGTGAAATTTGGCAGTTTGGATCACGCCGCTATTGAGGCATAGGAAACATATCATCCCACGATATTCTATTAATTTCGATTGAGTGGCGAGATCTCCACACCAGTTTATAGTGTATAGCAAATTAGAAACCGCCATCGTCGTTGGTCACCAGTGCGGTGACGGCGTTCGAAAACTATAGCTTGGCGTCCTTTCCAAGCCACGAAGTCGGAGGCTCGATTTAACTCGAGAACTCATCGCTCAATTCGTCGAACATGCATACAAAACCCAATTCTAAGTAGTTGAACCTCGATAAGTTAAAGTCCAAGGGAAATACAAAATATTTTAAGTTATAGAGGTTTTAAGTTATCAAAGGTCTATGTTAGGGATAGGTTAATATAGAGGTAGGTATGTACATATGTATGTATGTACCCTTGTTCCACCCTTTATCAGCGTATGTGAGTGTTGTTAGTTTTCTTTTTGAACTCATTTTAAGCCAGTTTTATCACACAGTAAGTAAAGCGATGTTTTAATGATCAAAAACTTATGATCCAAGACTTACTTATGTCTTAAGGCTAACTGCCGCAAAGCTTTAAAGAATTTCGAAGAAGCAAACAATAGGTGACATATTTATTGTTTATGTTAACAATTTAACTAGTGAACACGTGCAAGCAATAAATACCGAAACCTTTTGTTTTGCACACTCTTTCGAAATGACTCATTGACAAACAATTTTATGTTATAGAGGTTGTGGAAACATTTCTTGAAGTTACTGAGGGCCAATACAGAGATTACTTATTTAAGTTATAGAGGTTTTAGGCTCTGATGGGAAGGGAACATATTATTTTTTGAAGTTATAGAGGTTTTTAAGTTACCGAGGTTTGAGTTATCGAGGTTCTACTATATTGTAATGCCATTAACCGAACCAGCAAAATCTATAAATGAAAAGATTACACGCCTTCATATATTTGGTTTTGTTACATGATGACATAAAACGCCAATGGTTAAAAACAAAACTTATCAATAGTAGAGTTCATGAAGGTGTCTGAATTGTGCGTCTAGGGTGGTAATTTAGGCATGGCTATAACAGTTATTTCCTTTGCATCAGACTGACCGACGGTGCGATTCGCGCATCGAGTTGCCTAACTGTGGTTAAGTGCTAATTTTGTGACAGGCGAAAGGGCCCCGTGCGCACTATTGACTTTATATCTATCGCTTCACATTATGTTTCCCAATCGTTTCGGTTTTGAGAGACATTTTCTAATATTTGGTGTGTCTCGGATGAATTTGAAGTTGAATACCGTCATTTTTCCCATAACCTTGGATGTTGTTTTCTTTGAATCAAAGTCTAATATTTTCATGCTATTATAATAATGTATATCAAAATCAACCGTGTTTGTTAAACTCATAAGCAGAAAAATTAGTAAATAAAGTTTACGCTATTAATTTTGAAAGTTCGTCTTATTTTAAAGAAAAATGCTTTGTTTTTTTTTTTCTTTCCGTTTACTAATTTTCCGAATTACAGCGAGATGGCCTTTTAGTTAAGAGCATTCCTATTGAACTAGAAGATGCTTATTTCGAATTCGAACCACGGGCCAAACGTGCAATTAAAACTCTCGCTTCGTGTGTAGAAGACCATCTTAAATCATCGTCTCCACCTTTCTTCCAACGTTATTGCATTAGTGAAAACGGTAGTTAGCAGTCCTCAATCCGGTCAGGGTAGCTTTACTCACCTCAAGGCTTACAATCCATGCCCATTAACCTGAAATAAATACCAAGAAGTAGTCATTGGCTATTACCGACAGAAGTGGAAACTCAAAAGCGTAAAACTATGAGGTAACAGTGTTTTTTTGGAATTTTAAAATTAATTGTCATCTTCAAAATTAAAATATCATAATTTGTATGTTAATGTCATTAACATTAGTCTGGTTTTCACATCTATCGGCACTCCGAGCAACATTTTTATATCGTTTGATTATTGATCAAGACACACGATAGGCTGCGCAAGTCCAGTAAATTTGATACAAAAGCCAATATGAACATTAAAGTTTTGAATCGTAAAATTAAAGGCTTATTGTTCGAATAAAACAACATTAATGTCGCCATAAAATTGAATTTAAAATATTCCGTATTAGCATATCGGCGTACACGGTAACGCGATGTTGGGAACTTATAAGATTTTACCTATCCTCAAATCGCTTAGCGTGCCTTCAGAAATTTTCGTTTCAAAATGTTGTGATAGCGCATACGCTCTGCTGGGGTTACTTTAAGTCCGACACACCAGAGATGGTCACCCTACATGCGCACAGGCAAGACATGTTGCGTTATTGGCATTCCAGTATTTCCCGATCGCTCGTAACCGCGTGCGCGTTTATGACATGTCATTTGTGTTACTTCCGCTAATAAACAGTTTTTTTTCATCCCACTAAATCGTTTGTTTGTCTGTACATCACAAACGTAAGTCTCGCAAAATG
The DNA here is from genome assembly GCA_005406025.1 of Eumeta japonica. Classification (NCBI taxonomy): domain Eukaryota; kingdom Metazoa; phylum Arthropoda; class Insecta; order Lepidoptera; family Psychidae; genus Eumeta; species Eumeta japonica. The sequence goes on from BGZK01000014.1 coordinate 1,025,185, forward strand.
AGGTGTACCGTCTACGAAATATTACATTACTTAAATAGATTTGTCAGGGTATTTTTCTAATAAACTATTGGCGTCAATCCCACATTCGAACTTAGGAACATCCGAATACCCACTGGCACTCACTAATAAAGTAGCTAAATTCGCACAATATACACAATACACATTCGTACAATGGTATATATAGTACAATACAGCGAATACAGAATGTTATAAGGTAGATAAGGGAACATACCCATACTACGTAACCCTTTCCTAGGACGGTGGGGGCATAAGGCTTCATCACGATTATATATTCTATTTGTAGCAATACGTAAGTACCTGTTACAATATATTTTTACATAAGTTTTTTTCTCTTCGATTATATTAACTTTCTGTTAGCAAAAATGATTTAAAATCATATGTATTTATGAATTACTACGTGAAAACTAAATGGGCATAGACTACAGTTGGTCACCGAGTATTGTAAAATATAGATTACGTAGTATGTGTATTTTTCCTAATATTATTATGCATTAGCTAAAATTTGTGTAAGCGGCAGTATATACGGCTATAGCAAATGTTCCCTAGTTTTAATTATTGCGGTGTCGTCATTTAAGTATTAAGTGATTTCACATAATATTTGATGTTAAGGATATTATTATTGTCAGAAAAGGGGTAATTTTAAAATTACTTATGGAAGTAAAAATAAGCAAATGTATAATTCTTTTCTTTTAATAATTTACATATAAATATATATATATATATATAAATTACATCAGAATAGAATTAAGGACTTTGGGATTTTTTTTATGAATAAATGCACATATAGCATCTAAAATTTAAAGTTATCTACTTTATATACGTCTTTTGTTCTAGCCAATGAAAATGGATCATCAAAAAATTATTTTTAAAAGAACTGTCGAAATATTTGCCAAGTTGATGTTTGCTGAAAAAAATTGGTTGTCTTTAAAGTCGGTTTACGGACGATAATTTTACGTGATAACGTCCCTAGAACACATCGATGAAAAGTTGCATACTTTTATAAATTGAATTGAATTATTATCACTGAATTATCATTATTTTGTGTCATCTAGTAATGATAAATATTTTATATTATTATGAGAGATATAAAATATCTATTATTATTTTGTATCTTTCTTCCATTCCATGGGCCGGTGGAGTGGAAGAGAGATAGATGCGTCACAAGCCGAACGCTTAGGCCGATCGTGCCTCTGTATTGTTCCGCGCTCTCGCTCGCACGTTCGGCTCAGGCGGAACGCGACAATAAGTCATGCTTTTTTGGTGCGTACAGCCGGCATTCATCGATTTATAAGACGTTATCACGTCAAAAATTTGGAAATTTCTAGATAAAGTAGTGAAATTATTTTTGGAACAATTAACCCAAGTTCGTGACAAAATAGTTACAAAACGAAACGTCCTAGAAATGACCATAGACCGTACACCATCACGCGATGTCTCACCGTGTGTCGTCCGGCGAATGGGTGTCCTCTCAAATAATTACCCGCCTAATGTCACGCGATGCGGCGCTCGCCGTGGGAGTCAACGACCCTAATATTTGGCGCGTAACGAAACGCATTTCGAATGCGTTTCAGTCGCGCGCGAGAGTTACGGGTCTTAACTGCGGACCGTTTTGGGAACCATTCGCCGGGTTGCGTTTGAATAATTAGGTATTTCAGTATTTTTATTTTGGGTATACCACATTTTGGAGAAGAGTGTCATCCAAAAATCTAATATCCGCAGGCAGGCTTATTGCGTGTGGGAAATTTGGAGCATGCTCTGTGGCAGAGAAACTTCATTGTAAATTATCAATAAACTTTTAAATCAAAAACTGAGATGTTTACTCGTAATAAATGAATAAATAAATCATTAGATTTAATATAACAAAAAAAGAAGCGAACGGGAATTCGATTACATACGACATTATAAGTTTTTCTTACTTTTTCTGATTTTGTTATAATTTTCTTAAATTTTTTACGTTAATAAAGTTACATTAATAAAGACTTGGTTATAGTGTATAATTATCTTTTACTAATATATTAGTTGATTTATTCTCATTTTAGTTTTTTTTATATGGGACTTAAAACACTTCTCTTAGCAACGAGTTTTTGTATTATTTTTTTGTTACGTCGTGGCATTGATCTTAATTTTATACAAACAATGCGTCCCCGAATTTGCCGCGTACGAGCGTTTTTTATACATTTACGGTTACATCTGCTTATCTACAGCGTTACGAGTATCACTTCCGCTGCATCCATTGTAAAGATCTTTAGATTGAGTTTTTTTTTATTGCAACTGCCGTGAACTGGAGACTATTTAATATAACCTATTATTTGTATGTAATGTATGGAATCGTTTTATCGAATCAGCGGCCAGTAATGTTAAGATTTCAGTAGTAACTAATGCCTTAAGTCAAGTTGAAACCGCTCGATGTGTGCCTCGGGGAGCACGTCAAGCTTTCGATTTAGGATGTGGTCGCGTTAACGACGACGACGGCCCTGGCCTGCGCCGGGCCGGCGTGAAGAGCCTCCTGGATCTAAAATAAAAGGGTCGTGGGAGGGTAGGGCTCAGCGCGGCGACTGATACCAGACTCAACAATCTTGCACTGTCGACATCTGTGTTTAGGCCATAGGCTTGCGCAAGTCATGGGAACTACTCATGAACCATTTTGTAGTCTATGCATCTAATGCATAATGCATATATGTATGCACTCCTTAAGAACAAGTATTCTACACGATAATATTGTAAATTTTAGAGATAGTGATGAAAGTGAAGAAATAAATCAAGAAAATAGAATAGTTATATAATAAATACATGTTAGTAACTTCAATTAGCAGAGAAATTTCACTGCTTCCGAGAGCTTGGGGTGAGGTTCAGGATTTATTATTTATTCATATAAATGTCACTGAGCTAAAGGTATGTCCATGATAGCATGAAGATCGCATAGCTTCAATTTACGTAAATCTTAAATGAAGTTGTGAATGCTTTGTGTGTTGTTAGTATTCATGCATTGGGTGTTTTTAATGTTGCCTCATTTTTTATCAAAAATCGTTTTCGGAATTGTAGTAATATTATTATAATTTTTCATTAAATATTCAAACAAAATTTGCATTAAATATCCAAACATAAATTCTAACAAAACCTTGTATCGAATACGTAACGATACAAACGACAGCATTGCGTGCAAACGTTTTTATGATGAGTCATTTGAAAAAGTAATGTAGTAATATGCATTTTTGAAAAACATGATATAACAATCGTATTTGAATAAAATGTTAATTTGCCTTGAATCATAAAACTTTGCTTACTTATGGGAATAGTACGTTTACCCGCAAGACCTCAGCCTTTGCCTGCGCGCCCGCACAAGGGGAACCGGTTGCATAAAATGAAAATAAAATAAGTAACAAAGATGTACGATAAACCCGCGGGAAAATAAAATAAAATAGCGCCACCGGCAGCGAAAGTGAGTTTTAAAAAGGTTTGTGGAGTCTATACAGTTAATGCTTTGTCGCTTAGTTCTAGTATTACATTTCGCATTTGAATAATACGTAATGCGTGTAATGCGAATACAATTACAAATAGCTATGTTTGTAGAACGTATAAATCGTATGGAATGTATGTATTTGTGTTACAAAAATGCATACCCTTGCATTTGTAACACTGAAAAATAATATTTTTTCTTGATTTCCATTTCTTTGATGACGATTTTGATATGTGATAAAATTGAATGATATTTCAAAATGCTAAATGTAGGAATTAAATGGATGTTGATTTAAACTTAACGTACGTAATACTTTATTTGTGATATTAAGATCCGATACAATAAGTTTTTTTTAATTTAACAAATAATCTTTGAAAAGTTACATGTTTTACGAATCTTTTAGAAACTTAGCAACTTTTTATAAATTAGAAAACTGTTTGTCAATGTATAATGGAACAAATATCCATAAAGCAGGTGTATGTCGAATGACATTCAAATGAATCTATTGAGTCCATGCAGACCATAATGGCGAGATTTTGCCAGCCATTTTTACTGTTGGAATTCTTAAGAAATAAAATTTTTCCCCTTTTTTCTAATTTAAGGATTATTTTAGATTTAGAATTTATTTTAGGGAAGATTTTTTTTTAATTTCCTAGCGCGATGAATCGACTTAAAATGTAAGAAAATACATAAATATATTATAACTCTGTTTATATGTGGAGACTATTCAAAAATAACAATCATAAAGCTCCTTAGCAATGAATGGGAATTTGATAATGATGACAAAATTGTTTTTATATTTTGAAAGAATAACGTGTAAAGTATCAAAAAGGCGTGTATAAATTTGACATACAGTTTAGATACAAGCAAAATAAAAAAAAAATAAACATAACTATTCCCAGAAAATAATTTTCGTTTAACTTAGTTTCTGAGTTTCATACCCTAACACTTTCCCTATGACGATATTCAAAGAGTAATTTTTATACTGTATGACACCTTCCAATGGAATAAAAACAAATGTAGTCCAATTTGAAATATTTTTGTACAAAGTTTCGTGCAAGACGCGGAACCCTAATCGAATGAAGCCGACACGTTCTTGTCTTCCGTCTGATGCATATTTCCGTGTGGATGACTCGATATTTCAATTCTGGAGAATCCAAATAGTATTCTCGTCTCGTCATGATGCACGATTACAAATATTTTTTAAATATCGTAAATTAAGATTACATTCCTACATGTTTTACGAGCGTTGGTGCATGGATCAGTGATTAAGAACATCGGCTTCGAACTAAAGGGTGCCGTGTTCGATTTCGGCTACGGACGAATCGACCCATAAGCATTTGACTGAAGTCAAATTAAAACCACTCTCTCAATGCCTCGAATTTAAGCAGCCAGTGCCGGACGTTGTTCTCGCATTTGTGACGACGGTTGTTGCCAGAAGTCAACCCGCATTGGGCCAGCGTGGATCGCTCAAAGTTTGAGTCCCTCATTATGAAATAAAAAAATTGTAGATAATTGAAATATGACAAAGAACAACAACGTTTTACGACGCTACACCCATTGTCACGACAATGAAGGATTTAGCGAAGTTTTAACCTTGCCTGCGCCAGGCATAAGAACTTGTAGAATCGAATACGTCTTGTCTCGACCCGATCGAGTCGCAGGCGACAGCATGGTCGCCCAGCGATCACTGGTACTGCAATCTTCGATTGCAAGAATTGTAGAATTTTAGTTTCTGTATATCTTAAAAGTAGTATTTGGCCGCAAACATAATTACAAGCTCAAACGTACGGTATTTTATATGTACAGGAGGGCCATAAGCAATGTGCCTGATTAAAACTGGTTACTTACCTATATAGATGAAGGTTAATGTTTTGCTCCTTTGTTTATGCCCTGGTAATTTGATATCGAAACGTCTCTTATCATCTACAATGCAAGCTGAAGGACCAAGCTGCATATTTCGAATGGTTATAGACTGTGTTTTGGGAATTTAATCAAATACACGTGTGTTATACAAAATATATTCTTTCAGTATTATCCTTAAGCGGTCTGGTCGATATTTTCAAAAAAAAATTGTTGTCTTTAATACATTTGACTTGCCTTTCGCTGTTTGCTCGGCAAGAACAATTGGGATAAGTATTATTGCGAAATCAGTCGAATAATTAATTTTTTGTAAAATCGAAAAAAAAATAAAACAAAACGCACTTATGTATAGCGTCTGTGCCTAGTTATCAGACGTTTGCCTGACTCTATTTTAAAAATGACGACAAAATATATCTTTTAAATACCGGATCGAATATTTAAGATAATTCCTAGGATTTTTTTATATGTTTTGAATATTTACTGTTATTGGTAATCGAAACTAGGATTAGAATCGAGATAGAGATAGGGATCGTATTTACAGTACACCCGTCCGAACTGAGCCACAAGTAAAAGCTGTGCCGATTACAATCATCGATTACTGTCCAAAAAAAATTAGTAAAACGATAACGGGCAGCAAAAGTCAGTCTGTACGTACGTATTGCTACTTAGTCGATAAGCCGATGTCATTAAATAGTACGATAACAATTTTAAAGTTACTTATTAACCCTTTCGCTTTTTTCTTTAGGTATCTTTTTATCGATACATAACAAAGCGTGTTTTTTCGGAAATGTACTAACTCTGTATGACGAATAATTTAAATAATTGAAATTATGTCAGAAATTTGGTCATACTTTAGAATTTTCTAGAAAACCAATTTTACCGGAATTTCATCTGCATGACTTCGTTCACACAGGCGAAGTGGTACTAATACTTTAAGTCTTTTTTTTTTTGAAACATGTTATCATCAAATTAATTAATAATTTAAACACAAACGTTACCTACATCATTAGATTCATGTGTTTCTTTGACAACATGGAGGATTTTTTTGTGCACTTAAATAAAAAATTGACTTAAACTGCAAATTAAATTAAGTATATAGGGCGTCTAAATACTTAAACGATTGGTTTTGTATTCCAATTATAAGTTCTTAGGGGTCATAGATATATAAAAAAGAGTCAGTGTTAGGGTTCGCCCATTAACCACGTGAGGTATTTTCACAAACATTTGAACTTCCCTTCTTAGCTCATTTAATAATCGCGTGTATTTTTTTCTAGCAAAATGTCTTGTATATTTTAAAATTGATAAAATTGACAGAGAATTGTTTAAAAAAATATGGAACCAATTAGACAATGTATTAACCTTAGTGACAATTCTCTCTTGTGTAATATAATACTTACGCTAAAATTATTCGTGCAAAAGTGCGAAATGATTTTATTAGCAAATTATTTTTTTCTTTTATCAACGTCACGTGGCGTATAGAATAATACACGTGACGTCCCTTGCAACCCTCTTTTCACAAAATTGGCCATCCACAAATGTTTCTAAGCATCCCTTATCGACTCATAATTATCACTATGAATAATATCTAAAATTAATGAATTTATTCAAGCACGGTTTACTTAGAATTCTGGATAAACTTACTTCCGTACTTTTTTAACGACCTTTTATTTACACGTTCATACGTAAATAATAGCCGATTATATAATTGTATTAAAATTTTAGCATGTAGGTAAAAAAGTATAATACAAGACATAAACGTGAAAGACTTTCGCATTTGAAAAAGTAGATGATGGATGTTTTTAATGAAATACATCAATTAATATTTCATAAGGAAGTTATACATAAAAATAATTGTTGCTAAAATTAAATGAATCGAGTAGTTATACAAAGAGTTTGCAAATGCAACAGCATATGGTCGAAGTTTAGATGTCACTTGACAGTGCGCGTGGGCAAAGCGTAGGTTACTTATGGCCTACAACCTACGTCTACTTGCGAAGTCGTCATTGTTCGCCTTGAGAGACACGTAAACTGTGGCCGCGACGATTTGGAAACTTTTTGACTTTTAACGAAAACAACTAATCACGTCGAAGTTTACACATCTTGACTTTCCGAAATTATGAAGCGTTTGGTTCGTAATGTTATAGATGCCTTTTGTTCAAGACTCGACTCATACGTGTACGTATATTTAATAACGATGTTATTTAAATATCGATAAAACATTCTAATATACTTTGGTTCAAGGCGGGCATTTATTCTGAGGTTTCAAATACATGTTAGAAAAAAATCGCAGCTGTGAGTATTTATGCAACTATTCATTTTTAGCGATGTATTTGCAGAATCGTAGATTGTGCTGAAGCTTTTATATATTTTCGATGGTAGCGGAAATTAGTTGGAAAACATCGGTGTTCGATCGTTATTAATTTATCGGTATACGATATATCGGTATTTTAATGGATACATATTTCAAGAGGGGAAAGCCATTCTCACCTTTAGATAAATGCCATTGATAAAAAATATTGTTCTAAAGATAAAGTATAAATATTTTATTATCTAGCATAGAATAAAAAAAATATTCAATACTCTTAGCACTATCATTTCGTACGGATAACGCTTTTGTAAAAATATAAATAAGTGTGAAAGAAATATCTGCAGGTGTATGACATCATATATTTTTTTATATGGCAACTTAATGAATTTCGTTAGTGCCGCAAGATGTCAGCGCAATCTCCGTTGTTAAGGCAACAAAAGGTCACGTGGGTCGTCGAGCTTGGTGAAGCACCACAATACAGCTTTGCCCCGTATGAAAAGCATCTACATCACAGTAAATGTAAGTTGGTTTTATGTCATTTAGATAATAGTAACGAAATTACTACAAAGTTAAATATAAATTTACTAGATACGTTGAAACTGTGTTTACTATTAGCATCGTATAACAGCGTAAGGCATAAATTCGAAAACTAATAGTTTTTCATAGCAATAATTACAATAAAAGTCAGCCAGTAAAATTATTTTGAGCTCCCAATTAAGAACACCACCACTTGATGACTGTTCGTCATTGATGTTATGAAGTCTAATTAGTTGAAATTGCGGCATGAGAAATAAATATGAATGTTAATGGTTGCAAATATCTAGTCTAGAATCTTTATCATACGTCGGTAAGGTGTATAATGTTTTTGCTATTTTTTATATTGAAAAGGAACGTACTTGTATTACATAAAAATTGGTAAATAATTATAGTATCTATTACTTTTTTATATTATATACTATAAAACAAAGAATTTGATGAGAAAGTTACTAGTGTAACTGATCATATATTGAATCATTCTGTTCTTGAAGAACAATGGAAACACTAAGATGTTCAACTTGATTTTACGATAGAATTAAAAGTCAGTTTTCATCATATTCGTCGGTCATAAAATGTGAATAACTTGACATTCATTGAGTTGAGTGACCGGCTATATGAGTTGTGCTAAATTGGCGCGTAATGGGACAATGACACCGAAAAATAGAATTCCTATTATAGAGCAAAAATGTGTTGCTACCGCACTAAAATTAAAAGTCTCAATACAATGGAATGTCATTATCAGTTAAGAGTTAATATCTAATTTACAGTCGACACTATGGGGAAGAAAAATTCATTAATTTATTTAACTTGATATATTGTACAATGTATTTTATCGATTCTTCAACTATTCAGTACCGCCATGAAAAAAAAAATTGGTTGCCTGTAAAGTCGGTATACGGGCGAAAGTTTTACGTGACAACGACTTTGAGTGGTAAAATCATTTTAATGTGAATATTCATTCGTATAGTAGGAAGAAGGATGAAATAATAGTAACAATTTAAAACATTTATTTATACAAAGAATTATATTTAAAACATTAATTTATACAAAGAATCTCGCACTGAATTTCATATTAACAAAATTTTATTTTTTACCTTTACACATACATACGTATTTATATACAAATATACATACAATAACTTGCAATACATTTGCGTACAATGAAACAGCGTTTACTACAACTTAACTTGTTCCTATCTGAGTGGAAGGGACGCGTGCCTTTCACTTTTTATGTCTGTCTCTCTCGCTCTTAGGCGAAGGCTAACCATGCCCGAGTGGAAGGGACGCGTGCCTCTCACTCGCTCTCATTGTGAGCGCATAACGTGAGCGGAGCGTAACGCAGTTTCTTGAAGTGTCACCCGGCAAACCAATTTATAAGACGTTGTCACGTCAAAAGTGTAGCTATAACATCATCTGTAACTTATCGGATTGCAAACATTATAACCTGGATTCAAGATTCCGCTCCAGTGGACATATAATGAAATTCTTCATTTTTAGCATCAAGTTATATTACATTCAATCAGTCATAATTGAAGGGAAATAGCCAGTCTTGTGCTTGATTTAAATTTCGATTTCACTGTCTGTTCCGGTGCCAATCTAGTTTTCATTTCCAATTCAAATTCAAATATATCTTTATTTCATAGGTCATGAACAACACTTGAAATACGTTACAATATATCAAGAATTTACAATTTATTACTTAAGTTCACCATTTGTTCGGAAGGCAGTTTAATGTCAATGTCTGTCCTGCTTTTGTTTCCATTTGTGATTCCGCTCATAATTCCAATACCTCTCTCGTTTCCAATCCCAATTTTAGTCTTGCTGTAAGTCCGATCTCGATCTCGCTCACGATTCTGATCATTCGTCTGATGCCTTCCGTCCACTTATCTATCCATCCGTCCATCCGGTTATCAATCCATCCATTCATCTACCCATCCACAATCCATATAACTACATATTCGGTTTTCTGTTCAGTCATTTGGTTATTCACACCTCTACTTATCTGGGCTTTTGGTCAACGGCCCAACAGGTCGTCCAACCATCTAGCTATTCAGTCATTCACACATTTACCACACTTATTTTCCTACCTTGCCATCTACTCATATTGTAATTCCTCAATCCAACCATCCAATCATCCGTCTATAAAATATCCATGCACACGGATATTCCTCCATTCCATCAGTCAACTATTCAATTATTCGGTCATCTACTCATACGGCCATTCGCCTTTCTGGTAAGCAAACCTACTAAACTTCCGACTTATCCATCCTTCTACGCATTCGTCCATTTACACACACACATTACACAAAAAGGTATCCAACCATCCAGCCACAGTATTAGTAAATGCATTGCAAAATATTTTATTATTTAATTTTATATTGTTTTAGTATAATAGTAAATTTTTTATTAAAAACTTTTTAAAAAATCTTATGAAATACTCGATTACAAATTTATCTAGTCTAATTAATATATAATCTTTCATTTTCTATATTACCAATAGAGTAGAAAAGTTAAAGTAAAATGTTTGATAAAGCTTTATTTCATTATTGTTATATTTCATTTCTTTTCTTTTATCTTTACATATAGAACGTTATTGTGAAAATAATGCAATAAAAATACTTAGACTATTATAATAAATATATTAATATATAAATGATACAGTTCCTACGTGACCATAAAAAATGACGTTTAATTTTTCAACACTAGCAACACTTCAATGTAAATAAACGAAAGTTGCACGTGTGTGAGTGCCGCCGCTTGTCATTGCGTTGCGTTCTTGGCTGCTGTCGATCATGTTTTATACGTTTACTGCGGTTTTTCACAGTTTTTTTACCATTTGAGCAATTAAACATGGTGAATAACTGTTAATGATATCGTAAGAAAGTGTTCAGTGCGTTCAAAAGCGATTTTATCCTCTAATACCAATTTCTAAAACTTTATACAAACTTTGGGAGTGGCGGTGTGTGTGTTGACATGGCTTAAACTTTTTATCGTTTCGAACTTAATTTGTTAAATAAAACACAACTAACCAAGGAAAGCGAGAAAAATGGAACCCAGTTTCGTTGGTAAGCTTGCCTTAAATTTTTTATGATATTTTTGGTTATAACGTTAAGTTTACCGAGACCTTGAATTTCCTTTCAAGAAGTGGTAATGATGCAACCACTTAAAGTGGATAACATTAGGTCACGAAAAGAGTTGCTAGTGAAGTCAAGAACTTTGTCGTCATTTAGGAAATTCGGTCTTGGCGTTATCAGAAAGTACATAATGAAGATAATTTCAGATGCTTCGTACTACGCCAGATTATCTACAACAGATAAGCATGGGAAAAGTCTATAGATTATTTTGTATCTAAAAATTGGCTAGAAATTTTCTTTTAGGTCTGCGATATTTAGTATTACAAACTTTTAAAGGTTTGGTATATTGAAATATTTAGTACTCTAGGAAAAGTAAAAAAACAAACCTACATTGGATATGGCATATTAATTTTAGAAGTACTTTAATATTTTGAATATGTAATTTATATTATATATTGTAGTATTTAGTTAATGATATTATTTTTCAGTTTATCAATTATATTGATGTTAATGGAATCAAGTATTTCGAATTTGAATGATCCAATCCATAAATGAACGAAATGAATCTAAAGTTTGCTATAAAATTGGAAATATCAAAATGCACACCAAAAATTGAATAATATACTTGAAGTAGGATCGGTAGAGATTTTTATAAACATTCAATATTTTAATAATTCATAAGACTATTGTATTATATATGTAGCATACTAACAGGCTGAATAATTGTGAATTTTCAGTAACATCTATACAATATTAATTTTTATATTTCATAAATATACATTGTACTTTATATATCTTTAATTGTATATTTTTATATTTCAATACAAATAGTAACATAAATTGACTTAAAATATCTTAATACTTTCATATACAAGATAAACAAGTTTGTAATTCATATAGCTTGTCATGCACTAATTATTATGATGCAGAATATGTAGAAAGTATGTAGGAAATCTAAGAAACTTGCAGGTTTTCATATTACACATTCTTAGCTAATATTATATGCAGGCATATATTGTTTACATTAGTTGTGTTATATGTGAAAGTGTGGAAAATAGTTATATTCATATTTTAATTTCTTAGTGTTATGTTTTTATAGGGTTTAATTGTGAACTTGTAGATTTTTGACACATTATAAATTATTTTTTTCATAAAAAAAAGTGAATTATTGTTACAAGGACTGCAGAAATACTACAATTACTGTAATAATAGTAGTCTTGAAGTGGAGAAATTAAAAGAAATTTTTTTTTTGCAGTTATTCCACTTAATAGCTGCATAAAACTATCAATTTTTTAGTCAGCAGTATTGTACATAAAATTCTCCATTATGCACTTAAGTTTTTTTTCAAAGAAAAATTAATCTTTATGAGAGTAAAGATTGATGAAGTACAGAATTTAATATTTAAATATTCAGATAATTTTCTGTTTACATGTATTTAAAGAATTGAACAAAAGATTTTACAATGGATCAAACCAAAAATGTGAACAGAGGAAGCTTGATAGTTCAGAATTACAATACATGCAGTTGTTTATATGTATTTAAAAATTAGTAGTTTTATGAAATATTACAATTTCTATAATTGTAACCTTATTTTTCTAAATACACACTTGTTGTCGGTGACGGATTACACATTTTCCAACTATAGTCTATTCAAATTTTACCACCCTACCGGTCTCTACAATTCTATACCTTGGTTTCGTCCTTATCAATTACAGTTTTTTTTTGTTAATGAAATTGTAATTTTATGTTTTGTGCATTGATTCTAATTACACCATAGTTTTCCTGTAATTAGTATGATTGTGTATTAGGGGATGAATATGTCAGTTCCTAGATTATTTTTGCAATGTCATAAATTAGTTAAGATTGCTGAAAAAATCGTTTTTGGGTATATTTCTAAGGTAATAAAAGTTTATCATGTATTACTAAAGTGGGGTAAGGTATGCCTGAGTTAAATAATTTTCATGGCATTTACTAACAATTAAAAACATTATATTCGATAATCTGGTGACAATCTGACTGATGATGATGATGCAATTCAATTACGTCATGAATGTTTTACAATTTCTTTTTGGCTACTTGTATTCCAAACTATGCAAAATGTAGAAAAAATTATCTAAGTGGTTCAATATATTATTTGTTAAATTGTTTATATGGACCTTATAATATTCAGGTACCTATATAAATACGAAACTTTTTAATTTCTGTAAGACATAAAAAAAAATATTCTCTAAATTTGCTGCCCTAAAAATCTGCCACCCTAGGCTCTAGCGCCTACTCAGTCGGTTTATAAATCTGCCACAATTTGTTATGTTTCATGGTATATTGCATAATCCAAAAACTTTGGGATTATTAGAGTTGCATGTTCTAAATATTAAACTGTACAGAGAGGAAAGGTATAAAGTTTTTGTAGACCTGACAGCCCAAATTAACATGATGAAATTGTTTTCTTAAGCAGGGTTATTCGCATAATTAATACCATATCAAAACATATTTTATTATACATTAGTGGAATTCATTGTATATTGAAAGTACATTATTGAATTGGGTGTTAATCCTATAACGATTTTATAAGCTGTTGAGGAGATATTTTTTGAACTGTGTGAATTTTTTTTTTATTAATAATTTTATATCATTCTTCCTAATGAAAGTAGCGGGTAATTCGCCTTATAATTATCCACTTATTGAATATAAGTTGACCACACATTATATATTTTGCAAATGTGAACAAAAGCATTAATCAAAACCTTTTAAATAGTAATGAAATTGTAACAATGTTGATAAGGAATAGCTATAATATGTACTAAATTATCAGAAAGACCATGTAGAGTTCCTAGAATTGATATATGGAGATAATTAAGCTGTTTGTGCGATGACCTCATTTCTGTCTGCATAGTTATATTTAAGTGCACACTGAATGATTATTTTAAGTGTCACCAGTAGCTGTACACTACACCCACCAAGTTGAATTTTGGTTTGATTATAAATTAAATATATAATCATAGAAAAATAGCAGGTTGTATTGTCTTATAAATGAAGATTGTTATAGATTTTATTCACTTTGGTTAATTACTTTTTCACTGTCTAATATTTGTTTGGCTTATGTTTCCATTTATTGGGAATAATAATTAAATTTTGAACCTGAAGACCTTTCCCTGGTTACTTAAACTAATAAAATATTGTTAATTGTTAATGTAGTCCCTAATTAATTCATTCAGATATAGCTTATTTATTTATGTAATTACAAGTGTATTTCAAAATAATGACAATTTCGGGAATTAATTGAAATGTGAATTATTAAAAACATCTAGTTATTTTCTTTTCTTAAAACATTTAATGCAAACGTTTTTGCAAATTAAATGTTAATGCAAATTAAATGTTTTAAGAAAATCTTAGTAGGCGAATATTACATGGGGAATATGATAACCATAACAATTAAAATACTTGTATTTAAGTATGTTACAGGTTTTAAAAAAAGTTCCTATTTTATGCAAATTGTTAACTATCAGGGTGTAAATAAAACTATTAGCGGGGCATTTACATCCTTTTAGCTTCAAAACAAAAAAGCGCTAGATTCATATTTAGTTTTTATGCGATCAAGTAACTATAAAATGTCTCCACAAACAGTACCATTTTATGTAAACATTGTTTAAAACATTTTGCATGGTTACAATTTATCAACTGTCCACAGTCCATGACCTTAGCATATGCAAACCTACCACATTACTCCATTATGTTAATTATGTTGATATTGTAATGTCTTTTTATTTACTAACAATATATGATTTATTAATTGTACCCATACTAAATATATAAGACGTACATTGGTTGTAGAGTTGTGTGTTATTGTCGTCATTCTCTCACGGACATCCTACTGCAGGCTACTCCTAGATATTCAAATCAGCTATTAATTTTGATCCTGTAACTGCTGTTACCTAATATGTAGATCTTTGCTATATCTAAATAGAGGCATGATAAGCAATGCCACATGTATTGCAATGTCTATGACGAAACTTATTACAATGGATCTAAGTGAATTCTAGTTATATATTCTGCAACATTTATGCTCAGCACACTGTGATTTTTTTTTCCTAGTTTATATGCCTATATCAGTGACTTAAGTTCTCTTCTAAATTTCGTTAATAAACATGTTATCTTTTAGAAAAGCTTCTCAGTATTGTATTTGTCATACCTTGCAGATCTATTTTAAATTTGCATGATTATCATTCATGTGTCAATGTTATGTGTGATTACAGGTAAATTCTTGTAGTGTTTGAAAAATTTTATCCTTTAGTTTTTGTAGCTTGTGATAAGAAATTTTGGCTAACTATCTGAAAATGAAGCTTATGTTCCTTCTTAATGTTGCTTTTTATTAGAATGCATGTCTAAAATATGTACAATGTCTTGTAGATTTTTAATTCCATCAATATTAGTAAAGTTAAATATAAATAAAAGAGTAAACTTCAATCTATGGGTCTCCAGTTTTTGATGAAGTTAAAACTTCATCATAGTCAACAAAAATATAAACAGTTTTGTATATGACATGTTTTGTTATGTGGAATGTGCTCTTTGGTGTCATGAATGGATGAATGGCACGAAAAGGTGAATGACATGAATGAAATTCGCCTTTGTGTTCATTAGTAGCCATATTTGTAGAATCAATTTACAAATGTGGCTTAGAAACAATGTTGGTTAGTTTCAGAATTCAGTCTTCATGTTTCTAAAAACTAGACCACAATACTTTCTTTGCTCTTGGATTTCACCCATTTTAATAGTAGTATTGCCACTACTTCGTAGGTATAGTACTTTTAGAATCTAGGTTCCAGTTGTTATTTTTTTGATTATGTTGCTATATATTCAAAGTTTTTGATTTAAGTAAAAATTTTTTAATTAGATAATTTTTTTTTTTGCCCTTTACATTTGTCGTAATATAAGCATCAAATATGCTATAATTCTGAATGTAATACTGAGCTTCGTGAATACTGTAAAGGTGTAACGTGCCATTTCATATTATTTCTTATTTATAGTGTATTTACCTTTTAAATCTGCATGTTATCTTTTGTGAAATTATTTTCCTATGCCCCTTAATATTTTCACTAGATTAAAAGTTTCAACAATATTGATTATGGTTTTTGAACTATTATACAAAATTTATTAAATAATTCCATTTAAAAACATTCATACCCAGCTGAAATATTCAGGCATTTCAGTTAAATACTGTAACTTTCGTTACAATGACTATAATTTTAAGTATTTTAAATCTTATTCCTACATGTCTTGTTTTGATAATTTTGGCTTTTTTTTCTAAAATTATTCAGGCTTTCTCATATATGTTTTTTCTTAGGCTTTTCTTGAAAGCTCTCACTATAACTCATGTAGTCTTTCAAATGCCAGAAAATAGATTAAAAGAATGTTAACATGGTCCATATAAAAAGTATTTTCTAACAGTTAAAAAATTCATTGAGTTGCATTTCCGTCTAAACATCAAACAACTTATTTTCGTTATGCAACTCTAATTAAAGGTAAATGTACGATTTTAGTAAACATTAGTCGGCGTGTGCGCGGACGCTCGTCTCCCGCGCCACCCCAATGCGCTGTCTATTAATAATCAGCTCTGTTCTCATGTGGCATATTACTGTTGTATTCTATTTTAGCAGCCTTACAGCACACTCAAAGATTCAACTGTAGCATTTGTTAAGCACAAGCTCATCCCCTAGTACCTGTGTCTTTTCTAATCATGTCCAGCTTGTCGGTCTTCATGGTAAATCTGTGTGTATCTTAAAGAGAATTAATATTAGGTATGGTCACTGTTTAGCCTCATGAACGTAAACTGCATTCTACCACCAACCTACTTATAACTATTCATATACATAATTTGAAACTTAGAAGTACTTTTTTCATTTATGTTTTCTATTCTAAATTTCGAAAATTAAATTTATGTAAATACATATTGACTTTTTGAGGTTGTGCACTCCCACAACCTCCAAGCTTTTTACTATTTTTAGTGTATTTAAACAGTCTTATATTCCGAAAGATCTGCTGAATTTAGATTTTTTTGAAATCTATAATTCAATTGCTGATTTGATTGACTTGATTTTGACTATTCTCCAAAAAATTATTACATACAAAATGTTGTGTAATTTTAAAACAACTAATTTGATAAGTTTCAAAATACAATCAACTGTTTTTAGTTTGAACCGTAAGGTTAATAGTTTTCTTAGATATTTATTTAGATATGATTTCTGTCTTAAACAATGAGTTTTACATTTAGGCAGTGTTGCAATATTAGGTAAAGAAACTTAGGGGGAAAGGGTAATTAGTTTTTTTTTTTGTTTTGTTGACATTTGACTGAAGGGATGTTAAATATTTTACATAAGATCAAATAAAATGAAATTGTCTTAATAATTATATTAATAATTTGAATCAATAATGAGTCCTATTTTCATTGTGGTTATGCTAAATTTCTTTTCATATTTTCCTTTTAGAATAAATGAGTGATCGGGGAATCGACATTACACTGCTAAGTAAATAGTCATTTTAAATATGTACCGATGTTCAATTTGTGGGACCTCGCACATATTTTCAATATTTAATAAAAGTTTCAAAAACATAATTTACATGTTTAACCTGGGAAGAGAGAAGTCAGGATTTTCTTCTTGTTCCTGAGATAAATGGTGGAGGTCTAAAATCACTGAAAATTTGAATGTAATACTTGAATACTTCATTTTATACAGGATCCATATATTTATAAGAGGTACCTCATGCTTGTTAATTTACATTATGCAAAATACAGTTTCAAAACCCAAGAGTGTTGGTTGTATTTTTGGCGAACTTCTGACTGATTTTTTGCAAACAAACTTTAATTATGAATATGAACATATTTTGAATTCTTAACCTAGATATCCTTTATATTAAGCTTTTAATTTTTCATAAGAATTACTTGCAATATTTCAACAATGCATATGTTGTCTGCAATTCTAGCCTATGTCTATGAATCTCGTTAGAATATTTTCTTAATAATATTTGGTAATAACATCTACTTAGTAAAGTATAAAATTTCTACTTTTTATATATATATTTTATATAAATCTATAAATTTTCTAGCTTTGTATATACAGTATTAGTTTTCTCAAAAAACAAGGAATCATCTAGAAATAACAACTGTGATTGCATTATAATTTGAAGCACGTCCGCAATTGCAAAATTGTACTGACGCATTAGAATGCTTTGAAATTCGTCATGCATAAATAAACTGTCATTTAGGAAAAGGTCAAATAAATTTGATAGTTTATCTTAATAACCAACAGAAATCTTGATTTAGACTGACTCATCTTCATACAGTGTTTTCTGCGATTTTCCTTAGAATTCTTTGGGAGTTTAAACAATGTTGATCAACAATGATTGAAATGAAAACAAGTACTTTACACATTCTTGAATAATCATCAATTTTAAATTTTGACTGATCAAATTTTTGTGTTAGCGATGGCGGGGACAGTGAACGCGTTACTTTAGAATTAGGAGGAAACAGTTTCGATCATTGATCACAGGCGAATCGATCAATTAATATGACGTAAATCAAAATAACCTCCTTTCTTCGTGCGTCGGAGAGAACATTAAACCGTCATAGGTTCAGGATCATTCAGCCCCCGATCTTAGTGGACTTGAAGCCAGTTTTGCTAACATATGATGTTGGTACATTTTGGTCGGCTCCAAAATGCATTTCTCGGATTGTCCTGTACGTTTAAAGTATAGTAGAAACGACATCATTCCCTACTCGTAAAATATGCGAAATAAACCCTACGCGGGCACGGCGCGACAAAAGGTATTAATGTTTCGTATAATTATATGCTCAAAGTTTAATCCATTTTAAAATAGCTCAATTCGGTGTTTTATAAATCTCTCCGGCCGTGTATCCTAAAAATATGATAAAATCGATAACTAAAAATTGTTTATCACATCATGTAATACACACAAAACATATCCCAATTAAATCTTTAAAATGATGAAATCTAATACAAACCAATGCGATTGAAGATTGCAATAATTACGAAACGTTGTCGTTGTGATGCCGATATCAATTGCATGCACTGCAGTAACATAATATGCATTTGATTTATACAGCGCCGGCCCCGGCTTTGATCGGGTGGAGTGAAATTGTTTTTCAGCGCCCTCGAGTCAGTGCTCTAATTTTACAGAAATTCCAATTCGGCTTCATGATAAGTAAATAATATTTGATAATTTTTCAAAATACGTCTTTATTGCAACCGTTAACACATATTAAGCTTAAATGAAATTAAGTGACTTTAAGTATCGTAACATTGTTCTGTGTCTTTCCGAAAGCAACATCAAAATTTAACTGTATGTTTAAATGTATTTGGTTTTGTAGCACCCCTAGTTACATGGCGCCAGAGCGACTGCTCCACTCGCTCTACCCCTAGGCCGGCGCTGGGCTTCATATCGAACTGACAATGGTTATTTATATAATTTTGTGTTAGGTAAAACGACAACGAGAAGAATTTAAATTGCAAACTTTTTAGTCCGTGGAGACAGGACATTGCAGGAAGGATTCTTCTAGCCGTAGAGTGTCGAAAAACTGATGCCAATAAATCGTTTTGGAAAATATACAATATATAAGGTATATTATGCAGACGCGTTGATAATAAATGATCAATTAATTTTTAATCAGAATAGTTATTAACAATCTTTTATATGTAGTAATAATAAAACAATTTTCTTTTGCGATTATGAACTGCCATTTACAGTTGAGTATATCATGATATACATCGATGTATTTTTTTAAATTTCTCGTTATAAAAATTAAAATTTTTGAGTATTGGGCGAGTCAATTTTTTAATATATTTTGAAAGCTTTAATTAATATTTATTAAACATCTTAAGTTTTCGTATGGAACCCTCTGGGCACGAGTTCTACTCGCACCTTTTGTGCGGGTTCTTTTTTCTTATATTGTTACAAATCCCAATGATGTAATTACAGACGTTAGAAAAGATTTTTTTCGTGAACCGATTGAAGGTTAAAGTAGGTTTATCACATTACGAGCACTAATTGTTTTCGCATATCGATGGCCTACCTACGCACATTTATTCGTAAGTTTCTTGCACTAAATCGGGATGAAAGCCCGATGATACACTGCTGGAGTACCACGAACGTTAATTTATCACCGCCGGCAGAAGCGGTCACCATAACGCGTGTGGTCTAAAGCCGCCGCCTTGCGCATGCGAACGTTTCCTTCTAGAAAAGCTACGAACCAGATTGACTTGGATCGATTATATTATCGGCCCGGTTACGCTGGAGCATGAGTGATGTGGTCGCCTTCGAGTTTCGCCATGATTCTTCTCATTCCGTATAACTTATTCGTATACATTTATCTAATCGTAAACGATTTTGCGAGATATCTTATTAACAACGGGCAGTGCCGCAGCGAGGGCTATTGCTTTGCGAAGAAAACAGGATTAAAATCTAGATTTAATTCACTCAATTTCTTACCCGAAAATATGCAGTGTTGATTCAATCACTTATTACTAAATTATACACCATGCGGAAATTGTGACTAATTCAGAATATCAATTAGAAGTAGAATTTCTCCTAAAAGTAATGTTATAATGTTAACGGGCTTTTATTTATGACGTGCCATGTTAGAAGTTTCGTTTTAAAATATCTTTACGGCATAAACGTAAAAACAGACTTGTTTGCTTTGTCCAGGCGTGAATCATGAAACTTTGAGCCTCCGCGTGTAACCGCCGACGTCGCCGCTGTCTACTGAAGTGAGTTGAGAGAAAGTGTCGGAAATAGCAAAGTGTCAAGTCATGTCCTTATTTCTGTAAAAAGAAGAAGTGTCGAAGTGTCTTTCAAACGAAATCGAATATATACGTTAACTCTGACTTGCAATGAAAAAACAAAATATGTTTCATGTATTATGTCGTCGTATATATATATATATATATATATATATATATATATAAAACCCCCTTTTGTTATTATATTGTAGTCAATTTTAGAAACAATATTGTTTTTTTTTAATAAAACGAAAGAACGCTCACGGAAGACATCACCAGAACGCCTGTCCAGATGTCGTTCTTTACTAGCGTTGACAGCACATTAAAACAGCAGGAGAAAACCGGTTAAGCAGGTCACATGCTTACATAAGAAGGTTCCGTGGTCGTACTCGATAACATCCTCTTTAAATTTTTCGCTGTATGTTATTGAATCAATCATGTTACGTAAGTATGCATCGTTACGTCTCCGACAAACAATATAATAATTATGTGTGTTTGATAATTTTCCTTTGACAAAAACATCAACTTGTTTTTATTACAAAATAGTCCCAATTAGGTACGTACTTAAATTAAGTAGTTTATGGCGATTAATTTAATTGATTGCGTGTATGTAATATAAATTTGCGACCAGCTAATAGATAATGTAATTAACTATTTAGTTCACAAATTTTTTACAAGAAAGCCCTTTTGTATGTTTTTGTCATTAGCAATCAACAACCGATAACCAAACGACAACCAAAAACAACTAATTAGTTGATTTTGTAGTTTATTTAAACAATTATTTAAATAGCTTTTTGAAAGCGGTTTTTATTATTTTAGTTTTAGTTCATTAGTACTACCGAATGCGATACGAAATATAAGTGAATTTACCGTAATATACGTACTTGCTTGTGGGGTTCAGTATTTTATAGATCCAAATGGATCCTTTACGGCGCGATTTTCGTGTATGTTTGTCTGCTCATCTCTTCGTATATCACTGTTCTTTTTATCATGACTATTTTTGATAGCGATCTGTTTTGAAATAATTTTCATATTCATTACTTTTCTAATATCGGGTAACATGGAGTATGTTAAAACGTGAAGATTTTTTTATTCATGTATCGCGTGAGATATCCATATAAAGTGGTTTGCTTTAAATTTATAGTTCAAGCGGTTTCAGGCACTCCCTACAGAAAAATAGCCCAACATGATGACAAAAATCATTTAAACGATCATCAACCTTAAGGCATGATGTATAAACAAGAGAGGTTTAACTAAATATGATGTTGTTTTCTAAGATTTTAATTATCGTGCTGTGAGGCACGCGTGTCCTCCGACAATATTTTTACTTCAATTCGTGGAATTTCCACTATATAACCTGACCTATCCTATCTCAGAAAAGCATGTTCCGAAAAAGTTCGCGTGAATTCGAGCTGGCTGTGCTCGATTTCGTCAACGTGTTAAATAATAAAAATAGTCGAATAACTTTCAAGAATTGTTTTTTTACTGCGTTCATAATCAAATGTTAAATTACCAATACCCCCAATGAAAGATACATATGCGGTCGAAGTCAGGGGGCGGACCCGGTATTATCCGTTACGAAGGCGATTATTCAATCGATACGTGACGCCTGTGCGTAATAATCTAGACTAAAATATAAAAATAGACTATGATTTATAGAACCGCCGATTGTAAAGTATTTCAATAAGGGATGTCCCGACTACAGATAAACGCGCAGTGATTGATGACCTGCGTCCGCGTCAGGCCGCGTGCTGTTGAGGATGACATTCCTAAGTCCGGTTCTCGATTAGCTTGAGATCCTTATAAATATTCAAGCATATTATTAGTTTAAAACGTAGATTTGTCGGTGATGGTGTTTGTGATCGTCACATTACCGCTGTGTTTATTTTTGTACTATATTTTTTAAGCGATCGAAATCTCTAAGTGTCACCTTCGAGAGATCGCTCACCGGGATGCGTATAACTTAAATATCGCTCTGGGGACGTTGAAAATTTAACCGGTCAAGTGTGCTCGTGAGATGTGACGTAGGTGAAATATGGTTCCGTATTACTTTATCAGCTTAATACTTCAATTTGTATTGCTTGATTTAAAGGTCGACCTATAACATTATATAAGCACGCGATCATTTTCCACGTCACTTTCATCGGAAGCAGTGGCCCAGTGGCTCGTTCGTTGGGGTAGGCGAGTCGATGCAGGTATATCATATCGCGATGGTGTTGCTGCTATCGGCCGTTGTCTGTTCGTAATCTTGTCATTTGATACTTACGATACCTATAAGAACTAATATAATGTATTTCGATTTTCTATTTATTTTTTAAGGAAAAAATTTCTTAGTTTACTGAAACTGTTCATTTTCTACATAATACTTAGACGTTATTGTTAAAATTTGTCAATTTTCTATATTTTTGAGGTCTCCGAAACTAATGTAAGTTGAATCCTATTTTGCAATACACATTAACATTTATATGTTCCAAATATTAATTTCTTTTTCTTTAGTATTATACCTCCACGTGATAACTTTTATATACGTGTTTTATACGTATATTTTTCGGCGACCGCTCTGACGACCTCTGTTGTTTTGACGGCTGCGTCGTCAGATACCGTGATAGCTCTTAAATTTCAATTCACTTCCTTTCAATAATATAGTTCTTAGGGTTCCACATCTCGAAAGGAACCCTTATAAGTTCACTTTGTCTGTTCATTAAAAACCTTTTCTCAGAAATGCGTGGAGGTATCAACTTGAAATTAATATCAAATACCTAGGTTTACGGTTTCTCAGAACTGTAAGAAAAAATTGCAATTAAGTAAATGCAATAAAGAAAACGGCTTTTATGCCTTATATTTCACCTTCACAAATAAATTACAACCTACTGGGTACTCCCTATTGATCTAAGGTTATGAAATTTAGCAAGAAGCACTGTTTCAGAGCACTAGGAAAGAAAAATCTGATATCGTAACAATTTCAGATTTTTTACAAGCTGATATTTGTAGTCGAAGAATTGACTATGGACCGTGATGTAGACTAATGTATGACTTAACATTTTTTTTAACTTCCCGTTATGAATAGTTAAGAATTACAAAAATTCGGATATTTAACAAATTTTTTTGGAAGGAAAACAAAAAGTTTCTGCATTCCCGGAATCGATATCTCGCTAGGATCAGTGTCAACAAGAGATAATAATAGTTACGATTACTGGTAAATAAAATATCTAAATACATAATTAAGTCCGTATATAAGAAAGCCTCAGGGCGCGAGTGATATTCGCATCTGTCCGACGTTTTAGAAATAAAACCTCACACCCACAGATGCCACAAGTTAATCGTGAAGTAACGTTCTTAGTATTCTGCCGGAACGTCGGAGATTCGATAAGTACGTACGAGGTCAGCGCAAACCGCTTTGATGCTCTCAATGTTTCGCAAACCTCGACGATAACCCGACCCCGGTTCTCTCGATATGGACATAGACTGCGTTTAGTATGCAGTCACGAGATTAGATCGTCGACGAGGATTTTGATTCTATTTCAAAATTGTCAAATTTAGCATCAAAATTTGTTAAGTACTATTTCTCGTTATGGATATAAAACTGGAATGCGTGCACCGAATAAGTGGCCAGAATATGCTTTGGGTTTAGAAGCGTTGGACGCGTCGAAATAAACGTTGTGAAAGTTTAACAAATTATCCTTCGTATGTAATTGGAGAAAGCTGCTGTTTTAGAAGTCAAGTATGCCGACCCTCGCTACGTACCCAATGGACATACCGTAAGAGGTCCACTAGTTTGAGCGTTGAGCAACAATCGAACCTATTTGATTGAAATTTATCGTTTCAGTTATTGAACATTCATTTGTTGAGATTAGCCTCCTCCTCTTCATGTGCAAAGCCACGTCCTGTTCGCGGTTGCCATTCGAGAACCTTCGTAACTTAGCGGTTATCGGTTCTACGAGCGGTGTGGCTTGGTCCCTTCAACTTACTGATTCTGTGAGCTGTGTAAGTCGCTTCGGTTCTTTTGCGGATTTCCCTATTTCGAATATTATCTTTCAAAGAAATTCCGAGCATACTTTTTTGCCATTGCACGTCGAGTGAGTCCAAGCTAGTTTATCAAGACAAACGGTAAGGGATTGCAACTGGCATTCGTTTCACTGTAAGCAATAAGCATTGTTCAAAGACTGCCAGTGATGATCTACGGATAACGTTCTGCAGCATGATTGATTTGTTTTTGACAAAACAGTATGAGTACAAAAATTGCAAGGCATTTTTTTTAATACTGTATCTGGTCTTTGTTGTCAATGTTTAAATACTCTACATCAGAAACAACGCCGTGAGACTGTTATGAAGGAAATAATAATTTTGTTTCATTGTCTCTCCACATTACATCACGTTTTAAGATCCGGATATGCGATACAACTAAATAAGTGCATACCGCTATGTCTTAATAGCGCACGCGCACTGCGTATGACTGCGTGCGTATGAATATTGATTATGCTCATATCGTAGAATAACTGTTTTGTTAGCGTAATTTAGAAACAAAATTTATTGTAATCGCGTTACCTACACAATAAACAGGTGATTAAATTGTTACTATTACGATTGAAAATAGTGAATATTAAAAAAAATACTAGTAAATAAATGGATTTTGTTAAAAGTAATTTTATTGAATTTATTTATAATGTTTTATTATTGTGATTTCTTTTTTGGTTTTCTAAAAACTTTCCTATCCAATCACCCTACTCCCTATATACCCCGCCCCCTAATAAACCTTCCATCAAATATCTTATTTCTATCCAAGAGGCCGTTAACACACTGATGATTCCTCTAGGTTTGAGTGTCCATGGGCGGCGGTGATCACCTGCTTTTTGGGGCTTGTGTGTTTGTTTGCCCATTTATGTACTATAAAAAAAAATAGTACAAAAGATTGTACGGCTGAAGTGGGGGACTACATTAAGACTTGAAATGTTATAAATCGCAAGATATCGCACCTCAGCGATTCATTTGAAAACTTTTAATGCATTTTTAAACACCTATCCAAATAGGCCTCACTTAATACCGCGCGCAAAAAAATATCTCTCAATTTTCTATTTTTTTATGAAAAGCTATATTGATTTTGTTTCGCAATTTCTTTGCATAATTGTATGGAGTTTCATATAAGACACATGTTTGTATAATTTCATCGAAATTGTTAAAGAAATGGCAGTTCTACAACGCCTTCTAACACGGCCACGACGAAACTACAAGGGTTCTTTTTTTGCTTTTGGCTGTAGTGTCCTAAAATAGAATTAAAATCGTCTCGGTTGTAGTAATTTGGACAATAAAAGAAAACATACTACTCAAACAATACAAAAATGTTCGTTTCTCGACTGCGTTTCCAAATAGACTGAAGTTATATATTTTTAATGAGTTGATTTTGTCCGCGGCCGTGCTCGCGTGGATTTAGAATCAGAATAAACTACGCATGTCTTATGTGTATGCGGGTGTCTCATTCTGTTTTACATGTCTCTGAACTGAATTCCGTTTTATTCTTACTTCTGCTTTCAATTCCGATTTTGGTAATAGATCCAATTGTTGTAGCTCGAATTTATTATTAATTCATGACAGATTTCATAATAGAAATATTTTGCTGCGATGATATTGGATTTGGTAAGCATATTATAGAAATGAGACACTTATTAACTCTTATCATATTTTGTTTCTCGGACTGCCTAGTCGTGAAAAGGTAAACATATATCGGGCAGTAAACCTATGCATATATATGTTATGTTAATGACAAGTTTGTTTTCATATGGTAATGTAAGAAAAGAAAAAAAACGTTTATAGATAGGTAAAATAAATTTTATATTCAACTAGCTGGCCCGGCAGACGTTTTTCTGCACTTTCTTGTAGGTGATTCGGCCTTATAGTTAATGTTGACGCAGCTGCATGCTGCACGAATATGGACGTAGAATGAGTTTTTCTTCTTTGTATCGATCGATGTCACTTTCAATCCCGGTCTCGTTTTCGACTCCGATACCGGTTACGTTTAATTCTGATTCTGGCCCCGTTCCCGATTCTGCTTTCCGTGCCGCTATCGATTCCGATTTCGACGAAGCCGGGGGTTATTACGAAAATAAAATATAGCTACTATTACTTACGGTAGATTTTTATGAGTAAATAAACTTTTAGAATCGATGTAGAAGATCGGTTCAATAATACAAAATACATGGTCGAAACTGGGGACAAATATTAGTAGGTATAACAAACAAAACATGAAACATCCCATTCACACTTTAAATTTTAATCTGGTCTTTACATTCATTTTGGACCCTTCTTTTAGAAATGACGCCGCTGTGTCCGTCGTGACTCCGATGCCGCGTCTCGTCCTTGACTTCGTTTCGGTGTGATCTCAATCGCGGTTTTGCTCTCGATCTCGATCGCGGTTCCGCTTTTGATTCATTTCTAATAAATTATTCCATTTTAAGGGTTTCTTTTTCACGCAGGAACCCTAAAAATATCGCGATACAAAGTAGCTAAGCGTGGCCCAGTAAGCTCTTGTACCTCTCAGTAAGTTCGCATTGTGAATTGTTCAGCCATTCCGAAGATACCCCAGACAAATAGAGAGACAGATAGATACAAAGGGTCATCTCGATTTAAACCGGATTCCGCTTTTGCTCCTGATCTCGATTCTGGTCGCACTTTTGCTTCAGTTCTATTAGATTATCCCATTTCGAAAGGATTTTTCGAGAGAGAACTCTAAAAAATAAAGCGATTAACAGTATCTTAAGTGTAGCTCAGTAAGCTCCTCTATCTTCCACTGAAAAAAGTATTGTGATCTGTTCAGCCATTACGAAGACATCCTGGACAAACAGATAGACAGGCAGATACAAAGGGTTATTTTCTTTCATACAAACCTTGTCCTTATAATAACAAACACAACAAAAAAATTATTATCCAATTTAGTGCAGTTGTTCGGAAGTAATGCGCGTATGTACATTTTGGCGATCCATTTTTATTTATATAGATTTTATAAGCTTGCGTTTGACCATGAACTCGAACAAATTCTTTTCCAATTGTGCTCCTAAAACTATTTAGCATGAAAATTTAAGCTTCGATCTATACTGCTGCAAATATGTTAAAAAATCAGCTATGCCAGACGGACAGAACATAATAGAAATGTTCCAAAATTACCTGAACGAAATTGTCACCCGTGTCAAACTCTAATGATACAGCTCATAAGAAGATGAAATCATTATTTTGCAAGTTTTTTGTGTGGTTTACATTGAACAAAAATTATAAGACAAGTCTTTGATGGTTATCTTATAATAAAACTAGGTTATTTGACCGTGGCTTCAACCGCGCGGATAGTGACATAACCACAAGCAAACTAGAATCGAAAGTCAAACCGCAATGAGGAAGGTGTGGACGTAAGAAAATATGAAAAAAACGATTTTAATTCAATAAGACGTGAGAAAAAGTTTAGATATTCTGACTTGAAACGCGTTATCTTAATCTATCGCGGTGTGCATTTTTTTACATACTGAATTTGCATTTAATAAACCAATTTTTGAATATTCACCATATAGTTACATTGTAATATTCAACAAGATATATTTCTCGTGTGCTAGCAATTTGTCAAGTAGCCCTAGCTATTTAGTTGCAGCATGTACATCGACGCGATTGCCGCATCAGAATGCACGACGATCCTTTCAATATGCATATTATTAGTTTTTTGTGGGTGATTTGTAAGCGTCGTGTAAGCAACGTGTACGGCCGCGGGCCCATTGTCGACGCGAGGCGCGTCCGTTGTCGCGTCCGTAGCGCGTTTTATACGACCGTTTTGGTTTTAGCGTTAAGTGAATTATCATTTGTTGTGACGTCGGTGACGTGCCCGCCCGTGTGGATTGCTTTCCTTTTGTTGCATTGATAAATGCTATTATTGCAATTTTTTCAAAGTTCGTTTCACGATGAAATATTACCAATAAGCGGAGTGTTTTGGTAAAGAAAAAGACAACTCCAAAGCGGTGAAGAAATAACACTTAATTCTTGTGGGGCGGTCGCTGTTCTGCAATCTTAAGCCTATCAGTAAAATCCGCCCACTGTTTTCAGTGGGCTGTGGTTTGAGTCGCTTTTGACACGTCGTCCACACCTGCGTAGCCCGTATTCACCTATTTAGTTCGTTAGTCACAAGTACTTGATGGCCGCTGGATGCCTAACCGGCTGCAATATTATGCTAACAGAATAAAGTCATAGAAGTCAACTCATAGCGAAGTCGATGTGGAGACGATATGTATCTAAACTCGTGTTAATGTTATTGCAATAAAGTAAGTCAAATCGATATGTATATAGTATCGATAACTCTTTCTTAATATTGGCAATGCAGTTTCTACTTGTAAAGATTTTAATAATATCAAGATTAAAGTCAAATATATAATTATTTTATTTTTGTTCTTAATTACAATACGAACTTTGATCATAAAAATTAAAACATGTTTTGAGGTTCCGTACCCAAATTGTCAAAAGCGGAACCCTTATAATTTCGTCATGTCTTTTGTTTATGTTTCGTGTGCATGTTACAAGCACTTTCCTCAAAAATTACAAGATGTATATTGATGAATTTTGGAGTATAGGTGTCTTGTATAAGCCGCTACTTGGTTTGGTAGTTAAATAAATGTAAATGTTTTTAGGGATTACATGCAGCAGAAGCTACCTTTTTTTCTGCAAACATCAATGTGTGGCATATGTTTCGAGTTATTAAAAAAAAAAGTTTCTAAGGTTTTTTAAATCAATTGAATATTTTTGGAATCAATTGTTCTGAAATTAGCATAAATTGTATCCCTCCTCCTTTATCTTTTAAACCGTATATGTCCAAAATATTAAAAAAATCACAAAGTTAATGGTTAACAAATGCTACTAAGAAATTTATTTTCAATATGATCGGATATATACATGTTTGAGTTACTGCCAAAAACTGCGTTTCTCAACAAAAGAACGTAAGTACCATGAGTACATTCTCTAGTGGTGTAGTTTTTCATATCGTAATTTATCGGACATTTTGAGACTGCAGTAAGTGTTTTAATTGTATTTTAACAAGCTTAAACTTTAATACGTAATTTTAGGTAAATACATTAAAAAAGTAAAGCATTACAATAGCATTAAATACTAATAAAATATACGTAATATAATTTTTTTATGAAATATTGTAATATAATTATTTATCAAAACATATTACTTACTCTTACAAACCGAAAAAAAAAATGTTAGTATACACGTAATTAATCAAAATTTCATAATATAAAATTAATACTAAACCTGTGGTGTCTTTGTAGTAACGCCTACGGAACCCTACATTAACCATGGTCCGATATGCTCATGGCCGGTTTTTTATAATATATATTTTTCATATTTCGCAAAAATCTGGTGCACTTAATTGTCGAAATTGTAAGTATAAAAGCAATCAATCGTCCTTACGACGGAATGATGTTGTTTCTGCTTAGCTCTGATTGTGCAGCGTAATTCGAACAATGCATTTATTTTGCTGTCGACTCGAATTTGTGTCGCCATCATATTAAGTTATCAAAATTGAACTGCGAGATACCTTTCGATTCTTAACCAGGTTGAGTCGTCGTCATATTTTCGGAACGATCATTCACGTATTATTTTCAGCATTATTGGGATAATGTAGTTTTATTGCGCATTTCGATTTTAGATATTTAACTTTTGAATATGAAATTTCCTAATTTTGATTATAAATCGTCAACGTCAATATTGTACCACTTTTACGATTAGTCTAACTTTAATTTCGTAGAGCTATGTTGTGGTTAGCTTAGCTGCAGCACGAAAATGGGCCGCATTGATTGGTGAAATACCATACATCACAGAATATAGACATAAAGTTTTCGCTGTTGAGTTTTGTCCATTGAGTAAAAGGTCCGGTGGACCATTCTCTCTTCATCAGCCTACTCCCTCTTACATCAGATATCCTATTCTTTCCCATAGGCGAGACACTGGTGACTCATCTGGGGTTGTCAGTGTCCATGAGCGGTGATGATCATTTACTCCCACAACAAACGAACATGCAAGCCACAGGCGTGGCTTGCATGTTCGTTTGCCCTTTGGAAATGCTATGAAAAAATCCGGCGATCAAGTGCTGTATCGTGTCCAATGTTTTACATATTATAGTCTAAAGTTTTAAGATTTTATTTCGTTGTCCGGTGAATTTTTTATGCACTAATTATCATAAAGTAAGCATAGCCTTACGTTCTATTTATATGTTGTGTCGGTGACGTGAACATAACGTCAGTACGTTACGCTTACGTCAATACTAAAACCAGTTCTAGGATAGTCGTTCAGCAAATCTACGACGTTTGTATTTTTTAATTGTTAAGTGTAGAATTAGTGTCTAGAGTGAATCTGTTATGAAGTTGGTATTATTAAACGGAACATGACTAGCAAGTATAATGACACAACGCACTGGACTTACATCACCGAATTTCGGTGATTGATCTTATGTACCGGCACAGGGTTTGCAACGTCACACCGAAGGCGAAATAACCCGCAGCATACGGACGGTCTCAGTCCAGCGCGTCGATAGGGTTTACGCTGACGGTCATGCCATCAGCCTGTCGTTTTGTCCGGACGGCGATTTTCGGCTACACGCATACGTAAACGTGTCGGAATTTCGGCGTGCCATGTGTCTCGTAATTTTTAAGAAGCAC
The DNA here is from genome assembly GCA_005406025.1 of Eumeta japonica. Lineage (NCBI taxonomy): Eukaryota > Metazoa > Arthropoda > Insecta > Lepidoptera > Psychidae > Eumeta > Eumeta japonica. Next base: position 1,056,918 of record BGZK01000014.1, read on the forward strand.
TATAGGCTCGATGACGCCGACTTTCGATCGCGGATTTTCGGCGTATCTTGTCCGCCAATAAGCTTCAATAGAATTGATTCGTCCTTTTTACACCAGAGTGTAAATTTTTGCAGTCACAAGGTATTGTAGTGTTTGTGCTCAGCAGCGATCCGTTGTGCACACAAACATTCGTTTCAGGAAACCACGTTTTATTCGCATGTATTTATAAACAATTCTTTCTTGATTTTATGTAACTAATATGTATAACTCATTGATAAGATTAAGTATATTATAAACCTTTACGTAACGTGAATCTATGAACTTTGGGCTACTAATATTGCGATACCTAAATGACAGTTCAATTACCTTTTGGCTGTGCATTTTAATAATGTCGACACTCTTATTGTAGTCGAATAAGTATGACCTGAACACCTATTGAAACTTGTAAATCCACCTGATGCTATTTTCACTGTATCCATTGATTACGCCGTGCGCTTACATACAAAAAATGATTTCGAGACATCGCATGTATAGTGATTACAGATGATAGTTGATGCCTATTGAATAAAGAAAGTCAGGTGAAACAGCCCCAGAACTATTATTTCGAAAGTGCATCTGTATGTGAGGAAACAACGACAGAGAGCAACAATGCTCCCACAACCGAATATTTTAATTATGATGAAAATGAAATTAGTTTGGAAGAAACGGAGAAGGCTCTGAAGAATGTAAAGTGGACGACAGAGCGGCCAGATATGATATAGGATGTTTTCAAAAACGCTGAACTAGTTGTGTGAGCCCTTTGATAAGTGTTTGAAAGCAATAAAGTGCAAAGCCTTTCTTGTGCCCTCGAATATAAATAAAGGACCTCATTTACAAATTTTGGCCAGCGCCATTAGCATGTTACATGCAAACATTATAGTTGAAAGGATTGTGAACGGGATATGAAAACGATGTGAAATGGAGTGAAAAGAAGATTTTAGATGTACAAGAAACATTCCGAAAAAGAATTTGATATGATCATAGATTTACATGGAGAAATTTTGTAAAAAGTGTTTTTGAAATGTGTAGATCATGGATGAATTTCTGGCGAATAATCGAAAGACTCTGTATTTCTGTAATACTAGAAATAGCTTATGAATAGAGTGATGATGAATGATATATTTAATGTACTATCTGTAGGTAGGGTGAGTGACCACCAGAAAAATGTATTGAAACCTCAATAGACATTTGGTGTCTACGTCACATTAAATGGGGCATACGCTGACTGGTTTAACATCCATATAAGTGTACCATAGGGATGAGTAGCGTCACCATGATTGTTTAATTTATAAGTACGTACCAGTTTAATAGTGGTTTTGAAAGTTTATCAATTTATGCGATGTGCGATGATATGTCCTGTAGTTCGTTCTTCGATTGTCTTACGGGAACTTTACATGTTTCCGAAATAAATTGTATACAATATGTAACTCAATATAAGATACTCCCATCCCACTTTGACCATAACCCTCTGTAGTCGGGTAATGAAGTTTTTATTAATCTGTATTAATCATGTCACCTTCTAGTTTTTAATTTCCATGAGTCACATTTATTAATTTATATTAAAAATATAGTCCATAACCTTCGCATAATGAAGACGAATTGATAGACCACTTATTCGCCAAAATCGCATCACTAGGAGCGACGCTAGAGTAGAAGATCCTTCTATACGTTATAAATATTTAGACGTCGAAATCCCTTCCTTTGATTGGCCCTAGTCCGGGTAAAGAATAGTTTAATGCACCTCGCGACAGAATTATAAGAACACTAATTTTCATATATTCGAAGTTACTGTGGTTTTCCCGTCTGGATCAATTAGTGTGTGATATGATGATGGCCCTCCAGGGAATTAATGCAGGAGATCGAACTCTCTATTGACACCCAATTGATGACACCCACTTTACTTTTATTGATGTAAAAGAGCTGTAATTGAAAAGAAACGTAAGAATGGTAATTCCCTTAATTGAACGAAACCGTGAACGCTTTCCTATATAAGTAGCCATAGATACAGATGCACGGACAATTCGATCTAGAAATAGACCACTTGTAATCATAATACCTATTATATTGCGTCGTATACACGTCAGAGCTTGTAGTTTTACCAATAGCCCTCAGAGCCTCGTACCACAAAGGTCATATTGTCGGTGGTTAACTCCGCTATATACTTCTTAGTATGGACTACATTTGCAAAGTTCCCTAACAAATCTCGGTAAATTCGCAATGCAAACATTACGTTTTGTCCTCTCGTATTGTGTTCGTATCGGGTGTTATCCGTAGATCGATTTCAAGGCCGTATAAATCACACGTAACGTGTATTTGGGAAAACAATGCGATATAAATCCATTCATGCGTTACTGTCGCTCCTACGTGTCCGGCTAACCGACCTCTTTTGCAGTTTAGTGTAATATTTGCCATTGCATCATCATTAACTCTCTTATATATTCGGTGTATTAACAATGAAGTAAATAAGAAAAAACCTAGTGAAAATGTTTTTCATTAATTAATTAATAATCTCAATAACCAATGCATTAATCGCTGTAGATATTTGATATGGGAGATTAATTATCTAGTTCACAATGATAAAGTTGTCAGTTCTGTAATGTATTTAATTGAGTTCGCCCGCGTTTGGAGTGTTTGTTGCGTTTTATTTTTTTTTCGTTCGGAGAAGGATTTTGTGTGCACGCCATGTTCGTGTTGTTGAAAGCTTATGAAGCCATCGTAGGAAGCTCTAGTATTAATGAAGACGGTAAGTGTTTAGTGGTGACTAGGACTCTCGATTCGGTGATGGATTACGCGTCTTCCTCTCATATCCTTGTGTTCGGTGTCTGCCAATGTAGCGTGTATCTAAAGACTATAAAATATAATAAATATTTACCGTCAAAGCTATATCATGAATCCCCTTACAAAATTTCATCCCTTATTTCATTTTATTCTATAAAAATAAGATTTCAAAAATACTTATCTCGTCTTTCTTTATTTTTAACAAAAACCTCAATATCAATTTTTATGACGCGAACTTAAAAAATTGACGATACTTCTATACAAGCTTTGAATTTAAACTTTACTCTTTTATAGTTGAAATGACAAAAAATCATAAAATACGTTTTTTAAATCTGTGAAATACGTCTTCATTAGAAAACCCAAATTCCAAATCCTATGACTAACTTCAAAATTAACGGTACTTCTATACAAACCTTCACCCGCTTTTCCTTTTTCTTATCTGTTGTCTTCCTAAAAGCCCCTTCTTATTTTTGTCCACGTTGTAAGATTTAACATTGTGTAAAATTTCAAGTTTCTAGAACCAGCCGTTTGCAGCTGTTGACCATGGTATTTAATGTTAGTCAGTATCTCCGTTTATATACATAGATTAGTAGCTATATATTTTATGTGCGTTGCGGTCATGTTGCGGTGGTTTAAATATAATCGTATAATTTATGATATTCTTTAGAGCTTTTGAAAGAACAGAGTAAATGTTAAGTGTACAGTTTTTGTTGACTGTGTGATATTACTAGATCGTTTGACGTTATATTTTTTGGGAATACAAAGTGTTTCATATTGCGTTTTCGTAAAGCGGTCTGTAAGTGTTTGTAAATTAAATAAAATATATCTCTATTTCGTAGATAATAGAATTATACTTGAAATATGTCATTAATGAACTATTTTCGACATTACCACTCATTCGAAACGCTGATTCATGTAGGTAGCTCGTTTCCTTAGTATGTAATTCGGATCAATACATTTTTGTCTGGTTTCATCAATCAATATCAACTTAGCTGATAAGTGTTCACCATACCCATGCTAGGTGCAGCTTCGCAACGGCTAAAAGCCGTTTATTTATTTAAAATTAGACATTAAAGATTACTTTAGTTTTAGATTCTTAATAGATTTATTAAGATTATTGTGCACAATTTGGTTTATTGGGATTAAGATAAGATTTGTATTGTTCCAGATGAACGGGAAGACGTACAAAAGAAGACATTTGCCAAATGGATCAATTCGCAGCTCGTGAAGGTACGTGTATGGAGTATGTGTATGTGCGGTACGTCAATCACTCAATATAAAGTTGTACGATGACGCCGCACTTCCTTTTTCTTATAATAATGTCAACAAGAAATAGAGCCGCGATGGCCGACGCCACTGGCTTAAAATTTGGTTGATGAAAAATGTAGGTCAATGGCTTTGTAGATCGGTATTGGTATTGTGTCGTAGAGAAAGTAATAATTCCTTTTCCATCATTTCGTATTAATGCAATCATTAGTTTGCTTTTACGCACTACTTTTTGATTGCAGAACGACAAGCCGCTGGTCAAGGACTTGTTTCAGGATTTGCGTGACGGCGAAATACTGCTGTCGCTACTCGAAATATTGACGGCCCAGCAATATGTGAGTATTTTCTTTGTAATATCGTGTTTCCTTGGATGTCGGCAGAGCATTGAGTGCACTTACTACTTTAGAATATGACGTGGAACCGCTTGGTGTTCATTTATTTTTTGTAGACAGATGAATACCGGCGATAAATCATCTTTTTTATATAGATAATAAATAATAATCCTAGAGCCGTGCTGCGGTCAACTTGGCCGCAGCACGGAAATGTTCCGGTTCGACCGGTGAGATACCGTCTCTCACAGAATACAGACGTGAAGTAACAGCTTCCACTGTTGTGATTCGTCCAGTAAGTGAGAATTACGGTGGCTCACTCTCTCTTATAACTCAATTTCTCCATCAACCCGTTTTCTATCAGATATTCTATTCCTATTCGAGGCCGGTAATGCGTTGACAACTACTATTCTGATGCATGTGTCTGGGCGGCGACGAGACTCCATTCGTATCGCTTGCAAGCTCGTTTGCCCCTCGAAAATACTATAAAAACCGGCCAAGGGCATGTCGGACTATGCTCAGTGTAGGGTTCCAAAGTCGTTACTACAAAAAAATGCACTACAGGTGAAAAAAAACTACGCATTATACTTTTTTTCATGTTTCCCACACATAATCAATATAAACGGTTTAGCCACCTACACCTAAAGAAACTAGGTATGTCAACTATTATTCTTAAACTAGTGTAAACTAAAAAGCATAACCAAAGAGAGTATCTTCATGGCACTTACGTCCTTTGTGTCTCCTAATGCCCCCCCCTGGAAATATTTATTTTTATTATTTATCTACTAGTTTAAGTAGCGTCTTATACAAGACAACTGTACTATAAATTTCATTAATGTACATTTTGTAGTTTTGGAGTAAAATGCCTGTGATATACGGACGGACGGACATAACGAAACTATAAACGTTACGCTTTTGCGACTTTGGGTCAGAACCCTAAACTCGACGTGTTAAAAATAACTATATCACTATAAAGTTTACCTTTGTGTTTTTATTACGGTAATAAGCTACATACTTTTTTCCGTTTAATTTTCTTTAAAATTAAATAATGACAATAATTTCTTTTAGTTTATTCAAATAAAAAAGAAACACTAAAACTTTTAGCCATTACCTTGTTTCTGTCATTTTTAAGGTTCTGAGCCAAAATGCAATAGTTTTATATATGATTGTATATCTATATACGTGTGGGCCATATTTCGACAGTTCTTTTAAAAATACTTTAAGGTTTCAAATCATTTTTTTTTTGATTTAACGAATAATTTCGGTAATAATCCGAAAATGTAATAATCGCTCCATAAATTGTGTCCCTCCCCCTTATTTTTTAAATCGTATGTCCTTAAAATTACAAAGGTAACGTTTAATAAATACTTTGAAAGAAAATTATTTTGAACTTGGTCGGTTATACCGTTTTTGTATTGTTACTGGAAAACTACGCTTCTCAACAAAACATGTAAGTGCTATGAACATACGCGTTTTTGCTGATCTTAGTTTACACTAGTATAAGAGTAATAGTCGACATACCTACTTAAATCTCTAGTTATAGGCGACTAAAGTGCTTATACTCATGTGTGGGAAGCATGGCAAAAAATGTAATAATGTAATTTTTTTTTTCTGTAGTGTATTTCTTTGTAGTAACGGCTTCAGAACCCTACATTGAGCACGGTCCAACATTATCTTGGTCAGTTTTTTTTTATTTTAATGATTTCATATGATACGAGTCACTCAGACAAAAGTTATCATCATCTTCAAACTATTTGTCTTTTAGCCGTTCTATCTATGAATTTACCAAGATTTTAGCATAAGTACTTTCCTTGCAAAAAAATCACTGCAATAGTGTTAAAAGAAATGCGTCTTGAAACACGAAGACACATGCGTATTATTTTATGAACTTAAATGTACGATATTTTCGAAGGCCGTCGTTGGTTATTAATGAAGAAGATACAGCGAAACTTCGGTAAACAAGTGTCACATCACTGACGAGTGTGACACTTATATCTGTAAAATCTACCGTATTTTCCGCGTCTTATACATACATGAAGTGATGTAACAACATCTTACGGTGCAATTAAAAAGACTACTTCTCCCAACGGTATAAAAATTTTAGTTTAATGGTGCTGCCTGCAATCATAATATTGTTGACGTCACAGAAACGGGAGCGCGGTCGTATGCGAGTGCATCACATCAACAACGTGAACACAGCGTTGCACATCCTCGAAGCTAACAGTGTAAAGTTGGTTAACATCAGCAGCAACGATATTGTCGATGGCAACCCCAAACTTATATTAGGTATGTTTTATTAAAAAAATAAATACTACTGTATTTAATGTCATTCATGTTTACAAGTACTGCTGTTGTATTTTTAGTATAAACTATTGTATTATTAGTATATGTAATCTATATAAAAGATGAAATCGATCATGGATCTTTCCGCAAATATTCATAATCTCCTCCTTTTTAGGACAACTTTGCCAATGTATGTATAATTAAAATATATAATTGAAAATATGTTTATAAATAATGTAAAAATAATATTCAAAAAACCCTACGAAATACATGACCAGACGGCACATACGCCCCCACGCACTGCGCTCCTCGATGCGCTATGCGATGTATTCTTTTCGAAAAACTTATCTAGCCACGTACCTACAAATGACACTTGATGTTGTCAGTGATGTAAAGGTCGATTTTCCACATGTAAGCAAATTATCCCGAAAACGATAAACAGCACGCAATATTACTCGTGGACTTGCAGGTTGTGGATTGTCAGGGTAAATTCCAGTATAAAGTTCTAGAGTCAAGCGATGTAACCTCTGCAAACTCTCCAGTAATGAATCATGTTTGTATATTCGACAGCAATGAAAGGCATTATTATTAAACACTTCAATATTAATCACATACAGTCTTAGTTTTAAAAACGTAAATATCGTAAACGTAACACTTTATAACAAAATACCTAAACTTCTAAAGAAAGACGTGTGATCGGTTCCATACAGTATTAAATGAATGTTTGTATATTATCGTTAAATTTCTACACCGTTCGACCGATCACCATTAAATTTAGATATATATATTTTCCAATAAAAGTGTTTGTGCTGTTCTTTTTGTTGTAACTCTCCGCGAGGTGACGCTGCAGCATATCAACTTCTATACCGTTTAACAAATGACCATAAAATTCGACATATACATGTATTTTTTATCCGACTGCCAAGAACTGGTATTGTTTTTCGCGCGTATTTTGTACGTTTGTTTATAAAGTTTTTTATTGCCACGTATCTTCCAAACGGTTGGATGGATTTCGACAATTAAGGTATCGTTAGATTCGTCTAAAAACCCGTGTCAGTTGATAGGTATTTAAAAAGAAAAAAACCAAAGGGCGAATTTTTGGCGCCAAATTGTAAGTAGTCCAAATTTTTTTAATTATACCTTTCGAGTAGGGTATCAAAATAAAGGGAATTTAAAGGACAAAAATATGCATAGGTCATCCATTTGAATTTTATCAAGAATAATTAATGGCAAACATTTTAATTTAATAATTCGAATAAATTTGTTATCAATGCATTCAAATGGTCGTATTGTGGCTTTAAATCGGCTAAGTGTGTTTTGGATATCGCATTACGCATTTTCTTTACCCGGTATAGGCAATTGAACCGCTTGCGTTAATTATAATTTTCATTAGTTTGTTTGACACGCTATCAATAGTATTTATCAATCATCTCTACATTTTGTCCGATTTACAAAAGTTATAAAAGTACTCGCTATCGTTTATAGGAATGTGCCGGACGGAACACTACAAAATCTAAAATAAAATAAATAAAATAATAAAAAACCCGACTGCAAAAAATCAACAGATAAGCAATGCACTAAAAACATCGAAACAAAATTGAGAAAACAAACTACTAAAACCTAATACACTCTACTTTGGTTTAACAGACTACATGAGCTGAAAGCCTAAATATAAAATAAATATGTTTTATACAACAGAAAATTCTTGTTGTAGTTAAGACGATAGAAAGATAAAAAATATTTGATTATATAAAATTTTTTCAACTTACTTTCCACATTATAATTTTGTATTTTTTACAGTATACTGGGAGTATTGTCTATAGTAAAGTTACATTTGTTCACACATTTTTTTAGAGATTCCATTGTGACTGATTATTTTTTCATAAGTTTATTCCCAAATTATTTCATTTTGATTTGTATATGCAAAAAATACAACTTATACAAGCATAATTAATGCAAATTACAGGTTTGGTATGGAGTATAATCTTGCATTGGCAAGTGCATTATCACCTGAAAGATCTGATGTCCGAACTCCATCAGACAAATTTGGAGAAAACGTTGTTAGCGTGGTGCAGGCAAAATACTCAGGTACATTTTAGAATCTATTTACTTTATTATTTATCATAGTTAAGTGTTTAAAATAAATTACATTAAAGGTGTACTATATATCTTAATGTATAATATTGATTTTACATTATTACATTCCTGAAACAATGAATTGTGTGAAATAAACAAACTACAAATTAATTGTCGAGGATGCCGCTTTTTCTTTTCATATTTTATACAGACCCTTAAACATTTCGTTTATTAAATTTGTGCTATGAAAATTTACAATTATCCATAAAATTGATGGGGTTAATTATTTTCAGTCTGATTTTTGAAAATCGATTTTTCGAAAATCGAGATCAGATCATAACGTTTAGGGTCGTAGGAATCTATTTCGACAATTTTTCGAGTGAATCTGTGTGCTGTGTTTGTGTGTGTATGTGTGCGTGCGTGCGTGCCAGCGTGTGTGTATGTATGTAAACTTTTCATTACTTTTGAATGGATTAACGGATAGGAACGCAGTTTGCGACATTCGAAAGGAGTACATTCAACTTAAGCTTCTTGAAACGTTGAACTAATTCCGCCCGGTAGATTTTCAGGAACTTCAAGAACAAAGTTTTCAGAAAAATGTTTTTGAAATACATTTTAGATTATTTTACTGAATGACATCAAAATCTAATTAGCTCTTTTCCCCAAATAGGTGCATCGACTGCCGTAAATTGCATGAAAATTAGTTGATTTGTTTAAGAGATGCTGTTGAAGTAAAATGTTTTTTTTTACAATGTTTATAAACTGCTCTACCTATAAATTCCAAAATCTATTCAATTGTTTTTCGTAAAAGACAACGCTGATTTTATCTAAATGCTTCAAAAGCAATTTTCTTTCGAAAAGTTTCTTTGTTTAAAAAACTGCTTCGAATACTGCAAAGCAGATCAAAATCGAACAACGCATTCGATAGATATTGTAGTTAAAAAGTAGCGTTTTTTTTTATATAATTTACATGTTTGAACTCGAAGAGCTGAGAATGCCTTAAAATTATATTTTTGAGCTCAGAGAGCTTGAAAAGGCACAAAAATCGATCTTTGAAGTCAAGAATTTGCTGTTAAGTATATTTTTGAAAACATTGAGCTCGTAAATAGTAGAAGGTTTCAGGAATACTTATAAGGCCAACCATATTTCGAATTTTTATACTTGAAAAGCTTAAAGATAAGTCTTTGAACTTTTATACAACTGCACTTTTGAACTTGCAGAGCTCAAAAACACATCGATAAATATAATAGAGGGAAATTGTAGAGATGACTTGCAGAGTCACCTGTTTTGTATATTTTTTACTTAGTAATAGACGTTGAAGCAATTATTCAACCTTAGAATTCATAATAATTTAGGCATTATTTTCAATAGCTTATCTTGTATTAGCTATTCACCCGCGGCTGCGATTATCATGAAATTCAGTCTGTCACATCAATTTTTTTTCGCAACTTGACTCCATTCCTTATTCACTAGTCAACTCTCCTTCCAACCCCACCCATCTCCTTTTCTATTTTTCAATAAGTCGAACGCATTTAAATCAAAAGATAAAGTGCAGCTTTTTTATTTGAACATTGTTAGTCGATTGTATTGTAACGTATAAGGGCCTTCGACGCTAGCAATTATTATTTGCCTTGTAACTTCTCATGCTAGATCTTTAAATGAGGATAACTTGTTTCCTTACTGTCGATTTAAATGAAAGCCTATATTTTACTCCAAGTCAAGTTCTATCTCTCCGTGAAAACCACATTAAAATCCGTTCAGTATTTTCAGAAATTTCCACGAAGACAGACAAAAAAAAAATTAAAACCGTTTTCTCTTATATCGCATTCTACTTATTCCATCTCCATTTTTCATATACATTTTCAATCTACAGATGCATTGAGTTCTAATGTTATATTGTTTGCATAGATTGTGTACAAATTTATTTTAAATTTCTCTGAATTGGCTCTAATTTTATTTCATACCTAATATTATTGTTGTTTTTAGTTTTAATTTCGCGTCTTACATAATAATAAGAACATACTAAATTTTTTTCCAGAATTACTCGGGTGTCAATGTCAAAAACTTCACTACTTCTTGGTCAGATGGATTAGCTTTCAATGCACTCATACACCGCTGGCGGCCGCACCTCTTTGACTATCAGACGATATTGCGAAAGCACCCGAACGCGAGACTTGATCATGCCTTTAGGCTTGCTGAAGAACACCTTGGCATCGATAGATTATTGGACCCCGAAGGTATTTTTTATTTAGGATATTATTTATGCTGTAATATCATCTAATTTCTAATAGGATTATTACAAAATATGGGTTTACGCAGTTGCAGATTTCATTTCAAATATTTTCACAAAAAATAACTACATAATCCACGTAGTGCTTGTCATATTGCATGTATGGCAAGACTAATTCCTAAAATTAAAAAAAAAAATTCAGTTTTCAATACTTTTCCATTTTAAATATACAGAGACTTCATACAAAAATAGTTTAATATAATCAAATATGATAATGGATGAATTGATTAATATGTAGTGATTCTATTTAAAAAAGAAGTAATTGTGCTTCTTGGACACTTAGAATTTGTGACTATTCTTTATTATTTTTACTGTTATAATAATACAGTGGAATCTCAATAACTCGAATGTCAAGGGAAATGCAAAAAAAATCGAGTTAACGAGTTTTCGACTTAACAAGAACTTTGAGATACATATGACCTGTCATAAGGAACAAACACAACATCTACAGCTGTGTTACTTAGAAAGTTTCATGAATGTATTCATTCATTGCATCGTACACAAAACAATAGATTAGAAGCTCCAAAACCCCAAAATTCATTTTGGAATTTATTGCTATTATGTCGAGGAATTCCAAGTAAGACGTCATTATATTTTACCGACTACGATTTACGGAGTGTCCTTTGTGAAATTCGAGTTATAGAGTATAAATATGTATTATCAATACTTTATAGGGAAATAACATTTTGTTTGAGTTACAAAGTCTAAATAATTCGAGATACCGCGTATTTAGGGATTCATTGGAAGGGAATTTTTTTCGACTTACTGAGGATTTCGACTCAACGAGGTTCGAGTTATTGAGATTCCACTGTAACTCATTTCATATATTATTGACAATAGAGCCAGTAGTGTAATTATTTGGAGCACTTGTGCTAATGACTTTTCTCATTTGTTTGATTCAACTCGCCTTTAGTATAGAATTTGTAAAATTCAACTTGGAAATATAAATTTTAATTTTAATTACACCTTTCTGTAATTGTAAATCAGTACCTTATATATTTTTTATGTGTAGCTTATATGATTTTAATTTCAAATTTTAAATTAAATGCAATTCGATAAGGTTTTTTCTATAGGGTAAGAAGTTTGGACTAAGACGTCAAACTATATATTAACAGTTTGGTAATAGCAACATTAAACCTCTTGACAATGGTAATGCTATTACCTAAAAGTGTTGCGATTGTTTTTATTGGTTTATTAAGTTGTGGATTGGAGTTCAGGTAAATTCTTGTCTCCTAGTCGTCTTATACAGATCTATGTGTGGAGATGGATTAGGTCACTTGTACTTGGGAAGTTACTCAGAGGGAAGGTTACACTCTGAATATGACTTTCAACGATTTATTATTTTCTATTTAAATTAAATTGTTTTAATAATAGGATGATTATAATACATTTTGCAGATGTGAACACATCAGTACCGGACAAGAAGTCTATAATGATGTACTTGATGTGCATGTTCCAATCTCTGCCACACTCAGGCGAAGATGTCGCTGATATCGATGCATCACTACCATCAGAATCTACTAGTCCCTTGGCATCTCCTGTTGAGGTATGTTGCTAAGAGAAAATTAGTTAGCATATACATTACTACTATAAAATACCAGTAGTAAATTGAAAGAATAGCCTTTCATAATACAAGGCAAATGTACAATTATTATTCTCCACAAACCACCGAAAGATTACATTTTGTAGAATCTATTTTTAGTAGGAGCTTTGAAAAGTCGTGTACAACATTTAGCTCCATTATATCATATAATTTTACATTTTTTCAATCTTTGTCCTGGATAATGTTTTGAAAAGCTAATGGAGTTGAAACTGCTTCGACTCCATTAACCTCTACTTTTTTTTGTTACTTTTAATAAACAATGTGATAATGTTATTAAATATAAAAATTGACATATAGACGAGGCTAGTCACCATAAGTTGTTTAGTTTTCTTTTTTCTTATTGATTCCGCAAAGTTATTATTTTTTTATTCTCCCTTATAAGTCAGCAATAGGATTTAATTTTTGTCAAACATTAATTAAGCGTTGCGAGGTGTGCATTTTTACATTATTCAAATATGTTTTCAAATTGGTATATATAGACATGTGCTTTCGTACAAATTAGTATATTCTAAAAAGAGTGAAAGAAGGACAAGAATATTGGATTTCTGTAGCTAAATTATGAAACTCAACTTAAAATCCAATGCTTATATTTCAGGTGCCGTCCAGCCGACCGCTTTCAATTGCAACCAACGCGTCAGCAGAACTGGGCGGCTACGGTGCGGCGCTCGAAGAAGTATTAACATGGCTGCTGGCTGCGGAAGACACGCTTGCGCACGCCTCGCCGCCAGTCCGGAACGATCTGAATGTGCTGAAAGAACAGTTTCACAATCATGAGGTGAGATGTGATTTGTTTGGGACCTGCATTGTAATGGATAGTTTCATGACATTGGAATTCAAGGAATGTTCTAACTTTTTTCTCTTGAGGTGTGTGGTTTGATGAAGTGGGAATAACTTACACCTATTCATGGCAATATTACGGTGCACAATATTTTTTGTACACCATCTATTTCAGGATGTAATACTTTGTTAATGAATTTATGGTGTTTCTTGGGTTCAGGTTACTTAATAAAATCTGCATTGAGTTTAAATTTTAAAAGTAAGTTTCGGAAGTGCTTAGTAACCCACAATCCACACCCACAGGGAATCCTAATGTGATGGCTAGACTCATTTCATAGTTGCATAATATTTCTGCAAAAAGTCTTTTCACTATATTTCATATATTTTAATAATTATAGAACATTTATATGCATTTATACTTTGTCCATAAAGTCTATGCTACTTACATTTTGCGCAAATTGTAAAATAATAAATTTCACATAATCGAATATTTTACTGGTCTTCAGAAATTCCTCCTCGAGCTGTCCGAACATCAGTCAAGAGTTGGCGCGGTGCTAGAAGAAGGCGCCCGTCTCCTGACCGACGGCGTGCTCTCTCGGGAGGAAGAAGCAGAAGTACGGCTGCAAATGAAGCTGCTCAATGAACGTTGGGAGGAACTGCGAGTAAAAGCCATGAACAGGCAGAGCGTAGTTCATGCAGCGCTTATGAAAGGACAGCAGGCGCAGCTAGAGAACTTTAGGTTAGAAGATTTTTTTTATGAAAATGTTTAGAAAGAAGTTGTACATAAATTACATTTGCATACATTTTAGATTTTGAAGAAGAGCGATTTAGGATTTTAGAATCGATCTGGTGATTGAAAAATAGGATTAGTAATTGAATTTGTACCCATTTGAATGGTTTTACAGAGAGACAGATAAATATTTTTTTTTAGAGGTCGAAATCAAAGCTAAGTAATCACAATAAAATTGATAGTGTAAAATGCCATCTCTTACATAGTATTGTGGGAATATGATTTGATTATAAAATAAACTTTTTATATGTTGTGACGAAACATACTCACATACTCTATACAGTAAAATGCACCAAACTCTGCCTTTGTTAAGTTTGTTATGAAAGCGTCGTAATGGCATAAAATAGAAACGCGTAGGAGAAGAAGGAAAGGTCGGGGAACGTTAATCATGCGAATTGCATCATTTCGCTTGACTTATCATACTATTAGTAATTAAAATGAATAAATAGGAAATGGCATTATTTTATTGCATTATAACATATCTTTTCCATAAATATAAGCTTACAACGGGTTGCACCAAAAGTGATTAAAACTGGCCAAGTGTGTGTCGGACCGTGCTCAATGCAGTTCCGAAGTCGTCACTACACTGAAATGCACTACGGATGATAAAATTACGTTGTTACAGTTTTTTCCGTTTCCGCACATAATAAGTATAAGCACTTTAGTCACTTATAACTAGAGAAAGAATTAGGTATGTCGACTATTACTCTCTTTAAATAATGTTAAACTAAAAATCACCAGCAAAAGAGCGTATCTTCGTGCATTACGTCCTTTATTTGAAAAGCGCAGTTTTTCGGCGATAATTCTAAAACGGTAAATCTTATCACATTCAAAGTAATTTTTGTTGAAATTATTTATTAAGCGTTATCTTTGTAATTTTTTTCATATTTTCTGGACATATGGTTTAAAAAATAAGAGGGCGACGACACAATTTATGCTATTATTTTCAAAGCGATTATTTCCAAAAATATACAATTATTCAAAAAGAAAATTGATTAGAAACCTTAAAGTGTTTTCAAAAGAACTGTCGAAGTATGTGCCTTACATGGATTTTTCTAATTTTCTTCAGCTTCTGTTATCTGTATGGAGTACCGCTCTTAGAAATATTTATTTTTGTTATTTAACTACGAAACTAAGTAGTGGCTTATACAAGATGCTAAGTATACTATAAATTTCATCATTATACATCTTGTAGTTCTTGAGTAAAATGCCTGTGACATACGGACGGACCGTCATGATGAAACTGTAGATTTCCGTTGTTGCCATTTTGGCTCGGAATCCTAAAAACGTATTTCGTAAATCTAATCTGTAAAATTTGACTGCTTGTGTATGGATAATGTGTCAAGTCTTATATATTTTACGAAATACGTTTTTACTTTTGGTATAACTCACTTAAAGAAACGAGAATAAGAGGTGTCAGATATTTGGAGTTTCCTCTTGTTCAAAGATTGGAGGAGGCCTATGCCAAGAGGCACGCTGAACTACGAGATATTCTCTAACCAGACAAACATTAACTTACTACAACTCATTGTTCATATTTCAGAATTTGTAGTTCAGAACAAAAGGCTATTATTATTAATTTGTTCAAAGAGTCCATTTTGATTTAAGCAAATGGTGAGAGGTAACTCCTAATTAAAACATAATAAAAGCCTCCAGAAGATTTATAAGCACATTTTAATTCACATCCTTTAATTTTTTTTTAGGCAGTGGCTGACCAAAACAGAAGACCGTATTTCGCGTATGGGCAGTCTGCAAGGCGGGCCTCGGAAAATCAATACACAAGTGAACGCCGTGGCGGCGCTGCACGCGGACTTGCAGCGTCAGCAGCCGCTCGTCGACTCCCTGGCCAATTGCGTGGTCGTCGTCGATGACGACGCGCAGGATAATAGTAAGTCTCCCTTTTAAAGAACATAGTAAAGACAAGATGACATGTCACAAATATATGGAGTTCCGGCCTGGACTTTGTATATAACTTATCAAAAAACACCAGTAATATACTGGTAAAAAAAAGTAATTTTGGCGTATTTTAGCTTAGTTTTTTGTACAAAGCTACATAATTATAGGCAATACTTAATTTTTGAAATAAGGAGTCAATAACAATAAATATTCACTGGCATGCATGTCTGCCGGACAGAAAGGTAAGGAGTCATACGAGCGACAAGAAGATAATGGATTCTTTTTCCATGTATGATCGCATTCCTCTCTGTCCACTTTATGTTTCTGTAGACTTTATGCTGATTGACGCATATCAAAGTTTCAAAGAACGTCCTAAAATCATAATTATAAAATTCAACATACTAAAAAACAAAAAGATAGGATATATATAAAGTTGTGTTTGTAAGTACATGTATTTTTAACTTATAAACTAATTTGCGGTAATAAGGTTTACCAATATTATTTTGTTATTAAGTTATCTCTTATAGTACATTTAATTTGTGATTGATAGTTAACAACTTTCAGTATGAACGCATGAAATAATGCTTGTGTACAAAAAAAATACTTCTAAAATTGTAATTTTATTATTTTTCTAATGATATATATATAGGCTTTTTGTTCAATTTTGTAAGATATGTATAAAGTGCAGGCTGGATATGAAATATGTCCTTCAGGACATGTAATTATGTGCTCGATTTTTAAGCTTGAATAAATAACCATCCAACCTTTAATTTAAAATTATGAAACATCTGATATGATGTAATTCATTGTTAATCTGTGTATATAAAAATAAATCTCTATTTCCTTTCATCACGCCATAACTTAAGAAAGATTATCAAATCGCATAATTCTTTTTTTATTGTACTCGTTATTATCAGGATTACATTCATTATGTATCTGTTTGTCTGTTTGTCCGGAATATCTTCGGAACTGCTGATCAGAGCAAGATGCGATTTTCACTGAAAGGTAGAAGAACTTACTGAGCTACATTTAGGGTATTTTTATCACATTATGTATAGGGTTCCTGCGGATAAAACTCTTGAAATGGAATAATTTGTTAGAATTGAATCAAAATTAGAACTGCAATCGAGATCGGAAGAAAAATCGGAATAGGGATTAGATTGAGATGAAATCAAAGACGAGGAGCGGGATCAGGATTGAAAGCAAGACCGACCAAAAAAAATTGAGAACGAGACTAGGGAACGCACTGAAAATTGCATAAATTATACATATTGACATTTTCTGTGCCAGTGCTGTGTTCAATCTATATGGAAGTTAACCATGCCATTCTATTTTGTTATTGAATACCGCTTTATTATAAATAACAAAATTAAACATTCCTTGAATTTTTGCACCAATTTCTAGTATGTCAATGTTTCAATGCTACTCATGCATACAACTTCATTATGATGTGAAATATAATAATACAAATCAATGAACTTCCATGATATAAAAGAAAACTCACTATTGATATAGTTTGTTACAATTGTTTAAAATCAATGTGATTTAATCACACATATGTAAATAAGTAATGAGAAAGACTTTGTTCTAATAGACACTCATTGATTATAAATCAATGACAATTATACAAAACAGGCCATTATTAGTGTAATTGATGAAACTAATGTAGTTTCCTTTAGAATATATGTTGTGTAATGTTTTCAGGTGTAACTGAGATAGAAGACCAGTTGACGGCATTAGGTGAAAGATGGACTCACACCTGCCAGTGGACACTCAGCCAGCTCAGTAGGCTTCAAGCGTTGCAAGCTCAGTGGACGGCATTGGACCAACAGTACATAAGTTTGCTGCAAAGCTGTGATCAAAAAGAGAACATACTTAAGCAGGTGCTTTATTTGGCTGTTTCATGTGGACATATTACAGTGATATACATTTTTTACAATTTCTCTGAAAATGACTGTTAGAACCTGTTACCTATTAACATGTTTATTAAATTTAACCATTTTATTGTAATTTTATAATAATCATCAATTGTTTTGTTTGCTACATGTTAGTATTAAAGTCCATATATAATTAAATATTTATTGACGTCTTTTCATTTCTATTTCATGATAGATGGAAGCTAATCCTGCCAGCGAAATCGGGGAAGTTCTAGAACGTATTAAACAACTGCAGCAGATAAAGCACTCCATAAATGTGCAACAGCAGAGCGTGAACGCGCATCTCGAACTCACCAATCAACTAATAGCTGAGTGCGATGAGGAAGGATTGGCTGAAATCCAGGAGAGGGTGGAAGCTTTGCAGGATAGGTTCGACGCGCTGCTGCTGATCATCGATGTGCAGAGCCAGAGGGTAAGTACAAATTCATTGCGAGGGATAATGTTATATAAATCTTGAATTTTTCAATATAAAATTTAGTTATTTAACTATATACTAACATAGTCATAGCATTATTGTTATTATGATATACTTGTTTGGCCATTGAGCACGTACCATTATTTCTTTACAAAAATTTTTGCGTTTTTCATATTAATTTGAGAGTATTTTTTCAAATTGATATGAAAAACTCAAACGCAACGTCTATTCTGAAATTATACTGAGATTTTTTAGCAATGTACATATAGCAATATTAATCTTGATGATTGGCTTTTATTAAAACAATCTATTGCATGTTCTAACAAACTGACTGAAGTATGATAATAATCAACCTAAACCTCTTATGTTGCTCGAGAAGAACGTAAGTGCTTGTATTGCTAGAACAAAATGGAAATACTGAGAGTTCATATTAAGAATGAATATTTATCTAATCGTTTGAGACTTATGCCTATAAGACAATCTAAATGTCAAATTTCCGTATTATTTCACAATGTTTTAGAAACTCGCTTTTATGTTTTAAATGATGTCAACTTCTTGAATTACAGAAATTGATTTTATCTTAAATGAGTTCTTAAATCTGAAAATTTGTTGATTCACTATTATTTTGTACCCAGATAAAGGATCTCGGTTTCGAATTCAATATAAACACTACTGAAGAGACAAGCTCTGAATCTCCCATGGACGTTGAAGTAACGAAAACGATAACAACCACAATGACGGTTGAAAACGTGTCCTCTTCTTCCCCTTCACCAAAAGAGGAAGACCACAGTACCTCCAAAAAACCAAGGTTATCACAAGAAACAAAGATGGTGGATTTCCAAGTCGGTTTCCAAGTGTTCCAGGATTGGGCAGATGAAACCGAAGCTATTTTGGAAAAATGTAAAGAAGACCTGGAAGGCAAAACTCCCAACAAAAGAGAAATTTCGTCTGTTGTAGAGAGGTTGGAGAAAGAAATTGATTCCCAGCGAAATGATTTCGCTAAAGTTGAAGAGATCCAGCAGAGGTTAGCGAAGGAAGTTGGATTGGAAGGTATCTAATATATTACAATTTAAGTAATTCAATTTTAAATTTTAACTTAAGCTAATTAATTTACATACATAATTTGAAAACGAAAATCGTGAAATCAGCTTATTGATTAATACAATTTATACCAATATATTAAAAAAAGATTGCTTATTGTTATTGCAACTTCAAAACAACAAACGACATTTAGGAAAAACAAGTTATAATTTGGAAAGAAATGTATATGAGTATTTTTATACCTTAAATATATACATATATGAGTGCAAACAGTTACTTTTATATTTCATGTTTGAGCAATATTTAATATTTAAATAAGATAATATTTTATATTTTTTAGAAGAAGCCAGAGAACACGGCAAAAACGTGTATCGTCTGAAAACACGTTACGAGAGGATTCAACAGAGCCTTCTAGATATCAGAAATATAATGAATCTTTTAGAAGACAAAGACAACTTCTATAAAAACATTGATGCTTTCCAGAAAGATCTAGACGATGTGAACAACTGGACAGAGAATCTTTTAAAAGACACACCATCAAACAACCAACTTATACATCTGAGGAACAAAATTAGAGTATTGAAACAGAAGGAAATAAGAGTTAAGGAATTGAACGCATAATCGATCATTCTACTTACGAAACCGCTGTCGAAGACGCACAAGGACGATATCGAAACGAGAACGAAACGAGTAAGCGAAGATTACGAAAAGTTGATTAACTACATGATAAGTAAAGAAGTCGAGCTGAAGAAAACAGTGAACACGAGACCCATAGTAAAGCAGGATGATTTCAAAGATCTAGAATCCAAGATTACGGCGATCGAGTCGGTGTTGCTAGCCGAACACGCCATGTTCAACAGCGAGAACGTGATGAGAGAGAAAGTCGACAGTTTGAAAAAGATAGATAGAGATATGAACGAGCTGCAAAGCAGTTACGATAGTGTTGTGAAACAGAAACAGGACAAATATGGCAAAAATCTTAGCGATCAAGCGATGAGATTCAGGAACAGTCTGGATACATTAGTTATGAAATTCAGCGACACTAAAGCGATACTAGATCAAAAATTAGGTAGATTAGAAAAAGGTGAGTCTTTAATAATTAAAAATATGATTATCGTGCTATTCCAGCCGGCATAGGCTTAATGAAGATGATGATACACCAGCATGACGCCCTGGACGAGTCTCTGTATAGTACTATACCTTTTGCTCATTATTTTAGCGCGACGAGGAAAAACTACCATAAAAAACTTGTCTAGGGCGTCGCGCTAAGCCCGCAGGCTCGCAAATATTAGCAACATAACTTAGTTTTTTTTTGTTAAAAAGCTGATTGAAAGTCATTACTAAAATGTCACATGGTAAGCAGATTGTTTACTTTTATCTCATAAAGAACATAATTTTCAGTTTTAAGCAAATCAGTTGTAGATTAAAATGAAATAGCAATCTGCTTTTTCGAATATAGAAGTATGTACTTCAGAGCTTAGATGCAAGGAGTTTTTTAAATTATATTGTTACATACTTATAAATAAACAATTTGTTCCATACACAATTTTTTTAATTTATTAAAGTTATTAAAACATTTAAAACAATTCGAAAGTATGCTTAAAATTCAAATATTGTTTTTCAAACCGGGCATTGTTTAACATTGGTAATCTCACTAGTATGGATATGGTTTTTGCAGTACTTGGTTAGCATTTCATGTATTTTCATTTTGTTTCGAAATTAATACACTGTATATAACAAAATTTCAATTATGTTGATTTCTATTATTTCATAATTTGATATAAGAAGTTGAGTTTAAATATAAGAAAAATATAATTCACAAACTCATTAATTACGAAACATTAATTATAAAATTATACCATCCACAGGTATAGAATTACTCAATAAACTAAAGAGAGATATAACTGAGCTCAACGACTGGTTGATAGAAGTGGATCGGTTTCTGAAAGAAAATAGAGTTATACCAGTGGGAGACACACAACTACTGGAGAAGTTACTGGATATCAGTAATGTTAGTACTTTTTTTGGATATTTCTTATTTCTTTGCTAATATATGTATTTTATTTTTATACCTTTCTGTAACATTTTCACTTATGTTGTTGTGTTATCTGGAATGTTTAGTTAAGTTTAATTATTTAACTACAGAAATACGACGAACAAAAATCTACCTACAAAGAGAAACTGAACGATATCGAAACAGCGAAAGAAACTGTACTAGAAGACTGCGATGAAGTATTAGCTAAAGAGATCAAATCTGAAACTAAAGATTTCAGAAAGAAATTTACCGAATCTACTGAAAGTTCGTTCAAATTCAACGAGAATTTAAGGCGCGCTCTGGAGAAAACGGAAATGGTGTTCAGAAAAATAGAGGAGACAGAAAAATGGTTGACAGATATAGAAAATCAGATACCCAAAGAGGAAGAGTGTAAAATCAGCGATTCTACGGAGCTCTATCAAATGAAAATGCGTTTCCAAACCTTGAAAGATAAGTGCGATGACAGAACACAGGAGTTCAGGAATTTGAACGAGACAGGTAAAAATGGAGATGAATTATAAATTTTGCATTATCTACTAGGCTTATATTTAAAAGGAATTATTTCTTTTTTGCGGATAGAAGAGGATCAAAGGTAAGAAATATATTTTTTTTTTATGGAGGGACTTTCATTTCACGTCACCGCAATATGGTTCAAACATGGAAGTGTTTTAAAAATATTGTTCGTGCTGTTCAAAGACTAATCAACAAGTCTTAAGAAAGCAAATGAATAAAACATATAATTATTTCAGGTAATGATATAATGCTGAAAGTTGAAGACAAACCTCCTACAAGTCTAACTAAGAGGTTTACACATTTGAATGCGCGCTGGACGCAAGTTACAAATGGCGTTTATGAAAGATACAAGTTAGTGCTTTCAAACAAATATTTCATTGTTATATTTGGGTAGATTTGCATCACTTGATCAAATCATCACAACTCAATGAATACAATTAAAATATGACATAGGATTAGCCTTTATTTTTAGATTTTATCGTATCAGAAAGTACTTACTCCTTAATCCTACCATCCAGTGATATAAATTCCAAAGATGAGAATGTAGAATATAGGATAGGTTTAATCCCAAAGATATCAGAAAAACGGGCTGCTAAATCATAACTGAGGACCGGCGTAGGTTATAAAAACAAAGGGCCTGGACGAAACTAAACGTTCACGCCCGCTAGTTTTAATTACTTTTCTATGAATTGTTAATCTAACATTAATGTTATTTTATATTTAACTAGTGGTCATCCGCCCGCTTCGCTGAGTTTACATTTAGATGTAAATCTATATTCAGATACAGCATTGTTTTTATTAGTCAAATGTGCCCCCGGTTTTGCTCCTGTGGACATAGAATGAATTCTTACATCTTGTATGTCGGCCGATTTTTTTCTACATTTTGATCGCGATCACGTTCTTGTTCGCGTTGTCAATCCTGGTTCCACTGCCCGGTCCGGTCCCCGTCCCGCTCTCGATCACAATACAGGTCTCGATACCGATCTTTGTCCTCTTTTGAGCATTAATAATAGTGATAGAAGTCACTATTTATACAGCAAAGGACATTCAAACAAACAATATTATGAAAATCCTAAAACCATCTATGAATGATTCTGTATCGAACGGCCAAAATCTCATACAGATACATTCAGTAATTTTTAAGTCATTGCTTTAAAAAGAAAATCATTTTCATTATATATATGTATAGCCGTTATTCATACGCTTCGCTCGTGGTTTCATTAGCTTGTACATAGAATGAATCCCTCCCATTTTTAATATTAGCCGCTCTTGCTGTGAATTCTGTTCCTTACCACAGTACTATTATTGATGTCAATTCTGGTTCTATTGCCAGGTCCGAACCCGGTCCTGCTATTCCAATAATGGTCTTGATGCCAATTTTGGTCCTTCATGACTTTGAGCCTTTAACGTATGGCAAATGTCCATACAAACATATGGTTACATTATTGATAACAGAAATTGACAGCGTGTACTTTATCAAACTGAAAAAAAGGAGTATATAGTAATAAGAGGCTGGAGTACCATAGAGCGATTTGAACCAGAGATAAGGCGACTTTGACTAACGAAACATTATCAGCCTAACCATGTGTCTGTCTCAACTTCCTGTTAAAATTGCCAAAATACAAATATAACATAAATGAATGGAAGTTTACTATAGATAAGTCAGGATGAATAATTATATACTTTTCGCCTTTGATAAAAAAAGAAACAAAAAATGTATTCTATGCAAATTGAGTCAAGCTTTCCTACTTTAGTTTGTCATGACATCGGAGATGGCAGTGCTTACGTAAAACGAAAATGAATTTTCTATAAATTTTTTTTCCTCCATTTTTCATATTTTTAATTAGTTTTTCTGCTATTCGGGGCAAAGACGAATCCAACAAATCAAAGATAAAAGTCTGTGCAGTCATGTATATATATATATATTTAAATTATTTCAAATCCCTACACGACTATAGATATCAGCTTAATAGAGAAGTGGTGTTGAAGTGTGCAAGCTTATGTAGGTTATTTATTATACAATAAAAATTCTTGGGAACTTGGGCAACAAAGTATTAGAATAGCTTGACTTGGTAATATGCACTGAAATATTTCAATGAGAGTGTAACCTGAAAAGTAACTGTTTTGACATTGTTTGATTTTACTCTTGTTTTATTTTAAAAAAGAGGAAAAGATTTGTCTTGTGTTATATAACAATTTCTTGTTAAAGATCACCTGAAGAAGTTGGAAATGAATACAAAGGAAGCGTTATGATTGAAAAATAAACATCTACATATTTTTGTTCTCCATGTTCCCAAGAATTTTCATCATATATGTAAACATGGATGAGACATAGGATATAAAATTATTTGTTGTTATATTTATTTAATATTGTCTCCATTTTCTTCAGAGTGCTTCAAGAAGCATGGCATGAGACAGGTGAATTGAGAGCCTGGCTCGCCCAAGAAACGGCCTGGCTGGACGGGCTGCAGCGCCGCCTGAGGAAATC
The DNA here is from genome assembly GCA_005406025.1 of Eumeta japonica. NCBI lineage: Eukaryota > Metazoa > Arthropoda > Insecta > Lepidoptera > Psychidae > Eumeta > Eumeta japonica. The sequence goes on from BGZK01000014.1 coordinate 1,081,453, forward strand.
ACCGAATTCTGTCGCCGATGCGGAAGAGATATCTGATGAGTTATATGTGAGATTTTATTTTGAACATTTTTTTGAAGTTATATTTTATATGATATTCAATTAAGGAGTAGGTTTTGCATTCAATTTTTTGGATGAAATTACTTGATTTACTGTACGTGAGCACATCAAGCCAAAGTTATTCAAAAACAATTAATTTTGAAAAGTTTCACTTCATGATTTATCACATGGTAAAAGGAACTTACAATTATATAGTTGTTTGCATTATTTTGAAAGTATTTTACTGTGTTAAATCTGAAATTTTCTACTACAACGAAATATTTTAATAAGACAAAATTAACAATATTGTACATAATATAAATGCATTTTCAAACTTTATGAGATTTTTTCGGATGATTTCTCCTTATGTGTCATCATTATTCCTTTCAATAAAAATGAATATGTTCTTGTAATAACTAAAGTTTCTTTAACTTAAATCAATCAAAGTCAGTTTCAAGGGATCTTTGTATTTGTATAATCATTATATTATTTTTATTTATTTTAAATTGATGAATAACCTTATTGTTTAGGATCTGGAAAATTACATCCAGAATCATTCCGACGAGAGACTCTCCCGTATCCAAGATGTGGGACGCCAGCTCATCGACGCCCATATTATGCCTGGATGGATGCAGGCCGAAATAGACACTGTCACTGACAGGTGGAACAATCTGCGCAGAGAGGTGATCGTATTTATATGTATCAGTAATTTATAATTGTTTATTTATAGCAGTTTATGATATTGGTACTTTTAATCACAAATATCATTTATAAATGTATGAAACATTATATACTATATAATAAAAAATAAATATTGAAAAAAATAAGTGAATGTACATTTAACGTTGATTTTTATCGACTAGAAAATAAAAACATAGTTGTAAAAAGTGTATCTGTATCTAAAATATATCTATATGCTGCCAAATAAGTTGTAGTCTTATAAATGTCACAAAGATTGATAAAGAGAAGTTAGTGCTATGGTATCAACCCAAAATTGGGTAAATGTGTTAGGCAGGTAGCTTAGTCAAGATTGCAGATATTAATTATATATTCCACCTTTTGTTTTTTTTGAATTTTTTGAAATTGATATAATTTGTTTAAAACTATTTGATCGAAGTCTTTTTATCTTAATAGGCTGCAGCGCGAACGAAGTTGTTAGAGAGTTCAGCGAAAGAAGCAACAAAATCAGAAGTATCGATCGATAATCTTTCGCAGTGGTTAAGCGATGTTAACTGCTTATTAGCCAACAGGCTGGACCAAGACCTTACTGCCAGTGATTTGCCAGAGGATCACCAGGTGAGAGAGTATTTAGATAATTAGATTTTCTTTTTCAAACTTTAATTTCTTTTTGAATTTTACTTTTTGAAGTAATAAGTTCATATATTATACCTTAAATGGTATTAATATATACGTAATTTTAGCGACTCGTGGAGGAATTCGAATGCCAGCGCGGAGTACTCAAAGAAGTAGAAGATCAAATCGCTGCATATCAAGCAGCCGGAAAGAATGAAGCAGCTGCACGATTGAAAGACCAACTCGAACACGTTAAGGTAAATTAACTCGATACATTTGGTATGTATATAAATACTACGTAGTTGAGATGTTTATATGTGCAGTATAATGTGAAAATAAACCATAGAATATTTTTAATGCTTTGGTTTATGTTACCTTAAATGTCTTAAATGTGAATATGTTGATAAATGATGTCAAAAATCACTCTAAAAGTACGTCTGTGCGAAGTAATAAGTGTTTCTTCAACAGTCAAAAATTATCATTCATAAAATAAAATATTAAAAGCAAAGCAAATCTATTTTTTGTCGGCATATGATTTTCTAGGATGTTCCTTGTCGACTCATTCATCACACACCTTTAATTTATAAATTCCTTTCTACTACATCTATTTCCATTCATTCTTTATTATTAGTATTATTTCGACGTCTCTGATTATAAATATGTTTCGATATTAGGAGATGAGTAAGAAATGAAAATTCATATAATTTTTATGGGTAAATTATGGATTTTCTTCCTATATCAGCAACACTTTGCAACCGCCGAGAGTCGGCTCACCGCATTCGGTGGCGGCTCGCCGGCCGTGCGACTGGCCGCCCGGCTGGCCAGGGCTACGGACACGCTGCGGGGTGTGCAGCGCGGTGCCGCCTGTCTGCTGGAGCTCGCCGGCGCTGACCCCGATGCCGTGCGCGCGCAGCTCAGGCACTGTTTGGTAAGTACGTTTTTATGTATAGATCTGCAACGGTTCTTAAAAAATTAGAAGCGACCTTGCAAAATAATGTCTTATTTGGTTACTTCTGTCTTATTGGGTTACTTCTGTCTTATTTGGTTACTTCTATCTTCTTAAGTATTTGGATCTTCAAATTAATCACAGAATAAAACCTTTAATAAAACTGTAGAACCAGGTGGGTGTCTGTACATTGAAGGTCTGTATGAAAAATGGAGAGGGCAGTGATAAGAGAAATGTAATATGTAACAGAAAACAAAGATTTTGTAATATTATGCTTCTGAAATTATTGAACAGATTTAAGGCAGTTTTCACAGGTAGATAAGAGTAGAAAGTAGACTATTTCAATTCAATGGAATGTCAGGAAAAAAGTTGCAGACATTTAAAGATCTAGCTTAAGAAGTTACAAGGCAAATAACAATTGCTATTAATGAGTTAGTATTCAGCGAACGAACATCAACGTTCAAAAGAAAAAGAGAAAAAAAACAAGGACCTACACTTGACATTCTGATTGTGATACGCTATACATATTGGAAAACTAGTCGAAGCCGAGTGTGGGACCTAAATTAGAATCAAGTGTGTGACCAGGATCGAAATCAAGAATAGTATAGGGACCAGAGTAGGAAGTGGGTACCAGATTGGGATTGGCAGCAAAATAGTGCAGTATGAAAAATTAAGGAACACATTTTATGTCCACGCGAGGCCATGGGCCGAAAGCTGGTTATCTCAAAAATTTACCAATTTTAGCATTCAAAATATATCATTAAAAATCACGCTCAAAATTATTGTTTATAATAAATACATCAGGCAGAAGAAAGGGATGCCAATGACTGGTTAAATGAATGAAAGAACCAATATTCTTTTCATTCTGTTGTATGAAAAACTGGGTGTCATAAAGTTTTTTTGGCGTCTGGGGGTCACTGGGTAGCAAAAAAGTCAGGCAGTAATGTCATAATATAATTTTGTTTTAATTCAACTTGATGTAGCTGTCGATTTCTATATTTTGACTTAAGAGAAATACATTTTTATATGCCCAAACTGTTAAATTAATATATGTGATGCAAATTGAATCTGAAATTTTACGTGCCTTTTAGTTCAAAAAACTCGTCATAGACAAGTTTAGTGCGAGTTATATGCTGTATTGTCTATACTTTTGTAAGCTCATCACAGACTAGTACGATTAGGTAATTGCAACATTCCTTAAATCAACATATGTAAAGTAACGGAACCTTTTTAAGTGTTTTAGGTGTTAATCTAAATATGTGTCTTTAAACCTAGTACTCCTTAATTTCTTATAATCCGGTAAATGGTCAAAAGTATCACTATGCTGTATTGCTGTCAATTTTATCAATATTACCTATTCTGTACAGAGATGATCTACTTGTAAATAAGGTAATTTATACAAAACAATCTACTAGAAAAAGCTAGCGTATTTATCTATTGCATATGTATGAAAATGATATCGGACTAACCAAAGCAAAGGTTTTATTCAAAGAAAGGGAAAAATTTTTCTCCATTTGGCAAAAACTCTGGTAATACAAATTGTATTACATGTTGTTCTCTATCACTGGTAATATATTACATTGCTACTTCTAATAGCTACATACATAACTAAAGTGACTTTAGATTTACATAAATTCTCGAATTATTATATTAGAAATAATATGAATGTTTTCATTAATTAATAGAATCTATATGTACTTTCAATAAAATTGAGTGTATCTGCCTTTTTGCCTGCTCTAGTTTCTGAAATCAGGTCAACGGACTAAATTGAAAATGCACATAAATTGTCTTTTGGAATACATGATATAATTTATCAATAATTATATAGATAGCACAAAAATAGGAGCAATGGATCTGTGTTGGAATAGAGAGCGTGACTGGGATAGAATAGGATCAGAATCGGAAACAATAATTTCTGAATTTTAATTTACTACCCATTTAGCAAAATGTCTTGCTGGTAATAAAGAATAAGCAGTTATGATAATTTAATTTTCTTAAGTTTACAGTAGGTAGTCTCTTCTTGACCTTGCTTAGCAAACCATTGCTATAAGAAAATGTCAAACAAATCAGAGCTATCAGTTCAATAATGAAACCGGTGGCGTAATGCAGCCGTCATTCGATACAATTTTCGTTCAGCTTCACAGCACACAATGAGCTATAGCACTCCAGATGAGCAGCATTGATCTACTACTACTTCTTATGTTCAGTGTTTCTCAGTCTAATATACTAATATTATATTTTATTGAAAAAGTATTTCAAATTGAATTTGAGTGTATAAATAAAGTTGATATATATATATATTAAGATTTTATGTTTTATATATAAAATATTTAGTGTTTTATATTATGTTATTTATATAAAACCAGCAATAAACCCTAATCCGTAATCTTCTATTTGGCGTGTGTGTATTTAATTTTAATGACTGCTAGCGTTTTATTTCGTGACACCAGTGCTAACGTTAGCTTTTTTACCATTATAATGATTATATTATATATTGATATTCAGACAAAACAAACATATTGCACAAAAAAAAGGTTAAAACGAGGTGACAATTTAAAATCATTACGGCATTAACTCGATGTTTGCGTTCTCGTGTATAAAATCACGCTGTCGTGCGCAGTGCTATGTCATCGAAATCATTGAAAGGATTCAGTGATGTCCGGCGCAACGAAGTGTGAAGTGAACTGAGCTCACTTTGGTGAAGGCATTTTTTTTCTACATTGTCGGCACCATGAAAATTGACTAGTAATATAAACTGAAAAAATAATTTGTATTAGTTTTTGAAAATTGTGTGATCTGGAATTGACTAAACGAAAATGTATTATATGCTATATTAGTTGTAGCTTTGTTCCAGCCTAATAGTAAGTTAGAAATGAAAATTACCAAAAGCTGTAGAGGTATTTATTGTTTTTTATATATTTAAATACTTGTTGTTTTGTATATACTTAGCTTATATATTTTTTTAAAAAGTGATTAAAGTTGTCTGTTTGGTATGATTCTTACCCTTTTGTTTCACTGATATTCTTTAATTATTTTATGCAAGTTGTCGATGTTGAATGCTTGAAATTCTATAATTTACTGTGCTATTTATTTGGGTTGAATAAGCCTTTCTAAGCCACCCCTTGTGGGTTATTTTATCACTTAATTTACTCCATAGAATTTTTCATCAACCTTTTCTCGTAAGTCTGTTTCCGATCTTTAAACGACCTCACACTTTATTGATTTGCATACGTAAAAATAATAGATTTTGATGCCCTGCATGGTATAGCAGAAGAGGCTCTCGCTTTAGGTTAGATTTTTCAACGATGTTAATAAATTATTTTTGATAGCTTTTTGCCTGATGGAATTTTTAAGTTTTATATTCTTAAGAACGTTAAAAATTTCTTAATTTGATAATATGTAGTACAATTAGGTGTATAAAAACGGAAAATGTTCATGAAGAGAAAATGCTTATAAAATGTCGTTTAATTTTATTAAGGACTAATACGTTTAATTGGTTGAGTATTTACTGTGCTAGTTTTCTTAACCTTTTGAGCGCGCAATTTTAATAGTACTGCTTACCGTCCCGCGCGCGAGCTAATCTAGATGTATCAATGCAAGGCGCACCCTAACAATAAATATGAAATAAACTGAAATGCTGATATTTATCATGTTATTCTATTTTGTTCGATTTACAATTAAATTTTTATTACACATTAAATAGTTATTATATTTTATATATTAAATGTACAGACATTATATTTTAATGCGAATATAATACGAATATTGTGCAAACTAATTGGAATCAAAATTTCACTACACATCAATTCGATAAAATATACTATTTCTTCACAAAAGCTAGATAACTTCGTCGTATCATAGGTCTGATAAATTTACATATACGATAATAGAACTACATACTTTTAGTAAAAATGAACAAAACTCGACCACGAAAATCACTAATGGCGCGCATACCTTATCCTTACCGACCTTCGTGATACCGACCTGCGCTCAGCTGATCACATATCACAAAAAGGATAAAATAGGAATAAAGTTATTATTTCTTTTTTGTATGTTTGATTTTATCAAGAAATGCTTACGGAAATTCTTTCCAATTATCACTGCAAAATACGATGACTGATTCGTCCTTGGCTACATTCAACACTCTATTTTTATAAATATGTAATCATTTCACAAAAAATGAAATTGAGAAAAACTACTATTATAATTCATCACTACAAATTACTTAAAATATAATAAATTATGTGAATAATATATGAAATCAACACGTAAAATAAAATCATAACCGCCATTTTATGCGTCGAAACCGTCACAGGAAACTTTAAGCACATTTTTCACGTATTTACTTTTAAGAAACACTATAAAAGTACATACTTTACTATAAAGTATTCTAGGTATTGTGAAATATATATATATATATATATATATATCAAAAGAAAACAGTCGGGATTGTAAAGTGGACTATTATAAACTGAGATATTGACTAACCGGCTACGACAGCGCCATTGCAAATTGAACTGAACGATTACTCAAATTTGTAAATACGTTGTAAATTTTTTGACATAAATGAGGAGAAAGGTAGATATTTGTTTGTTGCCTTATTTCTTAAAGAATACAATTCAATTTCGTATAACGTTCTCAGAAATTTAAAGTGAATTTTAAGTGCGAGGAAGTAGAGAACTAAGAAGCGCGGCCTTGTATGAGGCCGCGGGCGTTCGACGAATTGGTGGGTCTCGCGGTTTCACCGAAGGCTTGCGCGTTCAAAACTTTAAACAAAGTAATGAGTTCAGATTCTAGCCTATGTGTTTTTATTTTATTTTAAGGGTTCCGTATCTCAAAAAGAAAACAGAAAGCCTTATAATATCTCTTCATTATTTATAAGGATCGAACGTTAGGTCTGGGTCCCTTAGAGCTATAAAAAATCACGGGTGTAAGTCAACGTAATCAAAAAATACTGCTGAAATAAGGACATTTTTAATTAATTAGATTTAAAAAAAAAGTTGGATATTTTATAAAATATCCGAATTTTTTTTCCAAAAGTTTTGGAATTTTTGAGTCCGATTGAGTCGCGATGATTTTTATCTGTGCATTGAATGAAATATCTACATACATCATTAAGTTTGTACCTACGGAATCCAGGGTGCGAATCCTATTTTAAATTGTCTGGTTTTTATAAAAGCAACCCAGTAAAAAGTCGCTGCTTGTCTTGTCTTTTATTTTATAAAGCTGTTTTTAGTCACCACAAAAAAATTTGGATTAAATAAAAAAAAATGTGATGCAACAATTTGTGTGATGGGACCTTTTTACTTAAGTTCGATTTTTACTTGGTCAGATTTTTAATATTTTCTGACATTACGTGAAATCATTTTTTTTGGGTTCCGACATTCGATTAGTCGACGCCATTATTACTTTACCTCATCCGTTTTCAATTTAATGTATTCTTAGATCGGTTTAAATCCACTGTGATGACCACAATGCCGTAACCCGCCCGTCAGTCGTTGTGCGCTAATGTGGGCTAAGTTTTGTTATAATCGTTTATTTTATTATTTGCTATTTACTTCTCCGAAATAAAATACGAAAAGCCAAACTAAACGATCTGCCGCAATGGATTTGGAGTGGATTTATTTAATTTTAGTCTTTTTATTCACAATATGCAGAATTGTAGTGAGTCATCAACAATTTTTATAAGTATTTTTTTTTGTACTATATTTTAAATTATTTTTAATACTCTTTTGATTTCAGAGGTTTTATCGAACATTAAGCGAAATTAAATCGGAAGTAGAATCGATAATCAAAACCGGAAGAAAGATGGTTGAAGATAAATCTGTACCCGAACCGCATGAGTTTTCCAAGAAAATCGACAACCTGAAAGAGTTATACAACAAATTAGGTGCACAAATAACCGAATCGAAAACGAAACTGGAAAATGCTCTCATAACAGCGAGGGAAATCCAAAACGACTTACACACTTTAAATGATTGGTTAGACGGCCTGGGCACCAATATAGGCAAACAGACTCTGGAACTAGAGATGTCTAGGATGGAAGCGATAAAGGACAAACTGAATGCTAATCACGCTGAATTTCAGAAACACTGCGATCCGGTTTATCTTGAAAACCTTAAAGAACAAATAGACGCCACCAATAAAAGGTGGGACCATCTTAAGCGACACGGTTTCGTACGACGCGAAAGTGATATAGAGATCTTGCAGAAATATTTGAATGACATAGAATCAGAAGTGGAGAATTTGGATAAAATCTCTATTGATCGATTGAAAGACATAGAGAAGGAGGTTCGCGGAAAAGCGGCTGAAGTCGAGACGTTGGACAATAAGGCGTTGACGAAACAGTGGGAGAAAGTACTGGACAAAATAACGGTAAGTACGACTGTGTTTATTTTTTCAGTTAACAGGAATACGGTAAATTCAGCACGGTCACTTAGAAAGTAATTTACAGTTGACATATTAATTATTTACTACTGTAAAAATCGTTACTATCGTTCACTATTGTCATAAAGTTAAAAAAATATTTGTGTTGTTTTATTCATAAAAATAGAAATATGTTGAAAATTAAAATTATATTTGAAATTAATGCACTGAAAATTTTCATACTTCTCTTTATTTTATACATTGACCACTGTTTATATGGCTGTGCGCACTTTTATATTTATGCTCTTCGAGATGGTGAGTAAAATCATTTCGTTTGTAAACGTGTCATTTTCGTGGACCAACTCTGGGGTCATAATCAGACATTAATCATTGCTAATGTTAACAAAGTTATTGTTGTAAGAGATGAGAATTTTTGATTTGTATGGCATTTACTAAAAATAATGATAACCGATAATTATAAATATACGTATTATAATAAACAAATATAATTTCTCCCTGGAGTCTGAATTACATATTCGACACAAGAGACATACTGTACATACTAAAATGTAAATAATCTGTGCATTGGTGTTGGTGTAAATATTTGTGGTGTGAAATATTGCTTACAAATGGCTCACATGCGTAGAGTTCATTTCAAATAGATGCTGATTGTACGAGCTTAATGATATCACATTGGTCTGGATCACGCTTATCAAACGCATTATCATTAAATAAATAAAATATCCACATGCTTTGGGATACATTCGGACATTCACATTGTGACATCTACGCTACAAGAAAAACATGTCATGTTATTAACTAACATTGTAAATAATATTTGTTATGTGATCGTTATATGGAAATAATATAGTCATAAAATTTTCGTGTGATATCAAAGATCACTAACAATGAAATGGAATTTATTACAGGAATCTAGAAAGAAACTGAAAGATTCTGTCAATATTAACGTGGTGGTAGAGTATGAAAAACTGACAGACACAATTAAAAGACGTTTAGAAAGTCCAGTTAATAGTCCCGACTCAGAAAAACCTGCAGAACTGAAAAAGTCCAAAATTCCATTAGCCCTTAGAAGTCCTGTACCAATCAGAAAAGAAATAAAGGAAGGTGGTAGCAGAAGCAGAAATTCTTCATTAGAAAGGAACAAAAGAAAAGCAAGCGATAGCAGTCTCGTTACTGAAAGTACTCAAAGTATATTTTACGAATCTTTTAAAGAACCATCATCACGTCAAAAGAATTCAGCACCATCCACCCCCGAAACACCTAGAAATAGTAGTACTTTCAATCTTTTAAAAGACAGCGAGCTTTTTTCACAAATATCAGACGACAAATTGAAACCTAATGTACCCAGCAGACAAAATAAGAAAATTAAACACGACACATGTCATGTGGTAGAAGTAAAAGAACATGAAATAATTAAATCAACAGTAAGTCCAATCGAACCAATCGAAATTTACCCTACTGAAACTGTCGAAACAATTGTTCAGTTACAACCGCAGACTGTGGAGACTGTTGAAATTTTAGACGATACAGAAACAGAATCAATATGCGAATCTGACGTTGACGAACCACCAAACGTAGTAGACGAACAATCCTACAGAACAACACTGTCGAATATAGAACCGAATACGTTTGTTGTCGAAGTAAAGAGACTTAACGAACGAATGGAACCTACTCTAGGCGTACTGCAAAAGAAGGATGTCAGAAATGAGAATAAACTTGAAGCAGGGAACATGAATCTTGACAATGTACCAGATTTGGTACAGCGTATGGAGACTAAGACAAATAGGCAAGATTCGACATGCACACCACCACCAACACCTTGCTTAGAAGAATTTCAGTTCGAATGCCCTTTGCTTTACGATTTAGCGGTAAGAGAAAAACAGAAAAGTAAACCGAATGACGAAATAAATGAATATTTGATATTAGATGATGTGCCAAAAGATCAAGCAGACTTACCGGAACAATCGGTGACTGAAGTAGTGTTTGCTAATGAATCGAGATTATTAGAAGGAAAAATACAACAAATCGAGGATGCTGTAGATAAACCGACTGAAAAACCAATCACAAACATGCCAGAAATATCAAGGAATATATCTGTGGATAGTTGGACAGAAGAAGAAGTAGTTTATGCCGAAATTGACGATAAGCAGATACAGGTATTTTTTTTTTCGACGGCAACGTGTTGTGTCCAAGTATTGATTATATAGTATTATTTTAGGTTTTGACTTTAGATACCTATTTTTATAAATCGTGACTCAAATCATTATTTATTGATCTTCCGAGTTGAGAGAAATTTTATCTTTTGTTTGTAATAAAATATCTTAGAAAGGTGACGTGTTAAGTTTAAGAAAAATAATATAAAACCTAATTTCAGCTGAGATCTAGTACAACAACAGAGTTCGATGACAAACACCCTCTTTCAACTTCCACACCTATAAAACTCGAACAAGAAATGAAAACGAAGAATCAAGTACAAGTTGTAGCCATGTCACCTAAGCTCAGTCAACATTCCGATTCATCGAAAGAGTCAAACACCAGCGAAGATAGTCAAAAGTCTAGGCAAGAAGATGTGAAATCCAAGAAACTGCCAAGCCCGTTGCCGAAATCAGCTAAAACTTCGGAAACTCAAAGATCTCCGACGAGTCCTTTGTTAGGTACTAAATCTCACATTCCAGTGAGTAGAGAACGGCTGAAGAATACATTCCATAGTGATAAATATCAAAAGACCGATGATTCTATTAAGGTAAGTGTAGTGGGCTGTATCGCTTGTAAATTGCAGTGGGCATTAAATACTGTGGATTTTATCACGCATCTTTTGGCAAATATTAATAATCTCCTCCCCTTATAAAATAATTTTGTCAAAGAAACCATAGTCATTGAAGTAGGCGTTTCTGAAAAAAATAGCTTATAACATCTATATAGAAATGTCGTACTGACAGCCTTAAAACAGCGGACGCGTAGGTGCTGTTCTGCAGCGTGCCGCTCGGCCGGCCACACGATCGCGTCCGCGCTTGCAGTCTGGCCGAGCATTTATTAGGGTTGTGTCTATTTTATTTTATATTATTTGTAAGTATATTTTCAATGATATGTTTTTATTATACTTACTTTGGCAAAGTTGTTCTAAAAAAGAAGGATTTTATCATGCATCATTTGGCCAATGATCCATGATAAAATCCATCCTTTATACAACGTCCATAGGGAAATCCATCGACCTGAAAGTCTTGAATTGCCTGCTCCGTTTTCAGTCGGGGGACTCCGCTCTTTAAATATCCCCTATCTCGCATCAGTATGTGCGCTGTTGGTACCCGATATCGCGAGGGGATTATTGGTGCAAACGTTATCGGAGATGAATGCAACCTTTATTGTGCATGGCGTGGGCCAAACTGTCTGTATATGTACAGCAGTAACTTTACGTATTTAAAAGATTTATCAACAAATTATTTTTCAGCATTCTTATCAGTTTTTAAGCTTTACCTTACTTTAGAATTCCTGTTCATGTTTTGTTTTAATCATGTTTTTTTAGATACATATATGTTCACATAATATAATTTGTATAGTTTTTGTAAAAAAAAAACAATTTGAACATCTTTATCCTATTAGGTTAGTTTATTATTATATGTTTAAAAAGATTGAACTTTTTGCAATTATGTATCAGACAAATTAAGCTTAACTTATTTTAGGTTCCATCATCTCCAAAAGACATAAAAGTTCCTTCTTCACCAAAACTCTTGGATTCACCATTACGTACTAGATTCGGCTCTGAATGCGACGATGAACTTCTACAGTTTGAAGAAGAAGCTAATCAAATGTCAAGACGGATGGATGTGATGCTTGTGACAGTAGGAGGTGTCAATATGGAGAGAGATCCAGGAAAGAGGCTAGAAGTTAGTAGAATATGTGTAATATAACTAACGGTGACTGGCTTGCCCAATAACGATCACGTAATTGATTTTGGTGTCATATAATTCTGGTGTCATATTACATGGCGATTCAGAAGTGTTAAAGCGGCTTTAAAACGTTTAACGTTAAAATCAGTAATTTGTCTTAAACACACCAAACATTATTCCTCAGTGAGTCTTCGAGCGATTGAAGTACAATTCATGCCGCTTCTAATTGACATGACGTATTATGCACTTTATGGGTTTATTTTAATGTAAAAATTAATAATGCTTATCTTAATAGATTAGAAACAACATATTATGCAATTATAGAATGTCTTATTTGAATTTAATTTCTTTTTTATGTCTAAAAATATTGTCAAAAATAGTAAATAGATTCAAAGAAAAATTAAACTCATTTGTGCCTATTTTTTTCAACAGATACTTAAAAATCAATTGGGTGCGTTGGCCCCGGATGCAGCTGCTCTTATATCGAAAGGTGATAGTCTTGTCTATGCGAAACATAAAAAAAATCCGCTTTTAGCAGATTACATACAAACTCATTATCAAGACAAACTGAGGAACAAGTGGTCCATGGTCATGTCAGAGATAGAAAGCAAGAGAAATTTGGCTATTAAAGCAGAGGACAATCTGAAAGAATTAAGCAAACTGATAGAATCTCTACATAAGTGGTTGAAAGAGGTAGAAAATGAAATAAAATCTACCAGCCGTGACAGTCAAGGCGAAGGCCTAAAATCCAAATTCCACGATCGAGAACAGGACATTGAACAAATGAACGAGTTGTGCAGAGATTTGAAAACCCAACATATAGGGTATCCCGAGAAATCCGTGAGCGACATTAACGCTGCATGGGTTAAGGCTTGTGAGTTATACGAAACTGTAACCACACCAAAAGGGAAAGAGAAGAAGATTAAATCTGTAAATATTTTTTATTTTCTAGAGTTCTTGTTTTCAATTTTCTTGGATCTTATAGAGTTAGGGATTACTCAATACAATAATTATCCTTTAAATTGTTTACGCGCTATAACCAATTGTTCCACATCGAATTAAAAAATACTTACTTATTTACATTTTTTACCAGGGTAGTTTTAAATGTTTTTTTAAAGAATTTATTTAAAACTATGAATTAAGCAAAATATTAATCGTTGACTAATTTTTTTCATTATGTTTCACTCTCTATATATCTATACTTTTAAAATCTTTTGTTATTCTAGCCGGATGCGATAGAACTAAAAGGTTCTGAATATGTAACAAAGGTTAACCGTATACGCGAGTCTGTGTCGGTGATATCTCGTATGCTGAATTCAGCGCCACTCAACGGAAAAGATTATGATGAATTTCCACTCCAAGAAGATGCTCTTTCCGTAAGTTGAATTGATTGTATATTGCTTTATTTTGTAGAAAATTAAAAGAAAAATGTTCTATCTATGTAATTAGGTAAAACTTAATGATCCAGTTCGAAAGGTCAAATCTTATGCTCGCAAAAAAGGTCTTTTGAGTTTTTTATACAGACTATACTGTTTTTGTCAAGATATGTATTGGTCTTGTTCATCACTGTTCTAGAAAGTGAAATCTCTTGTGTCTGAACTGCAACCGACTGTTGATGAAATCGATAAAGAATATGGCACACTTGTTAAGAAATGTAAAAAAGAACAATCGGAACAGATCAAAAGAGTTCATGATAAACTCAAAGAAGAATGGATTAGTATTAACAAAGGTTACAAAGAGAGACATGACAAGTAAGTACATCAATTTTTTTCTTTGTGATTTGTAAAATAGAATTTATTCATAAATTCCATTAAACTTGTCATTTTATGAAATTATATATTTTTTTAAATTTCTTGCAAATTTATTGTTTTGTACATAAGAGTCCTAATTCATTTTTTGTTTTAGATTTTCAATTGATTTGTCTTCATACACAATGGAATAAAGTATTTTTTGATTTAGATAGATTGTATTTCAATTTCTTAAAGTTGGTTCTAAAATACTAATAGTGATTTTGAATTTAAATTGTTGCTTTATTTAGGTGGTCAAAATGTCAAGCAGTTTGGGCGAATCTGTATTCAATGTTGGAAGAATTTGGGGAATGGTTGGACGGAGCTGATCGTACATTGGAAGAAATATCTCGACAGAATATACCTTTTAAAGACGTAAAGCAAAAGATGAAAGATCTAGAAAAACAGGTACCTACCAAAAATTTCTTTATTGGTCAAAAAGAAAAATTGCATTTAAAAAGCTTTTTCTGTTTAGGAAGAAATCTAAAAATAATTACTAGTTTTTGAAAGTTTCTAGCAGAAAATATGTTATTATTATAAATATATACCCAAGTCATGTTAACTATCCTGGTGTTGAACATTTTTGACCATAAATAAGAATGGTATAATATGTAATTTCTAAAAAATAGGTCCTTTTTGCACCAATTCAATTATACAATGATATAAAAGTTGTATTTTAGTGAATACTATATATGTGATATATATAATAATTTGTTTGTTTTGTTTACATTCAAATATGTGAACTTTAAAATTGAATCATTTTAATAGCCCCATATCGTGCTTTAAAAATAGACTTTAGTAGTCGAAAAATCACATTTGCAGAAATTATAAATACACAACATTTGCAGTACTGTAAATAAACAGTAATATAATTAAACACATCATTGTTCTGGCAAATGAGTTAAAGTACCAGCTTTATAGGTGTGAATTAATGAGTTTTTGAAAACTCATGGGATTAACCTCATCGAATGAGATAAGAAAAGTCATTTTTTGAAGACGCTCTTTAAGCGTATAATATAGGTAGGAGATGATGGAATTGTAAAGTTTGTTGTTGATGGAAAATTTTGCATGCTACATGTATTTCTTATTTATGTTTCCTGTAGGTGTCGAACAGACAACGCCAGATGTCGCAGGTGTCTGCTGTCAGCCGTGACGTCGTCTCTCAGTGCTCCATGCCGTTGTCCAGAGACGTCAGCGAACAGCTCGATATATTGCGCGAACGCTGGCTGCACACTACGGCCAGGGTCGTGCAGACGAAAGATAGGTCGGTAATTTCGAAGTGTTGCGTTAGAATTAAATACCATAGAAATATTGAGAATCCTGTTATGAAACTAAGGATATTTTAACATATTGTTGTAAAAGTAAGGGTATCTTAACAAATACAAGCATGCTTATAAAGTGCAGTCTCGAAAAGGAGGAGAAATGTTATCAAATAATATGAAAATAAAAATGAGCACCTTGCGATTAAGTCTAGTTTGCCTAACGGACTAGACACTATGCATTCTAGTGACTAATTTTGATATTAGGCCAAAAAAATTGACAAATATTAAAGATGTAAATTGAACAACAAAAATATACGTTTTTTCATTATGCTAAGAGGCATTTTATATTAGAATATGATCGATTGCGCGCGAAAGAATTCGACATTGAATGCGGCGTTGGTGATAATTTATTAAATTCACTTACTCCTTAATTTTGGATGTGAACAACTTGCCTGAAGAATTTCTATTCCTCTAATTTCATGGAGTAGCTCTTAAAAAATGTCGTTCAGTAGGTACAATTGGGACGGTCCTCACGATACAAGAACCATCTAGCGACTGATTTGAAATTAGCACACGACAACCGAAACCTTACGAAATATCGAAGCGTGCAAAGAACAAGAAAGTTCGCTCGTAAATATCGCGTGTGTGAACAAGTCGCGTGACCTATCACGTCGGGCCGTTAGCGGGCCCGCCGGAAATAGGGATGCATGAACGAGGAATAATTCGTGACGATTCTCCTGAGGTCGCCGATCGCCCGGCGATTTTATCGATAAAGCTCGAGGGTTGCGGGGGTTGACGTTGAATCCTGAACTTACCGGTAATCTGTTTCTCTGTTTCGCTCTCGTCGTAAAACGGTCGGATCGATTGCAATACTATTTTAGCTCGTGGATTGGTATTTAATTAACGTAAATATTATATAAATATGTGCATGTACTATATAAGCATACAATATAAATAGATGTAAGTAGGCGCTATATAAATATGCTATTAGATTGTCCGTCAGGAATATTATGCCATTATTCCAGAATTACGCTATACGTCACCTATCGATAGTTTTTTGTGTATTTAAGTTTGAGATAAAAAAAAATGCATTTAGTGCTTTTTTGGTTTTCTTATACTTCAATTTATAAATTACCGAATGCATAGACTTCTAGCAAGTTCAATTTCATACGTAGTGAAATTTGACTATTCTTCCGGCATCTCTATTTACATATAGGTACAATGATAAGTATGATGAAACTTGAGCATGTAATGCGAAAAACGTATTGTCTAAAATGTGCTACGTGATAAATCCGCAATAAAAAAACTTTCGAATAATAGGATAATCGGGCAAGAGAATCTAAACCTCATGAAGGAAGGCGCGGCCGCCTGGTACCAGAACACGCGCGCCTGTCTCGGCCAGGTCAACGAGCTGCTGGACACCACCAGCCCGAATCCCTCAGACGACACTTCCCTGTCCATACGACTGAGTTTGGTCAAGGTTAGTAAATGATAAGTTATATAACTTACTGATTTAAAAAAAATGGCAGATTTACCGCACCTTCATGGTGTATCTAAATTGATTTTAATTTTTCTCCGTGCTAACTACGTGGCTTTATATAGAAAATTCACCAAAAAGTGACTTATAGACTCATACATATAATGGTGATCTCGAATACAAAAAAAAATTGTGCGTGGAGTCCCTCTGCGCGAAAGAAGTGAAACTTTGTAATGTGGAAATGAAAATAGGAAGGGGTAGAAATTGTGTTTTTCGTTGCACGTTACAATTGCGTAAAACAATTGCGAGCCGAAATCTACCGACTCACTTTCTTTCTCTTTCCTACTTTCTACCTTTGTGTATCTTTCTTTCTCTCCCCCTCTTGCGTTGGAATATAGGACGCTACTCGTTGCTAACGCTTGTGCTGGCCTGTAACAGGTATACTAAGCGCATGCGTTCGAGTGCCACGCATTCTCTCTCCCTCTTTCTCTTTCTATTCCCCCTCGCCAGGAGCGTTGAACGTTTAACGCAACAGTGCTTTCATACCCCCTCCATGGTAGCGTTAAACGTTTCACGCAACCTTGTTGGAAGTTGCATTAGAAGTTTCACTTCAAAAAAATTTTTTACGATATGTGTCATATCAGCATTTATGTATTTAAGCCATCCCTAGTATTTGTGCGGTGCTATCAATCATATCTTGAATTATATTATTGTGATAAATCGACAATATGCTAATATCTCATTAATCCAAGTAAAAAAAACTAAGTATTCAATTAAAATGTGTTAATATAAAACCTTTTAATTGTGAAATATAAAATATATTTACAATATATAATAATAATATTTACAATATATAATAATACAGTCCATTTTTTGACGTGTACAATTTCTTAAATTATTATTATACTCTGCCGAATTTCGATGTCATCGCTTTTTACCGACAAGCAATCGCCGCGTGATGCATAGCCGAATTACCACTGTTTTTTGAGAAGACTAAATTCGCCTTCAAGTCGTTTATATCGTGAGCCGTATTCGTACACTATCATCGAGTAAAGCTTCTAAAGCAGGAAATACCATTACACTTCCTCATACCGAAGTAAACAATCCATACTCTTATTACGTCTAGATCAGACCTGGAGCGATGCCAACTCCTTCATGGACATATATCGTTATTTTATTTTCTCCAGCGCATACCGTCACCGTGTCGCTCTCTCCCATTACTAGTGTTGACGCAATGTCGATGGAATTAACTGTTGGTATTATCGATATTTAAATAAACTGTTTCTGGTGAATATCAAGCTTTCAAATAGCCGTTATATTATGATGAAAATGAGTGACAACATTAATTTTTTCTTTCTTTGATTAATGAATCAGAAGTATATTGGAATAATAATAAATATAATTGTTCGAAATCTACGGGTTAGGCTTTAAAATGAAAATTTGTTTAAAAAGTTTCAGTTTAGCCTAAACATATCTGTTTAAAAAGGAACTGGATTGTTTTATACAAAACGGAGTTATTACCTTATACAAAAGTATCGATTCGATAATATTGGCATTTGGGTGTCATTACTAAAATGTTTTCAAAAACTTTCGGGAAGTCAGTTTGCGAGAACGACGATGCCGTGGCTAATATGTTTATGTACGCATGAAACGTGTCGTGGCGTTTATATTTAGATTATAACTCCAAATAAAATTAATTTAAACTTTTATAGAACTGATATTATTTAGTACTAATTTTGTGAAATCTATAAGACATTTTTAAAGTTACTCTGAATATTTTTATTTCTAGTCTCTATTAAAGTATTTTGAAATGAATCTGAATGTTTTTTTCTTATTTTGTATACAAATTGAAGATAATTTTTAATCATATTCTATTTACATTTAATTATAAAAAATATATTCCATTTTGTTGTCGTTTTGTAGGCAGTGACGTAATCCCATTGCTGTAGAAATTTTGGGATTTTTAATCGAAAAACTGCCACAAGTAGTTTCGACAGTCCTCTCTTGGTGCTTACCTAACCTATCTAAAGAATTCTGAAGAGATCGAAACATGTGAAAATCTGAGGATGCAAGGGCAGGGCTATATGGTGGATGCATTAAAACTTTCCAACCAAACTATCTCAATATTTGCTGAGTAACTAAAGATGTGTATGGTCTTGCATTATCATGGTGAAAAACCACACTGTGTGTCTTGATCAATTTCGGCCGTTTTTTCTCTATTTCCCTTTTTTGTAAATAAAAATTCAAGTTCAAATTTGAAAATTTATCGAATTTCTGCGTTACATTCATTCATTTTGGTGGACAAAAAAACATAAAACTGGATACTGTTCTTACTTTTTTTAAATGGCATCTCTTTATTGGTATCAAAACTAGCCAGATACAAACAGCACAACCAAAGAGATTTTTACTACATTTTTTTACGTAAACAATACAAAAAAAAAACCTTTTACCCGACCTAATTATGTTCGGAATTGAGAGTGCGATTGGGATGTGATTCAAGGAGGGTGTCGGATTTGAAATCGAAAGTGGGATCGGGATACAAATTCAAAGTTGGATTGGTATGTAAATTCGGAAAAAAGCTAAATGCATATAAAAATATCGATGCTTACTCATGTTTTTAGACTTCAGTTACTTTAAAAAATGAAGCGCACAAAAAAAAATATTAGCTGGATAACAAGGCATACGGTAAAACATTAAAACCAGATGAAATCCCCAAAAGCAACTAGTATAAATTAAAGTGATGTATTATTACGGTACCTTTGAAGTAGTCGAGAGTTAGCCGTCGTATATTATCGGCCAGATGTTAGTCCCAGGGGAACCCTCATTGCTGCTGACAGTTTATAAACGTGTGTCAAACGTTTTCTTGGACCAGATAATTTGAGCTTTTCAGTGTCATTAGGATTTTTTTACCATGTCCCTAAAATATTTTTTTATAATTCTATCGTCATTTAGGTTTCTGTAGATCCATAATTCGTTTAAATTTGTTTAAATACGTATTCTGTGCATATTAGAAAATACACGTATTTTGAAATCAGGTTCCCTAGGCTTTCCCGTCTCGATAAAAGTTACCAATGTGTGAAACCATTAATTCGGGAATTTCATGAAGTATGTTTCTTCAAAATCTTGAGTTGAATGTTAGACATTGATATTGTATAGATATTTTTTAAGTGTTTGATTTTCTTGAAAAACTGTTAAAAAATAAAGTCATACTCGGCACCGGGATTTTAGCGAAAAGATTACGAAGTGTACTTTATTCCCTTTCGTCCCTTTTTTTTCTGATTCGTAAATTGAATGTACTCGATTCTTTGCTATAGTTTCATAGACATTTCGTCATTTGCCACACGTATCACTCAGACCGCAATCGAGGTTGTGATCCTAAAGCGAGATTTCCCCGAATCGATTTACACAAAGTTGCGGGTCAAAAGTGCTCTATCAGATGATTCATATTTATAAAGAACACCCTTTAAGTCTTTGTTGTTTACTAGATGTTATGGTATGAAAGTATCAGTTTCATTTGTAATAGTTTCGTGGAAAACGTTCCGGTTCTATATATAGTGGTTATGGTAATATCAAGTTGTACTGTTATCCAGTATCTTCTATCTATTCTGGATTTCATTCGTCGACTCTCTGCATCAGAGCTGAGTATTAACACTTCCATGTCAGAAGTCCATAGCTACAAATATTGTCGTTTGACAAGTCCAGTTTCTTACCACACTCGTTCTCACTCACTCATACCATACAATTGCTCACTCAATCACGGCCTTTTACTCTATGTCTAAATGTGCCCCAACACACCCCGATAATTTCTCCAGATACATAGTTATAGGAGGTCGGATCTGCAGCATCAACTCGATGTTGCAGATCCGAAATTGAAATCACTAACTAGATCCAAATAACGATTTCGATTCGAATCTCACTTCTTGTCTTCTGTAGATCTCAAATCCGATCCTAAATACGATCTCAACTCCGATACTGATTTTATTCCTATTTCTGATCCCGATTACAATCCTGAACTTAACTTTAATCTCATTACTGATCCTGATTTTTCAACCCTTCTGATACTGTTTTTTCTCCAGATCTTCATTTTTCTCCTGATCCTGATCTAATTCCATGCCCGTCTCAATCTTGATTCCGAACTCCAATCCTGTTTCCTCTTTCTTGGTAACTGATCTTTTACCAATTTCAAATTCGAACCCGATCCTGATTTTAACTCTAATCACAATCCCAATACTGGTTCTAATTTCCTTTCCTAATCCGAACATGAATCCATGATAGTGTTTCTGATTTCTATTTCAATAAACGTTACTTTAACGATTTTACGTACTTTAATTTTTTATGAGCACTAAAATTATGCGTAAGAGTTAAATATTACTATTTCTCATTTCTAACTACCAAACTTCTTATTAAGAATTGTCATACCAAATATCAACATGATTTTACCCTTATGCAGATCGATTTTTAAAAATCTTTCTTCTTTCTTTCAAAGTCGTTTATAATATCGAAAATCTTCAAATGTGAATTTGATTCCTAACTTCAAAATTTAATGACTTTCATAAAAACTTCCATATCGTATTTTGTCTCTTCTCCTTTCTCAGATAAATGCTTACTTCCGTCATGCCAGGAACAGTTCTGCCAAGATTTAACGTCATAAGTTTTATAGTTTCCAAGTTTTCGTGGTAAGGGTGTGTTTTGCTTTTACATACGTATATGGCTCTATTTAATATGAAAGCTAAATTAATTATTCAATTTAAAATTTAGACTTTATTAGCACGTTTTCGCACAATTCTACTTTTTATCTATTTTGTACAATATTTTTTGAGGCGTTCGCTCTTGGACTATCGCAAGAGTAGTTATGTGAGCGGAGAATTAATAAATGCAACACTTGAGCTATCTTTGAGGTTCCGCATCTCCAATTGAAAAAAAAAACGGAAACCTTACGGGCTCACTCGAATGTCAGTTCGTCTGTTTCAGCCAATATGCTCTGAATTTATGGGGCCGATTAAATTAACATTTCGTACACATATGTATGTCTGTGATCCTAACAAAGGTGTAACGTAAATAAATGAATATTAAATATGAGTTACTTTTCGGGATAAAATTAGAAAATTAAAAAAAAGTTTTGCAAACTACACCATATGACGTATGAAATGAAAATACAATTTATATTTTGATATTTTTCAAGTTTATCTATATGGGTGTCGTTTCTGGAAAAAATAGATAAAAAAAATGTAAACGTAGCTATATTTAGTGCCATTTGTGGAATTTCGAAGATATTACCTCATTGTTATACGATTGCTTTTAAACAGCAAATATCCTTTGTACATATGGCATAATAAGTTGAATGAAAATAATCGTAAGGAACTTTCCCTATCGCAAATCAACAGATTCCCATAACAAACCATTATAAATAATGCTTCTATGGATTGTTAATCCTGAAGATTCAACTTGTGTTTCACACATTATTTATGCACCAAAATTATTGTATACTTACTATCGTATATTTTTCTATTTCAATAACATTACGACCTGTTTACGTGTCCTCCGAAACGCATGCGCATATCCGATCCAATTTAATATTTCAAATATAATGTTTCAACGCGTCAGAAATAACTTCTGCTGTAAGATTTTATACGCTACATAAATTTTGCACCTTGCAAATTACAAAAGCATGTAGCGAATTCCATAAATGGTTTAAAATCGGGAAATATGCTCCCACGTGAACCGTGAAGTTTATCTAAGAGGCACTTTTACTAGCGACGGGCTATTTCTGATTCTATGAAAATATTTCTGTCCCATCACATATTGTACGTGTTCGGATGTGAAACGACGTAAAAGCTCCATCGGTAACGTTTCAAACGGATCCTTATTCGTATGTGATTTTAAGGCGAAATCCGTACGGGTACAGTGGCATTAACGCGAATAAACACGAAAGCGTGGCTCAATGAAATATTGCTCTCGCTTCGGCGTTCACTTAGTAGTTTGGCTTTCAGCGTTTGCGGCGCTAGACCGGCCCGCGCGTGAGAGAATCGATCGGCGCTCGTCGATCGCTTAAATCGCTTCGTGAACGTGGCCGCGCATGCGAGTGGCCATCCTTACGTGTGCTTAGAGTGATTCGTTTCCGTCCGACCACGGCGAAGCCAAAAGGGGAGTTAATTAAAGCATTCCGATAGGCGATCTTGTCGGAGGTTTGCACATGTGAAAAGTGAGTAAGTCGAGATGCTGTAGGAATATTTTATCGAGAAGGACTCGAGTTAAGGGGCTTTCCAATGCAATAATGTATTTTATACACATCATAAGGTGTAAAAATTCTTCATCGTTGGTAATTGTTATATATTGATAAATCGGTGTAAACAGTAAGGGAACGCTATCTGCACCATCTGAACAAATAAATTTTCCAAACTTCTTATTAAGTAAACACGCTAGGAAGGTATACTTTTTGACCCGGCGAAAACTTGAACAGACAATGTGATCACTTCGGGTTTCGTGTCTGTTTGCGTTCCTAACAGCGACTAGACCTTTTCATATTTATTGAACTACTGCGTATTTTCAAAAACCGTTGCATTATCGAAATTATTGAAAAATAAGCAATTTAACGCCTGTTGGACGACAGCAAATCCAACTCCAAGAGATGGTGATTTATCATAAATTATGATAAATCGGTTATGATTAAATTTTCCGCATAAAAGTATAGTGTTCTACAATTACTTACCTGATTCTTTTAAAATTTATTTTTCAAAAGGCTTTATTCTCAATCTCACAGACATTTGCCTAAGAAAAGTAGGTTTATGGGGTTTAACCACTTATTCGTGTATTATTGCAGTTTTTAGAGGCACAGGACGGCAGCAGAGTACAGATACACCACGATACGTGTCCGTGCGATGTATAGGTGGAGATTGATCAAAAATCTTGTAATACAATAATGAATTAAATAGAATCAACTCCAACAGATGCACATACATACCAATACATGATCTTTTAATGCGTAAGGAATAACAAAAAAATTTCCTCCTGCCTGTCCAAAGAAGTTCGTTTCAAATAATTAAAAAAGAAATTAGAACATATTTCTAACGGCTTCCTGCTCCAGGACTTGGACCGCGGCCCGCTCGAGGCCGTCCACCGTTTGGTTTAAAAGTAGTTTTTTTAATACTTGCGATTATGAGGAAGCTGTTCCAGAGTAACTTGTGTTCAACGGTTCGATTTGACGTTTGAGCGGTTTTATAGCGATCGGCGTCCGATCTAAACAAACGTCAAAACACCAGTGGAATACGGGCATCGGCAGACCCGCAACGTGACTTTTCGTAAGTCGCCGTTTAAGCGCTGTCAAACTTTACAATCAGAATGTGAAAAATGTCAAAAGATATGATGTGACTGAGATTCGATCGTAAATAAAATACTAGAATAGACCCGCTGTGCGGTAGTGCAATAACGTCGGTTGCACTAATTAGGCAAATTAAAAGGAACCATCTTAAATGTTTGGGTCGCGGTCTCTATATATGCATTTCCATAGTTGTAATTCCCTATGTGGTACATTTTTGGTCATACGACCTAGCTTCATTTATATTATACGGAACGCTTGCTGCACTAGTTGATTGGCTCTTTGTCTTATAAAGAAATTAGAATTGTGTTAAATTATTTAAAAAAAAATAACGTAATTTATTATGAATGCGTTTTCATGGTAAAAAATAAAATGGAATTAATGTACGGGACAATGATCAGGAAGTTCCATTAGGACTTGACGCTTATTTCGCAATTTGGAGTACGCACATAAAACTACAGCAGTCAGTAATGATTGTTACGCATTTCTCTTTTCGATCTATGGAAAAGATTTGTACGTTAATTTTGCTGTTTACAATTTTTTCTTGCCAAAATAATTTTTATTGTATCTAGCACCGTTCTTGGTTACCTACACATTGAATATTGAAGGAACAGAAAATATCCGGCTTCAGAATATATCTTTGCAGATAACTTCACCAGGACAACCGATCGCATTGCGGTGTACGTAGGTGTCTGCGTATGGGCAATCGGCCGGTGCGAGCGTTGGGTGCGCGACTCGTAAAAACAAATTTATGTCGTCTGCGACCGACTGTACTACGGCGTCGTGCTCATGCATTTGTATATATTTTTAAATATATATAACGCGTGGCTATTTAAAATCACTTATACATAGACGTTGCTTTTGAACAACTGCAAGATTTCTAAAATACCTCGTCAATCTTTTTTTGTTAAAAGAAAGTTTCACTTGTATTTTTTTTGTAAAACCTTTGCAGTCAAGGTTTGATTAGAACCAAGTCCAACTTTAGTTCAATCCACCAGTTTCTGTGAGTATACAACGATAAATGAATTTGTAATAAAAACAGATATTGTATTTTTAAATAAGGTAATTAATTAATACCGCCATTCGTATTTGAACACTAAATAGCAACGTAATGTAATACAATCACGCAGGCCTGCAAGCAGTTGACAAGAAGACATATGAAAAAATATGACAACACTAGTGATACCGTTGTTTAATTACTAGTGCTGTGCATGTGCCCAGTATTATGAACAAAAAATACAATAATAAAGCATAAGGCCACGGAGAAGCCCGTCAAACCTATTTAAAAATAAATTATTTTTTTACGTCTGCTGTAGCAAGTCTTTTTTTTCAATAAATTTTCTGCGACATTTTATTGTGTTTATATTTATTAATAACATAACCCGGACTAGTTTTGTCGTACGAATTTGCTTTTTGAATGTTATCGAAGTCCCTCTTCGGCTCGGATGCTTGTGCAAGCGACAACGACACTTTTTGTTGATGTATTAATGCTGTCGGAGCATCGATTGGAGTACTTTGGACTGACGAGGGACCGATGAGTCGACTATACAATGGGTTTGGTGTCAATCTCGTCGAGGCGGCGCAAAGCATCAAGATACCTAGCCGGCTCGTACACAGTCAGCTTCGACCATGATCTACGAGTAAAAACAAAGATCACGATATAGATTAATGAATTGTTACATTTGATGACAAATTATCTTGATTTTTGAAATTAAAATTGCGGTCTGCCAATTAAACCTGTAATAGTGTCACGCAATCCAGTAATTTGTGATCGTGATGTGAGGTATTTGTTCGTGATCGAAATTCACTGTGTACCGGCCGCCTTAAAAATCCATTAGTCTGCATTATCAATTCATCGTTAAATGCTATATAAGATCAGTGTGGTGTCATTTTAACAATAATCGTACACTAAATTGACGCAAAACCACCTTAAATGCGAAGTTGAAGAAATGGGGACATTTTAATTTAAAAACGAAATCCAGTAATTTTATGATGTCATAATATCATGACGATGTCATTTATAATTAGGTTTAATTACCTATTAATGTTATTAATATTAATAACCACTACATGTTACAATAAATTAAAATACTTGAATTAAAGCTATGGAAATTCTATAGCACTGGCCTGGGGGTATTAACGATATTAATAGCTCCCCGCCCTAAAATGTAATTAGGACACCTCGAACTCGAACGTGTTCTGAAAATGCAGATCATTTGACGACCTTCATCATTACGAAAGTAAAAACGTAATGGTTATAGTGCTATCTGCAAATGGTTAACGACTATAAGCCTTCTAAAAATATGAGTGTGAATAAAATAAAACGTCTCCATTATACGAGTCCTATTGGGATTCTTACAATTTCCGCCATATTTCACCATAATGTTTGATTCCATAGACGTTGTTAGAACATTTTTTTCTAATAAAACTGTTTGTGTACTAAATTTATATCTATATGAAAGATTACGTCATTATAATATATATACCCGGATCCGTATAAACGATGGCGTTTACATCGCGTCGCCGCCGCCCCGCGCGAGCCGCCTAATGCAAAACGTCGCTCCTAGGAATGTCTCTTCGATAGAGCCGCATCCGTGTCAGAACTTTAAATCAGATCATTGTTCGATCTGAAATAAAGATCGCGAAAGCGGCCGTTGTGTATATTTTTTCTGTAGTTTCTCTTTATGGAAATTTTTTTCATTGCAACTTAGTGTTACTTATTATTTGTTGTCTGTTTTTTACCAAGTGAAAACATTTGCGTTTTTGGAATAAAACCAACATAAAATTTCTTATAACCATGCAAAGTTTTTAAAAAAGTTATATTATCGGGGTATACCATTGCCTATTGCGCCAAGGAAATTCAATTATGCAGTATTCTCCAAAATTCATTCCGTTTACAGTATACACTATACTCACTTTTTCTAAAGAAATTCTTATAATTGAACAAAAACTATAGTCGAAGTGTCGGGTGTCTGATTGTATGGCTGAAGCATACCTTTCCACTTTCTTTTTCCTGTAATATTCTATGTCAGATTTAGGGAGGAGCAGTGGCGCTCGAGTGGTCAAGTGAACGTCACCTTCGAAACTGAGGTTTCTCACCCTTACCAAAAAAAATTGCCTAATGAGTTTTTAATTTAAATAAAAGTAAACCAACTCTATTTGCATCACGAAACACGTTGACCATCGATTCCGGACGTCGTTATCACGACAGAGGTCACGGCAAATGATTTAAAGTCCAAGCTCTTCGATGCTTTTATGGAAGAAATTAGAACCGTAACTCAAGTTCTCAATTCTAAAATTCGTTAGTGATACACCTCACTGAAATGTGCCAGTAGGGCTGTTAACGCGTAGTCCGGAACCAGCGGCGCGCGATAACAAATGGCGGTCGCGTTCACGGCTAATGGCGGATTTGTACACTATTGCGTTTGAACCCCGATCCGGCTTCCTATTTTTATAAACTATACTAGCGACCTGTGCTTACCCGACATGTTTATTATTATTTAGTATCCATTGAAAATAACATCTTTTAGGATCATTGTTATCATTTTTTTTAAAGTACAATTGATGTTATTGTGATATAGTTGTAATCACTGCCGACGTAAACTCTCCTCAAAATCGTTGTCAGTTTGAACGGCTTAAGCCATCCACGCTGTACCAATGCGTTTTTTTTTTAAAACCCTTGCCGCCAGCATAATGACCATACCCGCGGTAGACAGTTTAACGTACAGAGGCACGGAGGGAATGGTTTTATTTGACTTATAAACTTATCGGCCAAGTGGCCTGTGTTCGTGATCGTAACTGGTCTCTTGCGTTTCGAAGTCGATGCTCTTAACCGCCACAGCTTCGCGATTACAGTTGCCAAGGATTACATTTCAATAGATATTATTATACTATTTCACATTTTTAGTAAACTAGTCGGCACAAATACAATTTGTCGTAAAATGTTAATATTCGCGAAGTCTATTAAATGACAGCCAGATCTAAGATCTAAAGCAAACCAGTTCTATGACCTTATAGGGCACTTCTAATATTATATTTTGAAGATGTTGTATAATTCCTATAAACTTAAGATATCATATAAGATTAAATACCAGTCGAATTCATATTACAAATAGTAAAAATTTAACTAAAGAGTACAATATACGTAATTGTAGTATGTACTTTATTGGATACGCAATATTTATGGATAATGTTTTATTTAACTCATTAAGGATATTATTAAATCGTAAGATGAGCTTTAGTTTTGTTAGTTTAAATTTTGATAAAAAAAAATTATTATTGTAGAATATTAGGTAATGACAAATTTCATAAATTAACAAAAAAATTGTCGAGATTTACAATTTGCACGGTTTGAAAACCATGCAGATCTGTTTATTGATTGCTACTACAACGAAATTCTCAAATATTTTACACAGGAAATACTCTAATCCTAAAAGTAACAAACTTTAGAGCTTCATTTCTAATATGTCAACCCAAAAAACCCAAAATTGCACCTAGGACATGTATGCGAAGCTCCCATTCTCTACAAAATTGAAACTGTTGTCACAATAATATCATTTCAACAATTCAACTGCGTAGTTTCTATGTTTACTGTAGTGAATTCATTGATAAGAAAAGCTTATTGTTTATTTTGCAGGCACGTGAAGAGGAACTAGCCAATAAGACCAAAGACATGGAGGTGCTCAGGAAGTCAAAACAGCTGCCCAAAAACGACCAGATACAGGCCGTACAAGCGGAGCTGGAAAAGGTAAGATTGAATAATGCCTTCGTTTTTCATCACATGAACGCTTTAAGGTGGTACCTCGAATCGACTGTGCCAAGGAATTTAATGATGGTGGAAAAGTGATGATGCAGTTGCGACTGAATTTGAGTGTTGAGATTAAAGCCAACCAACTGCCCATAAATCCTGCAACATTGAATATAAAACGCTTTTTCATAATATGATTTTGTGGACATAAAAACGAATCTAATGAGCTGCAGGTTTCGATGGTATAAGAGTGTGTGACAGAAGGTTATTTTGGTTTGTTTTTCTAAAGCAAAGCTTCTAGTACACATATTTTAATAAAATTACAGCTTTCGTGATTACTTAATAATAGCAATCTGTCGAGACCTCAAATATTAATTATGTATTAAATATGAATTGTGATTATTTAGTCGGTGCTTTTTGTATAGAGCATATCTACGTACATAAAAGTCGATGTATATTTGTATGTTCCATATGGACTCTTAAAAAGGCAGGACCAATTTTAATGAAATTCTTAGAAAATCTTTTGATTAGTCCAATGGATTGTCCTTTGAAATTTTGTTACGATTGGATCAACAGATTTTTTTTTTGGTTTTTTCTATTATATCGTAATTGAAGAGCAAACGAGCATACGAACCACTAGAGTATAGATGGTCAACGCTGTCCATGGACAATCGCGACTGCGGAGGAGTCTCCAGTGCGTTGCCGGCCTTTTGGGTAGGCATAGGGTATCTGATGTACAAAGGAGTGGGCTGATAAAAAGGGGAGGTGGCTGTTGGAAGGAGGTCATCGAGTGATGAACGGCAGTTGGCCAACGGAATTGTCTCTCACTAGACGAAAAGAAATAGCGGAAACTTTTACTTCACGTCTACCTGTATTCCGTGGGGAATGTGATATTGCAGCGGTCGAGCCAACTCGTTTACGTGCTTCAGATAGGTTGTTCATAACATGGTTCTATCACAATAAATGACAATTTTGTGTCATATTTTCACTAAAAATTAATACACTTTTTTAGGCGTAGCAAGGCACTGTACCTATAAATATCTGCAAAAACTTCTTCACATGACCGCTCCCATCCATTCACCAGCAGTCATCCGGGTATAGATAATTATTGCTACCTGAGCGAATCCAACCAGCAAAGCCAGGGCGGGTCGCTAGTTCTTTATAAAATGTAATATTTTCGTACTTTACGTCGAACTTTTATATTTCGAAATGATTATAATTATCCAGGCACTTAACATTTCGTCTAAGT
The DNA here is from genome assembly GCA_005406025.1 of Eumeta japonica. Classification (NCBI taxonomy): domain Eukaryota; kingdom Metazoa; phylum Arthropoda; class Insecta; order Lepidoptera; family Psychidae; genus Eumeta; species Eumeta japonica. Next base: position 1,111,839 of record BGZK01000014.1, read on the forward strand.
TTAAATTATAATAAAAACATATGCCGCCGCTGGGAAAAGGATACGTGCGATAAATACCATTATTTCATTCCTTCTCTTAGATACTTCGCACCCTTATCTACCTTCGGTTCTGTATCATCGTACAGTGTCGCGTGCAGTTCGTGCGACATGTTTTTATGTCTATTGTACGTCGGCAGCAGGGTCTATAAATCATCAGTTATCTCCATCGCACGGCCCGCTGCCTCCGCGCTCCGGGGCCCGACGTGGTTTTTGAACCGCCTGGGCCCTTCCACACCCGTTAAGGTGCCTACTCGAAGCAATTGTTATGATCTATTAAAGTTCGATCGCAATCAAAGTATTGATCAAAGATGTCGCCTGTTGTTACGGTATATCGATAACATTACCGTATTATAATATTTTTCCAAAGAACAAATTTTTTTACATATATATTTTTGTTATAAATTATGACCAAGCAAAAACGAATTTCGATCGCATCAACAAACCTGCAACTCTACAGCCCAATCTCTTGAAACCAGATAGTGCTCAAGAGACATATTTATTTACTAGTAAAGGTCGCTTATATTTATGAAATTTTTGATCTGGAATTGTATTTTTAATAATTATAATTTAATGACATCGAGTTAGACAGTCATTTTCAATAGGTAATTACTTGCTGTAATTCTAAACCTAATAAAAAAAAAACCGCTAGGTTAATAGATGTGATCGTGAACAAGTGATTTAAATGAGTTTTTTAAAATTTCGTGATTTACTGATGAGATCGCTTTTGTAAATTATTCATGTTTTTTTGTTTCTGTTACATTAAATATTTTTTTACTAACAGAATTAATGTTCATTAAATTGTCTGTAAAATGGTGTGCGAATTTTCCCATTTTCGTATACTAACGACAGTACAGCAATGAAAGTAGTTGCTGACAAGAGGTGAAAAACAATTTTTAATTGTAAAGTACTTTTAAATGCCGCGCTTTATGAGTCGTGCAATATGTGTATGAACATATTATATATTGTTCTCTTAAAATGTGCCTAATCAAATATCCACCCGGATCCTAGAGATATGCTCATATCTATTTTGAGTTTTTAAATAATATAAAAACTTTAACATAACTCTTAACATAACATAACTCGTAAAAAATCACGCTATTATTTTGTTTTGTTTTGTCACACCATCTATTAGTATTTTTGAGAACAACCTTAAATTCGACAATCCACACAATTTACCGCAGGCGGCGTAGGCAGACTGCGTTATTAGAGCTGCCTGCAGTCGAAAGCACAACGAGTCGATCCTTATCTGCCACACATAGCCCTTGTGTCGTCGGCGTGTAGAACATCACAAAAGTGTGTCTGTGTGCGTAGAATTGTAGACGCGTGTATAAATTTCCTGGACAGAGCTTCTTGAAGTAAATACGTCTTTAAATTTGCTTCCATAGTGGGAGGTAATTCAGAAAACAGATGGTAACAAAATCTGGGATACCCATATTTCGAGGTCGTTTCGCCGCGTCACAAAATTTGTTTTTATTATAAATTTTGACTCGGTTTGACCTTAGATCGTTAGCTATTGTCAAAATTTATCGATTGCTTATATAACATATTAAGGAGAAAAATGTATAGAAAATATATATATAGAGTTGAACTAAAAAATTGAAATAACGTAATGTCTAACTGTAATCGTCAAAAAACGAAATCAAAATATAGAGATCGTATAAGGTTGGAAAGAGCTTCTCAAGAACAATGCAGGGATATCCATAAAACATTACACGACTGCCGGGGACTTAAAGAATGAAGGCGTCCGAGCAGATCAACGACGGCGCCAGTACACCTGCGGCCGGGGCGACCGCGGCTACGCAAGTGGACGATGTAATCGCTTCTATATCAACGCTGGTGTGTGTAGTCATCGATTATCTGCGAACAATGATTATTAAAGACGCATCTAGCATCAACTAGCACACGTTTCACTACTACGTTTATAACTGCACGAAATCCCGAAGAACTTCTTAATATTCAAAAATACATATAATTCGCTCAAAGAAAAAGTTATCCGTTACGTTAAAGTATTCAACTATTATACAAGACTGTGTCCACGGCATAACCAAACCCTGATTTTTTTTGCTTTCCGTTTCATTGAGATGTATCATAATTACAAAGAGTTTTTTCATCATTTTCTTATAGTTGTTTTTCTTAGAGCAAGTTATTTGCTATCTTTAAATAAAAAATTAAAGTACATTAAAATCTGCCGCTTTTTCGACTTTATTTTTTGAGGAAGTGCTTAAATTGATTTTGAAAGGAAGGGAATTGGAATTGATTTTTTTTCTAAATAAGTTTTCAGCAATATTTTATGAAACAGACATTTCGTATGAAATATTATAACGCAAGACCAGTGGTGATATCGGTGTCCGAAAAATTGAAGGGTCTGAAACTTTAGTGGAACTGTACAGATGTGAATTTGATATCAACTATGATTGTTTTAACATCCAATTGCAGCCGCTCAAAAAGAAAAAGCGACATTGATAATATTAAAACAGTATATCACAAGTGCATGTTTTGCGAGATTATAGACAATGTTTTAACGAGTGTCGTAGTAGCTACAAAAATTTAAAAGACTTGGAATTTTTAACCTACTTGTTTATGAAAACTTTCTTCTTATTGTATTAATTTTTCATGAGAATCTTTCGCACAGTTAGAATAAGAAAGGGTAGGTAGCCACCGTCGGTGGGTCAAGAGCCGAAACAATGCTAAAACTGATAAGGTTTTTTTAACTTTTTATACTCTGTCTCAAATCTTCGTGCACGCGACTGGTTGTAACATATAGCAGACAGACAGACAGACGTGCCTACGCCCATGTCTTAACATAAAAACCTTTTGTCGTAAACACGTTTTAACTTTCAATAAACGTGTACAAATACCTTACGTTGATTTTTTTTTTGTTTTTGTTTTAACCTTTTACGTACGAAACACTAATTTTTCATCGTTACCCAAATTGGTTTATTCCCCTTTCATATTTTCATTCATATAAATGATAGCGTTTTACAAAAAAAAATAGCAAAACTGTCATGACAGAATTAAGGAGGACAAAGATATCCTTTGTATGCCGCTATCGGTTGGCTGTCTTTTTAAATGTCAGTAGAATAGCGGGTTCCGGTGGCCATTTTGTCGTAAATTCGTCGAAGTTATCGTCGATGGATTTTTATATCGGCGCGCAGTAAAATCGGACACAGTGGCTTCCATAATACATGAAACTTTTTCGATACATTCATAATATAAGGATAGATATTCGTTTGGGAGTCATATTAGATATGATAATTTTACGAATTATTTACATAAATATCACGATAAGAGGGATAGGTCAACAAAGAACGTTGGATGGGTATCGATGAGTGTTTTTGTAGTTTTGTTGCTAAGACATTTGGTCCTTTCTACAATAAAAATGATCGAGCTACCTTTTTTAAGGTGTAATAAAGTTTTGTGAATATTACTAAGAACTCTTATAGTTTTGCGGATTTTTTCGAAGTTTGTTTTTATTCAACGCAAATTGTGTTTAGATTTGGTTTATAAATCCTCGATCGTTTTGTGATACTATTTAGAAATTTTATAATTCGCGCGATTTCATTAAAATTTGCTATGAATAGAGTTTAAAGTCAAGAAAACGATGTAGCTTAATTATTTTTGTTCCGTGAACATTACTAAGAGTACTTATAATTTCATCGAAACCTTCGCAGTTTGTTTTTGTTTATATCAAGAAAGTTTTTATGTTTCGAAACAATTATTAGGAACTCACATAATTCAGTCTGTTTAAGATTTAAACGAGACGCGAACAAATAACTAGCGAGAATAGGGCCGGGGGTGCATTGCGTTTAGTCCAGAAGGGGGCGTGGTAGCAATATCTGCCACTAGTACTCGTATAAACTTGTTCAAACAAGCGGAAATTCAAAGGAATTAGACGTGTGCCCGTATTGTTGTCTTTTTAAGATTAAACTGTTCTCCCAACTTTGGTGAAATTCGCTAGGGTGATGGTTTAAATCGTGTGGATGGGCATGTACTAATTTTTTTTGCAGGAAATGATTTCTAAAATTAGTTTAAATAAAACGAAAATCCACTTCAATACAATAATCGGAATAACGTTAGATGCCTAGTCCAGGCTGGAAAAGCCGCGGGCAGTAGCTAGTGGTAAATATAATTTAAAAATATTGCGATGTATTTTACAGTATCCGTTATGTCAGGTTTCTTCTTTCGTCCTACCGCTAAAACGTACCCTCTCAGGATATTTTTATTTAAGAATGACGGTTTGGATATTGCGCCCTTCCCGCTAACCCCATGCGTATTAGGGCCTGATACGACCGTTGTCACTAATGCGATAACAACAGCTACGAGAAAAGGTTGTGTGCGCTCTCGACGACGCGAGGCATTGTTTAATTTGGTATAAATTAATAACTCAATTTGTTCCGTGGTTAAGATTCGAAATTGATAACTACTGAAGAAACTGAAAGACCCCCTCGCCTCCTCGTAATTATTCAATGAATAGGAATCCATAAATTAAAAGACATCTATGTTTACGATTGCGTTATGTTTTGTTTGAGGTAAAAAAGTGAACGGCCAACTTCAATGGCGTAATACTTGTGTCGTTTATAAACAACTTTCATTACATTTATTGAAATTTCAACATGAAATCTCGTAAAGAAGTATAACGTCGACATAAAAGCACTCATATCTTACATAATATAGTGTAAACAGAATATATCACTTACAGAGTGTATTTAAGGTAGACTAACAGCTGTATTCGTTAACGACACTATGTGCTCTCTAACGTCATGCGTTTGCTTGTGTTTCATTTTCTATGCCAAAAATTTGAACAAAAAGCGTATACATTTTCGAATTTTTCGCTTAAAAAACTGTCCTCGTTCATGAATACGAATTTAGTCTACCTCAAACACATTCGTGTTTTATTAGATAATGGCATAGTGGTCTTTTACCAAATATGAAATAAATTTACCACGAATTGCTAAATAATCTTCTTTTAAGGGGAAAGGCAGGATTGTAAAGGCCGCCGATGCCAGACTCGAAATAGGTGACCATTTACGAGGAATATGAAACAAACACTCGTGTGCGAATTAAACGTATGATACGAAATATAGGGTCGAGTTAAACCTTCTCATTAACCGACTTCAAAAACCAAAGGAGGAAATTCTATATTCGTCTCTGTGTTATATATTTATGTATATTTAGCGATAATATTGTCAATTGTGGACCGATTTCATTTTTTTTTTAAAGAAAGGGTATACTCCCGAGGTGATCCCCATCGTCACCAAGTTAGGATTTGATGATGGAATCCTAGGGAATTCGAGGCATAACCTCAAATATTATAGACACGTATAGTGTGAGCTCTTTTTTTAGTTATTCAAGGTTTTGCGTCTGGTAGTTATCGTCTCATGTTGTTGATGATGCAAATCATAGTACGTACTCCTTAGCGGTTAAAATTTAGGGAATAATACTGCATTTTGTCGCCAGAAATCTTCAATGGCTATTAGTAAAACCTAGTATACACAGAATATTCCTTATTAATTTATCTACACATTTTCATTCATTTATATTTAGGAGCGCACAGAATTTCTTTAGCGATAACAATAGAAAAAGGACGAGTGTATTTAATGTAGATGTGAATAAAAATGTGACTTGCATGAATTGTGGAACTTGCAAATTATAACTAATACAAATAACTTATACGATTTTTATATGAATAATTAGGTAGTTGTACTTCAACTAAGAATGTAAAGACTTGAGAATGATTACTAGTGGATAATAAATTCGGGATCGCAATTTTCACTTGTTCCGTACAGAAGTAAAAGAGATGCCTGGTTAATTTTATTAACTATGTCTTAAAATTAATGCAAAATAACTAAAAAAATTATGAACTTATAATTACCTGATAACTGAAAATGTGAAATAAAAAAATTTAATAAAACATATCGCCTTCAGAAACCTATTTAAATAATTAATTGCTTAAACCGTTCTTCAAAAACAAGTAATTAGTAATTTTTGGAGTTGGTTCTAGCTAAAGTAAGACAATAGAACATCTAATTTATATACATGAATATGAAACTTTAAATATGGAGTCAAAAAGGAGTTCTGTTACTTTTAAGGAGAGGCATGTGTTAATTTTACCTTTAGCTGAAACCTACTCCGAAAACAATAAAATAGCTGTTTTTGAAGACTGTTTTAACAATTAATTATTTGAATAGGTTTTTGAAGGCGGTTATTACTTTTTTTTTGAACTATTTGTTTTATGTTTATGTACTTATTCAACATGGTTATTAAACAGAACGCGACGACGTATAATCCTTAGTGCCTTAATTTAATTATGTAGATAGCGTACGAATTATGCACTGTTTCTAACTAATTACGTGAAACTCGTCAAAGCCTATTCCGTATGCAAAACGGCAGACGGAATATATACAGTCCTGTAAACAAGTTAGTTTATCTATAAATCGCGAATTTAATGGCTTGCAACCTTTATTGCTTGTATATTAGGTAGCAGATATCCGGATATACTGCTCGAAATAATATACTCAACGCCCGATAAATATTTTGAGAGTTCCAAAATCCTTACGTTAGACTTTCGACATAGTTTCACGTCAATGGGAACTCCCTTCCCTTTCCTTTTTGAGGGAAAAACCGGAGTAACTTTTATTTGACCGTGCGCTTCGAGAACTTTGTATCATATGAAAATGCAGCTTAAAATTGTTACGCACATTATATTCCTTGAGTATCCTGTTCGATTTTAGCACAAACATATAATTTGGCCAATCGTTACGTACCCTACGTAACCTCAAAAAGAGTGAGTAATTTTAACATATCTCATTAATTGCTAACTTACTAAATTGATACTTAAACCAACACACGCATACCCAGTACCACCACAAGCACACTCAGACACAAACGCATGCGTACATACATACATACGGCCGAAATGCCGCTCGAAAAGTTTTTAGTTATTGCCTCCGCCATATTGTTTGATACGTATGGGCCCCCAGCGGGTAGACGCAGGTTTATGGCGTTCCCCGGCCTCAAATTATGTACGGGCCGGGGACCCGAGCCCCGTGGCCGCCTCCGGCGTGCGCTTTATGTTTAGACTGCGGAGACTTCCCGAACTGATACATTCCGGCTTATTTTTGCAATATTAAAAAAAATCCTGGAACTTTCTTAAAACCTTTATTAGAAGTTAACAGGCAAAAATCGATCCATAATTAAAATCGGGCATAGTAATTGTTTTAAACTCTTTTCTCTGATTTGTTTTGGAATATTACAAAATAATTAATATTTAATATCAATTTCTTATTATAATATATTAATAATAAAAATCTTTTTCAATAAGAAAAGAGTACTTTTGTCAATTTTTTTTCAATCATAAAACGTAGACATCGATGCCATATGCTTACTTCGTATTCGTTCATTATCCTTATCATTATCACTCTTATTAACACATAAGAATGATAATGTTTCAATATATAAGCTCTGTATGGCTACATAGATACGTGGTCCATAACAGCTTCCAGGCAAATCTCAATGGTTTTTAATTACTTATTTTGTTTGACTATTAATACTAATGGTATTTATTGATGCTTTATCTAGACTGATAATTTAAATACCGGTACTGCGTCGCATAAAAAGAACATATGTAAACGAATGTTTTGTACAAAACGTCGCAGAAATCACTCAATGGAGTCATGAATACGAAAAGAATGAGTTTTCAAAGTGGGAGGGTCTCCTATGGACATTGAATTCATTTCCGTGGGGCTGCTCCGCCGTACCGACTTCTGGTATGTATGTATTCGGCATGTTTTCCTAAACACAAAAAATGCAGTAGTTACTTTTTAAAGGAATAAAGGAGTTAGCTATGACGTAGTGAAGATGGCGGCCGAGCCTATTCTATTGTGCGGCATTACTAAATAACTTCTGGAGTGATTTACGTATTGGTGCGAAAAGTTGATTTTGGTCGATTTCATTAGGAAATTGTTTTCAATTGAGTTAAATTTTTTAATGTATTATTGTGTTTTTGGTTTTTTTTTTATTTCTTTATGATATGGTTTTTGAACTGATTTCCATTGAGCTTGCTATAGTGAAAGCTTGAAACCCGAATCAAAATTTGACAATAGTAAATTGTATTGTCAGGAACATTTTCTTTAGAGCGCGACAACTTATCAATATTGTATAATATTGTTTAATGTAATATAAATATTGTAGACAAAGACAAATCATCAAACAACATTATATTATCTCAATCGAAAATATAAGTTAAATATAAAAGTGAAACTTTGTTTTTATTTTTTCGTCCATAAATTCTCAAATTTGAGCATAGGATGGCTAAAACATAGGACGAGAATTGCAGTCGATGACAAAACTGGGATCGAAACTTAAAATGTGACTCGGAGCGAAACCGAAATCGGAAATGAGAACGCGACTGACATTAAAATTAAAATTAACATTAACAGCTGGGATAAAGGTGATGTCCAGAATCAGACTAAAACCAGCAGTATTGAGAATGACAACGAGTGTAGGTCATAACTCGAACTGATTCTGGGATCGGAATCACTATATAAAGCAAGATTGTTGTGTCAGATTTTAATTACCCCACTGCTAAAGCTCCTGTGCAGTTTCTTTTTTTTATATCAGATCGATAGGCTTAGATTTTAAGCGCTACGAGTTTCCCAGCGTCAGTTGGGGAGTTGCTAATGACAGTTGTCATTAATATACTGATAACGTCCGGGCCGAACGGCTTAATGTGCGTTCCGAAGTTTTTGAAACTCATTTGTCAATTTACCCGGTGTTTTAAGATTGAACCCAGTATCACCTAGTTTGAAAGCAACACTTTTCCACCCTAAGCCATCACCGTAATCACTTAACCGTCAAGCTGTCACTTTTGAAAGGGAAATTGGCGTCAATCTCCTTTCTGAGCTGATCAAAGGATGTAATAATTTTATTTACGTCCATACGAGGGACGCTGTGGGGATAAGTTAGTAGATAAATATAACAAAGAAAATTGATACTAAAGACGGTCGTATTTGTTTAGGTATCTTTTAGTATTAAGACAAGTTAGGCAGGCCCAATTTTGTTTATAAATAGATCGTAAAATCAATAGATTACCGTAGCATTATTCGCTCTCATTTTTGACGAGAATATAAACATAATATTTTCTTCAAGTTGTTCTCAGAAAGTGAGTAATTGGCCAATTACCGCCACGGAACTTATCTTAATTTGGACTTCGGAGGTACTTCCGAGTAATTTAGAAAGTTGATTAAAAATATTTGTTTCTTGTAATTACGTGCATGCATATTAAGAATTGGATGTTACGTTTGAAATTAGACAAGGAAATGGTTTTGAGCATAAGCGTACTAAGATATTATTTACAGAAAACGACAGATGTTGGCGTTTGATTACAAACGCGACGAGCAGTGCGAGATGGACAGATTCCGAAAACAACTAATCAGTGCTTTTTGGAATCTGTTTAAACAGTCATTTAAATAGGTTTTTAAAGGCCTTTTTTAATTTTATATTTTTATTTACATTTGCATATGGTTTGTTTTTAGTTGTAGTGAAACAAATTGTCGACTGTATAATTGATAAACGTCAGTGTCTTCCGACGTAGTGCGATTTGAAAGACATTTCGCGTCAAAATCTAATAGCCATCCTTTTACTGTTTTTTTTTCGTATTCTTTTTTTTTTCTTTCTTCCATATTCCAGCAGAAATGGCGTGGAAATTCAAAAAATATTGGTAGTAAAGCAGTTGGTATTCGGGCATTTTGGGTCTCGATTTGTTTTTGACATCTGAACTATACATATATCCTGTACTGATTTTTTTCTAATATAAGAACATACAGTGAAAGGAAATATTGCTACATACAGAAAACAACATTAACTCCGTCGACAAAAAATACGTTTTAAACTATGTTTTGATGTGTAGTTTTACAACTAAATGATGTTTTTACCTCCTTCGTAAAGCATAACCTTCTCATGGTCGCCGAAAGAGGGGGTGCAACGGTGTGCACTTGCGCTTTTCCGGTTTTGCCTATGTGCGAAGAAAACGCACTGAAATAAATGTAAAAATGAAATATCTGTTATTAGTATGCACCTTCTTGAAAATAATTATGCCGGCGCCGATGACCCTCCCACAATTTTTAACTATTCGTGCCGACAGCTTGGCCCGCTCTCACGAACATGGAGCGACTGTTTTAACATGACTTCGAGTCAAGATTCGAACCTGAAACCTTCTGGTTGAAAGACAAAGTTGTCGACCGCTCAGCCAACGGCCCGAGTAATATCGCATATCGTTTACCAAAATCTTTCATCGGTTCTTATTCATGATTTATTAATAACTCTGATAAGCTGATTTTTCGGATATTGCATGTATTTGACGCATTTAGGCCAATATAGGGTCTGCAGACTATTCGTATATTTTCAAGTTATCGAGAAATATTCCTTTCAATATTGATATTCGTAATGATACACATAATTTGGGTCGGGTACTTATCTATTCCTGACCGTTGTGACATACGATCGTCAGGTTTTGATATTTCATTTATTTTCGAACTCGCCAAAGATTTTTTTGTATGAGTTTCGGTTTCTAGCGAGAATTCGAGGCAAATTCATGAACCTTTATATTAATTTAAACTTTTCATTTGCTACTTTTTGAGACACACAGAATCAATTTCCGGCTAAATTTCAGAGTACAAAATTTTTCTTTTTAACACTAAATTAGTTTTAAATATTGAGCGAAATACTCAAATATAAATAAAAAAAAATAGTTAAAATCTGGGGTATTTCAGTCTACATTGTACATTTTTTAAAACATTGTAATTAGTTATGAGCAAAATAGGTCTTGGTTTTCCAGTCTTGGTCTTGGTCTTGCGAAAAAGCGAGACCAATGCTATCCTTAGTCTATCAAGACCGAAACCAAGACCGAATAAACAAGAACGATACTAATACCAAGACCGATTATGCAAGACCAAGATCAAATAAGCAAGACTCAACTGAAAATTCTTACTAACAGTGTTTATATGAGATAAAATATTTGTAACAGCGTTAACATATTCTTTTCTCGGAACAATATAGTTGGCGTATCGAATTGTCAGTCAGAATTTAGGTTTAAAAAATGTTTGTCGATAAAAGCTCAATGTTAAAAAAAATATTTAAAAATGGTTGTTAGACCTTATTGCAAGACTAAGACCAAGACTAAAACCGGGTGAGCAAGATCAAGACCGAGACCAAGACTAGACGTGTTTGAGCAATCCCAAGACTAGACGTATTTGAGCAAGCCCAAGACTAGACGTATTTGAGCAAGCCCAAGACTAGACGTATTTGAGCAAGCCCAAGACTAGACGTATTTGAGCAAGCCCAAGACTAGACGTATTTGAGCAAGCCCAAGACTAGACGTATTTGAAAAAGCCCAAGATCAAGACTATCCAAATCTTGGTCTTAGTCTTGCTTTGCTCATCACTAATTGTAATGTTTTTTTTTGTCCCCTAATTAGGTTCTTTATTTCACAAAAAAGAAGTTTTAACAGCTTTTTTTTTTGTGAAACACCATTTATACTTACTGTTGTATTCAAATATACTATAAAATAGACCATACAATAAAAACGTTAGTGAAATATTTTTCACATAAAATACAATTTATATGTGGCCAAATAAAGCAACTATTTTAATAATATGGTGAGATAATTGACCAGATATTTTGTGATTAAACTCCAGTATTTACATTGAAATAAATTTAAAAACTAAAACGCATATGCTCTTTTACTTATAATTTTATATATATATTCTAACATTCATCGAAAGCTTCTATTGAGCTTCAAGGAATATTGCAATGTTTTCCTTTGCACTTGCAATAATTTTGTAATAATATTATGGTCAAGTATGCTTTTGAAAATAATAATAAACCATCTGTAAAACACCATCGCTTAATGGAAAATGTTAACGTGTTTGATTTATAAAATCTGTAAATTTTCTTGGTCCGACTACTCTTAGCATTGTTGTTTACTGTTTTGTGTACGATCGAAACGATATGTTTATTAACTTTTTTAAATTGAAACAATATGTATTCACGACTTTATATACATCTAAAAAGTATTGTGGAAGCAGTCGTTCATAGGTAAATACATAATATTACAGGAATTTGAATTGGTCTTCGTTTACTGACCAATTAAGTGTTGTAATTACGTGGTTCCGTAATTAATTTTCTTGTCACAGTATGGTTAACTGCATATTTTTTGTCTGTCGTAATGTTTAATATTTATTTTAACTTCGAACCGCGATTTTGGTAGAATGTAGTAGTCGAGAACTTTATAGTACCAAAGACAATCTCACAGAATGTACATCGCGTAAGACAGCGATGTGTTCCACTAACCGTTTGCTGAGTGTTTTTCGAAATGATAATCGTGTATTTACTTATTTCGAAACCACACGTATGTCTAATTTTTTAATATACCAAAAATGGATTACAGAAACTTAAGGCATTAATGCTGAATCACATAGCTTTAATCTTTTGTGGTTATAATATATCCAACAGCGATTTACATAGTCAAAATGTCAGACAAATAAGTAAAATTATATGTAATACTATATATTAATATACCCGATCGCGTGTTCTCGTAATCTGTAATACACAATACACGCATTTACAACAAGCCTGCAGATAATGGATGTCGACACCATCATTATCGGCCGTATGAACGCGCCACGAACGCACAAAATAAGTCCCAAGTCAGACAGCGGCGCCAGACGAGACCGCCGAAGGAGTCGAGGGCCGCGCCCTTAGGGCCGGCAGGTGCGCGCGCGCCCTCGTTACGGCGGCGCTCTCCGGCTCGCCTCTAATTGCTCACATTGTAAAGTTCGCGTTTCATGAATCTCCTGTTTCCTTTCCCCTTTTCTCTCATGTTGCTATTCGACAGCGGTTTCGTACTGAAAATCATTTATTTATCACTACAAAGACTGTTAAGTGCGAGTTGATATTGTGCTTATTCTGTTCTGCACCGTAATGGAATTTTTTGTGCATGTAACTGTCATTCAACAAAATTCAATTTTGATTTGTTCATAGTGCGTGTTATTTGAATCGTTACAGCGGTGTGCTTCAAACTCTGGCGGTTTAAAGCGGTGCCCATCAAAACACGTCAAAAAAGTTGTTTTTAACTACACAATAGATATTTAACTAAGGTAAAATTACAGGTATTGGCTTTTGTGACATTAAATAACAAAAAATTTAATTTAAACTCTTTAATTTTTAACTAAAAAAGTTCACAGTTTATTATCGCTCATTAGTTTGAAGCACACTGCTGTAAGTTTGTAATAAGACATTACAATACCCAAATTGTGGTACAGTCCTTTTATTAAAAAAAAGTTACAGGAACAACAATAAAGCACTTCGATTCCATGATAGTCCTTCAACATGTCGTTCGTCCCGCCACCTTTGATTTTTTCATAGTTATTGGAGTAATGTATTTGGGAATTATTCGATATGAGCAAGGAACGCTTTCCAAAAATTTTCACATAATTAATGATGGGTCAGAATTAGTGTTACGGATGCAAAAATTTACACATCCGCGGATGCAGATGCGGATTACTAGAAGTTCACATCCGCGGATGCGAATTTGATACGGATGCGGATGCGATGCGGATGCGGATTTTGGGCTTTTAAAAGGATAATTGTTTAAATGTAAATTGTAAAAAAAACTAAAAGTAAATAATACGCATTATGATTGAAATTTTTAAAAATAAAAAAAGCCAATGTGGTGTGCGTTTTCAAATTTCATTTTAAACATAATTTGGAACGAACTTTGGATTCTTGTTAGTGCTAAAAAAACTTAAGAAGTGAATATTTTCACTAATACCATTTTTTATTTTAAATTTAATATAGAAAATAACATAAAATCATGTGACCAATAACAACAATATATTTTAGTCACACTACAATATAATAAAATAAGGAAGGATTATAGATATTGGCCCTTTTAGCACCAAGTATAATTATCATGATTTGAAATGAAAACAGTAAATTTTTAATAAAATTAAATTAATTTATCTAACCGTAACTAAGTTTGTAAAACATGATTGTAAATCCGATATACCGATATTTTCGATACATACCTGCTTCATCATTTTTTTCTCTTCTTCAGTTCCTTTTCTTTATTCGCACTTTGGAAGAAACAAAACTCCTCCGGGTATATTGATTTCAGGTGATTTTTCAAAGAAGTAGTAGTGCGTCCCTTCCGCGAGTAACTTTTATTATATATCTTACACTCCGACTTCTCCGGATAATTTTTGTCTATTGTAAAATAAGTCCAGATACTGCTTTTTATTGGTGGCGATATTTCACTACAATATTTATATCAAAATATTCATTAAACACGCAAAAAACTATGAAGTTCACAGTAAACACTCACTGTAACTATAATTTATTGATAATGAGAAAAAAACACAACAAACAAAACCTGTAGGATCTTGTTACCAATATGCGCCTTCCTAGTCGTCAGTTACCGAAGGAAGTTAGCAATTACCAAAACAAACGCGAAGCACGTACCACTCAGGCTCCGCTCACTTTCTTTACATGTAGTTACTTGATGATTTGAATCTGCATCCGTAAAAACTCCGCATTGATTGATGCGGATGCAGATGTGTGAATTAATGCGAATATTCCGCATTTACGGATGCGGATGCGAATATTCGGAACACCCGTGGTCAGAATCTTCTTTCTCGTTTGACACGAATATTTTAAATGTCTTAATTGTTTATCCCCTTATTTTATTTTTTAACCTGCCCGATGACGTGTAAAAATATTCTGTTTTGACAGTCTTTCATATCTATTGGCCCTTGCTATTTCGAAACGTTTATTTTGTGTATTAAACATGCAATCAGTTCAAATCGGGGCATTATGTCTATTTTATATTTATCACATGTTAATCTTTGAGTTCGAAGTGTATTCGAGAGAAATGATTTTAAGTCTAGACCGGACGATGTCGTTCCAAATAGAATTTCAATTTTGCTAGTACAGGATCTCGTGCTGAGAGAAATTTGTAAATTATCTAATTTGAAGCATCAATATAACAAGACGAATTTTGTCCCCAGGCTCAGTCCAATTTGGCCGAACATCGTGCCCTCGTCGAAGGTAAGCTGTCGGCCCTGGCCAAGTACGGGGCGCGGCTGGACGCGGCCATAGCGTGGGCCATGGAGGCGCGCACGCGCATGGCCATAGCGCGCGACCTGCCGCCCGCCGAGAGCGCCCGCATCCACGACAGTTTGGCGGTAGTATACAATTGCTTAGTGTTGATTATATTTTTGTAACGTCGTTAATATGAGTAACCACTTATATTTAGTTTAATAATAATAATAATTATTTATTTCTCTCTACAATCAGGTAGCATATCTCTAAGAATACGTTGTACAATTAAATATGTACGATAATTATCTTAGGATTATGAGAGACTGACGCCTAAGTTGCATTCTCTGGATTGGATACTCTGTAGTACCTGTATCATAGGTCACCAGGATCCCAGCCCGCGTTTGGGTGCTTGAGAAACGTTATGAGAAGATCAGCTTATAGGCAGCTACTTAAGGAAAGATGTAGGATTACAGCAGTATTGTTTATAAGCATTCGTACTTATAAGTAATTATTACAGAATAGTTATAGTTGTACAGTGCAAGTCATACAAAAAATCGAGTTTTGTCAGGTATCACTAAATGATATATAGTTAAGAAGTATATTAGATATAAATAATAATGTTTCACAGCAGTGTTTAGAGAACCTTCAAGCATAAGTAGTCGTAAACTAATGCAAGTATTACATGAGTGAATTTAATTTCATATATTAATTACTATAAAGTTATCACACATTGATAAATATTAATATTAGTTTTACTAGAGCGTAAGCGGGTAAGTAGTTGTGAGAGATAGTATAGGTAGGAGGATGCATAGGTGTGTGAGTGGGTGAAAGATGTGTAGTGCGAGTGAATGTGTGTGAAGGAGTGGGGCACATGGGCAAGGGACAGAGCGAGGGTGGAGAGGAAAAGCCGATTAGACAGGAGGATAAGAAAATCCTCTGTTTGGACATAATCTAATGTTTTAGATATAATTATTATTTATCACTTGGATTCTGGGAGAACATAGATGTCAAGGATTGAATTATCGTATCATATAGATATTAATAGATAGACAGATATTAATTACCCAAAATAAATTTATTTGAATAATTGATGAAGATGTTAATTTTCCAAATAAATGTAATCTCTGTGAGATTGATCTATAGTAGTGCAGGATGGGAGAGACACATTACCCTTCCTTCTTCTATTAAGTACAAGTTTAGTAGAGTAAATCAATTGAGCGTGTTTCCTTATAAGAGTTTTCAGGAGAAGACATTTCAGATCGCATAAACGTCGGTTGTGGGATGTAGAAAAGGCAAAAATGCCGGTACTTTCAAAATGGGTCGTTACGCTCTTTGTGCTTTTATGTTTATAGTAGTCCTTCTCCAAGGGATAATGCAACAATTGATGATAGATTGGCAAATGCAATAATAGACCATTTTCAGAGTATCATGATCAGCAATGAGGTGAAAATTTCTAAAGATGTAAATTTGTTTACGCAATTTTGAAGTTAAGTTAGTATACGGCTTTTGAAAGTAAGAGTAAAGTCATTTATAATTCCCAAATATCTTACTGAGTCAACCTTTTCGAGAACACAGCAGCCACAGTCTGGGGTTCATCATAGGAGTATGCAAAGATCGCGCGACTAGATGGAAGGACATTGTATTTGAGAGCGAATACCATGCCTTTAATCTTGGTGAAATTGAGAGTTAGATCATTTTTAGTCAACCAATATCTGAACTTGTTGTATCCAACCTGGTCATGAGCATAGGTTTCATCCCACGTGTTGCTAATGAACACCAGTGCAGTGTCATCTATGAAGGAGTCTACATTCATTGAGGTTTATCTGACACAACTCGTTAGTACAGACGAGAAAGACTGTGGGGCCAACAACGCTACCTTGAGGGACACCATAATTTACCAAATAGACATACATACATAATAGACACTTCTTTTTTTCAATATCATCTTGAATGACAATCACTGGGCGAAAGTATGGTCGAGGGATAAATTTTACGAAATTGCCTAAAAGTACCTATTGATTTTATGATGGTTTTCAGTGATAAAATTTGAATTTTAGTAGTATTGAAAATAATTATAGAAAAATGTATTGCAAAATCAGCTAATGTATTAATAATGACTACTCGAATTTAATGATCAAAATAGTTTATGGATGGTGTCAGTTATTAATGCTGGGAAATTACGAAATAACCGTAATAAAAAATTATAGAATCAGTAGTTATTATTTAATTATTACATTGTTTAATACGTAATTTTCACTGATTAGATGAATTGGAAATTATAGTATAAGAACGTGTACGTACCTATTACGTTGGTCATGAGTGGGCTCAATATTTTTAAAGTATGATTATTCCATCATCAAACTCAGTCAGAAGACTTTTTAACGTCCCTTTCGTAACAAACGGGAAACATTTGATGATTGAGAATTTTAATCCTGAAACCGTAGGGGTAAATACAAGCATTTTCCTCGAGTGAATATATTAAGCTATTGCATAGCTTCTATCGCGGGCCTTGAGCGTGGAGACCGAATCCAGAAATTCCGTAACGAAAATAACCTAACACCCCCCACTCCGACCGGCACACCGATGATACTTTTCGATGAATAGCAGAACTTTTAATGACTTTTTTGAAATATCTCGCTTATCTCTTTAGTTCAGCAACTCGCCTCTAGGTGGCATTGGTTGTATCGGAGTTACTGCGCATGTGTAATGTCCCTCTTAGCCCCGCAATCTGGTGACTCATGCCTGCTTAGAGTTTCGGCGTTAGGGCACCTCCTCAAAAAAAAATACTGCATAAATAAAATAAATAAATAATTATAATTGCATAAGTTGATAAAAAATACTATGCAATAGCTTTACCGCGGCAGTCCCCGAGTGCCACACGTGTTTTTTTGTTAGTTACCCAAGTTAAAATTGAATATACAGAACATCCAATTGATGCCAACAAATATTTTTTTCGAGGTAACTTCATGGTGTTTTTTAATATTGTCGATCCACGGATATCGCCGTCTAGTGCAAATGAAAGCGGATACTGCATTAATTCGATCAGGACATTCACCGCTCTAAGCATATCCGCCGCTCGATAGTCGGAGCTCGAACACGAAGGCCGACTGATTGCTTGGAATGATGTTCGATGCGAAACTCCTTTATGCTTTCGTCCGTCGAAAGGGTTTAGCCTCTCGGCTGTCCGTTCGATGGCCGGCCGCCGGGATGTTCATGCACCAATAACACGGTGTCAAGATGAGCGAGCGATGTCCCGTTTTCCGATCACGTCCGTTTCTATTCTGACGCGCGGTTATTGTTTGTCCTTTAGCGTGTCTTGCCTTCATCACGATGTTTATACTGATTTAAGCATCTTCGGTTGGTAGACCCACTTGTTCTCTTGTCTTCGAGAATTTCATACCCATAGAATGCATGCGAAGAATATTATTCAGTCACATGCGTAATTTGATAGATGAACTTAGGAAATTAGCTTAATAATTATCGACGTCACGTTTCAAGACTATAATTTATTCGAGTTCTTGCGAACTCGCAATACTGGAAAAGCACTTGATAATACGACGAAATCTTAAGACAAATAAAAATATATGTTTTAAGATTTTGTCTTTGAGCACCACAACTTCTTAAAAATTGGTATATTGCCATTTCCAAAACTCTGACAAATACATGAAATATACTACCTTTATTCAATTTAGTAGTAGTGAAGTAGTGAAGAATGTTTAAATATTATTGTATATTTACCTTTTTATAATGTATAGTGTTCTGTAAATTTTTCTTACGGAAAATTAAACTTTGCAAACTTGTTCTTTAATTTGAATCGTCAGGTAATTTTTAAAACTGGTCGCGGTTACGAAGC
Organism: Eumeta japonica; assembly: GCA_005406025.1. Classification (NCBI taxonomy): domain Eukaryota; kingdom Metazoa; phylum Arthropoda; class Insecta; order Lepidoptera; family Psychidae; genus Eumeta; species Eumeta japonica. The sequence goes on from BGZK01000014.1 coordinate 1,130,827, forward strand.
GGTCGTGGCTCAGTGGTTAAATGCATTGCTTCGGAACCATAAAATATCGGTTTTGGTATTAACTATGAATTGAAAAAAAGTTTTTGACTTGTCATATTAAATTCCTCCCTCCGTGTATAAAGAGATCACGATAAGCCATCAATTCTAGACGTCGTCATCGCATCGGTGACAACGTTCGTCGAGAGGCCTGTATAGCATGAAGGGCTTAAATTCCAAACTCCCATGTGAAATAAAAAGGTAGCGGGAAGAGTATGTCTCAGCAGGATGCTTAAACCTGACACCACAACGACGATTCTATGTTGTGAATCGGTTAAAAAACGCTTTGATCTTTGAAACGTGTGATTCATTTTTAATACGTGCTGTATTTTAACATATTTTTATTCTTCCTCTGTTGCAGGCGTCGGTGAAAGATCGCGAATCGGATGTCCGAGAGATCTTAGAGAATTACAACAACATCGAGCGGGAGTGCCTCGCCGCGCGACAGACTGTGTCGCCCGAAGTCCGCGAAAAAGTTATCAAGCTCCGAGAGGACTGGACGTTCGTGCGCGCGCGCGGCGACAACGACCCCCGAGTCGCGTCGGACAACTCGCGGCTATCGTCGGAGCCGGTTCGCGTTGTGTCGGAATCCGTTCGGTTGTCGTCGGAGCCGATTCGCGTCGTAACGGAATCCGTTCGGCTGTCGTCGGAGCCGATGCGTGTGTCGTCGGACAACGTTCGACTGTCGTCAGAGTCCGCTCGGGTGGTGTCGGATCGCGCGTCTCCGGGCCCCGAGACCCGGGAAAGTCCTGAACGTCGGTCGTCCACCGATCTCCGTAGATCGTTACCGCGCCAGTCCTCAGAGAGCGACTCGAGGAAGAGTTCTGTGGACAGTCAGGCGAGCGGTGAGTTAGACTCGCTGGTGTTTGTGACTAACTTGGTTGTAATAAAAGCGTTTCATTTCAAAGCTAGTATTATTAATATTTTATTGCTTGGAAGCATGATGTGGTGACGGGATGCGGTGGTTTTGTCTTTTCGCTTGGAAGCATGTACTACTTACTGCTTAAGGGATTCATGGTGATGGCGCCTTTGACGGTCGATACAGTTCGTCGAGCAGAAGAAAGAAACATGGCTAGTTGTAAAATTGTATACCTTGCCACACATGACTATTTTTTTCCATCTCTCTTTCACTTTTTTTGATGTAAGGTATCTTAGAACAATCATTTTCTAGCAATAATAAACCAAATGCATTGAAGAATAACCTCTTAATTTCCTACAATAATTACTACAATAACCTTCTAATTTTTTTCTCCCTTGTTCACTAAAATTATAATAAATTTAAATCTATTAACAATTTTCTCTTAAGTATAGACGTAAAAATTTTACTTTCGTACAATAAATGTGTTACATTTATAATTTTGGTTTAAGACATCATGAATAGTTAGATTTTTTTGGAGACCATAGCAATTATGTCACCTTTAAAGTGCACGATTAATAAAGGCAACTTGTTGGACAAAGTCGTAATCAGCCGGGACCCGTAAGCAGCCTAATGTAGTGGAAACAGCCAGTGGCCCGCGACTGCGCCCGCGCGGCGGCCCGGCCCGCCCGAGCGCCCGCTGTGACGACAGGAAAATAATCCTGACTGCGCTGTAAAGAATGTCATTAATTCACCTGTTCGCCTGATTTGTCGTAAACGTTCTAATGTTTCTCTCGATTGTTTTAATAAACCAAGCAAAATAAAATTTTAGTACGTATTGGTGTGGCATGTATCAGTCGACGAAGCCTGATACATCCCACTGCCTGTAGACGTCCCGTCCACTCGTGTCCTGTAGCTGTCCCGCTAGCACTAGGGGATTCAAAATATTGATTTACAAATCAGCCAAATATATGTCAGTTTCTGAGTTTGGTTAGCTTACGTTTTTCCAAAATTTAAAATTTTAAAGTTATTGAATAAATTTTGTCACTCCTAAAGATCTGCTCGGTTTTCGAAAGCAGTCTGGTTCGAAATAGATTCAATTGATCATTACATATCATGATTTGATATTTATTGGAATTTTTTTACGGTTTAAATAAATATATCGTAAAAAAAATATTAACACCCTAAAATAATTTCTAATGATGATGCTTGCTGCATATCAGTGTTACAGGAATAACGTATAAATGGTCAGTTATTGTTGTTGATTAGTAAGCAATGCACGCTGAAGAAAAGAGAGTTGAAAAAGGGAGTAACACTCGAATGAAGAAATGGTAAACTTCACTATGTAAATAGTCACTTTAGACAGCGTAAGAAATTAAAAGCGCAGTAACAATAAAAAAATTGGAAAGTGAAAAAAAACATTTTTTGTGGTATCAAAATTGCTGAATGTAATTAAATAATTCTCTTATCTTATCATTTTTTGTTTAATAGACAATTCCAGAAATTCAATTAATGCATTATTTGTAGAATCGAAATTTTTTAAATTATGATTTTGGCACTTAGTTAAAATTAATAATTAATATAATTCAATTAATGTATTTTCTTGATGATTCCAAACAACAATATTAGATTTTTTTTATTTCTTGGGGCGGCATTTTCAGTGTTGAGGCGGAATTTTCTACCATGTCCATGGGCGGCACTAAGTTTAAATCCGCCTCTGGCTGTTAGAGACAACTTTTTCTACAGAAGACGTTCTGGAAAACCGGGTTAAGTATAAAATAATTGGTCAGCTTTTGGATAGTATCAGAATAATACTAATAATTTTTTTTAACGATATGTGATAAAAAATTTGAGTATGTAGATAAATGGATAGATATGTTAGACATGGTGAGCCTATGGTGAACGTCAAAATTTATTATTAGTTCAATGAAATACGAGAAAATATACGTAGTCAATACATTCTATATTCGCAAGATTTTTTAGTACTGAGACCGAAAATTTAAACTGAAAATTGAACTTAAACCACCGGTCTCAAGATAATAATTGTGTTTATTTTTATACGTATTTGGTCTACATTACATTACTATCATTATACGTAATTGGTCAATTTTTTGTTTTGGTTTTATTCATATTTATTTCTTATTTTTGTAACTATTTTATATACAATATAAAAACAAAAACTAAACCAATCGTTAAAAAGCTAATAAAGTTGTTTCAAATTTAGTTGGTATTTTAGTATTAGTATTTAGTTTAGTATTTTTCTACTATTTAGAAAGAAATGTAATGATTCTGGTATGTAGAAAAAATGAATTACAAAATACATCTATATAACTAGAGGTTCTATACATACTGCGATCAAAGCTGGGTCGCTCGCGCACATGTCTTTTTGGACGATTGCCCTTATGTTTATTTTCATTGAAAAGTTTTTGTGTAACGTGAAGGAATTTCATTGTCTGTAGTTATAAGAATGGTTAAATAAGGGAAAAAAATCGTTTCAAAAATTTTCCAGAACCGAAATAAGGAAAAGTTTTTGATAATACGATTTTCCATTTGTGCGAATGATGAAAGATTAAAAAAGAAATTCTGAACAAATTTAACTTGAACGTAACAGAATGTACCATAGACACGATTCGTACGAGCCCGACCGATTCCGAGGCCGGTTTCATAAAAAAAACAACTGTATCCGGGCAAAGTTCGTAGCTGTTGACGAAACAAGTTTTTTCATTAAAACGAGCCCTTTCACGCGTCCTACCTTCGCCGATCACAGCCGGTGTGCGTACCTACTGCGGCTAGCCCGACTCCGCGCCGACGTACAATTAATTACTGCCTTCGATCCCGATCTCAGCACGGTTTTGATACCGATTTCGATATCGATCTAGACTCCGGCTCTGTTCAAAATATACACTATGTATATACAAAAATTGCTGCGAAACGGGATAAAAACTATTATATATATCACTTCCGGGGTATAAACTATTCTGTATGAAAAATCAATCCTGCGCAGTACTTTTTGCGGAGTTTAGACTGGTTTAAAAAATGAGGACCAAGTAAATATTATTTTTTGTGACTTTAAAGAAATTGCTGATATTCAAATCGAAATACATGTCACGATCGGAAACGAAATGCTAGTTACAAATATGCTTCAATTATCATTTATGTTTAGTTTTTTCCAAAATTAAGTAAAGGTCGTATTTATAAAGAAGCTCGTATTACCTGACTAGGTTAATGAAAAAGATAATTGTTTCTAACATTAAATATTCTGAAATCGGTTTTATTCTAGTTGCACTTATCTTATATATTCTTTAAATAAAAAAAGAAATTATTGATATCTCGATTTTAATATTAAAAATCCATACGATAGAGATGACGCCGAGCGAGCAGTTTTGGTGATGCACCCTCACCTCCTGTCGGGTGGCGATGAACGGAAATATCTTTTTCACTACATCGCTTTACAGAAATGAATTTTTATCAATTTTTTAACGATAGTACCAAAGCAATATATTCAATGCTATTGTATTACATGAGAAATGTTTTAGATTGTCCCAAAGTATCCAAACAAATATTTATCACGTGCAGTTACTTACATAAGCCTAAACTTCCGGTAAATAGTCGTAAAACAGTAACAGTAATACAGAGTATTAAAAGAGGAATAAGAGCGGCATAGATGTTTCACCGCTTGTGGGTCTGAAATATTCAGCGAATACAGCACAAAACACGTTTCGTGTAAACAATAATTGAAGACGAAGAACTGCTGTTATGGTTCTTTTAAATTAGATTGAAGCATTATCATTAATACATTTATGGAAACTTATACTAGTGTTATTGAGGTTGCTTATGCAACCTATGTAAAACAATTCAACCACATATTAAGTAATTAGTCACTGCGTAATAGATGTAATAATTTCTTGGAAAATCTAAATATTTACCCTTTTAATCACCTACTTTTTCCCAGTGTCTGACGATACTGACAACAATGTGTTTAGGTCGCTCCATAAGTCGATTGTCGCGTTGTTATTGCTTCGTACATTCGCCCCTGCGAGTGCACGGGTTTCCTCCAAAAAAAGGGTATCGTGGTGTTCGTAGTTCACATTTCAGTTCAATGAGCGTTGAGAACTTCACATACCTTTACGATCTGGTGAACTTTCTGTGTCACATGGCGTTCATAGTGATATTTTTCTTCATCGTTAAATCAACTGATAATAGATGTTCTGAATAATATAAGAGTTAAAATATTCTAGCCGACGCCAGCCTCAAGGTTCTAACTCGCCTCTTCTGAGTATAGTGTGACAATTTACTTACCATACAGCCTTATCACTATGTCCTCCATGTTTGGCGCAGTGCAGGTTGTGGGCTGTTGGCACCAATGAGGAGACAACATTCGGGACCGACGGCTTAACAATATGATGAAAGTATGGCTTAGTAACAATTTCGCAAACGTCACGGACACACCAATTTATTCCATTGATTGGTCGTTATTGTGTTTTATCTACAATATGACCTCGATTTCTGTCTGTACACTATAAGTGATACCGACATCTCAAACAGGTGCCCTCAGTATGTGTGCACACATAAGTCGTTGGTGTAGGTAGGTATGAAGTGCGGGGCGCGGATACTCAACTTTGCCCTTTTCCATAATGTCTCGCCGTCCCCCGAGTATTGTAATGAAGGCTTCGCCGCCGACGCCCGTCCTGGATCTTGTTTCCGTACAATTGGCTTTTTTTTTGATGTGCACGACGATGCGAATTCTCCGATAGACGTCTACGATCGTGTATTCGAATACTGGCCCTGTGGGTATACGAAAATAGAATTTTGGCGACGAGTTTCGATATGAATTGGATGGCGAAATGTAAATTTTAAAATATAGGACAACCGGTCGAGTGCAAGTGAAATCCTACTCTTAGTTTTTTTTTTCCAACAATATAAGAGACATCATCATCTACAACCTTTGGAAATCGTAATTCAAATATTGTTGACCTACTTTTATAAATCTAGTATATTCTCTATGCTAAAATTCGTTCCTCTTTTCTGGAACAATACCGGTACACCAGCCAAAGTATAAAATAACTACGAAACCTATCCAAGCAGAAACGAAACAAAGGTATAATGTTATATTTTCGAAACTACTCTAGCGTTGAGTTAATATTCACTGTGAATACATCTCACCTGTAATGATCGACATGTTAATGTAATATTTATGATAAAGACAGTAGTGTCAAGAAATAGTCGATGTATATTATTTGTTGATAGTATAGTGAAAGTCGTTGAATGACTTTAGAGGCCTCTAGAGTTTTTAAGAAGAGGCTGTAACATAAACAATGAATAGGACGCAAATACTATGGAACGTCCATATTTTGTTCGCGGTTAGATAGATTCAACTACGATAGAAAGCTAACAAGAAGGTTCAGCTCGGTTGCGCAGATACTATCAAGTCTAGAGTACATTAGTGCTTAAAGTCTAAAATCATTGAACAGTGCATACTGCCGTCTGATATGGGAATGTCAGACGTGGCTTCTTAATGTTGGTCTCGTAAAGAGACCCCGAATCATATAATGGGCGCTCTAGAGTTATGTTCTGGATTTCACTGCTAGATGAAACCACTCGTTTAAAACCTTTGACACCGACGATCTTAGAGAAAACGATTAATGGATGATTGTGAAGAAATAGAGAGGTATAAAGATGTGGTAATCTGCGGTTTTCACCACTTACCTTCTGTTAAATAGATGTCAGTTTATAAATAAATAAAAACTCAGTTGACACGTAAGCAGGCATCGTCGTTCGTAGAATCGATAACTGCTTGATAGGATTGATAAGTGGCGATCACGGACTAGCCATCACGTAGGATGCGTCACTATGTTTACTACGCCATAAGAAGGCGTAGTAAACATAGTGAAGGAAGCGGAGCACCGACAGTTATGGTCGACGGTGACATGTGTCGTGGAATTAAAAAGGGTAAGGTTGTGCCCAGAAATAAACTTTCAATGGCTGTTTGAACAAAGAACGAACGAACGAACACAGAGTAATTCAAAAGGTATCCAAAGGCGCCGGAATTATGTGTTGAAACCTCGTTTAGAAGCACATCGTCGACCGGGATTCTCTTCCACAATTCGCTCGTGCTGGCGGAAACGTAAACCATACTTCTTGCATTATGAAAGGCTTAATAAGACATAATTCATTCTCTTTGGTGATTTAAATCCATTAATCCGCTGCGAAAGGAATTCCCCCCGTTCCTCGGGGCGCACGCACGCGGCGCTCCTGCAGCCGTAAAACTCGTGTTAATCGGGAAACTAGCATTCCTCGACACGAGGAATTTCACTCGCACGACTCACGAGGCGCCGCTTTTGATCTCACCTAGTTGTTAGCGGATTCCTCGAGAGCCTCTGAAAATGTCAAGTCGACGAATTCTTAGTTAAGACTTGCTTGTGAGTTACATTGAGTAAGTTAGTACACATTTTGCAAACGATCCCTTTGTTTCTGAAAACCAACCAGTTCTATACGACGAAATACCTTTTTAATGCCTTCCCAGACTCCGAATTATTTCACCCTCATGTAAGTATACAGTAAGTCTGTGAACAGTAAATGAAAAAAATTACATATGCCAATTACGAAAATTACTTAATTACTTTTAATCGGTTTGCCAGTCGGCTATGTTCACATGGTCATAAACCTGATTTTTTAATGATACTAAGTGTTATTATTTTTATTCCTTTTTTAACCTTTTGAGATTTTTAATCCTTAGAATTTTTACTTAACTATAAATTTATCATTTTTCACGGCCATTAGCATTTCAAATAAGAACTTAATTGAATTTTTTCACACGTTAATGGTAAAATATTTCCTCCCGTGCATTTGTGTCACTCTCGCCTTCGGTTCGGGTGACAACAATTCGCGTACGTACGGATGTTATCGAGAATTGAAAGTGAACCTTCCATTTCGGTGTCAGCCTGAGAAAATGTAAAAATTTTCTCCCCGATATCGATAATTTTCCATTCTGGTGTGAAAAAAATTGTGTGCACACAACGGGAGGAAACCACGACATCCAAACACAACAGTATTGTTTTTCTCGACTTTGGCTCGGCATATAACACTACCGGGTCGGAAAATCACATTTTCCTCCGTAGGTGAGTAATATATTCGCATTCTAAAAGAGACGATCACTGTCCTTTTGCTTCTGTATCGGTATGAATGCATGTGAGCGAATACTGTTTTTTTACAATTTAGAAATATAATGTCCTGAGTGTGGGTATTCGACTATCCGACTTGCACGCGGCAATCAATTTAAGTCCTCGGTAATTTATTCTTACGTATTCTATCGCATATGATATTGTTCTTCCTCACACAAAAGAAATATGTCGCTGCCTCAGTTTTTACAGCAGTGCCGGTGGCCTACTTTATATTTGAGCCTAGGAAGACAAACGCAGAGCCTGCACGGTATCGCGGCGGCGGGGCGGGCGGGGCGGACAAAGGCCTCCCTCGTAGCGAAATACACAAAAGAAAACTGGGCCTCCTCCGTAATGACGAGCGGGAGCGTGTTCACGAACCACGTAAAAAAAAAACGAACCATAGAATAAGTATGCTCATAAATATGAAAATTATGAACACGAGACTGAGTATTGTATTTACTCGTATATCATACTAACTTCTGCTCACGGCGTGATAAACAATCTTGATTGAGATTTTAATCGTTATAAAAACCTCGATCATGACCAAACGCCGATCACATTATCAATTGCGACTTCGATTTATCCTTTTTGGGTCCATTCTCTTCTCTTCCCCCACTTCGTTTTCCTTACTCCAAACCCTGTAGCTCTTCATCTCATCCTTTTAATCCTAATGCCCTTCGTATCCATCTCCTTCGTCAAGGAAAGCAAACAAGTTATAATTTAAACATTTTAATAATGTATCTTCATCTCTGTGCCATACGTAGGACGTTTTGTAGTTTTTAACCGTCTTCAAAAAAAGGAGGATATTCTCAATTTGTCTATTTTTTGTGCATATGTTTCGCGATATCTTCGTTAATTGTGAACCGATTTCGTAAGTTATTTTGTTTTTCCGAATCAGGATCTGATGGAGGGATTCCAGGATAACCTCAAATATTATAAGCATGTACGGTGTGTTGTGCTCTTTTTTTTTGTTATTCAAGTGTTGGCGTCTGAGTCATCATATCATGTAACTGAGCTGATATATAATTAAATATTGAGAAACCACCAAAATTTGTGTGATTTCGGTGAGTTGTGTTAAAACGACAAATGGGAGCCCGTTAGATTAATTGAAATTTACACCAAAGATGCACGTAAAGGAATATAGTATATAGAGTATTCTGTAAACATGCAGCTTATTGCAATGTTTTCAAAGTATTGTTATAAAAAAGATTTTTTTAAATTCATTGTATATAATAATTATGCGATAGATTACATTGGGATTATGAAATTTATAAAAAAATTACGATTGCAATGAAAAAAATAATTTAATTACTTTAATGCATATTAAGGTATAAATTAAAATTATTCATTATTTATTTATTATTATAACATGACACCTATGAAACTGATCAACTTTTTAAGTTATTAATTTATAAATAAAATAAAATCATAAGCAAATTTATACTATAATTAGAGCATATATTTTCAGAACACTACACAATTTTTTTTTTGTAAGATTTTCTCTGGCTTGGATATAAATTTTCACTTTCATAAATATTTAATTTCTAAAAAGGTTCGGTTTTGAGTGGTTTGAATAAAATGTAATTTGTATAAAACGATAACAATACCGATCGCTTTCGAGTACCTACCTAAATTAGGTAAACCCTTTGAATTTGAAAATGTAGACATCTAATGAGACACAAGAAAAATGTTGTAAAAAAATAAGTAAATATTTATTTTTTTTATTAAATATTTACACCAAATAATTGTTTCTGAAGTCTATGCCAGCTTAAGATATGCCAGACGCGGTCATGCCTCACCTTTTAAGGTTTGATATCCTTACACTCGATGCTTCTTGTTCGTGTAGTCCTCTTTGTAGCTGTAGGCGTTGAGTTTGGTTATCTCTCATTAACTCTTGTGTCCATCATTTTAATGTTCATTGTCCTCGACTGTATAATATTGCTTCGTCATATTTTTTTTTGAAAGTCATTTTATAATGATTTTTTTTTTGTGATTGGACAATTAAACTTAATAATTCATTTAGCTCGCTCGCGTGTCGTGGGTTTATGAGACGCAGTCGTCCCCCCTTTTATCCGGTCGGTGCCGTCTCGAATCGCAATCCCGATCTCGCTCTACCTTCCAATCCCAATTTCTTCGTCAATATCGGCTTCCATTTCGTTTCTGCGCTAAATTCAAATTTCGGTTTCACTTTCGGTTTTCATTCTGTACAAAGAGGATTAAAAATTAAGTAATCAATTTTTTCTCTGCTTGTACATTCAAAGATCATCTGATTAAATGTTATTTGAAATAGAAATTGAGAGTGGATTTTTTAAAAAATAGTAGCATTTCAAAATATTGTAAATGCTTAAAATATTGTGACATATTTCAAAGTTTTATTTCACAATTTAATAAATAAACATATTTTTATTAAAAAAAAATTAATTTGCTAATCGGTGTCCTTTCAAATAGATCAGGGCTTCCCAAAGTGTGCGTCGCGACATTGTCCTTGTGGCGTCGCATGTCGATGCGACCGAGTCGAGTGAGCCACGGGGTACTTTAGTGAGCGCCGTGCGCATTCTGACAAACAATCCTAGGCTAGTATGTACTAAAATTAGTAAATATTTTTGAGGGCTGAGTTGAGAGGCGTCGTAAAAAAATAGCAAAGTCCCAAAGGCGTCACAGTGAAAATAAGTTTAGGATACCCTGAAATAGATCATTTATCATCAACATCGTATACCTAATTTAATTCACGGACATTTATCGAAATAAACCGAAGAAAAGTTCTTTCATCAGTGTTGCGGGGGCAAACCCAGGGCACTAGTTTTATAAATAATCAATTATTACAGTCGTGTATGCTTTTCAATATATAATTATCTATTTTCAACGTGTGGCCTATTATTTATTAAATGCCTTCCTCTTCTATCACATCATTATCAGGTGTTGATCAGACTTTAATAAAAATACTTCGACAATAATCTCTTGTAATACAAACTTTCAAAAATCGGCCGATAATAACAAAGATATTGCGTAAAACAAACAACGAAAAATACAGTCAAATTGAAAACCTTTGCCTTATTTTTTGTAAGTCGGTTGATTATCACGAAATGTTCTCATACTTAAGACATTATGTCGTCATATTATTGTTCAGTTGCAGAAAGAAATCTACTTCTTTCGTTGCCGTTGTATTTTTAACAGCGTCGAAGTGACGAGGGCAACTCCCGAGTACCGCCGGACTTACCGTCGCTTTGGAATATTAAAAAGAATATACGAGGGCGTCTAGAATAGTAGACGAATTGCGAGATGATTGTTTTACTTTTGACTGGTCAATTAACAGCGAACAATTCTAATACCTACCTATGTAAAATATAACCAACAAGTGTAAAGGAACGTGAATATAGAACGAGCGTTTTAATCGAGAGGTAATTTCTCTGTAGACGTCTTCGGTTTGATTTCGTCCGGAGGGACAACAGAATAAATATTTAAGTAAGAATAATTTTCTTCGGCGAGGGCACGGGCCCAGGCGCGGGCGGGCCGAGATCAAAAGACCTGCGGCGCGCGCCGAGCTCGCACGCTCTTAAGGCACACCCCATGTTTAAACTTGAACACGAGAGCGCTCCGGACACGGCAGACGCGGTTTTCAGTTACAATTACAGTATAACGCACGAAACTGCCGCTCCGTTTTGCCTGCGAATGATGTAATGCGTAGGTTTAACGCTCCCCGACCTTACTTTCTTTCCCCTTACATTCCTATTTTACGCCATTGTGACGGTTTCGTAAATGACTTCACAGCGGCAGAGTTTCGTGCGATGTACTGTATCGGCCGATTTTACATCTCCAGTCTCCGAGAGACGAGGAGCGGGTTTTGAGTGCTATCGTCCCGCGTGTGTTTGCTGTCATTTCTGGTACTTGAGAGAGGTTGCTGATTTTAGAGTCTTCTTCGGTGATTTGAGTGAATTCCTGCGCAACATTAGACTCGGTAAAAGTAATACTTCACTAGCTATGCATCCTTGAGTTCTTGGCGCATTTTTTTTAGAAACAGCCTTGTCTCTTTAAATGGATTTGATTGTGTCGACGATTTGTTGTCACAAATTTGATATTGGACATTTCAACATTTGCTTTTTACCGCTTACTGGTAATATAATGCTTTCAAGGGGATATTAACCGCTTTATGTCGCCGAGTCGATTGCTAACCTAATACCAGAAAGAAGTAATGATGAGTTTTGATTATACTGTCTTAAAAACGAAGGGCTTATAGGTCTTGACTCATAAATGCCACATGCATAAGACCCTTTGTAGGTGGGATTATACCCTATGATTTCTCACTCATTGCACCGATTCAATAACATAAATGTCACAAGTAAACAGTATACCTGTCGGTAAGCCCCGCATTGAATTGTTTGACCTTTACTAAGCCGCCAGTGCATCTGTATATATAAAATGGATGTTTTTATATATGAGATCGTTAACTCCAACATCGTTTGATTGCTTCACGCCAAACTTGGCACATCCAAGTGTTGTTTCAAATTTCGTGTCGGTAGTCAATGTTAAAATGAGCTCGCTTAGTTATAAACTATGTACTAATGAACATCGCGACTTGAAGTCCTAAATACAGTCTCGCTATCTCCGCCTTAAAAGAAAGACGGATGCATTTACTGCGACATCGATTCCATTAAGCGTCGTTTTATTCCAATTCGAAATGCAATTTGTAGTGAAACAGCTCGCGATTTCGAATAATTGCTTTCCCTGTATCTTTCTCTCTCTTTCGTATTGTTTGTTTTCTAGTGTTTATACAAATTATTTGAAACTGCATTTATGCAATTGCAACTGCCTAGCGATTTACGAGCATGACCATGACGCAGGGGAAGCGCGTCGTAAACCCTGAATGCGGTGCGGCGCAGACCAGCTTAAATGCTTTTCCAATTTATGTACAAATAGAAAACTTCCCACTGTCACTTGCTTTGACGGTAAAACTTCTTGTAAAATCTATATATCAGAGAAATCTTTGAAAAGTCGCTATATAAAATCTTCAAAGAGGTGTGAAATTGCAAACGGACGGCCACTCTGCCTAAAATACCTCTTACTTAAAAAGGGTCCTTATACACGTAAATATATGATAAACTTAGAAGTACTTATTTAGTTCTTATTCTTAGAAGATTCAACAGATTTGTGTATTTAATAAATTTTAACTTACATTAATAGTTTTGCTTATTTATAATATGCGTCAAGGATAAGGTTCCTTTTGTGACGTAAGCGAGTAATGAAATGGCCTTTTTTGAAATACATTTGCGGGAGAACATAAAATAGTTGTATGTGAATTTCTAGAATGAGTCGCGGACGGCTGCTATTCGAAGCGTGCGGGTATGCGGCAACACTGTTGTAACATCGTCGACTTGTGACGGGGCTTAAAATGGAAATTTGCTTTGCATCCGTACGGGCCAAGCCATCCGCGGAACTGAGTGACAGAATAGTTTGCTTATCGTGCGTCTACCGTCAAAAAAGCATGTTCGCGCGCTTCCAACTAGAACAGACTCGACCTAAACATTAGTGCAGGGGGACGGATCTGCTCGTGGGGGCCAATAATCGAATGGTGAGCGAGGCCCGCCCCATTGCAATATCGCTGTATTAAAAAACCCCATACATTTTGTACATCTGCGGACGGCCGTGGATGTAACGGATTTGACCGGCAATGAGAAATTGGACTTGTAATATTACAATGTTGTTCTGTGCCAATGAAGTATTTTTCAAAATGAATACCCGTACCTAGGTATAAATGGAGTTATAATTTTGTTAGTGGTTTCAGAAAAACAGCGAAAAGTGATTTCAGAAAACAGACTACCCCGAAACAAGCTACTGTGCAAAAACACTAATATTGATATTGTTTTTTTATTGTTTGTTTTTATTAATTTTGTGAACAGCCTTATTGTTTTTTTTTATATTATCTTCACACCTAATCACTGTTACAGAACTATTTGAAAACGATCGGTTTAGAAAAAAAACAAGTATTTTCAAACAATATGAAAACAGTTATATTTACACAAATAAACAATTTTAACAAAAAAAAAACCGACTTCAAAACAAAACCTATTCCGAAACTAATATGCACTAAAAAGTAAAAAATAATTGCGTATTCTTCTACAACTTAATAATCAACTTACTTTTTCTACTCGTCAATATGTAGGTACGATCTATGTTTTTTACCTCGCAAGAAGGTAGGTGGGCACATGCCCACTTCAAATTTAACTCAACACATACCTATGAATAACAGACAATGATCAAAATATTTTTAAAGTTTTCGTAAGTAAAATGAAATGAAAAATATTAGACTACTTAAAATTCAATCAAATTATTACGATAATATAATGTACTTACAATTATTGTTATATTTGGAGTCGGTGTCTATTGCTGGTATATATTGTAGTGTTTTGTTGGCTGACACCGACTCCAAAAATAATGCTTAATATAAGCTGAAAAAAAATAATGAACAATGACGAAAAATACTAGTATTATTGTGGAAAAAGCGTGGGTTGCTCTATATACGAAAAATGTGGCACAAAGCGCCGCCCCTTCATTTATTTCTTTTCAAATTGCATTTCTCAAATAAATATAGCAATAAAAAGTCTACCTATATCTTTTTTGACGTTATTACAAATCGATTGGCAGCTGCTTAATTTGTTGGTACAGTCAGCAGCGTAGTCCAGGATGCTCAGTCCACGGCGAAAGGCAATTACCTAAACGCACTGCCAGCTAACACCCGTCCCTATTAATAGTTTTAGTGGGCGTAGCGACGAAAAGGAACAAATAAAGAGAAATTTGCTATGCTAAAGCTTGTTCAAATTCAACTTACATATGATCATTGCTCGGTGCTGGCGGACCCGTCAACGTATAGACTAGAGCATAAGAACGCCAACTTAATCTACGCGTATAGGTACGGCAGGGACGTGCTAGGTTTTTCTTAGTCATTTTCAATTAAAATATTTTTGAACTATGTTTAATTCTACAAATATTTTTATATTTACTCCATATTAATACATAAATCTGTCCCTTCTGTCTGTTCATACAATATGTCTAATTTAGTGATAATTATTTATTTTATGATGCATTCGAATCTATATTAATCCTCTTTTATTTTTATTCTTATCTGTATGTTTGTCTGTGTATCTGTTTGTCCTTCTGTATAACGGCTTCACATATTTATATACAATTTGCGATTCACTAGGAACGTGCGATTGCGCAAATAAAGGGTTATATATGACGTCGAAAAGTCTGTCGTTTTAATTGTTTAAGCTAATCCGAAACTGCTTAATATTTTGTAATAAAATTTTATGTCGGGATAGAGTAATCTCCTGGAACACGAGATAGAATATTTTTTTATAAGAACAGTATCCAAAGGCGAATCGAAATCTGCATAGGGACGGTCATTCTAATGGGAATAGGACCGTTATCGACCACGGAGTGGGATCGCGAACGGAAACAATCATTTCTAAAATTTTAATTACACAACGAGGCGAGCGGGATACTGCTAGTTTTGATAAATAAGGAGTGGGAGTTCAGTGTTAACGGCGTCGCCTTCCCGTCCGAAAGTAACGGGTTCGATCCCGACCGGGTCGTTGACCGATGAATTTTCAATTTACGTGTCATTGAACTCCTCGCTCTGTACCTCAGAAAAATATGTTAAAGCCGTTGGTTCCAGACGTTGTCAACGGGCGTTAGTGGCGCCGCCTCGCCTCGCCGGGCCGGCGCGGGGAGTAGAAGTAGAAGACCCTCACTAACAGATGAAAGGGTTATGGGAGAATACGTCTCGGCAGTGGGGTGATCACACCCGACGCAACTAATACAACATTTAAGTCGGTCAAAATTAAACGTCATTAGTAATCGAAACGATTCCAAAATCAGTTTTACAAGTTGAAGATGATGTCGTATACCCATGAATCCCTAAAGGTTAAATCCAAACGTTCGGCCTGCGTACGCGCGCCGCGCCCCCCCGCGGCGGCGTCACCTATCTTTTAATATCCCGGCATTAGGCGCGCGAAAGCTGCGGACGAATCGTTACGGCGGCGAGCAAATACATTTCGCAAAAATATCGGCGGAGTGCTCCGGGTTTCTGTTTGACTTCGAACGTTCACGTGAGATGGGCCGCTGTTCATGACCCCTCTTACGGTACATCCCAACTTGTAAATTCCTTATTTTTTGTACCCGATGTCTTTCTATCGGTACGTGGCTTACTTTGCAGACGAGGTTATAATAATATGATTAATTGTATGAAAATAAAATGAAAGCACTGCGATTCACGGCTGCCAAAGAAAATAAAGTGCATTCCCTCAGCTAAATATGACGGCTACAGTTTTTTAAAGAAAAAATTCTGTGAACCTTTATTGATTAGTTCAGTTAGGATAAAATGATTACTGCAGAACGATATAGTGTCCTTTTAATGAAACTCAAACGAGAGATTAAAGACGAACGTGGAATGTGGACAAAAGAGGTGAAACTGTGATACTACAATGCTCGAGCTTACATTTTAAAGTCGCCGTCGATTAAGCTAAGGAATTAAGGTTCCACATACTCGAAAGTGTACCTTATTTGCCTGATGTGGCACTCTTGTACCTTTGATTGTTCACTAAAATAAAAATATAACCATTTCTATATCGAAATCTACGCTTGCAAGGCCACACAAGCATTATTTGAGGAGCAACTTTCAAAACTTTTTTAAAAGGGACATACAGTTAAAATTAGAACATCGGCAAGAGAATCATATAGCTCTTCAGTGATGATATATGCAAAAAGAATATTTTGAGAGTAACACAAGGTGAAGGGTTTATTAGGCTAGGTACTTATTTATCATCCTCGTAAAATGATCTATAATCTTATTGACACTTACTAGTACAAATACCCCTTGTGAATAATATATATTAATGAATGCTTTTATAGTATGAACATCTTATCTTGACATAATTACTTAGACGTATGGTGATACGTAAACATACAATATTTTTATATTGTCGAACATGTTTCAGCTTATTTGTATATTTATGTTAGTTACTTACAAACTTACAAAACATAATATACAAGTAAAGAGAAATTCCATATCGATATAAAAAGTCAAGAACATCTTTAGAAAACATTCTCCCGTTGTGTTAATTTGAAAAATAGATTTATAATTTACAAAATTTTCTAGAAATGATAGTCCATAACAATTTATAAGAACATCCTCGTGGTATATGTTATCAGATTCATTAAAAATTGACTGGTCGAGTGTGGATTTAGTTAGATGTAATTGTTGAAACTGTATTTTTTGGATAGATATTTTTTAAGAACATTTACACTTGATAGTTTAGAATAAGATCATACTGTATATCATCTAAACGAGCCAAGCCGTATAACTACTATCGATGTTGCCAAAATAAAACCTTCGATATACAGGAACGTATCTAAAATCGGCCACCTGAACTCAACCGAAAGTGTTCGCTTTGCGCCGTCAAAACGACGAAAGGATATTTTTATTGAAGCAACGTTTGTTGAGGCTCGCGCGCGGCTGGGACCGTGGACTGTGCGGGCGCCGGCCGCGCGGTGCGTTCGTCTACGACGACTGCACAGCTCGCTGCCGACCGCGCACTCGTCCACGTAAACCCAACTCCAGGTCAGCCTTCTTTCCGTCCCGCTTATCCCCGTTGATCCCGATTTGTCGCTCGCTTCTGCTACGTCTGTGGACAGTGTTCCAAGTGGAGCGTTTCGGTATAGAACACGTAAACTGCCAGTTTCCTATCTTAAGACGTGACAAGTTTGGCAATACATGCGAGGGGTTCGCGTAGATTTGATTTTGTTTTTATATATTGCCTGCGTGTTGTTAGGGTTTACTGTCTGGCACTCTTCCAAATATGTCAGACGCTGTAAAGAGTAATCTCGAACGTGAGCTTTCTTCTAAAATCGTAAACTTGGTTTAATTTTTTTCTACATCTTATGTGTATCAGTTTGTAAGTCAAATACCAATGCGAAAAATAATTTTAGAAAGTTAAGTTTTTAAAATAACTGTATGAAATAGTAATATCGACTACGATAGGTGCAGGATACAGTTTCGGTATGTATAAAAAAGAATTCCTTATAAAAGTAATGGTTACACACACATAGACATAAAATTTTTGTAAAAAGGGTTCCGGCTTAACATTCTTTATAAATACCGAATCCTGGGATCAGTAGCTCGTAGAACATTTAAGACTATATTAAAACTGACTAATAAACCAAAACGTGAAGTTAATTAAATAAAATAATATCTAAACTTGTTTTGTTCAAAAATCAATTACTTTCTGTCACATTTTAGCTCCAAATATTTTATAGAAAAGTTTGCGAGCACGTTAAAATAGCAGCAAATAGGAACTAATTTCCTTCATATACATAAATAGTCACTGCGAGGTAATACTACAATATTTCCGGCGCGCGATAGCACGTCCGCACGGCGTCGCGTCTACACCGGAAATGACACCTTTGCAACGAGACAGCGCGCACATGAATCAATAATTTATAATAGTCATAGATATTCGTAGCTGTTAACATGGGTAGTTTTAAAATATTACTCGTTGCGTGTATTGTATTCAACGGCTAACCTAGTTTGATCTTTGCTTTACTTAGATTTTGCCGTTTGTATCATTGAATTAAAACAGATTTGGTATTCGAATTATAATTTTCAAAAATTACCGTTGTGTAATAAAAAAACTAAGGGTTTCGACTCATAATAACAAATTAAAAAGAAAGCAAATTGAATGTTAAAATACCACTTTGAAAAAAGATCATTTACAGAGACATATTTTATAAAATATTTAGAATGTCGCATAGAAATAAGAAACAATGTAGATTTATTAGTGTCCCGTGTGAAACGCGAACAGCGCGCGCGCCAAAGCCTCCCGAGGCACGGCAGAGGCGTCGAGGCCACAAATTCGGGCGTCGCAGTGCGGCCTGCGCGAGCGCCTCAAATGAGGATTTTGACAACGTCACGATGGCGATTTTTGTGATGAAATTGTCCTTAAGTTTGTCGTCGGTAGTTCAATTTTTGATCTCAACGTTATTCATTCGCTTAATAGATTTTTTTTTGTGGGTATGTGTTTATACCATCGAAATAGAGAAGGATAGAATTATAACGTTGAATAAATTTATGTTCATTTGTGGCACATAACTCGCACAAATGTAAATGAGGATATACAACGTATTTAAGAACCAAATAAATTTCTTACAAAGGATCTTACAATTATCTTTAGATGTAATTTCGAATGACACTGTTATTTCTTAACAGAAGAGAAAGAGTGAAGACACTCGTTGACGACAGAAAGAGAAAGAATAAGGTCACGTGGTGAACGTCCGTACGGCGGCGAAGCCAATAACGTATGCCACGCCTACTACGAAGACAATTGCGTTTGGTCATTTTATTTATATAGGAATACTTCTATGCTTTTCTGTTTCGATGGTTTATACCCACAAAAAATACTATTAAGCAAATATTGCTGCTTAAGAATGGTTTTGACTTTTTTATTATAAAACCGCTGAATACAAATTCAATATATTTTTAACGAGTTTGTTTATTCTTAGATGTTTCACGTCTCCTTTGAAGTTCAGAAAGAATTAGTGGCGAATTTGAAGAATTTTCGGATTATAATTATCGATTTAATTAGAGAGTTCTTCGGAATGAGCATCACATCTTCAATCCAATTCTTCCAATCACATGCAAAGATCATTTTTCAGGTATTGGATTGTAAAAAAAATATTGAAGATCGGTTTCGTTTGTGTTAACATCAGCATGCGCATTTTTCTAAGTGTATTTGTTTGTGACTCGTCTTCGTCTTAGACTAAAAAGAACCTTTTATAATGAAAACATAAATTTATTTAAACAAATTATACATTTGTTAATAAAAATCGTAAAGTTCATTAATAATTTCAAGTTCGATTTCAATTTTTCATCTGAACACGACGCTAATGACGACATCGTTAAAAGGATACCACAACAAAAAAAAAAGTGAAAACCCTTATAACGACTTTATAATGAATTTCTTCCTTCGCATATTATACAAATTACCGTATATTTTAAGGATACTTGTTCAGCAAAAATTTACGAAGCTCCATCAAATGTGTAATGTCCCATTACTGTTTGAACCTATGTATAGTAATATGGCATATTTTTATTGTATTAATGCTGTGTTTTTGAGTTTTCTTATTTCGTTGAAAACCGCTAAGTTTTAATATAATTATATAAAAAGACTTGCTATTCAAAAAAACATTGGGTGCGTGTACTTATGTACGCTCGTGAGAAGTTATACTTCTTTAGCATCATTAAAAAATAGTTTTTAATCGAATGAAAATAATTAATTACAATAAAATAATAAAAGGACTGGAAAATAATAGTCAACACAGTCGATAAAGTTCAGTTTAAATTTTAAAATTGCTAATTCGAATTGAACTAATTAATATCTATTATCAAATAATACCGAAACCGTAGAAATTATAATACGATTTTAACATTGATATTGTTGCTATTTAAGTACCACAAATATATATTTTTGTAATCCTAATACGCATAATTTATTACATTATAGAATATATAAAAAAATAGACCATTCACTCACCCTTATTATTATTACCCTTAAAATTACTACTCTAATTTTTTTAGTAAAATTCGTGGGGCTTCACTGTTTGGTTAAAAAAATATCTTCAGTTTTCGAATTCCCACGGGAAGCATGCAACAATCGTGAAGAGAAAATGTTTCTAAAATATTTAGTTTAACATTAGCGAAAACTGATGAATTCAATTGGTCTAGTAGTCACTACACTTTAACTTTATGATTCGGCCAACATCGTAGCAACTACAGTTTAATAGTTGCTAGTATAGCCCCATTATAGAAAATGGGTTAAATTCTGAATTGCGATAACAGTTCATATACTATTTATTTTGTATTGTTTTTTTTTATTTCGCTTATGACAAAAATAAGAATTAAATGAAATATAATAATTAATATGACGATTTATTCATAGTCATATAAAGTGGTAGATGAACATGTAGATTTGGTAGTCTTAAGACATTTCGAAGCAGTGCGCACGCCACACTAGGTATTAATGCTTGAACAAGTCCTAGACCGTCTGCCTGGTGTCGCGGCCCGACTAATGGCTTTTTCAGTTGACTTTTCTCGAAGGTCACTCCAAGTCCCGCCTATCAGTAAAAATCGAGTCTTGTAAATGTATGACGCACTTTTGACGCGTCTTGAGGGAGTGTCTCTTTTTTTAGTGCGAGATTTTTCAATTGGTTTATAATGTTTCGTTTTCGTATGTGTCGCAGTATTGCTTCAAAATTCATTTAATGTTTAATATACAATAAACTGTAACTTCATATAACAATAAAATTAATACTAAAATTTTTCATTTCCCTAATAAGCAGTGTGTCGGCCGAGTCGGTCTTTGAATTAAATCCTATCGAAGTAACTATAATCTGACTATTAGTTTTGAACTTAAATATCCTGCTACACACGTTTTGCAATGGGTTTCGGACACTCGCCGCGTCAGTGATGTAGTAGTCCACCCCTCGTTACAAGCACCGGGCTAACGTAGATTTGAAAGGGCTAAGTGCCTCGATCCGAAACGAAACATTTTTGAAATAGAATAAGAATATTTAAGAATACTAATTATAAGGGCTGAGTTAGGTAATAGCGAAACGTAGTCGTAGCCGCGTCTTTAATTAAACCGGTGACTTAGTGTAATGGGAGCAAGGGCCCGCGTTATGCCGTACGCCGCCCTTTAGTACGACCTTCGATGAATAAATATTTGTACACGACTCATTCGCGTATACATACACCTTGTACGTACACGATATCATGCGAGATATATAATTATCATAAATAGTTATTTTTTATGTCGTTATGTACATAATGTAGACTTATATAGATAGTATAATATTTTTTCATTATACGTTAAGTAGGATATCTTTATCCTACTTAACGTATAATGAAAATATCAGGATATAGCAACAACTTTATTATTATATGTCAATGTTCTTAGTACGCTGTATTTCCCTAAGTTTTATTCGAATAATTGAACATGATGAATTGTGATGTCTGAAGAACTATTTGTTTTTACAATTTAATTCAGCGGTAGATTCCTGTTTCTCCACAACACCGACATCTCCTGCAGGTTAATACCAATACCGATACCAAAAACTACTCATTTCCGGCGCTATGGCGGCCATTTCAAACCGTCGGAAAAGTATGGCATGGTGATTTTCGTAAATGGTTACTTGACGATGACTAGCTGGGCAAAACTTAGCCTGGTACAAATGGTTGTATTGCTTTTTTTGTTTAAATTAATGTGTTCTCATCGGTATGGCGGGCTGTAAGTCACTACCCGACCCCTGAAGAGTCGCCATGCTGGTACAAATGACCTGGAATTTTTTGTCACTGTCTCTCGGTCTACAAACCGATGGCCTCGGAGTTTTAGCCTTTCACGATAGTCCAGTGTAAATTGGCCATTGTTTACTACTGTTATCGTTAAGAGTCCTCTTTGCGAATGACGGATTAAGGTGCTAGACAGGAAGCAAGTGATTTTACTAGATATAAGTTGAAGTATCATTACTCGGTTCACCTGTGGCCAGGAATCAGATCTGTTACTTTCAGATTCGAATGACTACGCCTACGTTTAATGTTTATTAAATTTTACATTATTTAATATAAAATTTCTAATTGTACGGAGGAATTGATTGTACGTTTATATACCGTTTTTATAATAAGATTGAAAGGGTTTCGATGCATAATTAGCTTATTTGAAAATCCATTTTTTATGTTGTTTTTCAATATTTTGTCGTTATGAGATTGCATCATGTCGCATAACCCCGTCCGAGCACAGTCCGGAGCTGCACAATAGGGAAAGGGAAACGGATGCGCGGGGAAATCGTTCTTTATGCTTAATTCGACTATATTTATGTTATTAGATGTTTTCCTTCCGCTTGAGGCGGAACATTCCATGCGTCTCGTGACTTGTGTCACAGGTGCGGCGCGTGCCGTTCTTTACTGATAAATATGCTATCCCAGAACCTGAAAAATATGTCGAACAATTTTCTACGATACTGTGTGTCACTATTACGGCCACTGACTTCGGGAACGAAATGATAACAAATCGCGCGATACGACCGGAGCGAAATAAACGTCGGGTCGAAGCCGTCCCCGAGGTCGAAGGCCTTCGACGATCGTACATTGAAATCGATGCTAATCTGTATGTATCGTTTTTGGAGAAATGATACCCGCCTTCTGAATCGAAATCGAAGCCGGAAAATCGAATAAGAGGGCGGAAAGAAAACGATTTCCCCGAAGTCATTACCCGGCATTCCGCTCGTACGACTGAGTAAGAACAGCCATTTTTCACTCATATCCCCGGCGTCATAATTTCGGCCCGCGCGCGCCCCCTGCGCAACCGACTGACGTTTTATTAGTGGGTAATGTATAATGTAGAAGATGGTTCTTTTCGGTCGCTCAAAATACTGCAGCATCGATATCTCCAACTGAGCGGTGGTGAGCTAGGGGCCGGCACGGCCGCCTGCGCCGCACGACACGCTAGTTTGAACCCTGATTGACTGAGCCAGCTAGAATTTTTTTCATTGGAAATGTCGGCTATAATTTGCAACTGTTTTAAAGAAAGGTTTAAAATATTTTGCACATATATGAAATTATTAAAAAATACTTTTTAATTTAAATTTATATATATATCACTTAAAAAGTGCGGTATACAGAGTTGCGGATCATATGACCGCTAATTGAATTTGTGATATGACGATATAATGCACGCCATTGCACGTGGTGTCTGCTCGGAAAGAAATAGCATGAATGCAAAGTAAGATAAGTGTTTAATTGTAGAATAATTAAATATCAATTAAATTATCGTATTTATAATAAATTATACTAAAACACAAAGGTAAATTTCAATGCAAAAATGGTGGTTTAATTACATAAATTGTAGGTTATATTTACTATTGTCTCCTTTAAAAGGCGTTATAATATCAAAATATTTCCTATTCAGAAAAGTTATCCTTTGGTTTTAATGAACCAATTTTTCTTTATTTCACTTTAGCTATTATATGCACTCAGAAATATTATTTATTATAAGGCAACATTTTTTGAGTAGGCTCATAACACTGAAAGAAAAGATGTACATACTTCCCCAATTGAAGAGTATTTATATCCGACTGCGTGACGCAAAGGAAAGCAATGTATTTGTACGTCTACACACATACATAAGTTTGTTCTTTTATAATGTCTCGGAGATGAAACCTATCGTCATATTTCCATAATTCTTGCAACAATACAATCGCTCTGATCTCACAAATAAAACTGGAGGTGTACAACAACCGATGGTCGCGTTAGATGTCGTACTGGGCCAGGAGAAAAATACAAGACAATAAAATTTGTTTTCGTTTGATATGTGGATATCGTCTTGCATAACGGTTCTTAAAATAATATTTATTTTGAAAACGTATCATTTCTTTCAATCATTCATCATTTTAAAAACTATTTAGATTTGAATTAGTTAGAAAGATTTGTACTCATAAGTTTTAAGAGGTGATAATGTATCGAGTTATGTATGAAATGAAGTTGCCCCCTACTTCATATGTCAAGTAGACAAATGATTTCATAAATAGGAAAATGACGGTAAATCAGTTTTCTAGCAGTCATCGAATATGCTGTGGGTTTCAATCGCACAGGTTTCTGGTAGGATTAGTGTTATTTATTTAATTTTTTCACTAATTCATCAAAAGCTGTAGATTTCAACTAAAACAAAAAAAAAATCTTACAACAAAATTTCTGAGTTTTTATCTTATTAATAAGTAAACAAATAAAAAATGTTTTGATTACGCAGTGAGCGAAAATCGACGGCTTCCGAACGCGTTATCTTTGTTATTGTAACTTATGAAAGAGTTGTAGCTGTCGCGTGACCGTAGCGGGAGTAACGTCTACATTTCACACATGAACTCTAACTTTGGTTGTAACTTCTTTTATTGTTTATAATCTTTCCATCGAAATTTTTTTATTGTCTTTTGAATTATTTTAAACATCTATTATTAATAGACACCTCTATTGCCGAGAAGACGTTTTAATATATTTTTTTTTCATTAACTTCTCTAACACGACTCCCTAACGAGTATAGTCGTGGCCCTTTGACGTTATTCACGAGGCGTGTATTTTTCCGTCATTAAGTTATTTTCACCCGAAAAAGTTTCGACGCCGGCGCCGGCCGCGCGCCGCCGCTTCCCTGTACAAAATTACCTAACAACATAACACAGAAATTACTGTATTATATCGCGTGGGTGTCAATGGGCGACGTTAGTACCGGGAAAAGTCATTCCGAGACAGAAATACAGCGCGGCCTCCAGTCGGAGGGGGATGCAAGCGATTAGGGTAGGTTTCCCTTTCGGCGCGCCGCCAGTACGCGGTCGGCGCCCAAACTACGCGAGGGCCCGGGCGGGCGGCGTGCTCGGTGTCCGCGTTTTCGTGCACGCGCGGGGGGTCGCGCCTGAAAAGTGATGTGTCGTGTTGGCGGTGCGCATCTTTCGAGTTTCAGATAGTACTTAGGTTCGTTGCACCGTCGAAGCTTTTGTTGTATGAGAATAAGTTGCACATGACAACCCCAATCTAGAGAGTAAGTTTTAGATATTTTTTTTTGTAACAAATCGGAATATACCGAGTCGAGAGTCTCGTTCGGCCGTAAAACCTTTGGAAGTTTTGCTCACATATTTCCTCATTCCGAGTCGCGGCCGTGTCACGTGTTCGTAACACCGGCACTTGTGATCCGGTAAGATAGCATTTTAAGTTGTAGTTTTCGCGAGCGTAATAGAGTGATGCACGTTTTTTAAATTATTTATAACTGTTTTACAATGTAATTTTCTTTTGATTGTAGACTATTCAGTTTTACAATGAAATAAATCTTATTTGTGCACTAATTACTGTAGAACACTAAAATATTGTTCCTCAAATTAAAGTCAACTTAGCAACGTTCCGCTGAAGTTCACGAATTGTTAATTAACGCCATATTTTTTCCCAAGTACTTTAGTTACAAACGGCACGTTTTATGAATCTCTCGACAGTCCACTTTTCAGGTGGTCTCTGGGGAGATCGCTTCCAACGCTCTTTTCCTAATTCCATTTTTTTATGTAGATTTAGAAGGAAGTTCGAAATAAAGCGTATAGTTCGGGGAAAGAGGGAGAACGGTCTCGTAAGGCATTTACTTTGAAACCATTCGAACGATAAACGTTCGTTTATAAATATTAATTGCTATGATTTTCCGTAACTTAACAGCATGGCAGTTCGACTGTTGTTGTAGGATATAAAGAGACGTTTAAACTTACGCGACTTTCGAGGAATGTTGAGGCACCACTATCGGAGGAGAATTAGCGAGCTTCTGCAAGAAAACTTTGAAAGTTCGATGTCAAAACAACTTCTAGGGTAGAGGAGAAACAGCAAATAGACCGTGGTCCGAGTTCATTCAATTTAACTTCTTCGTCCGTCCAAAGCCTTCTTTCTACTTTTTTCATGTTGTTACTGGGAGACATTCTCCTGGAGTATATTTTTTGTACTTCTAGTTTTAAGTAAATCGTGTAACGTTAACTCAGCTAGTTTAAAGCCTAAAATTCGTATAGTTTAATATGAGGCTCCTGAAAAGAAAACTTCTGAAAACTAAAAAAAAATCATAGGTAAATGAATCAACAATAAGTTGTTACATTGATTTCTTAAAAAAAACCGTACAAAATAACAATTGCAAAGGTTCGCATGAATCTTATCATAAATTGACATACCGCCTCTTCGACGACTTTATTTATTTATTATTAAACTTATCGAAATCGGTTTAGGTGATTCAGTGTGAAAAATAAATGAAGTTAAATTGATAAACGTTGTAATGTAATCGATAATAACCTTGTACGGAAAATTCATAAACGTGGGTGTTGGTCTCTAAGATGTATAAGAATAGAAATAAAAAAAAACGTACATATTCATGTCGTTATTATTAATTAAAGAAACGACTTATGTTTATCTACGTTAAAGATATAAGCGATGTGTGAAACAGACATACAAATTTGGTATTTCGTCTACATATAGTGAGTAACATATTAGGTCACATGACGTTTCCAGCTTGGGTTTTAGCTGTAATAATTTAGTGTTCCCGTTTCCGATCTAAATTATCGCTTCGTTAGCGTTCTCGGTCCCGGTTCGGTTTTATGTGTTGCGGGGCACGTGTTTAATCTTTGAATTCTTTTTTATAGCTTAGGTCGGAAAGGTTAGTAATAATCGTAATAAAATGCGACATTATTTTTTTTTAGGTCTTGAGAGTTGCCCTAAGGAATAGCCCATCAAATTGTTTCTAGCGAATTTTCGCACGATACGGCTACAAATAAAGATTCAAAAAAATGTTTTTATGAGTTCTTTTCGTCTCTAAATACCACACATGTATGTTAATAAATATGAAATACGCAGTTTCATCCCACGAAACGCTTTATTATGCCTAGCCATAGATATGAATACTATTTAAAAGGTTGCGATAAAAAAAAATCTGGCCAAGAGCATGTCGGATCATGCTCATTATAGGGTTCGAAGGCATTATTACAAAGAAATGCTCTACAGATGAAAAAAGTACGTTGTTACACTTTTTCCATGTTTCGCGCACAGAATAGTTATAAGCGCTTTGGTCGTCTATAACTAGAAAAACAAGTAAGTATATCCACTATTACTAATAAAATAGTGTAAAGTCCATCAGCAAAAGAACGTATCTTCATGGCACTTCGACCTTTTCTTGAGAAGCGTAGTTTTTCGACAATAACTCAAAAACAGTATATACGATGATGTTGAAAATAATTTTCTTTGAAAATATTTATTAAGCGTTACCTTTGTAATTTTTTTCGTATTTTTTGGACATACGACTTAGAAAATAGACGGAAGACACACAACTTCTGCTAATTTCGGAGCGATTATTTCCGAAATCATTGACGTAATCAGAAAAATTTCTTAAAAATCTTAAAATATTTTTAAAAGAACTGTCTAAAATGTGTGCCACTCGTTGATGTTTGCTGGAAAAAAATTTTTCAGCTTCTGTTACATGTATAATGTGCCCCTAGAAGTATTTATTTATGTTATTTAACCACTAAACTAAGTAGCGACTAATACAAGGCGACTACACACTATAAATTTCAGCAATGTATGTCTTGTAGTTTTTGAATAAAATGCCTGTGACATACGGACGGACGGACATGACGAAACTATAAGGTTCCGTTTTTACCGTTTTGGCTTGAAACCCTAAAAAGCAATGCCAGGTACCGCAATTGGTTCACTATAAAAATTGAGATTCCGTTCAGAGCCAAGTCTGGTATCCGACATTTGGTTTTTCATTCGAACAATCAGTAATTGTCAATCGCGAAATAACTATAAATGTCGTTACAACAATAATGTTTTGGGATGCTTATAAATTTAGGATGTCGTGTTTTTATAAAGGAAATTTTGTAACTTACAATAACCCGACATAGACAAACGACTCCGTGTCACGTCAGACACGAACTAGTATAAATGCGCTATTGTATACGGTATTATTTTGCAGAAATTCATTATTGAACGCTTGCATGCGACATCCAGTAACATGCAGTATGCGACCCACCGCTGACCCTCGAATCTGTTCTCCCACTAGGAATCCTCATCCAACGGATTGAATATTCATTCGAGAGAATAACAGGTATTGAATACCTAAGCAAACGTTAGTTGTCTATTTATCTTAACTGCCAATTAATAAGTTACAATTTCAACGTATGTTTCATGCCAATCAGGCACATTTTTAGGGAAATGTAGACATTCACACCTATTAGAGTGCAGGGAGTGTTAAAATTACTAACAGATGCGATCACAGCCTATCAATTGGGTTTTTAGGAACAATAAAAGAGACAAATCTGTTAGTGCCAAATATAGAGACCGGTCATAAACTTAGTAACGACCACAAATTTTATATTATTCATTATGTGAGAAAGGCTTAAAATTAAATTTTTTGGAATCAATTGAAATTTTAATACCTAAGTATAGGGATAATAGGCTTAATGATTAAATTAGTATTTACAAATGGACATTATTTGACGCTTGCCGGTGAGAATTTGGGCAATGATTTGGTGATGGTTATTCTGCAATAACTGACAAGCGTGTCTATTAATGATTGTCTGTGACTGCTTATAAAAGGGCTCGTGTCTCCTTTACGTACCATTCACTGCATGATGTGCATCGAGCCCGGTGGCTGCGAACGCATCTGTTGGTAGTTTTATCATTCCGGACACTGGTGGTTGTCTGCATGTTTCTGAAGAAGTACCTAATTGGCATGTTATCTACGTAGAAATCGTAACTGATTCGTAGTTAAGATAAAGAGAAAACTAACACGTGCTTAGGTGTTCGATATTTGTAAATTCACTGGAATTAATATTCAAATGAAAGAACAGTTTTAGGGTCAGCGGTGGGTTGCATACTACATGGTGCTGTATGTCGTAGGCAAGCTTGGTAAATGTCATTAGACTAAATAGTCCAAGATCCAGCATTAGAAAAATGTACCCTCATCTGTTAATTGGATTAAGTGATGTTTTGAAGATGGATAACAATATTATAATGTTACGAGAACAATGTCTGCCACCATAGTCCTGCTGCTATTAACATTAATTACTTTTTTTTTCATGTCGGCAAATTATTTTACGGTAACTGCCATTTATAAATATATTTAGGATTTCGTAAACTTTACATACGTGTTAATATTTTTTAACTAACAGATGAGGGAAATAAGTTCGGTTTATCTACCTGTATACATCTGACTACAGGTAGCTGTAGCAGTCATAAAAGTCGCTGCCTATTGCAAGAAAGTGTAAAACATCATATTCGAAAGTTTTGTACTTGCGATGTGCTTTTACATAAGATGCAAAAAATAATTATTAATTAATTAATTAATGGTAGTAGCAACAGGACTACGGAGGCAGACATTGTTCTCATGAATTTATAATATTGTAATCTGCCTTTAAAATATTATTTGATTTAATTAACAGATGAGGGTACATTTTTCTAATGTCGGATCTTAGACCTAGTACACATAAAAGTAAAGAGCTAATGCACTTATAGATATAGCGACTTATGCTTTTAGTCGTAGTTTTAAACAGACGTATATATGTTGAAGGTCGTTCAAGTTGTGGTTCGAAAACGGCCGTTGAAACTGCTTCAATTCGCCACTAATCCAGATCATACTCGGTTTAATATGGTATGAAAACGAAGCGACGTTCTTTTAAAAACTTAATGTGCAGTTAAAATGAAATCACTCGCGTGTCTCGAAATGCACGTTAAGTCATCGATCCTCGACGTTTTCATCACGTTGGTGACGACTGTCTGCAGCACCCGAACCGCACGGGCCCGCGTGGGTGCTTAATGTTCGAACTCCTCAATCTGAAATAAACAAAATGTGAGGGGGCATACCTTAGTAGCGGAGTAACTAAAATGTGGCATAATAAATTGTTTCAACCATCAGGAAATTAAAGTCACCCATGTTTGTAGTCCATGGTGTTCAAATAAAAGATGTTACAGGCACAGGATTTATTATTATTATATTGCACGTTTTTAGTTTTACATATTTAATGTACGTGTAGGCAGTTAGACAGTGGCTAAGAAAGACAAAGAGAGAGAGAGAGTTCTTTTATGAGGAGTAATATAAATTCGTTTTGAAGATTTAAGGAATAGTGATTTGACAGTGAGAATTAACATTGGACATAAATTTAAATAAAGATGATATCAACGAACAGTCGCGGACGGTTCATCAACATCATTTTTACATTTCGTTGTGGCTTACTAACAATATAAGGTGGTTATATTGTAGGGTAGGTACTTACAATATGAGAGATAAAAAGCATGTATTTCATGAAAGTAATAGAATGGTTTTATAATAGTAGATGCGGGTGCTTAGAAGTACTCGGAGTTGCTTCTATTCTCAATATAACTACTACTATTATACAATATGTCTTGCGGTAGATAAAGCGTTGGTAGTCGGATGCCTTTGAACCGGAATGTACTGAGTTCTGATCTCGTTCGCATATCGATTAATTAATGAGTTCATAGATCAAATGAAACTACTTAACCCGAGGTCGAGGAACGAGGTCATTACAGATCATTGGTGCAGGGCGTCGTCGTCGGATCGGTGACGAAGTTCGAAAATAGCTTTCATTTCTCATTGAATCAGCGTGGAAAACTGAAAATGCAATTCTCTCTATCTTAAATGAAAAGGTTGTAGAATCGCACGCCTGTGCAATGGGCGATCAAATTCTGACACAATTTGGTGTAACTTACATACGTTGGTCAGATGACAGGACTAGTGATCGGTTGAAATGTACATCTCTATGGACAAGTTGATTTGTCGTCTCATCGCCGTCATTTCATTTTTATACGGACTACCTTCCGCCCGCGGTTTCGACCACGTAGACATAGAACGAGTTCCTTCGTCTTTTAGATCGATCGTTGTTGCCGTCACTCCGAATTTCGGTCCCGGTCTCGCTCTCCATTTTAATTCCCGTTTCACAATTGATTTCCATCACAGGTCGTTTTAAATTTAGGTTCCGATTCTACCCTCGATTATGATTCTGGTTCGCTTTCGGTTATACTCCTCGTCTCACTTTCAATTCTAATTCCGCTAGCGGTCACGTTTCCGATTTGGATGAAGTTGGGAGTAAATGTTCCTATACCTAAATGGGTTATATTAATCGGGATCGTGAAACTTTGTGTTATTGAAGCTGTCTCAATTTTTATTTTTCTGAAACTATTACAAATAAAAACTTTTTTTCAGTTTAAAAGTGTGCTATGTTCTTTTTAAAAACATACTATACCTCTATGTAAAATTTGATTACAATCCGTTTAACGATTTGAGCGTAATTGAATAAAAAAAGGCTTAAATAATTTTATTTAGTGCAATAAATGTACTGGTTTGTTTTAAATAAACGCTAAAATTATTATGCCACACGATATTGATCAATGTTATTCACGCTTGAAAATGGTGCAATGATTGTTAATAAGGCTAAAAATCGAATGTGAGCTTTTAATGAGCTAATACAGAACTTTCATCTCGCAGCCTCATACTGAAAATAATCCCCGCCGGCTTGAGAACTCGCCGGGCGCGCATCGGCCGTCGGCTCAAGGCTGAAAGCATCATTGTAATTTTGGCAGTTTCTCTTATTTCGATACACGCAACAAAACGTCCTAAGCTTTTTCATGTATGTTGCTGTCGCTTACGGTTTTCGATTAAACAAAACAGTTTCCAAAATATATTATCTGAACCCTGATAATGATCAGAGAAGGCTGCAGAAGTTGATATGTTTGGCACTTTGGTTTTCGAAGTATCGTGAATTATGAGAAACAACCGTACACCGGGAGACTTTGAAAGGCTTTGAAAAGGCTCTAATTACGAATTCGGATTTTTAATAAATATAAGGCCGTAAGTTATCGAATAAAACGTACTTATGTACATGATGCTTCATTTCATAGGCTCGAACTTGTTATTTTTTTTTTATTAAATGATTTCGTAAACACAGAAAACCGAATAAATAATTCTTTTTTTTTGGTATTTGTATTGGTTTTCAAACGAATAATTTTGAAAGAAAAACTAATATCTCTCAATCATAAATAGAATTTCGTATGCTTTGGTAATACATGAAATTAAGGTCAAAATTACCTTTATCTCGTAGGTAATGAAATTACAGTTGAAATACGTCATTAATAATTTTTGTTTCCACCACCCATTTCAAATATCACCTAGAGAAGAATGGGTAGAAAACTCAAGGCTTGCTTTTTTTACTCATCGATACAAAGGATTTAGTGATTAATAATTTAGTCGGCATTTAAAAATAATATGAAATAACCTGTTAGCCAAGCAGTTCAATCCCAAGGGCTTCTTTCACTAAGATACTCCGACACGGTATAATAGCCCTTGCCATATAATTTTCTTTTAACGAAACGTTTAGACTCAGCAGATGGCAAATTTTGAATTTCAGTTAGGATCTTATTATAAAAGCGCACACATAGCTCTTTAAATGATTTATTAACTGTTCTTTGACTGGTCTTATGAATAGTAGTCGGTTCCAAAAATAATTTGTCTAAATTATAGCATTGGAATAGAGATTTTATTCTAGTACGTAAACAAGAATTTTTCCAATAAATTTGCATTACAATCTCCGCAAACAGCAATATATTTACAATTTATAACTTATGCTCAATACGGTGTATTTTATTTCGCTCGTTTCAGCCACTGAACATTCAGTGGAATTTGATCCACTTTTTAAATTTTCTCAACACACGGTTCTGGGGCTTTCCCACGCTGCCATCTCGAGTACGTGATCACCTCTCGAGTACCTTTCTTTTCCAGCGGTTATCAATTTAACGAGCGATGTAACCCTCCCATCACCAATTCTATTTACCGATTCTCTGAGCGATGTCGCCTAGTCGCGTTCTTTTGCGGACTTCTTTGTTTCGTATTTTATCACGTAAAGAACTCCGACCGTAGCTGATTCTGTCGCACGTTGAGCGAATCTGAGCTTATTTATCTGACCAACGGTTAGGCACCACGTCTGACATCTGTATGTCATCGCTAGCAACGTGCACTATCCAAAGATTTTCCTCCTTAGGCACTGAAATATATTAAATTTGAAGATGTCTTGTATTTTTCGAAATTTGCCCAGTCGAGTTCAATTCTTTGTGTTACCATTTTATCGAAGTTGGATCTACCTAGTTGTACAGTTGGCCCCAGGAGACTATTCGTCAATAACTTCCATTGAGTTTTCAACTTTTAATGGAGCTGAGATAACACGGGGTATTCAACATAATTATGTGCATTTTATGGCACCTTAAGATTTAAGAGAAAAATTTTCTACCTTTATGTAGATTGAATGGGACATGACGCGGAAATAAACAATTTCTATTGGAGAAATTTTTTGTATTCCGTTGGGCAAATAATTTTTTCAGGTCAGGCTACGGTGTAACTTATTTTTCACGAAAATCATCACGACAATGGAATATATTTATGTGATATTGAAAACCATGTAAAATCCACTTAGTCAATTTTTATTGTAATATTTGCGACTTTGTGAAAAAGAAAAACAAGGAAAAATAAAAATCTGCAAATTGGGTGCCGCCTCTCGTATTTGATACAGATCGGAAAATCTGAAAGTAAAATTTTTGGTTATTAATTTTTCTGTATCCTGCACTGTGGTTAATTTCTTTCAATTTAGGATTTTTATTATTTTTATATATTACTTTTAGGAAGCGTTTGTTTTTATTGGTTTGGTCACTATTTATATTATTTATACCAATATTATAAATGCGAAAGTGTCTCTGTCTCTCTGTATGTGTTATGTTTTCAAACCTGAACAGGTGTACCAATTTTTCATGAAATTCGGCACGGAGATAGTTTGACAATAGTCAACAGATAAAGGCTACTTTTGGTTTGTTTGTCTGTCTGTCCGTTTGTAGATTTTTTAATATCTCAACAACATCTAAAGTGATTTGTATTAACTTTAGTGTACGAATAAAACACGCCATTTTGTAATATTTAAAGTACAGCATGTTTATATTTCTGCCTGTTTGTCTGTATGTGTACTTATAAATTCGACAATGACTGAACCAATTTTGATATAATTAAAAAATAATAATAAAACACATTGTCATATAAAATACAGATTACTCTTCATTTTTTGTATATTTATCTGTATGACTACTTATAAACGTTTAAAAGTCATTAATTTTTAAAAAAAGGAGCGGTGTTAGAGTGGGCGGTGAGGATTGAGAGAGAGGACGAGAGGAAGATGTGATATGAGAGGGTGAAGTAGAGCGAAAGCGAAAGGAAGAGACAGTGGCAATAATCCCATTTTAACTATATAATCATTAATAATAATAATGGTTTAATTATAACAAAATTATACTAAATTAAGACAAACGGTAGGGTTTTCACACTGCGTCTTTTGTCACCACTAGATACTCTTATACAAATGTGACGCTTTGTGATGATATTTGGTTTTCGTAACTCAAGTACGCATTAACCGTTGGACGGCTTTACATGAAATTTATCAGACAGATAAAATATTTTTTTATTAGACGCATGAACTTACATCGATACATCTCACTGTACGTTCCTGTGCAGTAAGTTAAAAGAAGTCGGACTCGATGTCGAAAGCGGGATCGCTAAAGAAGAGGCGCAGGATTAGAATTGAGAACAAAACCGAAGCGGAACTGACTGTGAAATCAGAACTTAAATCGAAAACAGGGTCGGAGTGGTATCAACGACAGTAAGGTCACTCAAAATTAGGGATTAATTATTTGTCCACCGTCTTAGAGTAGTAAGGTCGAAAATTCGCCGGTTTGGCCGATGTGATACCTCTCTCTCTCTCTCTCACAAAATATGGACATGAAGTAACAGCTTTCGCTGTTTTGTTTTATCCTGTGAGTGAGAGCTGCAGTGGCTCATTCCCCTCTCCATCGTCCCACTTCCCTCCATTTCCTTTAGGATTGCAAGTGCCCATTGGCGATGATGACCTCTTACTCTTTGGGGGTTCACGAGAGTTCGTTAGTTTTTTTGTCCCAAGAAAATGCTATTGAAAATGCGGGCGGAACCGCGGCTACAATTTAGCTATGAAGCGTATTAAAATTTATGAAAGTCGAAGTGAACATTTTAAGCGTATAGTCCTTGCATATTCTTTTATACGAGCCAATTCAAGTATTTAGATCTTAATAATTGAGCATAATAGTTATAAACATTAAGCTATTTTTGTTTATACAAATTTAAGAACCAAAAAACCAAAATGTATGCTGTAACAATATACCGAGAAATCAAGTGCAGTTTAAAAAATTAAAGATAAAATAATGTCTTTATGCTGGTAAAATTAAGGCAGCATGCCATTAAAAAATAAAGTACTTTAAAAAAATACATTTAAATTTATTCAAGCTCCTGACCCCTTCGTGGTCGAGGAAAATTTGAACGTGCCCCTTTTCTGTAGGTACTATGTTGTTAATATAAATAGATGTGCAAAAATAAACGAAAAGTTTTCCTGAATTGAGTTTAGTTAAAGGGCCCTATTTTCATAAGTTATCTTGGAACATTAAACGGGCCTTTTTGTAAAATACATCTTTTAAAATACTTCGAGGTACCTTTATGTAATTATATTACGTTTCATCGTATGATGCAAAGTTTTTGTTTATAAATTTTGCTCAAACATAAAGAAATACAAATTATATTCAAGCAGCATGCATATAAGCAGCTGTATGAACATTTAAAATAAGCTTCGAGTAATGAACGCGACGCAATAGTCTTAATTGCGAAATCCTGTAAGGTTCTAAAAACCGGACAAGTGCTCGTCGGAATCGCTCACCGAGGATTCCGTACCGCCGTATGATGTAATTGTGTTATGTACTTTAGTGTTTCTTTTATTCGTCTCGGAATTCTTAGTGTGAGATCCACTCATACTTGGCCGGCTTTTATTATTTTGTTTTGTATACCTAGAGTTTGAGCTACAATCAGTACAAATTTAAGGCTTTTTTGCCGTTTTGGCGATTGACCTACAATACATAAACATTTAAAAAATGTTTCTTGTATGGGGATTCTTTGATTTTTTAATTAGTCTTATTTGTTAAGATTTCCGCTATAATAACACAAATTCGGCAAAAATTTTGACTTTCTAGCTGTTGCCGTTCAAAAGATAACGTCCTTTAAAGTTAGGACAGGCAGACGGATAGACGACGTAATCTTAATGTAAAGTATGGTTCGCACAGGTTGGATACGGAACTCTAAAAACTTCAAGATTTTCTCGCTGAGTAAGAAACTTTGTGCCTTTTTCACGTTCTCTTTGCTTTCCATTGCCCATTTCTAAACAAGTACTTACGTATTTCATTGTTATGTGACGCGACTAAATATGCATGATATTTACGTAGATAGATAAAGTCTTACGCCAGAAATTACTTTGGTAGTTATAATTAACAATGGTAATTCGGTAAACTGCTGGTAAATTTGAATTTAACGAGTTTGATAAATTATCATTATGTATAGTTATGATAAGTTTGTTTAGGTTTTTATCACTACACTGCTGAGAAATACTTTCCCACGACCTTTTTAGGGTTGTGGGAACAAGAAACCCTTATAGTTTCGCCATACTCGTCCGTCCATCTGTTTCTCTGTCTGCGGCTTAGTTCAGACCTTATTAGTACTAGAAAGCTGTAATTTGGCATGATTATACGTATTGATTGGGTTGACAAAGTGGTAGAATAAAATCTTTAAAAAAATTTTTAGGGTACTTCGTAAAGCAGAGATGGATTTTTTCTCGTATATCCCATAGTGTGGGGTATCGTTGAATAGTTCATTCAAAATCAATACGGATCTGTGGAAACCATTTTTTGATTTAAGGATCTGTTTGCTAAATATTAACCTTTAAAATGTTAATCTTTGTTAGAGTTAGTGCTCCCCCCCTCGCCCCAAGAAAATATTTATTCTTGGATATTTGAAAAAAATCCCTGCAGTAATACATATATAACAAAGTTAAATTGAAATTTATCCCAGCTTTACTAGTTAACGAGTAACAGTCCACCAACTTATAAAGTATACTTGGAGAAGTAAAAGATAAAATTCGTACAAACTTCGTTGTAAATTACTTTAATAACGTTGATGGTCGTGTGGTGTAGAAGAAAACGAGTTCATCAATAATGTAAAATTATGAAAATATAAAATCATAACATTCTTGACATCCGTCCTATGAGCTCGTTTTGAAACGGTATTAGCCGTCAAACCGTAAATTCAATTAATAGGTTCACATTATAAAAAAACCCCTTTCTACGTCCTCATATTTTGACGTGCAGTTAACTCTCCACATCGCGGGCTAACGGCCGCCTGTGACCGCCGTCACCATAGCGGTGACATGGGCGTGGCCGGTAGCTTGGCACTAGTGATCAAAACTCGCCGCTCGGTCGCGACGTGACCCGGCCATCACCGTTGGGGTGCAAGTGAGTTGACGGACGTAAATACGTGCTGCGTCTAAGTAACTCGTTGAATATAGTATATTAACAAATATAAGTAATTCGGCGATTGTAGACAATTCGACAGGTCTTCGAAGTACTACGAAGGTACCAGCAACTAGACTAGTAACTCACGATCGCAACTCGATGCGTCTAAGGAATTCGACGAATGTAAGAAACTCGATACGTGTAACTCGGCGAGTATAAGCAAAGTCATGGATCTAGAATCTGCCGGTGAATATAAATAATCCGGCGAGTACGAGTACCTCGACAGATCTAAGTAAGTCGATCAACTTACTTAGATTGAATAATTATTCGACGGGTATTTACAATAATTCGGTGTCAATTTTTAGAAACGACGCTTGAAAAGCTTATAATAAATTACGGCGTGACGAAACCCCGCGTTCGTGAACAAAGCGGTGCGCGCTTGACCGGATTAGATAGCTTCAACGTGTTTTTCATGAATAAAACTCGGGAGATGCAGGCGCTGATACAAAATGACTTTCCGCTTAAAATTCAATTTATTTCGCGGGTAACATGGTTATTGGGCTCCTATGCGCGCAGGCGGCGTATACGCAAAGTCGTGCCGTGCCCTTTGTGCGCCGGTTTATTCTAAATTGCTGTCATAATTCGCCATGAATACGCAAATACGTGCTTGAAAACGGCCAGTATATTATGTTAATGTTCACATGTTAGTCTTTATTTTATGATAACTTATGTATCCGCCACATTTTAAATCTCCACTTGTGTTTTCATTCGTAATCAAACCGGTGATTGTTCAACCACTAGGTGTAAACGTTGAAATACACTCGTGCAAATTTTTACTGGAGTTCGATAGAAAACACAGTCTTGTAAGTGATTGAAGACGATATAGGCTTAATAAAATCTGTTTAGGATTGGTGAAATAATAATAATAACAAGTGATGATATTAACTCACGCTGATTTCCCAGAAGGGTAGGCAGAGGCTAGATTTCCACATGGTACGACCTTTGCATATTTCTTTCGCCTCACTGACATCTATCAATCTTTTCATGCAAGCTCGTCGGTTTCGGGAGCTCAAAATTTGGCCCTTTTCAATACGTTTTTATGAGCTTCACTTGTATGTTTGTGAGTTTGTGGGTTTGTGAGATTGTGAGCTTGTTTGTTTGTAACCGACTCCTTTAGACTCCATTTTGTCCCACTTTGAACGACAGATTTAATTCAAACTTTGTACACTTATCGAGAATCGGTGACAATACAATAATTTGATAAGTTTATCTCATTATCCTGATCAGGATCGCCAGGATCGAATAATTTCGTCACGTATCGTCTGCGTGAGAGCAAGTGGCTTATTACTGTTACTAAATTCTATTACTTAATTATAAGAAACCTTAGAAAAACATTGTAACAATTAATCGAACGAAAAAGTAAAAAATAAATATAGTTTAAAAAACTGAAAAACACGTTTTTAAAGCACATCAAACTAAAAAGTGAAAAACAATTCTTAATATAACCTGAAAAAAATAATGAACAATGGCTAAAAATACTAGTATTATTGTGGAAAAAGCGTGGGTTGCTCTATATACGAAAAATGTGGTACAAAGCGCCCCACGCTTTTACCACAATAATACTAGTATTGTTCGTCATTATTCATTATTTTTTTCAGTGTATATTAAGAATTATTTTTCACTTTTTGGTTTGATGTGCTTTAAATGCGTGTTTTTTAGTTCTTTTAAACTATATTTTTTTATACACCACTAATATGGTCCGCATAGGATTTTCTAGGGCGACCCTTGCCGACCTTTCCATCACAGACATTCGCTCTATAAATTTGTATTGTCAGTGTACTTTCATTCATCCTTTCCAGAATATTGGTGAACATATTTTATTGGTAAAATTATGTCTAATTAAAAATGGTTACCGAAATTATTGCCCTATTGCCGTTGACTAAGTAATTTATTGTGAATCCTAGTAATAAAATGCTACTACAAAAATATTCACAGACAAGGATGTTTACAATGATACGGTTGTCTGGATGGTGTAGAGCGGTGGTACTCAGTGGTGAAAAATGTTGCTTTGAAGTATGAGTTACAGGATTCGATCTCGACCAAGAGCGAACGAACCGATGTGTTTTTAACTTAATACAATTCAAACCACTCGCTGTTTGCGTCGGAGGCGCGCTAGGCCTACGCCCCGGCCGTCGTTTCACGTCGACGACGACGGTTGTTAGTTCGCGATCCGTATAGGGCCAGCGTAGAGGTCTAGTACCCGAGCTCTTCACTCGGAATATAACGAGTGTGCCGTAC
Source organism: Eumeta japonica (assembly GCA_005406025.1). Taxonomy (NCBI): domain Eukaryota; kingdom Metazoa; phylum Arthropoda; class Insecta; order Lepidoptera; family Psychidae; genus Eumeta; species Eumeta japonica. The sequence goes on from BGZK01000014.1 coordinate 1,171,181, forward strand.
GTCTTGGCAGTCGGTGATTAAAACCAGTTCCGATAACGTTTTTTTATATTTCTACACAACATAGAGTACATACGCAACTGTTACCGACACACCATTAGTTTAAAATGAAACAAAAGGGAAAATTTGCTTCTTCCGCCTTGGTTTTCGCAGGCGATCTTAAAGCTTTTCAAAATTAAATTATGCGCTTAATTAGATACATTACAGTTTAATAATCCCGTTAGGAGAGGGGCCCGGCCCGCGCAGCGCTTTCTAATATTGTGACTAAGAAGCTGTGATAGGACTGAGAGCGTTCAATTAAGATCTTGATTAAAATTTTAATTAAATTTCGCGCCACCTTTTCGCAAGTTTTTTACGTGAATTTCGTTACGTCACACGCATAAATCAACATAATGACCAGGTTGTAATATACATATAGGTGATTACCGATTAATCCCGAATTAAGAAATCTCCTCAAACCAGAGGTGGAAACGTCGTCCACGGCGAGTGAACATTTTAGGAATATTAATTAACAATCACGTTGACGGGGCACACTGGCGGCCGTCGAACCCAGACCCTTCCGCGCGCGTCTCACCCTCTACGCCATACACCACTCAGAAGTTATTTCAAGGTGCAGTTTCCGTAGTCGATCTCTATATTTCTTTTCACGGTTGAAGCCAGGGATCACTGCTGTCAATTGGCACACGAATTAGAAAGGTGCTCGTTACAGGCTTGCGAGCCCGCGTTGAAGCATCCTGCGCCGTGAGTCTTAGCCTTTACTCAGTTTCTCTAATCTATGGGATTAGTTAAGCTAAAATTCCTCATTTTTGTAAGTAATAATTATATAATTTTATTAATATATTTTCGTATGTAATAATTATAATAATATAATTTTATATGATTCCATATTTTTGTATGAGCGTTATACAAGTATTAAAGGGCTAGAAAATGCTTTATTATAAGTATGTTTTACACAAAAATTCACAGTCGAGAAAACGATTAAAGAATCGGAATAACCTCGAAAGTGCGGAAGATGTGCTACTGAGATTTTTAAAACGTCTGCTCAGCGTGACCATTACGACTCGCTTTTAACAGCGGCTGTTATTTAAATAAGCTTACGACCGTTGGAAGGCCATGACCGGTGAATAATCTGTACGCTATGCGGGAACTCAATATTTGTCTTCTTTCGAAGAAAAACTCTAGAAAAACATTCTTTCACATTAACGAAATGCCGCAGAAACTATCAAAAACGGCACCGATCGTATACGGATAGGTAGGTAGGGGGTAATTTATGTGCGGGCGCGCGGATCGCCATCGACAGGGGGATGGTTTATCGCGCCGTGACGTCACGGCTGCCGGTTTACGGCGCCGTTAAATGCACTTATAGTATATTAACGTTACAGGGAGAGAATAAAACATACTGTACATCGCGGCTTTACCTCTGAAAATACATTTCGAACAAAAATAGTCCTACAATTTTTTTAATTTTTATTATGACAAAGGCGTTCAAACATATGGCTGTTTGTAGTTCTAAGAACCAATATAGCGCTATTGCAACTTACATCCCTTATGGATCACTTTAAGTAAACATCCTTTTCAGAAAATTAACTTTCCTGCTTTGTTAGTCAGATTAGCTTATTTGTATGGAAAGCATTTGTTATATATCAAAGAAAATAATTTCATCTCATTTATTATGAAAGTACAGTGATATTTATTATAATGTGAAATTACAGTGATTTGGATTTATGTGTAAAATTAAATAAAGACAACAGATTTCTTATTTTTATTTTCCTAATTTATTTGTAATCCTCAACCTTATCTATTTATTGCATTCGTGTCGGTAGACATCATAAGGTATTGTTCTGAGTGCGAAAGGATAATATCCTTCAAGTGGGGCAATATAATACAAACGTGCCTGCAAATCATTTAAAATTCGCCTGTGATTTCGTTTTGAGATCCCTCTCCCCCGTTGCGTCGTTCAGGGCTGTTCCAAAAATCGTCCCGGCGCCCTGTTACCGTGGACTTTCCGTTTCTGTAGCTTTAAAAAAAGATCTCAAAGCGCGATTCCCTTGTGCCGCGTTTCCTGTTTTGTCACGCCTCCAAATAATAAAGATGTGCGCACACCGCGAGCTAAGTTACAGCGTAGCTTCGTCGGTTTTGAAATCGATTTGAAATCCATTCCAAAATTTAGTTTAGGTGTATTATATAAAAGATTTTCCTTTTTATCGTAATCTTGGTAGCCATGGTTTAAAGTTATAAATAATATACCGGAAAATTTAAACATGAATTAGTGTAAAGTGGGATGCTAGAAATCTAATTCGAAATACTATTTTCATCTTTTCTTTTTCATTCTTAAACATAACTGCAGAATTATTCACGTTCAACATGTTCCTCAGCCTTTCCTGCACTTTAATATTATCATGATAAAAGAATAGGTGAATAAATCTCCATCCAAATAAATGGCCGAATAGGGATCTACCGTGTACACCGAAAATGTGAACGCGTTTTGTCTGCAAAATTGCAGAATGGTTATTCTAAACTATTCTAGATATTGTTATTTATTGGTTTGTTTATAGTTTATATGAAAGACGACGTTTATGATCCTGTCTATAAATAAAGACGTATTTATGCTGTTGTTTACATAAATAGACATAGAACTTTGAACGTTGGAGTCGATCTACCCTTAGCGACCGGTACGATAAAAAGTGAAGTATGGTCACTGATAATTGCTATATTGGTTCCGTAGTGCGATTACATCTTGCCGTGGAAGGCCGGCCCTCCGAGAATCAGCAGCAGACGGAGATTCCTCTTCGAAAGGGGAGTAAAGTGCGCCGCCTCTAATATGCGAGGGTTACTGCCGTATTATAGATTTTGTTTTTACAATGCTTCTGGGAAAAAACACGTATCCTTCAAACACTGTATTTTAGTTTTATTTCCGGTTTCCTTATTAATTTTAGATCAATTCTTCGTAGCAACGTAGTTTATCTCATTAGATTCTTTTGTTTGTGCAATATAACCAATAAGCAATTATGAAAATGGAATTAGTTATTAACATAAAAGTGCAATATGGAATTCAATAATCGTCCTTAATTGAAGACATAATATACGCAAAAATCACATTGATTTTCTTTTTAATCGAACGTAACTGCTATCCGATTAGTATACTTGTCAATGAATAAACTCGATAACGATTATGTCTTAAATATAACTATCGTTGAAGATGTGTTTCGCTGCCTCTGTATTCGTACTAGGTTAATCAATCTAAGTTAAATTCAACTTTTAAGCCAAAGAAATGCACACGTTTTAAAAGGAGCTGGCTTGATGATAAGATAAAAATTGAGCTTAGCTTCAGATATCGCCTCCAAAAAAGTATAGAAATCATATCATGTAATGAAGATGTGCGAAAGTCTGTTTTAGGGGTTAGTCTCTATATCTATGCATATAAAAGAACTGAGTGTCTTTCTGTCCGTTTGTCGTCGTTAATCTTCGAAACGGCTGAACGGATTTTAATTAAATTTATGGATCTAGATAGTCTTTTAAAATACGACGTAGGATATTATTTATCAATAAAAAAGTGTTTAAATACGGGACGGGTCCAAATGAGTACCAAGCTCGACGTTGGAACCGGCTTTGGAACAAAGAGTGGAACCAGGATCGAAATTGGGATTGTATCTGAAAATAGTCATTGCTAAATTTTAAATTAGGTTCAACGGAGCGGGTGTGAAACTGCTAGTGTAGTAATACCCTTTGTCACCCTTTAGGCGGCGGTTGAAATAAAAGAAGATAAACAAGGGACTATAGGTCTTTTATAAATCAAAGCGCGCCCGGCACGGTGCCGTTATTAAATACAAGTCTATAAGCAAAACAAATTATGCCATCCCTTGTTGGGCCCCTGGGAGTGATTAAAGTGTGACGTCATTTCCGTGACGTCACAATCCATCTTAATAACATCGCTCAGCGGTAATGTACACCGATTAGAGAGCTGTGCCCCGAAGATAAAGGATGTAATACTTACCGGTTCAATTTGTGCAGTCCCTTGCAGAACTCAAAAGTCTCGGCGCAGTGGCAAAGATTATGATTTAATGCTTTCCTTTTACACATTTAGTGAAAAATCTTTTGAAGAGATTTGCGGTAATTTCTTAATAATTGTCGTACAATGTCAATTTCTTAAGCATCAATGTACTAAAAAGTACTTTTGCGGTCATTTACGATGTAAAGTTTTTTTAAAAGTCATTAAACAGTATGTTTATAAAAGGTGATTAAACAATAAAATATTTTTTGAATAATATGTACTGCCAAAACAAAAATTGTTCTAAAATTAAATATCTTGCTAAAATGGTCGGTATTGATATCTGTAAAAACTGTTAAAGTGCACCATCACCACGGACGAAAACGCCAGCATACAACAGGCTAAACTCACCGGTGATTGTTGCACTTTACTGTGCGTTTTTGCGTAACCTTAAATATCCATAGATGTAACCAGCTCGAATTCTTACCGGCTCGTTTAATTTGGTAATTGTTGTGTTCGTTGTGGGCGTGTATGGTGAAATCAGGAAGAGCTGTCCTCGAGGAAAAAGTGTTTTCCGAACGAGTGGTAAAGTGTAGGTTCACAAAACATTACCATGTTTTTCAATTATATTTAATTATCTATGAAATAGAGATATTCGGGATTTTATCCGAGATGACCGTGCGACAGTTTCGAAACCGTTTCGCTGAATGACGTCGCAGTGCAGTTCGTTGCAAAACCGATTTTCGGATGAGGCGGGCCCGCTCGGCCTTCAATCGATCGATGATCACCTATTGTGTTAAATATAATTTGGAGGGAGAGATTGCCAATTTCATCGCCGAGGTTTCCCATTAACCAGTGACGTCACAAACGAGGCCGTCAGCCACAGAGCGCCGCCCCGCCGAGAGCACTGCGACATTGTCCATCGACAGGAGTCGCTTTTAAGGAGTTGTATCGCATGTACGTAAACATACACCACTTACTCGTAGTGTATGTATTGTGAAATAAATGTAACGATTTACACGTGTCGGATAAATACGACCATTATCAGATGAATAAACCCATTTGAATTTTCGAAATATTTATTATAAATTTTGTAGACTGTTTTTGGCGAGGCTATATCAATGAATCGTCAATTAAACAGAGCATTAAACATACTCTTAATAAGAACATAAATATATTACTAATTACAGTTGAGAGTCAGAACTGTACGGAACGGCGCTAGTATGTATCCATAACGTATGACATATGGTTGTTTTAGATCGTTTTTAGTATACTTTGACAAGTACTTGGTAAAACATAAAAGAGTAAAAATGGGAATTTTATGATTTCTATATATAAAAGTGGCTAAATATGAATTTTCACTTGAACTAGTTCCAATGATAACACGTATCTTCCAACGTTGTGAAGTTACGATCTGGAGATATATAACATTACGTTAAACAGACTCGAGACTCAGTGTACTTAGAGTTTTCTAACTGAGAAGTTATGCCTTTTAATTTTTAAAACTATAAATGTATGACTTTGAATTCCATATTAGTAGTGGCTACGAAAAAGTAAAAAATGTGCTAGTTTAATGTCTATTGCTTCTTAAAACGATCACAAATATACTAGTTTTCTACTTTCTGTTAAGAAAACAACATTTTACACAGATTTGGAGTCTTTTTTTTTCAGTATTTATGTACGTACTACAGTCGATCAGTCAAGTTGCTTCGGAGGTATTTTCATATATATCATTGTTAAAAAAAAATACAAAATGACAGCTTAGCTCATTTTCTTATAATTAAAAGTTTTGAATTAAAACAAACTGATTTCAAATTATACAAATTGAATTATCTTATTTATAATCATGTATTATTTTAAAAGTAGGGCCATTACTGAACTCTTTTTATTGTTTATTGAAAATAATTACACGAACACAGAAAAGCATTACTATCTAATGCTAAAATTGTTGTGTTAAATTTAGATCCTAATATACATAGGTATAAAATTACCTTTACTTACAGATTGTCATATACAGCCAAAACGTTTTAATGTCCAAAATATTTGTGCCCTCTTTGATATGCTTGACTTAGCTCGTGAACAGCTCAAAAATATACGGTCGTGTTGCAAGTCCAACTGTCTCTAAGATTTTTTCAAACGTAACACTGACCGATTCTTATAACTCTTGTCTGTCCAACGGGCTTCTTTACTTCTTTGTTTTTCAAAGATTCTTCCAAAGCAGTATTCAAAAAATCGATCACGGGCAATGTATACCTTTCTGCCTACACACCGGCTCCGTGTCGAATCGTTAATCGCTGAATCGGTTCAAGCCCAAGGGCTTAGAGCTATCGTAACTCCAGTCGGTGCCGGCGTCCGCACGGAGACGCGCCCCGCCGGCCTCGGAGCAGGCGGGCGGCGGGGTCGCTCGAAAGGGTTCCGATCAAATTCCTTGCATCATCCGACGGGAAAAGAGCGTGATATTGCCACACGCCATTTCCACGGTTTTTAACAATACTTTTATCGGGATAAAAAATATTCCATATATGGATTTTATGATTGAACTTGTGGGTTTTAATCTTCTTATATACGAAATACTAATTATTACGGTCGAGGGTGGCGCATGGCCACAATGATTTCCGATTTAATAACCTAATAAAAAAATACTTAGGATATACATAAATAATCACTTCTGTATATAATATATATGCGAATACGAGATCATGTTGAAAATACCGAAATCGGACATTTGTAATAAGATTAACAAAAAGAATATGGTTTCTGTTTGGAAGTAAGTTATACTTTAGATTGTATGAATTGTTATTTGTTTCACTTCGTTTCGAAAATTGTGTGTCGGCATCACGACGAATTTAAGCCGTGAAACTATTGACACCATGATTTTTTGTGTTTTCGCCGTGACTTAAGTCAATGAGAATGCTCATGAATGCTTGCCAGAAATTTAAATTATCATTTGTCGATGAAGCTCCATCTCATAGTTGCGTGCATTCCTGCTTTAGTAAATTCAGACGTGGACGTGACCACCTGTGCCAATTTGCGTGAAGGTCGGCCGGCGACTGTAGTTACGGAACGTAATATCGATACTGTACGATAACTACTTAAAACTGATAAAAAATATGTTGAAGCGTATTAGTACCGTGTTAGGTATTGTTATGAGTCAAGTGCAAAACCAAATGCACACGCATTTGAAAGTTTAGAAGCTTTCTATTCGATGAATGTTGCATGATTTAACGTATGACCAGAAACGACTGCGTATAAAACGGTGTCGTAAAATGATAAACAAAATATAACGTGGGGTAATCATTGGCTGTACTCAACATAGTCACAGGAGACGTGAGCCGGGTGTTCTGTTTTGAATGTGAAAGGAAAAGCTTCTCGGCAGATTGGATATTTTCATTTGAAAATTTGTCTACGAAAGGTAGAAAAGTCCAAGCATTGGTCAGAAAATGGATGCTTTTTTTTTGGAAAACCAGGACATTGCACTCCTGAAAGTTGTTCGTGAGTACGTGCTTACCCAGTGTTTTAAATAGTTCTCGAAGCCACAGCAAAGTCTTCTTTCCACCCTTCTCCCTAGAACGCGTGTAAACATGCCGTTAAGGTAAAGAATATGTTTTTGAAGACTTAAAATTTGACACTAAAGCCGCATTTGTTATAATGTCCAGACCTTGCATTTTACTATTTTTTTTTATTCCCAAAAATTATGTATACGATTTACACCCACAAAAGCGGCAGGGAATGCGTTCCAAAAAGTCATTGAAGACATCCCTAAGAAAGTCTAGGGCAATAGCTGTTTAGAATAGTTCCAAAGTATCCCAAAGGAAGTAAATAGTAAAGGAATATATATTAAAGAACATTATAAACATAGTATGTGGTATTATTAATGAAGATTCAGTAATTGTAAGCATTGAATACGTAACTGCTTTTATACCTTTAGCAAATAACACGTGTTAAAACAGTTGGCACACAAATGTTCAGTGGATGTACGCATGCGAATAGAGCAGCTTATTGTATTAAGGGTATACAGACGCCCACGTTCATCATATGATGTCTCTAAAATAATGTATGATATTTTGTACAAAATAAGTAATATTAATCAATAAATTAATAAATAGTATAAATTCATTGAAAAATTCTTGTCTATGTACTAGAATGAAATCCTTATTTCAATGTTATAATTTAGACAAGTTATATTTAGAACCGACTAGGTTTAAACGATGTTCTTAAAATATTCAAATATATAAAAACGAAAAAAATTCCTATCTTGATGGCCTTTTCGTAAAAATAATAGATTCAATAATAGGCTGCATTGCTCCGTGTTTAGTCGTCATTTTTAATGCTTGCGTTGATTGTGGTGTGATTCCGAATCCAAAGAAGTAAAGTTATTCCATTGTTTAAATCCAGTAGCATATCTTATTACCCTACAAACTGTAAACCGATATCAATACTATTGATGCTCAAGAAAACTTTTGAAAAACTTATTTTAATAGCAATAATTTGATGAACGCTAAGCAATTTGTTTTCACAAAGGGTCGCTCAACAATCGAAGCCGGTTTCAAGTATATTCAGTAGATTTTTGATGCCTGAAAGCATTCCCGGGACGCAAGTGGTGTTATGTGATTTATCTAAGGCATTTAACGGCGTTCATCATGACAGATTAATCAGGAAGCTATATCATTATGGTGTCCCGAGTCAATCACTGGGACCTGTGTAGTTTTATTTAAAAGTGGTAGAATTCAAAGGGTGAATGTTATTGGTGAGAGGGCGTCAGTATCTGCAGTCAATATTGGTATGCCACAAGGTTCAGTTCTTGGATTGTATCTATTCCTGGTTTATATTAATGATATACCACATCTTGTTAAGGATGGACATGGGATTGTACTGTTTGTACATAATACTTCTTTACTTTTCAAAATAAACAGACAACGACCAGCTTCTGACGAAGTAAACGGTACCATCTCTGAAGTAGTTGAGTAGTCTAGTATCAATAATCTTCTTAAAGAGAAGAAAACAAAATTTGTTAACTTTTGCTTGATTAATGCTAAACTGATTGACGCAAACGTCATGGTCCAGACCGAGATATTAGATGTTGTGGAGCCGACTTCTTGATTTCTTGGTCTCACTTCAGGTAGTAAGTCTCGTTGGAATTCTTATATTACAAGAATGGCGGACAATTACATTTGCAGTAGGTATGTCAGTTCCTTTCGTCGTCTCGTAACGTATCAAATTTTATAATGTGGTCATGCAGCCAATATTAAGACAATGTTCGTGCTGCAAAAGCGAGCTATCCTCGCTGTTTATAATTTGAGACCAATAGCATATCTAGCAGCAAAATTTAAGGAAATTAATATCTTAACTTTAACATCACAATACATCCACCAAAACGTGATATATGTCAAGAGAAATATAGAATTGTTCCAAAAAATTAATAACATCCATAGCATTAACACTAGGCATAAGAACGATTTTGCAGCTCATAAAATCCAACTAAGAAAAGTTAGCAAATCTTTTAATGGGCAATACGTGCGCCTTTACAATTAAATCCCACCTGAAATGTAAAAAATCATTTTATGAATTAAAATTATTTGTTAAGTGTTGTACTAATTTATTAATTATTCAATATTTTGTATCGTAAGCAAAAAAGAGCAACAATAATTCCTTAGTTCATCCTTCACAAAGTGAATTAGCATTTGGACTGGATGGTAATGTTAATGTTGAAAAGAATTAGTTCATATCATATTTCAAGTGTAATTCTATTACGAAATAAAGCTATTTTTAATTTGATTTAATTTAAAATGAAGTTAGTCAGATATGCTATTTACTTTCTAATTTGTGGTGTTACGATTTTTCTGAAAGTGACGACGTATTTCATGACATTGTATAAAATCTCTTAAATTACGGTTGCATTCTTATGTTTTCTAATTTACTTACTCAAGGTGTATGTCTTACATTTTATGACGTTAATGGAGTTTGATGAAATTTTGAGAAAAAAATGTGGTGAATCCGGCCTATTTTCGTGTAGTAATTGAAGCCACAGCGTGGCTCTACTATTTTGAATGTATATATTTTTTTATGTATGTACTCGCTTCGATAACACGGTTTTATGATTAAATCATTGATAGTTTTGAAAAAAATACATCCCTCGTTTAAATCATAACTTTCGTTTCTAAAAATCGTCACTTGCCAAACGAATCTTAAGATTCCATAATACATTTATAAGGTGATAGCCGGTGATATGTTGAGGATTAACGACTTTTTCGAACCGTTTTACATTTTTTCACGTAATTAGTTTTCTATCAGTTACAGAGAACTCAATATTAACAGTAAAATGATTTAAACAAATGAATAATTAATTATTATGTTAGATTTCATTGATTAATCGTTTTAAGCAAGATGTTAATAATTCATTTCAAATTTAGGTAAATTGTCTATTTCTGTGAGATTTGATTTAACGTATATCATTTTGGGAGTAGGGTCATAACTTCTACAACTCGCCTCGAACCGCCACCGTTTTCTATCTATCTAATCTCCTAATCTCCACAGATAGTTTTACGGATATAGGTACACATGAATGTGTGACGCATCTCCGGTGAGATCCTTCGCTTTCAAAAATGGCACCCCGGCCGTATCAAATGCACGTAGATTTGTCGGAGACTATCTCGCGGCAGCGGCGATACGTCAGGCTGTCCTCTGACGGCTGACTTATTGCGCCGGTTTGCTGCGCGCGACCTGGAAGGGGGTCGGGTAGATTCAGAACTTCTAGGAGCTCCTTTTTCTGAACGACATCTTTGAATTTTTAATATCTTCCGATAATAAAAGTTGAGGTTTTCAACCACCCCGCTATTTAGCCGTGCCATCTGGTTATCGTTTTATTTCAGGCAGAATAGTTCAGCCTTTAACTCCTCACCGGTCGAGGGCTGCTAACGGCCGTCGTCGTCGATGCGATGACAGCGTCCGGGACCGATGACTTAATAACGTGTTATCCGTGGTACGAAGCAAGTGGTTTGATTTGGATCAAGTTGGCCAGTTTGCCCATAGTCGTAATCGAACTCGGTACCTTCTGATCGGAAGCCGAAGGTCTTAATGACTGACCCACGAACACTCTATTAGCGTTTTTATGTTATATTGTTTTTAACGTTAATACAAAATGCTAAAGCGCTGATATACTAGTGCAATATGTCTACAAATCCTTATAATATTGAATAATAAATAATGTGTTTTAAGGAAACGGGTCATAGAATAGGGCCCTTTACGCGACATTTTAATGTCATCAAAGACAAATGCGGTGTTTTCAAAATAAAATCAAACCTTAAAACATTGAAAAACATTGTGTAATGGCATTCTGTGTCACGCTAAGGTTGCCATGTTATATTTATTTATGTGAATACACCGTAATTGGTTGGTCGCATTAGGTACATCTACAAAGGTATTGATGTAAAATTTAATACGAGAAAAGATTTGAATTTATAAAAATAAAGAGATTCTGGAAATGGAAAGAAAACAAATTTCTAGTTTTTTAAAGTATAATTTATTATCGAAGTAAAGGTAAATAAAATTAATTTTTAAGTGTTATCTGTATGTAATTATCGCTGGCACCTATGCACAAGTATATGCAATACTTCTTTTTTGTAAAAGAGGTATGATTTGATTTTCTATATCTATATCTCCCTTTGTTGTTCAATTCGAAACTTCACGACAACTCCACAATGGGAGACGGAATTTCATAACAAATTGTATGCGTGGCATTTAAAAGTGTCTCTAAAATTGTTATGCTTCAATTTTTTATTATTATTTTTTAATTCAATTATCTTGTAATACTTTTATTTTTTATTTTATAAAAAAATTGTTTTCAGTAATTACAATGAAATATATTACGAAAAGAATATGTAGTAGATATACATTTAACTGCTTAAGTGCATTTTTCAACAATAAACTATTAAAAACTTACCTATTGAATATATTTTTACACGTATAGTAGTACATTCAAAATATACTGGAAAAATAAATAGTATTTTTAAATCATACACAAAACGAGTTCAATTTAAACTTCCCCCATTTTTATTTTAGTTAGAATGCAATAAAAAATATTTAAAATGTAAACCTCTTAGGGTGTGATCTATGCAACATCATCAGATCCGTAGCTGGTTAAGAGGTTCAAGCCATGAAAACTCAACCGCGCGACGTCGTAAAAGTACTGAAAAGTCATTAAGTCACTGTAAGCCCGTCGAACTTAGAATTATTGAGGCTTTTGTGGCATACCTAACCCGAATTTTAGTGGCTTAAGACTTTTAGTGGGCTACGGCGGAACACCTCAGCTTACACCGAATCTCACGCGTACATCTTACGCGTGACAGCTTCTCCCTTCCGCGACATCTTATAAGTCGACGTACTCGCTTCTAGAAAAATCTTATTTCGTTGCGTCAAAATTTGGAAATGGAATCGCCCTATGAAACTTACAGGACATCGTAGTTTGTATGATAAAACTGTAATAAAAGCGTGGTGGTGCCATTGATTTTATTTTGCGTTATTTTCTAACAGGACCTGTTAAAGGAAAATAGCATCGATAATACTTCGTTTATACAAATCTTATAGAACACGGTACTATGTCTCAGACAAAATTTAAAATCTAAAACTCTCGATGTAGTAGACAGTCTCAAGTATGATGTCAAAAATATTGTCAGTTTTGCAAAAGATACTAATTAATTTAAAACTAAAACGTTAGCTCTAATCTGAAGCGAACGCTGGTCGTTGAGAGCAGAGGGTAATCGGATCTCTCCCGAGAATTAAATTTTAATCCGTGATTGACAAATGGACAGAAATACAGATAGACGCGGCCGTGTATAGTGTTTAGATACAACAATGCCGCCCTATTGTTGGGCACAAAAGGGCGGGCGGCCGGAGAGTACATATACCTTTTCGGGGACAGATTATGTTCAGAGATTTGAGGGCTTAAAACCGGCTTTGTTGGGGTTTTGATGGTGTATCGACAAGTTTAACTTTAATTTTGAGAGGATTATACCTCGAGTGTTTATGTTACGAAATGGGTTATGTCACAATTTTAATAAACCCAAAATTGATATATTCTCTGACTTTGGTTTAAGTTGTAACAAAATAGAAACTCAAAATACATGTCTACTTTGGTTTATACAATTTAAGAAACATAGATACATAAATATGTTAAAGAAACTATATAAGCATACACTTTAAATAATTGAGTAAGGCCCTGTTTTGAATAAAGTGTTTATTTTTTGATGCATTTTAACTTTGGAATTGTTTAAATAAATAAATAAACGTTTAGAATATATTAAAAAGTTTTATAAAATATCTAGTCGATATGGCGACACTTTAATCTTGTTAAGGGCTAAGTAACAAGTGCGACTTTGTTAAAGTGGATTACTGGACTGCAAGCGACCCTTAAAGAACTTAGTTAAGGCCTTTACCATAACTTGGCCGGCGCGTAAGTCCGTTGATCGTCTGTGCTGTCGTAACTTAAGCTTTTAATTCAACTTTCTGATATGTGAATGAAATTTGCGTGTAAACTTATTCGTTTTGTCAGTTAGGGCTTCGTGGGATTACATATTAATGAAAGAACCTTCGAGACTGATTCGAAGGAAAACATAATATTTAGTGAAACCATTTCAATATTTAACATTTATTTATTTTTTTACAATTTCATATTACTACAATTTCCTCGTGAGCTTACAAGCGAAATTATCAAGCATAAAGAGAGAGATTACGTATATTCAATAAAATGTGATATTTACAGCGTTCTTTAAAAGGCTACAAGTCAACTAAAAAAACTTTGTCGCTAACTTTTGTCTATAATGTGTATTGGAGAAATAAATTTGTTTTTGTAACATATTATTTAGTTTATTCATTTTTTTTTCGTTTTTCCCATTAGTTAGTTAAAAACTTTTGAATTGAATGGGACTTTGACCATTCACAGCGGAATCATATATATGGTTTTATGCTATTTATTTTCGGAATTAGTACATCATTTATTTTTGTTTACTTTCGTTCCCTATAACAGAATAAAAAATTGGTTGCCTGTAAAGTCGGTATACGGGCGAAAGTTTTACGTGACAACGACTTTGAATGGTAAAATCATTTTAATGTGAATATTCATTCGTATAGTAGGAAGAAGGATGAAATAATAGTAACAATTTAAAACATTTATTTATACAAAGAATTATATTTAAAACATTAATTTATACAAAGAATCTCGCACTGAATTTCATATTAACAAAATTTTATTTTTACCTTTACACATACATACGTATTTATATACAAATATACATACAATAACTTGCAATACATTTGCAAGCTATGCACTAATTCTCTAGCTGCGCGCGGCAGACCGATCATAGTTGAGTGGGAGAGAGACGCAAGGCATTCGGCGGGCCTCTCTCTCGTTCGGTGACTCATCGTAACGTTACCGAGCGTTACACTTTTTCATAAGTGACTCCCAGCCGCAACCTAATTTAAGACGTTGTCACGTCAAAATTTAAATATAGTGAACAATACAAGTGCCAATATTTCGGCCAATACATACACAGACTACAACTGAAAATTCCGAATATGTGGATTGACTTACCGATGCTTTCATACAGAACTCCTCTGAAGATAAAGAAAAATATTTAAAACCTAGTGTACGTCCAGTTGCACAATGTTCTTACGGACGCGCCGCATCTACAAATATATGCGCCTAACAAACACAAAAAGTATTTCAGGTGTTTAAATTAGACGACAAACTCTAACGAGACCTCATTGTCATATCACCCATCCACTTTGGATGTTTATTTTGAAATTTTAATTCGCGCAATATCTGAAAGAAAGCCCAAACTGAGCTGATCTAACGTCGTGCGTTCTTGTCTTCTCTGTTGTTTTGATATAAATTCAATAAAAAAAAGGGATTGACCGTTTGAAACGATTCTAAAATTGAGTTAGAGCTTTTTGAAATCATTGCCTGTCGTCAAGTCTACTTGTTTTCATTATCAATAAGAAATGTGTTGACGATTATTGATGGGGTTCTCGAACATGTAACAAGTAAATGTTTGTCTACTTTAGGGGGTAAGCATCGGTGACGGCCGTCCATCAGCGAACTTAAATACAACTCGCACTAAAATTCCCGACTATATGAATGGTCTACCGATATTCAAGATTTGATAAAGCAGGTTTTGTATCATATATAGCTAGACTATCACTTGTTAATTTTTTCAGGTAGTTGAAATGAAATAGTAATAGTGGTACGTAAAATCTGACTGTATGTCCAAATTTTTGGTTGTGTTTAATTATTTCAAAATGAGAGTAGGTCGATTGATCTAAAAAATTAAAAGCACCTCAGCTTGCTGAGGGAGATAAGATTATAATCATGTAAATCGAGGAAGGTTTAGAGCGTTGGAGGTGTTACGTTCCCTTCTCTCCTTTTCGTAAGCTCGAGTCGTCTCCGCATTAAATCCGAGACAGTAAGCATTTTCTGAAATACCTGCTTCTTTTCGTAAACAGCAACTTATTGCTCTCTTAGCGGGTCAATTGATAATTCTTAATAGAAATTCAGTATTTCACGACCGTACTCGACCGGCTACGGGCATCCGCGGCGGGTGAGCTCCCACTCGAACTTCACCGACGACCTAGACAGCCGTGCGGTGACTTACGAAGCGGACGGCCGACCTTTAAAATTGTTTACCCCGCACGCAAGAAATATCTACCTTTTGTGAGAACCGGCAATACGTCGCGGTCGACTCGACTCCATTTTGTGGCGGGCAACCCTCTCTTTTTTTCGCGAAATCGTAAAGAATGTCGATTGCTTTCTCTTCCCGTTTCTCGGAAGTCGTTACGTATTTTAGGAATCGCGCTGCGAAACGAACGAAGAGTGAGTGGGCGACGCCGTGCCCGCCTGCGTACACGTTATCGGACAAAAGACACTACCTATTTTGGAAACAAAACTATCGGTACAAAATCAATATTGATTTTTCTTTCAATTAAATTAATCGTTGTTAATCTCTTGTTGCAAAATGTATGGTTTTATATTTTCCGTAGTGCCAAAAACGTAGGATAATTTATGGTCGTGTTGAAACAGCTTCCATTGAAATTTATACCGGATATGAAATTGGACTTGGATTTATTGCGATATTCCTCTGAAGTATTCCAAAACATTGTAAATAAAGCTTATTGCTTTGCGAAAGTTCGTTTTCTGTTTGTTGTTTATTTACTTTATGTATTTGTGATATAACGGAGCGATGACAGAAGTATTTCCTAAGAAAAACATACATATTCATTACTCTCCAAGATAATTTAATGAAATGGTTTGTCTTTTTTTTCCTTTGCCGACGAGCACTATGTGTACTTTATATACGAAGATTTAAAACGTGTAAGAAATAATATAGAAATGTTAAAGCAAAATAGTTATCAACATAAAGAAAATAGTTTATTTTTTTAATTTTCATCTTAATAGGGAAAAATCAATTTCAAAGTACTTTAAAACTAATAAAAAATAGAAATAAAAAATTGTAGTCTTAAAATTTTTAATTATCTAAAATGATGCTCTGTGCATCGTCGTTTATTGAAATAACATATTTATAAATGATTAAACACGTTTTATATAATTTTGCACTTAGACGTTTTTTTGAAAACTATTGCACTCATGCAAAATGTTAAGAGGCCTTTTGTAGAAATTTAATTATCTATTACTTACATTTTAAAATTTTTTTCATGTTTTGAACCATTTAGGATTTATTTAAAAAGTGCTATTTTCAAACTTCCGCAATTTTTGCGAGCTTTGCTGATGTCTCAGAAATCTGACTTTTAGGATATTAAATATCTAGTACGCACACAAATTTTCTGTTGGTCCTATCCTTTCAGTTCGAAATGGCAAAGTTATTGCTTAATTGACTGGACTATTGACTACAAGAGCTAACCTTAAGTTTCTGCTTTTAAAGTAAACTGCAATTATAATCATATTTTCAATAGTTGTGTAAAGAAATAAAAGATCGAATTTGTCTTTACTTTATTTAATTGATTCAATTTATTATTATTTATTTAATACATAATACCTATGATATGCCTACATATGTGTATATATTATAATAATAAGATTATAATCATGTAAATCGAGGAAGGTTTAGAGCGTTGGAGGTGTTACGTTCCCTTCTCTCCTTTTCGTAAGCTCGAGTCGTCTCCGCATTAAATCCGAGACAGTAAGCATTTTCTGAAATACCTGCTTCTTTTCGTAAACAGCAACTTATTGCTCTCTTAGCGGGTCAATTGATAATTCTTAATAGAAATTCAGTATTTCACGACCGTACTCGACCGGCTACGGGCATCCGCGGCGGGTGAGCTCCCACTCGAACTTCACCGACGACCTAGACAGCCGTGCGGTGACTTACGAAGCGGACGGCCGACCTTTAAAATTGTTTACCCCGCACGCAAGAAATATCTACCTTTTGTGAGAACCGGCAATACGTCGCGGTCGACTCGACTCCATTTTGTGGCGGGCAACCCTCTCTTTTTCGCGAAATCGTAAAGAATGTCGATTGCTTTCTCTTCCGTTTCTCGAAGTCGTTACGTATTTTAGGAATCGCGCTGCGAAACGAACGAAGGTGATGCGTAGACAAAAGACACTACCTATTTTGGAAACAAAACTATCGGTACAAAATCAATATTGATTTTTCTTTCAATTAAATTAATCGTTGTTAATCTCTTGTTGCAAAATGTATGGTTTTATATTTTCCGTAGTGCCAAAACGTAGGATAATTTATGGTCGTGTTGAAACAGCTTCCATTGAAATTTATACCGGATATGAAATTGGACTTGGATTTATTGCGATATTCCTCTGAAGTATTCCAAAACATTGTAAATAAAGCTTATTGCTTTGCGAAAGTTCGTTTTCTGTTTGTTGTTTATTTACTTTATGTATTTGTGATATAACGGAGCGATGACAGAAGTATTTCCTAAGAAAACATACATATTCATTACTCTCAAGATAATTTAATGAAATGGTTTGTCTTTTTTCCTTTGCCGACGAGCACTATGTGTACTTTATATACGAAGATTTAAAACGTGTAAGAAATAATATAGAAATGTTAAAGCAAAATAGTTATCAACATAAAGAAAATAGTTTATTTTTTTAATTTTCATCTTAATAGGGAAAAATCAATTTCAAAGTACTTTAAAACTAATAAAAAATAGAAATAAAAAATTGTAGTCTTAAAATTTTTAATTATCTAAAAATGATGCTCTGTGCATCGTCGTTTATTGAAATAACATATTTATAAATGATTAAACACGTTTTTATATAATTTTGCACTTAGACGCGTTTTTTGCGAAAACTATTGCACTCATGCAAAAATGTTAAGAGGCCTTTTTTGTAGGAAATTTAATTATCTATTACTTACATTTTAAAATTTTTTTCATGTTTTGAACCATTTAGGATTTATTTAAAAAAAGTGCTATTTTCAAACTTCCGCAATTTTTTGCGAGCTTTGCTGATGTCTCAGAAATCTGACTTTTTAGGATATTAAATATCTAGTACGCACACAAATTTTTCTGTTGGTCCTATCCTTTCAGTTCGAAATGGCAAAGTTATTGCTTAATTGACTGGACTATTGACTACAAGAGCTAACCTTAAGTTTGTTGCCCTTTTTTTTTGAAGTACAACTGCTTTTCGAACGTGAGGTAAATTCATATTATAATGATGTATTTCAATAGTTGTGTAAAGTATGAAATAAAAAGATCGAATTTGTCTTTACTTTATTTAATTGATTCAATTTATTATTATTTATTTAATACATAATACCTATGATATGCCTACATATGTGTATATATTGCCACACCCGCCGTATCTGCTTTGTAATACAGAAGCTTTGAAATATCGCGTCGCGTATCGATTGCTAAACTTGGGCTATTTTCTCGCAAGGTCCCCGACACCGGCTCATACTCGGGCGAAGCTTCGCCATTGTGTGTGAACTTTTAAGGCTATGCAGCTCGGCTTTGTACGTGATATAATGTCATTGGATGGTTCTAACGACTTGGAATTTCTAAACTCCCCGTTGTGAATATAGAAAATATGTATTTAAACTCAAAAGCGGCGTTCATATATTATTATATGTGGTTAGGTATGTACAATCTTCTCGATCAATTTTTTTTAGAGCATTAATTTGGTTATAAACTCCATTGGTTGATTTCCATGCCTCTGCTCAAGGTTCAAAATGGTTACCGGTTTATTCATCACTATGCTACCATTATATTCATGGTACATTTAAATAAACCACTCGCTGACTACATCGGTACCGATGGTGGTTACCAGCATCGGGCCGGTGTGAGAGCTAAAGTCCTAGGCTCTTGATATAAAATAAAAAAACTTTGACCTCAATAGTGCTAAGAAAAAAACCAATATCTTCATTAAATTAGTGTAGACTATATTGTCGATACACATTCTAAGACATTGTATGTGTATACATATAATAAAATGCAGAACTGTCGTGTCTATACAATGAAAATATTACCAATAACTGATTGCTGAAAATCTGAAACAGATCAAAATATATACAATGTCTATTTTTAAAAACTTTTTCTGTCTTTTTGTTTGTTTTAGCCCATCGCTGGGGTAACATGTAAGCTTTATTTCATCTAAATTATTTCACGGAAAGTTAGTTGATTTTTAGAATACGCGAATTCGCGAGCACAGATAGTATACAGTATTGAAGGAATATGGGTTGTTGTTTATACGATCTGAAAGAACACGGATGTAGACAAAAAAATACCGAGTTATCCGTCAAATGTTTCCTGCACATCGACGACCAAGTAATTTTCGCAACATTGGCGTACCAATTAACCAAAATGAAAGATTTTGCTTTTTGCTGAATGGAGCCTTATGCATTATTCTTTATTACCGAAGAAACATAAAACAGAATCAGTGCATTGGAAATGCCATTTATGCGCAGTGAATATAGGCATAGCAACTTATGGTATTGAGAAAGTTATTTAAAGTTTTTACAGAGTGAGTAGTGTTGCGGTATGATGTTGCAGAAAATATGTCTACAATAAATGTCTATAGTGAATATATGTGATGGAAGGTACTACAACACAGCCGTATAGATAATGTATAGAGATCAATTCGCAAAAAGAGCACGTCAAAGAAAGGCCAAATTTTAAGCTCCTGAAACTGAAAAGATTGCTTGAAACTATCGATGAATGTTAGTGAGGCGTAATGGTGTTTTGTTTTAGTTTAAATTAATATCATTATTTTATCTAATCGTAGTAGCGGTATAGTCTCTGGCTACTCCTCTGGGTAGTGCACATGAGTTTGTTCTATTATTATTATGTTTAAATGAACCTTTAGACTGACCTCCTATATGGATATGGTTAAATTAACAATATTTTTGTAAAACATTCGAAATTAATTGACAAATTCTCCAAATATTTAAAAATATTTTAACATGCATCTTTTTTTAGTTGTGCTCTTATGGTGATTTTAAAGTTCATGAGCTGAAAGAGTTTTGAAATAAATGCATGTGGTTAAATAATTTTGTGCTATTTATCTTCTCAGTATAAAAAATCGAATAAGTTTCAATAAAAGCATTAGTATTTGTCGATTTTTTTTTGTATTAGATGATTCAGTAAAGATGTCAAATTTAAAAGGATTCCCTCTTTCTGTTGCACTGTAAATGATATGTTTATAAGTGACAAGTGTCCCATGCTAATAAGAGTTTGTGAATGACCTAACACGATATCTTTATGCATTCGCAGAGTGGGCTTCGCGCGCGTCGGGGCGCCGGCGCTCGTCGCAGCAGTCGCTGGCGGCGCTGCTGGCGGGCTTCGACACCAGCGTGTTGCAGGTGTGTATCTTGTTTTGATAAGTACTTTTGCGTACAATGAACAAAATAATAAAACTCACAAAATGATAAAATATTATTATAATCTTCGTGCCAATTAAATAACGGAATAGAACTCCGCTCGTTTACTTCAAAAACGTGCATGTGGTTCTTACATTAGCTCTGAATGTTGTAAATAATACCTTATATTTGTTAATTCTCAATACGTGCCACGATTTTTTTATATTTAAGCTTTACATATTTATGACCTTACTTACACTTAAAAAATGGCCCAGACTAGTTTACTAGTTTGTATAGAGAATTCGGACGTCGAGAGTTAGTCTTTATCTTGCAATCAGTAAGTCAATAACAATAACTGTGGTGAATTTGAAGTCTCGTCAGTTAAAAGGGTTTTATTGCTTCTGTAAAGCATTTTTGTCACATAGTGTAATAGAACATATATCTCCTTTTTATCTTAATATTTACTATTCTTTGTTTTGGAGAAGCGTCTGATGCTTTGTGTTGATATTAAAGCATCTTAATCGCTTTGCATACAATTGATTTCGAATCTAACGCATAAAGAAATAGAACTTTTTTTTTTAAATCTTCAGTGTCGAGAGATTTGGGCACTCCATATGTGAAAATCAGAAAGAGCAGATCTTTATGAGAAATTGATATCTTTGCTTATACGTCCGGGACAATCTAAAATTGTCTTAAATTTTCTTCTTAAAATTATCAGCAAATTTGTGTAACATTTCTTATCATTTTGTTAACCTCTGCCTGATTTTTCGTATTGGTTGTGTTTGCCATTAAACATCTACTTCGATGAGATCTATCTTACGAGGATGCTCATAATGTATATTAATTAATTTATTGAAATGAATAATATTTCGAAAAATAGTGAGTATGAAAAATGTACAAAACAAAATAAAAATGTGAAAAATATATTCAAATAAATTTTTAGCGTTTATATTCGCTTCGATTTTTCCCCAAATCAGCTGAAAGCACTGTCGGACACAAACGCCGGCGACCGCGATCCCTTACGGCTGAGCCAAGGGCACGACTCAGTATTCTGATTTATACATTCCTGGGCCTTTAGAAAGGGCCCGACGCGCCAGTGGGGGAATTTTTCTGGGTGAAAACTTTAAGATTCCGGGTTGTGAGCGGTAATTGCTTTTTCTGTCGTTGCGACAGCCGCTTCCGTATCATTTAACGTTAAATGCGGATTTTATAGGCTCCCTTACATTTTTTGGGCTAGGAGAAAAATACGGTGACATTATTTTTGTGTATTCCGATTACATTTTTTTTTGTTGACTTTATGAAGTTGCGGCCTAGCGGTTAAAACCTTGGTTTCGAGCGTCATCGTCAAGTTTAGGAGGCTTGGATTCAATTTCTTGTTGCAAATAAATATTAACACCAAGTGCAGTCGTTGATATAGGTTTGTCGCAGAACTAGGGGCTTTCTGTACTCGAAGTAATAAAGTAATAAAATAGTGGCTCTTATTTTAATTATTTTATTTCCCATTATCGAAATAATATATACTGTTTTCTTGTACGTGTAGTTTTAGCGTAGTCATAGAGGAATGTGTAGCTTTTATTGTATCAAAATCGGCTAACGCAAAGTTAGTCGATTTTTTAAATATAAATTCCACGCGTACGAAGTCATGGGCACAACTAGTATTTAATATAAGAATAGAGTTTACGATTAGGTTACTACGTAGACTTGATATGTTAGCGATCTATGGCACCGTGTTTACGGATTAATGAATTGTAACTTATGCGATTTATTCGTTTTGTTATTTTTTTATTCAATATTTTTAGATTGCTACCTTTATAAATACGCCTGTATGCACTGGACGAATATAAAAAAGATAACAGATAGAAGTATTTTCAAATGGGTAAAACCAAGTGTGCATGCCTTAAGCGCTCGTGCCATACGTATGTTATTTAAATTAGAGGTTTATGATAATATATGAGCTTTTCACTAAAAATTTTCTTTTTTTATTTTTGATTTTCAAATAGTTTAATAGTAAACTTGAATCGAATAAAGGGTAGGTAATTTCATATTTATTAGACATCATAATACAGAAAAACTGCTTTAAGTAAAAACGATTATTACCAATAAAAATTACGTAATTTCAGTTGAGAAACGTTGGTACATATAAAAAAAAAATCATTAAATTTCTGTCAATACGTCATCGGACTCATCCGTAAAGCATTTTGACGTAATTAGTAATACACTGTCTTTAAGTCAGAAAACATGTAATTAGAAAAAAAAAACCTCTATTTTAGATATTTAAGTGAAATGGCGGATCAAAAATGAATAACTGCCAGTTAAAAATTCATTTACAGCTAATCGGTACTATATCAAGCTGTGATTTTCATCAGTTATTCCCAATCGATTAGTGATGGGATTGAAAAAGTAATTATCTTTAAAAGTTAAATAGTTTTTTAGTTATCGTGGTCACACCCAGCGTAGACGGGAATTTCAGACGACAATAGAAGCATACCTACGCTCTCAGTTAAGGCATGCAAAATGGCGTTGCAGCAACCATCCTTTTAAATTTAATTACGAAGTTTCTTCTCTCAAAGATCCCAGTAAAGTGAGTTCTTACATATACTCCACTGATTCTTTCGTACTACTTATGATTTTAGTTTTATTTACATTAACTGAGCTATCTTACAGGTCGTTACGAGAAATCTTACGCGAAGTAACAGAATACGAGTTTTAAATGTAAATCTACTTATTAGTATGAATACTTATCCCAAAACCAATGTCAATCTTATAGCAAAAATTCATTACTGAAGCAAAGTAACATCGTGTTCTCTTCATCATGTGTACCGTAATACCCAACGTTAATTAAAAATAGTAATTTTGTCCGATATCTCATTTCTGCACCGTTTGTGTTAATATTTAATTTTCTGTACTGTATGTACTTATTAGTTCTAGCTATGATTGATGACTTATATTCCTCAGGAAACGTGCATTTTTCATGCGTGGAAAGCAGCTCTTACACTCCACGGCCAACAAATTATCTTCATGTAAAAAGAAATCTCATCGACTGAAACAGACGAAAGCACCGCAAGACTAGTTTATTTCAGTTTTTTTCATAGTCTTAAGACCTATCAAATTTTGTTATGAGGTCACGCAACCGATGTTGACACAATTTTCGTGCTGCAGAAGCGAGCTATTCCTGCTGTTTATGATTTGAGACTAATGGCATCTCTCAGAGAAAAATTTAAGGAATTAATATCCTAACTTTAGCATCACAACACATATACGAAAACCTGGTATATGTTAAAAGAAATATAGAATCGTTCCAAAAAAGGAGCGACATCCATAACATTAACACTAGACATAAGAACGATCTTGCTGCTTATAAGACCCGTCTAAATAAAGTTAATAAACCATTTAAGGGGGTGTGTGTGCGCATTTATAATAAGATCCCAGTTGAAATTCTAAATTTGCCATTTGCTGAGTTTAAACATTTCGTTAAAAGAAAGTTATATGGCAAGGGCTATTATACCGTGTCGGAGTACTTTAATGAAAAAAGCCCCTGGGATTGAGCTGCTCGACTATCAGGTTATTTCATATTATTTTTAAATGTCAACTAAACTATAAATTACTAAATCCCGTGTATTGATGAGTAAAAAGAGCAAGCCTTGAGTTTCTTGCCCATTCTTCTCTCAATGAATCATCATTTGGAATGGGCGGTAATGTCGAAATGAATTTATTAATGACGTATTTCAAGTGTAATTTTATTACCAACGAAATAAAAATATAAAAAAAAAAACCCGTTTGCTGCGTGAAAGATGGATAAGAGAACACACACCTCGTCGCACTTACAACATCACTAGGAATAGAGATAGCGATTTGCTAAATATACAGGGAACGAACGAAATGCCAACGCTTCGAATGTGAATGGCAAGTTTTTGTTTAATGCTTTTGTGAAAATACTTTGAAGTATACTAAAACTTGTCATTGCGCCTCCCGACTCCGGCGCACGTACAAGTTTCAATTCCACCCTGCGCCGCATCGGCGAGAATGGAAAAGCCGCTTGTACAATATTAATTCGTGCCCACAAAGCAAATAATAATTCTTTCCGGACATTTATTCTCCAAGAGAATTATGAACTTACGTTTCGAATAAGCCCTCTCCGCTAGGGCGGGCGGCGCCGCGTGAAAAAGGTGAAGGGCGGGCGCAACCGCCGCGGACCGCGAGCTGGGGCGGGAAATTGAATAAAAAGATCAAAATTACGGGAAAGAGCGACGACGCTGTGGCCGTATCCCATTGAATTCGCTTCGGTTTGCGACCCGCGCGGCGGTCCGGCGAGCGCACGATCTACCACAGAGTTTCTTATGTTATAGATACGACATCATAGATTATTCACTTTATGAAATACTGTTAACCCCATTTTTTGTTGTAAGGTTGTTATTTATGACGTCACTGCCGAGAAATACTTTTCCCAATTTTTCATTTCAGATTAAACAATGAACCCTTAGACGTTTACCCTGTCGAGGGCCGTTAGCGTCATACTAACGCGTTGACGCGATCTCCGAGGCGCGCGGTGATTGGTGTTTATTCTTACCAAAGTTAAAACCTCGCCGATCAATTCCTCAGTAGTTAGGGTTTGAGCCTGTACCTTCTAACTGGAAAGTAATGCTCTTGAATAGTCAGCTGAAACAGCTCTCCTGATTATTTTGAAACACGAATCGTCGTTGCTTATTTGTTTTGATTGATTTAAAAAGCACGTGGATAATCTATACAAAACGGTAAAACCTAGTCTTTCTGTCCCGTAGGAGGTATGTACGAAAGATGAAGAGAGACGATAAGAGAACGGTAATATACGAGAAAACAACGATTAATTTCTTGTTTGTCTACCTACATGTTTGCACACATCGATGAAATTACTGAATAAATTTTAATGTCGTTTTCATGTGTAAATAGAACTTGGCGTGGAAGTTAATATAGGGTTTATATTGCAGAATATTTTCTTCAAATCGGATGTTAGGAAAAAAATGATCCTTGTATCAAATTCTAGATTTAGAAGTTAAGAATAATAATTAGCTAATATCAATTGTTAGCGCGGAAGGCCTATACACGTGACATACAAACGAACAATTATGTTCAAAAGAAGAAAAACAACCTACACTTGTCCTTACGACTACTACGCGTTCGATTTGATGAAAAATATGCAAGGACGAGGAGTGGACCGGTGGGTGAGAGAAGGACTTGATTTCTCATAAAAACCTTTTGTGATACACCGATTTTCGCGCCGGCGAAGCCACGGGCGGAAAGCTAGTCTTCAATAAAATTCATACTTCTAATAGACAAATAGCTAACTATTTATTTATTTTTTAATATGTGACATTGTTATACAACAACTTACGATTATATTATAGCGGCTTTATTGAATTTTTGCTTTGGGGCTTTGTACGCAACATATATTTCGTATGCGCCGTTTATTCAGATGATTTATGAAGAACACACGTATACGGTAACCTAACCGACGGGATACATGGAGAAAAAACAGAACTACCTAAGGAATGAAGGCATGCTGTTTATGATACATGACACATTTTATGTATTATGATACATTTTAAGTCTGTGACAGGTCATTACAAAAAAAATGACCATCACTCGCGTATTCGCTAATACTAATTCGGTAATCTATTGTGGTGTGAGTGACAATAGAATTTTCAGTAAACGTCTGATTTTGTATACATATATATGCACATACATATACTCGTATACATACAAGGCTAGCGGTCTGAGCCGCACAGTTTGAAATAAAAACATTGTGGAAGGATGTATTACCTCCGCAGTGCCGTGATTAAAACCTGCCGTAACAATTAACAAAGCAATTGTAATTTGTTATGCTCCTACCTGCGTTCTTTGCAGCTCCTTTTGTTTTAACATTCTTACTTGAACATTGTGCCACTGTAACACACGTTTGTAAGAAATGTATATTAAATGATTCTGGTGGAAAAAATTATAAATTCAATGGGTCTGTGACAGGCAGAAGGATCAAACAACAAGCCGAGTATTAAATTAACAACAGGACTTTGTTTTGTATCCTTTGTTTGTAGATATTAGAGATGCACATATATACATGAAATAGCATGGGACAATAATTTAGAAAATTAAATATTCTTAGAATTTCCTAACAATTATGTGAGTAACACAGCAATCTATCCAGTTACTACATTCATTAAGAGTATTTTTAGTAGCAGTAAGTAGAAACCGATACTCTCTCGATAATACGGTATGACGTCATTTATGTTTTGAACTTTTTAGATTATCACTAAATACATCAATTTTAAAATACAAAATTAAAGTTGTTTAAATAGGTACAAAAAAAGCAATAAGTAACGTTATCCTGCCGTATTGTCAGGAAAAATATTGTTATGTGTGATGATGGACACTTTACGGTGGATGTAATGGTTTTTTATTTAACCGTTACTTTGTAAAGTATAAGGAAGTACTAAAAAACTATCGTCAACACTTCTAAGCGAATCCCACAAGGACAAAAACGTGATCAGTAACTAAGATTCTGAGAGTAAAGAGACGAACACGCAAATAAAAATAGGGATAAACACTTATAAATCGTAAAGATCATAAAACCTTCTTGCTGCTGTATTCGTGTAAAAATTGTCTCTTTCACCAATCCACTGTAGCAGTCATAGTTTTTTCAATTCATTGCCGTTATAACAATTTTTAATTAAAATTTTGCGAGTCCGGCATTATATAAATAACTATAAAAACAAAGAGCGAATAAATTTTGACTTTAACCAAAAAGTGAGCATTTACCACTAGGTCCTGGCTAAGTCAAAGGAATAAGCACATTGGAATTCTACGGGTATAGTTCTAAGAAGGTGAGCTTTCAAATATTTAAAAGCTGCCGACTCCTTCGCTGAATGAATTAGAGGCGAAGAGGCTACGGGTATGTAACACCCCCATTGAATAAATAGAGTAAGTATCGGTACGGTGAATAAAGTCCGTTTGCGACGAGTTGCAAAACATGCAAACGCTAGAATGATAAAGTTAAACGGAAAATTTGACTAATAATGTAATGGCGATTTGTCAAATCTTATGGTCATTTACGAATTGCATTTTTTGTGTAGGTACTACTCGTCGTCGGTTTGGAAAAATAGTACGCTGAAATTCATATAAAATGTGAATCATCAAATCATTTATTGATAGTTTTCATGGTTAAACAATTTCATTCATTGCCATCAACTAATTTAGTATGCGTCGAACGGAATCAAAACATTTTACTGCGTCAGTAAATTTAATCAATTATCATTAGCGAACTGCCGAAAAATTTGTGAAACAGAAAGTTTAATTCATCGTCGATCTGAACGAAGTAGGTTCATTTTATTTGCGATGGAATTATTAAAATTCGCTTAGTACTGAATTTCTGAAGTTTGCTACTTAAAAGAAACAAATACTCTCTGATACTCTCTTTCTTACCCCCTTCCCCCTGCCCCCCTCCGGTGATACAAATATTTTAAACGATAGTATAGCTAAAATAGTCTTGATGCTTCATGTGAAAACATTGTTGTGTGTTAATAATGGGTGCCAGTTTTCGACATTTTTTTGTTACTTGGGCAGTCTTCATTAGTTGCATAGATCTTTATCCATTGTTCATTTTGGTATAAGTCTAAATTTTTGTCCAGTTGTTTATCAAAATATCTATTGTATCTACTATTAAATTTAAGAATAAAAACATTATGTAAAAGAAGTAGGTACTATGTGGTTAGTTTTTTGTTGAAATTTGTTTAAAAAGATTATATTTTAAAGGCACTTACAACTGACTTCAGTGCTCGATTTAAATCTAAATTGCATTTCCGGATACCATGAGTTTTTTTTTGAACTAAAATATAACCTAATGAATCGCTTTCTTTCCCAGATCCGCGACTGGCTGGCGGCGGAGGTCGACATGCTGCGGGCGCAGCCTGTGGCCGTCGGCGACGTGGACGAGATCTTGCAGCAGCTCGACAAACAGAAGGTAGTTGTCACGCCATCCGATAGATAAGCCGCTGAGCTGCCAGTGCAAGAGCCGGTTGTGCACGGTTCAGTAGTTAATGCCTAAACTCGAACGTTACTCGAGTTTCAATCAGCTCGATTTCAAAATGGTAAACATCAAAATCTCGCCTCAATGAGGAATTAGAAATTCATATTTGAGTTTGTACCGATTACAATATTGTAATTAAATTGAGAATACGTAATTTTTTTTCAATATTTTTTTGTTAACAACGGATTAGTATGTAATCTGTGTGCTTAGCTAACCCCACTACGTATTCTTCTTTAAGGTTTATCCTCCACATGACTATCACATAAGAGCTCATCAGTCTTTACCATTTTATTAAAGTATCATCTAATCACATATTATTTGAATTGAAAGGTGTACATTATACTCCATTTCCAGTTTCTTCCACGAACACTATTTTCGAAACCCGATAGAAAAGAAGAATTGCAGAAAAAAAAATTCTATTATAACATTCTACTAGAAATAAATAATCTGCAAAAGCTGTATTCTCGAAAGCGGTTGATCAAAATTGCGTGTACTTCTGTGTATGTGTTGTAGCAAATGCTGCTAACTTCATTTGTGATTGAATATTACGTCTCAGTGTGTTCAGCACAAATAGTTGATGTATAACATCATATAACTCCACCTCTTTGACATGATATCTTAATAATATATTTTTGTATATAAGATATTACATGTTCAATATTTTTCTAATTTGATATAGTAACGTTGATCTTTAGAAAGACGAAGTCCTGCTTCAGGAAAATCCCATTATCGGACGGCGCCTGCTTCGGGACTATGACCCGGCTCGCTCACAGCCTTTGACTATTTGGCTTAAAGCCGGGATCTAAAAAAATTGGCTTTGCTTTCTTTCCAGTTGATAAGTATTTTAAACTACGCAAATTTACAAATATAGATGGATGATTTAACACACCGACTACTTCAGATGTTGCTCTAAAAATATTTATTGTTCAATTGCTTTTATTTTTTATAACGTCTTTAGTTTATCGACCCGTTAGATGCATCACTAGTTGCAATCGAAGCTTACTCAGTGGAGTTCAGTTTTATTACAGCGTGTGACTTGTGTAAAAATGGCTTTAGCTTGATTTTGAGTTGTTTGAAAATCGAATGATTCTAAATCGATTTAAACGTGAGTAACATTTGCGAATTCAGACTCAAAGTTGAATGCTAAAGAAGGATAAATGGAAGTGTGAACTTAGAACTTAAGTCAAATTAAACCATCGGTTTCGTGCCTCGGAGAGCACGCTAAGCCATCTGTTCCGGATGTTGTTATCGCATAGTGACGAGGGCCTACAGGCGCCTCCGGGCGCCGGGACGGCGTGGGGTCTTAGGGCCGACTTCCTCGATTTGACATGCACAAAAATATCATGGAATGGTGTATTTCCATAGTAGGGTGATCAAAAAAAAAAATTTACAACAACCCGGACCAATCAATGGCCCTAGTGAATCTTTGACTGACACTAAATTCGCTTTTAAGTACTACATTGCTCTATTTATCTGTTAATAATCACCTGCATTTTTCTGTTGCCTCATATAAGTAATAAAAAAATACAGCTTTCGCTCTATTTATATCACTATAATATATTTATATTGATTATAATCATACAATGTTGAATTCTTCCATCACAAAAAAAAAAGATAGCTTGGCTATCATTGTCCAATTCGTTTTTGGGAAAGTAGTTATATATTTTTCTTAATTACTACGTACGCTATAGTAACTTTTAATGACTGATATTCAAAGAATATCATTCATAAAGTACTTATAAATGACTTGTCAGATAAAAAATATTAATTGGTAAAATCGAAAATCCATCGCATAGAAGTAAACTAAAAAAACTGAAACAAGATGATGCAAAATTCATTCTATCAAACACGACAAATATTTACAGTTTGAGGTATAGATGTAGAAATAGACGCAGTAAGGAACATGCATCTAATGCGCCTGACTGCAAATATTTATCATATTTGGTTGGATGATTTTCTCCTTCATCTTGCTTTTTGTTCTTTTAGCACGCAGACGGATATTTTAATTTTTGGAATGAAGTTCAGTAAAGCGCCTTGCGGTAGTTAACTGGGGAAAAACGTAACATAACGAAAAAGCGTTACCCCCCTTCATGCAATTTTTTCTTTCACTCTCTTTCTCTCTTGAAATGTACTATTCAGTGTTTTTATATGATTTTAATCCACTATTTTTGATATCTAATTTTAAATAAATGAATGTTTTTCCTTAAACTTTATATAAAACTATGACTTTATTCCTTACTTTGCATTGTTTATATAGAAACTGCGTTTCTGACGAGGCTACCCCGACCGCAGTTTTAGTCGTTATTTATTTATTTTTTTTATTATCAATTTTATGATTGACTACAGGTTGTAAATGCGTGATAAATTTAAAAGAATTTAATCTTAAACATGGACAAATAAAGGAATGAAAAAAAAATATAAATAACCCAGTCGCACTTTTTTCGCGTGGTCGGGTAAGAAGTGCGATCTCGGCGCAAATGACAGACGGCGAGAGCGGCCACGCGTAAGAAAGCGAACGCCGACGCCGTCCGCGATCAGCACGAGCACCCACTCGCGACGCGCTTACCTTTTAAAATATTCAAATATTTTCCCTCTGCCAGAGACACGTAAGAATATTAAGGTATGAGGCAGACGGAAAAGTTGACGGATTTTCACTTGAAAATCATCAGTATTCCGCCCGCATGTCGGAGCCCGCGCCGCGGACGGCGCCGTGTGTAATATTGCTGAGCGCGCACGCGCACCGGTCGATGGAATACCGAGGTACGTACCGGCGAAATGTATCGATCGTGCTAGGTGCCCGCTTATGATTTCACTCCATATTAGAGTTCCTCAGCTAAATAAGAAAAAGAGAACCCTTCTAGATTCGATTTGTCCGTTAGTCACTCCGTCCGTATACGTCACAGCCTCATAATTATGTAATTTTTTAATCGACTCTGACGAAATTATACAAGCAGTTCCTTTTTATGAAAACCGCCAAATAATTATGTAAATATGCTTCTGGAAAAAATTAGCAGTTAACTTTCCGTACATAAAATCGAAGGACGAATAATTTTTTTTTACGCACACTTCTTAGTGTGAGATGTTTTAAATGGGTATTTAAAATAAATTAGGGTTTTTGAATAAAGTTTCGTTTTCGTTTATTTTTTATGATGTATTAATTTAAAAAGTTAGATGTTAGGTGTATTAATTTCAAGACTTTATATATACTTCTCTTTTATCTTTTGAACTATAAAAAAAATACAGATTTATCATTGTTGTTTACAAGTTCTTTATACGTGCATTCATAATTTTCAGTTGTAAATAGTAGCAAGTGTAATCATCGGTCACAGTAGTGTGACCACTTATGTGGCTTTTTAATAATTTAAACATGTATTTATTCTTATACTATTTTAAATTGAATTATTCAATTTAATAACAAGTCATATCAAACCCGTTGAATTTAAACTTGAGTTGGGTAATTGCGTATTTAAATTTAAATTCGAAATACCTTTATGTCTTAGTTTATTAAATTTATAACCTATGAAAATGCGGAATAACCTTACGAAAAGCCTACGTTATTGCGTTCGATTGATACAGAACCTCAGATGCGGAGTGTTATTTCTACTTTGACCATATTTTTTTAATTCTTTAAGCGTAATTTCTGTTGTAGGGTTTGACCTAGTTTTTCATTAAACAAACTGCAGTTAAGTATTAATTGGATATTTAATCTGCCGGCAGAGCTATTGTATTCCGGTCGCAATTAAAAGTTTCTTTAGATGCGTGTGTTTCGGATTCTCGCAGAAGAGCAGGACTTGGGAAGATGCGATGAGCGAGCGAAGATGAACTTACTTTTGGGCGTGAATTGATTCGTTGAGCGTTCATTTCTTATTTTCCGTAAACATATTAAAAGTTTTTGTAACGCCCGTTTTGTATTTGCCAATATCGTAATTTTTGTTTTCATTGAAAAACATTCAAGGGCTATTAAGGAAACCATTGGGTTTCCTTAATAGCCCTTGAATGTGGGCGGAGCATGGGCGTCAAACGATCAGTGTATACTTATAAATGTAAAAAACATTTTAAATAGGCATAGTAAGTAGCCTTTTGTCGATTGTCACTAAAAGTATCCATAGATATCGACAATTCCGTCCTAGTAACCATCGACACACGGCGTCCGTGGTGGGTGACAGAACGGCTGTCAGACTAACGAATGGAAGTCGGAATGTTTACGCGATTTCGACGCGATTTTAATTTGAATTCCTTGTGCCTTTGCAATCAATACAGATCTAGATAACTACGTAAGTGTAGTATGATCTGTTAATAATGATCTGTTCTCGATAAACTCCTCGCTTCCACACGTTAGTTCGGGTATCGTTCCTGCTTTATATTCGGGTTTCGGTTTCATTTTCTATTCCGATATAATCCTGCTCTCGATCCCGATCGTTCATCGTATCGATTATGCGTCTCGCGTTTCCACCCGCGTGGATTATTATTCGTATTATGTTTGTCTATAGCCTCGTAACTCCGTAACATAAAGTTGTGCATTACACCGCACTACTATTATAAAGATGAACCTTTGGATGTAAATATGTATGTTTGTTCCTATTGAACATTGAAGCTAATGCATAGATAGCGATGAAAGTTCACAAATATTAAATAAAATGTAACCTATATTACTCAGGGACAGTTTAGTTACCTATTTGTGTAGGAAGTTTTAGTACCGTGAAATAATAACAATTTTGTCCCTTATTTTTTCCATTTCTTTAGTTTTTGCGAGTATCATAATACTATAAGAGATCCCGGTCCCGTCGCAATGATTGTGGTGTCCAAACTAAATACCTGAATTCAACAAATTTAATGTATATTTATGTTTTATATTATGTTATGATATTGTAAATTTGCATCAATCTTTTTTATAATATTGATAAGAGAACGAAATATTTTGTCGTTTTGTCTACATTTTTTTTTTAAATTAATGTTTTTAGGGAACATTATTTAAATTGAACATATGCATACTTAAATGCTATAATGTAAAATAAAGGTTTTCAGTTTGTTATTTTAGGGAATTCAAATGTAATTTTGTTTCATGGATTACGAGACCTACTCACGACTCGATCTGCTGTATCGTAGTTCCAACAAGACGCGGGCGGGCGCGGCGTGCGCGCGCACGGCCGGCGCACGTAGGCCGGAGTTAACGGCACGTGACGCGGCATTTAACGCAGCTAACGTATCAGTTCCCCGGATGTGTTTCGGCTCCTTAACAGAGATATTAGACCGAGGAACGGGCGCACGGAATACGTTCACACGCGCCGAATAACCCGCGCCATCGAACTTAGGCCGGGAGACGGACTGTCCGATTTGGTATCGTCTCATTGAAGTACAAAAGGGATTAATACTTTGCACTGTTTGAAGGGACCTTGTCCGTTTATTGCTAATTAAGTCTTTTTCTCGGCGCTTTAGTTAGTGAATGCCCAAAAGAAATTTACAGATCAATACTCAAACGAAATAGGGGTAGTTATTATGACAGGTTAAGATAGTATTATCGAATATGCTTCAATTTCGTTTCACATCTTGGAATAAAAAATACTATGTAAATATAGAAATATACACATTTGCAAGAGTTTATCAGTTTTCTAGAATTGCAAAAATGATGAATGGTTCAAATTTTCTATGGCCGCGTTTTTTTTTGATGCACGCTTGAGATGAATTTCAAGAATTCGGTGTAGTAAGTTTTATTTATGTACTATGAGCGAGACATTTATTAAGAGTTGAAATTCTTAGAAATTATATTATACACCAATCAGGATTGAGACGAGTTCTACTCTGAAAACAGAATTTAGTTCCCGTAACGCAATAAGAGCTAAGAACAAACCAAATGCTTTGTTTCTAGACAGATGAACGCATTTAAAGGATCTTTTTAATTATTTGACAGTTATTGCGACAGAAACAATTAATATTTACGTATTCGCATTGTGTTTAATGTAGTTTATTAATATATTAATCATTAGCTCTTGCACGTGATTCGTGGCATTGCAAATGAATGAACAACAAAATAGCAGTTGCCGGAGTATTAACGTGAACAACGTTTAAATCTAACCGGAAGTTGAGAACTTGAAAATGTAATTTGGCCCTGCAAAAGTAATTAGGTTTTCTTAAGTTTAGTATAATATTTATATTGTTTATTGAACTGTTTTTTTCTTCATTTAATATTTCTATGTAAACGTAAAACGATAATCAAGTCCTAATATTGTATAGGATTGAATGTAATCTGTTTGTATCATTTCTATTTCAACACCATTTTATTTTCAGATCTACTTGTTTTTAATTCTCTTAAGCAGTTTTGGTTTTTAACCTTTTTACAAAAATGATACTTCACATACAACAATATTCATATAGTAAAAATGATTTGTTAACTCCAATATATAGAAATGTGAGTGTCGCAAACGCGACATGCATGGATAGATGGCATCGGTGTACACGGAATCTCACTTTGAAGTCTGTCGCGTCTGCGAGAATAGGTGGATGTGTCAAAATCGCAGGCTATTCGTCCCCTGGCCCCCGGGCTACATTCGCACTATTCCGTATTCCTGTAGTGTAGCACGCCCGGGCTCCGTCCCACACATTGATAGTTAACGTTTTAATGAAATTGAGAAATAACCCTGCGATTTCTGCGTTGAATAAATAATACAGAGCTTTCGTCTTAGATTATCAGGAAAAAGCTTTCTTTAATCGCATTAAAAATATCTTTTGTAAAGGGCGCCTTAACCGAGCGTCAACGTTGCTTTTTTTTTAATGTTGATAAATATTCGAATGAATTTTCTTTTGTATAAAAATATGCATAGTAAAAAACATTTTTAATGAGATCAAAAATTGTTTATACAATATAATTTTCCTTTCAAAAGTTTGTAAGTTATTTATCCAAATTAATTTATATGAGATAACTAGCAGATGAAAAACTAGTGTACTTTTGTATACGAGTTGTATTTAAGTTATGTGAGTACTTCAAAAGAAGTGTCATGCCCAGATTGACAAGGTTTCTGATGCACTTGCAATAATATTGCTAATAAGTAGTAAAAACACAAAAGAGTAGATGAAAATACACAATCGCATTGTGTTTTGCCCTTGCTTTAAGCGGAAAGTTTATTCTTAATGAAGGTAATTTTCCAAATGTACACTAAAAATTTTCAAGGTCGTGACCATTTAACACGTTTACGCCAGCGTAGCATTTAGCGTACACTGATTCAATGAAAGCCAATGACATAGGTACCTTTCTCGAGTGCGCATGCTCCAATGCCAAGGATTGGAAATAGTCGATATTTTTTTTAATGTTGTCGATAATAATATAATTTATGACGTTTTTGAACTTTGATTACTTTCGTGATAAAAAGTATTTGTAATACGATATTTTAGTCCGTCATTAACATTGCATCCATCCTCCGTTTATATATTAACTGTGTAAAATTCATATAACAAGTTCGCTTCAAATCAAAATTTACTTAATATAAATAGTCAATATTCCCAAAAAATTGAATTAAATATCATAGAAAGTGAAATGAAATATAATATATATTTTCAATAACAAATTAATGTACCAGTTACACTTGTACGTTTGTAATTTAACTTAACAGGAGTAAAGTACCCATGATCATTACTCAGAAAAAAATGCCTACATAAGTCTGGTTGTCAATCATCTGCATAATATGAATTTCTAATTCGCATAAATTTTAGTGTTTTTTATTGTCATGATTATTGCTGCTAAAATATATTTTTAACATTACGCATAGGGTCTCCATCAAAATACCAAGCTATATTATCCTAAAACTTAAGTCTATTTCTAATTGTATACTTTTGTCAGTAATTGCGAAAAAAAATTTATGTGACAATATTAGGCACCATGCAAATATTTTCGTATAGTATATGGATATAGACAAAAGATTAATATAATGATATTTTCACATTTTAATATATATAGATAAAAATTAAATATATGTAAGTTTGAATAAAATTTTTAAAGCGTTTTACTAAAATTTTGATTTCAAATAACATGCCTTGTTTATAATGTACATTGAATATTTTTTTATAGCAAGTACTGAACAATACTTGCTGTTCGAAGTATTATTGTCTATATCCTAAATCATTTGATACCTCCTTTTGCGAATTATTATGCAAAAATGCGAAACAATTAATGGAATAATACATTCATTCACAATACAATAAAACCGATATCTTTTTTAGAAACACTTTTATTAAAAAAAGCTAATATATTATTTCATCGTAATTTTGTGTGATCGTATATTCCTCACCAAACTGTGGACTAATTTCAATAAATTAACAATAAACCCTATATATGTACAATATTTACTTTTGAACTCCACTTCGAAATTTTAATGGCATTAATAAGTTTTGATTTTAATTTATTATTTATAGAGTACTTTCCTTAAATACACTTTAATTTGTATCACGTGTTCAAATTTAAAATATTTATTATTTCGATATATTATTTTGATCGACTATCGAACATTCTTGGCTTTTGGTACGTAGGGTGAGGCAGGGTGGTATTTAGGAGTGGGGTGCTCGTTGCTAGGCAACGAGAGGAACCGGCAAGCGCCACGTGCGGTCGCCGGCTGGGCCCTCCTCCAGCAGGCGTCAGTCTCTGACCAGGCGGTGTGGAGGCTCGGCGTTTGCATTTTCAACGCGAGCACAGAACCCTTGGCATTACGATTTATTTTTACTGCATACTGCAATTTTACTGTAGGCGTAATCACATGAATATGCATCGATTTCGATGTATCACATGCCGATCGATAGTGGCTACTCGGGTAGAATCGATTAACAAGGGATTAGAGCGGATTGTTATCAATCGTGGTTAGTTTTATTAAAGTTCGATCCGATAGACTAATACCAATCGATCTCTACTAATTTAACTCGTTTCCTGTGAAGTGTTATTTGATAAGGTTTTTTGAAACTGACTGCGAATATAATTTTAACTTTTACCATCATATCACTAGTAGAAATAATACTCGAAATAAGAAAAAGAGTATCGTGATGTTTTCTTTTTATTTTCTTATTCGACACGTTTCATAAAAATCGTTTTTTTGACTTAAGCTTACATTTATGTATAAAACTTACATCGTGTACCTGTAAGTTTTGGTTGCAAATGGAAGACTATTTTCTGTTTTTGGAAAACAATAATCAGTTAGTAAAAGTTTTTATAGTGCTGTATTCATGAATTGAGGTTACAGAATTTTCGGCAAGCGAATCTATTACGCACCTGGCCGTTTCTTTGATTGTCGGGGATCCCTTTGTGTGGGGGTCAAATGAAATTCTCGGTTTTTCGATACGGAAAACCTTTACCTTTTTTCTATATTTGGAGATTAATTTACCCCGCTGTATTTTACGTCTCGTTTGATAAGGGTGCTTGGCTAATTTTTTTGTTATATACTTTCAGGAAAAAGTAAATACGTTTTGGTGCCGTCACCATAAATGAATGCACGAAATGAAAATGAATGATTGAAATAAATGAATGAATTTATACACGGGACATGTATAAACCAAGACTTTTATGTGGACACATTTGTGTTTCCAAACCCTATTTTCATGTTTAGTAATATAATTCATGTCAACTACTACAATTTGTAAGTAATTAGGTTACTATCGACAACAGTAAATCTCTTTAAAGATCGTATTAGCATGTAAAACAGGCAGGATGTGGACAGAATAAAATTTGTGCTTAATATTTATTATTTTATGGAGAAACCTTACCCGCCACAGGCGAACTGTGAAAGTAACGGTCCAATAATTCGACTCATAAAAAACAGGTGCCGTGGAGAAAATCTATGGAGAAAAACATTTGCGCCATAAACATAAAAAAATATTCTATATTTGTTTTTCTTATGAAATTAAAAACCCTGTTATATAATAATACTGAATGCCGAATTAATTTCGCTTTAGTCTATAAGTATTATACACACATTCAACGTTATACAAAAAATACACTGTCGATTGGTGAATTTTTCATCAAAACATCGTATCCTCTCTTTGAAATTACGAAATGTGGAAGTGGATTTTAATTTTTAACAGCATTATGTACGTTTTAGTAATTGTTTTTTTTTGAACTTGAATTTGAACTTATATGAACGGATTTAATTTAGTTTAGTTCTGTTTAGCCACTTTAAATTATTACATGTCTTAATTTAAATATATAGTTTAAGAAAAATATTTAATCTGTTTGTACGTGAAATGAAGCATCGATCGTTCGAGTCCTCTATTGCAGTACAGCGCTAAATGAGGAACTTAAAATTCGTATTGTAGATTTCTAGAGGCAAATAATACGAACCCTAGTTAAATTTTGCTGAAATACGAGAAGTCGGAACCGTTTTTGAATGTACAGTTAAACCGATTTAATAACGCTGGTCGGCTATCTTCGTATTTCCGAATGTGACCGACGTGCGTAACCCGTATACAGAAGTAGAGTGGATACAAT
The DNA here is from genome assembly GCA_005406025.1 of Eumeta japonica. Taxonomy (NCBI): domain Eukaryota; kingdom Metazoa; phylum Arthropoda; class Insecta; order Lepidoptera; family Psychidae; genus Eumeta; species Eumeta japonica. Next base: position 1,210,504 of record BGZK01000014.1, read on the forward strand.
TTGATAGCTTTGGGCAGTGAGATCTATGGTATGATTTCAATACTTTTTCTTTTTTTAGTTCATTTATTTTGTTTTGAAAATGTGAAGTCAACCGAACGGTATTTAATGCAATTAAATTGAATTAATCGGAATCGTAGTTTTACTTAAAGTAGATTATAGTTTTGCAGAATTTTAAGAGCTCGCCTGTTTTTTCCGTCAACTCCGACGAAATGTACTGTAAGTTCTATTTTCAGCAGTTCAATTGTATCAATTTAAAACAATTCCAACTCGGATTCGAATAAGATTCAAACGTCGTTTTTGTATTATGCTGTACGGTTAAAGCAAAGTCACGACCTCACTCCGTCCTCGTATGAATGCATCACGCTTCGCTAGCTTTGACTAGCTTTCTGTCAAATATGCCTAAAAAATTCGGTCTCATGACTGTGTAGTGAAAAGTATTTAGTGCTGTTCGTAATATATATATATATATATATATATATATATATATATATATATATATATATATATGCAAAATCTAATCCATACAGTGGTTAAAATGGTTCGATTTGATGTTTTATGGTTCTCGGCGAGTATGTATACACTAAAAAAAAGTTGTCGCGTATGATGTCTATATAAACTCGTCTCTATTTCGGGTTCAATATGACTTAACGTATATAACGTTATTGCATTTGAATAATCGAGTTGTGGAAATAAATGAACAGCTAATGAATAATATTCCACTAGCTGCTCATTTGTTCATTTGATTGAAAAGTTGAACTAAATAAAAATCGTATATAATGAACATCGAGCACTGTCGCCTTAACAAAATTTTATATGAATTTAGCAAATAGAATGTGATCATCCAAGTTCAAGTAAAACATGTAATAAAAAATTATATAAAGGAGGGGTGATGGCGGAACGAAAATTAATCGAGTCTTCCTATTAATTAAATATTCGTAAAACTGTGAACATTGTGAAATCACCACGAAAAAAATTTAACGGTGTCTCCCCACCTGGGCGGGCGTGAGATAGCGCGGCGGGCGGTACTGGCGGGGTGTGGGGCGGATCGATAGGGAGGGGGGTATAGTGGATTTTCAAGCTACCACTCGCCTATCGCTAGTCGAAAGGTGTTCTCGTGTATATTTAGATTTTTGTACTGGAAATCTTATAAAGTTTGCAATTTTTGTTAATTTTTTGTATGAAAGGCGATAATTGCATATATCTACTGAAAATATGAATAAGGATATGATGGTTATCGCCTCGACCGTTATCGCGTCAGAACACGCGCTCATCCTCGAACCGAATCTAATAACCCTACTGGAGTATTAGAGGACACCTTTTCAATAAATAAAAATTTTTGAAACCCGTTTCAATTATTGAGGATCGAGCCCAGAGACCTATCGATAGGGCAGGCTTTTCATGAACACTTAATTTAAATAGTCTATGGATAAGTGAAAAGAGATACTTGATGTATGTCTATTTACTTATCCATAGACTGATCTTACGATATCCACTGACGATGGTGCAAGTCGCAGGGCTCAATGTCACATCTGTTACGTCGAGTCAGGCAAAGCGACCGATCACAATCGCCTGATGTTATTTAATTGCGTAAACAGGATGTACCGGAATCTCCTTGGCGCTGTCTGGGATTCAGCTTACGAAGCTACTTGCGAAAATTTTGCGTGTTATTGTTTCTAATTTATTGTGAATACTTGTTTTATTAGAAGTCTAGATATGTTTGTGTTAAAAGTTGAGCAACTGTGGGCGTTTAAGAATAATTAAGTGATTATTAGAAAAAAAAATGTATCTGAATTTTTATCATAAAACAAAAATTAATTCTATTAATAAAAGGCCTAGTAAATTAAAACATGAGTCGTCCTACCAATAATAAATTTTATATTCAGTATTAAAAAGGTTTTTGACGTGACAACGTCTTAAATTAGGTTGCGGCTGGGAGTCACTTATGAAAAATGTAACGCTCGGTAACGTAACGATGAGTCACCGAACGAGAGAGGCCGCCGAATGCCTTGCGTCTCTCTCACTCAACTATGATCGGTCTGCCGCGCGCTCAGAATAAAACATGTTTAAATTATTGCATGTTATTATATGTTAAATATGTATACTATTATGTGTATGGTAAAATAAAATAAAATTAAATATGAAATTCAGTGCGAGATTCTTTGTATAAATTAATGTTTTAAATATAATTCTTGTTAAATAAATGTAAAAAAATGTTACTAAATTTCTTACTACTATACGAATGAATTTTCACATTAAAATGATTATACCATTCAAATCGTTGTAACGTATTATTTTACGACAAAGCTAAAAGTATATTATTTATTATATTTTATCATTTATTGAATTTCAGTACTGAAAAGCGTGAAATATCATAATATAAGCTTACATCGATTTACCAAAGGGGCAGGTACTATAGATCTGCATGCATACTCAAGAATTGTATTTTATATATAGTTTTTATATTTTAAAAACGTGCTAGAATAAATCATTACAATTTCACATGTATGGTTATGTGTAAATATATACTAGTTCTAAAAATTGGCAGATTCTCCATTTAATCGGATAAACTATGTACCGAAAAATTAAAAGAGTACCTTTTGTTACACATTGGAATCGATTTTAAAAAAAATTAATTCATGTTATTGGGAAGTAAAACAATGTAACTAAATAGCTTGTTACAATACTGCAATGGTAGTATTTTCATTTATTAGAGTATAGAAAATTTGAATAATGCAATTTATTAAATTACAAACTCCTTCTATAAAGTATATTTTATCACTATTGAATTTAGAAAGATATGACTCGATGATCTTTGACGTACATCGATTTACCAAAGGGTGGGCTATAGATCTGCATGCATACTCACGAATTGTATTTATATATAGTTTTTAACGAGAAAGTGTATATCAAATGCTTACATTTCACTCGTATGATCGTAATCTCCGCTGTGAGTTAGTGCAATTGCAAATTATTTATTGTATGTTATTTGTATATAAATACGTACCTATGTGTAAAGAAAACATCCACACATCTTTCGTTAATAAAATTCAAACAGATTCTGAGGATAAACACCGCGGTTATAATCTTGAGAAATAAAGGTTAAATTGTTACTATTATTTCATCCTTCTTAATTATCGAATCTAATATCTCCTTAAAATGATTTTACCATTCAAAGTCGTTGTCACGTAAAACTGGCTCTAGGATGGACTTTATGATCTTTTTACGTTATGACGGCGACCTTCAGATAGGTACCGTCTTTTGGAAACCCTTTAAAACGGCTTAATGCGAAAAAATCTATGGTTTAGTGACAAAAATAAAATTTAACTGTTAAGTGCATAATTGAAATACAAAAACAGTGCTACTTAAGGGGGCTATTTGACATGATTATGTAGGGTGTCTCGTATATATTTCAATTTAAAATATAATAAATTACAGATTAATTCGTTTTTTTTTTAATTACTTATTGCAATAATATGGACACTTAATAAGCGATTTTTCGTATTATGCATTCCAATAACATTGGCTGCTGCTGATATAATGATAATAATTACGAATAAAAAGATTACGCGCTATAAATGCTTTATCAATATCATGTACATAAAATTTTAATTTTCATCAACTTGTGAGTAAAAAAAAAGTAGTGCCCTAATCGATACGCTCGCATTAAAAATCGCGGTCTCCCTATTTATTACAGTAGTACTTACTGGCTTTAATAATGACTAACTCGATTTTCTAAGACGACAACTTAATTGTGGAATGCGACGCTTTTAGGGCGGTTTCCGTATTATGTAAGTACTCCTTTACTAAAAACGGGGAATTATTACATATTTCTATTACGAGTTTCAGTCCTGATACCACCTAAGCGTACCGGTGTGTATACGCCACGCTGTCTGAAACACACCCCGATCGTAGCACAAAGTTCTTCACGCCTGCAGCAAGCTTCGAAAGCTTTGTGCTAAAATTTTTAATATACTTCCTAGACGTGGCAATTATGCTCTATTTTATAGTGGAAGCCTATTAAAGGTTTTCACTACGAAAATCTATACATATATAAGCGAAATACCACTAACTAACTCACTTACTGATTTATCACGAGATCTCCGAAAGTATAGGTGTGATTGACTCGAACTTTGCCATTGTTAGATACTCTTTTCAAGACGTAGACTGTCACTAAGAACGGATTTTATGCAAATCTTATCAAAAACAAAATCTTTTTTCTCCGAATATCTCCGAAACTATAGGTCCGATTGACTTGAAATTTTGATATAATTCCTCTTTACAGAACATAGATGCTTACTAAGAATGGGTTTTCGTAAAATCGTATCAAAAAAAAAAATCGTCATTTTAATGTCTACGCGGGCAAGCGCTAATATTATATATGTATAGAGGTCTATTAGGGGAAAATTGGATATAATTATGCCACATTTTGATTTTGGAAATATCTTGTTTTAACATTGATTTTAAAAAGGTGTTTATCTAAAACTGCGTACCTTAGAATCTCGTTTAACATACAACACGTATCGGTGTGTGAATCTACATTTATTTTAAAGAAATATCACAGAGAAATCAGTCTAAGTGAGAATCATTTACAATATTGTTCAAAAGTACAATCAAAGGGCGCACTGGCTAGATCCGCAAATAAAGTGGAAACTAGTGGCTAAAGCGCCGGCCGGTTACGTTTGTTTCAGAATTGAAAATCAATCGGATGTTTGACTCTTGAAGTGGGAACTGTATTTCAAGGCATGAAATGTTTCGTGTTGACATAGGAAGATGATTTATCAAGCTTTGAGAAACCAAAATATGTACAAGCAATTATGAAAAGTAATATTTTATTGAGAGGAATCACTCAACAGCTTACGAATATACAACACGTGAAGAACATACATGTAAGTTCTCCGTCGATCGTCTGCACAAGGAAATTCTTTTCGGGTCTGTAATTACGGCGTATTTGATTGATAAAATTACATACGTCGTCATAGTTCAAGCAAATAGTGATAATTAATATGTCTCGAATGAAGCATCCATCCACTTGTTAGGGGCACCGCAAATTAATATGATGAAGTTTGACGGCGGTCGCTTTGATCTCGCCGGATTAGCTGGCATGACGTAATAATGGAGTCGAGCCGAAGTCGGAGCATCGATGGGGGTTAATGGATCACGATCCACGCGACCAGTGACTTCTCAATTTAATGACAGCCGGCCCGGAGCTCATACGTCGCCGTGGCGTCACTAGTCTTGTTGAGTGGACGTAAACATCGTTCTTAGCCTGTGACTTCATATTTCGGAGGTGGCGAAGCAGATCGCTATGTGACTTTTTTGATGTTTGATTAGCAATGTGTATTGCATAGCGCTGATCAAAACTGCGTGTTGTTCCATTGGAGTCAATCAGTTAACAGGATCAGGATGTTAATGATAGTCTCATTTTTTATATGTGTAGATATACATCAGAAATGCTATTCCCGCCTGATTGTATACAGATTTTATTTGGAAAAAAATGAAACTTCGTAGACTACATATCCTTATTTAATAAGAATTCGTCTATGAAAAGAAGGCTTTTTTGGTTTAATAATAGTACAGTGCAGATTTAGGTAATTCCGTTTCAACATCAAACGTTTTTTGTATTTAGTTATTACCATGACCGGATGTGAAAATCCACGTTTGGTCCTGTAGCTCAACAATTCATAAAGATGTATCATGTAAAATCAGCTGACGGATTTTTTAAACTCAAAAAAATGATGAATGATATCAGTCTTGATCAATATCATCACGCATTGACAATGAATTTGTCATGATAAGACCATACAGAAGAGGAACACATAACGATACTCAATGTAGAGCCAGTCGGTCAACCGCCGTAATGTAATTATGGCTGCGTACACTCTAGTTATAGCTGTGTGACAGAAACAAGAAATGACCAGAGTGGCTGACAATAATCCTATTGTCATGTTTAAATAATAAACATGGACCCTTTCGAAAACCGAGATGTAGGATTCGATACGAATTGCATAATTTGAACCCTCATACATTTGCTACTGCACCCGTGCACACGCTAAAGGCTCACCTCGGAACAGCGTTATCTGGTAAAAGACTATTTTTTTCTCCATAAAAATATGGTGATAAACAGTGTTTCCGAGCTTTTTGACGATAAAGGTATTTTGAAATGTTGTAAAACCTACAAAATCGATAAAAACTAACCAAATGCCACAATTTTAGAATTCGATAAGAACAGGTGGTGGATGATTATGAAATTTGACTTTTGTTGCACCTTGACTCTGTACTAAAGTAATGAAAAAATTAACATACATTCATAACATAACATAAATATATATATATTTACTGTTGGAATCCTTCAGCATTAATTTGACGTTAACGCAAATAAAATCGAGTGCAGAAACCATTTTTGCACTAATGATAATTTTTTATTATGCTACCAAAAATATTAAATATAGTATTTTATATAATTTTAGCACTACAAATTATATGTTTGTTTATAAGCTGAAATTGAATCTATAAATCTGTATCATGCGCGGGTAGACATTTTTTATTATGTCAAAATATGTTCACTTTTATATTGAACAGAAAAATATAGTCATTTTGAGTACTCCAGAATCATAGGTGAGTTTACCTACATCCGCCGACAAATTGGGAGCTGTAATTTATGTTTCAAGTAATTTTTCATGAAAAACGATCTATGAAAACGATTTCGCGTTATTTCGCATTTTATTTCACTAAAACATGAAGTTCAATAAGTTAGCGTCTATCGGCAGCCGTAACTCGAATGTAGCCTAGACCTTTCACCGGCCTAGGGCCCGTCCCGCCGCTCGGGGCCGCAGATGCTGCACGTCGATACGCCCGGGGGACATTAGGCCTGTTTTTATAGTCGTTTCAGTTTTTCGCTGCAGCACTATTACGTTTCTTCTTTCCTATTCCCTGCCGTTTTTCTTTATGAGGGCGGCTGGAATGGCGTTTTGGGGTCTCAAAATACTTTTTCCGTTTAACGATTTTAAACCGAAACATTGACTTTATTATTGTGATATTATGTGCTATATGCAATGATTTCAATAATTTTCTACACCATATATATAAATTATATTTTTCTAGAAAACATATAAAGCTTTTAGTTAGTATTTAAAGGGCCGTCTGTAACTTCGGACATATGGCGATCAAGTCAATGTTGTTGTTGTATTTGGTTTTTAACATAATAGGCATATCCTACTCTATTCTTAATAATTACAAGAGCTTGGCTTCTGAGTACGCTAGATTAGAGCGGGTTTGGGAGCTGCTAAAGGTCATTTCCGGCGACACCATCCGGGCTCGAGAGTTTAAACTACTCTATGAGATATAGAGCGTGTAGCTTAACTCAAGTTAATAATTCATCAATTCATTCACCAGTTATCAAGATTCAGATTCGGAACCCTTTATTTCGCCCTTGACCATTCGCCCACCACCGCTCGTTCTAAAAGTCAATATTTACTTCTAATTTCAATTCATCTCGGCCCCGAGCTCTTCAGGAGCATCGAGCTCGACTCAGTACTCGAATTCGATTTATTGATCAGTTCTTTACAACATTGAAGGCGTCTTCGAATTACATTGATCAGTCAAAAGACTGTCTTAACAAAACTCATTATACCTCTGTCGTTTACGATTGTTATTCAATTTGTTCTTACTTGTATCCTCGAAATATGACAATATAAATGAGAAATTTTTAAATAAATTATGTAGAGGAATTCAATAAAATTACGTGACTTAACGCTCTGCACATAGGGTTGCCAGACGTCTGGATAAAGCCGGACATAACTAGGCTTTTTGATTGCGTGTCCGGCCAAAATAAACAGTGTCCGGCTTGTCCGGAGTTTTACATTTCGTAAACAATCAAAATGTAAAAGCCGCACAATAATACTAAGACACGAAATCCTAAGTAATGTGGGGTATTCGGCCTCTTTACCCAAATGTCCGGCCAATAGATTTGGTTACCTGGCAACTCTACCTGCACAGAATTACATGCGATATATTTGTTGCATTTTAAGGAAGAGATTCTCTTTTATAGAACAAGAAAAAAAAAGTGGAACGCTACTCTCTTTTCACTTAATCATGTCTAGTTAGCTTGTATTAAATTTATAAGTTAATTACCTCGGCCCAATTTTGTAGCATCTTTTGTCTGAGAGGCCTGATGCCGTCTGGGAAATTAAGTCCATTTTTTTATGGTATTCCCCAAACGCTTAGAGGAGGAGGTGAAATTACGATATTCCAGAAGAATAATTACGTTATGTTGATTAACGTTTAAATTACCTTTCACTGGAATAATATAAGTTATTCTATAAGTCGCCAACGGTCCAGAAAGAAACAAGGGCCTGGATAGCCACGTAGATCGTTTCCGAGTGTATTTGTCTATGTAGGTATACGCGTTAAAAATTCTTTGACGTGATCGCAGAAGTAGTTTGAGCAATATATCGCGTCAGGTGGAACTGAGGGCATACGTTACGGCGCCAACTGCTGAGGTCACCGGGGTAGTGACCTACACCGTTTGGATGCGGTCGTTTGGGCCTTCGCTCAATGATAAACTGTTTGTACACTTTTTTCCGCACTTCGAGCAGTACTTCATTCTACAACAGGAAAATGTAGCCCTCGTTTGTATGTAGCTTTCGTCTCGTATGTAGCACGCGTTGGTGTTGTCGCGGAGCTTTCGACTACCTCCCTCCGGCCCCACGTGTTTACCCCCCCCCTTCCTACCGCTCTCGTCCGTCGGTCGAATTGTCGGCAGAATTATATTTTAATAATTTACACAGCAAATGAGGTAAACAGAGACGATAAATATAAGAAACAAAGTTCAAATAGACATTCAATCTGATAAATTATTTATTTTACGACAGCACTGTACAGTGATAGAGATGTCAATCTTTGAAGTATAATAGTAGTTTTTAAGCGCCATCTATGCTGAATAATTCAATTTACATTTTCATAAGGTTTCAAATTGAAACGCCGGAGGTTTTGGATTTCACAACTAAACTGAACTTTATTAATTGCTATTTATGGGTCCCTTACGACTGACTTTATCTTTTGTAAAATTTGCTTGTGTACGTTAAAAGTTCATTCTCATCTCTTCTCATAACGAAGTTTTCATTTGACCGAATATGTATTCGATATATTTCCTTACTCTATTTTCTTATTAAAAAAATTAACGAAAAAAATTTGGTAAAACCAAATGTGCATGCCTAAAGCGCTCGTGCCATAAGTATGTTATTTAAAATAGAGGTTAATGATAATATATGAGCTTTTCACCAAAAAATCCTCTTGTTTTAGTTTTGATTTTCAAATAGTTTGATAGTAAACTTGAATAGAAAAAGGATAGATATTTTCATATTTATTAGACATCATAATGCAAAACAAAACTGCTTCAAGTAAAAATGATTATTACCAATAAAAATTACATAATTTCAGTCGAGAAACGTTGGTAAACATAAAAAAAAATCATTAGATTTCATTAAATACATCAATCTATCTATATTTATAATAAAGCTGTGTGGATCCATGTTTTCAAACAAGTAATCACGGCGGGCGATTTAAGATACACGATACGTCGCAATCAAGAAAAGAGAGTTTTTAATACTTAGGAACATTTTTGTTTATTTTGTATTCGTACACCCGTTATAAAATTCTAACAAATCGTATCATATTTGTTACAGTTATTATGGCATATTTGTTTATAGATGAATAATGTTAACCCTTAAATTAGAATCAATCAATGTGGAGCTTTCCTATCGCGCGCTTATATTACTAGCATAAAAACTTTAGGGGCCATCTGTTGTGCTACTTTAATAAAAAATTAAGGCAGCGGTCGACCCCGCCGGTCAATCCCAAAACTTTCCGCTGTTTTCATCGATATATAGAAAAAAAAATTGCTATGTTTAAACTTTTTGACCTTCAAATCCTAACGATTCTTCTTCAAAACGATTAGATATAAAAAAAAAACATTTTCCAATATTGGCCAAAGATATTGCGAAAGTACGAAGTCGCTCGTAAATTAATTATAACACTGACTTGTAGCTTCGGGATTCCTTATTTTTTCTCTTTAACTTCGCTTTATACTTCTTACCCTTACACTTGTCATACAATAATTTTCTGATATAGATGTATCGAAGTCCACTGTTCAACTCTTTCTCCCCTTTCCTTTGACCATATTTTTTTATGTTATAAACAATTGTTTTTTATAATATTTTAATTGACCCATTTAGGTAATCGCTAGTTCCATTATATTGCAATGTCTTTTGAGCGAATTCAACGGGGCTTACAGCACTTAACATATTTTTTACGTGCGACATAAAATTAGGTTTTGAAGATCGATCAGTCAAGAAATCGAAAGGTTGCGTTTCAAAAAATATAAAAGACATTTCGGAAAAACATTTAATTGAAAACTAATTATTCGCATCTCTGGAACAAATGAACGGTTTTCAACTCGATTTAAACTATGTGTACCAGTGAATTTCCGAAATGACTAGTAAAATCGCTTAACATTTATTCATACGAAAACTTTTTATAAATTCACATTTTTGAGATTCCGCAAAATCAATTTCGCCGATGGATGTTAAATTTTAAGACACAAGTTCTGTCAAGACTTATCGAGGTCCCAAAACGATTTCAATACAGAGACATCTCGTTACCAACATTTTAATAATGGTAAGAAAAGCTTCCTAGACCTTACAACGTTCATATCCGTAGAAAAATTTTGCAGATGGATTTGAAATATGTTCCCGAATTATAGAAAAAAAATCAAACTTCTTCTTAGAGACGTTAAGAGACAGATAGATAGCTACGCTACGTTTACAAATATATTAACTGTATCCAGCTTCTAGAACAACCTATGGATTCATTTTATTTAAATAAACCACAGGGATTGCCACTAAGATGACAGTGCCACTAAAAACATGTAAATGGGCGAGAAAACACAGACGTTACTGTACTGACATATGCACAGTACATTAATATGAGAAAATGATAAAGCCGTAGGCAGTGCTAGTTATTTTTATGCCAAATGAATGAATACATCTGCTAAATGACGTGCACAATTATTAAAAAGGTATTTTAATTCTCTTTCCATAGATATCAATTTCAAGAGGCGTCATTTAGTACAAAAGATGTCTAATTGCGCGCATATTTTATAAGTTGGGCAGTGTCGGTGCTAAGTCAGTGCACGAGCAGCAAAGGCCGTGTCCGTAGCATTTGCCCGACGGCCACGTCCTTATGTCGTGCGTGCCCTTTTCGTCACGTGTTCACAGCACTTTAATTGTTTCCAGGGTGTCCTTCGCGAGCTCGAGCAAAAGAAGCCTCAGCTAGACGAATTACTGCACACGGCCGAAAGCCTGAAAGGAACGGAAAACAGACAGCAACTGCATGGAAAAGGTAGGTTTGTGCATTTTTTTTTTTGGGCTGCCGTTTTGTTGAAAATTGTTTTTCTTAAATTGTTATATAAACATAAAGACTATCATAAACATGTCGAAAGTAACATTTATTATATTTGTGACTTATCAATTTTATTTTACAGTCAATATTACATTTTAACAAAGTTAGGTTTTTTTTTAAAATAATACAGCTCATAATTGTGTGCACCGTTTGTTTCTGTTTTATTTATTTTAGATTTACGAATAATATTCATTTATTTAAAAAATATTTTATTAATATAATTGTCTAGCAAAATAATTTACTTCAGACGTGCGCTTTAAATTTTTTTGTACCTCGGATTCTTTTTAAACATTTTTGGAATTGCGAAAGATTCACAATTATCAAAATAGTTAATCTTTTTCAGTGTAATCGGACGTAGTTGCGTAATAAATGTAATCTACGACGTGGTAAAGAAAAATTACGTAATTATAATAAATAAAAATATGTGTAATTAACGGGTGCTTAAAATTAACGTTTATTATCAGTAAAAACAAAAACATAACATTTTTAGCGATGAAGTTTCACGTCTTGGAAAATCATTTAATTTCTTAATTTAATTTAATCACTTAATTTGTGTTTAACGATCAAACTTCATTGTAAATTTATGTTTATAGAAATTTATAATTAAGATAATATTTAGAGCAATTAAAAGTAATATTTTTTTTAATAATACTAGTCATTTATTTAACTTTGTATGGATTGGACCCTTTTTACAAAAACTATATATATTTTTGTGACCGATTTTCAGCCGGTCAATCTAACGAGCTTGGTTCAAACCTGTGTATGAAAATCAAATAGTATTTAATTGTCAAAGCATTGTTTATCTATACTGTATCTATAGCGGCAATCATAGCTAAAATTAAAATTGATGTGTCGCTTAATGTGGCATTAAGGAGACTAAACGCGTTTACGTATCTCTCGTATGCGCAATATACTATATATTATGTATAGCAGGTACGCGTTTGTTAGTAAATGAAATCTAATTCGAGTTAGTTAAATCTGAGTATCCGTTATCGAGTTTTTGGCCCTTTCAAATGCAAATGGCCTGTGAATTAGCATTTAAGAGATAACGCTCGGGCTGGTCGCTTCTTTCGCTTCGCTAAAGCGAGATTAATGGCGCTACAAATTGAATGCCCTCGTACTCGATTATTTTATGGAAGTTTCGATTGATGGATTAGACGTTTCTATGGGTTTAACTTTTTTATATGACGTTCTATTGACAACGATATGAACACTACACATTACATGAACTGTTAGGACGGGACTTCAGACAAACTCCGAGACGAAAAATAACACATATTTCACAGAATCAGAGTGAGCAGAATACGTTACGTTGGAATCGATAAATCCCAGGAAATCTAAGTGTTCAAGTACAGACCATTACACCACCGTTGCAGCTGAGACCGGCTTCACTATCAGGCGGACCCTACGATGTGGTGAAATCGTGGGCCCCTTCAGTTACAGCCGGTCCGTTTGTTGTAAAAAGTAAAAACGGGACTGTATGTAACTATTGACGTAAAATATAAGAAGAAGATAAGTTATTACTGAACCTGACTGCAGTGTGTCATTTTATTTTTCTGCCCAAAATGAAATTTTTGCATACTGATGTAATACTGATACTGACGTAATATGTACTATTGACGTAACCGTCAAACGTGTCGGATTATGTTATACGTCCGTTTTTTTTGGTTATTCACAATTGTTTATACTTCACTCAAGTTTATAGAACGATCATTTCTTAGTGTAATATAAATCCTTTTTTATAAAATAAAAACAAAATTTGTTAAAGTTTCATAGAAATTTAGTCTGTATATTATTAAAAATATTTGGGTACTTCTTGACTATGCTATTATATATTTGTAATTATCATGTATTATCACAAAAAAAAATGGTTTATGAAAATTTTTATATTATTTTCATTTCTTTAATCATGACAAAAAATAATGAAATGTGTTGTTTGTCCTGTGTCAGGCTTACATCGTCCCACAGTCGAGGACTATCTCCAATAATTTTTTATTTGAGGGGCTTGTAATTTAAGCCCACCACGTCGGTCTTATGTGGATTGGGAGTCAAACAGTCATATCTACCAAAGTGTCGTTTTTGTCCTTATTTATGTAGTATCGTTATCATTTGTATAATATCTTGTAAATTTGTAGAATTTGTATAATGTCATCTATTTCCTGAGGATGTGCTGATTTGACATGAAACATACGTAGAAATAACAATATAACTATTTAGCCGACTAAGATAAACAAAATATTAACACTTGTTTAGGTGTTTGATATACGTCAATCGTCTCGAATCAACATTTAATTCGTTGATTGAGAATTCGTAGTAAAATAACAGATTCGATGGTCAGGGGTGGGTTGCATGCTGCATGATAACACATGTTGCAGGCAAGTTTTTGAGAACTAATTAGTCATTTCATCCGTGGTAAGGTTTCGAACCCAGAACTTTCGGTTTGAAGACTGCGCTTTTACCGCTGACCCACCACAATGCTCTCTTTTCTTATTAAAACTTTATCCTAAATACATGTTGTACGTATTTTTATTGTTTGAAATAGTCCTAAAAGCAATATACAACTCATGTGATACATAAAAGTGCTACGTCATCCTCTCTTTTGTTCCCAAGTAATTGTTGTACATTGATTTGATTTTTCACAAATTACATAGCTTAATTATAACCATGCACTGCAATTCCCATGTTATCTGCATACGTCAAGAGATAGGGATCTGTGTGCATTTATTTATTCATTAAGTAAAATTTTTTTATCCCTTTCCTTAATAATTTCCAGGAGTATTGTGATTTTTCAGTCGATGCTCGCTTCCAATCAAGTTATTAGTAAAATGCGATCTGTGTTGTTAATCTAAATACTGAAATATGTACTCTGTACTTAATTTGAAATGAAATTCAGTGGCGGTTTAGTGTGTTCTTGTATGATGTTTGCATGCTTCAAGTATTGTGATTATCGACTTATTGAATTATGGGATTAGAATCGAAAACGGAATTGGAATCGAGACTCAAACCGGAACCGAGAGTGGAACAGAGATCTAAGGGGTACCGATAGGCTTATTGGAATTAAAAATGTGAACGAAGGCGGTATTCATATTTACATTAGAATCGAAATAATTGAAAGTGAAATAAATATGGAGACCGACCTCGGAACTTGGATCAGAATCTACAGTGCAATAGAGATTGGAATAAAAACAGACTAAGATTAAGTTAAAATTGAATGTATAATTGAGATCAAAATCAAATCTCGTACTGTGATCGAGATCGGAATTAGGAATTGAAATGGATCTTGGTCGGACTCCACCAAAAACAAACGAAAGTTAGTTAGTTTTAATTTTTATTATTAATTAGTTATCAGAGTTAGCCGAACAATATTTTACGAACTCTAGAAATATATTAAAGCTTTACAAAAGTTTTTACATAAATTTGAGAATTGAAAATAATGCTATACTTAATTTACTATAATAATAAAATGTATATTGACAAAAAATGCTATTTTAGAAACGAATTCATTTGTCTGGTCGACAAAAGTTTTGTAAAAATACAGAATCGCGTTCGATCTAAAGACACGGTACAAAATGTTTCGGAATCCCTTTCGGAATGATTCTACTGGAAAATTTCTTTGTGAACAAGCGCGTGTTGATTCATCTTTGGGCAACTTTAGAAGTGTATCGGAAACTTTTCTTTCTCAAATATTGACAGGTTTTGATTAAATGTAATACAGAACTCTTGATTGCTTTGTATCTTCTAGAATTAGCTCAGTCTACGTAGCGCTAACAACAATTAATCCAGGCGAAGATATTATTCTAACTAGTTTTTTGATTTGGTGTATTTTCATTTTTGTATTTCGATGTTCAGTATTATATTAGCCGTTTTTCACCTATCAATTCTATTGGTTTAAAATATAATTTTGATTTGCTTAGTTTGAAGTAGTGGAGAAACTTTTATAATTCTATTTTAGAAATAGGACTTAATTTAAAATATTTCTTTTTTTTTTAATTTTTGTATTATTATATTTATCTACATTAATACTTTAGACTTATGCCAGGGGGTAATTCTAGTTCTAGAGTAGATAATGTTTATATAACTCTGGCGCTTATGTACATGTATAGTATGTTTAGGTACACACACTACACACGCACGCACGTACGCGTGCACGCGCGCGCGCGCGTGAATGTGTACATATGTTAAAAATTGTATTTTTTTAGCTTGCAAAACAAAATTTTACTATAATGTTCTGATCTCTTTATGTCCATTAAAGCATTAGCCGGTAAATTGGCTTTTGGGAGTTTACTCCTTAAGAATCCATTTTAATATAGTGTACCCGGTATGAAAATTTTATGAAGAGTGAAAAATACAGGCGTCGTCGACTCGAAATCGTTGTTTTTTGTATAAGTGTTTGATCTCTACTACTGTTGCCGACACCGCGCTCATCGGTAGCGTGGCCGAGCGGTCAAGTCGTGGGTTGGAATCCCACCGCTGTTAGACTTTTTTTTCATTCAAAATTATGAATATATTTTCCATAGCTTATAACATTATTATAACCAAAAATGGAAGGTATTATTTCACATAATGGTATCTTGTTATATTGTACTTGGATAATTGCAAAAAATTCTATTTAGGCGTACGATTTTCACAAACTAGTAACAGTTTTTTTTTATGTAACATGACATATGTATAATATTTTATCGTATCAATATAAATCAAAGTATAAACATTTTTTCACTATTATAAAATGTACGTTTATTTATTCCCTTGTCTTGTATATTCAAAAACAATCGCAATCAAAGAGTGAACTCCAGTCACACCACAAATTTTTTTTTGTAATTCGCTTCTCATTTCAGAGTACTTTATTAATAAAATAATCGTTGCTTTTCTATGTAAATATGGACGTAATAAAATAATCGTTGCTTTTCTATGTAAATATGGACGTAACTTACGTCATATTATGTCAAAATTATGGAGCTACGATAATATAATTAGGTGTAAAAGTTTATAATATTATGATATTTATTGGCGTTATTCATCACCAAAAAGAATGAACAACGTACGTAAATTGCATACCCATCTGAATTTTTCTAATCCGAAGAAGAAAAATACCGAAATTTTTTTCGTTTTTACAATTTTCATAACAACTTTTAGATGTATTTCGGTAAATTGCTATTGTTTTATTATCTGAAAAACGGAGCGCTCTTCGTGTAAGAAATTTTGATGGCTGACCTACTTGTGCGGTCGTACAAATTCAAATTCAAATTCAAATTCAAAATATCTTTATTTCATAGGTTACAAAATAACACTTGAAATACGTCATCATATTTGTGAATTTACACTTTACTGCTCGTTCGAAGGCAGTTTTCCCTCAAGAAGAACGAGCAAGAAACTTAAGGGTAGCTCTTTTCTAATTTGCACATACATATAAAACAAATACAAAACAAATTAGGAATGACACAGCCCGGTAAGAGGTCGAGCTGCTTATGCCCATTGATTTTTGTCTTCTAAATATTCTGAAATTGCATAGTACCCTTTTTACTGAGTGATTGTTTAATAACACTCTTAAATTTATGTAGGGTAAATCTTGTATATCTACAGGAACCTTATTGAATAGCCGCACACAGAGCCCTCTGAATGAATTTGAGACTTTACTTAGTCGACTAACATGTGAATTCAGTTTATTTTTATTTCTGGTATTGAGATTATGTCGACTACTATTTCTTTTAAACATTTCTAAATTTTTTACATGTAATAAATTTTCATAAATGAATTGAGATGCCAGGTTAAAATTCCAATTTTAAACTTATTTCTAAGGGATGTACGAGGTCCGAGCTTGTAAATTGCGCGAACGGCCCGCTTCTGCAACACGAAAATTTGAATATCCGGGCGTTTCCCCAGAGCAAGATACCATACGACATTAGACTATGGAAACAGCCAAAATAAACCAATCTGGCAGTTTCGACATCCGATAAATTTCTCTACAAGAAAAGGTTTCTCATACAAATAAGGATAACTGAAGAGTAGTCGTCATCAGTGCCCTTGATGTGACGAAAAATATAATAAGGCTTAGATGCGGCACTAAAAATGGTTTGCGAAGATAAACAAAATGTTGTAAACACAATAATAGACAAATTAGGGTTCCTTTGGTTTACACGATGATAATGCTAATGCTGTTTTCTAGTTTGTCACTTAATCAATACAAGTTCTAAGTTAACTTATCCTCGATGTTCGGAAGAGATTGAATTTATAATAGTTTTTGATGTGAATTTTGACATTGTATTTTAAACCTTAAGTTACCTTGTAACTCCAGTATAAAATAGATAACACATTCATAATACAGCCGCCACGTAAGCGCTTCTAACATTTAATTGTTGATGTAATAAATATATTATTGTTAAAAGATTAGTCATGCATTTTGGATGCAATCATCGAAATACAATCAGCACAACCTTTACATTAATTATGTATTCTGTTAGCGCTAAACTATTCTTTCACACCAGAAATTCAAGTGCAGAATTCGTAATGTGTTTTAAAAGATAGGTGTTATTGTTGGGCAGATCACATAAGTAAAACAAATACATGTAAAAAAATTATCATTTTAGTAATAGTGAACACTTAGTCATTCAACATTATCAGCGTTGGCGTGTATTCGTTTTACTCATACATCTAATATATTGTAGTCCAGAAGAGGAAGAAATACCGAAATAAAGTGACTTCCCCGTGTGCCGCATCCAGCAGGCGTTCGCGTTCTGCCTTTCGTCGTTCGCAGGCACTAACTTCATCCACGCCATGTTGAAGCTCGTTATTTGAAGATTGTTGGTGGTTTCGCCATGTCGAGACTCTCGACTTTTTGCTTATGTTTTTGTACATCTGCCTTCGGGAGGCGCCGCCCCGTTTGATTACGTCCGCGCTGCCAGTTACGACTTTCGCTCAAGGAAAGCGTGTTCTATTAAATAAGACCAAAAATATTATATATTGCATATTAATATGAAATGTAATAATCATCCCTTATACCTGGTTATTTTGAAAGAATGAAGATCTTACTTGGGTAAAAAGTTTATGTCGTGTGTAAAAATATTGCATATGTACCTAGCTATATATGTTACGAAAAAAAATTGTTTAAAAACCAAAATATTGCTTGATCCAATAATAACTCAAAGAATGAAGGTGTCTGGGTTTTAACCGACTTTAAAAAAAAGGAAGAACTCAACTGGGTGTCTTTTTTTCATTCGAAAGGTTGTATGTACTTCCTGATTGGTCCCATTCGTAATCCATTTTCGTAATCCATTTCATGACGAATTGAGCGGCGTCTTCGAATATTACTGCCATACATATAGCGATTTTTTTCAATTGTAAGTCGAGCTTTGTCGTTTAGAAACGATTATTTAGTAACGTGAAACTGATAATAAGACCACTGATGGCCACCAGCACTCCTTAATGTTAAGTATTTCACGCGTGACGATAAGACATCTCGATTAAGATAGTTAATTATAACTAAACAAATTTAAATAAGTGATTTTGCCGAAAATGGTACCATGGAAATGATGTGATGATGACGCCAGAAGGCAGGCGTCGGAACTCCATAAAAAACAATGTATCGTAGTCGTGTTTGGTCTTAATGGAATTGTCATAAAATGCGCTATAAACGATTTTTAACCGACTTCAAAAAAAAAGAGGAGGTACTGTATACGTCTATATGTTTTTTGCGTATGTTCAGCTATAACTACGTTAATCGTGGACCGACTTTGAAATTATTGTGTGTTATAAAGAATAAGAATAATTTATTTATTTTGTATAAGATTAATACAGTAGTTGCACTCCAACTAAGAATGTAAAGGCTTTGGAATGATTATAATTACCAGCGAACAATGAGTTTGGGATCGGAATGCTTTTTCACGTGCTCAGTACAAAAGTAAAGGAGATGCCTGGCCAATTTTATTATCCATGGCTTAATCCACACGCAAAGTAACTAAATTAATTATAAAGTCATAACTAGTAGATAACTAAACAAATGTGATATAAAATAAATAACCGCTTACAAAACCCTGTTTAAATAACTGTTGTTTTTGAAATCGGTTTTAGTTAAAGCAGGTTTATAGATTATAAGAACATATAATCTATAAACTTGAATATTAAACGTTAAATAACGAGTCAAAATGAGACACAATTGTGTCTCGTTAGAAGAAGGCTGTTTAAAAATTACTTAAATATTTTTTTTAAAACAGTGTAGTTTTTTATTTTAATTTTTATTTACCGTGCCGAACACAAGACAATTTATATCGTAAATAGAAACTACAACAGAAATTATTACTTGCACGTGGTAGGGATTTTTAGAATCATTTATCGCTAATATGACTATATATATCTCGATAACCGTTTTGGCATACAACGATGTGCGTGTACTTTATACAGGTATTAATTTTGTATGATTATTAGTTAGTTACATACTTTTTGAGTTTTTCTTATTTAGTCAAATTTTATTGAATAATTCATTTTATTAAATAATTTACAATATCTGTTAGTATCATTTGAGATTCTAAATCGAATGAGAAATATAGGACAACGGGACATGCTCTCTTGGAAAAAACTATGAACTTTTTTTCATTTGCATTGCGAAAATTTTCGTTTTTATTCGTTGACTTTCTCAGTTATAACCATACAAGGTATGCGACATCACATACAAATGTTTTGTATATAAAAATGTAGCACACTAAATAAACACACCATTAACGTTATTTGTAATTCCTTAATATGTTGAATTACCATTTGAATTATGATTTCATTATAACTGGTGACAGGTCATTACAAAAGTTTTACTTCTTTCCCCTTTTTTTGTTATGTATGAAACTCTTGGACAGTACCTGTTTACCTTTTTCATTAATGGCAATTAGAGTAATTATAAAAATTACATCGTTCGATTGATAAAATAAATGAAAAAAAGAAATGAAACAGCAAATAATAAGACGGCGATGCTGGGTCAAATATGTTGAATTTATTTCGTCGCTCCTTGTTTATATAGACCGTTTTATAAAACTTGAGCATGAATCATTTCAAAATAATGAAATAGAAAAGTTGTGTGTGTGGCGCACGACCTCGAAGCGATCCTAATTTTTTACGTTAGTCGTGTATTTCTAGTGTTATATGGGGTTACTGCAAATTATAAAAACAATATACATTAAATAATCGTGATTTGTTTTATTAATTTTTTATTAGAACATGTCGATATTACTTTGTCGTGTTTCTTAAAAAATGCGTGTACTAATTGTTTATATAGAGCAATTGTTTTTAAAGGTAAAAAAATATGGAGAGAAATGTGAAGTAAAAATACAAATATTTGTGTTTTAAAAATTAGTGATATAACTAACAATATAAAATTATTATGTAACTAACGTGTCAATGTCTCTTAGATATTACTTACGAAGGCAGTTTTTAACACTCCTTATCCTTTTCCTTCGCGAGAGCGAATGGAACTCGACCTTATGCAATGGCGGTAAGGTCCCATTTTGGGCATCAACGTGTAGAGATAAGTCCGGCGACATGTCACGCCGAGCTTTCGGGGCCGAAGTTCGGCGGCTGGGGGCCGATTCTCGTGACACTCGCTAATACTTTTCGCTCGTCGGGTAACGGAAATCGTTAA
Organism: Eumeta japonica; assembly: GCA_005406025.1. NCBI lineage: Eukaryota > Metazoa > Arthropoda > Insecta > Lepidoptera > Psychidae > Eumeta > Eumeta japonica. Next base: position 1,231,580 of record BGZK01000014.1, read on the forward strand.
GACGGCACGCGACAAACGAAATGTCGACTCCCGCGACCAACTCTGGCCAGTGCCGTTCGCGCGATCGGCTATCGAAAATGGTTCGTTGTGCGATGAGCACTCGTATAAAAAGCACTTGACCTACACGTGGACGAAAAGACGCGAGGTAATTCTGAATTATTTTGTTTATTTATCGATCATAACGTGTTAAATTCAACTATCCACAATCTAATCTATATATTTTTAGGTATTATATTACTATGAAGTTGTAAATAAATTCGAGTGTGTAAACTACTTCTGACATTTTAATACTGCATTTGTTCTTTAATACAAGAAATGGAAATACAAAAATCGTAAGTAAATACTATATAACTATTCTCTTTGAATCTGAATTCAGTGACCTATTATAAAAACATTACTTAATAAAAAAAGGTTTTGGAATTCCATAATCACATGTTCAAAATGTTTGAGCTATAATTTAATTAAAATATTGACTAAAAAAGATATTTTGTCTACTTTCTTAGAACATCCGCCATTTTGAAATTAAAATTATATCATGATTTTGCTTGACAAAACGTTTTGTTTAATATCTATGTCAAAGACATCTGAAGAAATCTGACGGAACCACCAGTGCGTTGCTGGCATCTTGGGTAAGAACAGGATATCTAATAGAGACCGTATTGATGTAAAAGAAGCGGGATGGTGAAGGGGGTAGGGTCACCTCTCACTGGAAAAAATGCAACAGCGGAAGCGTTACTTCACGTCTGTGTTCTGTGAGAGTGTGGTACCGCGCAGGTTAAGCCGGCCCGTTAAGTGCTGCAGTCAAGTCAAGTTGACCACGGCGTGGCTCTTGTCGCTCTAGATATATATTTCAATTCAATACATAAAATATGACCAGATCCAAATTTGGGTACAAAATTTCACTCCTGCATTTTAATAGGTCGACTAGGAATAAAAATTCGTTAGAAGTTAAATTTCATAGGTATTTTAATGATAATTTTAAAATAATTTCGTGCAACTTTTGCCTGTAATTTAAATAAAATATAAAGGCCTGACTTTGTAGCTGCCTTAAATGGCTTCATTTGGTAAATGAGCTTTGCTCTCTTGTCCCGTAATCATGAGGTACGCGTGTAAACTACGTAACGATTGTAAAAACGTAATGACCGAGCTTGTGGATAATGTAGGGTTGGTGAACGAATATGTGCTCATTTTTTTCACTTGAGTAAAATAATAGCTTTTTCCTAGCACTGAATTTTGCGTGAAAACAATGTTTTTTCTTTATTGTTATTTATTAAAAATGCGTATAAGAAGTCTGAAAGTAATTAACCAATATTATTCAGGTAAGCTGAGTTTTTGTTATTTTTTTCTGAATATAAATAAGAAGATCTCAATTTTACCAGCACTCAAAACCGAAGGGATTGCAATATGTATAAGACGGTCAATTAAAACAAATTAAAAGCAAAGATTGTACCAACTGGAGAACTGTGGACTCAGCCTACTCCTTAGAGAAATGTAAATTTAGATAAGAACCAGGTTTTGGCTGTGGTTGCCATTCAGAGTAAACGATCTGTCGATGGCGGTCACAAAGTTCTCTTATCGATAATATAGCTACTTAATTCCGGGTGAGAATTTTAAATAAGTAGCTATATAGTGGTCGGACGACTTTCTAACAATAAAATTTCTTATTTATCTATTCAGCACCCACGTACATAAAACAGTTATCAGTATTTTGAAAACTAGATCAAAAATATAAAATATTGTCTTCTATTTACTTAAAACTCACTAGCCCGTGGTTAGCATCGCCGAGGCCACTGTCTTTGGATTAGTACCTCTTGATTTTGACAACGGTGTTAAACTGAGTAACCAATACTTTATTTATACTATACTTGTAATAAATTATTTGTATTGTATAAATGAAAACTCAATATGAATTCTACTGATTTTATTTTAAACCTAAATGAAATTAAATAAATAGTGCTCAATCTCGAAATAAACCCCTTATCGTAATTTTGCAAAATAAGACAGACTCGCGTTTCATCTGACGCTGTTTGTTTAATTAATAAACTTTAAGTTGGCTCCGAAATTATGCTAGAGCTTTCGTCTAATATTTGCTGACGGGCCTAAGATTATTCTAAGAAGTGACTATGTTTTGTTTGCAAACGAGCTTTAAGCGGAAGGGACTGCGGGGGTCAGGATAAGCTCCCGACTCTACACAACTGCAATCACGAAACACATATGTTTTGGGAAATTTTCAAGTAGTTGTGCTTATTAAGTTATAACGTAAATTTTAATATAGTGTATGTGTATGATATAATACTACGATCATCTAATCTAATCTAATGTCTGTCTTTATGATATTATGGAAATATTGGATAGGCTTAAAAATGATCGAATACAAATGAAATACCTATTTTAGTAGCTTAATTTCCATCTTACAGCATCACTAAGTACCAAGTAAAAATTTAGAATTTATCAGAACCTCGCACAATTAGTAGTAAAAATAGGTACTATTGAGAGGAAGCGAAGGTCCATGTTGAAGTTTCGCCGTCACCTTATCTTCATTCTGTCCTTCTAATTCGTGAAAGCCAAAGGAATACCGGTGCTATTTTACTCTCTCGTCAAACAGCGATAGAATCAAGTTTTCAAAGTTTGGATATCTCTTGTATTACGCTAATCACATCCCTTCTGAGCCATGTCTTTGCTGACGTCACTTTTGAGGTGATGAAAATACCATCGCGAATGATGACGTAAATAGGTTTTTGCCTATGTTTAAAACCTTTAATTTTACATTACTGCATTATTGATAGAATTGTCGTATGAGATAAATAACATTCTTAAAGTTTGACGAGATTAATTTGGGATCTAATTGCCATCATGTAATATAATTCGTAATCGTATGCATTGTTGAAAAATATTGTACATTATTGTAGTTTATTATTATTATTATTTGCTTACGATTTGCTTATTTGCTTATAGGTTTACATCTTACTATAATGTTAGAAAAATATAAGGAATTGATTACGATAACTTGTCGACTTTTTGTTTTTTTTGCGACGCCCCCTTAAAAGCTTCCTTTTGGTTAAAAAACACTGGGAAAATTTTATTTTTTTTTAATTCAAAACAACACGTGCCTCTGGACAATCTACGTTAATTTTTGGGTATGATCATCTTTTTTGCGAATTTTTCATGAAAAATACAATTTTATTCGAAATGTCAAAAATTATAGAACTCAAATCAATAAAAAAACAATAATTAATCAAAATAACTATAAACAAAAATTTTAATTCGAAAAAATTAGATAAAATTATTATACCCAAAAATTACCTTAGGTTGTCTAGAGGCACCTGTCGTTTTGAATTAAAAAAAAAATCCCAGTGTTTTTTCACCAAAAGGAAGCTTTTTAAGGGGCATCGAAAAAAAAAATAATTTTTAATGACTCCCCTATTGCCAACAAAAAAGAAGTGTTAAAATTAAGACAAAGTGATCCCTTTACACTAGAAGGTTTTAATGACAAAACATAGAGGATTCGTCAAAGGCATACAATAGGTAATGTGCATAGAATGAAAATGTGTGGTAGCAGTGATATTGTTAAGTGTTACTATAATACTATTATATGTAAAATTAGCTATAATGATGGACATTGTACCAAATTGTCGTTTGATGTTATACAAATAATTCTACTAAAAAAAATCTAGTAATATACGCTTTGCTTTCATACCTGGTTGATGTTATTAGCTGTCGGAATACTCCAAAAATTCTGGCTACCCAGGTAGGATAATAAACATTTTCTAGGATCAAATTACGAAAAGTTGTGATTTTGTCGTCTTCATAAAATATCATAATAATCAGAGCTGCAGAAATTCCATGGATTGACGCCGGCGAGTCAAAATATACATGTATACCTACTCAATACATATATATCTATGTAAAGCTCGTGTCGTTAAGAGGTCATAAATCATTCTAGAGTACGAAAGTCAGAGGCGTGTCGGCGGTTCTTCGCCCGTTTCCGGACATCGTTCAAATGCAGTGCTCCTTTTATGGTTAATCTGCAGCTCGAATCTTTTGAGCTCTTAGCTGTTCGCCTGTTCGTTTGCAGACGCGCTTATGATTGTTCATGTAGATGCCACTTTAGTCCTTTGAAAGTCTGACGTTTTTTAGAGAAATTACTTAGAATAGATGAAGAAGGGAATACATTAGAGAAAATTCTGATCGATCGATAGGCTTGTCTGTACTGTTTATTTGATAGTTGTTGCATTGATCTCATCTCATCGAATCAGTCTTCAGTTCTGATACAAAAGTATTTATTTCCTCGACTAAACACCGAGTAAGGGACCCTCAACTCGAACAGCGCGCAGTGCTTCAGGTCGAACCTCACAATTTTGAATAAAATACTGTACTTCTTTGCTTCTAAAGTGTAGTGTTATAAATGTAGTACAATTTAATATCTCAATAAAATATAAAAGTATACGAACGGGATTGTCAACTTCACAAATGCACCGGTTTTTCACCGGCGTGAGCTGTGTATTGTCGCATATCGCGGTGCACGTTAAACTTCATCTCGTAACTCGCATACGGACGACGGAGCAATAGAACGTCGTCGCGTAGCGTGAGCGGCGCCCGTCTACGACACGTCTAGAGCCGGCGCTTTCCTCTTCAATGCTCTTGCGGCGTAAATAAGCGACTATGAATTGTTACATTTGGTACAATCGCCGAGAACTGTTTTGAATATCAAATGTCATATGGAGAAAAGGTATAAAAATAACTTGATGTGGAAGAGGGGTGGGACAAGGATGTAGCTAATGAGAGTGCAAGAGAGAGAGTAAAGCGAAAAGGAAATGGGCAGAGATTGAAATCGGGAATAGGCTAAAGATCGGGGTAGGTGATGGGACTAAGATCAAGATAAAGATCTAGTTCTTAATAAAGAGTGCAATCTAGATCAAAAGTATTTAACCATAAATATGGATCACGGGGCGAAAGCTCGCTGATTTTGTGACATAAATGAACAAGTAAAGTATAAGTTTTCAATATTTTATGAGAACATAAGACAATATCGTCGCTTTTAGCAAGAACGATTTACTTTCGTTTTCCTCTAATAGACAAAATTGTGTACTGTATTGTCAGGTAAAAACTAAAACTTTTCTAAGCAATCGCTTATCTTTTCCCTTTAGTTAATCTTTGATTTTTTATCTTAGTATACATATGGTAGTCTATTATAGAAGTATCGTGTCCGTTTTAAGTGTTATAGCTCTACATAGCTATATAATTTTTTGTGTATTTAATCAGTTCCAAAGATGGATCATACAGTGCTCCAAAAATAACTAATTTCCAAAATTTTTAAGCAATGAACTTTTATTTAGGGACTACTTAGACCAGCTGAGCCCGTGTAAATAGCAAACAAAGTTACAGAATTCCCAAGCTCCACTCATTTATAAACTAGAGCGTGATCGTTTGATATATATTTCCCGAAATATGGTTCCGCACTCGTCGATTTGTTCCAGTGTGATGTGCCGCTTAGCTTGCGACTGTACCGCTTTTAGCGCGGGGTGGCGCGAGCGCTGTGTATGCGCGGTGAATACGCCACGAGCGCGTGCGGCGGCGCCACCGCGGCGGCTGGCTGCTTGAATGAAAATGTGTCATGTACCGTTCTTAGCATAACTTGACGAGCAGTTATTATCAAACTTGATTCGTGTTGTAATTACAACGGTAACAGTTTTTCTCGATAGAATAGGGCCCAGCGCGATTATGGCGTCAAAGAGTTAACGTCGTTAACTCTGTGACGCGCACCCACACTTCATTGACATGGGTGCTTCGCGACATTTGTTTTTTATTTATTTTTGTATTTCTTTTTTTTAAATAAAATTATGAATATATAACAATATATATATATATATATATATATATATATATATATATATATATATATATATATATATATATATTCATAATTAATATATACCAATATATATTTTATGAATTATATACGATTCATAAAATTCTTAAAACAAATTCCAAAAAAATAAATAAAAATAGTCTTCGAAAACCTATTTTAACAATTCTTTAAACAGACTTCAAAATCAACCAATTAGTAGTTTTTGGAGGGTTCCAGTTAAAGGTAAATCAGAATGTTTTGTCTTCTTAGATCTCTTTTTTGATTCAATATTCAACGTTTCATATTCACGTTTAGATCAAAAGTAGTTTTTAACGACAAATCGCAGTATTATGTCGTAACTCCTCACCATTAAGGAGTGCTGTGGCCATCATCAGGTCAGCAGCATGCAGACGATGAGTCTAGACGCAAAACTTTGAATAATAAAAAAAGAGCTCAAATACAATGTACATGCCTATAATATTTGAAAATTTCCCTCCATTTCTTTGGGATCCCATGATCAGATCAGTCCACTCCGGGAATATACTCTTTAAAATAAAAAAAAAATGAAATGGTCAACAGTTGAGAAATTATTGCTGAACATACATAAAAATACATACAGCCGAATATAGAACCTCCTCTTGTTTTGGAGTCGGTTCAAAACAGAAGATTTCTTTTTTTAGTTCTAATTTTCAGTCAGTTGTATTTTTATTATCTAGTTGAAATTTATCAGTAACGGCACTATTCAAAGTCACGACATTTGTAGACGTTTTGTGATGAATAACAACATCGTCTATACGTCTTTTACAAGTAGCTAATGGCTTCCATTGCAATAAGGAAATATTTCTCTTTTTCTACATAATTCTGCTTTCATATGATCTGGCGATTCAACTCATAGAAATAACCGAATAACATATTTGAAGTTCATCTGCATTGTGGTGATTTACTATTTTATTCAATTATCTAAAAGAAAACTCATATTTTTTACACAAATAATATTTTTAACAATTTTTCATAACAGACTTTAAATAATACACATTGAGTCTAGTTTTAAACAACTATATTTAGTTAGCGCAGGCAGTGATCGCTGAGTGGTCAAAGTATTGCCTTCGAATAAAAAAGTATTGAGTTAGGTTAGTGGTCGTAATTAAAATAAATTAGCCAACGAGCTCTTAATGAAATTTCATCGTTTGCGGCGAACGAATTTTATATGTAAGGGTGGTAGTGAACTCTTTTGTCAGAAGAAAGTTCAATTAAACCATTTACTTCATACTTTCGAGATCATTTTAAGCCGTCTGTCCAGGACGTATTCATCGTATCGATTTCAAGAGTCGTTAATAACCCTCAATCGGTATTGGATTAGGATGAAGGACGTGAGGTTAAATCCCTCATCTGAAATAAAAAAAGATTGTGGAAGGATTTGCTGTTCGTGAGAAGGTTTGAAGGATGCAAACAAAAATATCTACTTATCTTTATATACTTACAAGTAAAGTTATTAAGTAGTCAAGCTATTTATGCATTCTTTGACTTGACGTAGAAATTATGTCAACATGGTTCAACAGTTAAATAATCAGTTTAACCTTCTGTCTCCTTGTAAACTATTTCAGACGCTCGCTTACTAAGTGAGACGTAGATGATAACCTCATGCGCATCAAAAACCATGTGCGAATGTGACGTTTGAGTTAACAGAAACGGCGTCACCGATCTTCAATAATAGGTTACTTTTGAATAGATTGTTCTCAATATGTGTGTCTATAAAATACTAAGCGACTTAGTGAATTATCGTATGAACTTTAAATTACCTCACTGTCAAAGTACCATCTCACAATGTTTTTATTCAGATATGGCAGCTTGGATATTTAGTCTTCCGCGCGAGCTCAGTACTTGTCGGGAGGTTACTAGAGACCGTTTTTACCGAAGCGACAACAAAATCCGGCACGGCGGCTTAGTGCTTTCTTCGTGGGACGCAGCGAGTGCTTCGACTCGACTTAGAAACTCATTTGTAAATTCATCCATGGTGAGAGTACGAATCGATTGTGACAACTCGGCTGCCGCCGCTCAAGACTCGGTAAATAGCTGGTCGAAATTCATTTGTACGAATAATCTAAACGGACTTAATGAAAATATAAAAGTGCGTTTTCCCTCGGCCTATGTACTGAACCACTTCTCCTTATCTATTTAGAAGGATGCCCTTTTGTCAAGGCCGGGATGTGACAATGTTTGCCGAAGGCGGACCCTCCCGGTGGACGCGCCCCGTTTAAAAACCCTGTTCGGTCTGAAAATACGTGGAAGGAGGCCGGAGGAAAACAATTTCAGGGTCTCGGAGGTTCTACCTAATAAATCCGTTTCGTTCGTATGTCGATTTCGATGTGGGTATCGCAGAGCAAGAGTTATTTACTACACCGGGCTGATGATTTATTGTAAGTTGCGCATTTGGTGTGGGTCAAGCGTTCGATGCAGTTAAATGATTAATCGCGTATTTTAAATATGACAGATGTTAAGCTATAACAAGCATACGTAATCATAATATTGTTCGTATATGCATAATACGTGTGTTTACGTATACGTATTTCTGAAGACTTATATTTTACACTTCATATTTTACAGCTTTATATATATTCTATTTTATTTTTTATTCCGAAACTTGATTTCAGGATTTGAGGTTATAATTGTTTATAGAATTAATAATCTCAAAAATTATTATTTTAATCATACAGAAAATAGCACACATATGAAGCACATTCTTGATTTTGCATAAGTAATTTTAATTTAGCAAAAACAATCGGTATTCTTAAATTAAACAGAAAATCAAAATAGCATAATTTAACATGAATATTAAGAACCGTTATTATTATGATAAGTATGTATCTTTTCTAGTACTGCATATTTGATAATCTAACATTAACGATTATATTAAATTATATATGTTAATACAAAAATAATTCAAATAAATTTGATTGTTCTAATTATTTCACACAGGGGGCGCCTCTTTACAAGCTCTCTACATGTATATAGTCGAGTACAGTACGGAATATAACTTAAAAATACAACATATTTTTGAAATGTGTACAATTTATATTTTAGCTGTAGAAAGTGATGAAATTTAACTAAAGATTAGTAGGTAGTTTTTTCAGTATTTTAAAAGAAATGAACCTTTTGACATACAAAAATTATTTTTGTTTAAGTTAATTACTATATCAATATTGATGATAAAATTATATTGTAATGTAAATATTTTCGATGCTTTAAAAAATCTTCCATTGAATGGAAATCGAATTTTCGAATATTTTATGTACGTATGCTTTATATATTTTTAAAAAAAGCAATTTTTACCTTATCCGTCTGGTACATCATAAAAGTGAAACAAAATCGAATTAGCGCAAGTATACCTGTGAACATTAGGCCTATAAATATTTTACGGCGCTCCTAGCTTTTACACGTCCGCTCTACAGGTTAAGTGGTCGATGTATGTTATTTCTATAACCGGTAGAAAGAATATTATTTGTACACCTCGTTTTGTATGTCGCGGTACTTTTTTTTTGTTCAAAACTACGACTTTCTTAAATGTGCATATATAGTATATAAAAAAATAGGGTAACGCCAATTATGATTATGTATTAATAAGACGTGATAAGTTATGACTCTGTTATCTATTATTATCTATAACTTGCTTATTATTATTTCATTACGATCGCATTTAGCCACAAATCAGCTATCGCGGAAAGCGCATCAGGTCTGGGCGGGCGGGATCGTTACGGCGGGCGGCAGTCCCCGCCCAGACGCCGCGCCGCGAGCACGTGCTTCTATCGTTTTCAAACACAAACTAAGAAAACATCCAAAAAAAAAAAAAAAATGTTTTTCTATACAAACAACGATCTCGCAGTGATTTGAGTGCGAATTTATTGTTAAGTGTTTCAAATATTAATAATAATAAATATAAAATGAACGTAAATGTGAGGCCTATATGGAAACATATCAAAATTCTTTTATAAGTGTTTTATAAGTGTAGTCGGCTTAAGGTGCTCGGCACTGAATTATTTTGGATTTCGGAGGCGATGTGAGTTCCACGACAAGCCGGGTACAAGGTTTTTCTTCCGCGGCATTTTCCCGGGGCAGCTCTTCGCTCGCGGGTTTTTCACCGGACGAGATTTCACCGGGATGGATTAATGAGTTACAGACAAATCAACAAAATAACGTGATAGACGGGGCTGAATGTGGCATATTAATTTTTTAAAAAACATCTAAATCTTAATCTATATGAATATGAAATCTGTCTGTAATTTATAATTTGTTTTTTGTATACCATTTGCTATTACAAAATCCACTTATGGATAGGCATTTTGCACACAGTTAAATGCAAATTATTTATTGTAAGAAGCAACATTTAGCGAAGTTTAAATAGATCTAGGAGATAGTTTAACATGTCAACTTTGTCTATTTAAAACGAAGTGACAATCTTCTTATTGATATGTCCAATCCTTTGACTGAAATGTGATAAAATCTCTAATAAATGTTTTGTAATTTAAAAACAAGTAAACTTTTCGGAGTTTTACCTGGGACTGTTTTCTTTTATATGTCTTGGTTTTTGAGTTTTAAGATCTTTAAAGAGGAATTCAAATTTTAACTAAGTGTAGTATGCGGGATAGACTAAGTTTATCGCTACATTTTTTTTTTAATTTTGTTACATTAATAATTTCTTAGTTATTGTAGCGAGCACCATAAACAGTTACGTTAGCACGGCGACTTTATTCCGCTAAGCATGCATTATAAACGAAGTAAAAGGCTTACAAGGTCGAGGTAATGTTTTGTTAGGTCTGGTCTCTACTAAAAAAAATTTGTGTTCTTGTAAGAAAAAAGTAACTCAATTAAGCTGTACTTAGATCTCTATAATTTAATAAACGGGCGCGTTATTGTAGTTAACTTTTTTTCTATAAAGAAAGCCATTAAAATGCAATCTGCCAGTAATACAGACACGCTTGACAGCATTGATTTGGCGCAACAGATAACCGAGCTCGAGGTGGTAGGCCTTCAGATATTGTCGGTCCATGACGGGACTTACATTTGTTGCTCCTGGTCTTAACGTATAGCACTGACGGTGTGCGTGTGTCCCAGTACAACTTGTAAACAATCGAATCTACCGATAATTTCATTAAAATCTACAGTTACGTATTCATAAACACGTCTTGTTTAGTTGTATTCGGTCGTGCGTAGTTTCGCTAAGTAGAATGTGTCTCGGTTTTGGGATAGACGGTTAAAAAGGATATAAAGAAAAAATCGTTTATTTACTAGTGTCAAAATTCGACTTTCAAATTAGTTGCAAATTTAAATAATAAAATTCATAATTACGCCTTACATTGTAATCGGTTTATTTTTAACAACATCTATTTCGTGTTATACCGTCATTACCAATCAATTGCTACTTTTTGGAATTTGTTTCATAAGGAAGTAGAAGATTAGGTACTCTATATTAAAAAATAAAATATATGCATTTAAAAAAATAATAAATATACACCATTTTGACAATTAGTAATCACACACATAAATTCCTATTTTCAAATGGATATAAGTATGTACTGAGTTTTTAATGATAAACTTATCCAATGCATTTTACGTCTCGGTGTTGTTTAAAAGAACGTGTAGCAATAATACAAACGTAGCCGTAAACAGTGATCTTGAAAAGTGTGGGTACGATATGACATTCAGACATAAACTAAAAGAAAGATCTAACTTTAAAGGTGCCCAGTTCGCTACATAATCTGACAAGCTATCTTCGACGTTTATGCTTATCTCGATAAATATATATGATGTGATTTGCGCTTAAAGCGACAACTGCACGTAACAATTTATATGAAGTGGCTGGGCAGTTCTTGTCGAGATCGTGTCGAGTCTGCTAATGAATTTCTCCTGTTGTGTATCTAGTAGGTTCGCACACAGCCGAAAAGCCGTGTAAAGGGTTATTACCGAACCGTTCTCGAGGGTAGGCCTGTTGATGCATAATTTAGTGCACGCAGTCGTTTCTACTTCTGTCCCGTTCCCGCACGGCTAGTTGGTCTACTGCCAAATACAAAACGAAAGTGATTGTTTTCCTTGAAAAGCCACAGGAAAAGCTTTTCACGGTCGGTTTTGCATTTTTAATTCTCAACTCAATAGTTCAACTTCAGTTTCTAAGAGCCTACAGCCGAAGGTAGCTATTGTTGTGCGTTGATATCATCTCGATCAAAATTTCCTCACTTTTGTTATCAAAAATGAGTATTATTTAAAGTAGTTGTTCACGTTAATATATCGTTTTTTCTACTTCTATTTTATTATGAATACTGTGAGCATAATCAAACAGGAAAACTTGAACTAGAAAAATGTATGTACAAAGGTATGTGCCTTCGCAATAGAAAATATTTTAGATAAGTCTGTAGATTCCAGCGAAAACTAAAAAGTACATTGAGCTAGTGAAAAACAAGAGAAATTCAATATTATTGCTCGGTATAATTATTTGTAATTAACTACCTTGTCATTTCTTCACGCAAGTCGCTAAGATTGCTACTTCTCTATTCTGGTCGCGCACTGGTTAATATAGCAGACGAATATTTGATGTGTGTTAGTTAAAAAAAGTCAATAATCGGTTGATTACGGTACTTATAATTTAATCAGACGTGGTGAAACCCTTCGTTAGCGTAAAAGGGTGGGGTGTTTTATATCGAAATCAAAGCATTATAATTGCTTCTCAAAAAAACTGATTATAGGCAACTTATTAAAATTATATTTAAATACAAATTAATTTTGTGTATGCTAATTCTCATTGATCGATTATGGACCAGAAATACATTTATTATGTTTAACTAGTTTCACTTTAAGACTACGAAGTACTTTTAAATTTTTTATGTGTAAGGACAATACTTATCGTGATGTTTGATTCTAAGGTTAGCGACAAAAACCTTTAACCGGAGATTTAAATATAAATCATGAAACCCTTGATCTTGTTTCTATCCCTTCAAGGTTTATGACCATAAACAAAGCGATTTTCATTTTTACCAGTCGTGAGTTACTTTTGCAACCCTAAAGTTTCAAACCTTTCTATGATTTCAGAAGAACGTTTGAAGGTTCGCGCTTCATAAAATTATAAAATGCCTAAACTGTAAATTTACTCCTCATTTTGTAGACGTTTAAAACTCACATTTGTTCTAAAATGTTCTAAAAAATTCCGTTGTAATAAACCCAGTTTGATTTACAGTCAAATTGATTTTATAGCAAAGGAAATAAATACGTCAATACAGCAGAGATCAAACAAACCGGCGAAGTTCGAGTTCCCGCTGTCAGTGTCCCGTATATTTTTTACACATTCTATTCGGTTTCAGTCACCCCACCGCTGAAGATTAGGTACCCTCCCACATTTTTTTTCTTAAAGTCGAGGTGCAACAGATTAGTGGTTAAGACCGCTGCATTCAAACCAGGAAGAATCATGACCGTTGTTGACCACGGGCTGTATAATCGATAACTTTTTAACTAGAATTAAATTATTGTCTCCTTCCCTCGAGATTGCGTTAAGCCGCCGGCCCGGTCTTTGTTGCGCTGTTGACGACAACTGTCGTTAGCAGCCGACGACCCATATTGACTGAATTAAAGGGCGTATGGGTCAAGCTAACGATTTGATCTATTTATACATACAGTGTGTAAATGAGCATCACCTCGCCACTTATTACCGTTGTAAAGTATCATATTCTAATTAAAATAAGCATAACCATAAGCATAATAATAAAAATAACCAAAACAGTAAGTAATTTTTTCTCATATTAAGTTTCTTGTAATTAGAATATAATATTTTATAATGGGGGAAAAAGTGGTGCGGTGCTGTTCATTTACATACTGTATTTAATGCCATGAATTTTTGTATGATTAAAAAATGTAAAGTATATCATTGATATACGGTGAGATGAACTTAAAAAAAAACTTAATTAATGAAAACATACATTTTTTTGACTTGTAAATCAAAAATTCAAATGGACACTATTTAAATCAAAATGAGAGTAAAATGAACTTCTAAAATTGTTTCATATATACACAAAATATTGCAAAACATATTTCATTAGAGAACAAGTTATTAAATTTTCAGTATTTCGGCAGAAGGTTGGCAAAATGAATCTTATGTAATTGTGATGTAAAGTATTCAATTTGTAATTTTTTGTATTTAAATATGTTTTTTGATACGAGAAAAGCTTATGTTTGTTTTAATTATTTATGAAAATATATTATATATATATATATATATATATATATATATATATTTTGCATACAGAATAAGAGACATACTTTCTTGTATATTTTCGGTAATGTAAATGGTAATTCAAATATTTAATATAGATGTGTTAGACGGGAATGCGCTCGCGCGTATCGATCTTTTTGCAAAAAAAAATTAGTCTGAATGGCTCTTTTCATTCGAATGCTTTGGAAATTCATATACAGTTTCATCTAAGAATTTTTTTGGGCGTAAGCCCTGGCACCATTGTTCCGGTAGTAAGTATTTGAGTTACCAAGAAAAATGTAGGTTTTTCCAAAAGGCACTAACTTCTAGAGCAAAACCCCCTTACAATATCCCTGAACGGCTTTCGCGGATGCCAACTTTTGTATTATAAAGTTGCCAGAGCGTAGCCCGAAGTGATATACATAAATTTTATACATCGGGAAAGCTTTTAGGGGATCTTATTATTCCGATGTTTCGGGGCGCTTGGCTCTTTCTCGGGAGAATATCAAAAATTTGATTTTCTAGAAGGTAGATAATAGATAACGACGGCACATCGATCTTTCCTTTGTTCAGAGCTCTGGAGGAATTACGAATGCAATCTTGTAAATTTCACGTGCGAACGAGTGCGTTGATGGTGATTTACATCAGGTACAGTTTATCTTTTAATGCTTCGATTTCATCGCTGAACCTGCTAAACTTACTATTCAAGGGTTCACTCATCTGCATCTGCCCCAGATGTTGATGACGTTAAGCCAATGGTATTTTTGGTTATTCTGCTTTTTTTCTTGTTGGTCATAAAGAATTCTGGATGAACATAATGTAAACCTCGTACCAGGTTATTAAATTAAGTTATTTTTTATTTTTAAGGCTGTTATTGTAAAAAAAAAAAGAATTAAGTGTTATTCTAATTTAATAATTTTAAAATGATCGACATCTATAAATGATCATTCGAGAGATAGTTGTCATTATAAAATTCAGACATCAAACTGTAATAGTAATTAAATAATAAAGTTTTAAAGTACATATGTATTCCGGATGGAAAAAGAATGTTTGATGGCTCAATACGTCGTTGTTTTTTAGACGATTTTAGTTTAATCGTCCGTTTTTAATATGGTACCACTTCACCTTCACATGCTTCACAATCATCGCACGAATACGAGGCTGCTTTGGGCTGTGCCGGAGCCCTGGGGCGCACTCTAAAATAAAACGTGAATGTTAAACTGCGATGACGGTATTTTGGGGACCCGCCAGGCTGGAGATCCGGGCCTGCGCTGCGCTCCTGTGGAAAAGACATGAATATTATGGCTCAATAACTAAAAGCAAACTCGTCGATTTCACGTACTGTGTGTCGTTACGTTGAATTGTTTTATAGCAACTTCTCCTACTGCCGGTGCCTTAGTTAATTTCAGTTATTCTAACGTAATGTTGACGATGGTTCAACTTATCATATTTCTCTACAGTTTCTTTGCTAGCTAGATACGGGATTTTTTTACGTAGGTGTACAGGTCGCTGGACTTAACACAGCACATGGAAGATAGAGATATGATGGCCATTATAAAAATGTGAAACCATTTGATGACTTTTGTTTCTATCTCTTATGTATCATATCAGTTTACACGATCT
The DNA here is from genome assembly GCA_005406025.1 of Eumeta japonica. Classification (NCBI taxonomy): domain Eukaryota; kingdom Metazoa; phylum Arthropoda; class Insecta; order Lepidoptera; family Psychidae; genus Eumeta; species Eumeta japonica. The sequence continues at coordinate 1,247,281 of BGZK01000014.1, forward strand.
CGTTCCAGGGTACCAGGTATCCATCTGTGGATGCGTCGGGTGCTCGGGCTGGCTGGCACCTTCAGGTCTCTTGTTGTCAAATCTCTTGAATCTCACCTCTCGATATGTATCTGCAGCGGGGATATGCAGCAATAGAGTGTACCTAGCCTTTTGCTAAATATTTTCATATCGATTCAGAATACATCCTGATGATCACCCGGTCGTTTTGCTAACATTCATTTAAAATAGGAGTGGTCTACTTATTAAAGATCTAATGCAAGGCATAAACGTAATCTATGGAAATTAGAAAAATTATTTTCAAAGATTGGAAAACATTTAACAACATAAAAGTGTGCTCAAGGAGAAAATAGTGTGTCACTTAGTGGAAAAGTGAATGACATATATTTTTGACGTCGCATTAAATTTTCTTACAACACATTATTTTATTCAAAACAGGCACGCTGTATGGAAAGCTTTATATATTTGTCTGTTTACATGCTGAAAATTACCTACGTGTGTTAGGCATTGTAGCGTCCGTCTCCATGGCAACGAGACCTTCGTGCCGGCGGCGCCGTCAACTTTAATTAACTCCCGGCCGGCGGCGCGCTCGTCGCTTCCCGCTGCAGCTGTGCTAGGAATACTAAAAATGGCACGCTATGAGCTGACACTGCCTACGTTTTACGATTCATTGCATTTCCACGTCGTGTCGGACCTTTGTTTGTTTAGGTGTTAGAGTACATTGCCGGTTATTGTCATAACTGAGACTATCATAACTGGAAATTTTCGCTTTAGACAAAACTGCTTTAAAGTTTACAATAACATAGAAAAAATGTCATGTCATGCTTTGTAAGACTCTCTATTATCATCAATCATATCATCAACACAATATGAAGATGAGTATCCAAATTTATAAATCTCAATGATTAGATTTTACGGTTATGACCGTTGGGTGTTAAGGAAGAACGTGACAGCAAGTCGGGCGACGCTTGCGGTCAGTGAAAACAACTGGCTGTTCGTTCATCAAAAAGTCTAACTATCATTCACGAGGGAGCAGGTGCGATGGATAGAGTGGAATAGAGTCATAAGTGAAAAAGAAGACAACAGTGCAGTCTTCTTTGTATGCTCGAATCACTTTCTGTCTATCAGACATACTCGCTGTCGAACGATAGACTCATAGGGAAGCAATGAAGGAATAAACCTATTAGAAAACTTCATCTCTGACTTAAAAAAATAAACGCAATAAATAATTAATTTGTACATTTATATATTTTATACATGTATAGGTGTGTACCCGAATTTGCACAATAATCCGAATTTTTTATGCTGAAATAAAAATGAATTCGATAGATGTCTGGCGAAAGAAACCGACGTTTGTTTCAGTGTAGTTTTATCGAATCTGGAATTCAGGGAAGTTAGAAACTCCAGTCGGCCGCCCGACGGGATACTGGGTTTTAAAACTTTCAAGTTATTCCAAGTTGTAAATTCACACGAAAGGCTGCGAGCTCCTCGAACATTCTGACGCGCAAACCGCAAACGTAAATTTTAATGTAGCAATTTCTAAAACTGATTGGAATAACCCATTTAAAATCGAAAAAAATATGTAGTTATTTTATTCAGTGCATCGTGTGTTATTAGTAAATTAGACTCTTGCTGATCTAAAATTGTAAAACTGCGCTAAACATAAAAATGTAGGGTACTTTTAAATGAAAATAAGTACTTTCGTTCACAAAGACAACCAACAAAAGCAATGTACAAATCTACTATATTAATAAGTTAATTAATATACTTATTAAATTACATTAGTTAAATTTATTAACACTATTATATTACGAGAAAATATTCTATCTAATTTTCAAAATGTTTAGTACCTTTGCTTATTCAAAAATACCACTTGCTATCTGTAAAGGGAAAAATCGTAAGAAAATCTACGCTACGAGGGAAGGCGAAAATTTACATCTTTTCTTTGTGGAACTTATTATTTCGAGTTCAAACTGCGGAATGTGGCCACGTATCAAGTGTTTGTCCTCTAGCAATCCCATTCTGAGAATAACGTCGTGAGCTTCTAAATGAAAAACCGTGTAACTTATACACTGGAGTTTTTAGTGTATTATTCATAATATTAAAAAGTTTGACGACAGTGTTTTCTACTATCCTCTATATTTAATAGACAATTAAAAACATTAATGAGTCTTGCTTATATCGTATTGATTTGAAAAAGATTTATACTGAAGATGTGAAAAATGTCATAATCCTATTGTAAGTGAAGTGATTTTAAGTTTAAAACCTATGGAATAAAAGCACAGGGATAGTTCGCGTCTCGACCGCGCCAGCCGAAAGAAAACTTCGAAAACTTGAAGTCCTGACACCTCCATTAGAGTTTTCAACTTCGTTCCTATCTTTATGGCCATAGTGCACGGAAAGCTTACGTTTAACACGTAACTTTAAAGTTCTTTATTCTGTTCCCTCTGTTCAATATGGGACGAGTCTGGTAGAAGTGGAAAGCCTTCACGGCATTTCTGATTGTACAAGTATATCGTAATAAGTCTCATAAAATGTTTTCGTGTGCTTAGAATAACACTTGAATACGATTAGATTTTCTTTAGCGTTTGTATTTTGTTTTAATATGTCGTTCGATATTTTAAAATCTCCGTTCGACTACGAAACAGGTAGTGTTTATTAGTCTGTATGAATTCTCTACGTTTACGTATACAGGTTTGATACTATTTTTTTTGCTGATTTTAATTTAATGTCTGGAGATGTGCTGTTACGACGTCATAATCAAATTAATACAACGAATACTATAGCCTGTTCAATGTAAAAGTGACTTGGATGTAGTTTTGGATGTATTGATAACGTGAACCATTATATAAAGTACAAAACTTTAGTTAAGAACCACTGATCCAATTGCTAAAATTTTTGAATCTTCTAGAAAAGAGCGAATTCTTTTTCGAAAGGTCAGCGACAGACCAATAACTTCTGAGGCTGCCCTCGTCCAAGGGCGGCGGTGAACATCTACACTCGGATGGTTCGCATGCTCCTTCGTCCCTTAAAAATCTCATTTCAGATTTTTTCACACCACATTAATGAAGCAACAACATCGAGTTATTTTGAATTGGCATCCAGTGACTTCGCGTCCAAAGTTGACTATCCCATTGAAATGTTTCTGCTATAATTGTAGGGAAAACTTCATCTTGGAGCGCTACACGTACCAAGAAGATGTTTACCGTAAATTTTCCTGGAGCTCAAAAGAAACTTCTGTTCTAAACATTTCAGTTTGAAGTGGTTTGGTTAGTTACAGTATTTATCTAAATACATAATTCAAAGAACACAAGTACATTTAAACAACATCCAAAAATTATAAATAAATTTTTCGTAAAAATTATAGTTCTAAGAACATGCTCATAAACTCGTGCGCACTGACCAACAATGAAGATATTCAGTAGAAAAACATCAAACATTTATTACTTTATTTTTAATAAAAATTGGCAGCCTCCAAATGCCAAACGTAGTTCCATACTGTTAGTTCAATTAACAAATCCAAAGTTATGCAATGTACTATGAAAAGAGTTATATACTTTGAATTTTTGCGTGAGACACATTCGAAACGAAATAATCCGCATAAGAACTAGAGTGATGAAGCTTGTGGACAGGTCACGTCACTGAGAGAACCTGTATATTTTAGGAGACATAGGTCCTCCACTGGCAAGGTTTGTGGATTACTATACCTGAGAAAGCCTCCATATATTAATTTCTTAATATTTTTAACTTACGTTACGTAAAATTCCACAAAATTATTTTGTCCCTATTACTCATCAATTGCAACTTTCAAAATAGGTTTACTTACAAATTAAGGAAATTACAGACAGATTTTCTTTTCATTGAACTAAACGTTTTAACGGACTAAAAGCTCGTCGCCTTCGAAATCTGATCCCTTATTTCTAATGCGGATGTCTTTCCAGCTTTACAATTCGGTTGTGATTTACTTTTTGCTACATAATCAAAATACGTATATAACTATACTTATTAGCAATAATCGGTGTATACACGCATATTAACTTTAATCGTCTAGTCAATTAATTTTAAATAGTGTTATAAAATTTTACAAAAATTCAATATGTCGCAAGTTCCACAACAAGGTTTCGTACCGGAAAAGGTACAAGAATTCAACAGACGAGCTTCACAGGAAATATCTGACGTACAGCAGAAAGTTGTGTTACGGAATCAGAACCACTCACAGGAGAACACCCCGAAAAAAGAGTTGACCGCATCTGGTGAAAAACAGAAAAACAACGAGAAAGAAGCCAAGCTAGAACCGCAAAAGTCGAAACATGAAGCAACGAACTATAGTCCGGCCCACCGTCAGAGCTTAGAAATAAAGAATCCATTTTCGTCTCACTACCATCGTTCGAGTCGAGCCCACGGCCATTTCGAAATGGGACCTCGTGGGCTGGACTACTCCCCGCACAGGATGGGTCTGGAATTCTCTCCTAGTCGAATAAGGGACCTGGGAGCTCAGAGGTCCACGTCGATCCATGGTCATGAACTGACAGATGGAATGATGAAGGGTCCAGAATATTTTGGGCACAGAAATCCTCATTTCGGAAGTCAGATCGTACCGGGTGGTATAAATGCCGCTCACCCAGATGTAGTCTTTCGTCATGATTACTATGGCCACATTGGGTTTTCTCCGCCTAGAACTTCAAGGTTCTCATCTCAGGAGTACTTGAATGCTCCCGGGCAGTACGGGCGCTGGCCGGACTATCGTACGGAGTACAGACAGAGACGTCGGTCATCGCAGGACCTACATTCCATCGGTCAGAGTGCGGAGTCAGGTGAGTTTGTATTCACACACATTTTAAGAATACGTTCAAGTTTTTTACAATTTTTTAAAATATCGAAATATATTTAAATTACAAGGGAAATGCTCAATTTACTGGGAGGTACAAACTCATTTTTCAAATGATCATAATTTTTGAAATAGACACTTCAATTTCGAATATCAATGATCATTTAAAAATCAATAAAATACTTTTATTGTAACCTCCGAAAATTTATTTTATTGTGTTTTAGAATGAATAAAATAAAATAATTTAAATTAATTTCAAACTCAATATAAAATAAAATATTATATATTATAACGTTGAAAATGTTAAATTATTCACGACAGACCACTACCGTGTATTGATTTTGATTCCAATCGGGTGTTATAAGGGGAAGTTAATGGATAATCTACTTAACTATGAAAGAAAAGACTAGCGAGGACACCTTTTCGTATTTTTTAATGTAATCGTCTCAGAGGAAAATATAATTATTACATTTACCACAGACATTTACCCATTGAAAATTATTCTTTGGTTTGTCATCGAAGTACTCCTTTACTACTGCCAACACTTATTTCATCGTATACTACAAATTGTCACCCTCTTAAATCTTTTTCAATATTCCGTACAGAAAATAAAAGAGTACGTTAATTCTGGGTTGTACGGTGGGTGGTTAATTTTTACAAATTCGTTTTTACTCATGGTTCACTTAGTTACTAAAGCAGTGCACTATCGTGCGAAATCAATTTGGCTGTAGACAGTGCGCCTCTCCTTCTTTTCTAGGTTGACTCTAGTAGCAATAACAATAGCAAAATATTGGCATTAAGGAATTCTTTAGAGCTATATTGTTTCAATGATACCTTTTCTAGGTAATAATACCGAAACTCGATGTTTTAAAAGTTTCTATTAAAGTGAGGCACCTAGCTTCAAAGCCTTAAATTTTCTTGCAAGTAAAACACCTGTGATAGATTTATGGAACAGGAATAGATGTTTTCAGGATATGATGTTGGTAAAATGTGGATTATCGACAATAACCTAATCTTGAATAAATCTCCTTCACTGCACTTGATTTTGCTCTCTTTCTCTCTCTCTCCATCCCTCTCTGTATTTCTCTTTGTAATATAATATACCACTTAGTATATTATGGCATATAATAATATAATGTTTGTGTATGACATGGGATTTCAAATGATCCTTTGGCTTATTTCCTTAGCGCCGTTTTCGCAACGTAAAATGATTACTTTTGCTTTGACGTATAAAAGCTATGTTTTGCTTCTCGTAACGTTCCATCGATGCCCAATTAAAAACGCCGTGATCTCTTCAACCAAAGTTGTTCCCGAGCGGGTAACGGCTTACAAAATGTTTATCGGCATCAAACGAATTTCATTGTTACAATAAGGGGATACTCTAACAGAGAAGTCGTTCCTCTCAAACTCTCATTTCTACGAAACAAGATGATTTTAATAAATATTACCTCCATTCTATGTAATATTACCGCTTCATCTGCCGCCTGCGAAGGGGCGCGTCGTTCGCGGAAAATTAATTTATGGCAATTTTAATGAAAAGCCCACTGACGGGTTGTGTGGGGTATTCGAAGAATGATTATTTTTAATGAAATCGACTTTAGGCTTATGAACTCAGGATCTCAAGTTTCTTGCAGCTTATCTGGTAACGCTTATACTACATGTTTTTCCAACATCAAACCTGAAACAAACAATATGTACGATTCCGTCATACTTCAAGTGCAGTCTTCTCCATAAGCCGCCACAAACACATGTTCGAAGCCCAGACTTTATGTGGTTCGACGGTCTTCAAATCTCACAATTGTTTTCATAGCTATTAAAAGTTCGTAATTAAAAATTTGAACAATTCGAATGAAGTTAGGAAAGTGTGGCTAGGAATTAATGCGACTTAATTCACTGTTGAAACGTGACATATCTTTTTATTATTTAAACGTTCTTTCTATAATAACAAAGGAATTTAAGAAAATGATAATAGACGACATCAAAGCGCAATGCTTTACTTCAAAATAACCATGAATTGGAACTCTTAAACAACTAGTGTTTCACAATCCGAACCGAGCTGTAATCTAAATAATGTCTACTCGCAAATGGCTAAGGCAAACGAAAAATTTCATTTTCTGCAAATAGTAAACATCCAAAAATCTAGTTCGGAGTCAATATCCAAAAAAACTTAACTTGCCTTTGACCTTTCAAACAGCTGTTTTGAAATTATGAATATCTGCCGTGGACGGCGCGTCCGTGGTGGGCTGCGGGGCGCGAAGGGGAAGGAAAACAGGGTGAAGTTGGGGCAAAGGAGGGTGGCGCGGCAAGGGGCGACCCACGATCGATCCCATTCATGGGTGCAGTGGCGTAATGTATGTATCTCTACGAGTGCCAACGACTTCCGGGGCTATGGACTCGGCCTTTAGAACTGCTCGATCCGAGTTACTGATATAATGAAGGCGGCATACGAAAAGCTGCTTTGGACGAAGTTTTAAGGGATTTAAGTAATAAAATTGAACAAGTTAAAATAAACTTTTTTATTATTATTATTTTTCTAAAATTATTTAATAAATCTTAAGTAATATGTTATAATTGTGCGTATAACATTCGAAAGTTTCTCGGTTTTATTAACACTCAAATACGAATCTGTGGTTTGACATATTCGTAAGTAAATTGTACATCCGCAAACTAATCTTCATTTTCGATAATTAACGACTGTCGATCTGTTAGGGGCGTGTTAGTGAAAAAGCATATGTTTTAATATAAACTTTCGCTGTTCAGAGAGTGATTTATGCGAGCTAGCTTTTGCTTAATTGTACAGAGAACTATTGTAATTGTAGTGACGTAACTCAGATGAGACCATTTATCGAAAAAAAAATTTTAATAAATTATATTTTAATAATTTATTAATTTAAATGAAATTCAACTTATTACCGAATCCCGAATATTTGATAAGAATGCCTGCATCACAAAATTGTACTAGTATTTTTTTTTTAATTGCGGTATTGCTATTTTAATACTACAATATTTACTTTAAAAGGAAGTTCTTGAATAGCACTTTGACAATTAATGTATTTTATGTGAACATAAAAAAAATCCTTAGCAAGAACAACCTTAGTGCATATCAATATTTCATTTTCTGACATTAAAACAACGACCGCAAATTCACACACAACTCTATAATTCAAAAAGGCACTCATCTCCTTCGCCCGCCCCCCGGCCGCCCCGCACACCGGTGGCGTTCCGGTCGACAAAATAAATCGCCTATCGCCCGAGTTTCAAAATGCGTCGTGCATTTAAAGCGGGCCCTTTTATGATTCGGCCCTTTGAGTTTGTCTTGCACAATGCCCCGGCCGCTCGCCCCGGCGCCACTCGATTATAAATGTTCTGGGGCGTGCACGGCGGGCGATGATACTCCAGCGCTTTCTTTCATATAGTTTATTATTTTTTTTTCTTATGTGACTTTTTTATATCATTCGAGTTGTTATGAGTCTCTATAATGTCCAGTCGTTCGATAAGAGTTAGTCAAAGTTCTCTAAAAAATAGTTAGTACAATATTCTTGTGTGCTTGTCAAATCACAGCTAATAACGGTTATATGCAAAAAGTTTGACATTATTCCTAAATAAAAAGGCTCCCTAACAACGCTATCTTCTTTACATTAAGGAAACTCCATATAAATGTTAAATAAGCCAAGTCACAAGGTGATATGTTACACGTGTTTTATTTTTAATGCCGTAGATAATTTTAATATTATTGGTAAAAATTAAATAAAATTTCCTGATTTTCCTGAACACTTGAAGTAATTTCAGTAATGTTTGTTAACAGATATTTATTGTTTAAAATTAAATTCTATGTTATAATGCGTTAATTACATAGTAAGACATTATGTCATATGAATTTTTTATTTATTTGAACGTTGACTGTTTACGCAATGAATACGTTGTATTTTGATGAACTGAAAATCATGGAATTACCGCAATTAAAAAGGGTTATTTTATATTTATATGTAGGCAGCACAATTAATATAAACACTAGCAGTATAACTGCTATACTGGAAGTATAGTCACTAAAAAGTAGAATTTTTTTATTGATTACTGACTAAGCTAACAAGAAAATTATCTGAACGAATATCTAGAGAATAACAAACACAAAAAAGATTTATATCCCACAAAGTGGCTAGGAATAGGTAGACATGAACTAGGTAGGCAACTAGGAATCGGTTTTTTCGGATGATTCCAGAACACAGTCAGACTCGCTCACAAGTCCTAGGTTCAAAGATATAATGGTTGCAACACTTAGATCTGACTCGACCGTTAGAAATATAGACAACGTGAATATCCTATCACCCTTTTCAATGTCTATTACGGTATAGACCTCGATGTCGACATTAGATTAGGCATGCAACATTTAATTTATAAAATATTTAAAAATGGAGCCGTATCATGTTTGCGTACACCGGTGACGACGATAACATTGTGCAGATGCACATCGACCGTTTAAATTCTCTGCGTTAAAAGCGATGCGCATCTAGAGCAACAATGTAAGTTGAACAATCCCACCACATCTCATGGTCCCTCCAACATCTAGGTCACATGGGCCGAATCACAGAAGCGCCGCTGATCACGGACAAATCTAATCCCGTGACTCTTCATGCTGAAGCATGAAGAGTCACTCGTAAGAAGCATGAATGCTTCTTACGAGTTATGTAAGTTTAACAGTGGACTAGGAGCGCAGGATATCCATCGTCCACCCGCGGTTGAAGCAACCCACGAGTCGCCTGTGAATCCGACGAAGCGCGTGCCGGGTCTGTTTACTTACATGGTCGTACAAATAACCTACATTGAGATTTGTTGACCCGCGATGTGCTTGAATATACGCGATTGTGGTCGCGCATACGGGAGCGTTACGATCCTCCGACGTGGCTAATGTATTGACGTACTTGTGTGTGCGTGTGTGTGTGTGTATGTTTGCGTACGTGTGTGCACACTATAAAGCAGAACTATCTGTAGTAAATCTAGAATCGTTCGAAACAATATACGCTCGAGCGAGTCCGAATGAAATAAGATATTATTTCGGTTGTTTAGAAAGTTTTAGGGGCCGAAGCTACGATAGGGCCGTGCTGGGGGTGCTTCATTGCTTTAGAAAGACCTCATACACATTAGAGTACAGTTGCAGTCGAAAGTGGTTAACTGAACGGTCGGCATGATATTAATAATATTATTTCCTAAATATAATTATGTATATATAATGTTAATTCATTCGTATAAGATGTAATAAATTTGTCGTAATTATTTTTTTTATGGTGAGATTGTTTTGTTGATAAACGTTCTTTAGGCAAGTAATTTTAAAAATAAATGACAATCGATCATTTAATCTAAATAGCTTCTGAAATCTGTAAGTTGAATTAGTTGTGATCTGGCCATATCGCTCGTAGAACTAATTACCGCGGAGGAAAAAGGTTCTCGAGTAACGACCACCCACTGGACGTCGTAGCGTAGAACAGCATCCTACTCGGTGGACTGACGACCTGGTTAGCATCGCAGGTTTATGTCCATCAGTAGATCCTTAGTTGCTAAAACGACATTGTTATATAACGCAATTAATTTTTTTACTATATATATTTTACATATTTATATAACACAATTATATAATATAAAATAAGGTTTATGTCAAACTAATTGAGTATTAAGTTTACGGTCTTATTATGAATTACATCTTTATAAACCGAGATTCAGCCTAAAAGAAACTAATTTATAGGCACAAAAACAAATTTTAAATTAACAAACGAGCTTTAAATTGTGCCACGAATGAAAGCCTAAGTGAAGTGAATAATTATTCGTATGATTTACAGTGCCTTAAATGTGAAAAAGAAAAAATGAAGAGGGAAAATTCAAAATGGTATGTGACCAGCGGCGCGTGCGTACTTGAGCGCGCGGCACTCACGTGTGCATTTGTGTTCTTTTCCTCCCTGTTCTCATCGTATCTTACCAAGTATAATTCAAGCCTAAGGAACACAAGATTTTTTTGCGTGACTTTGATTTTTATTATTTTTATACTTTCTGGTCTCATAAAACTGTCTTTGACGCTGCATTCCAGGTCGTTTCTTCCTGTCAATGCTATGGTAAAATTACTTTTTGTAATCCATAGTCATTGCAACAGTGATGATAAATCTGTAAACGCCAAAGTATTTTCCAAAATATATTTGTATGTATAGAATGTTTCTGGTTTTTACGCATTATTTAACGTTATTATTTTAATCAAACGTGAATACCAAATTCAATTTTCTCAGAACCTTAAAAACACACAAAATGTAACGTTTCTTCTACAAATCTGTTGTTCGTTCTGAAACATTCACATCCCAGAAGTCTACATTTCGAGCGTTTTCCGAGTCATTAACATATTATATTACAACATTTCAGACCGCCTCGAACTAATTTATAACATGAACGCTGAGTGTTGCGTCTTTTTCATGGTTTCGAAAATTAGACTACGCTCTCGAAACTCCCCCGGGACTCAAAGTTTAATGCGGATTATACTTTTTGCTTCGGAGAAACTCAATGTTTGCTCCCGACGCTGTACGCCTCCCTAAGCCTCAGCGCGCCGATTATGATTAGGTATTTCAATCTAAATACATAATTTATATTTTAGCTTGTACGTATATTGTTTTGTCTTAAGCATTATATTATGTACTACATGGGAGTATTAGTGATACGATCAATTCTAATCGACCATAATCTTTTAAAGCATTCAATTCGTACTAAATTACCGTTGTCGGTATAAGGACTGTAAGCCGCTTCAACTTAAACACCAAGATTATTGAAGAATATAGTGCATACACGATGCTCTAAAGAGGCGGTACAAACTGGCACAAAACATGTTGTGTGTTGTATTCCATGACAAAGTAATATAGTAGAAGTCGATTAATGTATTAATTCCAATTTTTCAAGTGATATTTAATTTTGTATTAGTATTTTATCAAGAAAGTAGAAATGAAACAAATCTTTTTATACCAATAGTAGAAAAAAATTGCATTATTGTCACCTAGTTCGAAACTAGTATTTTAAAAAAAGACAATGTTCGTTAATAACCAAAGCGTTATCACGTTATCGTGGAAGGTGCATTAAAAAAATGATAAACCGACTTATATATATATATATATATATATATATATATATTATATTTCATTATTTTTTTCCGAACTAACTCTTCGAACACGCCTGTGGCGAATCGAATTGTGTTGTCGCTTGTACCTCTACTTCAATCTATCTTTATTCCATCGCCGCACACCACCTGCCGGCGATAAGCGAAACGCCGTAAATAAACTTTGTAGTCTTCGGAACGATTACGGCCGTTTATATCGGACGATTGGCCGTTGCTGCATTTTGCGCCGTAATACGGGAAGTGTTTGGAGGGCGTTGAAGGGTCGGGTCAAGCGAAGAGATAGAACGAATTACAGTTTAATATTTATTAATTATAATAAATTACAGACATATTATGCGATATAATGAATATCGCGTCATTTGTCTGTGAAATGGTGCGATAGTTCAACAATAACCACCGGTAACTACGAGTCGACTAGTTCACTCGGTTTCATACATATGTATGTATGCAGGTACACACGCCTTTTTCACGGAAGGTTACCTACCCTTCTATACACCTGTACAGAAAATAAATGTGTGTATGTACACCGTAAACGTGGAACTTGAGAAAAGTAACCTATCAGAAAATGAGGTGAATCTAAGGTATCAGGAGTAGAATAATTGTAAGCACTAGTTTTTTGTAATATTTTTACTAAGCTTAAAATTACTTTATATTTCAGCGAGATTATAGATGTGATCTATGAGCAGAAAAATAAGAATGAAATTAATTAAATATAAAATATTAAAGTACAATTTTGTATATACAAAAGATAAGAACTGTTAGAAAATATTAAGTGCAATATAGGTATACCTACTATAGTATACTCACTATACGATGCCTGTGTAGGCCTACATGCACGTACCAACAAATGCAATCGCTCGAATGGGAGCAAGTATTAGACAGTGGGCGATGTAGATACACACTAGCGCTTGCTCCCTGCTTTGGTTCGGTAATACAGGCGCAAACAAAAGTACATTGCTTAGTAGACTAGAATGGGGAGGATACGAATGTATTTTATCTCATTCTCTTATATGTATATTTGTATATATTTATCCTATATATCTCTATAGTGATGCATTTTCCTTTCATCGAGTGCCAAATCGCAACAATTCTTCAAAACTTTCACCTCAAAAAAGTACATCTGCATAAAGAGTAAATGTACGTAATATAAATATATATATGCCTAGGAAGTGAATTTTTTTAGGTAATCTATGATCTTTGGATCAAAGTTCTTTAACGCACTTGCGGTAGGAGTTGGCTGGTGAAAATCGTTACATAAGAAAAGTTACATGCTACTTTCTTTCTCATTTTATACAAACATAACTGTAGTTTGTTTGATATTTAACATAATTTGCATAAACAGTATTAAAGTATATTTTCTTTTGTTTTAAACAATAGTTGTTTTATTGGAGGAAATAAATATGAATAGTGTAATTAATTTTATTGTTCTTGAACTTCGTTCATAATCTGATAATTATTATTATATTTACATTTTTGTAATCAAAGATTTATTTAAGGTAGCCAAAATAATAAATTTATGTTTAACATTCAAAATGATCTAGGATCCTTGTGATGGAAGAACGGTACGGGCAAATATGACGAGCGAGCGTGATGTTTTTTTATACCGTACTAAATTTTCCGTTCACGTGCCTAAAGAAGTCGAAAATATTCAAAAACCCTTACATTTGTAACGTGCTCTATGACTGAACATTGCAATTAAATACTCAAATTTCCTTATAATCGGCTCGCCAAAGGGTAGGCAATAAGCTTGTTGCTTATTTATATTATTACATTCCTATATAGGTAGATTAGATTGTACTTGCATAGATTGCACTTCTGTGCTATAAACGCACGATATTCATTTTGGAAACTGAGAGGGTGCCTCTTTCCAGATTCGAACTGAGGCAATAACCTCAAAATATTTGCTTTCAGTAACATCGGATTCATGTTGCCTTAGATGTTACGACTCTTGCTAATTGCATACTTTCTACTGCAAATATTTGTCGTATTTGACTGAATGATGTTTATAAGACCTGGGCTTTATTTTTCATTTATATACTATTTTCAGTCCTATTTTAACAATATCCTAGGATTGTATAAATTTTTTCTTTTGTCAAATTAAATATAAAGTGTTAAGTTTATCTATTATAGCCATTTTTCCTGGAAAATTGAAGAAAAGAAATCTAAACGTCATTTATAGTTTATAACCGATATATCGTTTGAAGTAATTACATTATTTTTATGTTGTGGATATTGATTTTCAAAATTAAGTGGCCCTATCGTGCTATGTTATGTATCCAAATATTTATAGTTATTTAGCAATGATGGTCGAGTGGTCATCCGAACATTGTATCAAATCAAAAGGTAACGGGTTTGAATTCTTACCACGGCGAAGTGACCCATCAAGTTTTAACATTGGTCAAGTAAGATCCATCGCTGACCACCTCGGAGATCGCATTAGGCCATGGTGCTGAATGTAGTCACCACTTTGGTAACAAGCTCGCCAGCAGCCCTCGACCCGCACGGGGAGGGTTTAAGGCTTAAGGCTCCTCGATCTGTGATAAAAGCCTGACCAAGGAACACAAAACTATTGGTCAAATATGGTTTGACCAATAGTTTTGTGTTCTTTGGTCCAACCAAATATGGTTTTTTTAACTTCCGCCGTGAAAATTGATAAATTTTTGTAAATTGTAAAGCTAATGTTTTTGATTATCGAAAATAGAGTTTTCATTAGATATTGACGCTTTAGAGTTCTACGACTCTGTTTGTACACTTTACTAATGATTTCTGTGTTCATGTATGTTGAGTGTAAGCGTGCGTATGTAAACCTCTCATAATTTTTCGAAAAACGCTTTTAAAAAAAGGTTTTTTTGAAGTAACATTTAAACTAATTCTGTTGATCGACATCAAAATCTGATAACCACTTTTCACCAAACCGTTGCAATGATTGTTGTACATTACATAAAATCGGCTTGATTTTATGTAATTTACGGTAAGAGACACGTTGAACAAAATTTTTGCCGTAAAAATTTTTCTCCAACGATGTTTCTTCAACAAATAAATCTCTCGGACTCGGACAAAAGTATTTTTCCAACACATAAAAGTACAGACGAATTGTTTATGTTTCAAATCTGTCAATTTGTATATGTACTGTCGGCTCTCGCTTGTGATTGCCCTAGTTTTTAAACACACTTCATCGTCTCACATGGAGGTTTTTGTTACAATATTTTTTACTTTATTTTTTCTCCTTACAAACAACAATGAGCGTTTTCAACTGCATCAAAATCGGTTGGTTCGTTCGAGAGATACGATCATCAAAAAATTCGAAAACGAAGGGTTTTTTCAAGGTAACGTGAAACTTTTCATGGATTGGTGTTTGAAAGAAAGAAAATTTTATTTTAGTATATATATATATATATATATATATATATATATATATATATATATATATATATATATATATATATGGTATATATAAATGTTAATATATTAAGTTTAGTTATTACAAAAATATTAGGCAATCAACAAAAAAAGTTGTCACTCAGCATAAATTGTCGTAGTGGTCATTATTACAACGCTGATCTTCCGTAACACTTAGCTCCTGTCCAATGGCAATCGAGTAGCATCGCTGGCATCAAGACGAGACAATCGTACACGTTCAGAAAATGAAATCAGTTAATTATACATTCTTAGAAACGTCAGTGTTACTTAAAGTATGCAACTATATGTACAACTTTTATCTGTAAATATTTTATCAGAACTGCATGAACAGTGAAGTAATCATAGACAATCCCGTTTCAGAACGACCTTCTACGTAAAACGTCTTTGTATATGTAATAAGTAAGACTTTGAGAACTTTTTAAAAGAAAAGATAGAGCTTGAATTTGTAATAGGTGGTGGTAAGTAGTTCTAGCTGAAACTACCACGACCAAACTTTGGTACTCGATTATTGTCTTCTGCTAAAAAACCTACATCGAAGGTCGTAAAGCGGATAAAATCGAATACCGCGTTTGAAAGATATGGTAGTGTGAATATAAAAATGAAAATAAAGTTTTTTGAAATAAATTTAGCTTTTTAAACTTGAACAGCTTTAAATGTATTATTATACTTAATTTTTCGAGTACGAAAAAGTACAATAATTTACTGCTACTTCTATTTTTCTACGCTTTGAGTTCGAATGTAGCAAAAAATTTTAGAGATGACCTGCAGGGTCAACCGTTTTTTGAATTTTTGAGTTCGAAAAGCTCAAAAACCTATAAACAATTAAAAATGATAGCGGAAAGTTTTAAAAATTACTTTCAGTGTCAACCGTTTTTCAGATTTAATTTTTTTAGGCTAATCATCTGACGAGATAACTTTTACAGACCTAGCAGGCTTTTCAGTTCTCTATTAAATACGTGCGTACGAGCAGAGAATATCTACAACTAAAACGGTCGAATTTGTCTAACGGCTATAAATTTTTAACGATAATATAATATGTAGCAAGAAAATATAAAAATGTTTTAATTATTAAAAAAAAAGTTCATGACCAGTGTTCGTGTCTATCGACAATATTTTCGCGTACACCTAATTGTCGTTGACATTTGAAAGAAACGACATGACACGGTCATGATTATCGTGTACATTATTCCATTTTAGTTAATGAGAACATGCAGCGTTACTTTTGGATTATTTGTGTAAATATATCTTTCTAAACAGAGAAAATGTAGTTACATTCTTGTAATTTCTCTTATTTTAGTGAATATATATTTGTGATTCCTTAGGTATTCTACCATAGCCCGAAAAAGAAGAAAATGAAAGTTGCATAAATTTTTTTTCACTATGTACTTTACATTGCGACTTCCAACTTTTACATATGTAATTTGATTTACAAATTCGGAATAGCTAATGCTTCACATATATTTACCTATAAAGTTAATAACACGTGTACTTTTATTTATGTAGATATTAATTATGTTTTTACGGTTCTGTATCTTTAAAGGTAAAAGGGATGTTTATAGGACCACTTTGTTGTTCGTCTGTTTATCCGTTTGTCTATCTGTCAAGCATCTTTTCCTCAGAAAAGCGGTGAAGTATCAAATTAAAATGAACATTAAATAGCTACGTTTGAGGTTCCTTGAAGCTGTAAAAAATCAAGCTTCTAAGTCAACGTAATCAAATAATACTATCAAAAAATGGCCATTTATGCCTTACATTTTGAAATTCGTAAATCAATTTTAAAAATCTAGATATTTAAAAGAGATGGTAAAATTTTTTCAACAAAAAAATAACCAAAATTTCGAAATACCTTGGACTAAAATTTCGTCAGTATCGGAATCGAAGACAGACAAAAATCATCGAGAAACTTGACGGATGAAATATCTATATACATGATCAAGTTTCTATGGAATCCTCAGGGTGCGGGTCACATTCTCACTTGTTCCGGCAGTAAATGTAAGTAAAAAAATACGTATGTTTGAAAATGACAGGAACCGTGAAGGAAATCGGACATTAGAGTCATCGAAATGATTTAAAAATGGACGGACGTACTCTCGTAACCATAAAAAGAGGTCAGACCATTATTAATTATATTTATTAAGTTATTTTGGAGGAGTGTGTGAAGAAACAGAGTCGTCGACGAATGTCTTACTTCTGTACCTAATTTCTCAGATTTCGATAATAAACACGATAAACTTTATTTAATAAATATCCGGCGGTGTTTACACGAGAGTTGACAGGCGCGGGCTATTTCCACAGACGTTGCATTATTAGGCCGGATCGCCGCCGGTTGGATTATTGCTCGCCGCGCCGCCCGCCGCTCGGCCTTCGAGTCCCGTTCACGTAGCAAAAGCGCGAGCGGGGAGATTAGCGAAAGGGCGATTTTAACGCCATCAGGTTTCTATCGTAATCATTGCTATTTGCTCTTATTTATGAACGCTTTTCTAATGAAAGGTAAGGTTGAAAGTACCTAAAACAGATTTATTTTCAACTCGGCTTTTATTATTTATTTCATCAGATTTTCTATTGTTAAATTTGTATCGACACAGACTCTACTTATGATGTGAAGGACGTTCGAACCTTAAGTGTAATTTCTTATTTTTGGGAACTATATATCAAAAAGAAAATTAAATGAACTATACTGTGTAACTTGACCTGCTATTTCACTTCCGTCGTCAAAAGAAGTGTTTTCTTTCTGACATTTCGTAAAATTGACGTCTTTTTAGTAATTTTTTTTTCTGCATTCGATATAGATGAAAAAGAATTATAAAGAGTTGAATATTGAATTATACATTTCATTGAGTATCATACGATTTGTAAGAAACGGTTTCGAAGCAGCGCCGAAATAACTTTTTGTTGCGATTGCGTGTGCGATTTATAAAGTAAATTGATACAATATAATACATAAAATGAGTTATTGATTTAGAAGAAAATCGAAGATAAATTACTATCATTTATGATTAAAAAATAAATATCTATCTTTTAAATGCAAATGCGTTTTCGCTCGCTTACTGCACCAGCGTGGGCACAGTTCATCAAACTTCTTGGCGTAGCTCCAATGCATAAACCGCTGTTCGACATTACTCCCGATGTACAGTCAATAACAGTACAAATATTGCAATATTGCTTATGGTATGATTTTTCTTTGTTATCCGGTCACCATGTCTATGTGTAGCATCCATCTGAAGAGATCTGTTTAAAGTATACGTCGATGGTTTTTTGTGTAGTTTTTGCAAATCCGCTTGTAAAATGGTGAATTACATTAACAGTAATATAATATGATATAACTACAGAAACAGTAATATAATTAAAGGCGCAAAGCGTATACGAGACGTTCCGACTGTTGTAAAATTTAATATACCTACATTTTTATTATGTGGCGATGAGAAAAACATAAAACTATATTCATAATATTTCAGTCGTATACCAAATTACATAAATTATCTTTATTTCAATCGTAAATATATGAAAGTAATGGAATATTTATTTGAAATACGAAATAGGATTTAATACGCGATCTAAACTGCGCATGCAATGTGAAGACGCTGCATTCGGTTGCACACGAAGTTCCGTTGACCTATCTGCATTGTTGTCGGACTTCGATCTGATGGTAGATGCATCTATGCAATTGCATTTTGGCTAAAGTTGAAGTAGACGGATCAAGCACATATTTACTAAATGACTATGTTGGGTGTACTGGAAGTATTACTTGACGAAGTAAAAAATGCTATCCTGGAAATTGGGTCTTTTAATTATATAAACTGCATACTGAAGAAGGATTTCCAAAAAAATTATAAAGAACACTTTCTGTAAAACGGTTCGAAGACTTGGAAGATACAGCATGTCACCCTTTTAGTTCATTTTTGTATCTAGCATACGTCATCAGAAATAAATAATATTTGGTTAAATTGTAATTATAAAAAATATACTTGTTTTTGTGTATTGAATACACTATTAAAGGTTTTCATCGTTTTCTATTGAAATCACAAGCAGTTCAGCATTTGGTAAATTCATTTAAGTATTTTGTTAACGCAAGGACATTTTCTAGCTCTATCTTTACGGTACAATTTAGTAGGCGGGCTGACTATATTTTAAGAGTTTGTCTAAAACTTTCTTAATTGAAAAAGGGATTTTTGGCTTACAACCTATTTCAGTAGTATCTCATAAATTTTGTTCATAGTTTGTTTCTAATTTTTCGTATAGTTAATGACAAAAAAATACGTCATTAAATGAAAACAAGATCTGTAAAATGTTGTTACCAATTATTTTATTCCAGATTAATACTGTAGAGATTTAAAGAAATAAACGATCATTTTTGTTTGTTTTTCAAACATCAGTTCATAGTAATGGTAATAATAAGTTATCAGACAGAAAAAACAATCACCAAGAAGACTTTTGCAGATTCAGTGAAACATCTAGATTCTTTTTGGCGAGATGCTGCGCGTCTGTTGTAACACGTCCCACGTCGGCCGTAGTACCTAATAAGAGTTCTCATTCTATGCGTTATGGCATCTCGCACAGCGGATTCATGTTATCCGGTTCTGATGGGATTCAACACATTCATACGTGCATTATTTTGTTTATTTAGATTTGTCGCTGTATAGATAATACGAAGGCTACTCCAAAACTATTGCGATACATGAAAACTATACAAGCGAGACCCACGTCTTTTACAGAAACAGAGTCAAAATATTCAGTAATAGCAGAGCCGATCTCTCCTTCCGGTGTACCACGCAGTTTCGACCACGCAGTTCATATCTTAAATTGAAAAAAACAAACAAAATTCACACATTGCGAGATCGAGTGAGGCCGATGCTTTAGATTACATTGTTATTTTCCTTCAAGAAGTCGACAGTGAGCGCAGGGACATGAGAGGATGCGTTGTCTTAGTTGCAGCATTGATCCACTATTTCTAAGGGTCCGGAGAAGTTCTGGCAAGCTGTTGTATGTGCCAGGCCGCCGTGGTAGTTTTCTGTGCTTCATTATTAAACTCTGACTGTAACCGCTGCACACAGAAACACACGTTATAATATCTATGTTTAAAAACGTGGGAAGTGACTATTGCGCGCACTTTTGTAGTGAAGGGTACTTGTGAGCATGCGCAGTCATAACCAGGGGAGAACCGGCGTTCGGCAGTATCTCAATAATTCTCGACTGGCACTCGTATCGTCACCGATGACTCTAATTTGTATCAGTGCTACTACCACTGTTACTACTAAATATTACATCAGCATTATCTAGGACAACGTTTTCTTGTAGTTGTGCTAGCGGAGATAGCGGCCGAATACTGTAGTACCTTATCTTTAGCGCCTCGACTCTGCGATGGTTATTTTGGTGTTTTCAGATGATTCTATAAATTTTCGTAGGTTTCTTTTGACGAACGGGACGAGATGGAACTGTTGATTTTTTATTCTTCGAGCGCAGTATTATGAGTGTCAATTGGAAAATGTGGTAAATGCTTACCTATTAATAGTAATAACTTAAGTGTCAACTATACACGCGAAGACTCTATAAAACGAAATATTAATGATGCCAATTTAGTGTCTATCCTTTTTATTAAATAAATAAAAATAAATTAGCTTAAACATAGAATTCGTGAATATTAACATGAACATAAAATACAAGGTATTGTAGTCGAGAGGAGAGCGGTGAAAAAAGACATTTAAGTCATTTATTAAAAGAGAGGTTTTGCGAAACCCCGGGGCTCGTTAATTACACTCACTCGGGGCTTGAGCATCCTTTTGTGTCATTTTCACTCCGCAATCATACACTTTCCTCCTTCATAAGAAAAACCCTTTTCCAATATAATATTTTTCTAATTGGTTTGAATATTACGCGGTTAATCGCTAATCTTATTGAAATATATTTAAGTAAAAGAGTACGATATAGTTCGAAAGAAATAGAGTAAGGCGTTTAATGTGTAAAAAGTATTCTATTAATTAAATTGTACCTAGGCTATTGAGCTTTGCTCTGTGTCTTTCGTTGTTATGGTGGGAATAGTATCAATTCCCACGGGAAAAGTTGCATATCTCCAATTGCAAAAAAAATTTTTAAATACGTGGAGCGCACTATAAGTTTTTGGAACTGGCCACTTAACTGGCCACTTAATAAACAGTATTGAAATAGTAATTACTACATTTGCAACTTGACCTCTTTGGCTGTAAAACATCGATGCTGTGCGCCGTATGGTCGAAACAGACAGGCATGTGATCTACCATAAGATCCGGGCATTATTAGGTATAAGCATCAGTCAAATATAATCAATTCTATACAAACGTTTGGGTATGAAAAAGCTGTGATTGCGGTGGATCTCACATAATATAATTGAAGCTCAAAAAACGGACGTCATCACTTGGTGCAATGCCATGCTGACCATATTCAAGGAAGAGGCGTCAAATTTCGTGTGGGATGTAGTATTAACAGGTGAAAAGATATAGACTTCTTGCTACGACTCCAAAACAAAACAACAATCCTCCGTGTGGATGTATCGAGATAAACCGAAACCAACGATAATGACCCGCGAGCGAAGTGTCTAAGCGAATGATTGCTTCTTTTTTTAATAAAACTGGACACGTGGCTACTGTTGCTTTGGAGAATCGTCGTACCATGAATAGTGATTGGTATACTACCATTTGTTTCCCAGAAATTATTGACGAACTCCGTAGAAAAAAAACGTCGTATTATCTTGCAGCACGACAATGCCAGTTCTCATATGGCCACACAAAGAAATAAATTTTTGAAGTAGAAAAACGTGAACTTATGAGCAATCTTGCAAAAAAAGCCACAAGGTGCCAGGTTGGGACTGCATCCCACCTGGCACCTTGTGGCTTTTTTTTGTTCGCAAAATTAAGAACCCATTATACGGTCAATGATTTTCATCACCAGAAGAGACTGTTGAAGATTACGAGAAACACGTTTCCGAAGTCACCAGGTAGCAGTGGCATAAATGTTTTCAAAACTTATTTTTTTTTGTATTAAAAAGTGCATTTATGCTAACAGAAAATGTTTTTAAAAACAGTAAATTCATTTTTGATAATATTTTTTTCTCATTCATTTCAGAAATTTTCAGCGCGCCCTTCGTACATAATACTCATACATTAGATAATAAGCAAAATTTATCCGCCACCCACTCTTTCGTTAATAATGCAACAATGTTTCGTTGTTGGGTAGGCACAGTAACAATGCTATCACCTCAAGATTCTACGAGATGGCGTTATAAAGCAACGTTTATAAAAATGTTTTTCTAACCTCGTTTTTCTAAGGAAAACACCTTTACAGATAAATTTGGGAAGTAAAATTAATCAAATCAAAGTAAAAATTGTCATTCAAACAGTAGTCCAGGATAAATGTATAAATTTATATATATATGTGTATATATATATATATATATATATATATATATATATATATATATATGTGTGTGTGTGTGTGTGTGTGTAAAGTGTGTACTGTACACACACAAGAGCACTTCGTTCATTATAAGCGTAACGATAGTTGTTTTTAATGTTTTCATTTTTATAATGAAACAATAGCATTTTTTGTATTCCTAAAATCAATAAGAGATATAGCTTTTGTTCTCATAAAATAATATTAATGTTTATATTAAGTCGTCCTTCTACTGTTGAAAGCTATCACTCTATGATTTATCTTATTATAAAATCCTAGAATTTCCATCAGAGATCGAGAATCGCATAATTTAAACACTATTTTGATTCTTTAAAAACGTAAGAAATACAGGGGCACGTGGTATAAACGAGATAAGGACAGAAATTTGGTCATAAGTAAAAATAATAACAAGTTTATTGTTACTCATTAACCGACTACAAAGTTTGGAAAGGAGGAGATTCTCAATTCGATTGTTTTTTATGTTTGTTACTTTGGACAGGGTGCATCGATTGTGATAATTCTTTTTTTATTTGAAAGCTGGTGCTTCCCGTGTGGTTCCATTTTAATTTAGTTCAGTTTTGACAAAGGCATCCACGAGAAAATCGTATAAATCTTAAATTTTCATTAAGATAGTGCGCGACAAATGGACGAATAACTCATTATCACGCTGATCGATTTGGATGATTCTTTTTTTATTAGAAAGGATGTACTTTAATGAGAGTTTGGTTAGGTTCAGATTATGGGATCCATGAAAAAGTAACGAAACTCTTCAATTCTTAGGAGCAAATTAACAATACTCGGCCGAATCTTTTAGAGGCTATCTGGATATTTGAGTCACCTACCGTAACGTTGTTATAGTCAAGTAATTGTTGTAGTCGAATATGATGATCAATGGAACTCCTTAATGGCTTACAATAAGGGTTTGATTTATGAGCAGCACGTTTAGTAGGTCTACCCATATTCAGACAAATTAGTTAGTGTACTTTAGATTCACTAAAAATCAAAAAATAAACAAAAATTTTAACAAAAAAAAAAACTGATTCAATACAAAACCTATTAATATGCATTATTCTTAGATAAGTCTATTGTTAGATATATTGTAGTGTTTCCTTGACTGACACCGACTCCCAAAATAACAATAATTGTAACTACATTGTACATATTATCGTAACGATTTGATTGACTTTTAAGTAGTCTAATATTTTTCAGTTTCATTTTACTTAGGAGAACTCTTAAAATATTTTGATCTTTGTTTGTTATTCATAGGTATGTGTTGAGTTAAATTTTAAGTGGATAAGTACCCACCTACCTTCTTGCGTGGTAAACACATGGATCGTACTTACATATTGATGCGTAGAAAAAGTAAGTTGAATATTAAGTTGTAGAAAAATACGCAATATTTTTTTTTACTTTTTAGTGCATATTAATTAATTTTGTTTTTAAGTCGGTTTTTTTTTGTTAAAATTTTTGTTTTTTTTTAGGATGAACGGTTGCTTTTAATTTGCACCAGTCTACTAAAATTTGGTTTCTTAAAAAGCGACATCTGTATGCACTCTCTCGCCGAGTCACGTAATTAGGACGCAGTAGAAAAGACTAAGTAACGCTCGAATTACGGGGACGAAACTTTTTAATTGAGGGTATATCTAAGCTCTGCCTCTTCTACAGCCTCCACTCCGTCTGAGCTTCAACGACGTCCGGGACGCTCCGGTAAAATTAATTATTCACAAAGACAAATCCGATTTTTCTGGCCGTTTCCCCGCACCTTCTTTCTTTTACGTTTCGCGGCAATTCCAGTCGAGATTTAGATTCGGGATTTTATTTTTCTTTTGCGTTTAGCGTCATTACGTAAATTACTTCCTTAAAAAAATAAGCGGATGTATATAAATGTTTTCTTTCAATGTGTAGGCAGTGCTTGTACATTTTAGACGCACGTTTCGTTATCGCCGTGTTGCGTTCTCGTCGGCCCGCTGTAGTGACGTCATAATCTCCTGCAAACTTTTGTTTCAGTTTGAGGGCGTTGGGTTTTATGCTATTTGCACTGAACTGATGCCGTGTTTTGGGCTGTATTGTATCTAATTTTACATTGTATTTATTTACATTTATGGGTCAAAGTAAAAATAATGAGTTATATGTTCATCATACCGGTAAAAATGTTTACAAATATGATGTCTCCGCGTGTGGTATTCTATAATATTGGCCAGTCACCGTACTATTTATTTTGAAAAAGTCGTACCCGAAACAGATTTTGGCGGAGAAAGCGGACAAACATGAAATTTTTTGATATAATTTCCAGCCAATATTTACTACAATATTGCATCAACGCAACAAGCATCTTACGATTTACTGTTGAATAAATTTGTCGAGATTTTTTATTCATAGGCGTTAGTTTTTCGGGGAAATTCTAGAATTAAAAGGACAGGTAGCGAAGGGGATGAACCTACAGTCTAGCATCCATGAGCCGCGGTCATTAAAAAATCTATGAATCTGAAAGGTTTATATACGTAAATGCACTATGTCAATCGAGAAGCAGGTTAACAGTGACCCAAACAATTACTCATGAACACCTCTCTTTGATGCCGTTGAAAAAGGAACGTCAGTGATTCGCGAGTGAGGTGATAAAAGGTTATTATATCACCATAACCTAAAAGCTAATAGACTTTAGTTAACTTTTAAAATATGCCAACTTTGAGGAAGTTTCAAGAATTGTTAGAAAAAATTGGCCATTCCAAGCAAAAGTTTGACTAATATAATTAATTTTTGAATGAAAGAGAATCAATATTTTGCTCGTCTTAACCAAATATTGGTTTGATTAACACGATTGGTTAAATTATACGCATTACTTGTTAATATGATTAATTACTCAGCTATTACAATAATTTTTTTTAATCGAGTTGAATTCGAACTGGGTTAGATATATTTTTTTTCAATGTGGCGTGGTGTACAATAAAAACCTTATCTTAGATGTTTTTTATTTTCTAGAATTTGTTATGTTTTAAAGGTCCCATTAAAGGATTTTCTAGATTAAAA